>CM066041.1:65147141-66397141 GCA_033557465.1 Ichthyophis bannanicus | reverse complement strand
GTGATTTTCCCAGGGGAGGGTGGGTGTGGGGAGGGAGGGAGGGATATAACACTTATTAAAAAAGGGCTGCTACACAGTACCTTGTCCTGTGCTGCTGAGGAAAACTATATTCTGATTTGATTTAAATTATAGCTCTTTGCTGCTACTAGGCTCTAACCTATTATGAAATTTAAACTACAAGCTCTCTGCTGGATTCTAAATTTAACCAGAAAGCTCTCTTCTGTGTTTTAATTTGAAACTAAAAGTACTTTGCTGATGCTAGGCCCTGAGTGACTATGAAATTTAAACTACAGCTGTCTACTGGGTATGAAAGGTAACCAGAAAGTTCTCTTCTGTGTTTTTAAATTGAATCTTAAACTGTTGCTACTAGGCCCTGACTGATTTAACAAAAAAAATAGTGGGTTCACAGATTAATTAGCTTTAAAAGAAAAAAAATTCCTTTCAGAAAAATTCCCAGAAGTATATACTCACAATTTCAGATTTCTCTCCAGAAGTAACAGCCCCCCTTTCCAGTCCTTCAAGACAGGGTCACAGAGCTCTGGTTGAGCTATTTATGCTTGTGCTGATGATGTAAGCAGTGACCTACTTCCTGGGTAATTAACAGTCCTTGCTTGGATAGAAGGAGTCTTTCAAAATGGCCTTTTGAACTGCCAGCTGGTGTTAACACCTATTGAAAAAGCTTCACAGGTTGCTTGCCCACTAGGTAGAAGGCCTCTTTGTAAAGGTCTCTAGAAGACTTTATATGCTGCTCAAGGAGAATTGACCTTGTTTTGCCTCTTGTGCTAAGCTATATTCTGATTTGATTTAAATTATAGCTCTTTGCTGCTACTAGGCTCTAACCTATTATGAAATTTAAACTACAAGCTCTCTGCTGTAAAAGTACTTTGCTGATGCTAGGCCCTGAGTGACTATGAAATTTAAACTACAGCTGTCTACTGGGTATGAAAGGTAACCAGAAAGTTCTCTTCTGTGTTTTTAAATTGAATCTTAAACTGTTGCTACTAGGCCCTGACTGATTTAACAAAAAAAATAGTGGGTTCACAGATTAATTAGCTTTAAAAGAAAAAAAATTCCTTTCAGAAAAATTCCCAGAAGTATATACTCACAATTTCAGATTTCTCTCCAGAAGTAACAGCCCCCCTTTCCAGTCCTTCAAGCAGATTGCTCACAGCTCAAAAAGGTTGATCTGCTGTGTGGCCTCCCGAGGGGACCACAGGGCTTGAGTGCAGGTGCCCTGGCAATGTGCACCCCAGCCCCTGAAGGACTCATCTGTCATCAGCACCCTTGTGTGTGCTGGAGCCTGAAAAGATACACCCCTGAGAAGGTTTGGCAGATGTAGCCACCACTGTAAGGAGTTCAGAAATCGTCTGGACACCTTTACTCTGTCTCGGAGGTCGCCGGTGGCTTGTGTCCACTGATCTCTGAGGCACCATTGAGCAGCCCGCATGTGCAGACGGGCATTTGGGGTCACATGTACCGTGGATGCCATGTGGCCCAGGAGCCGCAGGTAGTGCCTGGCGGAAACACGAGAACTGCTTTGGAACTGGTTGGCCAAGTCCATCAGTCTGTGGGCCCTGCCCTCGGGCAAGTAAGCTCTTGACTGAAGGGTGTCTAGTCTCGCCCCTATAAACTCTAGGTTTTGAGAGGGGAGCAAAGTGGACTTTGCATAGTTTATGACAAAGCCCAGATGCTGAAGAAGAGAGACAGTGCGAAGAGTGGCCTGTCGGGCCTCCTGGGGTGACTGGCCCCTGATTAGCCAGTCGTCCAGGTATGGGAAGACAAAAATCCCCTGATCCCTGAGAAAAACTGCCACCACCGCCAGGCATTTTGTAAAATCTCTGGGGGCAGAGGTTAGGCCAAAGGGAAGTACTCTGTACTGAAAATGGTTTCCTCCCACCACAAATCTGAGATATTGTCTGTGGTCTGGATGGATGAGGATGTGAGTATAAGCATCCTTTAGGTCTAAGGAGCATAGCCAGTCTCCCTGCTGGAGATAGGGCAGCAGTATCCCAAGGGTAAGCATCTTGAACTTTTCCCTCTCCAGAAACTTGTTCAGGTTTCGCAAGTCTAGGATAGGTCTGAGGCCTCCTGTTCTCTCTGGTACTAGGAAGTACCTGGAGTAGAAGCCTTGCCCTTCCAGGTGGTGTGGCACCAGTTCCACCGCCTGTTCCTTTAAAAGACTTGCCAACTCCTGAAGGAGGAGGTTCCCTGTGTAGAAGGAGTCTTGGAGACTCCCCTGGATAGTAGGAGGGAGGTAGCTGGTGGAAATGAAGCATATAGCCCTTCTGGACTATGCTCAGTACCCAGGTATCCCCTGTGATGGCTGGCCTCCTGTAGGCGTACCCCTGTGCTGAGTGGAGCCACCGGCGGAGGATAGGGAATGCTGTGGGAGTCAAAAACCCCCTCCCTGCTGTGCAGGAGCCAAAGCTGGCGGTTTGGAGGATTTCTGCCTACAGGGCCCATGCCCCTGCCCCTTGGCCTGCTGGCCCTGTTGGGGAGCTGGAGAGGCCTGATACGGAGGGTAGGTTTTGAAGGCAGCACCCTTCCTCGGGGAAAAAGGGCTTCTTTCCCGAGCCCTGCTTGAAATATCTGCACTAAACCAGTGCTTTTTAAACTTGTATGTTGTTGTTAAGTGCCTTCGAGTCTGTGTCGACTCCTGGAGACCCTCTGGATAGCTGACCTAAACTCTGTTTGGTCTTCAGCCAAGCGGCTCATTGTTGATAGAGTGGTATCCATAGCTGCTGTTATTGCTGCTGTTATTGTATTGATCCATCTCATTGCCGGCCTTACTCTTTTACGGTGACCTTCTACCTTACCAAACATTATGTCGTTCTCCAATGATCTCTCTTCATATTATGTCATGTCCAAATATGAAAGAAACATAGAAACATGACAACAGAAAAAGACCACATGGCCTATCTAGTCTGTCCTTCCATTTCAAAGAATACAACAGTCCCCATTTTTCCTTTAGAGATCCTCTGTGTTTGTCCCATGCTTCTTTGAATTCAGATACTGTCCTCAACTCTACCAACTCCACTGGGAGACTATTCCACAGATCCACTACTCTTTCCGTAAAGCAATATTTCCACATATCATTCCTGAATCTATCCCCTTTCACACTCATCCCATGTCCCCTCGTAGCAGAGCTTGCTTTCAATCGAAAGAGACTCTCCCTCGTGTGCATTTATGCCACAGAGGTATTTAAACGTCTCAATCATATCACCTCTATCCTGCCTTTCCTCTAAGGTGTACATATTAAGATCCTTAAGTCAAAGTCTTGTCATCTGAGCTTCTAAGGAAAGCTTAGGTTTGATCTCCTCTAGTACTGACTGGTTTATTCTTTGGATAGTCCATAGTATACACAGTATTTGGCGCCAGCACCATAATTCAAAGGCATCAATTTTCTTCCTGTCTATTTTTTTTCCACTGTCCAACTTTCGCATCCATATGACTTTATTGAAAATACAATGGCCTGGAGAAGTTGAATCTTTGTATAGAGAGAGACATCTATGCTGTTGAGGATCTTGTCTAGGTCCTTCATAGCCATTCTACCAAGAGCAATACGTCGTCTGATTTCTTGACTGCTAGTCCTTTCTTTATTGATTGTTGATCTAAGTAAGTTAAAGCTGTCAACTATTTCAATTTCTTCTTCATCAATGATGAACTTATCGATTTTGCCAGTTTGTTTATTTAGTTAACTGGTTTTGATATACCATTTTTCTACCAGGCAAAATAGTTTATATGGAACAATTGGAACATGTATTTGAACAGGCAACTTTAACTAGAACATCAAAACAAGGGAGTAGTATATGTAGGAGGGTATAACTTAGCAACTATGTGCAAGGGGGAAGAGGTGTGGTGTGTTAGAGTTGGGCTATAGAAAGATAAAATAAAATAGGAAGGGGTGGGGAAAGAATAGTGCAGGGGTAGTCAGCCTTCGGTGTTTAAGGAGGAGGGGTGAAGGGGATAGTGTGTGTGGGTGGGGGGTGGTCTTGCTGGGGGCATGCTGTAATGGATGCACCATAGTATTCTACCCTCTAAGCCCTAGCTCCCCCCTCTCTCCCTCTCTTTCTCCCCCCCCTCTCCTTTTTTGATCTATGCATTAGCTGCAACAACCATCATGTATATAATAGTTACAAGTGTGCCAATACCCACCTCTCCTTTATGGGTATAGTGGGCACGTAAATAGTTCGTTTTAGTATAGTTCAAAAGATGAAATTAGACTTATCTGCTAATTGTGGTTCCTGGAGTGTGGCCAGTCTAGTCCCAGACCTCTGGGTTCCCTATCTCATCTAGCAGCTTGGAGACTGAGGAACTCCTCCTTTTTGTGACATCACCACTATATCCTCGCCGGATCCACCCCCTGTCACCAGTAACCTATTGACAAAGCAGACTCACCGGAGGAACAAATAAGTAATAACATAATAACTGCCTAACTATACACTGACCCTGAACCCCTCTCAAACCAAACAAGGAACCGTGGCTTTAACCTTGAACAGGCCACTCCCTTAACCCCCAATTGAGAAACAGATTCCCAGCAAAGGAAAAAAAGATTATTGTGCAGAAGAAAAGCCTTCCTTCTGTTAACACTGACCCCCTGCTCTTACCTGTAAACCAGCCAGGGACGCCAGAGCCGGATGATTTCAGAACCATCTACCAGGCCCTAATCATACCACATTTTGATTATGCGAACTCAATCTTACAAGGGCTCCCTCAAGCCACCTTGCACCCACTGCAACTGGCAATGAACGCCGCAGCAAGAGTCCTACACGGAGCATCCAGGAAAGACCATGTCACACCCATCCTAAAACAACTCCATTGGCTTCCGATACGAAGTAGACTCACTTACAAGTCATTACTACTTACATTCAAGGCCATCAAAGGGCTCTCATGTGCATCACTAACAGATCTGATCCAGTTGACACCCCACAACAGGGACAGACGGTCAGTATCACTCAACACACTAGTGGTCCCAAAATCAATAACACAATGCACCAAGGCAACAGCAGACAGGGCTTTCAAGTTCTGTGCACCGAGGTGTTGGAACAGCCTCCCTCAAGGCATCCGAGCAATCCCAGATCTATTGCAGTTCAGAAAAGCCTTGAAACACCACCTCTTCCTCTTGTATTACCCAGTAACCAATGCAGACACTTCAACCACCTCACAGACCACCCAAAACCCCTAAGACTGAAACCAAGAAGTGTTCATGATTATGTTATAAATTGTAAATAGTTACCCCTGTTATCCAAGTTGTTTTGCCTGTTCAACTGTAAGCACAAAGTACCATCGGAAATGTGTAAATTCTTTGTTCATTGTAAACCGCGCTGATGCTGAATAGTGCGGTATAGAAGAGACTATAAATAAATAAATAAAATAAATAATCGCTCAAAAATGTTAGGGAGGGATACGGGACTAGACTGGCCACACTCCAGGAACCACAATTAGCAGGTAAGTCTAATTTCATCTTCCTGATCGTGTAGCCAGTCTAGTCCCGGACCTCTGGGTTAGTACCAGAGCAGTGAAAGAAACAAGAACGGGACCTGGAAGAGCAGCCTGCAGCACAGCCGATCCAAAATAGGCTTCTTCCGCCATTTGAACATCCAGACGGTAGTGTTTCACAAACGAGTTCAGCGACGACCACGTCGCCGCCTTATAAATCTCTGCCAGCGATGCCATGCGAAATTCCACCCAGGAAGCCGCATGCGCTCTAGTGGAGTGAGCTCTCAGCCCTTCCGGCACCAGTTTGCCTTTCAACACGTAAGCCGACGCAATGGCTTCTTTGATCCACTGTGCAATGGAAGCCTTAGACACCGCTTCTCCCTTTCGTGATCCCCCGAAGAGGACAAAGAGTCTGTCCGACTTGTGAAAACTGGCCGTCCTACGTAGATACTTCAACGCCCATCGAACGTCCAAGAGATGCAAGTTTTTGGAACTGGAAGCCTCTGCGCCCTCTAAAAACACCGGTAAAACGATTTCCTGATTCAGATGAAAAGGCGATACCACCTTGGGCATGAAAGCCGGCACCGGCCTCAGGACCACCTTGGCTGCGAAGAACGAAAGGTAAGGTTCCTTACAGGAAAGAGCCTGCAGTTCGGAAATCCTACGGGCCGAACAGATGGCTACCAGGAACACGGTCTTTAGCGTGAGATCCTTAAGTGACGCCCGCCCCAGCGGTTCAAAAGGTTCTCGAACCAGAGCGTCTAGAACAGGGGTCTCAAACTCAAATTGCTCTGAGGGCCAAATGAGGACTTGTAAAGTAACCCGGGGGCCGCATAAGACGCGGGGCCTCATTTGCATAAGGGGCCTCATTTGCATAAATATTTGCATAATGTTACCATACACTAACTTTTAGTAAACATGCCTCTTTAATGAGTATGGATAAAGAAAGACTAAAAGATTTAGAAACAAGAAGACAATAATTAAACTGGGAACCCCAAAAGCCAAACTTGGAATGTACAACAACACTGTAGAAATAAAACTATAAATTAATTTCCTCTTGTACTAAACAAAGCGCAAACATTAATGATGCACATTTCCCAGAGCTGACATATTCCAGTTAATAAATTCAAAATAAAGAGATATTTTTCTACCTTTTGTGCATTTTTTTCAGTTGCAATTGTTCCAGCCACTTTCTTCTGGTTTCTTCATGTCTTCCGCTAACTCTCCATCGTCTGCTGTCCATTTGCCCTTTCTTCTCTCCTAGTTTTTTTTCCATTCTCTCTCTACATCTGCTTTAACATACTAATCTTTCTCCTTTTTCTCTTTCCTCATTCCTATTTCATCCACTCAAATTTTACCCCTCCATCCTCAATCCCCACTTACTCTCCCAATACCTGGCCAATTGTAGATTTGTCTTCTCTCCCAGACAAAATATTTTTCCCCTCTCCATTTCACTTTCCCAGCTCCATCCCATTCTAATCCTCCCCCAACATCAGCTCCCTTCTAGTTCCAGCCCCACCCAGCATCCGCTCCCTTCTAGTCCCCCCATTAGTCCATTTCCAGTCCTATCCTAGCCTCACCATCAGCCCATTTCCAATCCTAGCTCCCTCCCCTCACAGCCCATTTCCATTCCAAGCCCCCCTCCCCATCAGCCATTTGCAGTTCAAGCCCCCCTTCCACTCAGCCCATTTCCAGTCCTAGCAACCCCCCCCAGCCCATTACCAGTCCTAGACCCCCCATAGCCCATTACCAGTCCTAACCTCCCCATAGCGCACTTCCAGTTTTACCCCCCATCACCCCATTTTCAGTCTTACCCCCCCCATAGCCCATTACCAGTCATAACCCCCCTGCCAATAGCCCACTTCCAGCCCTAACCCCCATTACCGTCAGCCCTTCCATAGCTCATTACCAGTCCTAACTCCCCCCATCAGCCCACCTCCAGTCCTTCCTAACCCCCACCTGCCCATTTCCAGTCCTAGCCCCCACCATAGCCCATTACCAGTCATAACCCCCTGCCAATAGCCCAAAACCAGTCATAACCCCCCCCCCTGCCAATAGCCCATCTCCAGTCATACCCCCCCCTGCCAATAGCCCATTTCCAGTCATACCCCCCCCTGCCAATAGCCCATTTCCAGTCCTACACCCCCCCCTGCCAATAGCCCATTTCCAGTCCTACACCCCCCCCCCGCCAATAGCCCATTTCCAGTCCTACACCCCCCCCGCCCCGCCAATAGCCCATTTCCAGTCCTACACCCCCCCCCGCCAATAGCCCATTTCCAGTCCTACACCCCCCCCTGCCAATAGCCCATTTCCAGTCCTACACCCCCCCTGCCAATAGCCCATTTCCAGTCCTACACCCCCCCCCCTCTGCCAATAGCCCATTTCCAGTCCTACACCCCCCCCTGCCAATAGCCCATTTCCAGTCCTACACCCCCCCCCCGCCCCGCCAATAGCCCTTTTCCAGTCCTACATCCCCCCCCGCTAATAGCCCATTTCCAGTCCTACACCCCCCCCCTGCCAATAGCCCATTTCCAGTCCTACACCCCCCCCCCTGCCAATAGCCCATTTCCAGTCCTACACCCCCCCCCCTCTGCCAATAGCCCATTTCCAGTCCTACACCCCCCCCCTGCCAATAGCCCATTTCCAGTCCTACACCACCCCCCCCCTGCCAATAGCCCATTTCCAGTCCTACACCCCCCCTGCCAATAGCCCATTTCCAGTCCTACACCCCCCCCCCCTCTGCCAATAGCCCATTTCCAGTCCTACACCCCCCCAGGTAAATTAAAAAAAAACCTGGCTTCTGCTGCTCAAGCAGCAAAATCAGCTGTCCTGCGGCCCTTTCCCCTGTGCCGGAGATCCGAGTCTGCTCTATCAGCGGCGTGCTTTTCAAGCCGCGAGGAGAGTATTCCCCTCTCGTGCGGCTTGAAACCGCGCGAGAGGGGAATACTCTCTTCGCGGCTTGAAAAGCACGCCGCTGATAGAGCAGACTCGGATCTCCGGCACAGGGGAAAGGGCCGCAGGACAGCTGACTTTGCTGCTTGAGCAGCAGAAGTCAGTTTTTTTTTTTTAATTTGACAATTGATTCTGCCGCTGCCACGGCGGCAACGGCAGAAGCCAGGGTTTTGGGGGTTTTTTGTTTTCCTCCGTCGCGGGCCGCACAAAGTTGTCTCGCGGGCCGCGTGTTTGAGACCCCTGGTCTAGAACAAACGGTAAATGCCACTTAGGGACGATATGTCTACATGGCGGACGAGCAAGAGATACCGCTCTTAGAAATCGTTTGATATCACACTGACTACCTAGCGTTTGTCCGCCTAGCCTGCCCCTGTAGAAGGCCAAGGCTGCCACATGCACCCGCAGCAAGGCTGCTGCCAGGCCTCTGGCAAAACCCTCTTGCAAGAACTCCAAAATCTGCGGGATAGAGGCTCTCAACGCCACGCAATGTCTCTCTTCGCAACACACTTCGAATATTCGCCAAACACGAATATAGGCTAGCGAAGTAGATCTCTTCCTGGCCTTCAACAAGGTCGAAATGACCGCCGCCGAGTACCCCTTGGACCTTAGCCGCGTCCTTTCAAGAGCCAGGCTGTAAGCGAGAACTGATGCACATGTGGCATGAGGAGGGGATCCTGAGACAGCAGGTCCGCTCGAGGAGGAAGCCGCCAGGGTTTTGCCACTAACAACCTCACCAAGTCTCCGTACCAGGGCCGGCGAGGCTAATCTGGTGCTATGAGAATGACTTGCCCTCTGTGACGCTCGATGCGTTGCACCACTCTGCCTATCAAGACCCACGGTGGAAACACATACAGCAGTTGTCCCATCGGCCAGTCCCGAACTAGGGCATCCAGGCCTTCTGACATTCTTTCTCTCCATCTGCTGAAGAAGCGGCTGACCTTCGCCGAGGCAAAAGTCGCCATGAGATCCATGACCCGGGCGCCCCACCAGCGCACTACCATGTCGAAGACCTCCTGGTTGAGCACCCATTCTCCTGGATCCACTCTTACTCGGCTGAGAAAATCGGCCTCCACATTATCCACCCCTGCGACATGGGCTGCCGACAGATCTAGGAGATTCGCTTCGGCCCATTCGCAGAGAGTCTCAGCCTCGTGCTCTAGCGCCACACTGCTGGTTCCCCCTTGTCTGTTGACATATGCCACCGCCATGGTGTTGTCGGAGAATACCCGAACTGCCTTGCCGCCTAGAGACGCTCAAAACTCCTGTAGCGCTAGCGTCACTGCCCTTAGTTCCAACCTGTTGATTGGCCAAGCTTGTTCCTGAGCGTTCCATTGTCCCTGTGAGAACAGGCCTTGACAATGTGCTCCCCAGCCCAAGAGGCTGGCGTCCGTCATCAAGGACACCCAGGCAGGAGCTTCCAGCGCTCTCCCACCCTCCAGCGATGCTGGAAGCAACCACCACTGTAGGGACTTGCGAGCCTCTTCCGGACAAGGTAGCTTCTTGGACAGTGCATCTCGCTGGTGCGACCAGTTGCGAAGAAGCGCTCTTTGCAGAGGTCTCATGTGCGCTCTGGCCCACGGCACTGTTTCTATCAATGCCGCCATTGTACCCAACAACTGTAGGTAGTGCCATGCTGAGGGCGCCTTGTTCGGCAAGAAGCTTCTGACTAACTTCCGAAGCCCCCACGCCCTCTCTGCTGTTAGGAAGACTTTCCCCACACGGGTGTCGAACCGCGCCCCCAGATATTCCAGGGTCTGGGATGGAATCAATCGACTTTTGATGCATTGACTATCCAACCCAGACTTTCTAGGAAAGACACCACCCGGGTCGTAGCAGACTCGCTCTCCTCCTGCGACTTCGCTCTGATCAACCAATCGTCTAGATAAGGGTGTACCAGTATCCCTTCTTTCTTCAGAGCTGCTGCCACCACCACCATGACCTTGGTAAAGGTCCAGGGCGCCGTCGCCAGCCCGAATGGCAACGCTTGAAACTGAAAATGTCCGCACGGCACTGCGAACCTGAGAAATTTGTGATGCTCGGGCCGGATCGGGATATGCAGATATGCCTCCGACAAGTCCAGGGAGGTGAGAAATTCTCCCCTTTGAACTGCCACTATGACCGAACGAAGAGTCTCCATGTGGAAGTGGGAAACCCGAAGGCAACGGTTCACGCCCTTGAGATCTAGAATCGGGCGAACTCCTCCGTCCTTCTTTGGCACGATGAAATAAATGGAGTACTGAGCGGTACCGCATTGGTCCGGCGGGACGGGCACTATCGCCTTGAGGGCCAACAGCCTTTGCACTGTCCCCCGAATGGCCACGCACTTGCCGGCTGACCTGCCGGGGGACCGAACGAAGGCTTCCCGCACTGGTCTTAAGAACTCCAGTGCGTAGCCCTCTCGTATGACTTCTAACACCCACTGATCTGACGTGACACGGACCCAGGCAGAATAAAAATCCTGCAGTCGCCCCCCTACGGGAATCAAGGGAGCCTGGGTCCCTCCTATTTCATTGTGTCTTTCTGGAATTGAGGGAGGAGGCGGACGACGGACCAAAGCCCCGCCCTGCACCTCGAAACCCCCTGAAACTCTGGCCCCTGGTAGGAAACCTGCCCCTCTGGCCGGAGTTAAACCTCTGGAATCTGAACCGGCGGGAATCCCGCTGCTGTCCTTTGCCCGTAGAAATTGCCCGGCCTGTCCTGGGCTTGTCCTCTGGCAATTTACCTCCTTTGGACTCCCCTAAGTCTTTCACCAGCTTTTCTAAATCTTCCCCAAACAGCAGACACCCTTTAAAGGGAAGTTTACTTAACCTGGCCTTGGAGGCGCTGTCTGCCGCCCAATTGCATAGCCACAGGTAACGCTGCGCTGCTACCGCAGACGCCATGCTCTTTGACAATCCACGCATAAGATCATAGTGGATGTCAGCCAAATAGGCCGCGCCGGACTCTATCCTGGCCGCTTCGGTGGAACCCTCACTGTCCTGTCCGCCTTGAACTCTCTGGAACCAGCGGAGGCAGGCCCTAGCCACCCACGCTCCGCAAATAGCCGCCTGCAGTGACAGTGCATTTACATCAAAAATCTGTCTTAAAAGCACATCCAGTTTCCTATCTTGCGTATCCTTGAGAGCCGGCCGCACTACCCTCCACGGGTATAGTAGTCTTCTTGGTTACCGCCGAGACGGCCGCATCCACCTTTGGAGCTTTAAAGACCTCCTTATCCTGATCTAACAATGGGTACAGCCGGCCCATTACCCTGGACCCCTTCAGCGGAACTTCCGGAATACTCCATTCCTCCTGAATCAGTTCTTGAAAAACTCTGTGGACCGGGAAGGCTCTTTGAGACTTTCGAAAGACCTGCAAAAGGGGGTCCTCTAAGGACTCATCTTCCGTTACTCCTGGAACCGGCATATTTAAGGCTTTCAGGGTTTCCCCTATAAGCGCCAGGAGTTCTTCTCTTCTGAAGACTCTAACAACTCTCGCCTGATCCTCTCTCTCCGAAATCTCGCCTTCCTCCAGCTCGTCCTCCGAATAAATGCTGCGGCCCTCATCCTCCGAAAATGGGTCCTCCGAGGTCACGGAATGCTCCACCGCATCCCCCTCGGCACGCGGTTGCTTTGGTCCGCGGGAGTGTTCAATCGTCTGCTGGCCTGACGCGGGCCTCTTGAGCCCCCCCACGTCAATGGGACCATTTTGCTGTTGCGCACTACCTAATAGCGTCTGCTGCAACAGCGTAAAAAATTCCTAAGAAAAAATAGAAGAAAGGTCCCTGGGTAATCACCCCTGAGGGGGAGGCACATCCGGAGCCGAAGATGGCCCTGCTACGGGGTCCGGCCGTGTCACCCCCACAGACTGTAAGGGCAGGCCTTCAGCCGCAGTCCCCGGTACCTGCTCGTTCTCCTCACTGACTTGCTCAGTAGGAGAAGCCTCTCTAATACAGCCTTCACATACTCCAGAACTTGTGCACTTTTTAGCCCCGCACACCATACACTGGGGCTTAGAAGGCATGGCAAAAAATTGCTTTAAACTTGCAGAGGAAGACTGCTTTTTCCCCCCAAGGCTGAGCAGAGATCCTGCGTAAAACCGAAGGCTCAGACAGAGGGAAGCCACCTGATCGCGTCTATTACTGAAAATTACTGTTCATCTCAAACGGTTTAATTATTATTCATTTATCTATTTATGGACCCAGCTAAGACTGCTAACTAAAAGGAACAAAAACCCTGGCCGGCTAAGAAAACAGCCGCTCCAGGACTCTAACGCAGGCCCCAGCTCCCCTAACAGTTCAATCAGCTTCCCGCCGAAAACCCGCGCCCGCGCCACGCGGCCAGGCCTGCAGAGCTTTTGCGCCAATATTTAACACCGCTTACCTTCACGGCTGCTAGAGCAAGCCACCCACCTCGCTCAGAGTGAAGCCTGCCGTCGGCCCCGGAGCGATTCTAATGCGCCTGGGAAAACCTGCGCACGTCGCACCGCTGGACTCAGCGATAAGTCTGATGCGATCATGGAGTACCAGCCAAACGCACTGACAGGCAGCCCTCTGTGTGGTGCCGGCTGGTCTCCGCTCCGGAATCTTCCCGCTTCGTGCCTCAGAGACGGAACAGGCAGCAACCCTTTTGCCCCTAAAGTGGTTGCGCTGTCTCCTGGTAAGCAATACCGGCCCCCTGACTGATCGGAAAGGAGGAGGGGCGGTGGGAAAGAGAACAGAGAGCGGGAGGGAGAGAGGCCTGCCTGCAAATTTAAAGACACAGTATCCTAAAAATTTAGAATGCAGCCCCTTAAGATTGCTGACCAAATTCCCTGTCAAACTATCTGAAAACCTAAGTCTAAGCTCAAATGTCACTCCAGTGAGCCCGGGCCACCGGGCTCTCAACCATCCAGCTGCTTGGAGACTGTGGTAACTGGTGACAGGAGGCGGATCCGGCGAGGATATAGTGGTGATGTCACAAAAAGGAGGAGTTCCTCAATCTCCAAGCTGCTAGATGAGATAGGGAACCCAGAGGTCCGGGACTAGACTGGCTACACGATCAGGAACATTGTTCTTTGTAACTGTTACCTGTTCAATGTAAACCGCCCCTGATCGTTGGAAGGGACGGTATAGAAAAACTGTATGTATGTATACATACATACATACATAAATAAATAGGAATGTCTTAAGGTGCTTTTTGAATAAAATGTGGGATTGAATGCCCCGAAATGCGAGGGGTAGCTGGTTCCAAATGGTGGGAGCATAGAATTCAAAGGCTCTTGAACATGTGCATTGTGATCTCTTGCGTATCTAGGTGGGAGGGAAAAGTAGATTCAGTTTCTTTTGTCATCGCAGTCTGTTGGTGCTGGGACGTCTGATGAGCGATTGTAGTTGCTCTGAGGAAGTATTGATAAGCACTCTATGGTTGATGGCAAGTACCTTGAACTTGATCCTGGATGCGATAGGGAACCAGTGGAGAGATTTCAATATAGGGGCGATGTGAGAGTGTCTGGAGACTTTGGCTATAGTGTGTGCTGTAGTATTTTTGGCAATCTGTAAGGGGGCAAGGGTGGCCTTGGGAAGCCCATGGAGGATGGAGTTGCAGTAGTCGAGCAGTGGTGTGATGGAAGCTTGGCATACTGCTCGGAAGCTATCAGAAGAAAGGAGGGGGCGTAGGTTGCGGAAAGATCAACGTTTAAAGTAAATGTTTTTGGTGATGTTCCTAATATGGGGTTGAAAATTTAATAAATGATACAGAGTGAGACTGAGGTACCTGATCTGAGATTTAGCTTGTATTTTGGTGTCTTCGAATTTGATGACGGGAAGTGGTATGAAGTTGTGATCGCTGGTCACATTAAGGATCTCTGCCTTGTTAAAGTTGATCGCAAGGTTATGCAGCTGTAGCCAAGAGACAATTGCTTTGAAACAAGTGGCGAGGTTGGAGTAGTCGGGGGAGGTGGTCTGAAATGGAGTGAATATCATTATGTCGCAGACATTAAACTTTTGAATAACATAACAAAGGGATCTAATGTAAATGTTAAAAAGGAGAGAGGAGAGCGCAGACCCCTGTGGGACTCCTTGGGGAAGGATGTAAGGTGTAGATAACTGGTGACTGATTCTTATAAGTTGGGTACACTGAGATAGGTAGGAGTGGATCCATTTGAGTGGTTTGTCTTGAACACCAATGATGTTGAGCTGGTCAAGTAGGGTCTGATGGGACACAGTGTCGAAGGCTGCAGAGATGTCGAGAAAGAGCAGTATGTAACCAGAGGATAGTTTTTCAGTTCCAGTGATGAGTGTAGTTAGAAGGAAGGTGAGTAGTGTCTCAGCACTGTGAAAGGGGCGAAATCCATGTTAATTGTGATCAAGTGAAGCATATCTGTCAACATGCTCCTGGAGTTGAATCTGGACAGCTTTTTTGATTATTTTGGCAAGGAAAGGTACACTGGCTATAGGTTTGTAGAAGGCAGGTGAGGAGGGATCAAGGTTAGGTTTCCTTCAGGAGAGATCTAACAGATGCTTGTTTTAGAGCAGGTGAGAGGTAGGCTTGCATGAGTGAGGTATGAAGGATGTTGGATACGAATGGCTGTCAGGATCTTTGTTTTCTTAACGTTATGGTGCAGACCCATATGACTCCCATTTTGACAATGAAAATTCACATGATCCAAGATGATGATGAAATTAAACTGACAGATTTCCAGTCTCGTTCCCCTCCCTCCACTCATCTAAAGCAGGAAGACAGCAGCAACAGTAGTGGCAACAGCAGCAGTCAGCACAGGGTCCCTTGTGTCAGTGTGTACTCACAGACCCCAGTACTTAGCATGGGTTTCCAGCCTAGCAGGAAGCTTACCCAGGAGGAGGCAAGGACCTATAAAATATTCACTGGCTCCCAGGCTACATTTATTTATTTATTATTTATTTACAGTCTCTTTTATACCACGCTATTCGATATCAGTGCGGTTTACATGAAACAAACGAGTTTATACGGGCAGAGATCTACACCGTATTTACAAATAACAGGTGATTCAACTTGGATAACCCAGGGTAACTATTTACATATTTATGGTACAATATCAGTCCATTTCACCAGGGTAACTATTTACATATTCTTGGTACTATAACAGTACATGTCAGTGGTTAATCATAGCGCGTTATTGTGTGTGAGGCGGGTTGGGGCGCCATTCCTCTGGGTAGCACTTGAGGAAGAGATGGTGCTTCAAAGCCTTCCTAAATTGTGTTATGTCAGGGATTGCCCGGATGTTGGGTGGCAAAGCATTCCAGCATCTAGGTGCACAGAGCCTAAAAGCCCTGTTCACTGTTCCCTGGGTGCATTGGGTCACTGTTTTGGGGATTACCAGAGTGTTTATTGCTGAAGATCTTCTGGCCCTATTGGGGGAGTAATGTGAATAAGGTCAGCAAGTGAGGAGGAGAGCCCATTAATGGCCTTGAAGGTTAGCAGTAAGGTCTTGAAGGAGAGCCTGCTGGAGATGGGGAGCCAATGAAGCTGTTTCAGGATGGGCGTCACGTGGTCAAGTCTGGAGGCGCCATTCAGAACTATGGCCGCAGCATTCATGGCAAGCTGGAGCGGACCTAGAGTGGATTGTGGGAGTCCTTGGAGGATCACGTTGGCGTAGTCGAGATGTGGAATGGTCAGCACTTGATAGATTGTTTGAAAGTTGTCCGGTTATAGCAGGGGGCGTAAGTGTCTGAGAGTCCAAATCTTATGGTAGACCGCTCTTACCGTGTTGCTAATGTGCGCCTTCATGTCCAGTCGCTGGTCAAGGGTAACACCAAGGTATCAGATTGTGGACTTGGTTTGCAGCTCGGCTTCCTTGACTTTTAGATAGGCTGGGGGGGATGAATATTTGGTTCCTTGCGATAAAAAGCACTTCTGTTTTCTTGTGCTGTATCCGGAGGTTTGGGGTCTGGAGCCAGTCGGCCACTGCGTCGAAGCAGTCTGTCAGTGGGGCGAGGTCTAGCTTGTCGGTTAAGAATGGCATGTAGAGTAGTACGTCATCCGCGTATATCAGGCAGTTCACGTTAAATGATCGGATGAGGTCACAGATGGGCTGCATGTATAGGTTGAACATCAGGGCAGATAGAGAGGAACCCTGCGGAACACCCTGCTTCTGGTGGAAAGGTTCTGATGCTGAGGACCCTGCTCGTACATGCTGCCATCTGTCGGACAGGTATGATTTGTACCAATCTAATGCTGCGTCGCAGATACCCTTTTATTCGAGTCGCCTCAGGAGAATCTCATGGCTTACTGAGTCGAATGCGGCAACTATATCCAAGAAGAGCAGGACGAAGCCATGACGAATGTTATCTATCCCAGTAATTATGTCGCTGAAGAGGGTGGTGAGAAGCGTTTCCACACCATGGGATTCCCTGAATCCATGTTGGCAGGGGTCAAGTGGAGCGGTGTCATTGATGTGATGTTGTAACTGGCGATGGACCGCTTTTTCAATTATCTTGATATGGAAGGACAGACTAGATAGGACATGTGGTCTTTTTCTGTCATCATATTTCTATGTTTCTATCTTGGCTAGCAGTGGTATGCTGGATATGGGTCTATACGAGTCTACCTTCTGGGAGTCGAGCTTACTGTTTTTCAGCAGAGGTCTGATTGACGTGTGTTTGAGGCTTTGGGGGAAGGAGCCTGTTGCAAAAGATAGTTCCATGAGTTTGGCTATGACCGGGCTAAATTCACTACGTAGCCCTTTTATCCAGAAGGCGGGACAAGGGTCGGTTTGAGCTGTGGTGGTGTTGATCAAGGAGATGGTGTCTTCAATGTGCTTCTTGGATGGTGTGTGACTTGTGACTTGATATAGGTCACAGATAAAGTCCAGAGAGATGGGGAAATTGCCATGCTTCTGTGACCTCATCCACTGATGTGACCCCATCTGCGGTCCTAACCCCAAGTTTGGGAACCTTTCACTAAACACTTTTGCATGCTTTCTTTTAAAACTAAAGAGGATAATATATTGTACTTAATCACCAAATAAGCTGACTCACCTGAATCTGACTGTGGAACTTCTCTTGCTGGGCAACAATTTGGTCTTGGCACTGTTTCTCTACCAGTTTTAACAACTGTAACCACGTAGCCTATTAAAATGAAAATAAGCAACGTTCAAATTCAATTACAATAGTACATAGCAGAGGCTAGTATCAAAGCAACAGGAACACTGGCCCCGTGTTATCATGCAGGCCAATAAAAATAAAAGTAGCATTGAAAAGCAGCAGCAGTAAGGCATCACTTTCACATCAAAGGATCCAATAAACTGCAATTTATAAGTCAATATAAAAATGATCAATATTATAAAAAAATAACGGACATCCAACTAATTATAGAACCATATCTAGTCTACCTGTCCCTTCTCACTATCGACCCATCTCCCTCCTCCCCCCCCCCTCCTCTTTGTTTCTAAACTACTTGAACGCTCAGGTCACTGCCATTGCCTCGACTTTCTCTCTTCTCAAGCCTTTCTGGATTCTCTACAATCTGGCTTTCATCCTTTACAGCTCTTGCCAAAGTCTCCAGTAAGAGAATTAATGAAAAACAAACCTCTTCCAAAGATAGGGAAGCTGTAAAACCAGAGGACATAACATGAAGCTGCAAGGGGGTAAATTAAAAGGCAATGTCAGGAAATACTCTTTCACTGAAAGAGTGGTGGATGCTTGGAATGCCCTCCCGATGGAAGTGGTGGGGCAAATACAGTGACAGAAATCAAAATGGCATGGGACAGACACAGTGGATCCCTTTACAGCAACAGGATAAAATCAAAATAAACTTAACTATCTAATTTCTCAACAAACAGGGGTGTCCTACACGGAGCGGTGGGTTCACCCCTAAACAAAGACATGGGGAGGGGTGACCTGCACGGAGCAACAGCTGCACCTACTCTTGCCATCTTACTGGGCAAACTAGATGGACCATACTGGTCTTTATCTGCCATCGTTTACTATGTTACTATGACCTATTCTTGGACAAATCCAAGGGCCTTTACTCTATCCTCTTTCTTTTTTACCTTTCTGCTGCTTTTGACACTGTTGACCACAACCTTCTCCTTGATATCTCGTCCTTGCTTGGTTTTAAGGGCTCTGTGCTATCCTAGTTCTCTTCTTATCTCTCCCATCACTCTTTCAGCATTTGTTCTGGTGCATCCTCCTCTACTGCTATCCTGCTCTCAGTTGGTGTACCCCAAGGATCTGTCTTGGATCCACTCCTTCTCTCTCTATATACCCAGTCCCTTGGTGCACTCATCTCTTCCCATTGCTTTCAGTACCATCTTTACGATGATGACTCCCAGATCTACCTCTCTACACCTGAAATCTCTCCGGCAATCTGCCTGCCTTTCTGACATTGCTGCTTGGATGTTTCACTGTCGCTTGAACATGGCCAAAACTGAGCTGCTGATTTTTCCTCCTAAACCCTCCTCTCCACTTCCTCCTTTCTCAGTCTCTGTGGATAAATCTCTGCTCCTCAGCTTGCAACATTGGAGTCATCTTTGACTCCTCTCTCTCCTCCACACACATCCAACTGATAGCTAAAACCTACCGTTTCTTTCTCTACAACATCAACAAAATTTGCCCATTCCTTTCTGAACACACTACTAAGACACTTATCCACTCCTTAGTCACCTCCCATCTCGACTATTGTAACCTACTCCTTGCTGGTCTCCCTCTGAATCATCTCCCTCCCCCTTCAATCTGTTCAACACTCTGCTGTGTGGCTAATCTTCCACCAGCCTCATCATGGTCATATTACCCCTCTTCTCAAGTCACTTCATTGGCTCCCTATCTGTTTCCGCATCCAGTTCAAATTTGTCCTGCTGACCTATAAGTGCATTCACTCTGCAGCTCCTCACTGTCTTTCCTCTCTTATCTCTCCCTACACCCCTCCTCCGCTCTTCTGGCAAATGGCTTCTTCTATCTGTGTCCTTCTCTTCTAGCTAACTCCAGACTTTGCTCCTTTCACCTTGCTGCTCCTTATGCCTAGAACAAACTACCTGAGTCTATATGTCAGGCATCTTCTCTGACCCTTTTCAAATCAGGGCTGAAAACTCACATCTTCGCTGCCACTTTTAGATCTTGACTCTCCTGATCTCCTTTGTGTTTCTTTACCATTCCCCCTAGCTGTATCCCATGTCTACAGCTACTAGGTTGTCTGTCTTGACTAGATTGTAAGCTCTGATGAGCAGGGGCCGTCTTTTACATGTGCCTGCGCAGCACTGTGTATGTCTTGTAGTGCTGTACAAGTATTCAGTAGCAGTAGTAGTACTTTAATAGATTACTGTTAAGCTAAGTTGCTTATATGCAACAGCGGTTCTCCGTAGACCGTGAGAAAATGCAGCCACACTAAATAGTGACATCCAGAACACAGGTGGTGTGTGCACAGAAGCCTTCTCCAACAAATAGAATTAATTTAGACTTCTTGTGCACCTGCATGAGTTGTTCTCACCATTGCCCATCTGCTTCTAGAGCACCAGTTCCTCTTTGGGTTTTTTTGTCTTTTGAGGGGTTGGTGGAAAGGTGACTGTGGCTGCATTTCCCTGTTGTAAACCCACCCCACCCCAGTTATAGTGTAAGCAACTTATTACTATTTTGGTTTTTTTTCACAGCTCGGAAATTCTCTCAGGAGGTGGCTTGTTGTCTAGAGGTAAAATTTAATTAGCAAAATATTTTTTCAGCTGCCTGGCCAAAGGCAGCATCTTGATGGGATGCCTGGTCTAGACAATGTTTTGCAAATATATGGATGGACTTCCAGGTGGCAACTTTGCAAATTTCTTGTAAGAAAATAGACCCCAAGTTCACTGCTGAAGCAGCCTTCGCTCTAAGTTGATGCAGCTCTATTGTTCCTGAGGGTTGCATATTCACTTTTATAACACAGATTTTAATAAAGTCAGAGACTCAGATTGATAAGGTTCCTTTGGAAGCTGGCTTGCCAGGATCACTAGGATTATAAGTAGCAAATGAATGCATGTCTGCAGTCTAACATGTGTAATGAGGACTTTGAACTTTCCAAGTGCTTCGGGGAAGAATGTCAGTACGGCAATGGATCGGTTCACATGAAAATCGGACAGGACCTTTGGAAGGAATCTTGCACATCAGGAGGATAACATATGAGAGTTTGTAGTTCACAGCTTCTCCATGTAGAAATGATAGTCACCAGCAAAATAGGTTTCACTGGCTCACTTTGCAGCACTGTGTGTGAGTTGGCTGGCAGGCAGATCCCTCAGAGAGCCTTCTGCAGTTTTTGGGAGAGAACAGAGAGGACAGAAGAGGAAAAGAGCACCAAAGTTGTGTGAGGCTGCTGCACACTTCCAGATTCTTCTAAATGCTTCCCATTTGTGGCTGCTCAACAGGTCGTTATATTAGACTCTTCCTTAACTTTTCATAACCACCTTACTGCCGTAGTTCATTGCTCTTTCCACTCACTCTGCCAGATTCGAGTTGTACAACCATTTCTCTCCTCTTCCTCTCTGGCTACTTTACTGCTAACATTTGTCATGTCTCATTTAAACTACTGTAACATTGTTTTCACAGGGCTCCCACACTATCAACTACAGCATCTTCAACTTATTCAGAACACAGATGTTAAGATACTTCCTCACGCTTCAATCACATGACCCCACTTTTCATTCACTTCCACTGGCTCGCAATCTATTATCGCATTCAACAAACTCCTTACCCTGGGTTCACAAGGCTCTTAACACTGGTACTCTTCTATCTTTCTAAACTCCTTATTCTGCACCGGGTTCTCTGCTCCATCTATGCCAACCACCTTCACCTCCTTCCTACTGCACAGGCCAGATTGAAATCACCTGCCATGCTGCCTTCTATTTTCTGGGTCCATCCCTCTGGAGCACTTTGCCTCCTGATCTCAAACTGGAGCTATCCTATGCTAAGTTCAAATCACAACTCAAAACTCACCTCTTTAAAAAAGCATTTGAAATGCCACCTACTTGACTCCCCTGACTTCTCACTCTCCTGACCTCAGTCCCCTCCTAAGAAAATAAGATATGCCATACTGGGTCAGACCAAGGTCCATCAAGCCCAGTATCCTGTTTCCAACAGTGGCCGATTTAGGTCATACATACCTAGCAGTTTCCCCAAAAGACACAGGTTCCCCAATGCTTGTATTGGGTCAAGCATTGATATCCTGGGTCCCTTTTTAATAATGGTTTATGGACCTTTCCTCCAGAAACTTGTCCAAACCTTTTTTAAACCCAGCTACACTAACAGCCTTTACTACATCCTCCGGCAACAAATTCCAGAGTTTGATTACACGTTGAGTGAAAAAATATTTTCTCTTATTTGTCTTAAATAGTTTACCTTGTAGCTTCATTGCATGTCCCCTAGTCTTTCTATATTCTGATAACGTAAACAATCGATCTACGTTTACCCATTCCACTCCATTCATTAATTTATAGACTTCTATCATATCTCCCCTCAGCCGTCTCTTTTCTAGGTTAAAGAGCCCTAACCTTTTTAGCCTTTCTTCATAGGGGTATCCTTCCATCCCCTTTACCATTTTGGTGGCTCTTCTCTGAACCTTTTCTAATAACGCTATATCCTTTTTAAGATATGGCGACCAGAATTGCACACAGTATTCAAGGTGTGGTCACACCAAGGAAAAATACAGAGGCATTATAATATCCTTTGTTTTATTTTCCATTCCTTTCCTTATGATACCTAGCATTCTATTTGCTCTCTTGGCCGCCGCTGCACACTGGGCCAAGGGTTTTAACATGTTATCCACAGTGACGTCTAAATCTTTTTCCTGGGTAGTGGTTCCCAATGTGGAACCTTTCATCGTGTAACCATAGTTTGGGTTGTTCTTCCCTAGGTACATAAATTTGCACATGTCCACATTAAATTTCATCTGCCATTTTGATGCCCAGTCTTCCAATTTATCAAGATCCACTTGCAATTTTCCACAATCCTCATGGGTTTTAACAACTTTAAATAGTTTTGTGTCATCAAAAGATGCCCCAAGATAATTTGCTACTTATGGTTAAGGTTCAATATGTTGCTATTTCTTCTGGGACTGGGGATGAGGTGGGATCTGGGGGTAATGCTGGGGTGGACCAAATGGGATTGTCTGCTTTCCTGGAGAATTCCTTGGAGGTGGTGACCAGTAGGGCAACTATGTTGGTCAGCTTTGCATTCGAGTCTGATCGCAATGCTGTCCTTAGGCTATATTTCTGCAGGATGTCTTTTTCCCAGTTCTTGGGTTCAAAAATTTTGCTATTCCCTGATTTGTCAAGGGACACACAAAAGAGGCGGAAGGAGTTTCTGGCTTTACGCCAGAGAGCTACTGCCTTGGGTGCCCAATTTAAATTGAGGTATCCTTGTAAATGTGATTTAATATATCAGACTAAGCACTTTTTGTTTTTTGAGCCCGTGCAGCTGATTAATTTTCTTCAGGCGAGGGAGGGTGGGGGAGAGGGGTAATTCCTGTACTGGCTGCCATATGTGTTATCTACGCTCATAAGATGTTGGGGAGTTTTTCTCTTCTTTTCCTTTAATGTTTCTTGTTTGGAACCGTATTAGGGTTGCATTATTGGGATCTATTTACTGGGGTAAATTTGTTTTATGTGGTTAGTACCTGTTTTTTCCTGTAATGATTTTGTGGTATGTAACCCAGGTATTTCCTTTTTTCTGTTTCAATTGTATTATTGGAAATATGATAAATAAAAAAAATAATAATAAAATAAAAAAAAATAGTTGTGTCATCTGCAAATTTGATAACCTCACTCGTTATTCCCTTTTCCAGGACATTTATGAATATGTCAAAAAGCAGCAGACCCAGCACAGATCCCTGGGATACACCACTATTCACCTTTCTTCATTGGGAAAAATGGCTATTTTGCCCTAAACTCTTGCTTTCCATCTTTTAACCAGTTCCTGATACACAATAGTACACTGCCTCCTATCCCATGACTCTGTAGTTTTGCCAAAGGTCTTAGATGAGGGACCCTGTCAAAGGCTTTCTGAAAGTCCAGATACACTTTATCAACAGACTCACCATTGTCTACCTGTTTATTCGCACCTTCAAAAACACATAACAGATTAGTAAGACAAGATCTTCCTTGTCTAAAACCATGACTATCTACATGTTCAGCATTTTTGTTCTTTATGATGGTTTCTACCATTTTTCCTGGTACTGACATCAGGCTCACTGGTCTGTAGTTTCCCAGATCATCCCTGGAACCCTTTTTAAAAATTGGAGTTACATTGGCCATCCTCCAATCTTCAGGTATTAAAGATTATTTTAATGATAGTTCACAGATTACTAACAGCAGGTCTGCAATCTCATATTTCAGTTCTTTCAACGCCCTCGGATGTATATCATCTGGTCCAGGTGATTTGCTACTCTTCAGTTTATCAAACAGTTGTAATACATCTTCCCAATGTATCCATATTTCCTTCAATTCTTCCACACCTTTAAATATCACTTCAGTCATGGGTAACATCCCTACATCTTCCTCAGTAAAGACCGAAGCAAAGAATTTATTCAGTCTCTCCGCTATCATCGCCTTGTCGCCTCTTAGTGCCCCTTTAACCCTTATCAGCACACCGTGAATTAACATACTCCAAAAGGAAAGAATTCCATACTGAGATTCTTCGCCGCTCCCTAAGTAAGCCCAGGGATCTTTTCAACCTAGTGAAATCAATAACCAAGGAACCTTCCTCTCCTCACCATGAACCAATACAACCCCAGTTGTATGCCAACCACCTCCAATCAAAAGCCATCAAAACAGACATAGCCCCGAGAACCACACCAAGAAATACTCCCGATCAACAACCACTGCTTATAGAACTAACTTCTCCTTCTGCGGGAGACATCGAAAACATTATTGCATCTATCAACACTACTACAGCACCGAACGACTCATGCCCAGCGCACTGGATTAGGACAATGCGACCAGAACTCAGCCCGATCATAGCCAGGATCACAAGCCTATCCTTCTCAAAAGGAACATTCCCGTCTTCTCTCAAGCACACGTCCATACGCCCACTTCTCAAAAACGATAGTTTAGATCCTCAGAAGGTCGACTCATACCGACCAATCTCAAGTATCCCTCTACTTGCCAAAATAATTGAGAAAAATGTCCAAAGACAGATTCACCAGCACATAGACAGCACAGCCCCTTTAGATGACTGCAGCATGGGTTTCGAGAAGCTCACGGCGTAGAAACACTACTCACCACACTAACCAATACCTTATCCAGAGGAATAGACAACATCAAGAAAGGATTCACACTGATCTTCCTTGACATTGCCGCAGCATTTGACTCTGTCAGTCACACTCAACTCCTCAGATGCCTCCATGATAAGGGAATTCAGGGCTTGGCGTGGGCTTGGTGTAAATCATATCTAGATGACCGATGGCAACATGTAAGGATGGGAGCCAACTCCTCTGATCCGTTTCAACAAACCCAAGGAGTACCCCCAAGGCTCGTTCCTATCCGCACTATTATTTAACATTTACATGCAGCCTATCTGTGAACTCATCTGATCCTTTGGAATCTCCTGCTTGATCTATGCAGATGATGTCCTCCTCTTTATGCCATTCGACGTCTCGCATCCTGACTTCACTACCTTAATTAACTGCTTCAACACGATCACAGACTGGCTCCTCGAACAGAACCTTCGTATCAACTTCAAGAAGACGGAGGTATTGTTCATCACAAAGAATAGAAACTTTTCCCCACCTAAAACATTAAAGGTCAGAGATGCAGAGCTCCCAAGTAAGCCCACGATACGCTACCTGGGTATTACGCTTGATCAACGTCTTGACTTTAAAGCACACATAAGCAATACCGTCAAGGCTATATATTTCAAGATTAAGATGTTACATCACCTAAGACCAATGCTGGCACATGAAGACTACCGGACAGTATTCTAAGCCTTGTTAATTCCACACTTCGACTATGCGAACATCATTCTACATGGGATCCCCAAGAGTTCCCTAAACCAGTTGCAGCTTGCAATGAATGCCACGGCACATGTCCTCTGCGGAGTATCAAGAAGAGACCATATAACCCCTACCTTAAAGGACCTTCACTGGTTACCAATAGAGGGCAGAATCACCTACAAGGCACTACTCATTACGTTTAAAGCCATCAATAGGATAGCCCCCTCGTCCATCACTGCACTCATTACCCACACCCCCGACAATAGGTCAAGAAGGTCGATAGGCGCCAACACACTAGTAATCCCGATTGAAGTGACGAAATGCACGCAAACAACCAGAAGCAGAGCATTCTCTTTTTACGCTCCAAGGTGTTGGAATAATCTCCCGTCCAATATCAGATCAATCAAAGATCTCACACAATTCAAGAAAGCCATTAAACATCATTTATTCCTATTATATTACTCGCAATCCAACTGTACCTCTACACCTTGTACAAACACAACCACCCAACAGCTTTAAGAATGTAAAAGCGACACTAGTAATCTGTCATTGTTAAGATGTAAATAGTTCAACGTTATGAATCCTAGTTACTATGTCCTGTTCGATGTAAGCACAAGGCACCTCCCCTGCCTTGTGCAAAATTGTTAACTGTAAACCGCACTGATGTCAAATAGCACGGTATAGAAAAGCTAGAAATAAATAAATAAATAAACCCCTCTATCATCTAATGGATCGACTGACTCTCTTACAGGTTTTTTGCTACTTATGTACTTGAAAAAGTCTTTATTACACGTTTTTGCTTCCGCAGCAAGCTTCTTCTCAAAGTCTCCCTTTGCCTGCCTTATCAATGCCTTGCATTTAACTTGCCAGTGCTTGTGCTATTTCCAGTTTTCGTCATTTGGCTCTTTTTTCCATTTCCTGAAAGATGTTTTTTTGGCAAAAGCCGCCTCTCTGACCTCACCTTTAAACCATGCTGGCAGTTTTTTGGACTTCCTTCTACTTTTCTTAAAGCATGGGATACAGCTGGTCTGGGTTTCCAAGATAGTATTTTTGAACACCCCCCCCCCCCCCCCCAAGCTTGATGTAAGTCTTTAACCTTTGCAACTGCTCCTTTTAGTTTTTTCTTAACTATTTTCCTCAGTATGAATGTTATCTTTCCTATCATAATGGCATTCCTTTCTTTCCTTCTCTAGTATTTGTTTTATCGTACACCCCCTCTGCTGCATATGTGAATGGCGATATATTAAGTTCAATAAACAAACCTGCAAGAATGTCACCCTGAGGATTTTATTTAGCATTTATTTAGCATTGCTTATATACCTCTTTTCACCGGGTGAAAGCGGTATACATTCAGGTACGGTATGTATTTCCCTGGTCTCCGAAGGGCTCACAATCTATCTTTTATACCTGGGGCAAAGGAGGACTGAGTGGCTTGACCAAGGCCACTGAGCCAAGAGCCAGAAGTATATGGTTTCTCAACACAATGAAAGGGATCCTGATCCACCTTGCTTGTTGATTGTCAGTCTACACCAAGAGTATGTTTTGGAGGGCCCAGTATTTGAAAACAGTGAGAGCATAGAATATTGCTCAAAGTTCTAAAACACTGATGTGTAGAGTACTCTTCTGGGCCATCCTTGTTCTTGTATTGGACATCAGGAGAAAGTGAGCTCCCCAACCATAGGTGGAGGTATCGGTTGTAAGGGTGAAATGATATGGAAGCACTTGAAATGGAACATCCCTCCTTTAGGGTGGAGGTTGCACCCAGATATGGGCATTCTTATGCGCAGGGATTAGGTATGCTGATTCTAGTTTAGCCTGAAATGTCATTGTAGTGGATGCATGTACAATCATGGAAGCAGAATGACATGGGCTGAGGCTGTCTGTGTCCCAATAGCTGGAGTATTGCGTGGGCGAGGCAAAGCGGAGCTGTGCATGCTTAATGCTGAGGACACCCAGCCTTGTCATTAAGAAGGTATGCCCTGGCGACTACAGTGTTTATGTGAGCTCCAATGAAGCAAAGGAGCTGCTAGGGCACCAGTTCAGATATCTTCATATTCGCCACAAATTCTAGCACTTGTAGTGTGTGCTGGTGGTGGATTGCATTGTGCGGGCTGCCACTTCTTTGGAAGTGATAAAGATGAGTCAATCTTCCCGGTAAGAATAGACATAGTGGCCTTGATGTCGCAGGTGAGCTACAACTACCAAGCCCGGATTTATGCATAGGCAACAGAGGCAGTTGTCTCCTGTGCCAAGATTTAGAAAGTCTTTTGAAGTCAGTGCCTCCTGCTGAGAGTGCTATTTACTTGTCCTTAAAGAATTTCCTTTCTTCTTGTACAAATACACCCCTCCCCATCTCCCCCTGGTACTTCAATCTTTTCTCAGTTTTAAGGTGGCTAGAGTTGTATCTGCTATTCTTTGTAGACTGGCCCCCTCTATGCTTTTGTTTATTTTATTTATTTATTTTTATTTCTTATATACCGCGCTATTATAATCAGTGCGGTTTACATTTGAACAGAACATACAAGAATGTAACAAGTTACATCGAGTTTTTACATTGAACAGGGGAAGTAAACATGGAGGAAAAAAACGAGGGAAACTATGTACAAATTATATACAAATTATGGATACTCTTACGAAGAAAATCTGAAAAACTATACCTAGGAGCCTGGGCTCGTGGGTCAAAGAAGCAGATAGGGGAAAAAAAATTGGTTAACCGCTATCTACAGGAGGATGATCTAAGGGACGGGCTAGGTAGGGAGGTACGGTGATGGCAGTGTGAGTATCGGGATTGGTGTCAGGGTAATGTTGTAAGAATAGGTGGTATTTGAGGGCTTTTCGGAATAGCGCCAGGTTTGAGATGGCCCAGATTTCAGCAGGGAGGGCATTCCATGCCATAGGTGCAAAAATGGAGAAGGCTCTACTTGCTGTTGCCTTCCTACATTTTATCCACAATTTCGGGACTTTGAGTGTATTCATCGATGTGGATCTCCTGCTTCTGTTGTCTGGTGTGCTGTGGAGAAGATCACTGATGGGCATGGGGGGATGGTTCTTAAGGGCCTTGAATGTCATGACCAGAGCCTTAAAATGAATTCTGGCCCGCAGCGGAAGCCAGTGTAAGTTCTTTAGAACTGGCGTAATGTGGTCTGATCTTGAGAGCCCTGTCAGTACCCTTACAGCTGAGTTCATGGCAAGTCATAGCGGGTTAAGAGTCGACTGTGGAAGTCCGAGTAGGATAATGTTAGCAAAGTCTAGGTGTGGGATGACTAAGGCTTGGAAGATTGAACAGTAGTCAGGGAAGTCAAGAAGTGGGCGGAGATGGCGTAGTGATCGGATCTTATGATATATCGCTTTAGTTGTGTTTATGACATGTGCTGACATGTCAAGACGCTGGTCGAGGGTGATGCCCAGGTAGTGAATTGTAGATTTGGACTTCAGTTCAATGTTATTGACTAGAAGTGAGGAAGGTGGCGTGAATTTCTGGTTTCGCGAGATGAATAATACATCTGTTTTGCTGTGGTTAATACGTAGATTTTGAGAGAAGAGCCAATCTGCTACCGCTTCAAAGCATTTTGTAATTGGAGAAAAGTCAGGTTGATCGATTTTAAACTGTGCGTACATGAGGATGTCGTCTGCATATGCAAGGCATTGGAAGTTGAAGGAACGGATTAAAGCGCAAATGGGCTGCATGTAGATGTTAAACATTAATGCGGAGAGGGAAGATCCCTGAGGTACACCTTGCTTCAGTGAGAATGGTTCAGAGGTCTTGGAACCTGCTCCGACTTGTTGCCATCTGTTACACAAATAGGATTCACACCAGGCTAGTGCCGAGCCTTGTAGTCCTTTATCTTTGAGGCGAAATAAAAGTGTTTCGTGATTCACTGAATCAAAGGCGGCTGCTATGTCTAAGAAGATGAGGACGAATCCATGGTTGATATTGTCAATTCCTGTGATTAGGTTGTTGAAGAAGGTTGTGAGGATGGTGTCCACGCCGTGGGCTTCCCTGAAGCCATGTTGGGATGGGTCCAGTGGTGCAACAGTATCAGTTTAGGGTTGTACCTGCTGTTCTGTGCAGGTTACCACCCTCACCCCCCATTTGAAACAAAGCAAACTTAAATAAACTTTACGCTTCAAAAAATAGAATGGCAGGTACAACCCCTACACAAAAATATGGAGGGGAGTAACCTGCACAGACTCTTCCCCTTCCCCCCCAAGCTAAACAAGCACTTCTAAATTTTGTGCCTATGGTAGTAAAGAACTTAAATTCAGCCCTGGCAACTACCACTAGGTACTTTATGAAGACTCACAAGGCAGACAAGAGGCCAAAGGGAAGCATTCTGTATTGGTAGTGTTGATTCTTGAACTTAAAGCAAAGGTACTTCCAAGTGTTGAGGGTGAATGGAGATGCGGATATAGGCCATCCTTCAGGTCTGGGGAGACCGGCCAATTGTTGAAGCACTGCAGTGGGAGGATTGGGTTGGGGGAGTTGATTTTGAATTTCTTTTGCTTTATGTAAAGATTGAGGTCATGGAGATTTTGGATTGGCTGCATTCTGACCAACATTTTGGGAATCAGAAAGAATCTTGCATAAAAGCCTTAACTGAGTTGGGCAAAGGGGACTGGCTTGATTGTGCAGGAGCTCGGTGATCTCTTGTGCCAAAATGCATATATGCTGAGCTGGAACTTGCTTACTGGGGGAGAAGTGGGGGATTTGGAGGGTGTGCTATGAAGCTGATTTTGTAACCCACTTGAACTATATTGGGAGCCCAGCAATCCATGATTATGTAATTCCAGATCTCCCTGTAGAGCTGGATTCTTCCCCCTACTGGTAGATAATCAGAAACCGGGCTGACTTGCTAATGGGAGCAGCTTGCTGCTTCCTCTCTCTTGGTCGAGAGCACTGGTTGTAAGCAGGGCTGGGAAAGCACTGTGCTGGTGGGTCTGGGATACAGGTGGAACCTTTGAAGTGGATAAAATTGCTGGAAGTATTAATAATGGTATGCCCTTCGGAGCTGTGACATGGGCTCTGTAGAAGAATGATCTTCAACTTTAAAGATGGCTTCTTGAACCTTAGAACTTAAAAGGTTGTCCCATTGGCAAAACACATCCGCTAGGCAACTGTACAGGTCTTCTCAGAGTCCAGACACTCTGAGCCAAGAAATGCATCTGTCAGAGAAGGCTGTGGCCACAGAAAGGGCCACAGAGTCATATGCACCATAAGTAGAATGGATGACATTACGAAGATTTGTGAAGGTTGGTTTGCAGTTGGACTTGGTCCTCTGCAGTCAAGGTGCATGGATCATCTAGTTGCAAAGGGAGATCATGGTGATAATGGATGATTTGGGATTGCTGCTCCAAGATCCGCATGGCTAAGAAGTTAGTGTGGTAGGATTTTCTACCTATAGTATCTAACATTCTCTGCTCCTTTCCTGGCAGCATGTGGGGTAGTGACTGAACTGCCTCTGAAACAACAGATTGATGTGGCAGCAATTGATGGGGCAACTGTTGACAGTCAAATCCTGGAGTGAGAAGGATTTTATTTCAGATCCAGACACCAGTGGCATGCACCGATGCCGGGGTGTTCCAGAAGGAAACGAAGATCTTGTAGGGATCTAGTGAACCAGCAAGGCTATAACTTCCTTGGGAGAGCTACAAGCCCTGAGAATGGACTGGAAGTCATGTTTGTTAGTTTGGGAGTCACTGAGGGCGAGTGCCTGGGATATCTTCTGCAAGAATTCTGGATAAGAGTAATCCTCTGAGACCGCCTCAGTGGGTTCCTGGTCCAGATATCACCAAAAAGAGTATGCCTGCATCCCCTGGCTTATCTGTAGAGAAATCTGGAGTATGCAAGGTATCTTAGGACCAATATGTACCCAGATGAATGGATGGCCTCGGAGAAAGCTCGGGCTGCTGAAAAGAGAGCATGACTGAGGGAACGTTTTGACATTTGGGGCTATAGTCATGTCTGAAGTAGTGTTCTGGAGGACAGCGGCGATATCCTCTATGAATTTTTGATAAAAGTTGAAGGAGAGCAACATGAGAAGTAGAGACGGGGTTTTCTGACTGTACGACCTTTGGTTCTGGTGCCAGGACTGGCATGCCAGGAAGGGAGAATCTGACTGACACTGCGAGGCAGTCAACGTTTTTTTGATTAGTGTCAACATTTTTTCTTAGCATTTTGGTGTCAGACCTTTGAAGAGAAGGCTCCAAGTGTCTTCTTTTGTTTATGCTTTGAAGGAGGTGCTTTGGTTTCCGTCTTTAACCAGGCAGGTTGTGAGGACGCTGTCTTGTGCTTTGATTTTGTCTTACCTGAGGTAGAGGTCACAGCAGCAGACTTGGTAGAGGTGCACTATTTAAGACAGAGAGACTATCTGCTAGGACGGCTGAAGGCATAGGTGTTGAGCAGAATCCTTGGACCTGAGAGGCGTGGGGAGTTTGCCAACGTCAAGAGGAAGGCTGCTCCTGACAACACAGTATAGGGTATATTTCCTTGTAGATCCCCAGCCAGAGCCTCTACTGGGGCTAGAGTGGTCTTTTAAGGCTGGAAGCAGCTTCTTGGAAGCAGGAGCCATCATGATCATGGTGCCATGGGATCTAGCGATGTCACATTGCAAGGAGACAGAGGAAGTTATTAAAATTCTGTTTCCAGAGGAGATTATTTTACTGCAGGCCACATCAAAGCTAGGACAGTGATGTTTCTTTCACGGTTTTTGTTTATTTTTTCTTTTTATAAGTGTGAGGCAAAGCACAAGCAGAGGAGGGCCCTGTCTGCATCAAGTTGCGGGCAGAAGACTGGCACTTCACAGGCAGGTGAGAGATAGAAAGAACAACTCACGCAGTTACACAAGTCATCTAAAAGCTGTCCATTTGCTAGAGGAGGGTTCCACATATACTGGCTCCATCATGGACGTTACCATTCATTGTGGCTTTAACTTTATTGAGACATTTGACATACCACCCAGGCAATTGCATTAGAGTGGTGCACAATCATAAAAACAAAGGCTGCAGAGGAAACAGAGCGAAGAAAGAACGCCATTAACTGGATAGGACAGTAGCATAACAGGCAGAAAAAAAGGACAGAGAGCAGAGCAGCTACCCACAAAGGAGGGATATGGGAGTGGAATAGCTGACAGTGGGGATTCAAGGGTTGAGGGGGGGGGAAGAGATCGAATGCTAGATGAAATAAGTGAGTCTTCAGCAATGCTTTGAAGCGAGGGAATAAAGCCTCGGTACGCAAATCTGAGGGGAGTGAGTTAGAGTAGTTACTCACCTGTAACAGGTGTTCTCCAGGAGCAGCAGGAATCAGTCCTCACATATGGGTGACGTCAACGCCGACAGAGCCCCCATGCGGAGCATTTCCCCAGCTTTCAAAGAAAGCCTTTGGGAATGCAGTCACGCATGCGCGGTCCCCTTCCCGGCCAAAGGTGCCATCTTGCTCAGTCTGATAACATAGCTAAAAGACAGCACGAAAAAATAAAATGAACTAGATACAACTGCAACTCCAAGGGGAGGAGGGAGGGTCGTGAGGACTGATTCCTGCTGCTCCTGGAGAACACCTGTTACAGGTGAGTAACTACTCTTTCTCCAGGACCAAGCAGGAAGTCAGTCCTCACATATGGGTGACTCCCTAGCTCTGGGCTACCAGGAACCCAGGCTGAAAAATAGAGCTCCCTCTAGAGCACAAGCAACAGTGAGAGAATCTTCTCTGAGACCACACCTGAACGGTAGCCCAACACCAGGGCTGGAGGGTAGGAGTTGCCTAAACCTCAAAGAGATTACTGAGTACCACTTGCCCGAAAGCACTGTCCCTACGGGACTCCCTCTCGAGGCAGTAGTGGTCCGCAAAAGTCTGGCTTGAAGACCAAGTAGCGGCACGGCAGATGTCTCCCAACGGAACAGAGCAGAGGTGAGCTACTGATGCGGCCTTAGCCCTGACCCGGTGGGCCATGACTCGACCCTCCAGGGAGAGGCCGGCTGCCCTGTACGCCCAGGCGATACAGTCTGCCACCCAGATGGACAATGTACGCTTAGTGACAGGCAACCCCAATTTATTAGGGTCAAAGGAAATGAAGAGCTGAGAAGCCCTTCTATGCCCCTGCATACGTTCTAGGTAAAAGGACAGCGCCCTTCTACAATCCAGGGTATGCAAGACAGTTTCGGCCCTACTGGCGTGCGGCCTGGGAAAGAACGTCGGAAGTACCACCTCCTGGTTGAGGTGGAAGGAGGATACTACCTTTGGAAGGAACTTAGGATGAGTCCTCAAGACTACCCTAGGAGTGGAGGAGTGGCCTAGTGGTTGGGGCAAGGTACTTCAGGCCGGAAGGTCGGGGGTTCAAATCCCACTAGAGGACAGCAACCTTGGGCCGGAAGGACTGGGGTTTCTAGTCCCACAGGTGCTCCTTGTGGTCTTGGGCAAGCCACTTAACCCTCCATAGCCCATGTTCCCTGTAAAATAGTTATCTCCAAGTTATAATGCCCTGTTCAATGTAATTTCAGTTTGTTCAATGTAAACCGCACTAATGCAGAATAGCACGGTATATAAGAGAATGTAAATAAATACCCTGTTCTTATAGGCCGGTGGACGAATAGGAGGCTTGAGCAGAAGCAGGCCTCTGAGGAAGCGACACACCAGAGGGTGGCCCGAGAGGGATTGTCCATCCATCGGCGAGTGGTGAGCTGAGAGGGCATTGAGGTGGACCCGGACAGAGTTGGACTGAAGTCCCAGGTTGGACAGGTGGAGCAGGTATTGCAGCACCACCGGGATCAAGCAGGAGAAGGGATCCTCCTGCTGTTGAGAACACCAAGTGGAAAACCTACGCCACTTCAGAGCATAGGCCTTCCGAGTGGAATGCTTCCTGAAGGCCAACACTACCTCTTCAACCTCCTTTGGTAGGAGCAAGGGAGCAAGGACTACCCTTTCAGCAGCCAGGCCATCAAATTGAGGGATTTGAGGTTGGGATGCAAGAGGGACCCCTGATCCTGAGTCAGAAGGTCGGGTTGCAGCCCCAGAAGAAGTAAAGCATCCACTGCCAACTGCAGAAGAAGAGGGAACCACGGCTGCCTGGGCCACCTGGGGGCTATCAGAATCACCGTGGCTCGGTCCTGCTGGGTTTTGAATAGAGTCTGGGCCACCAGAGGTGTGGGAAGAAATGCAAACAGTAGGCCCTCTGACCAAGGGATCAGGAATGCATCTGCCGCTGCCCTCAGAGGATGCGGTTGTCTGGAACAGAACTTGGATAGCGGACTGGCAAAAAGATCCATGGTTGGAAGTCCCCACTTCAGAAAGATATCTGTTGGACTACCTGAGGATCCAACTACCACTCGTGAGGCTGCAGGAGTCTGCTTAGCCTGTCCGCCAGGTAGTTTTCCTGGCCAGGGAGGTAGACCGCCCTGAGGGTCATGCCCTGATTGATAGCCCAGGAGTAGAGAGCTTGTGCTTCCAGGCACAGGAGTCGGGATCCTGTGCCTCCTTGCTTGTTCACGTAGAACATAGCCACCTGGCTGTCCGTCTGAATTAGGACAGACTGGTGAGAGAGGACCCGAGAGAAAGTCCATAAGGCTAGTTGAATGACTCTCAATTCCAACAGGTTGATCTGCTGGGCGGCCTCCCACGGAGACCACAGGCCTTGGGTGCAGGTCCCCTGGCAACGTGCCCCCCAGCCTTGCAGGGAAGCATCGGTTGTCAGTACCTGAATGTGTGGGGAGGCCCGAAAAGGAACTCCCATGACCAGGTTTGGGAGATGCCTCCACCAGCGTAAGGAGTCCACCAAGAGTTTGGACAACTTTATCCTGTCTGACAGCTTCCCTGTGGCCTGTACCCACTGTGCCCTGAGGCACCACTGAGCCGGCCGCATGTGCAGACAGGCATTTGGGGTGACATGCACTGTGGAAGCCATGTGATCTAAGAGCCGGAGCAAGTGTCTGGCAGAGACCAGAGAGTTCACCTGAAACTGGCCGGCCAGCTTCATCAGCCTGTGAGCTCTGTCCACAGGCAAATAGGCCTATGCATGGATGGTATCCAACCTCGCCCCTATGAACTCTACGTCCTGTGAGGGGACTAAAGTGGACTTTGGGAAGTTTATAACGAACCCCAGGTACTGAAGCAGGGATATGGTTCGGAAGGTGGCCTGCCTGGCCTCTTGTGGAGACTGGCCCCTGATAAGCCAGTCGTCCAGGTAAGGGAACACAAAGATCCCCTGGTTCCTGAGGTAGGCCACAACCACCGCCAGGCATTTTGTAAAAACCCTGAGGGTGGATGTGAGGCCAAAGGGAAGCACTCTGTACTGGAAGTGGTTCCCTCCCACCACAAATCTGAGTATTGCCTGTGACTTGGATGGATGAGGATGTAAGTATAAGCATCCTTATTGTTTATTGTTTATAATCACTTGATATACCGCCCCCATTACATCGAGGCGGTTTACAATAAAACTATAAAATATATAAAATGATTAAAAAGAAAAGGAAAATAATACTTTAAAAAATACTTTTTCTTAAAAAGGATAGGAGAAAAAGGTCGTCAGGATAGAGAGGATAGATTGCAAATAGGAGCAAATCATAGAAGCAGAAATCACTGGAAAAGATTAAAAGCAGCAGAGAAAAAATGTGTTTTGAGACGGGAGCGGAAATTAGGAATGGACTGTTCTAAACGGAGGTCAGTGGGGAGGGAGTTCCAGAGAGCAGGACCTATGGTAAAAAAAGGCTGATTGCCGGGTAGAGTGAAGGTGAGCTTGAGAGGGAGAAGGGAGGTGCAAGCGATTAATATGAATTGAACGAAGACTGCGGGTGGGAGTGTGAAAGGTTAATAGATCAGATAAATACTGAGGTGTGTGCAGATAAATAGCCCGATGGACAAGAGTGAGGATCTTAAACTGAATTCTAAAGTTTATTGGCAACCAGTGAAGATGCTGAAGAATAGGAGTGATATGGTCACGGGGAGAGGCATGGAGGATCATCCGAGCTGCAGTATTCTGTATGAGTTGTAATCGGTGGCGCTGGTATTGGGAAATGCCAGCATAAACAGGATTGCAAAAATCTAACCTAGTGATAACTAAAGAAAGTAAGAGGGTGGAAAGAGCCTGAGGGGAGAGAAATGGTCTGATGGCACGGATTTGTCTAAGGCAATGGAAAGAGCGACAAAACACCTGGGAAATGTGATCATGAAACAAGAGATTACTATCAAAAAAGACACCTAAATACTGAAGCTTAGAGACTAGAGATATTGAGGTACCCGAAAAAGATGGAGCAAGTGATGGAGCAGTAGAGCTGTGGGGAAACCATACAGCCACGGTTTTAGAAATATTCAACACAAGACAATTTGTAGAAAGCCAGGAAGAAACCATAGACAGACAGGCATTAAGGGGAGCAGGATGTGTGGTGTAGAAGAAAAATATCATCTGCATAGTAGTAACCCGAAATACCCGACTGCTGTATCAAAAGGGCAGGGGGGTCAGAAAAAGATTAAATAAAAGAGGAGCCAATATAGAGCCCTGGGGGACACCGTAAGAAAGAGGAAAGGCATCAGTAGTGATGGAGGAGGAAGTGACTGCAAATGACCGGGAGTGTAAGTAAGAACAGAACCAGTGGTAAACAGTACCCCGGAGACCTGCATCCCGTAATCGAGCAAGAAGAAGAGAGTGATCCACCAAATCAAAGGCAGCAGAAAGATCTAAAGAGACTGCCACCGTGATGTCACCACGATCGTGAGATGAGTGAATTTTGTTCAGAACTGCTGTAATAATGGTTTCGACACTATGTCCGGTCCGAAAGCCGGACTGCCGGGGGTGCAGAAATTGCGTGGAATCTAGATGGTGTGAGAGCTGGGAGAAAACTGCCTTTTCCAAGAGCTTTGATGCATAAGGAAGATTAGAAACAGGTCTAAGGAGCATAGCCAATCTCCCTGCTGGAGGTAGGGCAGTAAGATTCCAAGGGTAAGCATCTTGAACTTTTCCCTCTCCAGAAACTTGTTCAGATTTCTCAGGTCTAGGATGGGTCTGAAGCCTCCTGTTCTCTTTGGTACCAGGAAGTACCTTGAGTAGAAGCCTTGCCCTTCCAGGTGGTGAGGCACCGGTTCCACCGCCTGGTCCTGCAGCAGACCTTTCAACTCCTGAAGGAGTAAGTTTCTGTGCAGAGAGGGTCTTGGAAGCTCCCCTGGAAAGTAGGAGGGGGGTATCTGGGTGAAATGGAGCAGATAGACCCTTTTGATGATGCTTAACACCCAAGTATCCCCTGTGATGGCTGGCCACCTGTCTGCGTACAGGGTCAGCTGACCTCCTGTGCCCTGGAGGAGAGGCTATGCTGGCATAGTCAAAAAACCCCTCCCTGCTGAGCAGGAGCTGAGTAGGAGCTTTGGAAGCCTTCTGCCTATGGGGTCCATGACCCTGCCCCTTGGCCTGCTGGCCCTGTTGGGGAGCTGCAGAGGCCTGGTAGTGAGGGTAGGTTTTGTAGGCAGTGGTCTTCCTCGGGTAAAAGGCCTTTTTCCCTGAGCCCTTCTTCTTCTGAGAAGGGGCAGAGGTTTTCCTGGACAGCCTGGTCCTGGTGAGAGTCTCTGACTCGAGTTGTGCAGCCTTGTCAGCCATGGGCTTGCCAAAGAGGTTTTCACCTCGACAAGGGACATTGACCAACTTGTCCTGTACCCATGGCTCGAGGTCCGAGGATTGTAGCCAGGCCTGGCAGCGTGCACCGATGCCGGCCCCTGCTAATCGGGCAAAAGCCTCAAATCCATCATAGGCTGCTCGAGAGATAAACTTTGAGCACTCTCGAATACCAGAAGACAAGGCCTTGAACCTCTGCAAAGGTTTCTTGGACAGACCAGCAGAGAACCCGGCAATCTCCTTTGCCAGGTCTCGAAGGTACATGCCCATGTACAGCTGGTAGGTCTGGGTGACCTCGGCCGAGGATCGACTCGAGTTCGCATGGTCTCGAGGATCGGCTTGGCCTCCGGGGTCAACTTGGATGTCAAGGTCCCAGTGGTCGGGGCAGATGCACCGGTGAGACCAGCGATCAACACCCGCTGCTGCTCCATGAAGGCAATCTGCTCTCTAAGGCCATCAACCTGAGTCCAAGCTCAGGAGACCCAGCAGCCTCCGACTCGGGCACGGACGGCGTCGGGCCCGACATCGGCTCTCCCGGAGGAGTCCACGAGGACTACAAGTACTCACGTGACTCGGGGCCTCCAACTCTACACAAGGATGCTTTGCAGGCCTCTCCGACTCTGAAGACCCGGGACGACGATCGGGGCTATGCGACCTGGCCCTCGAGGGGCCAAGTGCGCCCACTGATGCCGCCCTTGCGGATTTCTTCTTCCTTCGGTGCTCCCTCGAGGGGGACTCCCTCTCAGAGGAGCCCCGACAATGTTCGGGGTCCGACTCCCGAGACGTCGAGGCCTCTTACGAAGTCCGGACCCGTCCAGACGCAGAGTTGGAGAAGATCCTCTCACGCTGGTGCTGACGGCTCCTCAATGCCTTCGAGGACATTTTGCCACAGGGACTACAGACCTTAGGATCATGGTCTGGCCCCAGGCACCGGAGGCAGCAGTCATGTGTGTCGGTGAGAGACATCAGTTTCTTGCACCGATAACACTTCTTAAAGCCACTGGCAGCCATCGGGGGAAAAAGGGCCCCTGCAAGATCAAAAAATCGGGCTGCCAGGGAAAAGAAAAATTGCGCCAACGCAGTCTCTAAGGACAAAAACCGAAAAAAGAGATCCGGGCTCGGCACCAGTGTACCGAGTCCAGGCAGGAAAGGGAACAACGCAGGAAAAATCAACTTTTTTCACGGGTGACAAGGACACACGTCAGTAGGGCTCCGCGGAAAAAAGAAGACTGAGCAAGATGGCACCTTTGGGTGGGAAGGGGACCGCGCATGCATGGCTGCATTCCCAAAGGCTTTCTTTGAAAGCTGGGGAAATGCTCCGCATGGGGGCTCCGTCGGCGTTGACATCACCCATATGTGAGGGCTGACTTCCTGCTTGGTCCTGGAGAAAGAGTAGTTACTCACCTGTAACAGGTGTTCTCCAGGAGCAGCAGGAATCAGTCCTCACATATGGGTGACGTCGGCGTCGATGGAGCCCTCGTGCGGAGCATTTCCCCAGCTTTCAAAGAAAGCCTTTGGTAATGCAGCGCGCATGCGCGGTCCCCTTCCTGTCCAAGGGTGCCATCTTGCTCAGTCTGATGACATAGCTAAAAGACAGCAAGAAAATCAAAATAAATATATGACTGCAACTCCAGGGGAGGAGGGAGGGCCGTGAGGACTGATTCCTGATGCTCCTGGAGAACACCTATTACAGGTGAGTAACTACGGTTTCTCCAGGACTAAGCAAGAAGTCAGTCCTCACATATGGGACTCCCCAGCTCTAGGCTACCGAGAACCCCAAAGCTGAAAAATAAGCTCCCTCTAGAGCATCAGCATGCGTGATAAGAATCTTCTCTGAGAACGCCCCCGAACGGTAGCCCAACACAAGGGCCGGAGGGTAGGAGTTGCCTAAACCTCAAAGAGATTAAGAAGTACCGCCTGTCCGAAAGCACTGTCCCTGCGGAACTCCCTCTCGAGGCAGTAATGGGCCGCAAAAGTCTGGCTTGAAGACCAAGTAGCGGCCCGGCAGATGTCTGCCAATGGAACAGAGCGGAGATGAGCTACTGACGCAGCCTTTGCCCTGACACGGTGGGCCATGATTCGACCCTGCAAGGAAAGGTCAGCTGCCCTGTACACCCAGGCGATACAGTCTTCTACCCAAATGGACAGGGTACGCTTGGACACAGGTAACCCCAGCTTATTAGGGTCAAAAGATACGAAGAGCTGAATAGCCCTTCGATGCCCTTGCGTACGGTCAATGTAGAAAGACAACACCCTCCTACAGTCCAGGGTATGCAAGACCATCTCAGCCCGGCTGGCATGCGGCCTGGGAAAAAAGGTCGAAAGAACCACCTCCTGATTGAGGTGGAAGGAGGAGACAACCTTTGGAAGGAACTTAGGATGAGTCCGTAAGACCACCCTGTTCCTATGGAACCGTGTGTACGGTCTATCAGAAACCAGAGCCTGAAGTTCACTCACACGCCTGGCCGAGGTAAGAGCCACCAAGAACAACGCCTTCCAGGAAAGGAAGCGTAAATGACAGGTAGCCATCGGCTCAAATGGTGGACGAGTAAGTTGTTACAAGACCACATTCAAATCCCACTCAGGGGCTGGTGGACGAATCGGAGGCTTGAGCAAAAGCAGGCCTCTGAGGAAGCGGGCCACCAAGGGGTGGACCGACAGGGACTGGCCCTCCACCGGCAAGTGGTGCGCGGAGAGAACACTGAGGTGGACCCGAACAGAGTTGGATTTAAGGCCTAGGTCCGACAGGTGAAGTAGATACTGCAGCACACTGGTACCAGGCACGAAAACGGATCCTCTTGGCGTTGAGCACACCAGGTGGAGAATCTACGCCACTTGAGGGCATAAGATTTCCAGGTGGATTGTCTCCTAGAGGCCAAAACCACCTCCTCCACTTCCCTAGGTAGAAGTAAGGGGGCTAGAACTACCCTTTCAGCAGCCAGGCCATCAAATGGAGGGACTGGAGGTTGGGGTGCTGTAGAGATCCGTGATCCTGAGATAGGAGATCTGGTTGCACACCCAGAAGGAGTGGGGTGTCCACCGCCAATTGCAGAAGGAGTGGGAACCACGGTTGCCTCGGCCATCTGGGGGCTACCAGGATCAGCGAGGCCCTGTCCCAAAGAACCTTGAATAGGTTCTGGGCCACTAGAGGCGTTGGAGGAAACGCGTACAGCAGGCCTGTGGACCAAGAGATTAGGAAGGCATCTGCTGCTATCCGCAGAGGATGCGGTTGTCTGGAACAGAACCTGGGCAGCTGACAGTTCAGTGGACTGGCAAAAAGATCGATGGTTGGAAGACCCCATCTTAGGAAGATCTGCTGGACCACTAGGGGATTCAACTGCCATTCGTGAGGCTGTAGAATCCTGCTTATCTTGTCTGCCAGGTAATTTTCTTGGCCAGGAAGATAAACTGCCTTGAGAAACATGCCTTGCTTGACTGCAAAGGCGCACAGGGCCTGCGCTTCCTGACACAGAAGTCTGGACCCCGTTCCTCCCTGTTTGTTCACATAGAACATCGCTACTTGGTTGTCCATCTGAATCAAGACAGACTGGTGAGAGAGGACATGAGAGAAAGTTTGCAGAGCTAATCGAATAGCTCGCAACTCCAACAGATTATCTGCTGTGTGGCCTCCCAAGGGGACCAGAGGCCCTGAGTGCATGCCCCCTGGCAATGTGCACCCCAACCTTGAAGAGAAGCATCGGTCGTCAGCAGCTGTGTGTGTGGTGGTGCCTGGAAGGGCACCCCTTTGATCAAGTTCAGAAGATGCAGCCACCACTGTAGGGAGGACGCCAGTAGTTTGGACACTCTTAATCTGTCTCTTAAGTCTCCTGTGGCCTGTATCCACTGAGCTCTGAGGCACCATTGAGCAGGCCGCATATGCAGACTAGCACTTGGAGTTACATGGACCGTGGATGCCATGTGACCCAAAAGCCTCAGGAAATGTCTGGCAGAGACCAGAGATCCACTGCGAAACTGCTGGGCCAGAGCCATCAGTCTGTGAGCCCTGTTCCTCGGCAAAGAAGCCATTGCTTGTAAGGTATCCAACCTCGCCCCTATGAACTCTACGTCCTGCGAGGGGAGCAAAGTGGACTCTGCGAAGTTTATGATGAAGCCTAGGTGCTGGAGAAGAGAGACAGCGCGAAGAGAGGCTTGTCTGGCCTCCTATGGAGACTGAACCCTGATGAGCCAGTCATCCAGGTATGGAAAGACAAAGATGCCCTGGTCTCTGAGATAGGCCGCCACCACCGCCAGGTATTTGGTGAAAACCCTGGGGGCGGAGGTCAGGCCAAATGGAAGTACTCTGTACTGGAAATGATTTCCTCCCACTACAAATCTGAAATATTGTCTGTGGTCTGGATGAATGAGGATGTGAGTGTAAGCATCCTTCAGGTCTAAGGAGCATAGCCAATCTCCCTGCTGGAGGTAGGGCAGCAGTATTCCAAGAGTAAGCATCATGAACTTTTCCCTCTCCAGGAACTTGTTGAGATTTCGCAAGTCTAGGATGGGCCTGAGGCCTCCTGTCTTTTTTGGTACCAGAAAGTACCTTGAATAGAAGCCTTGGCCTCTCAGGTGGTGAGGCACCGGTTCCACCGCCTGCTCCCTGAGAAGACTTGCCAACTCCTGAAGGAGGAAGTTCCTGAGAAGAGGGAGTCCTGGAGGCTCCCCTGGAAAATAGGAGGGGGGTAACTGGTTGAAGTGGAGCAAATAGCCCTTTTGGACTATGCTCAGTACCCAGGTATCCCCTGTTATGGCTGACCACCTGTGGGCATACAGTGTCAGCCAGCCTCCTGTGCTGAGGGGAGCCAGCTGAGGAGGAGAGGCTATGCAGTGGGAGTCAAAACCCCACTCCCTGCTGTGCAGGAGCCGGAGCTGGCGGCTTGGGAGTTTTCTGCCTACGAGGCCCATGTCCCTACCCCTTGGCCTGCTGACCCTGTTGGGGAGCTATAGAGACCTGGAATTGAGGGTAGGATTTGTAGGCAGAGGCCTTCCTCGGGTAAAAGGGCTTTTTCCCTGAGCCCTTCTTCTTCTGAGAAGGGGCAGAAGTCTTCCTGGACAGCCTTATCCTGGTGAGAGCCTCGGTCTCAATTTCTGCAGCCTTTTCAGCCATGGGTTTGCCAAAGAGGTTCTCACCCCGGCAAGGGACATCGACCAACTTGTCCTGGACCCATGGCTCGAGGTCCGATGACTGTAGCCAAGCCTGACGGCGTGCACCGATGCCGGCCGCTGCTACTCGGGCCGAAGCCTCGAAGCCATCATAGGCTGCTCGCGATATAAACTTCGAGCACGCTCAAATCCCCGATGACAAAGCCTTGAACCTCTGCAAAGGTTCCTCGGAGAGGCCAGCAGAGAACCCGGCAATCTCCTTTGCCAGGTCTCGGAGGTACATGCCCATGTACAGCTGGTAGTTCTGGACACGGCAAGCCAGCATAGAGCCCTGGAAGCACTTTCTACCGAGGGCATCCAGGTTCCGGGCCTCCCGGCCGGGGGGGCACCAAGGAGTGCATCTTCAGGCGGTGCATGGCCGATTCCACAACCATGGAATTGTGCTGTAGCTGCGCCTTTTAGAACCCAGTCCTCTTACGGACTCAATAAATGGCTCCGAGGCCGGTGCCTCCCACATACGGAATAGCAGCCATTCCAGCATCGGAGGAACCGGTACAGTAAAGGCTTCCTTCGGAGGAAAGTCATACTGGAGGGCATCGAGCTCCTCGGTTTGAGGCTCCTCCTCGGCATCCGCAGGGAATGCCAAAGCCTTGGCCGTGTCCCTTACGGAGTCCGAGAACCGGGTATCCTCCGGGGGGACCTTCTCCGAGGCTCGGACTCCAGTGAGTCCGAAGGGACGCACCAGGTCCGGAAGGTATCCGGAGACTCCTCGTCCTCTGTCTCCCAAACAGACTCCTCCGAGGAGGAGTCTAGCGGCTCCAGCCGTGTGGGCTTCGGTGCCACCCACCCAGACACCGATGCACCGGTGTCGACGACCTCGGCCCCGCACGGGAGGTCGAGGGGGACCTTGAATGAAGATTGACTCGAGACTTGATGGACTCAAGGATCAGCTCGGTCTCCGGGGCCGACTTAGACATCGGGGTCCCGGTGGTCGGGGCAGATGCACCAGTCAGGCCGGCGATCAGCACCTGCTTTTGTTCCATGAAGGCAGCCAAGCTGCTCTCCAAGGCCGTCGACCTGAGTCCAAGCTCAGGAGACCCAGCAGCCTTCGACTCGGGCCCCGACGTCAGCTCTCCCAGAGGAGAGTCCACGAGGACAACAGAATTCACGTGACTCGGGGACTCCGGCTCCATATGAGGTAGCTTGGACGGCCTCTCTGACTCCGAGAGCCTGGGGCGGCGATCAGGGCTACGCGACCTGGCCCTCGAGGACCCAGGAGCTTCCACCGACGCCACCCTCACGAGCTTCTTCTTCCTTTTGTGCTACCGGATGGGAGAACCCCTTTCAGAGGAACCATGACAGCGCTCAGGTTCCGACTCCCGAGATGTTGAGGCATCTGATGAAGTCCAAGCCCGGCCGGACGCAGACTCTGAGAAAATTCTCTCACTTTGATGCTGATGGCTCTGAAGCGCCTTTGACGATATTTTGCCGCACGGGCCACAGGCCAGCATGTCATGGTTGGGCCCGAGGCATCAGTCATGTGTATCGGTGAGAGACATTAGTTTCTTGCACCAATCACATTTTTTTGAACCCGCTGGCAGCCATCGGGGGAAAAAGGGCCCCTGCAAGGTGAAAAGACCGGGCTGCCAGTGAAAATAATAAAAAAGGCGCGAACGCTAGTCATGAAGGACAAAAACCGAAAAAAGAATACTGGACTCGATACCGGTGTACCGAGCCCAGGCAGGAAGGGGAACCAGCGTCGAACCAGATCAGAAAAAGCCAAAATCGCAGAAAAAAAATCTACTTTTACCGGGTAACACAAACTCACGTCCGTTGGGCTCCGCGGAAAAAGAAAGAATGAGCAAGATGGCACCCTTGTGCGGGAAGGGGACCGCGCATGAGCGCTGCAGTCCCAAAGGCTTTCCTTGAAAGCTGGGGAAATGCTCCGCATGAGGGCTCCGTTGGCACCGACGTCACCCATATGTGAGGACTGACTTCCTGCTTGTTCCTGGAGAACCAGAGTGCAGGGGAAAGGAAAAAATAAGCAGAGTGGTGAGTGAGTTTGAGGCGAGCTTGGGCAAGAGAAGGAAGGAAAAGTAGATTCCCACATGAGGAGCGGAGGGATCATGGGGAGGGCTGGTGATGAATAAGATCAGCAAGATAGCAGGGAACACTGGTGTGTTAATACCCGGCGAGTGGTGGTGAGGATCTTGTGAACAAAACAATATTTAATGGGAAGCCAGTGGAGCTGCAGAAGAAGAGGTCCGATGGGGAGGAATGAGTAACAAGACGAGCAGCTGTGTTGTGAATGAGCTGAAGGCGACAAAGTTGGTGCTGTGGGAGTCCTGCAAAAATGCCGTTACAATAATCCAGCTGCATGGAATCTGCCTGTCTACAAAGAAAGTGTAGTTACTCACCTATACCAGGTGTTCTCCGGTGACAGCAAGAATAAGTCCTCACGTATGGATGATGTCAGCGCCAACCGAGCCAGCACGCATCCAATCCCCAGCTTTCAAAGAAAGACTTTGGGAGCTACACCATGCATGTGTGGTCACCTTCCCACCCAAAAGTGCCATCTTACCTCAGTATGATGACATAGCTCAATCAAGCACAAAAAGAAAAACAACTCCACGGGGAGAAGGGAGGGTTGTGAGGACTGATTCTTGCTGTCACCGGAGAACACCTGGTATAGGTGTGTAACTACGTTTTCTCTGGGAACAAGCAGAAAGTCAGTCTTCACATATGGGACTCCCAAGCTACAGGCTACCGAAAAAACCCGTAAAAGCCACAGGCAACCCAAAAAGGGAACTGGCAGCAGAGTACGCTGATTGGCTGGAAGTCTGACACTGCAGCATCAAAGATGCAATCCCCACTCCAGTAGCCTGAAGATCACTGGTCGGAGGGAAGGTGTTGCACTGTTCCACGAAGAGGTGACGGAGTACTGCCTGGCCAAAGGTGCTATATCTCTGACAGGTCTCTTTCAAACAGTAGTGTGCAGTGAAAGTGTGCACAGAGGACCAGGTGGCAGCCCAGCAGATGACCAGTAAGGGCACCGAGCACAAACTTGCCACTGAGGTCGCCATGGCATGCGCATTGTGAGCTGTCATATGATGCTCCAGAGAAAGTCCCGCATGTTGATAGGCAAAGGAAATGCAGTCGGCCACCCACCGTAAGAGAGTGCACTTGGAGACTGCAACCCCAAGCCGACTGGGGTCAAACGAGGCAAAGAGCTGCACTAAGCGCCGATGGGGCTGCATCCTCTGGATGCAAAAGGATAGGGCACATTTGCAATCCAATTTGTGTAAAGAAGCCTCCGCCCTGAAGGAATGAGGCCTAGGGAAGAAGGCGGGCAACATCACCTCTTGATTCAAGTGGAAGTTAGAGACAACCTTTGGCAAGAACTTGGGAGTGTATCCGAAGGACGACCCTGTTTTTGTGGAACCTGGTGTAGGGTGCATGTGCCACTAGCGCCTGCAGCTCGCTCACATGCCTGGCAGAGGTGAGTACCACTAGAAATACAACCTTCCAAGAAAGGTATTTGAGGTGGCAAGTAGCCAGGGGTTCAAAGGGTGGAGCCATGAGCTTACCCAAAACCATACTGAGGTCCCATGCCACTGATGACAGATGGATTGGGGATAGGAGAGGAAGAGGCCTCGCATAAACCGGCCCACCAGAAGGTGCAGCAATATGGCCCAACCATCCACAGCATGGTTGTGAGCCAAGATGGCACATAGGTGCACTCTTACAGTGTTAGACTTGAGGTCAGCCCCTGAAAGATGCAGAAGGTACCATAAGATGTCCAGTATCATTCAGGGGAAAGGGTTAAGACCCTCCTCCTCACACCAGTGAGAAAACCTGCGCCACTTAAAAGCATACACCCGTCGTGTGGAATCCTTATGCGAAGCAAGGAGGACACCCTCAACCGACCTAAAGAGGCGGTAAACAGGGACAGCAGGAATCAGTCCTCACTTATGGATGACGTCAGCACCGACGGAACCCACGCGGAGCAATTCCCCAGCTTTCAAAGAAAGCCTTTGGGATTGCTGCCACGCATGTGTGGCCCTCTTACCGCCCAAGAGTGCCATCTTGCTCAGTCAGGTCCCTTAGCTCGAGCCCTAACAAGCAGATGGCAAGGGAAGGACAAAAATCCAGCAACTCATCAGGGAAGGTGGGAGGGTAGTGAGGACCGATTCCTGCTGTCCCTGGAGAACACCTGTTACAGGTAAGTAACTATGCTTTCTCTAGGAACAAGCAGGAAGTCAGTCCTCACTTATGGACTGCCCACCTATAGGCTACTGAACCTATAACCAAAAAACGCCTCCGTGGGGTCGTGAGCAGAAGCCGATGCCCGAAGGAGCCCGAGTCCTCGGGTCCTCGAGGCGAAACCCTCGGTAGCTATGAAGAAGGGTCGGAGGGCAGGAGTTGCTTATACCCCGAACAGATTACGGAGTACAGCCTGGCTGAAGGCGCTGTCCCGGCGGGACTCCCTCTCCAGGCAGTAGTGTGCAGCAAAGGTATTCGTGGAAGGCTAGGTCGCTGCCCGGTAGATGTCCATCAGGGGCACGGAGCGCAGCGAGGCCACCAAGGCCGCTTTGGCCCAAACCCCGTGCGCGGTGACTCGATGATCTAACGAGGCACCCGCCTTCGTGTGAGCGAAAGCAATGCAGTCCACCACCCAAACAGAGAGGGTGCGTTTGGTAACTGCCTGTCCCAGTCAATTGGGATTGTAGGTAACAAAGAGTCAACCAGACTTGTAATGAGTCTGGGTGCGCTGCAAATAGAAGGCAAGAGCCCTTCTGCAGTCGTGGGTGTGAAGAGCTGCCGATGCCTGGTCGGCGTGGGGTCTCGGGAAGAAAGTCGGCAGGACTATCTCCTGGTTGAGATGGAAATACGAGACAACTTCAGGAAGGAATTTGGGGTGGGTACAGAGGACCACCTTATTCCTATAGAACCTGGTGTAAGGGGCATCAGCCATGAGAGCCTGGAGCTCACTGACTTGGCGGGCTGAGGTCAGCGCCACCACGAAAGTCACCTTCCAGGACAGGTGCCGAAGCAAGCACGTTGCCATCAGCTCGAAGGTCCTATTCTGCCAGGGGAGGCCGGATTGGCGGCATGGATAGCAAAAGACCACGCATAAAGCGGGAGACTAAAGGCTGCCCCGAGAGGGTCTTTCCCTCGATGGCGAGGTGGTTCACCGAGATGGTGCTCAAGTGTACCCTGACTGAGTTTGACTTCAGACCTTCCCTTGAGAGATGGAGGAGGTACTGAAGGACCCATCGAACGGGACACGAGAATGGGTCGATCTGGAGCCCCGAGCACCAGACCGAGAAGCGCAGCCACTTGAATGCATAGGCTTGTCTAGTTGAGTCCTTCCTCGACACGACACGAGGAAGACCTCCTCAACCTCCCCCAGGAGAGCCAGCGAAGCTAGGGAGACCCGTTCAGACGCCAGGCTATGAGGGATAAGGAGGCTAGGTTCGGGTGCTGCACCTGTCCATCCTCCTGCATTAGCAGATCCGGGGCAGAGCCCAGGGGAACAGGAAGCTCCGTCGACAGCCGGAGCAGAAGCGGGAACCAGGGCTGCCGAGGCCACTATGAGGATCATCGATGCCCGATCCTGCCGAGCCTTGAAGAGGGTTCTCGCAATGAGAGGGATGGGAGGGAATGCATAGAGTAGGCTGGATGACCAGCTCAGAAGGGTGGAGAGTGCTGCTGTAACGCGGGTAGGGAGGGGTCCGACAGAAGGTCCCAATGTGTACCAGTTTCCGGGGAGGAGTCCGCATTGGACTCACAATCCGAGAACTCGGTAGAGGAGTCCGAGCCAGGGCCCGTTTGGAGCCAAAGGCCCTGGAAGATCTCGCCCACGAGGAATGGGAGGGCGAGCGAGACAGATGTCGAGGACCCTCACGAGGTCCGTGGCTCTCGGGGGTTTCCTGGATGGATTTTGACATCCCACGCGAGGGACCCACGATCTCTGGGAGCAAGTCAATTTAGCTGGCTGTGAGCGCCTGCTGGGAAGCGATGAACGCAGAAACCGTGCATTCCAGCGCCAGCATGCAGGACTCCCACGCGGGCATAGGGGCCCTGTGACACAGACCCCGGTATCACTGGGTTGGGCGTCGAGGAGAAGGGGTCCTCACCAGGACGGCCCTCAGGAGACCGGGCACCTTCACCGGAGGCCTCCTTATCCATGCGGGGTACCTTACGGGGCCGTTCTTTGTCCGACTCTCGGGTACGCCGAAGAGAGCTAAGTGACCGAGCGCGGGAGTGCTCGCGCTTGTCAGGAGCCCCTGACAGCGACTTCAAGGCCTTCTTCTTAACCAATCCACCTCAGTGCCGCCGAGAACACAGGGCCGAAGTGGAGGAACCCACCGGAGGAGAGACGACTGAGGGCGCCACCGGGGATTCAGAGGCAGCCTTTCGGAAATTGTCTTCGGACTTCTGCTTACAACTGAGCAGGGCTTTAGGGGACATTTTCTTACAGAGCAAACAGAGCTCCGGATCATGATCAGCTCCGAGATACCGCAGACAACAATCATGAGTGACCGTAAGCAACATGTTCCTAAAGCATCTATCACATTTTTTGAATCCGGTGGCCATAGGGGCAAAAATGGCCCCATGAGGTGGAAGACCCACACAGCCAGCAGTTAAGAAAGAAAAGGGCGTGAAGCCCGTTGGCAAAAAAGGCGAAGAAAAAACGTCCCCTAACAGCTCTAAAAAGGGAAAGGATGGGTACAGGACTGGTGCAACCGGAAAATAGAAGGCCAGTAGGCCAAAAACCAAAGACTTTTTTCAAGGGACGAGGATGTGCGTCCGAAGGGTTCTGTGGAAAAAGGGAGACTGAGCGGACCATGCATGCGTGGCAGCAATCCCAAAGGCACTCTTTGAAAGCTGGGGAATTGCTCCACGCGGGCTCCATCGTTGCCGACGTCACCCATAAGTGAGGATTGACTTCTTGCTTGTTCCTGGAGAATGCGTTATAGCTAGCCTCTCAGCATCCAGGCCATCAGGGCAAGGGACTGGAGGGTTGGGATGCTCCCCAGCAATAGTGGGTCCCGCTGGGACAACTGCAAAAGCAGGGGGGAATCAGGGCTGCCTGAGCCACCTGGACACAATGAAGAGGACTGATGGCGTCGGTGGAAAAGCATACAGGAAGCCACTTGACCAGGGGAGGAGGAAGACATCTGCTGTCTCCCATCCACAGGCCTGCCTCCAGGAGCAGAAGCACGGAAGCTTATGTGTTCTTCAGACTGGCAGAGAGATCATCTCCGGGGTCCCCCAGCATCGGAAGACATCCCCCAGCATGACCAGATTCAGTCTCCATTCGTGCGGCTGGAAGACTCTGCTCAGGCGATCGGCCAGTATAAAGAATTCAGTTTTACCCATATCAATTTATTTTATTTGAATTTTGTTCAGGGAGTTTAGTTTTCGGCTCTTGTAGGGCCTGAGTGGCCAGGTATAATTTTTCTTGTTGAAGGAGAAGGCCAAATTAGACCTTACCTGCTAATTGTCTTTCCTTGAGTTTTCTCCGGGCCAGTCCAGGGAACGATAGGGTTGTCAATCCCCTTCAGCAGCTGAGGACTGTAAAACAAAATTTTGCTACCAGACTAAGCCACTCCCCCTTGCTGCCCTTCTCCAGTCTCCTATTGCCCAAGCAGCCAAGAACGGCACTGTGAAAAAACTCGCAAAATAAAGAAGGCAGCCGTCACCGAGGCACAAAACTGTTCTGATCAAACCAAGGAAAAACTGATCGGCAAATTGGCCTGAAATTTTTTTTTTGTTATTTTACACCCCCCACAGCTAATCGTAGGCAGCTCAACAATCCACGCCATCCAGACATCTCGCTCTGAAACATATGTAGGACACCATTACAGACAGCGTGCGTCAAGTAAAAACAGAACATGAAACCACCGATGCCAGAGAAACTCCGGGTGGGCCCTGGACTGGCCCGGAGAAAACTCAAGGAAAGACAATTAGCAGGTAAGGTCTAATTTTGCCTTCCTTTTCGTTTCTCCGGGCCAGTCCAGGGAACGATAGGGCAGTACCAAAGCAGTATCTACAGTTGGGAGGGACCGGCGAGCCCCACCATGATTGCAGCAGCGCCAACCCTCGCATCTTCCCTGGCCTGAATATCCAATCGGTAGTGCTTAGTAAACGTATGTAACGAAGATCAGGTGGCAGCTCTGCAAATGTCTACAGGAGGAACAGTGGCATATTCTGCCCAGGACGCCGATTGACCCCTGGTAGAATGCGCCTTTCCGGAGGCGTCCGCCCCGCAAGCTCATATGCCGCGATGATGGCCTGCTTTATCCATCTGGAAATGGTCGATTTGGACGCCGCTATCCCTTTACGCGGCCCCCCGAAAAGCACGAACAATTTCTCCGATCTTCGGAAAGGCCTAGTGGCCCGTAGGTATCTCTGCAAGACCCTGCCGAGATCCAGACTCCTGAGCGCACTATCCATCGGAGAGCCGGTACGGTCGGAAAATACCGGCAAGGAAACCGACTGATTTAAATGAAACGATGAAACCACCTTCGGAAGAAAGGAGGGCACCGGTCGCAAGACCACCTTCTCGGCTAGAAACTGCAGGTAAGGCTCCCTACAGGAAAGCGCTTGCAGGTCAGAAATTTGTCTCGCGGTACACAAGGCCACCAGAAATGCCGTCTTCAAGGACAGTTCCCTCAAGCCACCCGGTGACAGCTTGGCAAACGGAGGTCGCGTGAGAGCTTCGAGAACGGTGTTCAAATCCCACGCGGGCACCACCTGGCGAACCGGAGGTTTGAGAAGACCCGCCGCTTGGAAAAAAACGGCGAATATCGTTATGCGCAGTCAACCGCCGGCCGTGCACTGCACCTCTATAGCATGTGAGAGCCGCCAAGTGTACTTTGAGAGTGCTGAGCGCCAAGCCTTTATCTAGACCACTCAGTAGGAAAGACAAGATGTGCGAGACCGCCGCTGAAAAAGGCTGTATACTACGCCGGGAACACCAAGACTCGAACACGCACCACACGCAGACATAGGCCAATGACGTGGACGTCTTGCGCAAGCTCAATAGGGTGTCGATCACTGAAGCCGAGTACCCTTTGCGTCTCAGCCGGTCCCTTTCAAGAGCCAAGCCGTAAGCAAGAAGCGATCCACCTGCGGCATCAATATGGGACCTTGACTCAAAAGGTTGCAACAGACTGGCAGTCGCCACGGAGCATCCACCAACAGACGAACTAGATCTGCATACCACGGTCTCCGGGGCCAATCCGGAGCGACAAGAATCACTCTCCTGGCGTGACTCGCAATGCGCTGGACTACTCGACCGATGAGAGGCCACGGAGGAAACACATACAGCAGAAGATCCGCCGGCCACGGCTGAACGAGAGCATCGAGGCCCTCTGACATGCGCTCCCTGCATCTGCTGTAGAACCGAGACGCCTTGGCATTGGCCAGAGTGGCCATGAGATCCATCGCCGGAAGCCCCCCAACGTTGGACAATGCCATGAAACACCACTGCATTCAGCTCCCACTCTCCAGGATCCAGAAGATGTCGACTGAGGAAATCCGCCTGCACATCGTCCTTTCCTGCCACATGAGCTGCTGACAAGGCTAGGAGATGAGCCTCTGCCCAATGCAGCAGCTGTTGACTCTCCTCTAGCAAGGCCGCACTGCCCGGGCCGCCCTGGCAATTGATATAGGAGACCGTCGTTGCATTGTCCGAGAAAACCCGGACCGCCCTTCCCTCGAGCAAGGGCTGGAAGTGATGAAGTGCGAGGCGTACCGCTCTGAGCTCCAATCGGTTGATCGACCAAGAGCTTTCTAGCAGCGACCATAGTCCCTGCGTCACTTGAGCCTGACAATGAACTCCCCAGCCCGCTAAGCTGGCGTCCGTGGTGAGTAACACCCAACTCGGATCTTCCAACGGAACCCCCGCTCGCAGATGACCGGCATCCAACCACCAATGCAGACTGAGTCGCACCGTGTCCGGGCAAACCAACCGTTGCGAGAGAGGCTGACGCTGAGGAGACCACCTGGACAGCAAGGACTGCTGTAGAGGCCTCATATGCGCCCTGGCCCACGGAACCAGATCCAGAGACGCCGCCATGGACCACAGGAGTTGTAGGTATCGCCAAGCTGAAGGTGCCTGCTGCTGCAAGAAAGCCTGAACTTGGCACAGGATCTTTAGCACCCTGTCTTCGGGCAGGAACACCGCTCCCACCTGGGTGTCGAATAAGGCCCCTAGGTACGGTAGACAACGCTCCAGGGTCAGATGACTTTTCGGGAGGCTGACTACCCAACCGAGCTGCTCCAGGACTTGCACCACCCGAGCAGTTGCCGCTACGGCGTCCGGAAGAGAGTTCACCCTGATCAACTAATCGTCCAGATAAGGGTGCACCCGAATAACTTCCTTGCATAGCGAAGCCGCCACCACCACCATGACCTTCGTGAAGGTCCGCGGAGCCGTCGCTAAGCCGGAAACTGAAAATGGCCCCTGGGCACCGCAAACCTCAAAAAGCGCTGATGATCTGGTCTGATCGGGATGTGCAAATAAGCTTCCGTGAGATCCACAGACGAGAGGAACTCCCCCTGTCTCACCGATTGAATGACGGACCTGAGCGTCTCCATCCAAAAATGAGTTATTCTCAACGAGCGATTTACTTGCTTGAGATCCACAACGGGCCGAAAGGAACCCTTTTTCTTGGGTACCACGAAATAAATCGAGTATCGACCTAGTCCGCACTGGTCTGGGGGCACGGGTACCACCGCCTGCAGGTGCAATAACCGTTGAAGCGTATCGTTGACAGCCTTCCTTTTCAGCTCCGTTCCTGCGGAAGACATCATGAAGGCATCCTGCAGCAGGTGGGCAAACTCCCAACGCATATCCCTCTCGAATAATTTCTAGCACCCACTGGTCTGATGTAATCGCGGCCCAGGCAGAGAGAAACCCCTGCAAATGACCCCCGAGAGGCCTCACTACCTGGACCAGCCGACCTTCATTGAGGTTTCTTTGCGGAAGTCTGCTGAGCATTGAAATAACCTCTGCCGAAGCCTCTGGCACCTCATAGGATTGATTGCGAGGCCCGAAGCGAGGTTTAGGATAGGGAGTAAAACGAGCTCCTCTGAAACGGCGAGAATCCCGACCTTGACCTCGAGCCCCTAAGGTCGCCCTAGGCGTCTTAGGACGGTCTTCGGGCAAGCGACCCCCTTTGGAGTCCCCAAGGTCCTTCACCATCTTCTCCAAGGCTTCCCCAAAGAGCAGTTTGCCTTTGTAGGAGAGCTTGCTGAGCCTGGCTTTGAAGGAAGCATCAGCCGCCCAGTTACGTAGCCAAAGCAAACGGCGGGCAGCAATCACCGAAGCCATGGACTTAGCGGAGATTCGAACCAGGTCATAGAAGGCGTCCGCAAGGTAAGCTGCCGCTGATTCCAATTTAGCACCCTCAACCGCCGAGCCTTCCACGGCCTCCGCAGCAGCGTCCCCTTGGAGCCAACGGATAGAAGCTCTGAACACATATGCCCCGCAAATGGAAGTCTGCAAGGCCAACGCAGACGAATCAAAAGCCTGCTTCAGGAGTACCTCAAGCTTACGGTCCTGCAGGTCTTTAAGCGCAGCACCGCCTTCCACGGGTATCGTGGTCTTTTTTGTTACCGCCGATATCAAGGCATCTACCTTAGGCATTTTTAATAACTCGCGTTCCTCCATGGGAATCGGGTACAGACGTCCGAGTGCGCGAGCACCCCTAAGGGTAGCCTCGGGAAACTCCCACTCCGACTCCACCATGTGTTTAATCACACAGTGCACCGGAAAACAGCGCTGCTCAGCCTTAAAGCCCTGCAACAAGGGATCCTCTAACGGCTCCTGCGGTACCGAAGGCATCACAAGATTGAGCGCTGCCAAGGACTGTGAAATAAGCTGTCCCAGTTCCTCCTTACGGAACACTCTAAAGACATTCGGGTCCTCGCCCGGAGTTAGCTCACCCTCTTCTAGCTCCATAGCCCAGGCGTCGACGCCTGCTTCTGAGAGGATTTCCCCATCCTCTAGCGCCTGAGGCAACGAGACTGGCTGCTCTGCAGCGTCTGGCCCAGGTCCCAGTAAGGCCATGCTCTGGGAGGGACCCTCTCCCGGATCCAATAGAGCCGCCTCAGGCTTTAAGCGGTCTGCACTAGGAGCCGGCAAGGAGGGACTTACCAACTGGGAGGCTTTTAATAAATAAGCTTTATGCATTGCCAATATAAATTCCGGCGAAAAGAGAGAAGAAGAAATCCCCTCCTGGACAGGGTGTAGCTGCACTGGTAGGCGCCACAGACGCCTTATGCGATTTTGCTCTCCTCTTAACGTGCTTTGCCTGCTCAGCGGGAGAAACGGCCGGTTCCCCCAACATGGCCGCCGTTCCCGCCTTTTCTGAGGCGATTTGAGGCCTCTCACTTTTTCGTCCCGGGCTTGCTTTCCATATCTCCGACGAAAACCGACGGAGTAGAACAGAGCAACGCTAAGAAGAAAAACTGCTAGCCGCACTTTCGTCCCCCTGTCAGCACCGCCCGAATGAGAACGCGAACGGCCACCCGACGTGCACCCCGCAGACGGCGAGACCGTTCTCCCCCAAGTAGCCGCGGCGCAAATTCTGAGCCGGTACACGATGCGGATCAGGAAAGCAAACACCTACCGCCAGAGGATCGCTATCTTTCGGGTCCCCGTTTCCCACAGCTAGCAGGAGTCGGGGACCACGTTCGCAGGCAAGGACAGGTGGATTCTGGGGCTCCCAGGCCAGCATCCCGAAAGGTATAGTGCACAGCGGAAATGAGACAGGCTCTGCCTCTCACGCTGTTAAAATCAGCCTGCCTTAAGCGGACTGCCGGCTAGCTTGATCAGATAAATGTCCGCCAAGGAGTACCTCAAGGGTCCACACTCTCAGCACTACTATTTAACATCTACATCCAACCAATATGCGACATCATGAAAGAGAACAACATTCAATACACAATATATGCAGACGATATCATGATATACACCCAGATATCAGTCGACAACCCGGACTTCTCTAAGATAACATACTGCCTTACCCAAATGACAAGTTGGTGTCAAAACAACAACCTCGCAATCAACTACGGCAAGACCGAGGCTCTAATCATCACTCGGAACCAAAGCTTCATACACCCACCAAATATAAAGATACAAAGCACTACTATACCAATAAGATCAGAAGTGAGATACCTCGGAGTTACTCTGGACAATAAACTCAATCTCAAGCCACACATAGACAAAACAATCCAAAAAGCCTACTACAAGATGCGAATCATCAGAAGACTGAAACCACTCCTCGTCCCTGAACACTTCCGTACCGTCTGTCAAGCACTGATGACCCCACTTCTGCAATCCGATATACCTTGGACTACCAAAACAAGCCCTCAAGCCACTCCAACTGGCACAAAACACTGCAGCGCGAATAATATCTGGAACAGCAAAACAGGAGCACATCACACCCATCTTGAAGGACTTACACTGGCTCCCAATCAGTTCACGCATCAGATACAAAACTATCATAAACCTATTTAAGATAAATCAGCACACATCAGCCAATAGCCTGCACACCCTCATACAACCAGACACCAGCACACGTCCAAGAAGAAAACAAACACACAACCGAGTCAGCACCCCAAGTGAATTCAAACACACACGCAAGGATACAACAGACAGAGCACTCTCCATGGATGCTCCAACAATATGGAACAAACTCCCGGACGATTTGAGGGCAACAACAGACCTCAAAGACTTCAGAAAAAAGCTGAAGACCATGCTGTTCATAGAACACTATGGACACATCACATAACCTCAGAGAATGTATAACAGCACATGATACCTCCTAACACTGTATGTATAGAAAATGTTTTATAGCCCCAATGTATATAGCGCACATTGTACATAGCTCAATCTAATCTCGCACACAACACAACATACACTCAAGTCAAAGTTTCACCCTCACTGCATGAATAACACGCTCACTTTATCCGATTGTTTGCTGTGATACCACCTTGATTAATAAGATAAGGCGGTTTAGAAATACTGTTAAATAAAATAAATAAAATAAACCTTGGCAGGGAAAATAGCATAAGCTAGCTCAGCCAGAGCCAAAATGCTAAGTGATGATCCTATACACTGAACTTTACGCGCTTTTAGTAGGGAGAGACCTGAACCTACGTCCTTTTCAGCTGCTGACTGTAAGACTGGAGAAGGGCAGCAAGGGGGAGTGGCTTAGTCTGGTAGCAAAATTTTGTTTTACAGTCCTCAGCTGCTGAAGGGGATTGACAACCCTATCGTTCCCTGGACTGGCCCAGAGAAACGAAAAGGAATACACTTTTGTTCATGCTTATTATCCGCTGGTTCCCCTTGGAAATACAGAATGCCATGCCAAATTAAAGTAGACTATCTAGTGAGGGCTTTGAGACATGACTGTTATAATCAAGTTATAAAGATGAATATTTTCAAGAAATAGAAAACATCTGAATGGCTAACAACTTTATTACCAAATATAATGTACTTAATATAATTGAACAGGTATTACTGCTTGCAAGTCTTACTCTAAGACTTATTATGCATGGGTTTTCCTATGACGGCTACAAGCCAGGGGGTAGTTCTGACAAGTCAGATTTATGCATAGTAATAGTCTTAAACAATAAGACATATAAGCAGTAACACCTATTGATGTAATATATAACGTGCACAATTTTTATATTCTTATGTACCTCAGTATATTTTTTTCATTTAAGAAACACTGCAGGGAATGTCCCTCTACATCCTCAAATAAAAGAGCCCAGTCACCGTACGAACATAAAATATATAAAAAAAGGGTTCCTGAATACTTTAAGGACAGAAGTCTGATCTAGTTACTTTATTCAAAACAAGTTCTCTGTAATAATTAAATATAATACTTTATCAGGATCTAATATCAACAATGCATACTTCAACTTTCAGAAATAATTGTAGAACTGTCAATTAATATAAATGGTTTACATTTTCATGGAATTGGTAAGAATCAAATACCTCACAATTCTTCCAGATTTCTGAATCTGTCTTTCCACTGTTGCACATATCTTGCATAAGTGAGGATAACACTTCAGAGTTCGAAGTCGCAGGGAATGACGTGTTTTCTGAGACAAAGGATGCTTCATTTGTAGTAAACTGCAAAACACTGTTAAAAGAATATAAAGTTAAACATGTTACGTAATATCACAAAATATTACAACGAGAACAGAATCAAATTAATGGGGAATCTGCTGGGCCTGCTGCTTTTTAACATTTATAAATGATCTGGAAATGGGAATAATGAGTAAAGTGATGAAATCTGCAGATAACACAAAATTATTTAAAGTTGTTAAAACGCAAGGGCATTGTGAAAAACTGCAAGAGAACCATGAAAAATTAGGAGAGTGGGCATCCAAATGGCAGATAAAATTTAAGTTATGCACTTGGGGGGGGGGGGGGGGAACTACAGTTAAACGATACAAGGTTCCAAAAAAAAGAGCCAAATGATGAAAAATGGAATCATCATAAGCACTGACAGGTTAGATGCAAGGCATTGATAAGGCAGGCAAAGAGAATTTGAGAAGAAGCTTGCTGTGAAAGCAAAAAATACATAATAAAGACTTTTTCAAGTACATTCGTGAGGGAGTCAGTTGGACCATTAGATGACGGAGTGGTAAAAGGGGCATTAAAAAGGGACAAGGCCATAGCGGAGAGACTGAATGAATTCTTTGCTTCAGTCTTTACTGAGGAAGATGTACTGATGTTACCCATGACTGAAATGCTATTTAAAGGTGATGCCAAAGAAGAATTGAAAAAAAATATTGATACACCGGGAAGATGTATTATAACTATTTGATAAACTGAAGAGTGGCAAATCACCTGGATCGGATGGTATACATCCAAGAGTGTTGAAAGAACTGAAATATGAGATTACAGATCTACTATTAGTAATCTGTGAACTATCATTAAAATCATCTGTAATACCTGAAAACTGGAGGATGGTCAATGTAACGCCAATTTTTAAAAGGATTCCAGAGCTGATTCAGGAAACTACAGACCGGTGAGCCTGATGTCAGTACCTGGAAAAATGGTAGAAACCATAATAAAGAACACAATTACTGAACATGTAGATAGCCATGGCTTAATGGGAGACGGCCAACATGGCTTTAGCCAAGGAAGGTCTTGTCTTACTAATCTGTTATGGTTTTTGAAGATGTGAATAAACAGGTAGACAAAGGCGAGTCGGTTGATATAGTGTATCTGGATTTTCAGAAAATCTATGACAAAGTCCCTCATGAGAGAGACTAAGCGAAATTAAAAAGTCATGGTATAGGAGGCAGTGTACTATTCTGGATCATGAACTGGTTAAAAGATAGAAAGCAGAGGGTAGAGCTAAATGGCCAATTTTCCCAATGGAGAAGGGTGAATAGTGGAGTACCCCAGGGATCTGTGCTGGGTCTACTGCTTTTTAATATATTTGTAAATGCCCTGGAAATGGGAATAATGAGTGAGGTAATCAAATTTACAGATAACACAACATTATTCAAAGTTGTCAAAACCCAAGAGGACTGTGAAATATTGCAAGAGGACCTTGATAAATTGGAAGACTGGGCATCCAAATGGCAGATGAAATTTAATGTGGACAAGTGCAAAGTTATCCACCTAGGAAGGAACAACCCAAACTATAGTTACACAATGCAAGGTTCCACAACAGGAACCACCATCCAGGAAAAGAAATTTAGGCATTATCATGGATAACATGTTGAAACCCTACACCCAGTGTACAGCGGCAGCCAAGAAAGCAAACAGAATGATAGGAATCCTAAGTAAAGGAATGGAGAATAAAACAAAGGATATTATAATGCCTCTGTATCGTTCCATGGTGTGACCACACCTTGAATACTTTGTGCAATTCTGGTTGCCGTTTCTTAAAAAGGATATAGCATTATTAGGAAAGGTACCGAGAAGAGCCACCAAAATGGTAAAGGGGATGGAAGTATACCCCTATGAGGAGAGGCTAAAAAGGTTAGGGCTGTTCAACTTGGAAAAATGATGGCTGAGGGGGATGATATGATAGATCTCTATCATATCTCCCCCTCAGCCATCACTTTGGAGTGGAGGAGTAGCCTAGTGGTTAGAGCACTGGCTTGAGAACAGAGAGACCAGGGTTCGATTCCCACTAGCACTCCTTGTGGCCTTGGGCAAGTCACTTAACCCTCCATTGCTCAGAAAAATCCAAGTTATCAATGTCCCTGTTTTAATATACATTACCAAGTTTAAGTTACAATGTAAACCGCTTCGATTGAAATGATTGATACAGCGGTATAAAAAAAACTGTTAAATAAAAAAAATCTATATATTTAATGGAGTGGAATGGGTAAACAGATTGATTGTTTACACCATCAAAATATAGAAAGACCAGGGTGCAATGAAGCTACAGTGTAACCTATTTAAGACTAATAAGAGAAAGCGCAGTTACTCACCTGTAACAGGTGTTCTCCAGGAGCAGCAGGAATCAGTCCTCACATACGGGTGACGTCGGCGCCGACGGAGCCCTCGTGCAGAGCATTTCCCAAGCTTTCAAAGAAAGGCTTTGGGAATGCTTTATGCATGCGTGGTCCCCTTCCTGCCCAAGGGTGCCATCTTGCTCAGTCTGATGACATACCTAAAAGACAGCAAAAATCAAAATGAAGGATAGGACTGCAACTCCAGGGGAGGAGGGAGGGCCGTGAGGACTGATTCCTGCTGCTCCTGGAGAACACCTGTTACAGGTGAGTAACTATGCTTTCTCCAGGACCAAGCAGGAAGTCAGTGCTCACATATGGGACTCCCCAGCTCTAGGCTACCGTGAATCCAGAGCTGAATAAATGGCTCCCTCTCAAGAGCCTCAGCATCCGTGATAAGAATTTTCTCTGAGAACGCATCCCATACGGTAGCACAACACAAGGGCCAAAGGGTAGGAGTTGCCTAAACCTCAAAGAGATTACGGAGTACCGCCTGGCCGAAAACACTGTCCCGCCGGGACTCTATCCCCAGGCAGTAATGGGCTGCAAAAGTCTGGCTTGAAAACCAAGTTGCGGCCCGGCAGATGTCTGCAACGGAACAGAGAAGTGGCTTTCGCCCTGACACGGTGGGCCGAGACCCGACCCTGCAAGGGGAGGTAGGCTGCCCTGTACGCCCAGGCGATGCAATCTGCTACCCAAGTGAACAACGTACGCTTGGAGACAGGTAACCCCATCCTATTAGGGTCAAACGAGACGAAGAGCTGAGTAGCCCTTCGATGGTCCTGCGTACGTTCTATGTAAAAGGACATCGCCCTTTTACAGTCCAGGGTATGCAAGACTGTTTCAGCCCGGCTGGCATGCGGTCTGGGAAAAAGGGTCGTAAGACTGAGGTGGAAAGAGGAGACCACTTTTAGGAGGAACTTGGGATGGGTCCGTAGGACCACCCTGTTCCTATAGAACCACGTGTACGGTCTATCAGAAACCAGAGCTTGTAGTTCACTCACACGTCTGGCCGAGGTAAGAGCCACCAGGAAGAGTGCTTTCCAAGAGAGGAAGCGCAAATGGCAAGTAGCCATCGGCTCAAACGGTGGGCGAGTAAGTTGCTGCAAGACCACGTTCAAATTCCACTCAGTTGCCGGTGGACGAACCGGAGGCTTGAGTAGAAACAGACCTCTGAGAAATCTGGACACCAAGGGGTGAACCGACAGAGACTGTCCCTTCACTGGTGAGTGATGTGCTGACGAAGCACCGAGGTGGACCCGAACAGGGTTAGACTTAAGGCCTAGGTCTGAAAGGTGAAGTAGATACTGCAGTACTACTGGCAGAAGGCAAGAAAACGGATCTTCATTGCACTGAGCACACCATACCGTAAACCTACGCCACTTGAGGGCATAGGGCTTTCTGGTGGACTGCCTCCTAGAGGCCAAGACCACCTCCTCAACCTCCTTAGGTAGAAGTAAGGGAGCTAGCACTATCCTTTCAGCAACCAGGCCATCAGATTGAGGGACCTGAGATTGGGGTGCAGAAGGGAACCCTGCTCTTGAAACAGGAGATCGTGTTGCAGCCCCAGAGGGAATGGAGCTTCCACCGCCAACTGCAGAAGAAGTGGAAAACACGGCTGCCTCGGCCATCTGGGGGCTACCAGAATCAGAGAGGCCTTGTCCTGGGGGATCTTGAACTGAGTTCGGGCCAACAGGGGCATGGGAGTAAACGCATACAGGAGGCCCGTAGACCAAGAGATTAGAAAAGCATCTGCTGCCATCCTCAGGGGATGCGGCTGTCTGGAGCAAAACCTGGGCAGCTGACGATTCAGTGGACTTGCAAAGAGAGAGATCGATGGATGGAAGTCCCCAGCGGAGGAAGATCTGCTGGACCACCAATGGATTCAACTGCCATTCGTAGGGCTGGAGAATCCTGCTTAGCTTGTCTGCTAGGAAGTTCTCCTGACCAGGTAGATAAACTTCTTTGAGAAACATGCCTTGTCTGACCGCAAAGGAGCAAAGGGCCAGTGCCTCCTGACATAGGAGCCTGAACCCTGTGCCTCCTTGTTCGTTCACGTAGAACATTGCTACCTGATTGTCCGTCTGAACTAGGACAGACTGTTGAGTGAGAGCATGGCAGAAGGTTTGCAGAGCTAAGCGGATTGCTCGCAGCTCTAAAAGGTTGATCTGCTGTGTGGCCTCCCGAGGGACCACAGGCCTTGAGTGCACATACCCTGGCAATGTGCATCCCAGTCCTTTAAGGATGCATCTGTTGTCAGCACCCTGGTGTGTGCTGGAGTCTGAAAAGGTACGCCCTTGAGAAGGTTTGGCAGATGTAGCCACCAATGTAAGGAGTTCAGAAGTCGTCTGGACACCTTTACTCTGTCTCGAAGGTCGCCGGTAGCTTGTGTCCACTGATCTCTGAGGCACCATTGATCAGCCCGCATGTGCAGACGGGCATTCGGGGTCACATGTACAGTGCATGCCATGTGCCCAGAAGCCGCAGGTAGTGCCTGGCTGAAACACGAGACCTGCTTTGGTTGGCCAACTCCATCAGTCTGTGGGCCCTGTCCTCGGGCAAGTAAGCTCTTGCCTGAAGGGTGTCTAGTCTCGCCCCTATAAACTCTGGGTTCTGAGAGGGGAGCAAAGTGGACTTTGCATAGTTTATGACAAAGCCCAGATGCTGAAGGAGAGAGACAGTGTGAAGAGTGGCCTGTCGGGCCTCCTGGAGTGACTGGCCCCTGATTAGCCAGTTGTCCAGGTAAGGGAAGACAAAAATCCCCCGATTTCTGAGAAAAGCCGCCGCCGCCACCGCCAGGCATTTGGTGAAAACCCTGGGGGCAGAGGTCAGCCCAAAGGGAAGCACCCTGTACTGAAAATGGTTTCCTCCCACCACAAATCTGAGATATTGCCTGTGGTCCGGATGGATGAGGTTGTGAGTATAAGCATCCTTTAGGTCTAAGGAGCATAGCTAGTCTCCCTGCTGGAGGTAGGGCAGCAGTATCCCAAGGGTAAGCATCTTGAACTTTTCCCTCTCCAGAAACTTGTTCAGATTTCGCAAGTCTAGGATAGGTCTGAGGCCTCCTGTTCTCTCTGGTACTAGGAAGTACCTGGAGTAGAAGCCTTGCCCTTCCAGGTGGTGTGGCACCGGTTCCACTACCTGTTCCTTTAAAAGACTTGCCAACTCCTGAAGGAGGAGGTTCCTGTGTAGAGGGAGTCTTGGAGGCTCCCCTGGATAGTAGGAGGGGGGTAGTTGGTGGAAATGGAGTATATAGCTCTTCTGGACTATGCTCAGTACCCAGGTATCCCCTGTGATGGCTGACCACGTGTAGGCGTACAGGGTCCGCCTACCCCCAGAAACGAGTGGAGCCACCGGCGGAGGAGAGGCTATGCTGTGGGAGTCAAAACCCAGCTCCCTGCTGTGCAGGAGCCGGAGCTGGCGGCTTGGGGGTTTTCTGCCTATGGGGCCCATGCCCCTGCCCCTTGGCCTGCTGGCCCTGTTGGGGAGCTGGAGAGGCCTGATACTGAGGGTAGGTTTTGTAGGCAGCACCCTTCCTCGGGAAAAAGGGCTTCTTTCCCGAGCCCTTCTTTTTGTGAGAAGGGGCAGAAGTCTTTCTGGACAGTCTTGTCCTGGTGAGAGTCTCATTCTCGATTTCTGCAGCCTTTTCAGTCATGGGCTTGTCGAACAGGTTGTCACCTCGGCACAGGACATCGACCAACTTGTCCTGTACCCATGACTCTAGGTCCGAAGACTGTAACCAGGCCTGACGGCATGCACCGATGCCGGCCGCGGCTACCCGGGCCGAAGCCTCAAAGCCATCATAGGCTGCTGGAGATATAAACTTCGAGAACTCCTGGATCCCTGAAGACAAGGCTTTGAATCTCTGCAAGGGTTCCTCGGAGAGGCCAGCCGAGAACCCGGCAATCTCCTTTGCCAGGTCCCGTAAGTACATGCCCATGTACAGCTGGTAATTCTGGACACAGCAAGACAGCATAGAGCCCTGGAAGCACTTTCTACCGAGGGCATCCAGGTTCTGGGCATCCCGGCCGGGAGGCACCAAGGAGTGCATATTTTGACTTTTCAGCCTCTGCATGGCCGATTCCACAACCATGGAGTTGTGCGGTAGCTGCGCCTTTTGGAACCCAGGGCTCTTACGGATTTGATAAATGGAATCGACCTGCTTGCTCAGAACCGGCACCAAGGCCGGTGCTTCCCACATACGGAAGAGCAGCCGTTCCAGCATCGGAGGAACTGGAACAGTAAAGGCTTCCTTCGGAGGAAAATCATACTGGAGGGCATCGAGCTCTTCGGCTCCTCCTCGGTGTCCGACGGGAATGCCAAAGCCTTGGCCATGTCCCTGACGAAATCCGAGAACCGGGTATCCTCCGGGGGGGGGGGGGGGGAGACCTTCTCTGAGGCTCGGACTCCGGGGAGTCCGACGGGACGCACCAGGTCCGGAAGGTGTCAGGAGACTCCTCATCCTCCATCTCCCTCGCCGACTCCTTCGAGGAGTCGTCGAGCGGCTCTGGCCGTGTGGGCCTCCATGCCACCCGCCCGACGCCGAGGGCACCGATGTCGACAACCTCGGCCCCACACGGGAGGTCGAGGGAGACCTTGGCCGAGGATCGACTCGAGACTTAATGGACTCGAGGATCGGCTCAGCCTCCGGGGTCGACTTAGACGTCGAGGACCCGGTGGTCGGGGCAGATGCACTGGTCAGACTGGCGATCAGTACCTGCTGCTGCTCCATGAAGGCAGCCAGGCTGTCCTCCAGGGCCGTCAACCTGAGACCGAGCTCAGGAGACTCCACAGCCCACAACCCGGGCCCGATGTCGGTTCTCCCGGAAGAGAGTCCACGAGGACAACAGAGGTTACCTGACTCGGGAACTCTGGCTCCAATCGAGGTAGTTTGGTCGGCCGCTCTGATTCCGAGAGCCCGGAACGGCGGTCAGGGCTGCATGACCTGGCCCTCGAGGATCCAGGTGCTTCCACTGACGCTGCCCCCACGAGCTTCTTCTTCCTTTTGTGCTCTCGGGTGGGAGACCCCCTTTCAGTGGACCTACGACGGCACTCGGAGTCAGACTCTCGAGATGTCGAGGCCTCTGACGAAGTCCGAGCCCGGCCGGATGCACGCAGACTCCAAAAATATTCTCTCATGTTGATGCTGACGGCTCCGAAGTGCCTTCAACGACATCTTGCCGCACGGGCCACAGACCAGCGGGTCATGGTCGGGCCCGAGGCATCAGAGGCAGCAGTCATGTGTGTCAGTGAAAGACATAAGTTTCTTACACCGATCACATTTTTGAACCCGCTGGCAGCCATTGGGGGAAAAGGGGCCCCCTGCAAGGTCAAAAGACAGGGCTGCCAGTGAAAATAACAGAAAAAGCGCAAACGCTAGTCACAAAGGACAAAAAACGAAAAAGAAGTTCCAGACTCGATACCAGTGTACCGAGCCCGATCTCATCTTTCTTCAACCCACCCCTCGCCTATTGCGCTCCGCTCACGGAAACCGCCTTTTTCTCCCTTCCCCAATCCAGGCACATCTCGAATCCACCCGCCACGCCGCCTTCTTTTTTGCCAGCCCCGCCCTGTGGAACTCTCTCCCACACCTTCTTCGCACTGAACTGTCTTTTTCAAAATTCAAGACCATGCTTAAAACTTTTCTCTTCTGCCAGGCTTTCGACCTTCCCCCTCCTCTACTCACTCCCACTCAATCAGCTACAACTACTCACCCACCATCCCTGTCCGGGCTGTAACACTCCCCGCAGTCTCGTTGTCCCGACCCGCCCTCATGTGATTCCTTGTATATCTGTTATGTAGTTCGTCTATCTGTACACTATTTATTATTTGTTACCTGCCTACTACTTGTCTTGTTAGTCCACGGGCTGAGTCCCGTCTCAACTAGTCTGTAATTTCTGTAGGCTGTCCTTTGCTGTCCTTTGCTGTCCCTACCACTCTTCTTTCTCTACTTACTTTCCTTTCTACAATTGGCGTTCCTTTCCATTTTCCATTTTCTTTTTCGCAGCCCACCTTGTTTATATTGTACACCGCCTTAATACTTGTGTAAAGGCGGTATATCAAATTCTCTGAATAAAGATAAAGATAAAAGATAAAGGCAGGATGGGGAACCGGCGTTGAACCGGATAAAGAGACGCGAAAAATCGCAGAAAAAAAAAATCAATTGCTTGACCCAATACAAACATTGTGGAACCGGTGTCTTTTAGAGAAATTATAGGTACTTGTGACCTAGATTGGCCACTGTTGGAAACAGGATACTGGGCTTGATGGACCTTGGTCTGACCCAGTATGGCATATCTTATGTTCTTACATTAGATATCACCACACAGGAAAAGAATCTGGGCGTATGTTGAAACCCTCTGCCCAGTGTGCGGCCGCAGCCAAGAAAGAAAATAGAATGCTAGGAATCATAAGGAAAGGAATATTAAATAAAGCATAGTTACTCACCTGTAACAGGTGATTTCCGGGAACAACAAGAATCGGTCTTCACATATGGGTGACATCGGCACCGATGGAGTCCGGTGCGCTAACACTCCCCAGCATCCAAAAGGAATGCTTTTGGGAGCGTTCTCCCACATATGTGTGTCTGCCTTCCTGCCTTCCCTCCTGGTCTCTTCAGTCAGGTGCATAGCAGAGAAATAAAAATGTTTGTATACCAGGAATGAGAACAAAAATGTGACAACTTGATGAAGAGGTAGGCGGGTTGTGAAGACTGATTTCTGCTGTTCCCGGAGATCATCTTTTACAGGTGAGTAACTATGCTTTCTCCACGAACAAGCAGGAAGTCAGTCTTCACATATGGGTCTCCCTAGTCCAAGACAACCGAGCGAGAAAAGAATCCCGGCACAGCTAGAGGTTGCAGCAGGGATAAGACAGACTCAGCTCGTTCCGAGCACTCCTCACGAGGTAGTCAGATAGGTGGCGAGCAGGTTATCTAAATTTTAAAAAGGTTACGCAGAACAGCTTGTCCGAATTGAGCATCAGCTCTGGAGTCTTTGTCCAGGCAATAATGCACTGCAAAGGTATGCAGAGAAGACCATGTCACCGCTTGGCAGATCTGAGATAGGGACAGAGCGAAGGTTAGCTACAGTAGTAGCCATGGCTCTGACATTATGAGATGTCACACAACGTGTAAAAGACAGTCCAGCTTGCGAATAAGCGAAGGATATGCAATCTGCTAACCAGTTTGAAAGTGTTCTTTTGGACACTGGTGTCCCCAGATGACTTTGGTCAAAGGAGACAAACTGAGAGGATTGGCGATAGTCTTTAGTGCGGTCTAGAAAGAATGCCAACACTCTCTTGCAATCTACGGTATGAAGTTTGGCTGAGCCGAGGAGGCGTGGGGCCTTGGAAAGAAAGTTGGTAGCGAGACCGACTGGTTCAGGTGGAAGGAGGTGACGACCTCTGGCAAGAACTTAGGATGTGTGCGAAGGACCACCTTGTCATGGTGAAAAGTGGTATAGGGCGCATAGCTTATCAAAACTTGTAGTTCACGGACTCTGCGAACTGAGGTGACTGCTATGAGGAAGAGAAGCTTCCATGTTACAGACTTTAAAGGAGCTGATCAATTGGTTCAAAAGGACTGTGCATGAATTGTGCAAGGACAACATTTAGATCCCATGGGGCGGGAGGTGGACGGAAAGGTGATTTGGTCAGGAGAAGACCACGCATAAATCTGGCCACTAAGGGGTGCGCCGAGATAGGGCGGTTCTCTAGTGTATGGTAGGAGGCCGCAATGGCGGATAAATGTACTTGCCCCGAATTGGTCTTGAGACCAGAAGAGGACAAATGGAGCAGGTACTGGAGCAAATCCGGAATGAAACATGTGAAAGGATACACAATAATAAACTACGAAAAATATATAAACATACTCAATATATACAAGGAGACAACAGATAGCTCTAAGAGAACTTACCACTCCAACTTATTAGCTAAATCTATTAATAGACCAAGAGAATTGTTCAGTATAGTACAAAATTTAACAAATAAAACATACAATTCAAATGAAATTACCATAGATATTCCCCCACAAACACTAGCAAATTACTACATGAACAAAACACCACCCCAAATGACACCTCCAACAACATATTTTGAAACAAATTCAAACAAGACAGATACCTGGTCTGAATTCAACCCAATATCAAAGAACACACTCAAATCCATAATATCTAACATAAACACAACAACTTCCTATCTAGACCCATCCCCAGTAGACTGGATAAGAGAGACACTCCCAACACTAGCCCCTTTCATTCTACCAATGGTTAAATGATAATTACACTTACCTGGTAATTGTAGTTCCTTGAGTGACGACAGTTCAGTCCTCTACCTCTGGGTTGTCAATCTCCTCCTGCAGCTAGGAGACTGGTATGTCAGAATGATGACATCACTGGATACAGCCTGCTGCACTCCTACTTCCATCCCAGTGTGAACTATAACAAAGCAGACTCAAAGGAGCAATAAATAAGTAGCTAAACATAATAACATCAACGAACCATAAACTATCCACCCCTTCCGACAAGGCTTTCTTACTGCCTGCCCTGCCATCGAGAAGGGAACAACCAAAGGAATTGAAGGAATCCAGACTCACCTGTAACCATCTGCCGCCTGCCACCAATCGGGAACCCCCTTGACACATCCGGGCGGGAAGGAGGACTGAACTGTCGTCACTCAAGGAACTACAATTACCAGGTAAGTGTAATTATCATTTCTCCAGGACCAAGCAGGAAGTCAGTCCTCACATATGGGTGACGTCGGCGCCGACAGAGCCCTCGCGGAGCAATTTTCCCCAGCTTTCAAAGAAAGCCTTTGGGAATTGCAGCGCGCATGCGCGGTCCTCTTCCCGCCCAAGGGTGCCATCTTGCTCAGTCTTCTTATTTCCGCGGAGCCCTACAAACGTTGCCTGTGAATCACCGCAGAAAAGTTGATTTTTCTCTATTTTTCTCTGTTTTTCTTCGGTTCGACGCCAGTTCTTTTCCCGCCCGGACTCGCGACGCCGGTTGCGAGTCCGTCCTTTATTTTTCGGGGTTTTTTTGTCCTTCGTGACAGATTTCGCGCTTTTTTCCTTTTTCCCTGGCTGCCCGGACGTTCGACCTCACAGGGGCCCTTTTTCCCCCGATGGCGGCCAGTGGTTTCAAAAAGTGTGACCTCTGTAAGAAACTTATGTCTCTTACAGACACTCATGACTTCTGCCTCCGCTGCCTCGGCCCAGATCATGATCCCATGATCTGCGGGCCATGCGGCAAGATGTCCTCAAAAGCATTGAGGAGTCGGCAGCACCAGCGGGAACGTATCTTCTCTGACTCCGGCCGGGCTCGGACCTCGTCAGAGGCTTCGACGTCTCGGGACTCTGGTCCTGAGCATCGTCGGAGTTCCTCTGAAAGGGGGTCTCCTACCCGGGAGCATCATCGGAAGAAGAAACCCGCGAGGGCGGGATCGGTGGACGCTCCTGGTTCCTCGGGGGCCAGGTCGCATAGCCCCAATTCCCGTCCCGGGTCCTTGGAGTCGAGAGGCCGTCAAAACATCCTCGACTCGAGGTGGACTTGCCCGCTCACGTAAGTACTGTTGTCCTCGTGGACTCGCCTCCGAAGGACCCGACGTCGGGCCCGACGCCGTCGGGGCCCGAGTCGGGGGCTGCTGGGTCTCCTGAGCTCGGACTCAGGTTGACGGCCTTGGAGTGCAGTTTGTCTGCCTTCTTGGACCAGCAGCGGGCATTGATCGCTGGCCTCGCTGGTGCTTCTGCCCTGACCGCCGGGACGTCGACCTCCAAATCGACCCCGGAGACCGAGCCGATCCTCGAGTCCATGAGGGCTCGAGTCGATCCTCGGTCGAGGTCTCCTTCGGCCTCCCGTTCGGGACCGAGGTCGTCGACACCGACTCCCTCGGCGTCGGGGCGGATGGCATCAGTGCCCGCCCGACCTGAGCCGATCGACTCCTCCTCCGAGGAGTCGGCCTAGGAATCTGAGGACGAAGAGTCACCTGGTTCCTTTCGGACTCGGTGTGTCCCTTCGGACTCCCCCGAGTCCGAACCTCGGAGACGGTCCCCCCCGGAGGATACCCGGTTCTCGGACTTCGTGAGGGATATGGCCAAAGCCTTGGCCTTCCCTGCGGATCCCGAGGAGGAGCCTCGAGTCGAAGAACTTGATGCCCTCCAATATGACTCTCCCCCAAAGGAGGCCTTTATTGTACCGGTTCCTCCCATGCTGGAACGGCTTCTCTTCCGCATGTGGGAGAGCCCGTCGTCGTCGCCAGTGTTAAGCAAGCGGGTCAATTCCATTTATCGAATCCGCAAGAGCCCCGGGTTCCAAAAGGCACAACTACTGCACCATTCCATGGTGGTGGAATCGGCCATGCATAGACTGAAGAGTCAAAAAATGCACTCCTCGGTGCCCCCTGGTAGGGAAGCCCGAAGCCTGGATGCCCTCGGTAGGAAGTGCTTCCAGGGCTCTATGCTTGCTTGTCGAGTCCAGACATACCAGCTCTACATGGGCATGTATCTCCGAGACCTGGCTAAGGAAATAGCCGGGTTCTCTGCTGGTCTCTCCGACGAACCTTTGCAGAGGTTCCAATCCTTGTCTACTGGTATTCGGGAGTGCTCCAAGTTTATCTCTCGAGCAGCCTATGATGGTTTTGAGGCTTCGGCTCGAGTAGCCGCGGCCGGCATCGGTGGACGCCGCCAGGCTTGGCTTCAGACGTCCGACCTCGAGCCCTGGGTACAGGACAAGTTGGTCGATGTCCCCTGCCGAGGTGATAACCTCTTTAGCAAACAAATGGATGAGAAGGCTGCACAAATCGAGACGGAGACTCTCACCAGGACTCGTCTCTCAAGGAAGACCTCTGCCCCTTCTCAAAAGAAGAAGGCCTCGGGGAAAAAGCCCTTTTACCCGAGGAAAGGTGCTGCCTATAAATTTATTTATTTTATTTTATTTATTTAACAGTATTTCTAGACCGTCTTATCATAAAAATCAAGGCGGTGTCACAACAAAACAATCAGAAGATGTGGAGGGGGGTTCATGCAGTGATGGGGAAGTGGGGTGCGGGGGGGGGGTTCATGCAGGGAGTGCAGGGGGGGTGGTGTGCGTGTGGGGGGTGTGTTCTAGATTAGGGGGGCTATGTACAGGGTGCGCTATGATACAGCATGTTTCTATAATACTAGGTACTATTCAGATAGGTCATGGGATAAATCCTGTGCCGATATACAATCTTTCGTCAGGGGGGGGGTCTTTGTTGAACAGACCTTGTTGATTAAGTGACGTGTCCATAATGTTCTATGAACAGAGCTGTCTTCAGCTGTTTGCGGAAGTCCTTGAGGTCTGTTGTCGCTCTCAGCTCGTCTGGGAGGGAGTTCCAAATGGTTGGGGCTGCCAGGGAGAGGGCTCTCTCTGTGGTGTCTTTTCGTGTTTTTCTGAAGTCCCTCGGTGTGTTGACTCTGTTGGAGGTTCCTTGTCTTCTCGGGCGGGTGCTGGTGTCTGGCTGAATGAGGGTGTGCAGGCTGTTGGCTGAAATGTGGTGTTTGATTTTGAATATGTTTATTATTGTTTTGTATTTAATGCGTGAGCTGATTGGAAGCCAGTGTAGGTCTTTGAGAACCGGGGTAATGTGGTCCTGTCTTGTTGAGCCAGAAATGATGCGTGCTGCGGTATTTTGGGCTAGTTGGAGCGGTTTGAGAGTTTGCTTTGGTAGGCCAAGGTAGATAGGGTTGCAGAAATCCATTAATGGGGTGATGAGTGCTTGGCATACCGTGCGGAAGTGTTCTGCGTCGAGGAGGGGTAAATACTGCCCTCAGTATCAGGCATCACCAGCTCCCCCACAGGGAAAGCAGGCCAAGGGACGGGGTAATGGGTCCCGTAGGCAGCAAGCCCCCAAGCCTGCACCACCGGCCCCTGCTCAGCAAGGTGGGGGGTTTTGACTTTCTCAGCATAGCCTCTCCCCCTCAGCTGGTTTCTCTCAGCACAGGAGGCCGGCTGGTCCACTTTGCCCACAGGTGGTCCAACATCACCACAGATACCTGGGTGCTTCAGATAGTTCAAAAGGGCTATCTTCTTCATTTTCACCAGGTACCTCCCTCCTACTTTCCAGGGGAGCCTTCCAGACTCCCTCTGCACAGGGACTTACTCCTTCAGGAGTTAGCAAGTCTTGTTCAGGAACAAGCCGTGGAACCGGTGCCCCACCACCTGAAGGGTCAAGGGTTTTATTCCCGATACTTCCTGATTCCAAAAAGAACAGGAGGCCTCAGACCCATCCTAGACTTGCGCAACCTCAACAAGTTCCTTGCAAAGGAAAAGTTCAAAATGCTTACCCTTGGAATCCTGCTGCCCTACCTCCAGCAGGGAGACTGGCTATGCTCCTTGGATCTGAAGGATGCGTACACTCATATCCTTATTCATCCAGACCACAGGCAATACCTCAGGTTTGTGGTGGACGGACGCCATTACCAGTACAGAGTACTGCCTTTCGGCCTATCCTCCGCCCCCAGAGTGTTCACCAAATGCCTCGCAGTGGTGGCGGCCTATCTGAGACTTCAGGGTCTCTTTGTGTTCCCATACCTAGACGACTGGCTCATCCGGGCCCAGTCTGCCCAAGAAGCCACTCAGGCTACTCATCGCACGGTGGCTCTGCTCCAGCACTTGGGATTTGTCATAAACTTCGCAAAGTCCACTTTGCTCCCATCTCAAGATCTAGAATTCATCGGCACCAGGTTGGACACTCTTCAGGCGCGGGCCTTCCTGCCTCTGGACAGGACCCAAAGGCTCATGGATCTCGCCAGCCGCTTTCACAGCAATTCCCTAGTCTCGGCCAGGCAATTTCTGAGACTGCTCGGCCATATGGCTTCCACGGTCCATGTAACCCCCAATGCCCGCCTGAACATGCGACCTGCTCAATGGTGCCTTCGCAAACAATGGCATCAAGCCACTGGGAGCCTAACGGACTTCGTACTGATCTCCGACCCGCTGGTCTCCTCTCTGCGATGGTGGCTTCATCTACCAAACCTAGTGCTGGGGGTGACTTTTCAGCCCCCTACACATTCTCGGGTCCTGACGACCGATGCTTCTCTCCAGGGTTGGGGAGCACATTGCCAAGGGACTTGTACTCAGGGTCTCTGGACTCCTTGGGAGTCCGCTCAGCAGATCAACTTCCTGGAGCTCAGAGCCATCCGCCTAGCGCTCAAAGCCTTCTCTCACCTGATTTCTCACCAGTCGGTACTTGTCCAGACAGACAATCAGGTTGCCATGTTCTACGTGAACAAACAGGGCGGAACCGGCTCCTTCCTTCTCTGTCAGGAAGCGCGGAAGCTCTGTTCTTGGGCCGTCCATCGCAACATCGTCCTCAAAGCTGTCTATCTCCCAGGTCAAGAAAACTACCTGGCAGACAAACTGAGCAGGATCCTCCAACCGCACGAGTGGAGATTGGATCCGCTTGTGGTTCAGCGGATCTTTCTCCGGTGGGGCCTCCCCACCATGGATCTGTTCGCCAGTCCTCTGAACCGGCAACTTCCCAGATTCTGCTCTCGACAGCCGCATCCTCTCCGGGTAGCGGCGGATGCTTTTCTGATTCCATGGTCCACAGGCCTCTTGTATGCCTTTCCACCCATGCCTCTGGTGTCTCGGACGCTCTTCAAAGTTCTCAGAGACAAGGCGTCGGTGATCCTAGTGGCTCCCCGGTGGCCGAGACAACCTTGGTTCCCGCTTCTGATGCAGCTGGCGGTGGACACCCCTCTGCCTCTGGGGTTTCAGCCCGACCTCCTCTCGCAGGATCAGGGGACGCTCCTGCACCCCAACCTTCGGTCCCTTCATCTGATGGCCTGGCTGCTGAAAGGGTAGTCCTTGCTCCTCTCCAGCTACCTCCAGATGTGGAAGAGGTCGTCTTGGCCTCCAGGAGGCCTTCCACCCGGAAGTCCTACGCTCTTAAGTGGCGTCGGTTCTCCGTCTGGTGTACTCAGCATTCGCAGGACCCCTTCTCCTGTTCAACGTCAGTGGTCTTGCAGTACTTGCTTTCCCTTTCCAATCTTGGACTTAAGTCCAACTCGGTCAAGGTCCACCTCAGTGCTATTTCGGCGCACCACCTACCGGTGGATGGTAGACCTCTTTCCAGCCATCCTCTGGTGGCTCGTTTTCTCCGGGGCCTCCTACTCCTTAAACCACCTTTGTGCCCACCAGCCCCGAACTGGGATCTCAATGTGGTTTTACAGCGGCTTACCTGTCCGCCTTTTGAGCCTATGGCTACCTGTCCTCTTCGTTTTCTTTCCTGGAAAACCTTGTTCTTGGTGGCCCTCACTTCTGCTAGACGCGTTAGTGAGCTGCAGGCCCTGGTATCTGATCCTCCTTACACTAGGTTCTACAAGAACCGGGTAGTCCTACGGACTCACCCTAAGTTTCTTCCTAAAGTGGTTTCCCCTTTTCACATCAAACAGGAGGTGGTACTTCCGACCTACTTTCCCAGGCCACACTCCAGCCGAGCTGAAATGGTCCTGCATACCCTGGACTGTAGAAGGGCTCTGAACTTCTACCTTGACCGTACGCGGGAGCACCGAAGGGCTGCTCAGCTCTTCGTGTCTTATGACCCCAACAAGTTGGGGCTCCCTGTCTCCAAGCGTACTCTGTCCATCTGGATTGCGGACTGCATCGCTTGGGCTTACGAGGCTGCGGGCCTCGTGCTGGAAGGTAGAGTCACCGCTCATCGTGTTCGGGCAAAGGCTACGTCAGTGGCTTACCTCCGCTCTGTTCCGTTAGCGGACATCTGCCGGGCCACTACTTGGTCTTCCAGCCAGACCTTTGCAGCCCATTACTGCCTGGAGAGGGAGTCCTGCAGGGACAGTGCTTTCGGACAGGCAGTCCTCCGTAACCTCTTTGAGGTATAGGCAACTCCTACCCTCCATCCCGGATGTTGGGCTACCGGTTGGAGACGTATTCAGAGAAGATTCCTTCCTTCTGTGCTGCTGAGCTAGAGGGAGCTCATTTTTGTGCTTAGGGTCTCCGGTAGCCTTAAGCTTGGGAGTCCCATATATGAGGACTGACTTCCTGCTTGGTCCTGGAGAAAGCGTAGTTACTCACCTGTAACAGGTGTTCTCCAGGAGCAGCAGGAATCAGTCCTCACAACCCTCCCTCCTCCCCTTGGAGTTGCAGTTTTATGCTTTCGTTTTTGCTAATTTTTGCTGTCTTTTAGCTATGTCATCTGACTGAGCAAGATGGCACCCTTGGGCAGGAAGAGGACCGCGCATGCGCGCTGCAATTCCCAAAGGCTTTCTTTGAAAGCTGGGGAAAATTGCTCCGCGAGGGCTCCGTCGGCGCCGACGTCACCCATATGTGAGGACTGATTCCTGCTGCTCCTGGAGAACACCTGTTACAGGTGAGTAACTACGCTTTCCTTATCGTTCCTCCAGTTCAGTCCTCTACCTCTGGGATGTACCAGAGCAGTAATCAATGGGAGGGACCCTTCCAGCCGGCAGATAAGACCGCCGATCCAAAACGAGCATCCGAAGCCGCTGCAACATCCAGTCGGTAATGCTTGCTGAACGTATGTAGAGACAACCAAGTCGCCGCCCTACAAATGTCCCCTGGCGGAACCAAACTGTGCTCTGCCCAAGACGCCTGCGCCCTGGTGGAATGCGCCCTCAGCCCCACAGGCACAACACGACCTTGAAGCAAATAAGCGGACGCAATCGCTTCTCTAAGCCAGCGGGCGATGGACGCCTTAGCCGCTGCCTCACCTTTGCGCACTCCTCCGAACAAAACAAACAACCGCTCGGACCTGCGGAAGGACTCCGTGACCTTTAAATACTGACGCAAGGCTCTCTTCACGTCGAGATGACGAAGACTGCGATCCGAGTCGCCGCCCCCCCAAAGACCCCAGAACGGGCAAACACACCGCCTGGTTCAAATGAAAGGGAGATACCACCTTAGGCAAAAAGGACGGGACCGGACATAAAACCACCTTTTCCCTGGAAAAAGACAAGAATGGCTCTCGGCACGACAACGCTTGTAGTTCCGAAACTCTCTGCGCGGAACAAATCGCCACCAGAAATACAGTCTTCAACGTCAAATCCTTCACTGACGCACGACGCAACAGCTCAAAGGGGGACTTGGCTAACGCTGTGAGAACGAGATTGAGATCCCACGGTAGAACGCACACCCTGCGCGCCGGGCGTAATCTAGCGACCGCCTTCAGGAAGCGACCTATGTCAGGGTGAGCCCCTAAAGGCACTCCATTGACCTTGCCCCGATAACAGGAGAGGGCTGTTAACTGGACGCGCAAGGAACTGGCCGCAAGACCTTTGTCAAATCCGCCCTGTAGAAATTCCAAGACCAACGGGATCGAAACCGAGGCCGCCCGAACCTGACGCCTCGAACACCAATCTTCAAAGATACGCCAGACACACACATACGCCAAAGAGGTCGAATGCTTACGAGCCCTAAGTAAGGTTGCCACAACCGCCGACGAGTAGCCTTTCTTCATCAGCTTAGCCCTCTCAATGGCCATACCGTAAGCGAGAACCGATCCACCTGAGGCATGAGCAGAGGCCCTTGCAGCAACAGATCCGACCTTGCCAGCAGCCGCCAGGACTCCCCGTCCAAGAGACGTATCAGGTCCGCGTATCAAGGACACCTCGGCCAATCGGGTGCAACCAAAAGAACTTTCCCTGCATGCGCCCCGATCTTCTGAATCACTCGGCCTATCAACGCCCATGATGGAAAGACATAGAGGAGACCGCCCGACGGCCACTGACGAAGCAATGCGTCAATGCCCTCCGACATTCTTTCCCGCCGTCTGCTGAAGAAGCGTCCGACCTTTGCAGACTGGAAGGTCGCCATGAGATCCATGACTGGAGTCCCCCAACGACAGACTATCTGTCTGAAAACCTCGGGATGCAATTCCCACTCCCCTGCATCCACCTGCACTCTGCTGAGGAAGTCCGCAGTGACATTGTCTTTCCCTGCAATGTGCGCTGCCGAAATCGCAGACAAGCGAAGCTCTACCCACGCAAATAACTCGTCAGCCTCTTCCTCCATCGCGGCACTCCTGGTGCCGCCCTGGCGGTTGATGTACGCCACCGTCGCCGAGTTGTCGGAGAGCACTCGCACAGGCTGACTGCGTACCAAGTCCTTGAACGCCTGAAGGGCCCGGAACACCGCTCGAAGCTCCAAGCGGTTTATCGCCCATGAGGCCTCCAGGGGAGACCAAAGCCCCTGCGCAAACTGGCTCCCGCAGTGGGCTCCCCATCCTACTAGACTGGCATCCGTCAGCAACGGAAGCCATTCCGGCTGTTCCAGCGGCATACCGGCAGCCAACGACGAGCGGCGAAGCCACCAACGAAGAGACTGCCTGACTTTGCTCGGGCAAGAGACACGCTTGCTCAACGAATCGCTCCGATGCGACCAACGGCGGAGCAGTGCTCTTTGGAGAAGTCGCATATGAACCCTGGCCCAAGGCACCGCTTCCAACGTCGCCGCCATGGTGCCCAGCACCCGGAGATAATCCCACGCCGATGGCGCCGACACCGACAGGAACTGCCACACCAGGGCCCTCAAACCCTCGGCCCGTTTGTGTGGCAGAAACACTTGCCCCCTCTTTGTATCGAACCGGACCCCCAAGTATTCAAGGTCCTGAGTGGGCTGCAAACGACTCTTGGTCGGGTTGACCACCCAACCAAGCTCTTGCAAAAAATTCACGACCCTGTCTGTCACCCGGAGACTCTCCTCCGCGGACTTGGCTCGAATCAACCAATCATCGAGATAAGGGTGAACCAGAATCCCTTCTTTGCGCAACGCCACCGCCACCACACCATAATTTTGGTGAAGGTCCGCAGCGCCGTTGCCAAACCGAACGGCAACGCTTGGAACTGATAGTGGCCCCAGGGAAAGGCGAACCGCCGAAACCTCTGGTGAGCTTCTCGAATGGGAATGTGTAAATACGCCTCCGACAGATCTAGACGTCAAGAATTCTCCGCACCTCACCGCCACTATGACCGACCTCAACGTTTCCATTCGAAAGTGCGGTACCCTTAAGCACCGGTTCACCCCCTTCAGGTCAAGTATGGGCCTTAACGTTCCGCCCTTTTTGGGCACCATGAAATAAATGGAGTAGCGACCCATGCCGTAATCGGTTTTGGGAACTTCCACCACGGCTCCCAACCGAATGAGTCTTTCCAAGGTCGCGCAAACCGCAGCCGTTTTCTTGGGACCCCTGCAAGGGGACAAGACGAATGAGTCCCGCAAGGGCCGAGCCAGCTCCAGCGCGTAGCCGTGTTGAATTATTTCCAATACCCACTGGTCTGAGGTGATGTGGGTCCAGGCGGAAAGAAACTCCCGAAGCTGTCCGCCTATGGGAGGCTCCTCCGCCGGGACCCGCCTCGCTTCATTGAGTCTTACGCGAAGTGGACGCAGGGTTGGAGGAGAATCCTCTATTCGCTCCCCGAAACCCGCAAAAGACCTGGACTCGAGAGGGAAACCGCCCCCTCTGGGAAATACAGAGCCGCGTTGACCGGAATCTTCTGAAATCGCGAAACTGACCCCGAACGCCTTGGCCAGACTTGGCTTGGTTCGGTTTATCCTCGGGCAGCCAGCCCGCCTTGGACTCACCCAGGTCCTTCACCAACTTATCCAAATCCTCCCCAAACAGCAAACCTCCCTTAAATGGAAGCTTGTTGAGACGGGATTTATAAGGGCCGTCCGCCACCCAATTGCGTAGTCACAAAGATCTACGGGCGGCCACCACCGACCCCGTGCTGTTAGCCAGCGCCCTAATCAAGTCGTAATGCACATCTGCGAGGTAGGCCGCCCCGGACTCCAAGCGATCCAGCTCCTTTACCTCCTCGAGATCCACGTGCGAAGATTGGCGCAGACGCTGGGCCCAGCGCAGACACGCTCTGGCTACCCAAGCTCCGCAGATGGAGGCCTGCAGCGAAATAGAATCCGCTTCAAAGGCCTGCTTTAGTAGACCTTCAACTTTACGGTCCTGTGTATCCTTCAAAGCCGCACTCCCTTCGACCGGAATGATGGTCTTCTTCGTAACCGCCGACACCACCGCGTCTATCCGCGGTGCCCGGAACCTGTCTTTATCCTTATCCGCCAAAGGATATAATCTATTCATCGTCCGAATGCCCCGAAGCCCTGCTTCCGGCTTATCCCATTTGTCTTGAATCATCTTCTCGACGACCCGGTGCACCGGAACCACCACCTGTGTCTGTCGAATCGCCTGGATGACAGGATCCTCCACGTTGTCCTCCACCGCAGCCGGCGGAGCAAGATTCAACATCTGCAACGTCTCCGAAATCAAGGCTGCCAACTCCTCTCTGCGGAACACCCTAATGATTTTCGCTTGATCCTCAGGTTCCGTGATCTCACCTTCTTCCAGGTCCTGCGAACCCTCTTCAGGATCCCATTCCAGATCTTGGGCTTCCGGCCAGGCGCCCTCCACCGGGTCTCTACGTTTTGCTCGCTTCGGCGCTGGCGGATCCTCGCCTACCACCCCATCCGCCACTAGCTGCGGAGGTTGGCACGCCGGTGACGCAGATCGTGTCCTCTTGCCCTGCTGCCGCAGGCAAAAAGCTTAATGCATAAGTAGGACAAACTCAGGACTAAATTCTCCGAGACCCGACACCTGGGTTGGCAAAGGTTCACCGGAGGGCCCTGCCAGCTCCTCCAACTCTGGCCCTTGCGCCGATAGCCGCGGGGAAGCAGCCTCCACCCCCGCTGGCGCACACTGCGCCTCCGGGGACTCGTGGGCTTCCATTTGAAGTTCCACTGCAGATGATAGGGCAGCACAGCCCCGGCACACACCAGTGTCAGCAACCATGCCCCTCCTAGTGCCACACACGATGCACTGAGGCCGGGCAGCCATAAGCAGACAAACCAGAACTTCCCCCGGGGCTTACCTTAGCCTCTGACCCCGCTGATGAGGTTGGCTCTGGCTTGGTTGTGTTTTTTTTTGTTTTTGTTTTTTTGTACAAGCAACTGCTTTGCAGGCCCTCTTTTTTTTTTTTTTTAAATAAACTCGCTCCTGGGAACGATACCCCCTCAGCCCCCACCCCCCGAACCTGAAGGGATGACTGAAGAGGCCTAAACTACTAAAGAAAGAAACAAATCAAATCAAACAAATCAAAAGGAAGCCCCCCAAATACCTAAGCGACGAAAATAAAAGCTTAGCTGTGCTCTGTCCTGGGAACGGGAGAGGATTAGCTGACACGCGGCTGCTTCGCGGCTAAGAAAATGGCCGCCGCAAGTGCCGACAGTGAAGGAAAAAAGGGCGCCAAAAGCACCGCGGCGCCTCTGCCCTCCCGGAACAGCTTTTCCTCAAAAAAAAGGGCAGCCTGATGCCAGTTAATCACTTACCGGCCCGGTCTGCCACTCTCCGGCAAACATCGCCGCTTGTAGTGCCTCGAATCCCGGGCCCGAAGCTCTGCCGGTGCGATTTACTGCCGTCCGCTCACCGCCGGAGTACAGACACTGCAGCTCCGAGATGCACACCGCAAAAGAAGGGCTCACCCCCGTAAAATCAGGGGGGAGAGACCTCTGGGCCACCGGGGGGGGGGGGGTGGGAGAGACCTCTGGGCCACCGGGGGGGGGGGTGGGGGAGAACTCGAAGGCATGAGCCAGAACCCCCAGGAAGAAACCCCAGCACAGGCACAGGCAGGGAACAAGAAAGCCGTGCGGTTCTTCTTTTCAGTTTTTTTTTTTTATTTTTTTATTTTTTAAAGAGACACTGCCAATAACAAATCTAACCCACTTAGCTATCCTAATTTCCTCCTGGCTCCTTATCCATTCCTCCAGAGAGCCTCTCCACAAGGCTCGTCAAGTCCTCCTGCTGCAAGGAGACTGGTCACACTGGGATGGAAGTAGGAGTGCAGCAGGCTATATCCAGTGATGTCATCATTCTGACATACCAGTCTCCTAACTGCAGGAGGAGATTGACAACCCAGAGGTAGAGGACTGAACTGGAGGAACGATAAGGAATCTATCTTTAGAAAAAGGCTATTTACCACCATCTCTTAAACATGTTGAAATACGACCGATCCTTAAAAACAGCACTCTTGACAAATCATCTCCAAATTCTTACCGACCCATATCAAGTATTCCCTTTATGGCTAAACTAATTGAAAAAGTAATTCAAACACAATTGCAAGAATTTGTTGACACACTGACCCCCCTCGACGAACACCAATATGGATTTCGCCCATTTTCACGGGGTAGAATCGTTGCTAACAGTCCTATTTGACACACTAATACGAGGTATAGATGACACCAAACAAGCATTCATATTAATTTTTCTAAACATCTCTGCGGCATTTGACAATGTCAATCACACAACGATGTTACATAGACTCCAACAAATTGGAGTCTATGTAACATACGTCCCATTCTGAAAAAACCCTCATTAGATCCTCTACTTCCTGCTCACTATCGTCCTGTCTCTAATCTTCCTTTTCTCTCTAAGCTATTGGAGAAATACGTCTTTGCTCAACTCTCCCACCACCTTGCATCCATTAATTTTCTTCACCCTCGCCAGTCTGGGTTCCGTCAGGGTCACAGCGTTGAGACTGTTCTCTTGGCTTTCACGAATGCTTTACATGTAGCACATGATCGTGGTGACATTTCGGTGGCGGTTGCTCTGGATCTCTCTGCAGCTTTTGACTTGGTCGATCACTCCCTTCTCCTTCAACGTCTACGGGACGCGGGTCTCTGTAGCACGGTCCACCACTGGTTCCACTCTTTTCTCTCCTCTCGGTCTTGCTCGGTTCTCCCTTCCTCTTCCTCTACTCCCCCTTCCGATCCCCACCGCCTTTTTTGTGGGGTCCCTCAAGGTTCTGTCCTTGCACCACTTCTTTTCAACCTCTTCCTAGCCCCTCTTGCTTCCCTAATACAACAGTTTGGCCTCTCTTCTTTCTTCTATGCTGACGACATTCTGTTACTTCATCACACTTCACCCTCCTGCCCTGATCTTACTGCATTGGATTCCTGCCTCTCAGCCGTAGCAAACTGGTTAACACTCAACTGCCTTCATCTAAATCTGACCAAGACTATCGCTATCTGGTTCTCTCACGGTGATCCTTCCCCTTCAATAGCCCCCTCTTTCTCTGACTCCCCTGTACCTCTGGTCTCCACTTTCCGATATCTTGGTGTGCACTTTGATTCCGATCTGTCCTTTCATACGCACATTTCTCATATTACTAAAACATCTTTTTTTTCCTTCGTCAACTCCGCTCCGTCCGTCCCTTTCTTTCCCCCTCTGCCCTCACCACCCTGGTGCTTTCCCTCGTTATGTCCCGTGTGGATTTTTCCAATTCACTTTTCATTGGTCTTCCCAAATCCCAACTGACTCGTCTACAACGAATCCAAAATACTGCAGCACGCCTCCTTACACATACCTCCCTCCGTGACCATATCACTCCTCAGTTATTTCATCTCCACTGGTTGCCTGTTCCCTTCCGCACCACTTTCAAATTATTAACTCTGGTTCACAAAGCCTTCCATGACAGCACCCCCCAGTACCTATCAGATCTCCTCTACTTTCACTCTCCCACATATACCCCTCGCTCTTTTCACCTTAACCGTCTCACTTTGCCTTCCCCCTCCCGCGCTCATTTGCAATCCACTCGTTCCTCCGCCTTTTTCTTTGCTGGCCCCGCCCTTTGGAATGCTCTCCCTTCCTCCCTCCGTTTAGAACCCCAATACAATGTTTTTAAACAAAACCTCAAGAACATAAGAACATAAGATCATAAGATATGCCATACTGGGTCAGACCAAGGTCCATCAAGCCCAGTATTCTGTTTCCAACAGTGGCCAAGCTAGGTCATATGTACATAGCAGTTTCCCCAAGAGACACAAGTTCCACAATGCTTGTACTGGGTCAAGCATTGATATCTTCGGTCACTTCTTAATAACGGTTTATGGACCTTTCCTCCAGGAACTTGTCCAAACCTTTTTTAAACCCAGCTACACTAACAGCCTTTACTACATCCTCCGGTAACAAATTCCAGAGTTTGATTACACGTTGAGTGAAAAAATATTTTCTTTTATTAGTCTTAAATAGTTTACCCTGTAGCTTCATTGCATGTCCCCTAGTCTTTCTATATTCTTATAACGTAAACTATCGATCTACGTTTACCCGTTCCACTCCGTTCATTAATTTATAGACTTCTATCATATCTCCCCTCAGCCGTCTCTTTTCCAGGTTAAAGAGCCCTAACCTTTTTAGCCTTTCTTCATAGGAGTATCCTTCCATCCCCTTTACCATTTTGGTGGCTCTTCTCTGTACCTTTTCTAAAATCGCTATATCCTTTTTAAGATACGGCGACCAGAATTGCACACAATATTCAAGGTGCGGTCTCACCATGGAACGATATAGAGGCATTATAATATCTTTTGTTTTATTTTCCATTCCTTTCCTTATCATACCTAACATTCTATTTGCTCTCTTGGCCACCGCTGCACACTGGGCCGAGGGTTTTAACATGGTATCCACAATGACGCCTAAATCTTTTTCCTGGGTGGTGGTTCCTAATGTGGAACCTTGAATCGTGTAACCATAGTTTGGGTTGTTCTTCCCTAGGTGCATAACCTTGCACTTGTCCACATTAAATTTCATCTGCCATTTTGATGCCCAGTCTTCCAATTTATCAAGATCCGCTTGCAATTTTTCACAATCCTCTTGGGTTTTAACAACTTTAAATAGTTTTGTGTCATCTGCAAATTTGATAACCTCACTCGTTATTCCACTTTCCAGGTCATTTATGAATATGTCAAAAAGCAGCGGACCCAGCACAGATCCCTGGGGTACACCACTATTCACCTTTCTCCATTGGGAAAATTGGCCATTTAGCCCTACCCTCTGCTTTCTATCTTTTAACCAGTTCCTGATCCACAATAGTACACTGCCTCCTATCCCATGACTCTTTAGTTTCACCAAAAGTCTCTGATGAGGGACCTTGTCAAAGGCTTTCTGAAAGTCCAGATACACAATATCAACCGACTCACCTTTGTCCTCCTGTTTATTCACTCCTTCAAAAAAACATAACAGATTAGTAAGACAAGATCTTCCTTGTCTAAAGCCATGTTGGCTGTCTCCCATTAGGTTGTGACTATCTACATGCTGAGTAATTTTATTCTTTATGATGGTTTCTACCATTTTTCCCGGTACTGACGTTAGGCTCACCGGTCTGTAGTTTCCCGGATCACCCCTGGAACCCTTTTTAAAAATTGGTGTTACATTGGCGATCCTTCAATCTTCAGGTATTAGAGATGATTTTAATGATAGTTCACAGATTACTGATAGCAGTTCTGCAATCTCATATTTCAGTTCTTTCAATACCCTTGGATGTATACCATCTGGCCCAGGTGATTTGCTACTCTTCAGTTTATCTAATAGTTGTAAGACATCTTCCCGATGTATCGATATTTCCTTCAATTCTTCCGCACCTTTAAATACCACTTCAGTCATGGGTAACATCCCTACATCTTCCTCAGTAAAGACCGAAGCAAAGAATTCATTCAGTCTCTCCGCTATCGCCTTGTCGCCTCTTAGTGCTCCTTTAACCCCTTTATCATCTAATGGACCAACTGACTCTCTCACAGGTTTTTTGCTACGAATGTACTTGAAAAGGTCTTTATTTCGCGTTTTTGCTTCCGCAGCAAGCTTCTTCTCAAATTCTCTCTTTGCCTGCCTTATCAATGCCTTGCATTTGACTTGCCAGTGCTTGTGCTGTTTCCAGGTTTCGTCGTTTGGCTCTTTTTTCCATTTCCTGAAAGATGCTTTTTTGGCAACAGCCTCCCTGTTTTCCCTAGCGTTTAATCTTCCCTCTCCTTTTGTGTGACTTCACTATCCCCTATCCTTCTCCCTTTTGGTGTTTTCCCATGTCGTTATGTCTCGTCCTGCCTCCCTTCTTCTGCTATCCTTTTTATAAAATTGTACATTTCTTTTCCTTCTCGTTGGCCTTTGGCCTTCTTTTACTGAATTTGTTTTAATTGTACACCGCCTTGGTTATTTTAGAAAGGCGGTTTTTATCAAATAAACATAAACATAACCTCCACAGTATATAAATGGTTTAAATCATATCTATCAAATAGGACTCAAACAGTAAGAATTTTCAACCAAACCTCAGACACATTCAAGCAAGAACAGGGTCTTCCACAAGAATCCGCACTCTCAGCACTGTTGTTCAATATTTACCTACAACCTCTCTGCAACATTTTGAAACGTCTTGGCGTACACTATCATATATACGCCGATGATATAATGTTTTACCTCCCATTCAGGATCCCAAACCCACCAATACAACTAATAACTGAATGTTTTAATGAACTTACAATATGTCTCAACTCACATAACCTACACATCAACTTCGCAAAAACTGATGTTCTATATGTCACTAGAAATCAAACCTACACACCACCAAGTTCCATCATCCTAAATAAACATGAGATTAAAACAAAAGAATGAAGTAAAATATCTAGGTGTAATACTTGACAATAAACTCACTATGGACTCTCACATAAAAAACCTAATAAAAATTATACACCTTAAACTCAAGACACTGAAACAAATACGTCCATTGATTCATTTGCAAGACTTCATAACCATAGCCCAAGCAATCATAACACCCCACTTTGATTTCGCAAACATTATACTTCAAGGTATTACGAAACAAAACCTTAAAAAGATTCAATTAATGCAAAATATAGCAGCAAGAATTATATTGAAAGTAAGAACTATAGAACATATAACACCTATTTTAGCTAAATTACATTAGCTACCAATCCACAGTAGAATAAAGTATAAGATACTTGTGACTACCTTCAAATTAGTCAATAATCTTGCACCATCTGCCCTCAATAAACCAATCAACATAGAAATACCTAAACGTACACAAAGGAAACACAAACCAAATAGCAATACCAAGAGAATATACAAAAGCCAAAAAACACACCAATAATAGGGCGTTCTCTCACTCAGCCCCTATTCTCTGTAATGAACTACCAGATGACATACGCCTGTTGACAGACAAAGGAATTTCGTAAAAAACTAAAAACATACCTATTTACCTTACACTATACTACACAAAACAAACAAGACAAGCAAAGAGACACAGTAACATTTTATACTACACAGTGTTATACTACATATGTAGTTTAAAACTATCTCTAACAATTACTATACCATGCACATGTTGACCTTTATACACCCTAATAATATAATAATGTAAAAAGTTGGTTTACATCCCAAACATACCCCTTGGAATGTAACCTGTATTGTAAGAATTGTAATATTGTTAATTGTATTGTATGCATTTAGTTATACTGTTACCTGCAAAAGTTACAAATTGTTATATGTAAAATGACTAGGTATGAACCTCTCCATACCTTATAAACTATTGTTCTCTGTAAACCGCACTTGAACCATGGGAAAGAGCGGTATAGAAATGCTTGTTAAATAAATAAACATGTACAGTCCATGCCATGTGCCCTAGGAGTTGCAGACAGAGCCTGGCAGGAACCTTTGGCATGCTAAGAAACCGGGATGCCAACTCCATGAGCCTTTGAGCTCTGTCCTCTGGCAAGTAAGCCCTTGCTTGCAGAGAGTCTAGTCGTGCTCCTATGAACTCTAGGTTCTGGGAGGGGAGCAAAGTGGACTTTGCGAAGTTTATGACAAAGCCTAGGCCTTGAAGGAGTGATAAAGTTCTGAAGGTGGCCTGCCTGGCCTCCTGGTAAGTCTGACCCCTGATGAGCCAGTCGTCTAGCTAGGGGAAGACAAAAACACCTGGAGTCCTCAAGTAGGCCGCCACCACAGTAAGGCACTTTGTAAAGACTCTTGGGGCAGAAGTTAGGCCAAAAGGCAGCACTCTGTACTGGTAATGGTTTCCTCCCACCATGAACCTGAGGTACTTTCTGTGGTCTGGATGAATGAGCATGCGAGTGTGTGATACGAATGTGACATGCTTTGCCATGAATGGAATGGATACAGCAGACATGTAGCTATTGGGAGTTATTATAGGGCATAACAGCTTGCAGAATGGCCATAGTAGTCCTGTAAGATATTAGGGGTTATTTTAGAGCATACACAGCTTGCCTGTGAGATATTAGGGGTTATTATAGGGCATAAACAGCTTGCTTGAAGTGGTCTGAACTAGTATAGTGAGTCAGAAGCACTTCTCTGTACATAAATTGTGTATGAAATCTATATCCAATCATAATCATGAGAATTTTGCTTTCACATGAAGCTCACGCTGTAGTATCCAATGAAAACACATCTCTGATAGAAAACAATTACTGAAACTTGTATATCAAATGTGGAACTTTCCAAGGAGAGGGGAACCGTACTGCACCAGAGACAAAGCAATTCTGTTTTGGCAGCTTTCCCGGATTCCTTCATCGTGGAAAGTTCCTCCGATCGCTGAAGTGACACTACAATATCCGGTATATATATTGATGCATTTCATTTCATGCTAGAACTTATTAGTCATTTTATGCTAGAACTTATTATGTTAGAACTTATTAGAACTTACTTATATGCAATGTATGACTTATAATCTTTTATTTACTATGCAATAAACAGTAGCTTAGTATTACTATCTAAATTGTGCCTGGTTTGGATGTCAGTGAGGACTCAGAGTGATTTGTTATAGTAATACAGAGTGTACGCATCTTTTAGATCTAAGGAGCATAGCCAATCTCCCTGCTGGAGGTAGGGCAGAAGTGTTCCAAGAGTAAGCATCTTGAACTTTTCTTTCTCCAAGAACTTGTTAAGGTTCCTGAGGTCTAGGACAGGCCTTAGGCCGCCGGTTCTTTTTGGCACTAGAAAGTACCTGGAGTAGAAACCGTGCCCCTGTAGGCAAGGAGGTACAGGCTCCACCGCCTTGTCCAGAAGCAGACCTTGAAGTTCTTGAAGGAGGAGGTTCGTGTGCAGGAGAGGCCTTAGAGGCTCTCCTGGGAAGTATGCAGGGGGTAACTGCTGGAAATGGAGCATATAGCCCTTGTGGACTATGCTTAATACCCAAGCATCCCCTGTAATGGGTGGCCACCTGTGGGAAAACAGGGCTAGACAACCTCCTGTGCAGGAATGGGGCAGCAGAGGTGGAAAGGCTATGCTGTGGGAGTCAAAAACCCCATCCCTGCTGGGTAGAAGCAGGAGCCGGAGGCTTGGGGGTCTTCTGCCTATGGGGCCCATATCCCTGCCCCTTGGCCAGCTGCCCCTGCTGGGGAGCTGGGGAGGCCTGGTACCGAGGGAAAGGTTTGTAGGCAGCTGCCTTTCTCGGGTAAAAGGGTTTTTTACCCGAGCCCTTCTTTTTGTGAGACGGGGCAGAAGTCTTTCTGGACAGCCTTGTCCTAGTCAGGTGCTTGGTTTCGAGCTCAGCCGCCTTCTTGGCCATGGGCTTGCCAAAAAGGTTTTCACCTCGGCAAGGGACATCGACCAACTTGTCCTGCACCCAAGGCTCGAGGTCCGATGACTGCAGCCATGCCTGGCGTCGGGCTCCAATGCCAGCTGCCGCCACACGAGTCGAAGCCTCGAAGCCATCGTAGGCTGCTCGGGACATGAACTTGGAACAGTCCCTGATTCCTGAGGACAAAGTCTGGAACCTCTGCAAAGGTTCCCCAGAGAGGCCAGCAGAGAACCCGGTAATCTCTTTCGCCAGGTCTCGTAAGTACATGCCCATGTACAGCTGGTAGGACTGGACACGGCAAGCAAGCATCGAGCCCTGGAAGCACTTTCTGCCGAAAGCATCCAGGTTCCGGGCCTCCCTGCCAGGGGGCACCGCAGAGTGCATTTTCTGGCTCTTCAGACGATGCATGGCCGATTCCACCACCATGGAATGGTGCGGCAGCTGCGCCTTCTGGAAGCCAGGGCTCTTACGGAGTCGATAGATGGAATCGACCCGCTTGCTCAAGACCAGCACCGAGGTCGGTGCCTCCCACATCCGGGAGAGGAGCCGTTCCAGCATCGGAGGAACCGGCACAGTAAAGGCCTCCTTTGGAGGAGAGTCATACTGGAGGGCCTCGAGCTCCTCGGCTCGAGGCTCCTCCTCAGGTTCCGCGGGAATCGACAATGCCTTGGCCATGTCCCGCACGAACTCCAAGAACTGGGTGTCCTCTGGGGGGGACCTACTCCAGGGCTCGGACTGCGGCGAGTCCGAAGGGACGCACCGAGTCCGGAAGGTGTCGGGGGACTCCTCGTCCTCATCCGAAGAGGAGTCGAGGGGCTCCGACCGCACGGGTCTAGGTGGTACCCGCCCCAACGCCGAAGGCACCAGCGTCGACGCCCTCGGTTCCGAGCGGGAGGTCGAGGGGGACCGTGACCGAGGACGACTTCGAGCCTTCATGGTCTCGAGTATCGGCTCGGTCTCCGGGGTCGACTTTGACGTTGATGTCCCGGTGGTCGGGGCAGATGCACCAGCGAGGCTGGCGATCAGTACCCGCTGCTGATCCATGAAGGCAGACAATCTGAACTCCAAGGCTGTCAGCCTGAGTCCAAGCTCAGGAGACTCAGCAGCCACCGACTCGGGCCCCGGCGGTGGCAACGGGCCTGACGTTGGCTCCCTCGGAGGAGAGTCCACGAGGACTACAGGACTTACGTGTCCGACGGTCTCCGGCTCCACATGAGGTATTTTGGACGGCTTCTCCTTTTCCAAGGGCCCGGGACGGCGGTCGGGGGTCTTAGACCTGGCCCTCGAGGGACCAGGGATCTCTTCCGACGACGCCCTCACGAGCCGCTTCTTCCTCTTGCGTTCCCGGTCGGGGGACCCCCTGTCCGAGGAACCCCGGCGATGCTCGGGAACAGACTCCCGAGACGTCGAGGCCTTAGACGAGGTCCGGGCCCGGCCGGAAGCAGAATCTGAGAAAATCCTCTCTTTCTGATGCTGACGGCTTCGAAGTGCCTTGGTGGACATTTTGCCACACGGGCCACAGATCTTTGGATCTGTGGCTGAGGCACCGAAGGCAGCAGTCGTGTGTGTCGGTGAGAGACATTAGTTTCTTGCACCGATCACACTTCTTGAAACCACTGGAAGCCATCGGGGAAAAAAGGGCCCCGGCGAGGTCAAAGGACCGGCCTTCCAGGGAAAAACAGAAAAAAGGCGCGACTGCCAGCCACGAAGGGCAAAAACCAAAAAATAGAAGACGGGCTTGATACCGGTGTACCGAACCCGGCGGGAAAGGGAACCGGCGTCGAACCGGAGAAAAAGACAAAGTAATCGCTGGAAAAAACGTCAACTTTTCCGGGTGACACGGAAAAAGAAAGACTGAGCAAGATGGCACCTTTAGGCGGAAAGGGGACCGCGCATGCGTGCAGTATTCCCAAAGGCTTTCTTAGAAAGCTGGGGAAATGCTCCGCACGGGGGCTCCATCGGCGTCGATGTCACCCATAAGTGAGGACTGACTTCCTGCTTGGTCCTGGAGAATATTAGATTTTATATGAGATCCTGAGTCTGGACATCGCTTGTTCAGGGTACTTCATGGATTTGTTAAAAGTCATCAGAGGTAGCCCCAAAGTGGTCGGTGAAGAGTAGAGTTTTCAATTTCTTTCGAAAGTCTTTGATGACAGTTGTTGCTCTTAGGTTGGCTGGGAGGGTATTCCAGAGGGAAGGAGACCTTTATGGTCCTTGGGTAAGAACTGGGCGTTCGCAGGATATCCTTTTTGCTTTGTCTTCTTAGTCTGATGCTTGCATCAGGGTTAATTAATTCAAGACAGGCTGTTTGCATAAATGTTGTGCACGATTTTGAAAATGTTCAGTGTAGTTTTGAATCTGATGCGTGATGAGACTGGGAGCCAGTGCAGTTGCTTGAGTATGGGGGTGATGTGGTCATGCCTTTGCGAGTCAGTGATGATGCAGGCTAACATGTTTTGTGCCATTTGCAAAGGCCAAATTGTATGCTTTGGTAGTCCAACGTGGACAAGAGTTACAATAGTCCAAGATAGGTGATATGATGGCTTGGCATACGGTTCTGAAGCGTTCTCAGTCAAGTATTCTCGGGGTTTGAATCTTCTTGTTATGGCCGTCTTGTGACATGCATTCCTTGTGATCTTGTTTATATGGGATTGAAAGTTCAAGTTCTTGTCCAGAGTTATACCCAGGTAGCTGACTTCCTCTTCAATCAGTATAATCAGGTTGTGTAGGCGGATTGACTGGGATGGGATACAGAATGCGTCGTGTATAAAGCGTAGTTAATCAACTGTAACAGGTGTTCTTCAGGGACAGCAGGAATCAGTCCTCACATATGAGTGACATCGGCACCGAAGGAGCCCGTGCGGAGCATTTCCCCAGCTTTTAAAGAAAGCTTTTGGGAATGCCACCACATATGCATGGTCCTCTTCCCGCCCAAGGGTGTCATCTTGATCAATCAGATGACATAGCTCAGGCAAAAACAAAAAATACCAAGGACAATAGGCAACTCCATGGGGAGGTGGGAGGGTTGTGAGGACTGATTCCTGCTGACCCTGGAGAACACCTGTTACAGATGAGTAACTACACTTTCTCCAGGAACAAGCAGGGCGTCGTCCTCACATATGGGAATCTCCAGCTACAGGCTACAGAGGACCTGTAGAAAAGCGCCATGGTGAGCCGTGAGCAGTCACTGGTAACCAAAGACAGCCAGAGGACAAGGGTTCCCTGGAAAACCATGCTCCCAGTAGCCACAGAAGAAGGGTCGGAGGGCAGGAGTTGCTTACACTCTGAACAGATTTCGGAGTACAGCCTGGCCGAAGGTGGCATCCCAACGGGATTCCCTCTCCAGGCAGTAATGTGTTGCGAAGGTGTTAGCCGAGGACCAGGTTGCGGCTCAGCAGATGTCCACCAGCAGCACGGAGCGCAGGTGGGCCACCGACACCGCCCTCGAACAAACACTGTACCATGACTTGGCGGTCCAGGGACAGCCCGGCCTGAGCCTGGGCGAAGATGATGCAATACAGCACCCAGATGGAAAGGGTCTGCTTAGTGACCGTGAGCCCCAGGCGGGCAGGGTCGTAGGAGACAAAAAGCCACTCAGACCTGTGGTGAAGCTGCGTACACTGCAGGTAGAAGGAGAGAGCCTTCCTGCATTCAAGGGTATGGGGGACTGCCAACGCCCGGTCGGTGGGAGGTTTCGGGAAGAAGGTTGGCAGTACTATCTCCTGGTTGAGGTGGAAATCCGAAACCACTTTCGGGAGAAACTTGGTGTGCGTTCTGAGAACTACCTGGTTCCCGCAGAATCTCATGTAGGGGGTATTGGCCATCAGGGTCTGAAGCTCATTGACCCTCCAGGCCGAGGTGAGGGCTACCAAAAAAACCACCTTCCAGGAAAGGTGCTGAAGCAAGCAGGACGTCATCGGCTTGAGGGCGGTCGAGTCAGCTGTGTGAGGACGACATTGAGGTCAAACTCCTCAGCTCGCAGCTCCTCTTCAGCCTGCGTAGCCACGTTGAGAGCCCATGCCATGTCCCGTACGAACACCAGAAAGGATGTGTCCCTCGGACGGCGAACGCCTCTGAGAGGCGGACAGGGATGGGTCCGAAGGAAGGTCCCTGTGGGCTCGGGTCTCTGGGGAGGTATCCTCGTCCAACTCCCAGCCCGAGAGGTCCGAGAAAGCGTCAGACTCAGGCTGGTCGCCCTGACAAGAGGCCGAAGCCTTCACGAGGCCCATGGCTCTCAGGGGTTTCCAGGGCGGGTTTGGGTATCCCTCTTTGAAAGTTGGGGAATTGCTCCGCGCGGGCTCCGTCGGTGCAGACATCACCCATAAGTGAGGGCTGACTTCCTGCTTGTTCCTGGAGAACATTAAATACCTCTGTACAAATTGGTAAAAGGGTCAACATCTGGAAAGCTGTTTGCATAAAATGCCCATAGCATGGAAAATAAGATCTCAGATGTTGAGACTTTAATGAAAGAGGCTGACTTGAATTTAGTGGTGGTTACAGAGACATGGTTCGTGAGCAACCATGACTGAGATGTAATTATACCAGGCTATCTTTATTCAGGAAGAACAGGGTAGGAAGAAGTGGAGGAGGAGTGGCACTATATGTAAACAATATGAAAGCTATAGGATTACAGGGCTTAAAATAGAAATTACACTTACCTGGTAATTGTCGTTCCTTCAGTGACGACAGTTTAGTCCTCCACCACTGGGTTGCGCACCTCCTCCTGCAGCTTGGAGACTGGACAAGTCAAACTCCTGACGCCACTGTATGTAAGCTGCTGGTAACACCCATCAGCCCCAGTGAACTATTAAAGCAGACTCAAAGGAGCAACAGATAAGTAGCTAAACGTAAACTACAAACTTGTCAACAACTAGTGAAAACAGAAACTTCAAACTCCTGAGCTAGACAGGAATAACGGCACGTAAGCGTGCAGCCTGACTTAAGCCCTACACGCTGCTACTATCTTGCATCCCGTTAGCCTTTACCATCCCTGTACCCCCCACTTAGCGACAGAACAGGGAAACAGGAAAGTAGCCCAAAGCATACTCACTGCGATCCAGAACTGAAGGCCACCCCTTCACTCGTCAATACTGCACCAGCACTGCTGCTAGAAGAAAATACTGAACTGAGTACCCCCAGGGCGGGAATGAGGACTAAACTGTCGTCACTCAAGGAACGACAATTACCAGGTAAGTGTAATTTCTATTTCCTTATCGTTCCTCCAGTTTAGTCCTCCACCACTGGGATGTAACAGAGCAGTAATCAATGGGAGGGACCAAGAAATCCTGATCGCAGCACCGCTGACCCGAAGCAGGCATCGTCCGCTGCCAGAACATTGAGCCGATAGTGCTTACTGAAAGTGTGCAGCGACAACCAAGTGGCTGCCTTGCAAATTTCCGCCGGTGGAACCAAACTATGCTCCGCCCACGATGCCACTTGTGCTCTAGTAGAGTGAGCCCGCAATCCTTCCGGCACTCGACGGCCCTTCAAAACATATGCCAAGGCGATCACTTCACGCACCCACCTGGAAATTGAAGCCTTGGCCGCCGCCTCACCTTTACGGGGGCCGCCGAACAGCACGAAAAGACGATCGGATCTGCAAAAAGACTCCGAAACTTTTAGATATTGATGCAATGTTCTCTTTAAATCTAAGCAGTGCAAGCTATGATCCAAGACGCCATCGGCTGTTGAACTCAAAACCGGCAACGATACAGATTGGTTCAGATGAAAAGGAGACACTACCTTGGGCAAAAAGGACGGGACCGGCCGTAATACCACTTTGTCTCTGGAAAACACCAAAAACGGCTCGCGACATCACAAGGCTTGAAGTTCCGAAACCTGTCTAGCCGAACAAATCGCCACCAAAAACACCGTCTTCAAAGTTAAATCCTTCAGCGAAGCCTGACGCAGCAGTTCAAAGGGTTACTTAGTCAAAGCCCCGAGTACAAGGTTGAGATCCCAAGGCGGCACCACAATCCTGCGCGCTGGGCGAATCCTAGACACAGCCCTAAGGAAACAACGAACATCGCTATGCATACTTAGGGCCACCCCGTAAACCTTTCCTCTATAGCAAGCAAGGGCCGCTAACTGAACCCGTAAAGAACTAGCCGCAAGACCCTTTTCAAAACCATCTTGCAGGAAGCTCAATACCGACATGGAGGCAGTGGCTGCGCGAACCTGATGCCGCGAACACCAGTCTTCAAACATATGCCAGACGCGAACATAAGCTAAAGAAATGGATCTCTTCCTGGCCCGGAGTAAAGTGGCAATAACCGCTCCAGAGTAACCTTTCCTCCTTAGCCTCGCCCTTTCAATGGCCAGACCGTAAGCGAGAATAGATCCACCTGCGGCATTCGCAGCGGACCCTGACACAACAGATCCTCCGTCGGAGGAAGCCTCCATGGACTGCCGTCGAGTAGCTGAACCAGGTCCACATACCATGGGCGCCTCGGCCAATCCAGAGCCACCAATAGTACTCGTCCTGGATGAGCCTCGATGCGCTGTACCACGCGCCCTATGAGCGCCCATGGAGGGAAAACGTAGAGAAGACCCGTCACGGCCACCTCTGAATGAGGGCATCGATCCCCTCTGACATCTGTTCTCGGCATCTGCTGAAGAAGCGACCCGTCTTTGCTGACTGAAAGGTCGCCATGAGATCCATAATCGGTCGCCCCCATCTGTGAACTATTTGGAGAAACACTTGCGGATGGAGCTCCCATTCTGCGGCATCCACCTTGACCCTGCAGAGATAGTCCGCCATCACATTGTTTTTTCCAGCTATATGTGCCGCCGATATCGCCTGTAGACGGGGTTCCACCCACCGGAACAAAGCTTCCGCCTCTTCTTCCATGGCAACGCTTCCCGTTCCGCCCTGCCGATTGAGATAAGCCACCGTCGCGGCGTTGTCTGACAGCACCCTCACCGCTCGGCGATGAACCGAAGCTGCGAACGCCTGTAGTGCCAGGGCTACTGCCCGCAGCTCGAGGCGGTTGATGGACCATTGGCGCTCTTGAACTGTCCATGTGCCCTGCGCATACAGATGTTCGCACTGCGCTCCCCAACCTACGAGGCTCACGTCCGTCACCAGTGGGAGCCACTGCGGTTGTTCCAAGGGCAGGCCCGCCTCCAGATGATCCGGGCCCAGCCACCAAAGAAGAGACTTCCTGACTGGAGAGGGACAGAGAAGATGCTTGCCCAACGGATTGTTCTGATGCGACCACCGGCGCAGGAGCGCCTCTGCAAGGGTCGCATATGGCACCTGGCCCAGGGGACCACTTCCAGGGTTGCCGCCATGAGTCCTAACACCCTCAGGTAACACCATGCCGTCGGCGCCGGCGTAGACAGGAATTGGCGCACTGCTTGTCGAATAGTTTGAGCTCCCCGGGCCGGTAAAAATACCACCCCCGCGAGGGTGTCGAAACACACCCCCAAGTACTCCACTGAATGGCTATGAAATAGCGTACAACCAACAGTGAAGATCAAGAAAACCGTGTGAAATTGGAAATTTGTGAAAGTTGTAAAAACTATAGCGAGAAGCCAGTACAAACCATGGAAGAACAAGCACTGTGAGAAACAAGAATAAGTTCGGCCCCTGAAGAAACAGCGTGGATGTGAAACGCAATAGCGCTGAGACTAGCGTCCGGCACATTTTAAGATAAGCATTCATCTTTTCTTGCTGCTAATAATGGTTTGAGAGAAAAAATTTTAAGAACATCCATTTCTTTTTATATATGAAAAACACGAGTTAGAAATCATTGGACAAGTCAAAGATATAAGCATATATATAGCAGAGATAAGGCCGTTGATGCAAAATAGAGCATAAGGTCGATAACACAATGAAGACCATGGCTCTTTGAAGTCTGAGGCCTAACTGCTTCTAATTATGCTTTTTTGAAGTAAAGGTGGGAACAAAAGTGAAGCAAAATTCATTAGGAGAAACTGGAGTATTATTGTCAACTTGTAACTTAACTGATAACATACTCCGAAAGAACAGACCATATTCTAACGTTGGAGTTGACCATCCAGCCTAGCTCCTGCAAGAACGTCACTACTCTGTCACCCGAACACTCTCCGCTTCGGACTTTGCCCGAATCAACCAGTCGTCAAGATAAGGGTGTACCAGAATGCCCTCCCTTCGTAACGCCGCCGCCGCCACCACCACCATGATTTTGGTGAAGGTGCGTGGCGCCGTTGCCAGGCTGAAAGGCAACGCCCGAAATTGAAAATGCCCCCAAGGGAGGGCAAACCTCAAGAACCTTTGGTGGGCCGTCCTGATAGGAATATGCAGATACGCTTCCGTGAGATCGAGAGAGGTCAGGAATTCCCCCTGATGCACCGCTACGATCACAGACCGCAACATTTCCATCCGAAAGTGAGGTACCCACAGGCAATGATTTACCCCTTTGAAGTCCAGAATAGGCCGGAACAACCCATCTTTCTTTGGCACCACAAAATATATAGAATACCGACCCAGCCCATACTCTTCCGAGGGCACCAGGACCACTGCCCCTAACTGTAGGAGACGATCTAGCGTGTGTCGAACCGCTAATGTTTTCTGTGGACCCCTGCAGGGGGAGAGTACAAAGGAGTCGAGTACCGGCCGTGCCAGTTCCAGAGCATATCCTTCCCGAATGATCTCCAACACCCACTGATCGGACGTTATTTGGGTCCAGGCCGGAAGAAACTCCCGAAGCCGGCCCCCTATCGGATGGCTTCCAACCTGGACCCTCCGCGCTTCATTGCTGTTTTCGAGCGGCCGCCGCTGCGGCAGGAAAAAGTAATTAGTCCTTACCTGCTAATTAGTGTTCCTGAAGAAACTCCAGTCCAGTCCCTTTACTCTCGGGTTGCGCAACCCTTCCAGCAGCTTGGAGGCTGAGCCCATCATTGTTTTGATGATGGTGTGGTATAAATACCACTGGCACCACCCATAGGCACCAGTAACCTGATGAAAAAGCAGCCCTGATAGGCACCCGTAACTATAATGCGTAAAACAAACCAAAACCAACGAAAACAGGAAACCAAAACTACTTTTATTTATTTATTTTTTTTTTATTTTATTTTATTTTTTATTTTTTTTTTTTTAAGTACAGTGGAAAAGGAGGGTGGGGGAAGGGGAAGGCTTACCCGAGGCCGACCCAGCCTTTACTCACTACTCCCCGTACCTCCCTAGCCCGCAGCCCCGCCGCTGGGGCTCATCCGACCGGAGTTTTTCCGCTCCGTTCACCGACTTCGGTTCTTTATTCCATTCTGAGCATTAGAAACCGAACCTGGGCGGGATCAGGGACTGGACTGGAGTTCCTTAAGGAACACTAATTAGCAGGTAAGGACTAATTACTTTTTCCTTAGCAAAACTCCAGTCCAGTCCCTTTACTCTCGGGATGTAACAGAGCAGTTCAACCCTGGGTGGGGTTCGCCAAACCGGACCGAAGTACTGCACCTGCAAATCTGGAGTCTGCTCTACTCTGAACATCCAGTCTGTAGTGCTTGGAAAAGGTATGCAGCGAGGACCAGGTGGCCGCTTTACAGATGTCTAGCGGAGGAACCAAGCTATGCTCTGCCCAGGAGGTCGACTGCGCTCGAGTTGAATGCGCACGAAGACCTGTTGGGACCTGCCTCCCCTTGAGAATGTAGGCAGAGGCAATGGTCTCCCTGATCCATCTAGAAATGGAAGCTTTGGCTGCGGCTTCCCCCTTGTGCGGCCCTCCAAATTGAACGAAAAGCCGTTCAGACTTGCGGAAAGCCGCTGTGCGTGAGAGATATCGTCTCAGCACTCTATGCAAATCTAGGAGCCGCAGTTTGGTACTTTCCCCTTCCTGAGCTTCTCCCGCGAAGGATGGGAGCGAAACTGTTTGGTTCATATGAAAGGGAGAGGAGACCTTGGGTAGGAAGGAAGGAACCGTCCGTAAGACCACCTTATCCTTGAAAAAAGAAAGGAAGGGAGGTCGAGAAGAGAGAGCTTGTAGCTCCGAGACCCTCCTAGCCGAACAAATAGCTACCAAAAATACCGTCTTGAGGGTTAAGTCCTTTAGAGAGGCACTCCTTGCTGGTTCAAAGGGCTCTCTAGTTAGGGCATCCAAAACCAGGTTTAAGTCCCAAGGGAAAATCACTGATCTTTGTTGAGGCCGTAAGCGCTTGACCGCCCTCAGGAATCTACCCACATCAGCGTGGTCTCCCAGAGACTTGCCCCGAACCTTTCCCCTATAACAAGAGATTGCCGCTAGCTGAACTCGTAACGAGCTGTGAGCCAAACCTTTCTCGAAGCCTGCTTGTAGGAACTCTAACACCTCCGGAACTGAGGCTTCTAGGGGTTTCTTATGGAGCTCCGTGCACCACGCCTCGAATGTGCGCCAAACCCTAATATAGGAAAGGCAGGTCGAGCGTTTCCGGGCGTTCAGCAGGGTCGAAATTACCGAAGCCGAGTAACCCCGCTTCCCGAGCCGTGCCCTCTCAAGGGCCAAGCCGTAAGCGAGAATCGATGCACGTGGGGCATGAGTACTGGACCCTGCCGTAGCAAATCCTTTCTGTCGGGGAGTCTCCAAGGGCGATGCGCTGTTAGCCTCACCAGGTCTGCATACCAAGGGCGGCGAGGCCAATCCGGGGCTATGAGGATTACCAGACCTGGGTGGGCCTCTATTCGTCTTAGAACCCTCCCTATGAGGGCCCAGGGTGGGAACACATACAGGAGACCTTCTGAAGGCCACTTCTGGACCAGGGCATCCAAGCCTTCTGACATCCTTTCCTTTCTTCGACTGAAGAACCGGTTTGCTTTGGACGTTTCGTAGCGCGCCATGAGGTCCATGATTGGCGCTCCCCAAAGGGCTACCACTTGGTCGAACACTTCCTGCGCTAGCTCCCATTCCCCGTGGTCTATCTTGTGCCTGCTGAGGTAATCGGCCGTCACATTTTCTGTTCCCGCTACGTGCTGAGCTGACAGGTCCAATAGGTGTGCTTCGGCCCACTGTAAGAGGCTGGCTGCTTCCTTCTCCAGCAGGGGGCTGCTCGTCCCCCCTTGGCGGTTGATGTAGGCCACCGTGGTGACATTGTCCGAGAGGACGCGGACTGCCCTTTTCCGAACCAAGAGTTCGAGAGCTCTGAGTGCCAGCGCTACTGCCCTCAGCTCTAGTCTGTTGATGGACCACCGGGCTTCCCTCGAGGTCCAGCTCCCCTGTGCGAACTGACCCTCGCAATGAGCACCCCAGCCTGCGAGGCTTGCATCCGTCGTCAGCTGTATCCATTGGGGTGGCTCGAGAGGCATCCCGCAGCCTAGGTTCTTTGAGCACTCCCACCAGAGGAGAGTCCTCCTGATTTGGAGAGGACAGGGCAGCTGCATGGATAAGGGATGATGCTGAGGGGACCAACGTCGTAACAACGCACGTTGAAGAGGTCGCATATGAGCCTTGGCCCACGGCACTACTTCTATCGCTGCCGCCATGGTGTCCAACAGCTGAAGGTAATGCCAGGCGGTAGGGATCCGTCTTGAAATGAAGCGATAGACCAGGCTCCTTAGGTATCGTAACCTCTGCTCCGACAGGAAGACCCTTCCCCTCCTTGTGTCGAACCTTGCTCCGAGGTAATCGATCTCCTGCGAGGGAATTAATCTGCTCTTTGACCGGTTGATGACCCAACCCAACTCCTCCAGGAATTCCACTACTCTGGCTGTAGCTGTACGACTCTCTGTCTCGGATTTTGCCCGAATCAGCCAATCGTCCAGGTATGGATGTACTAGAATACCCTCCTTGCGAAGGGCCGCGGCTACCACCACCATTACCTTGGTGAATGTCCTGGGGGCTGTTGCTAGGCCAAAGGGAAGAGCCTGGAACTGAAAATGACCTCTCGGCACAGCAAATCTCAGGAACTGCTGATGAGATCTTCGTACCGGAATATGTAAGTATGCTTCCGTCAAGTCTAGAGATGTTAGAAACTCCCCCTGTCTTACCGCTGCAATGACCGACCTTAGGGTTTCCATGCAAAAATGAGGAACCGAGAGGCAGCGATTGACTTGTTTTAAGTCCAGGATTGGACGGAAGGACCCTTCTTTCTTTGGGACCACAAAACAGATCGAGTATCGACCGGAACCGTATTGGTCTCTCGGGACAGGAGTCACCGCTCCCAACTCGATCAGCCTTGAAAGAGTGTCTTCTATTGCTGCTCTCTTTTCTGGAGAGCTGCAAGGAGACTGCATAAAGGCTGGGGGAGCTTGCTTTGTGAATTCGAGAGCATAACCCTCTCTGATTACTTCCAGTACCCAACGATCCGATGTGACTCGGGCCCAGGCGGGAAGGAACTGCCTTAACCGACCCCCCACCAGCAGGCCTTTCTCCTGGGCCCCCGCAGTTTCATTGTGGCTTCCTAGGACCTGAGGAAGAGGAGGAAGCTCCAAAACCTCTTCCATCTCCTCGAAACCCTCGGAAGCCTTGACCTCTAGGCAAGGGGCGACCCCTAGGAAAAAAATTCTGTCTGGTCGACCGGAACCTACGAAAGTCCCTCGGCTGGTTGCGAGCTGGGACCGTCGAACGGTTTTGCTTAGGCCTATCCTCCGGACGTCTACCTCCCTTAGACTCGCCAAGGTCTTTCACCAACTTTTCCAGGTCTTCTTCAAACAGCAGCTTCCCCTTGAAGGGAAGGCGACTCAGACGAGCCTTCGAGGAGGGGTCCGCCGCCCAATTGCGCAGCCAGAGATATCTCCTGGCTGCTACCACCGAGGCCATATTTTTTGCTAGACTCCTAATAAGGTCATACTGGCTATCTGCTAGAAAGGCGGAACCCGACTCTAACCGCGCAGCACTAGCTTGCGCGTCGGTAGAGGCGCCATCCGCTAGTTGAAGCTGTTGAGCCCACCTCAGACAGGCTCTTGCTACCCACGCTCCTGACACTGAGGCCTGCAAGGCGAGGGCACTAACATCAAAGGCTTGCTTCAGCAGAGAGTCCAGCTTTCTATCCTGACTATCTTTAAGAGCTGCGCTGCCCTCGACCGGAATGGTCGTCTTCTTTGTCACCGCTGAAACCGCCGCGTCTACCCTTGGGGACTTCAGCAGATCCTTGTCAGTTTCAGGCAAAGGGTACAAGCGAGACATGGCCCTCACCCCTCTTAGGCTGGACTCCGGTTGATTCCACTCTTCCTGGATCATCTGGCGTACCACCTGTGGACCGGAAAGACTTTGAGTCTTTCTGACGGCTTGAATCAAAGGATCCTCTAACGCTTCTTCCTCTGCGGGGATGTCTGATGCCATATTGAGCACCTTCATGGATTCATTAAGGCTGGGAGCTCCTCCCGACGAAATACTCTGACTATCCGGGAATGCTCTTCTTCTGGGATCTCCCCCTCCTCAAGCTCTTCCTCTTCCTCCCCCACTTCTCTGTCCGATCCCTCTTCCTCCGGAGTGGTCGGAGAAGAAGAGAGAGGTTCTTCGCTCATCAGTCTAGAGCGCTTAGGAGGGGCTCAGGGGTCATGGGAGTTTGTCTTCCCTGGACCAGGCCGGCTACTTTCTTTCAGCAGCGTTGGCTCCATGAGTCCCTGCTGACGCATACAATAAGCTTTGTGCAACAGAAGGACAAATTCTGGAGAAAAATGCTCCCAGCCTTCCCCCGCTCCACTGGAAACAGGGGGAAGGGACTGGGAGGGGCCTGGTAAGGCAGAGGTAGAGGGCGGGGGAGTGAGGGAAGAATCCCCTCCCCCTTCCCAGAGACCTTGAGACCCTTGGGAAGTCTGATCCATGGCCAACTGAATTTCATGCTCCACAGAGGCTGCTTCCGCAGTACAACCCCGGCAGATCCCAGCTTCAGAATCCGCGATTCTGCGCGTTCCGCAGGACGGGCACCGTAATTTTCCCATCATTCTTCCTCCTCTATTAATATTAATATTTTCTTTTTGAGTCCCAATAGGCAATCAAAGAAAAAGAAATTAAATTGAAAATAAATGAAAAATTTTACTGGGAGGGAGGGGGGGGGGGGCTTGGGAGGCCCTGACCCCAAGTCTGGACCAGGGTCCTGACTAAACTAAAATTAAATTAAATTAAATTGAATTAAATTCAATTAGAATAGATGGAACAAATTAGAAAAATACAGGTCTCTGTGATACTTGCGGTTTCGCTGGTCGAATGCTCTGCGTGCAGCGCTCCTCACGCTGGGCTAGCTGAGTGTTGCCAGGCTCCACGTGGTAGGCCTCAACCTCGTGGAGTCAGGGTATGCGTCCGGCGAAATTATCCTCGCCGCCGTAGCTTGGATCCCCCCCACGCTAGGGCAATTGTTTGATCGTTCCGTCGCCGCCTCTAGCGCTCAGCCTGGACAGCTGCTGTAAGCGCGAGGCGGCAGAGAAGCCGGAAGAGGAGCGTTCTTTGGGTCCCGTGCTCAGCCCCCGACTGGGGCTTCAGCGCGGTGTTGCCTCTAGCGCTCAGCCCACCTCGGGGGCTTCGGCGCGAGGTAAACGTGAGCGGAGAGGAGGCCGGAGATCCGGATGCCGCGATCGCGGGGGAGAAGTGTCCCGAATCACCCCGTTGCCCCGAATCACCCCGTTGCCCAGTAAGCCCTCTCCTTCCAAGGATACCGGAGTGCCGAGAAGGAGGGGGGGGAGGAGGGAGGGAAGTCAGCAAGGAAAGTAGGAACAGCGATTTACAGAATCAACCCACGGGAGAAGAAAAAAACTCCCTCAACTAAAGTAAAGGGAAATCAAAAAATTAAAGAAAAGTAATAAAAAGGGATATCAAAAAAGAACTAAAGACCAGTAAGCTCCTGGCTTACGGTAACCCTCCAGCTGCTTGGAGGCTGAGAATACTGGTGCCTATGGGTGGTGCCAGTGGTATTTATACCACACCATCATCAAAACGATGATGGGCTCAGCCTCCAAGCTGCTGGAAGGGTTGTGCAACCCAAGAGTAAAGGGACTGAACTGGAGTTCTGCTAAGGAACAAAGCCTCTACTGGCTCCACGAAAACCGCGAGATCCCTGGCCTCTCGAGGCAAATCTACCTCTGTGAAAACCTCCCATGCGTGAGGTTCGAAATATCCAAAAATCTCGAAACTGTCCCCGGAAACCAGGCATTGCTTTACCCTGTTTGGGCTTATCTTCCGGCAGTCTACCACCTTTGGACTCTCCCAAGTCCTTGACCAGTTTATCCAAATCTTCTCCAAACAGGAGCTTACCCTTAAAGGGAAGCTTACTGAGCCGCGACTTAGAGGAGCCGTCGGCCGCCCAATTCCGCAACCAGAGGGCTCTCCTGGCGGCTACTAAGGAAGCCATGCTGTTAGCCAAGGCTCTAATCAAATCATAGTGTACATCCGCTGAATATGCCGACGTGGATTCCATTCGAGCGGCCTGCGCCAAGCTGTCCGGCCCTAACTGCGAATCCTGGTGTAAGTGTTGGGGACCAACAAAGCGACGCCCTTGCCACCCAAGCCCCACAGATGGAGGCTTGTAAGGCTAACGCGTTAGCCTCGAAGGCTTGCTTCAACAACCCGTCCACCTTCCTGTCCTGCGCATCCTTCAAGGCAGCGCTGCCTTCCACCGGAATGGTTGTCTTTTTAGTCACCGCTGACACACCCGCATCTATCCGCGGTGACTTGAATCGCTCCTTATCCTTTTCTGCCAACGGGTAGAGTCTGTTCATTGTCCTGACCCCCCTGAGGCCTGCTTCTGGTTGATCCCATTCGTCCTGTATCATCCGGTCTACCACTCTGTGGACGGGAAACACCACCTGGGACTGTTGGACGGCTTGGATGAGAGGATCCTCAACCTGCTCCTCCTCTACCGGCTGTGCCATAGTGAGATTGAGCGTCTGAAGCGACTCGGTAATCAGAGCCGATAACGCCTCTCTCCGAAACACACTAATAATTCTTGCCTGCTCCTCTGGCTCCTGAATCTCGCCTTCCTCCAGCTCTTCTGGACCAGACTCCGGCTCAAATTCCGCCTCCTCCGGGTCTGGCCAATCCAACTCGGACAAAGAGTGGCCCGCAGGTCGGGCCCTCTTAACGGGCCTCGAACCAAGGGTATTGCTAACGTCCCCCTTGACCTGCTGTTTGGACAGGGAAAAAGGCAAGGATACGGGCATCTTCCCCCGCCATTTCAAACAAAAGGCCTGGTGCATGAGCAGTACTAAATCAGGACAGAAATCCCCCAGTGGAGACTCCGGAACCACTCCAGCTGGCGCTGGGGCCCGGGGCCCCCACCCCCCGAGAAGGAACCCGCCTGAGCCTCCAGCACACTCTCACCTTCCGGCACAGAAGAGCCCCCAAGGGACTTCTTGAAGGTCTCTCTACTCTATTTGCTGTTCTGCGCTAGAAGACATGGCAGCGCAGCCGCGGCAAATGCCTCCCTCAGACACAGTGCCCCTGCGCATCCCGCAGACAACGCACTGAGGGCGAGAGGACATTAGTGCTGATTCCCCTGCTGCTGTCTGTACGGTGCCACAGCAAACCAAACAGCTGCCTCTCAGGAAGTTTCCTTCTTTCTTTGCTTGTCTTTTCTATTCTTTCTCTTTGTTTTTTTTTGTTTTTTTCAACTACCCGCACTAAAGAGCAAACTTGAAAACCCTGAACAGGCTCACCAAAATAAAAGCCCGCGAAACTGAGGCTAATCGCGATAGAAAACCCCCCGGGGAACCAACTGCCTGCACTACAGCAACCTGAAGGCGCCGCTTGCTGTTCGGGACCGCCACGCGGCTTCCGAGCGGGAAGCGCAGACAAAAATGGCCGCTGTCCTGAGGAGACTCGATTTGGCGCCAAAACGTGCGCACGAACAGAGCCCGCAGCTACCAGAGCCAGGCTTCCCCGATGCCAGCTACCAAACGCCCTGCTGTACCGGCCAACGAAGAAGTAAAAGAACCCTTTTCTTACCAATGACAGAATGCCCTGCAAGCCGCGGCGGTGCTCCGCCCGGCTGGGAGCGACGTCCGCGACGAGGGCTAAATGCCGGTTAAGAAATCTTGCGGCTGCACCCTGCAGTCCTGGAGGCTCCCGTAGCAAGCGTGAGTGCTGGAGACAGACTGACAGCCAGAGCTGCTCCTCGTACAATCGAGGGGAGTAAATCAAGCACTTTCTGACCCCAAACTGAATACGGTGCCACAGGTAAAGGATAAGGGGAGCAGATACCGTAGCCGGCATTTCTTATTTTTTTTTTTAAACGACACAGGCACTTGAGAAAGGAAAATTAAATTAAATTGAAATCAAAGTTAAATACTCAAAACCAAATCAACCTAACCCTAGGCTCCTTATATGTTCCTCTAGTGAGCCCAGCACCTAGGCTCACTAAGTCCTCCTGCTGCATGGAGACTGGACACACTGGAGCTGATGGGTGTTACCAGCAGCTTACATACAGTGGCGTCAGGAGTTTGACTTGTCCAGTCTCCAAGCTGCAGGAGGTGCGCAACCCAGTGGTGGAGGATTTCATTTGAGGAACGATAAGGAAAGGGATCAAGGAGGCACTATGGGTTAAACTAGAAAGAGAGAAAGGAAAATCCATCTGCATTGGTATGATATACAGATCTCCCTCACAGGCAGAAAAAGTGGATGGAGATTTAATAGAAGACATAAGCAGGATTGCCATGAAAGGAGAAGTGCTATTGATAGGTGATTTCAATACGCTGGATGTTGATGGGCACATCCTTATTGCGGTGCCATCTAGAAATAAGGAGATCCTAGCTTCTTTACAGGGAGAACTAGTACGGCAACTGGTAACAGAATCCACACATGATGGGGACACTCTGGATTCGGTGCTTACCAATGGGGAAAGTGTTTCTGATGTTATAGCACACCACACCTTGTACATAGCTCACCCCAATCTAGCACACGATACAACACACACTCAACTAAATTGCACCCTCACTGCATGATTAACACACTCACTTTACCCGATTGTTTGCTGTGATACCACCTTGATTAATAAGATAAGGCGGTTTAAAAATACTGTTAAATAAATAAATAAATAAATAGCGGGAGATCACCTCGCATCCAGTGATCACCAGATGGTGTGGTTCAGTATTAGGACTAAGAGCTGATAAAAATCCATTAAAAAGCAAGGAAAACTAACTTTGCCAATACCTCAAGGAGTCAGGAAGGGAAAAGCTGGGAAATGTAGAAAAGCAATGGGCAAAACGGAAAGGAGATATTTTAAGGGCAACAAAGTGTAATTACACCTTACCTGCTAACTAGTGTTCCTGAAGGATCTCCAGTCCTGACCCTTTCTTCTGGGTTGTGCCCCCCTTCCAGCGACATGGAAACTGAGCACGTCATCTTTTTGATGACCTCAGTATACATATAGTCCTGGCACCTCCCATCAGATCCAGTATCCTATTGACAAAGCAGACTTAACGGAGAGACTAATTAACTACTATAAAACTTTCAACCATTAAACTATAAAACTATAAAAAATCACTAATGCCCACCTCCCTCGGAAGGGAATCCCACCCCCTCCCCCCCGAAGAGGAGGAGGCTTACCCGAGATCCCCATTACCCATACCTAGGCTCCCCAGTCATCCACACCACCTCATCGCCGGCCCTTCCATTTACTTTGGCTAGCCCGCATCTAGCTTTGGATCGGCGAAACCTGTTAGAAAAACAAAACAAAACAAAACACAAAACTGGGTGGGAACAGGGACTGGACTGGAGATCCTTCAGGAACACTAATTAGCAGGTAAGGTCTAATTACTCTTTCCTTAGCATCTCTCCAGTCCAGTCCCTTTCTTCTGGGATGTAACAGAGCATTTCAAACCTGGGAGGGACCTGCAAGGCCGGACCGAAGCACCGAACCCCTAAATCCTGCATCACCTGCGACCTGAACGTCCAACCGGTAATGCTTGGCAAAAGTGTGCAGTGAAGCCCAGGAAACAGCTCTGCAGATCTCCAGTGGTGGAACTAGACTAAATTCCGCCCACAAGGCCACCTGAGCTCGAGTAGAATGAGCCCGGAGCCCGAACGGTACTTGCTTCCCTTTTAGGCTATATGTCGAAGAAATAGCTTCCCTGATCCATCTAGAGATGGACGCCTTGGACACTGCTTCCCCTTTCCGCGGCCCCCTGAACAAAACAATTTCTCAGACCTGCGAAAAGAGGCTGTGCGATTCAGATAACGCTTCAAAACTCTGCGCACATCCAAAAGTCAAACAAGTATCGTTCCCCCCTGACCTGCACCCGAGAAGGAAGGGAGAGAAACCGTCTGATTCACATGAAAAGCAGGAATCACCTTAGGCAAAAAGGAAGGGACTGTCTGAAGGACCACCTTCTCTTTAAAAAAGGAGAGGAAGGGCAGACAACAAGACAGCGCTTGAAGCTCCGAAATACGCCTAACTGAACAGATGGCTACCAGGAAGACTGCCTTAAGAGTCACGTCCTTCAAAGACGCAAGCTGCACTGGTTCGAAAGGCTCTGCGGTCAAGGAATCTAATATCAGGTTGAGGTCCCAGGGAGGGACGGGCGACCTCTGCTGGGGCCGCAAACGTCTCACCACCCTCAGAAATCAACTTATGTCAGCATGTTCACCCAAGGACCTTCCCTGAATCTTGCCCCTGTAACAGAAGATAGTGGCCAACTGCACCCGCAGAGAGCTGGCTGCCAGACCCTTAACGAAACATGCCTGCAAGAAATTTAAAACCTCTGACACAAATGCCGGGCTTTTTCTGGTGCTCCGAGCACCAGCCCTCAAACACTCGCCATACCCTCACGTAGGAAAGACAGGTCAAGCATTTACAGGAAACTCAGCAAGGTGGAAATCACTGCTCCAGAGTAACCCCGCTTCCGCAGCCGTGCCCTTTCAATAGCCAGGCCGTAAGCGAGAACTGATCCACCTGCGGCATGCGCACAGGACCTTGAGTCAGGAGATCGTCCCTCACCGGCAGGCGCCATGGACGATCGGCCAGAAGCCACATGAGATCGGCGTACCACAGGCACCGAGGCCAATCCGGCGCTATGAGAACCACCCAATCCGGGTGTGCATCTATTTATTGAAGAACCCTGCCTAAGAGAGCCCAAGGAGGAAACACATACAGAAGACCGGAGGTTGGCCACCTCTGAACCAAAGCATCCAGGCCCTCTGACATCCTTTCCTTTCTTCGGCTGAAGAAACGACTCGCCTTGGCCGACTCCCACCATGCGATGAGATCCATTATGGGAGTCCCTCAACAGCGCACTACCTGCTCGTACACCTCCTGATAGAGCACCCACTCCCCATGATCGACTCTGTTTCTGCTTAAGTAATCTGCCGTTATGTTTTCCACTCCTGCTATGTACTGCACTGACAAGGCCGTTAAATGGATCGCAGCCCATTCCAACAGACCCTCCGCCTCCTCCTCCAAGGGAGGGCTGCTTGTGCCGCCCTGACGGTTGATGTATGCCACTGCAGTCATGTTGTCGGACAGTACCCGGATGACCCTTTGACTGAGAATCGGCTCGAACTCTCTGAGGGCTAACGCTACTGCTCGAAACTCCAGCCTGTTGATCGACCACTGAGCCTCCAGAGCAGTCCAGAGACCCTGGGCAAACCGACCCTCGCAGTGAGCCCTCCAGCTGGCTAGGGAGGCGTCCGTCGTCAGTTGCACCTATAGCGAGAATTCGAGAGATATACCCCGCTCCAGATTTGCTGGTCGAAGCCACCACTGCAATGCCTCCTTGGTCACCAACGGACAGGGGAGTGTCATGGACATGGGCTGACGCTGATGAGACCAGCGCCAAAGCAAGACTCTGAAGAGGCCGCATGTTTGCTCTGGCCCAAGGCACCAACTCTATCGTTGCTGCCATGGTTCCCAGAACCTGCAAATAATGCCAGGCTGAAGGTGCCTTAATGGTTAGAAAATGTTGCACCAGCCGCCTTAGTTCCTTCGCCCTGCTCTCGGGCAAGAACACCATGCCCCTGGCCATGTCGAACCTTGCCCCCAGATACCTCCCTTAGACTCCCCCAGCTCCTTCACTAGCTTATCCAGGTCCTCCCTAAAGAGAAGCTTTCCCTTAAAGGGGAATCTGCTGAGGCGGGCCTTAGAGGAACCATCTGCAGCCCAGTTGTGAAGCCAAAGGTACAGACGAGCTGCCACCACCGAAGCCATGTTCTTAGCTAAGCTCCTGATGAGATCATATTGACTATCTGCTAAATAAGCAGCCCCAGATTCAATTCTCGCCACCTGTCCAGGCGACTCACCCGAAGGGTCACCAGCCAAATGTAGCTGCTGAGACCATCTCAAGCAAGCACAGGTTACCCAGGCCCCACACACCGAAGCCTGGAGGGCCAGGGCACTCACGTCAAAGGCCTGCTTCAACAATGAGTCTAACTTCCTATCCTGGGTATCTTTGAGGGCCACACTGCCCTCAACTGGAATTGTGGTCTTCTTTGTCACTGCCGAAATGGCAGCATCCACTCTAGGAGAGCGGAGCAATTACTTCTCCCCTGCCTGCAAAGGGTACAACCTAGTCATAGAGCATACCCCCCTTAGCCCAGATTCCGGCTGATCCCACTCCTCTTGAATCATCTGCCTCACCACCCGGTGCACTGGGAAGACCTTCTGTGATTTACTGACGGCTTGAATCAGCGGATCCTCCAACACCTCTTCTGCTGCTGGGACCTCCGCTGACATATTCAAGACTTTCAAAGCTTCCCTAATCAAAGCCGGCAACTCCTCCCGGCGGAAAACTTTAACGATCCTAGTGTGCTCCTCTTCAGGTAGCTCACCCTCCTCGAGCTCCTCCTCATCATCCCCCAACTCCCTGTCCGAGATCTCTTCTTCCAGTGTCTCAGATGGAGGGGAATGGAGGACCTCCTCATGGGAGAGCCTAGCACGCTTAACAGGAACCCCTGCTTCCTCCTGACTCTTGGACTCCAACGGACACACTATGAGATCCCCTTCGGCTGATCCCTGTCCCTGCGTCCCCAGCTGACGAAGGCAGAACACCTCATGCATCAGGAGGACAAACTCAGGAGAAAAACCCCATCCTCCCTCAGCCTCCAAGCCACCCAAAGAAGTAGAGGGGCTGGGTTGAGGAAGAGGAAGGCTGGACTGCTCCTGGGGTAAAGAAAGGCCCGACGCAGCCAGAAACCTGGGCTCTAAAGACTCCGACTCCTGAGCAACAGGCGGAAGCGGATCTTGAGAAGAACCTGCCAGAATGCCTTGTTCCAGCGAGGTTGCCTCCGCTGTGCAGCCTCTGCACACACCGGTCTCTGACACTGTTCCCCAACGAGTCCCGCAGACCACACACTGCGGTCTAGCCGGCATGATGGTAACCCCCCCCCCTCAGAAAAAATGCCAAATGTAGCAAGAAGCCGAGAGAAGCTAAAGAAAATAATAAACAAACTAAGGCCTACGAGCCCACTAGCAAGCTAAAACTGAAAGAAAAACTGCACTTCAATCCCGGCGCGAAAGGAAGCAAGCAGGGATTACCTTGTTTGCCACTGCGAAGAGCAGGCAGAAGCCTCTGCCACGCGCCACCGAAAACCATGTGGCTGCCTCGGAGTCACACACGGTTCGCTGCAGCGCTCTTGCCCCCAGCCGACTCGGCGTCTCCCGCGGCTCTCGGACGCGAAACAGCACTCAGCCGGAGATATCCTCTTCTCTTGCAACCTGTCCGGAGTTGGCGGCTGCGCATCTTCCCGCCCTCACGCTCAGCTGCTGGGAGGGCTTCGGCAGCGAGGTGAGAAGTCGGACAAGGGCTCCTGGCATGGCAACGGCAGATCCCGGACAGCACGCTCTCTTCCTTGAAGGACTAGAAAAGAGGACTGTTACTTCTGGAGAGAGATCTGCAATTGTGAGTATATACTTCTGGGAATTTTCTGAAAGGAATTCTTTCTATTAAAGCTAATTAATCTGTGAACCCACTATTTTTTGTTAAATCAGTCAGGGCCTAGTAGCAGCAGTTTAAGTTTAAATTTAAAACACAGAAGAGAGCTTTCTGGTTAAATTTGGAACCCAGCAGAGAGCTTGCAGTTTAAATTTAATAGTCACTCGGCCTAGTATCAGCAAAGTATTTTTAGTTTAAATTTAACACAGAAGAAAGCTTTCTGGTTAAATTTAGAATCCAGCAGAGAGCTTGTAGTTTAAATTTCATAATAAGTTAGAGCCTAGCAGCAGCAAAGAGCTAGAATTTAAATCAAATCACAATATAGCTTACCTCAGCAGCACAGGACAAGGTACTGTGTAGCACCAACTGCTGAAAGGCCCAGGCGCGACGCTCCGGAATACTGCACCCAGCTGAGTGCTGAAACGCACTCCCAAGTATTCCATAACTTCCATTGGGACCAGCCGGCTCTTGGCTGTATTGACCACCCAACCGAGTGCCGAAACACACTCCCCAGTATTCCAGAACTTGCGTTGGGACCAGCCGGCTCTTGGCAGTATTGACCACCCAACCGAGACTCTGCAGGAGCTGCACCACTCTGCCCGTCACCCGCAGACTTTCAGTCCTGGATTTTGCTCAAATAAGCCAGTCGTTGAGATAAGGATGAACCAAGATCCCCTCCTTTCGAAGAGCTGCCGCTACTACGACCATCACTTTGGTGAAGGTACGCGGGGCTGTCGCTAGGCCGAAGGGCAAAGCTTGGAATTGAAAATGCCCCCATGGCACTGCAAACCTGAGAAACCTCTGATGATCTGGTCTGATTGGGATGTGCAAATACGCTTCGGTGAGATCTACAGATGTTAAGAACTCTCCTTGACGAACTGCTACCATAACAGAATGCAAGGTTTCCATCCGAAAATGAGGTACGCGCAGGCATCGATTTACCCCCTTGAGGTTTAGAATTGGACGGTAGGACCCGTCCTTCTCTGGAACTACGAAATAAAGAAAGAGTATCGACCTACTCCGTACTGTTCTTGTGGTACCGGAACCACCGCTCGTAGCTGCAGCAGCTGAGACAGACTCCTGTACTGCCATTGCCCTGTCTCGGACCCTGCAAGGGGACTGGACAAAGGAATCGACCACTGGGCGGGCCAACTCGAGAGAATAGCCCTCGCGAATGACTTCCAACACCCACTGGTCTGATGTTATCTGGACCCAGGCAGGAAAAAACTCCCGAAGACAACCCCCTATGGACTGGATTCCTGCCTGGGTCCCCCCTCGCTTCAATGAGTCTTCCTAAATCCCGAGGAGACGGGAGCTGCAAAACCTCTGCCCGCTCCTCTGAAGCCTCTATAACTTTGCCCCCAAGAGGAAAACCTCCCTCTTTGAAAGTTTTCCAACCGGGAGGTACAAAAACGCCGAAAGTCCCGAGACTGACCCCGCAAAGTCAATTGAGTGCGCCCCGGCTTTGGCTTATCCTCTGGAAAGTGTCCTCCTTTTGATTCTCCCAAATCCTTAACCAACTTATCGAGATCGTCGCCAAACAACAACTTACCTTTAATGGGAAGCTTCCTAAGACACGACTTGGAGGACACATCCGCCGCCCAATTCCTGAGCCAAAGATACCAGCGAGCAGCTACCAAAGAAGCCAAGGAATTCGCCAAACCGCAAATCAGGTCATACTGTACATCGGCTAAATAAGCTGACCCCAACTCCAGCCTAGTTAAATCCTCCTGCATCTGCTGCCCTGGCTGCTGTAAACGCTGCGACCATCGAAGGCATGCTCTTGCCACCCAAGCCGCACAAATAGAGGCTTGAAGACACAGAGCATTAACCTCAAAAGCTTGCTTCAATAGGACATCCACTTTCCGATCCCGAGTGTCCTTTAAAGCTGCACTGCCTTCCACCAGAATGGTAGTCTTTTTTGTGACCGCCGAAACCGTGGCAACTATATGCGGAGAACGAAACATTTCCCGCTCCTGATCACCCAAGGGATAAAGATGATTCATTGACCGCATACCATTCAGACCTGCTTCTGGCAAATCCCACTCATCCTGAATCATCTGTTTGACAACCCTATGAACGGGAAACACCACTTGGGACTTCCGCACCGCTTGTATGAGAGGATCCTCTAACTCCTCCTCCTCTGCGGGTGCACTTGAAAAAAGATTGAGCACCTGAAGCGACTCGGTAATGAGCGCTGTGAGCTCTTCTCTCCGAAAGACCCGGATAATCCTGGCTTGATCTTCAGGCTCCTGAATTTCACCTTTCTCTAACTCCTCCATTCCTGCTTCCAGGTCCAAGTCAAAGTCCTCGGCTTCCGTCCATTGACTGAGGCCTCTTAACTGGCCTGCCATCAACGCTCCCAGCCCTGACTGAGGCCGCTTGGGGCCCCGTTGCCCCATGAAGCGACGCCTCCGCGCACACCCCCTGTTAGCACAAACAGTAGGTCTGATGAAGCAGTAACACAAAGTCCGGTGTAAAGTCTGCCAGTGCTGACACCGCTCCTAGAGGCACCGCGGGCGCACCAGGCAACCCTGGACTAGCCGCCACAGGAATAGACGAAGGGCCCAACAGGGCTTCCCCCTCCAAGGCCCCTGCCAAACCCTGCGTTTCCAACGGCGTATCCCCTACCCGTCTTCTCCTGGGACTCCTGCTCCATATTAAGAGCTTCAGCAGCGCAGCCCCGACACACACCAGCTTCTGAGACCGCACCCCGGCGGGAGCCACGCACTAGACAATGAGGGCGTGCTGGCATTAGTGCTATGGAACACCCCAAAATTAGAAATGGACTCAGACCAGTAGAGCTTCAAAGGCAATCAGGAAACAAAAAGGCAAACAGCTAAAGAAAAATTCTTTTTTTTTTTATGCGCTGTCCCTTTAAGAACAGCAAAAAATGACAAAATAAGTTAACATAAGATAAAGAATTGAAAAAAAACCAAAACTGAAAGAGTTTACCGACAGAGTGAGCCTGACAGAAAAAATTCCCCTGCCAATAAAAACCGTGGGAAAAAACAGCTCCTGAATCTCCTCAGCACTGCTTGCTGATAAACAAGCCTCCCACGTGGCAGCAGGCCCTGATTCTGCACCTGATCAAGAAAACATTCACCAGAGCACCCACCTCTGCCTGCAGGCTCTTTTAGCGCCTCTGCTTACTCCCCCTGACCAAGAGGAAGTCCTGCCTGTAGTCTGGCCCCGATCTGAAAGAAGCCCAGTTGCAGCAGCTCACTCTGCTTAACAGCGATTTCAGCTGACTCATAGAGCTGAAATTTGAGCAGGTTGAGAAGGAGAACAAAGGCTGGACAGCTCCCCTCTGTGCAGACTAGAAGGGGAGAGCCAACAGCAGAGCTAAAGATGACCGGGAGAGTGAGAGGTATCTATCCCAAAGCTCCCTCTTCACTTTCCTGACCTTTGTTCCTTTTTTCCCCAATAGCTTTAAGCACAGAAACACACAAAATAATTACGATATATATGAAATCAACAGCAAAAAAACCCTAACTAGCTAGCCTGAAGCTCCTTATTCGCTCCTCTAGTGAGCCCAGCACCTAGGCTCACTACCTCCAGCTGCATGGAGACTGGACACACTGGCAGCTGTGGGTGATGCCAGCTGGATATGTGCAGTGATGTCACAAGTTTGACATGCCCAGTCTCCATGCTGCAGAAAGTGGTGCACAACCCGAGGTGGGGGACTGAACTGGAGGGGGGATAAGGAAGTGCTTGTTTTGGCCCTAAAACATCCAGAGTGTAGAGAAGATGGAGAGTTAAGTATCTAGTCTAAGATCACAAAGACCCACACTGGGATTTGAACCCTGGCCACCCCAACCCACTACTTTAACCATTATGCTATCAGACGTCCATGTTCTGAGATGCTATTCTGGGGACGTCTATGTAGACATCTCTATAGACGTCCATATCAGACACATACACATTTCTGAAGTCGTGCCTGAACTTGCACGTGCCTGCTTTGTTTTGCCCCCCAGGCGTTCTGGCTTTGACATCCCAGAATGCACTTCCAACATCCCATTGTAAAATGTGCTTAAAGGCTACAACCTAGGCCTGTGCCTCAACCAGTCAAGCTGACTGAGAATCTGCCCCTCCCCTGGTCCGAGTGGGAAACTCCAGTGGAGTGTTTGCAGATATGTTGGTCTCTACTGGGGAGATGCCTCAGAGAAATACTGAGAACTGGTCTAGCAAGATGATATAGAAACTCTTTTTAAAACCATCCCGTTTCCTATAATTCTTACCTGCCCATGAGTAAATTGCATCCAACAGAGCTATCAAGTTCAGGTTCTGTAGGAGACTGGGGTGGATCTTCAATAGATTTCATAGAATTTGTATCCTCCATATTGATGCTGTACTCGGCTATGTAGTTGTCCTTTGAGGACACAGAGCTGTCACTCTCTTTTATTTCAAGAAAAAACTCAGCCTCGTAGTTTGAAGAAACTGAATCAAGTTCATCCTCTGATGCTTCATCTTCTACAGGCATTTTAAGTTTTCAGCATTAATTAATGCAAACATCCAACAGATTCTGAAATAAAGTTGAAAAGCTTTAAACATAAGCAAACATTTGAATTCAGGTTATGTGAGCATACACTATTAATTCTATTCATTTGTAACTACATACTAACATACTTATACTGTTACTTCAAAATTGTGAAATTAGACCTTATCTGCTAATTGTCTTTCCTCTAGTCCCTCCAGGCCAGTCCAGTTACACACAGGTTGTCACAAGCAGCTGAGAATTGAGTATGTCAGAGTTCTGATATCCCAGTACAAGAACTCCCACTGCAGCTCCAGACCTCAGTCTCCCACTGACAAAGCAGCTAGACCAGCAAACCTAAACACTCCCACATCCAAATCTGCTCTGGAAGCAAGTGCACGGACAGGAGAAAAAAAAAGAAGAAATGCATAGCTACCACTGCATATAGAAGGAACCGCAGGCTACTTTTATACACTATAGACAGAGTAAGGACAAGACGTGTGACCAGGAACCTCTTCGCCAGGACACCCACCTGGAAGGGACCACGTCTCCTTAAGGGTAGTTACTCACCTGTAACAGGTGCTCTCCAGGGACAGCAGGAATCAGTCTTCACATATGGGTGACGTCAGCGCCGACAGAGCCCTCGTGCGGAGCAATTTCCCAGCTTTCAAAGAAAGCCTTTGGGATTGCCATGCGCAGTCCCCTTTCCGCCCAAGGGTGCCATCTTGCTCAGTCAGATGACATAGCTAAAAAGACGGCAAAATGAGAAAAATAAAATAAGTGATTGCAACTCCAAGGAAGGAGGGAGGGTCGTGAGGACTGATTCCTGCTGTCCCTGGAGAATACCTGTTACAGGTGAGTAACTACGCTTTCTCTGGGAACAAGGAGGAAGTCAGTCCTCACATACGGGATTCTCTAGCTATAGGCTACCGAGAACCCATAGCTGAAAAATGGCTCCCTCTAGAAGAGCCGCAGCAGCCGTCAAAGGACTTTCTCCGAGAACACAACCCCCTCAGTAGCCTGACATCAAAGGGCCGGAGGGTAGGAGTTGCCTAAACCTCGAAAAGGTTACGGAGTACTGCCTGGCCGAAAACACTATCCCGCCTTGGACTCTCTCTCCAGGCAGTAATGGGCTGCAAATGTCTGTCTTGAAGACCAAGTTGCGGCCTGGCAAATGTCTGCCAACGGTACAGAGCAGTGGTTAGGCACTGATGCGGCCTTATCCCTGACCCGGTGGGCCGTGACTCGACCCTGCAGCTGGAGGTCAGCTGCCCTGTACGCCCAGGCGATGCAGTCTGCCACCCAGGTGGATAACGTACGTTTGGTGACAGGTAGACCCAGCCTACTGGGTTCATAAGACAGGAACAGCTGTGAGAAGCTCTCCGATGTCCCCGCGTACGTTCCAAGTAGAAAGCAAGTGCCCTCTTACAATCCAGGGTATGCAGGACCGCCTCTGCCCAGCTGGCATGTGGAATGGGAAAGAAAGTTGGAAGAACCACTTTTGGAAGGAACTTAGGGTGGTCCTTCGCACTCACCCCATTTCTGTAAAACCGTGTGTACGGTCTATCAGATACCAGAGCTTGCAGCTCACTCACACATCTGGCAGATGTGAGTGCCACCAGGAAGAGGACCTTCCAGGTAAGGAAGCAGAGATGGCAAGTGGACATCGGCTCAAAAGGTGGGAGAGTAAGCTGCTGCAAGACCACATTCAAGTCCCACTCAGTCGCCAGGGAAGTGAACAGGGGGCTTCAGTAGTAGATGACCTCTGAGGAATCTGAACACCCAGGGGGTGAGCAGAAAGAGGTTGACCTTCCACTGAGAGTGGTTCGCTGATAAAGCACTCAGGTGAACCCTGACAGAGTTAGACCTGAGGCCTAAGTCTGAGAGGTGAAGCAAGTACTGCACCACCACTGGTACTAGGCAAGAGAAAGGATTTTCACTGCGCTGTTTACACCACACCTCAAACCTGCGCCACTTGAAGGAGTAGGACTTCCTAGTGGATTGCCTCCTGGAGGCCAGCAACACTTCTTCCACATCCTTAGGTAGAAGGAGAGGAGCCAGCACTACCCTTTCAGCAACCATGCCATCAGGTTGAGGGACCTGAGGTGGGGTGCAACAGAGAACCTTGCTCTTGAGACAGAAGGTCGGGCTGTATCCCCAGAGGGAGTGGAGTCTCCACCGCCAGCTGGAGGAGAAGCGGAAACCAAGGCTGCCTCGGCCATCTGGGTGCTACCAGAATGACCGAGGCCCTGCCTCGTAGGATCTTGAACAGTGTTCGGGCCACCAGAGGCGTGGGAGGAAACGCATATAGGAGGCCCATCGACCAAGAGATCAGAAAAGCATCGGCAGCCACACTCAAAGGATGTGGTTGTCTGGAGCAAAACTTGGGCAACCGCTGATTTTGTGGACTTGAAAAGAGATCCATGGACGGAAGCCCCCAGCAGTGGAAAATCTGCTGAGCCACTTCCGGATTCAGTTGCCATTCGTGAGGTTGGAGAATTCTGCTGAGCTTGTCTGCTAGGAAGTTCTCCTGACCAGGCAGGTAAACGGCTTTTAGAGACATTCCCTGTCTGACTGCAAGAGAGCAGAGGTCCAGAGTCTCCTGGCCTAGAATTTGAGACCTTGTGCCCCCATTTGTTTACGTAGAACATCGCTGTCTGGTTGTCCGTCTGCACCAAGACAGACTGATGTGAGAGAACATGACAGAAGGTTTGAACAGCTAGGCGAATCGCTCGAAGCTCTAGGAGGTTGATTTGGTGTGTCCTCTCCTGAGGAGACCACAGTCCCTGAGTGCATGAACCTTGGCAATGGACTCCCCAGCCCAGCAAAAAGGCATCTGTCATCAGCACTCTTGTGTGCAAGGGAGTCTGGAAAGGCACTCCGAGTAGATTGGGTAGGTGAAGCCACCACTGCAACGACTTCACGAGTTGCTTGGACACCGCTACGCGGTCTCTGAGGTTGCCCGTGGCCTGTGTCCACTGGTCCCTGAGGCACCATTGAGCTGTTCTCATGTGCAGACGGGCATTTGGAGTCACATGTACCGTGGAGGCCATGTGGCCTAGAAGGCACAAGAAAACTCTCGCTGAGATGTGAGGTTTCCGCCTGACTTGGTGTACCAGGTCCAGAAGCCTTTGTGCTCTGACTATGGGTAAAATAAGCCCATGCTGGAGGGTGTCCAGTCGTGGCCTTATGAACTCCGAGTGGGGAGCAAAGTAGACTTTGCGTGATTTATGACTAAGCCCAGATGCTGTAGCAGGTTTATTGTGCGCGACGTGGTATGTTGGGCCTCCTGGGTCTACTGGCCTCTGACTAGCCAATCGTCCAAGTAGGGGAAAATGAAAATCCCATGGCTTCTGAGGAAGGCCACTGCCACAGCCAGGCATTTGGTGAATACCCTGGGAGCAGAAGCAAGACCGAAGGGAAGTACTCTGTACTGGAGGTGGTTTCCTCACACCACAAATCTGAGATATTGTCTGTGGTCTGGATGTATGAGGATGTGTGTGTAAGCATCCTTCAGATCTAAGGAGCACAGCCAGTCTCCCTGGTGGAGGTAAGGCAGCAGTATTCCAAGGGAAAGCATCTTGAACTTTTCCTCACCAGGAACTTGTTCAGATTCCGCAAGTCGAGGATGGGCCAAAGGCCTCCAGTTCTCTTTGGTATGAGGAAATACCTGGAGTAGAAGCCTTGCCCTTTGCAGGTGGTGGGGCACCAGTTCCACCACCTGATCCTTTATAAGACCTGCCAACTCCTGCAAGAGGAGGTTCCTGTGCAGAGGGGGCCTGAGATGCTCTCCTGAAAAGAAGGAGGGGGGGTACCTGGCTGAAATGGAGCAAATAGCCTTTCTGAACTATTTGCAGGACCTAGGTATCCATTGTAATGGCTGGCCATCTGTGGGCGTACAGGGTCAGCCTTCCTCCTGTGCATGGCCTAGAATCCAAGCAGCTTGAGTTCCTACAAAGTTGAGCTCGCCCCCACTCTCAACGGAGATTTCCTCGATCACAGCAAGTTGATATATAGATTTCAGAGTAAGGCAATCGGCCTCACAGAAGAGCCCACCGGAAAAGGTGATAGCGAAAACCACCCACCCAGCGCATCACCGAGCTTCTTGACCCAATTGGGACTGGCCTCTCACTTTAAAAAGAGAGCGAAAGGCGCTTAAGGAACTCTCCAAAGTGGTATCGGTGACACGTAAACACCATATTCGAAACCCCAACTACATCTCTCACCCTCCGGTACTGCTGGAGCTCCCCTACGGTCGAGCTCGCGTACCTTCAACTGATCCACCAGCGTCTCGATCACAGCAAGTATTTCCTACCTGACTGTTACTAATAACTATTGCCTGTTCTACTGTAGCCAGTAATCTCAAACATTACAGCTATTGCCTGTTTTACTGTAGCCAGTAATCTCAATCATTATAGCTATTGCCTGTTTTACTGTAGCCAGTAATCTCAAACATTATAGCTATTGCCTGTTTTACTGTAGCCAGTAATCTCAATCATTATAGCTATTGCCTGTTTTACTGTAGCCAGTAATCTCAAACATTATAGCTACTGTCTGTTTTACTGTAACCAGTAATCTCATTTATGTATAACTATATTGCCTGATTTATTCACAACTGTCCGACTATTACTGTCTCCATTACCTCCTACATAATCTTTATTGCTTGTAAGTACAGAAAACTACTGCCTGATCTATTCCTCCATAATCTTCCTAACCAAATAATTACCATCACCGGTAATAGAATCGGACATTATTACATCGAACTACGAAACTCAATCCACTACATAAATCTCACCAAGCAGTACCTTGACACTGAACATGACACTCACAAAAACTATGATTCTAAAAATAACCTACAACTTCATATTATTGACAATCCTAATCGATCTAACACTTACCTTATCTACTAAAAATCATATGGCAATCCCCATAATACGAACAACACCCAGAAATAACTACCATATTGCCCACACAAACCCATACCACCAGGCAAAAATAAACTACCACCGTCTTATACAAATAAAACAAACTGATTTACAACAAATAAAAGAAAACAACATCAAAAACAACAATTCACTGTCATGTATACTTATCAATGCACGCTCAATGAAAAATAAACTTCCCATATTTAATGATTTAATAACAGACCTAAAACCTGACATTTTATGTGTAACTGAGACGTGGTTATCTGAAACGGATACAGTCTACTTAAACCAGCTTAACACTGATGACTATGATATAAATTTTACCCACAGACCCAACAAAAAAGGAGGAGGTGTACTTATCATGACAAGAAAGATATTAAATGCCAAATCAATAAGACATAATATAACCAATAACATAGATACCCTCATCATAAAGATTAACAATCTTAGAATCTGCCTAATATACAGACCCCCTGACCAAAAAGCAGATAGTCTAGATCCACTTATTGAATTTCTGGGCTCATCTACCGATCAAGATCCAATAATCATGCTAGGTGATTTCAACCTCCCCTCACTTCCAGTATCAGAAGCCAACCTTTTCCTAGAAACTATAGCTGACATGGATTTTCACCAGATAATCACCAACACAACACACACAAAAGGAAGCACTCTAGACCTTATACTCCTCCCAAACACAATCTTCCAACTATTCAACCCAGATACTATAGAATACATACAAATTCCTTGGTCTGATCATTACATCATTAAATCAAAACTCACATTCCATACCAATAGCACCAAAAACTACTCAAGAAGTGATTCCACCACAAAATTCAAAAGATTTAACGAAACTGAATTCCTAGATACAATAATACCCCACCTTGTGTCTCCCCCAACGGACTTAGATGAAGCTATCAAAAATTGGCATGACACAATAACTGATGCAGCTAAATCTGACCGAAGTAACAAAAAACCCTCTAACTCCAAAAAAGCTCCATGGTTCGACAACACGCTAAAACAAATGAAGAGACAACTAAGAAAATCAGAACTCAAATGGCGCAAAACCAAACTAACTATACATAAGGAAATATATAATACCATTCTTACAAAATACAAAGACACTATAGATAGCACAAAAAAGACTTACTATGCTGCAATCTTATCAAAATCCTATAATAGACCACGAGAGCTATTCTCCATTGTTAGAAATCTCACTAATAACCCTCAAACACATAACAATGAAATTACTGACATATCAGTACAAACTTTAGCTGACTACTATCAAAATAAATCCACACAACCTATAATGTCCATAGACAAACATAACGTAGCTTTAAATTTCGCAAATGAATGGTCAGTTTTTCACCCCACATCCAAAGAATCACTAAAGAATATTATTTCCAACCTCAACACTACCACCTCTTATCTTGATCCATGTCCTGTAACATGGATAAAAAGCACACTTCCAATACTAATCTCTTTCATCCTCCCTATAGTCAACCTCTCATTACTCCAAGGTTACCTCCCTCCTAAACTCAAACATGCACAAATCCGCCCAATTCTCAAAAATGGTACTACGGACAAAACATCCCCAAAATCGTACCGACCTATTTCAAGTATCCCTTTCTTAGCTAAAATAATAGAAAAAGTGGTACAGATCCAGACACAGGAACACCTAGACTCTTACTACCCACTTGATGAACACCAATATGGTTTTAGACCTCAGCATGGAGTAGAATCACTTTTAACAGTCTTAATTGATACACTCCTTAAAGGGATTGATAATCACAAAAAAGCATTCATACTCCTATTTATTGACATATCAGCCGCATTTGATAGTGTACATCACACTATAATGCTTAATAACCTAAAACAAATAGGTATAAATGCCACAGTACACAAATGGTTCACCTCATATTTACATAATAGAACGCAAAATGTAAAAATAGCTAATCAGACATCCACCACATATAAACAAGAAATTGGTCTCCCACAAGGCTCAGCTCTATCAGCCCTCTTATTTAACATATATATAAAACCAGTTTGTGACATTTTCAAAAAATTCGGTGTACTCTATCATCTATACGCAGATGATATTATGTTATACATTCCATTCACCATCCCTGATGTACCGATAAAACTCTTAACAGATTGTCTTAACGAAATCGCAACCTGGCTAAAAGCGAAAAACCTCCACATAAACCATTCAAAAACAGAGGTATTAATTGTAACAAAAAACCATTCATATGTCCCTCCAACCCACATAACAATACAAAACCATGACATCAAAAATAAAAACGAAATAAGATATCTAGGAGTCATTTTAGATACACACCTAACGATGAACACCCACATTAGAAACACTATAAAGAAAATCTATTTCAAACTCAAAATACTCAAGCAACTACGCCCCTTAGTCCACTTACAAGATTTCATTAACATAATACAGGCAACCATAACCCCACACTTTGATTTTTCCAACCTAATTCTCTTAGGTATAACGAAACAAAACATTAAAAGAATACAACTAGCACAGAACGCAGCAGCTAGAATTATAATGAAAGCACACTCATTCCAACATATTACTCCAATATTAGCAACCCTGCACTGGCTCCCAATACAAAGCAGGATAATATATAAGACCACAATAACCACATTTAAAGCTCTCAATGGCATGGCTCCAATCCCATTAAGCAATCTTATAAGCAAGGAAACTCAAAAAGTCACTCACAGAAAAGGACACTCAAATAAATTAAGGACTCCAAATGATTTTATAAAAGCAACCAAACTAACTAATAACAGAGCCTTCTCACATGCGGCCCCCATTATTTGGAACTCCACCCCAGAGGACCTAAGATCCACAACAGAAATTATAGAATTCCGCAAAAAACTGAAAACCTACCTCTTTGCCATGCACTACAACAACATTGATAATACACTAATCATCCCAGAAAAAGGCTAAATAACACCCAACTGAGTAAAGCTAAACCCCACAATTAACAGATTTACACCCTCTTGTAAATAACCATGTTTTAAATCTAAGGAACTTACAAACCTGTATCTGTACATAGTTCTTAAATTGTTCTTGTTCTGTTATGTATTTAACCATTCACCGTTCTGTTATGTACTTAACTATTACATTGTTTACTGTCAAAAATTGTTCCATGTAAAACAAGCCCTTGCTTTGTTGACTGTTGTTTCAATTGTAAGCCGCATCTGAACTCTGGAAGATGCGGGATATAAATGATTGTTAAATAAATAAAATAAATGGCCAAACCACTGGCGGGAGAGGAGCTATGCAGTGAGAGTCAAAAAGCCCCTCCCAGCTAGGTAGGAGCCAGAGCTGGAGGCTTGGGGGCCTTCTGCTTACACGGGCCATGCCCCTGTCCCCTGGCCTTCTGCCCCTGTTGGGGAGCTGGGGTGGCCTGATAGGTGGGGGATAGCTGTGGTAAGCAGTACCCTTCCTCAGGAAAAAGGCCTTTTTGCCCGAATCCTTCTTCTTGTGAGAAGAGGAAGAGATCTTCTTTGAGAGCCTTGTCCGGGTCAAGTACTCGGACTCGATCTCCACAGCCTTTTCAGTCATGGGTTTGCCGAATAGGTTGTCACCTCGGCACGGGACATCGACCAACTTGTCCTGAACCCATGACTCCAAATCGGATGACGACATTAGCCAGGCCTGATGGCGTGCACCGATGCCAGCCGCAGCTACTCGGGCCAAAAAGCCTCAAAGCTGTCGTAGGCTGCTCGAGACGAACTTCGAGCATTCCCGAATCCCTGTTGACAAGGCCTTGAAGTGCTGCAAGGGTTCCTCGGAAAGGCCAGCTGAGAACCCGGCAATCTCCTTTCCAGGTCCCGCAAGTACATGCCCATGTACAGCTGGTAGGTTTGGACACGGCATGAGAGCATCGAGCACTGGAAGCACTTTCTGCCGAGGGCATCCAGGTTCCGAGCCTCCCAGCCAGGAGGCACCAAGGAGTGCGTTTTTTGGCTCTTAAACCGTTGCATGGCCGATTCCACAACTATGGAGTTGTGCGGCAGCTGCGCTTTCTGGAACCCAGGGCTCTTACAGACTCGATATATGTAATCGACCCATTTGCTGAGAACCGGCATCGAGGCCGGGAACTCCCACATGTGAAGCATCAGCCGTTCCAACATCAGAGGAACCGGAACAGTAAGGGCTTCCCTCGGGGGAAAATCATACTGGAGGGTCTAGACCTCCTCGGCTCGAGGCTCCTCCTCGGACTCAGCTGGGAATGCCAAAGCCTTGGCCATGTCCCTGACAAAGTCCAAGAACCTGATATCCTCCGGAGGGGACCTTCTCTGAGGCTCCGAGCCTGGTGAGTCCGATCGGGTGTCTGGAGACTCTTCATCCTCCGTCTCCCATGCCGAATCCTCCGAGGAGGAATCGAATGGCTCCGGCCGTGAGGGCTTCGGACCCAACCGCCCCAACGCCGAGGGCACCGGCGTCAACCACCTCGGTCCCGAACGGGAGGTTGAGGGAGACCTTGGCCAAGAATCGACTCGAGATCTTATCGACTTGAAGATCAGCTCAGCCTCCGGGATCGACTTAGATGTCGAGGTCCCGGTGGTCGGGGCGGATGGACCGGTGAGACCGGCTATCAGCGTCTGCTGCTGCTCCATGAAGACAGCCATGCTGCTCTCCAGGGCCGCCAACCTGAGACCGAGCTCAGAAGGCTCGGCAGCCTCCAGCTCGGGTCCCGACGCCGCTTCTCACAGAGGAGAGTCCACAACAAGAGACATTACCTTACTCGGCGTCTCCGGCTCCGTGCGAGGTAGCTTGGCCGGCCTGAGGGCCCGGGGCAGCGGTCAGGGCTCCGCGCTCTGGAACCCGAGGGCCCAGGCCGATCAGAGGCCTCCAACAACAACGCCCTCATAAGCTTCTTCTTCCTCTGGTGTTCCCGGGAGGGAGACTCCCACTCAGAAGACCCACGACGATGCTCGGGGGTCAGACTCCCAAGACGTCGAGGCTTCTGATGAGGTCTGGGCTCGGACGGATGCGGACTCCGAGAAAAGTCTTTCACGTTGGTGCTGCCGACTCCTAAGTACCTTGGAAGACATTTTCCCACACGGCCCACAGACCACTAGGTCATGGTCGGGTCCGAGGCATCGAAGGCAGCAGTCGTGTGTGTCAGTGAGGGACATTAGTTTATTACATTTTTTGAAGCCCGCTGGCAGCCATCAGGGGAAAAAGGGCCTCTGCAAGGTCAAACGACTGGGATGCCAGTGAAAAATAAAAAGAGCGTGAACACTAGTCTCAAAGGACAAAAAACGAAAAAAAAACTTTAACCGGGCTCGATACCGGTGTATCGAGCCAAGCGGGAAGGGGAACCGGCGTCGAACCAGACCGAAACAAAACTAGAATTGCAGTTTTAACACACTTTTTCCAAAGAAAGCAGGACCACGCCGAAGGGCTCCGCGGAAAAAGGAAGACTGAGCAAGATGGAACCCTTGGGTGGGAAGGGGACTGCGCATGCGCATGGCAATCCCAAAGGCTTTCTTTGAAAGCTGGGGAATTGCTCCGCACGAGGGCTCTGTCGGTACCGACGTCACCCATATGTGAGGACTGACTTCTTGCTTGTTCCTGGAGAAGCAGTGTTGTACTTCTTTGCATAAATCCTTACTGATACCTTTTACCCCATTCAGGTGGACTCACTCACGTGAAATAAAATAAACTAGCAACAGGGAGGGTCCTGGACTGGCCTGAAGAAACTCAAGGAAAGACAATTAGCAGGTAAGGTCTAATTTCGCCTTCCTAATTGTTCTTCCAGGCCAGTCCAGTTACGCACGGGATGTACCGAAGCACTGCTCATCCTTGGGAGGGCCTCGCGAGGCCAGTGTGAAGAACCGGAGCCCCAAACTGAGCATCTCCTGCTGCCTGGACATCGAGCAGATAATGCAAGATGAAGGAATGCAGCAATGAACAGGTCACCGTGTTGCAAATGTCCTCTAGGGATACGAGACCACACTCCGCCCAAGACGCCACCTAAGACCTGCTCATCACAGCTTCAAGAGACTACACACTCAGCTAAGGCTTTCAGACTTTGCAATTGTCTGTTTTTAATATAAATGTTAACTATTGGATATAGGTTTTTAAGAATATTCAGACTGCCTACATTCCTTGCATAGCCTTTAAATCAGATATCCGAGTGTGCCCTCAATTCATATAAGGTCTACTGGCTATGGACACTTGTGATCAATGTTCCCGCTAAGCTGCGCTGGGACTGCCATCAACATTCCTGCCGGCGGGGGGAGGTGAAGAGCGATCAATGCTCTGCCCCTCCCCCCACCAACAGGAATGCTGGCGGAGGACCCAGCGCAGATTAAAGAGAACATTGCGAGGGTGCTGCGGCGTGTATTACAAATAGTTGTAATACATCATCCCGGTGTATCGATATTTCTTTCAATTCTTCCACAGTATCACCTTTAAATACCACTTCAGTCATGGGTAAAATCCCCACACCTTCCTCAGTAAAGACCGAAGCAAAGAATTCATTCAGTCTCTCCGCTATGGCCTTGTCCCTCTCTTAGTGCCCCTTTACCATCATAAAGAACAAAATTACTGAACATGTAGATAGTCATGGCTTAATGGGAGACAGCCAAAATGGCTTTAGACAAGGAAGATCTTGTCTTACTAATCTGCTATGTTTTTTTGAAGGTGTGAAGAAACAGGTAGACAAAGGTGAGTCAGTTGGTATAGTGTATCTGGACTTTCAGAAAGCCTTTGACAGGGTCCCTCATCAGAAGCTTTTGGCAAAACTAAAAAGTCACGGGATAGGAGGCAGTGTATTATTGTGGATCAGGAACTGATTAAAAGATAGAAAGCAGAGGGTAAGGCTATGGCCAATTTTCCCCAATGGAGAAAGGTGAATAGTGGAGTACCCCAGGAATCTGTGCTGGGTCCGCTGCTTTTTGACATATTCATAAATGACTTGGGAACAACAAGTGAGGTTATCAAATTTGCAGATGAGACAAAACTATTTAAAGTTGTTAAAACTCATAAGGATTGTGGAAAATTGCAAGAGGATCCTGATAAATTGGAAGACTGGGCATCCAAATGGCAGATGAAATTTTATATGAACAAGTGCAAAGTGAAAAGAAAACCCCAAACTATAGTTACACGATGCAAGGTTCCACATTAGGAACTACCACCCAGGAAAAAGATTTAGGTGCCATCATGGATAACATGTTAAAACCCTCCGCCCAGTGTGCAGCGGCGGCAAAGAGAGCAAATAGAATGCTAAGTATCATAAGGAAAGGAATGGAAAATAAAACAAAGGATATTATAATGCCTCTGTATCATTCTATTGTCTGCAATCCGGGTCGCCATATCTTTAAATAGCGTTATTAGAAAAGGTACAGAGAAGAGCCACCAAAATAGTAAAGGGGATGGAAGGATACCTCTATGAAGAGAGGCTAAAAAGGTTAGGGCTCTTCAACCTGGAAAAGAGACAGCTGAGGGGAGATATAGACCTCTATAAATTAATGAATGGAGTGGAACGGGTAAACGAAGATCAATTATTTACGTCATCAGAATATAGGGAACATGCAATGAAGCTATAGGGTAAACTATTTAAGATTAATAAGAGAAAATATGTTTTCACTCAACGTGTAATCAAACTCTGGAATTTGTTACCGGAGGATGTAGTAAAGGCTGTTAGTGTATCTGGGTTTAAAAAAGGTTTGGACAAGTTCCTGGAGGAAAGGTCCATAAACCATTATTAAAAGGGAACCAGGATATCATTGCTTGACCCAAAACAAGCTTTGTGGAACCTGTCTCTTTTGGGGAAACTGCTAGGTATATGTGACCTAGACTGGCCACTGTTGGAAACAGGATACTGGGCGTGATGGACCTTGGTCTGACCTAGCATGGCAATTCTTATGTTCTTATGACTCCGAGGAGCCATGCGGAGCCTTGGTATGCAGGGCTACTGGAGGTACCGGGTTAGAGTCTGCCTTATGGAAGAGGTCGTCTTGCTTTAACAGACAGCTCTGGATGGCCTTTGCATTTTCTTGCATAAGTAGCATTCCTCAATGTCATGGTCAGTGCCCAAACACCGGAGGCAACAGTCATGCGTGTCGGTGAGAGACATGTTTTTTTGAGCACCGATCACATTTTTTAAACTGGTGGCCATTGGGGTAAAAAGGACCCCCGCGAAGCCGAAGACCCTCGGCGTGGCCAGCAGATGGAAAAGGGCGCAAAAGCGCTGGAGGAACCTAACAAAAAAAAATTAAGAATAAACTAAGTTCTGAGACCCGATACCAGGGCAGCAGGTCTCGCAAGTGGGGAAAGAGCCAGCGCAAACCAGAAAAAGTGTACAGGTGTACAGAAAAATCAACTTTTTTCCCAGGGGGACTAGATGAATGTTCGAAGAGTTCCGCAGAAAAAGGGAGACTGAGCAAGATGGCACCCTTGGGCAGGAAGGGGACCACGCATGCGTAGTGGCATCTCCCAAAGGCTTTCTTTGAAAGTTGGGGAGATGTTTCTGCGAGGGCTCTATCGGTGTCAACATCACTCATAAGTGAGGACCGACTTCCTGCTTGTTCCTGGAGAATATCACTTACAAAAGTGTTAAAAAGAATCTGGCCAAGGACAAATCCCTGCAGCACAACACTGGTAATATCCTTCTCAGAGCGAGCGCCATTTATCTGTATCCTTTGTCACCTCACACTCAACTAATTTCTAACCCAGTCACTTTAGGGTCCATCCCTAGGTCATTCAATCTATTTATTAGTCGCATGTGCAGAACAGTGTCAAAGACATTACTGACATCCAAGTACACCATATCTCGCAAAGGATATAAAAAGGCTGGAAGCCGTTCAGAGGAAGGTGACCAAAATGATTTGGAGTCTACGTCATGTGGGGAAAAGATGAATCCCCTTCAGGTACCTTTATTACCGGTTGAATCCATCTTGTGCTAACATCTATAACTTAGGCCTAAGAAACAGCTTGCTAAGAAACAGCTTGTTCTGGCTTCTTCACACTGAAACTGCAAATTCAGCGAAGATTGAACTGTGAAATGACCTCATATCCTATCCCAGAGAGCTTACACAATGAGAATCTCTGGACACTATACATCTAATGAAAGACTGTCACATGGGCCTCTCGAATGCACCAAGGAAAATGTAAACAAAGACGACGACAACAGAATCTACAGTTTATCTAACAGGAAACACGACTCGCAAAAGGCAAGTGAAAAAAAACAGGAAACAAAAGCCAGCATACAGAGACAAGGCGAGTAAGACTGGAGACAGGATATCGAGCCAGTGAGAACAGAATGCTACAGAGAGTAGGGATCAGAGGGCAGATTTTCTATAGAATAATAAAAGAATGAGAGGAAATCTATTTATCAGCAATTTTTAGATATAAATATGAATAAGGAATCTTAATAGATAGACAGATGGTGGCTGATCTCACTAGAGTAAGGCTCTCTCTGTCCCAGGACCTCTTTTTTTTATCAGGTGCTTTACTTGCTTGTAAATGTATTGATGTTGTGGATTGATATTGAAATTTGTACAAAAGTAAAGCTTGTGATGTTACAGACCTGATAAGATAAAGCACAGTTACTTACCTGTAACAGGTGATCTCTGGGAACAGCAGGAATTAGTCTTCACATATGGGTACGTCGGTACCGACAAAGCCTGCACGGGAACGCTGCCCAGCTTCCAATCAGAAAGCTTTTGGCAGCATCCCTCGCGCCTGCGCGCTGACTTCCCACCTTCTCCAGAGCCTCTCTTCAGTTGAGTTTCAAAGCTGAGACAAAGGCGAGAGAGAAAAGGAAGAAGAAGATAAAGAGATGCAACTCCTAGGGGAGGTGGGAGGGTTGTGAAGACTAATTCCTGCTGTTCCCAGAGATCACCTGTTACAGGTAAGTAACTGTGCTATCTCCAGGAACAAGCAGTAATGAGTCTTCACATATGGGGACTCCCTAGCTGGAGATGCCATGGGGAGATCCCATAAAAATGCAAGAGCCTGGACCAGGGGTACATTTTGTCTCCAGGAATCCCCGGCATCCAATGTGGGATGGAGGGTAGGAGTTGACAATAAAGAAGCTGTGAGGAAAGAAACAGCATAGCCAAGGACTAGAGGGTCCTACAGACTACAGGAGTCCTTGGTATATATGATGAGTAGCATTAAAACACATTTAATGTACACTTAAAATATGCAGCTTACCTACTGTAGTGTAGGAAGTAGATAGCATGATGGAGTCTACTGGATAAGCAGTGGCGGAATCTTCAAGGTGACCTCCCAGTAGTGAGGATGAAGGTCCAGACCTGGAGGTAGTAGACGATCCAGGTGTCAACTGGGTAGGATTAGACGTCAGGTCTTCAATGGAAAGCTTTATGGGAAAAAGCTGAAAACTCCTTTAGGCATAAAGTCATTAACATTGAGGACTAAAGGAAGAAGACTGACGGAGTTGGAGAACTAGCCCAGTCCTGGCGGGAAGAGGGGGACTGGAAAAACCCCTATTCCCAAGGAGAACAGCTGTGTACTCAAAGATAAAGATGTACACTGTTTTTCCTAGCTTGCGAGAGATAGGAAAAATATTGAAGCTTGATGCTTCAAGGACTTAAAGAAAAAATGGAAGATGTTAGCACCAAAGTGGTTATTGGTGCCTAACAGTTTCTGCATCGTAATATGGTATGGGAAGTAGAGCAACAGACTGTCTAAAACCTCTAGGAGGTAAAACATGTAGTATAGACAGTGACGGTGATAGTGTGTAAGACAGATCAACCCTTAAGTAGCCCCCCATCAGACACATATATATACGGATATATATATGTGGATGGAATATTATATAGATAGATAGATAGATAGATAGATAGATATGTCCAGATGTGTATATTAGGATATGGGTGGAGAAATGTATCAAAATAGATATATATAGATATGATATATCTAAATATATATAAATTTGTGGGGCATGGTTTTGCACCACCAGGGTAATGATATAGGTATGTAGACATATATGGAGATGCTACATACAAGACAACAGGTTGAAGATACATGTCTACCACCCAGCCCCATAATTGTACATGGGGAATATAAAAGAAAAAGATTCTTCGCTCTACAAGAGGGTGAACCCACTTGGGATATGTATAGAGAATCTATTTCCGTGGATTGAGGAATGCAGGAAGGCAATCCAACAAGATAACCGTGATGTTCACGTGAGAACAGATGATCATATGAATCTGTAAGGAACAAGGTGGGAGTTCCCCAGAACACTGACATGGTAGATGTGCAGAAACGCAGAAGAAGATACCAGAGGGACCTACTGGAGGGATCCAGAGGTAGCATGCGTAAACATCAGCCTTGGATTTTCACGCAGAAGAACTTATATGTCGTGTTAACACCCCAGGCTAGAGGGTGTGGAAAACCCTCACAGGCATGGGAAGGGTTTATAAGCTTTTCCCTACTAATAGAGAAGCTTCAGAGACAAGGTCAATGCTCTATAGCAAGGCCCTCATAGTAGAAAGCTTCTCTGAAGACTGCAGAGAGCATTGTGCGGGAGAGCTATGAGATAAACTGACTGAAGTCAGGTGTGTTGCCATATCCTAGGAGAGGAGATGGTTAGAACAATGTGAGAAAGCCTAAACGAGTAGGAGGATCCAAGATAGTTGACGAATAGCTTGGAATCACTACTGAGGCTAGACAAAATTTTTAACAAGGGACTGGAACTTGGAAAAAGTACCAGTAATACAATTACTGTAACTCCTGCAGGCACAGCTGCTGAGGGAAACAGCAGAGAGATTGTCCTGTGCCGAATAAAGAAAAACAGACAAGAAAAGAGAGGAGATATCCCTTCTCCCTGTCTGAGGTACGAGCTTGCTAGAGAAGCTTTTCAGTATGGTACCCCTCAGTCAAGGAAAAAACCCGGTTGAGAGGGTGAGCAAGTAATTGGAGGGTGACGTACCCATAGGGTAAGTCAACTGAAGGAAAAAATGTTCAGTTGGGATAGAACTATCAGGGGATAGTTGCAACTGCTCTTCTAGGAAGTAAGAAGAGGAGAAGTCTGTAGTCCCTGAACAAAATATTTCCGACAGGTTAGTACACTGAAAAAGAAAAGCACAGTGAATAAACTTCTAATGGGTAGAAGTGAACTGTAGGTTACAATTCCCGGCCCCTATGGTTGCTAGGAATGCTGAGACTGGCCAGAGCTGGAGGACTTCAGACTAGGCTGAGGCGTCCCTTGTTTAGGTACAGCCGAAAGATGGGCAGGAGATGAATGAAACTTTCTTTTCTTAGGGAAAGGTGGTTTGGTAGGACATTTCCTACCCCTTGAAAAAGGAGGTGGCTTAGAATGGTCTTTAGTGGAAGGAGAGTCAGTGGAGCATTGAGCAACCTGACGTAAAGCCTCCTTATTGAAGAGACTTTCTCCTGTACAAGGAGAATGAGCCAGTATAGTTTGTGCCCATCTGCTCAAGTCTGAAGCTTCAAGCCAGGCTCTGCGACGTGCTGCAATGGCAATAGCAGAGGATCTGCTAACGGACTCAAAAGAGTCTATAGAAGCACAAGACAGGAACCAGGATATATTCCGGCTGTGATTGATGAGCAAGGAATAATCAGTAGCCTTGGGCTCTGATAAAAAAGGGGTCAAAAGAGACAATTTCTCTGTGACTTCCTGGAGTGTTAGACTTATGTGAAAAATATATGAAAGAATTCTGGAGGCCAGCATAGAGGTTTGGAAGGCCTGACGACCAAAAGCATCGAGTATTCTTGAAGAACGACCTGGCGGATAAGAAGAATGCTTCTTCTTGCTCTTAACTTTCCTCAGTGCTGATTCCACTACAAGGGAACGATGAGAAAGTTGAGGCTTTTGATACCCTGGAGAGGGTGGCACCCGGTACCGAACCTCAATGGCTGTAGAAAGTAGAGGAAGTCGTAAGGGCGATTTCCAGACCCTCAGAAGGAGATCCTGCAGAGCAGGATGTAAAGGAAGCATCATATTTTCCATTTGTGCCGGTGAGCCATGAGTAGCATCACAACCAGGGATAGAGATATTAAGAAAGGTTGCCATATCCAGGAGAAAAGCCTGAAAAGACTGATCTCCTATGGGAACCATCCCTGGTAAGGCTAAAGAAAGAGGCTGAGCACCAGAGGACGTACAGTGGTGTGAAGAGAGAAACCTAGTAGATGGACAGAGATACTGGCATGTTAACTTAGAGGCAGTGGGTACTGCATCAATGCCAGGTATCGGTTCCAAACTAGGCATTGGTGCAAGAACAGGCATCGACATCGATACTGATACAGGATTAGCAGTTGAAGTTGCCATCGGGGACTGCTGCAGTGGTACCAAGATCATGAGAGAGTTATGGCTAGGATCTTCGGAACTGCCCATCTGGAAACGACAGGAGTCGGTTCCGGGACGCGTCGGTACCCAGTCCTCGAGACTAGATATCGGTTCAAGACTCGGCATCGAAGAAAGCGAGACTATCGATGCATGTCGCGAGGGTTCCGACGCCGGTGGCAGTATCGGCGATGCCGATACCACTAAGGCAGCCTGGGTTACATCGATCGGTACCGATGGTACCGAGGATACCCGATGACCACCCCTTGCAAAGGGTGAGGCGGTCCATCTCAATGCCGATGCCAGGGTATCGGAACCGATCGACGACGGTACCGTCCCAGAGCATGGCTGAGATTGAGAGAAGTCAATGCGGTGCGTATCGATCGGTCCCGAAGGTACCGAGGATGCCCGATGACGATCTCTGGTGAAGAGTGGAACACTCGACACCGGTGCCGGTGCCGATGCCGGAAGCTCGGTACCGCTCAAAGCGGATACCACCCCCACGCATGGCTCAGGTATGTTCTGTGAGGGGTGAGCCCCAGGAACAACCTGAAACCCCTTTAACGCTTTGGAGCCCGAAGACTCCCGCAGGGGTAATGCCAATGGATTCTTGAGGGTAAGACCGGAGCCGTCACCATGCTGGGCATGGGACATACCACTCAAGCATTGACTAGTCTTAACAGACTGTTTTTGGGTTACCTGATCCTGTGAAGTAGAGAAACCGGGTACCCTCACTGCCGAGGAAAAAACGGTATCGAGGGAAACTCTAAAAACTGAAGGTTTCCTCACAAAATTATCCCCTGATAAGCCAGGGGAAAAAGGGTCAGGACCCACACAGTTGAGACACCAACTATTGATGTCTAAAAAGAAACAGGTGTTTCTACATCGAATGCACTTCTTAGGAAAAGAAGGCTCCATAATGAAGAGGCCTGGTAGGCCCAACAAATTAAGGCAAAAAACTGAAGAAAAAGTTTCTCAGAATTTAGTCAAAAATCCACCGGCGATACCGGTGGCAGCGGGAAATACAGCCGTGACCACAAGAAAACAAAAAACTAAAGTAATTAAAGTAATTAAAAAGAAAAGTTTCTGCGGTGACAGGAGGACGTCCTGCCGGCTCCGCGGAAAAACGAAAACTGAAGTGAGGCTCTGGAGAAGGCGGGAAGTCAGCGCGCAGGCGCGAGGGATGCTGCCAAAAGCTTTCTGATTGGAAGCTGGGCAGCGTTCCCGTGCAGGCTCCGTCGGTACCGACGTACCCATATGTGAAGACTCATTCCTGCTTGTTCCTGGAGATATAAACCTTTTTACATGCTTTTATGGTGGCACGAGCAATTTGTTTAAGGTCCTGTATATGTATGTTGGGATCGAACACAAACAGCCAAAAACAAAAATAGAAAATCCCTAATTAGGGGAAGCCCAGAAAAGCCCCAACATTTTGATGACCCCACGTGATTTTGGTGACTCACAGCGCAGTGACGTCACTGGGAAGTGTTCTCCCGTGTTCGCTGGACGAAGCACAGGTCGAGAAGGAGGTAAGCGTGATTTTGAATTCCTGCAGAAGAAACGTCAAGAGGGTAAGAGACGTTTTTCTTATATATATTATTGTTGTTGTTTTTTTGTTTTTTCATTTTGCATAGGTGTAGTAATTAGTAGAAAATAAAATTTTGCATACGTAGAATATTGTAGACTAGTTAGGATGTTTAAGAAAGACAAAAGAAACTGATTCTGATACTAGAAAAGTGGATGTACAAGAGCAGACTGCATTACAGAAAGTTAGTAAGAGATATCCACTTGCTGCTAAAACTTTAGAACAGTTCTGCAAGAAGTAGCGTAACTGGGCACTACGAGACTCCGCTTTTGCCTGGCCAGCAAGCGGTACTCTAGACCCACGTTCGCTACATGACTTGCAAACTAGGATAGAAAAGGACAAAACAGGACAGAAATTAGTGCAACACTTACAACATGTTACGTTATGGATGGAGGTAGCAAAAGAATGTGGTGAAGAGCCCCCTCCTTATAATCCTACACATAATCTGGGAGAAACACGACTATATCCTACCTTAACTGCAGTTGCAGCTATAGGATACCAAGACCCTATTCCTATAGATCAGAAACCTAAACAATCCAAGAGGACCCTCCACAGTAACTTGAAAGAGACCTTACCCGAAAGGAGATTTTATAACCAAATGCCCCCGGGAGTGATAGAAGATCCTGAGATGAGGGCAGCGTGTGAAGATATAGGGAAAGAAAAGGAAAAATGGGCAGAGATATCAGGGACAGTTAAATTAGAATATTGTAAACAGCCAATTTGTGAGAATTAGAAATATGGGAAAAATATGAAGAAAAACTTCAAGAGGAGGAATTATTTTTTACTGATATGGATAATATAGCTAGTGCCTTACCTCATCTTAGTAGAGGGGGGCTTCCTGGATTCAAAAGTTTGAGCGGGTTACGGCAGGGTATACTTTAGGGCTAGGGGGTGTTAAAGCACTGTTAGCAAAACTCCTGGGAACGCATGCAACAAATCAAGTTTTTGCCAGAGCTAATTTACCCCAAGTTACTGTAGCAGAGACACGGTATGATGGTCTGAGTTTAATGAGCACAGACCCAGAGTTTGGAATGCTATAAAAGAACTATACCCCACCCAGAAGAATTTAGGGTCACTACTGAAAATGCGTTTTAAGATAGGAGAGGATATTAGTGCATATATTGCCCGATTTCAAGATTTGTGGGAAACCCAGACTGGGATGGTTTATTCTGACCCAGGTTTCCTGCCCCTATTTTTCCAAACACTTAGCAATACTTTGCCTAAATCAGTTTAATCAAGACTCGACACGATTGTGGGGTTAGAAGATGAGTCCTGGGCAAGACAGCAGTCACATATACAACATTTTGTTAAATTAGTTGAAGAAGAACAGATAAAACCTGAGAAAGATATGAAAAGTTTGCAGACAAAATTAATGGCTTTACATTGCAGGAGGAGTTTGATAAAAGTAAGATTAAAGAAAAGGAAAAGGACGATGAGAAGGAAAAAGAAAGAGAAGGTTTAAATAAAACAGAAAAGCAGCATGAGACAGAAAACCAAAAACTTAGGGCCATTATAAAGCAGAAAAATGAAATTATTAGAGATTTAGAACAGTATGATATTGAAGACGACGACGATCCTTAGGAGAATTTTGGTTTATATGCTCAAGCTTGGAACCAGACAGGACCAAACAATGGGGGTACTTGGAAAAGGGGACAGGCAGGACCATTTCAGGCACAGCGTTTTCAAAGAAGCACCCTTAGTTGCTGGAACTGTGGCAGAAGGGGACATCTTCAGCGTGAATGCCGAAGTCCCCCAGCCCGAGGATCAGCAAAACCACAAGGGCCACCCAATGCCTATCAGGGTCCTCAGAGCAGGTTTCCCCAGTGGCAGCCTCCTCAAGGGGGACCACAATGACTCTCTATGGTGATGCGGGCCATGCTCAATGAGCGTGAGCCGATAATTGAAGTCTGTCTAAATGGGTATAAAGTGCAAATGTTGTTGGATTCCGGAGTAACATCAGTACTAAATTCCCTACCCCAGGCGTAAGCTTCTCTCATCAAACTACTGTGGCAACAGGGTTTAATGGAGACCCAATTACTACCAAAATGACAGTACCCATCGAGGTAGAACTCATGGGGCAACATATCTGTAAACCCCTATTGTATGCCCCACACTGTCCAGTTAATTTGATGGGACGGAATCTACTATTCGCCTTTGAGGTACAGATGACCTTTATCAGCACACCATCTTTTTTGCTCCTGCAGACAGAGAGTCAGCCAAATTTTGCTAATATCCCACCTGAAATTTTGCTAATATCCCACCAGAAAACCCTTTTGGCCTAATAAGGTCTGCATCACCTGTCCGAATTACATTAAAAGAAAATTGTCAGGGTCCAAAAATTGCTCAATATCCACTACAGCCAGAAGCTGTAGTAGGAGCAAGTGAGGAGATTGATATGTTATTGCAAAATGGTATTATAGAACCCAGCACGTCTCAATTTAATACACTCGTTTCCTATTAAAAAGCCCAGTGGCAAGTGGAGAGTAGTCCATGATTTGAGAGGTCTTAATTCAGTGGTGGAGGCAGAATTCCCTCTTGTAGCAAACCCAGCTACATTGTTACAGCAAAACCCACCAAGGAAATAAAGTACTGTTTTAGATTTATCAAATGCATTTTTTGGGGGTCCTGGTCCATCCTGACAGTAGACCATTGCTGGCATTTCAATATAATGGACAACATTTTCAGTGGACTAGACTACCTCAGGGATACACAGATAGTCCCTCAATTTTTACTTGATGTTTAGACAAAGATCTAGCTCCTTTCAAACGCCAGCTACCTGGTTCAGTTTCATTTATCCAGTATGTAGATGATATGGAAATTAGACTTACCTGCTAATTGTTGTTCCTTAAGGAACTCTAGTCCAGTCCCGGAACCATAGAGTTGTGAACCTCCACCAGCAGCTTTGGAGACTGAAAGATGTCATCGCTTTGATGTCACTGGTATATCTTGGCAAGCACCGCCCCTCTTCCACCAGTACCTATTGACAAAGCAGACTAAGCAGAGCAACAAATAAGCAGTAACAGGAAAAACTAACTTTGCAACAGCGCATAACCACTATGTAAAAGCTATTTAAGAAAGTATGGAAAAACTATGTACTCCGGACGCCTGCTCCCTGGCGCCCCCGAGCCCACCCGGGCCTGCTGCCCCAGAAAGACTTCACTCTGGCTCACCCGTGTACCTTCCTAACACAGAAATGTCTGGTGTTCTCCTGGCTTCTTTATTGGGGGGTTTTTTTTCTTCTTCTTCTTCTTCAGGCTGTGTACGGGGAAATACCCTGGGAGGGATCCGGGACTGGACCAGAGTTCCTTAAGGAACAATTAGCAGGTAAGTCTAATTTCCATTTCCTTTTCGTCCCTCTAGTCCAGTCCCGGAACCATAGAGGATGTAACAGAGCAGTGAATATCAACGGGAGGGACCCGCAAGCCCAGCCTGAAGTACCGCTGAACCAAAACACACATCCCTCTTCGCCTGAACATCAAGCCGATAGTGCCTTGCAAAAGAATGCAACGAGGACCAAGTCGCCGCCTTACAAAATGTCCTCCACCGGCAACAAACTGAATTCTGCCCAAGACGCCGCCTGCACCCTGGTCGAGTGTGCACGAAGACCCACCGGAACCACCTTACCCTTCAACAGATAGGCCGATGCAATAGCCTCCTTTAACCACCTAGAAATTGAAGACTTCGCCGCTGCTTCACCTTTCCGCGGCCCGCCGAAGGCGACAAACAGACGGTCCGACTTTCTGAAATCCTCCGTCCTACGAAGATACTTCTTAAGCACCCGCCGGACATCCAAACGATGCAACCGACCGCCCGACTGAGCCTTCTGTTCGCAAGAAAAAACCGGAAGGGACACCACCTGGTTAACGTGAAACCCCGACACCACCTTAGGCAAGAAGGCCGGGACCGTGCGCAGGACCACCTTGTGATTGAAAAAAAGACAAGAATGGTTCTCTACAAGACAGAGCCTGCAACTCCGAAATCCGTCTAGCGGAACAAATGGCTACTAGAAAAATTGTCTTCAATGTCAAGTCCTTAAGGGAGGCCTCATCCAACGGCTCGAACGGCACTCCTATCAACGCCTCTAACACCACATTGAGATCCCACGGAGGGACGGACGTACGCCTTGGTGGCCGCAGAAGTAGCACCGCTCGCAAAAAACGCCAAATATCAATATGCGCTCCTACCAACTGACCCTGAATCCTCCCCCGGAAACAGGAAATGGTCGCCAACTGCACCCGCAAGGAGCTAGCCGCCAGACCTTTCTCCATGCCATCTTGCAAAAATGAAAGAATATGAGGCACCGAAGCCTTTAAAGGCTGTAGATCGCGCTCCCCGCACCAAGCTTCGAACATCTGCCACACCCGGGTGTACACCAGCGACATGAAACGCCTCCGTGCTTTCAGTAACGTAGCAATGACAGCCGCCGAGTACCCCTTGGACCTCAGCCGAGCCCTCTCAAGAGCCATGCCGTAAGCGAGAATCGACCCACCTGCGGCATGCGTAATGGCCCCTGCAGTAAGAGGTCTTCCCGAACCGGGAGTCTACATGGCCTGTCTATCAACAGCCGAATCAGATCCGCATACCACGGCCTTCTGGGCCAATCGGGCGCTATGAGAATGACCACGCCCCGGTGCCTCTCTATGCGCTGGACCACCTTTCCTATAAGCACCCAAGGTGGAAACACATAGAGAAGCCCTTCCACCGGTCACCGCCGTGCCAACGCATCGAGGCCTTCCGACATCCGCTCTCTCCGCCTGCTGAAGAACCTGTCCACTTTTGCCGATTCGAAGCTCGCCATGAGATCCATTATCGGAGTCGCCCAGCGCTGCACTAGCATCGCAAAGACCTCCGGGTGAAGACTCCACTCCCCCGGATCCACTCTGCGGCGGCTTAGGAAATCTGCCTCGACATTCTCCACACCGGCCACGTGCTGCGCCGACAACGCCCCCAAATTGCGCTCGGCCCAGCGCAACAGCTGACTGGCCTCCTCCTCCAGCGACGCACTCCCCGTGCCTCCCTGGCGATTGATATAAGCCACCGTTGTCGCATTGTCGGAGAGAACCCGTACCGCCACTCGACCCAATGTCCCTTGAAACTGTCGCAGCGCTAGATACACCGCGCGCATCTCCAGCCGGTTGATGGACCAACTCTGCTCCGGACTCGACCAGTACCCCTGGACAAACCATCCTTCGCAATGCGCCCCCCAGCCCGCGAGACTGGCATCCGTTGTCACCAGCCGCCAGGATGGAGCCTCCAGCGCCACGCCCCTTTCCAGGCTTCCGGGCCGCAACCACCACCGAAGCTCCTGCCGCACCTTCGGAGGGCACACCAATCGTTGAGACAAGGCGTCCCACTGATGAGACCAACACCGGAGAAGAGCATTCTGCAATGGTCGCATATGAAACCGGGCCCACTGCACCACTTCGATCGTGGCCGCCATCGTTCCGAGCAACTGCAAATACTGCCATGCCGTCGGAGCCCTGCACGCTAAAAACCTTCACACGAGCTCCCTTAAGGCTTGTGCCCTCTTGCTCGGGAGAAACACCACTCCTAGTTCTGTCTCGAAGCGCGCTCCCAAGTATTCCAGAGATTGAGCAGGAAGCAGCTTGCTCTTTGCAAAATTGACCACCCAGCCTAGGCTTTCTAAGAACTCCACCACGCGACCAGTGGCCACAGCACTCTCCTCCCTGGACTTTGCTCGAATCAGCCAATCGTCCAAATAAGGATGCACCAGAATCCCTTCCTTGCGGAGCGCCGCCACCACAACCACCATGACCTTTGTGAATGTCCGAGGCGCCGTCGCAAGTCCGAAGGGCATCGCCCGGAACTGAAAATGGCCCATGGGCACCGCAAAGTGCAGGAACTTTTGATGCTCGGGGCGCACGGGAATATGTAGATACGCCTCCGTGAGGTCCAATGACGTTAAGAATTCTCCCTTCCAGACCGCCGCAATGACCGAGCGCAAGCTTACCATCCGAAAATGGGACACTCGAAGGCAACGATTCACTCTTTTTAAATCCAGAATTGGCCGAAAAGTGCCTTCTTTCTTTGGAAGGACAAAATAGATGGAGTATCGACCGAACCCGTATTGATCCCGCGGCACCGGCACCACCACCCCGAGCCGCCGTAGTCGCCGAAGCATGTCCGAGACCGCCCGCAACTTCCGCGGAGCTCTGCACGGGGAAAGGACAAAGGAATCTAAGACGGGTCGATGGAGCTCCAGAGCATAACCCTCTCGAATGACCTCCAACACCCACTGATCCGTGGTAATTTGGACCCAGGCAGGGTAAAACTCCCGCAACCTCCCACCTATGGGAATGTCCACCACCTGGGTCCGCCTTATCTCATTGTGATTTCTTACCGCTAGAGGAGTGGAAGGGTGTAAAACACCTACCCGCCCCTCGGAAACCCCGAAACGCCTGGCCTCGCGGAGGAAAACGCCCCCTCTGAGATTGGCCAAAACGCGAGGGCCGAAACCTACGAAAATCCCTTGGGAGCCCCCTGGAGCCAGTCGTCCCGCGGCCCTGCTTTAGTCTATCCTCCGGGAGCCGACCGCCCTTGGATTCCCCAAGGTCCTTGACCAGTTTCTCCAAATCTGTACCAAACAAATGTTTTCCGCGAAAGGGGAGCTTACTAAGCCGCGCTTTGGAAGACCCGTCCGCCGACCAGTTACGCAGCCAGAGATACCGTCGCGCCGCTACCACGGAGGCCATACTCTTGGCCAGACCTCGAATCAGATCGTAGTGGATATCGGACAAATACGCTGTGCCAGACTCCAACCGCGCTAATTCTTCCGCCTGCGTATCCAGGAGTCCTTCCTGCAGTCGCTGGGACCACCGTAAGCAGCCTTTGGCTACCCACGCCCCCGCTATCGAGGCCTGCAAGGAAAGGGCACACATATCAAACACGTGCCTCAACAGAGTCTCTAATTTGCGGTCCTGTACATCCTTTAACGCCGCGGCGCCCTCAACTGGGATTGTGGTCTTTTTAGTAACCGCCGGCACTGCCGCATCCACCTTCGGTGAACGAAAAATCTCCCTATCTTGGTCAGAAAGAGGATATAACCGGGCTAAAGCTCTGGTGCCCCTGAGCGCCGATTCCGGAGCGTCCCACTCCTCTTGAATCATGTCTCGAAACACCCTATGAACTGGGAACACTCGTTGGGACTTCCGAACGGTTTGCAACAGAGGATCCTCTAACGCTTCCTCTGCCGACGGCACCACTGCGGGCATATTGAGCGTCTTTAGGGTTTCCGCAATTAGCGCCGGCAGCTCCTCGCGCCGGAACACCCAGACTACCCTACTCTGCTCCTCCGCGTCTAGCAATTCACCCTCTTCCAGTTCCCCCTCTGAAACGCCTTCCACCTCCACATCCGAGAGCTGTCCCTCGTCTTCCACCACCGAAGACGGGCCCTCCTCCACCAGTTCCCTACGTCTCTTGGCCGGACCTGCCACCCCCTCTAGAAGGCCCCCCGGCCTTTTCTGAACCTTTGCTCCTGGGGACTGAGCGTCCAGACCGGGCTGCAGCAAGGCCAACGCTTTCTGCATAAGCGAGAAAAAATCCGGGGGAATACCGGGCACTCCTCCGCTCTGGCTGCCTGCCGCCGCCGCCGAAGCGCCTGCCATTGAGGATGGACCAGCCGTCGGCTCTGGGAGATCCAAAGTAGGCGGCTGGGAGTCACCTACCTCCAAAGGGACCGCTGCGGGCTCCTCAGCCGGTCCCCCGAGCGCCTTTTCCATCCCCGCCGCCTCTAAAGAACAGCCCCTGCACACCCCAGACTCCAAAACCTCGCTACGCCTCACCCCACAGACGAGACAGCGGGGCTTAGCTGGCATCTTCAGCAGGACTCCCCCACTCAATTTGTGACAGGTTCCTGTGCTGAATACAAGAAGGATAGGAGTAGGACGATGTCCCAGCAAGACAGAGTCCCCTCACAGAAAAGAGCCCCCCCTTTTTTTTTTTTTTTTTTTTTAAATTTAAGTCACACTTGATGAAGAATTGCCCAACTAGCTGGAGCCTGAACGAAGATTGCTAAACGAAGCTCCGCAGGCCGTAAAAAACACGCGATGGCCCCTTCCCTCTAAAAACGCTGCACTGAAAATGGCCGCCGGCAACAGCTTCCCGCTCAAAAAATCCAGCCGCAAACGAAATTCACGCGGCAAGGCCAACTGCCCGACAGACGGGGGCCGCAGGAAAAAACTCCCGAGTCACTCACCGCTGCTGTGAAGAGGAAGGAGAAGGGGGCGCAGAAGAGTACCACCAGCCTCGGAGCACCGCCGAACTCTGCTTCAGCCTCGGCGGTTCTGCTCCCAATAGTGCAGGGAAAGGCCTCACCGGCTTGCAGACTCTACACAGCCGCTGCTGTGCCGATCAACCTTCCACCTGCTCCTCACCCCTTGAAAGAGGGTTCGGGAGCAGGGAGGCAATGGAGCAACGCTGATCTGCCGGTCTGAGATGCAGGGAAAATGCCCCCACCGGCCTAGTAGTCCCTGTCCTGCTGCTGCACTGCCGTTCAGCCTGCCACCTGCTCCTCACCCCTTCAAAGCGGGTTCGGGAGCAGGGAGGCACTGAGCAACGCTACAATGCTCGTTTACACGCTGGGGCTATTAATAGAGAGAAAAAGAAAAAAAAAAAAGAGAGAGAGAGTGAGAGAGAGAGAGAGAGGAAGAGCGCAAAGAAACAGGTCCACAGCAAGCAGGAACCCTTTCAGCAGCAGCAGGTCTGCACCTAAAATAAACCCAAAAGGTAAAATTACCCAAACCAAAAATAAATATGCCAAAAAGAAAACTCTGCTTATTTGTTCCTACTGAGCCCAGTCCCGGGCTCAGAACCTCCAAGCTGCTTGGAGACTGAAAGTACTGGTGGAAGAGGGGCGGTGCTTGCCAAGATATACCAGTGACATCAAAGCGATGACATCTTTCAGTCTCCAAAGCTGCTGGTGGAGGTTCACAACTCTATGGTTCCGGGACTGGACTAGAGGGATGATAAGGAATTACTTTTAGCAGACACTGAATAATTATGTAAACAATATACTAGAGAATTGTTAGTGTTATTGGCTAACGGTGGTTACAGAGTGAACAGGGAGAAACTTCAGTACTGTCAATTACAGGTTACATTCCTTGGAATGACACTCAGTGAAAAGGAAAAACTACTAGGACCCATATTTCAGGAAGCTGTGCTCAAGGTCACTGAACCTCGCACTGTGAAAGAGTTATGAGCACTCTTGGGACTGTTAAACTATAACCGTCTCTGGGTGCCAGGATATAGTGTGAGGACTCAGACATTCAGGAGACATTTGAAAGGGAACCCGAAAGGTTCCCAGCCTATAACTCTTAGTGAGGAAGAAAGGTTATGTTTGCAAACCTTATTGAAGGATCTGAATGATTTGCCATCACTCTATTTACCTGATCACAGCCTCCCAGTGGATGTCTATGTGTTTCACAGCCCCACTGCCTGGGTGGCAGTTGCCACACAGAGAGATGGTAAAGTAGTGGGACATTTGTCAGGATCTTTTTCTCTAGTAGAGCAAGGATTCACAAATTGTGAACAGGGATTAGTGGCCACTAGTGCAGCAATTGAAAAATTGTATGGTTATATGACTCCCTTACAGGTAAACTTATATAACGATTATACATTACATGCGCTTTTAAAGTACAATACCATTCATTTCTTACCCGCCAGAGTAGGTAAGTGTGTAGCTGCGCTGCTACGCAGCCATATTAGACACCACTTGATACCAAAGCAGAATCCTTTTAGGGATTTACAGGATCTCCTCCAGGTATCTACTATCACACATGACTGCCTGCAGCAAGTAGGAGATGATGTCAGACCCACGTTAGGAATAGTACCACATTCAGATGTGCCACAAGAGGCTGAATGCTGGTTCATAGATGGATCCCAGAGAGAAGGCAGAGCAGGTTTTGCTATCTGTAGAGTAACCCCACAGGGAGTAGTTACTTCCACAGCACAGTATGAGATGCCTCTAGGATACAGCGCACAGAGTGCAGAAATCGCAGCACTAGCACAAGTCCTGAGAGAAAATGAAAATAAACATCTAGTAATTTACACCGATTCTCAGTTTGTAAGAAGCTCAGTACACATATAGTACCATTTGGGCCAAGAGGGGATATTTGTCAGCTAAAGACCAACCTCTCCAACAAGCTGAGATCCTAATGGAAGTGTTTGAAATGCTCAGAGAAAGAGCAGAGCAGGGCTATTTGACAGCATGTGAGTGGATTGCAGCACATCAGGAAGTTAAGACATGGGAACAATATGGAAACTCGATAGCTGATAGCCTAGCACAAGAAACCACTTATCCTGAAGTCCCTGAGACTATGGTAGTAACCCGTCAGCAGAGTAGCCAGCATGACCTTTGTAAACTGGAGGATTTACAGAAAAATGTGTTACAGAATGAATTACAGCGATGGGTGAATGCTGGATGTAAAAAGATCCACAACGTATGGATGCACCCTTCAGGGAAGATGTGTGTTTCCTCTGCTACTTTGATAAATCTGTCAACTATGCTGCACTATGCAGATCATTGCAGTGTGACAGCCCTGGTCTCTCATCTTGGGGATACATTGTGGTGTCCTGATATGCGTAAGTTGGTTCAGGCAGTAATTAGTGGCTGCCACACCTGTATCACTAGCACTCCCCATGCACGTCTTAAACCAAGTGGGGGTGCAATACCAAGACCACAAGGACCTTTTCTGCATTGGCACATCGATTTCACTGATATGCAGGTGAAATGTCGGGGTAGACGATACCTATTGGTTCTGGTTTGTCCCTACTCACAATGGGTTGAAGCATTTCCATGCAAGAAAGAGACTGCTGCTGAAGTCCTAAAAGTATTAATGGAACATATAATTCCCCGGTATGGGATCCCTGCCCAAATCTTATCAGATAATGGGTCCCATTTTAAAAATAAATTAAAGAATTTTCTGAAAAATTGCCCATTAGATGGCGATATGTTGCTGTCTATTCTCCTACCTCAAATGGCCTTGTAGAAAGGTGCAATGGTCTTATTAAAACACAGTTAAGAAAGCTAATGATTGGGAGTGGCCAGACCTGGCTGCAAGCATTACCTCTTTGCCTATATCTACTGAGAAATAATCCTATCAAGCGATTAGGTCTAACTCCTCACGAAATCATAACTGGAAGAAGAAGCATGTGCCCAGTTATGAAGTCAGGTACCCAAAATTTGCCCGACTTGTTTTCTGCTTATCTTACAGGACTTCAGACCAGTGTATCCTTGATTCAAAGGAAGTTGGCTTCCCGCACACCACCAACAGCGTTAATCCCATATGCTTTTGAATTGTGTGATCTTGTCTACCGCCGGATCCAGGTGAGGGACAAGTGGTACCATCCTATCTACTCTGGACCACACACTGTTACAGCTGTGACTCCAACCGCTGTTCAGCTTGATAACGGCACTTCGTGGATACACAGCAAAGATATTTTTCCAGCCCCTACCACCAGTAGTGTTCAACAAACTGTGGGTACAGAACAGTGATATCACTCGTGACGGACACTTCTCCGAGAGATCTGAAAAAGAGAAGCTCCACTTGGACTCACTATAAAGACATTTACCTAGTGCCTGTTTAAGATATTAGTATAACTGATCAATGTGTATACTATCTGAAGCCTATCCTGTTAGTCCCTTTGTGTTAGATCCGTCTCCTGTAATTTTCATTCAGTTAGTAATCATATTTGTTGTACTTTGCTTAGTATTACTGTTCTTAGATTACTTATATAATGCATAAGGCCCGCCAATCCCCATTGAATCCCTCTCCTTTTATGGTATGGGCAATTCTTTTTGGAGCATTGGTAGGATCACTTCTAGTTCTTTTCCTTCCATACTTATATATTCCTCAACCTGCTCCTCTGAATCTCTCTACACAGAAACTGAATAGTTCTTTCAATAGTTCCTTTAATATTTCCCAGAGTAGTCCCTTATGATCCCGAAGGTCCACCCCAGGAACTAATCTATGGAAATCCACAGTTCTTGAGGTTGTTCAATTAATGAATCTCTCAGACTGTATCATATGCACCCCCCCCTGCAAAAGGGAGTTGAGTATGCACCAGTCAATATAGTACCAGTACAACCAGTGGAGTACTCAGGGAACTTGGCTTGCCAGGATCCTACCGAATACTACACTACTCCATGCTGGGCCCCTTCTAACTGCTCCCATACTTGGGAACATTTCAATTTATCTAACCCGGTCCCAGTTCAAGTCTATGCGCCTCCTCATTTGATATATCCATATTGTATTGGTAATGGAGGGCTAGTCCATTCAGACACACACCCTTCACTGAAGTGTAATATCACCTACCATCCTGCACAACAGCGATTTACTGTTTCCCCCAGGTCTATAATTCCTTATAAAACTTTTCAGCTCCTTATAGCCGGGACAATTGGTCTGTAACCACTAATGCATCTTTGAATGTTACCTCTGCTTACTGGCAAAACACATACACGGTGGGTCCTATTTATAAAGATGGTTCAGCAGTCCAGACATCTGGATACAAAACTGGTACCCCTTATTCCTCTTGTTATTTTCCCCGTAATGATCAATCAACCATAAGGCAAACTTCAATTGCATGGGGACACAAAATGAACTGGATCTGAACCAAAAATACCCGATTCTCAGCCCTTGCAGGCCATTATTGGTATTGTCAGGGTTTTCTGTATCAGACTATAGGTCTGAATCATCTTCCTTGTGTTCTGATTAGGGCCGAGACCTATTCAGTGTTAATACCTCTTAATGTCAGTCACTATCATACAAAACACTCATACATAAGAGAGACACCTCCCCCTGGTATGATAAATCTGAAGATGCTGCTCTCATGGCCTCTTATGAATATATTAATTCCACATATCCACTGACAAAAACATGACTTGATGCCCTAAGTTATACCTCTTGGATTCCTATATTTCAAACCCCTGCAATTACTGCTGAACTAGGTATGGCTATACGTAGGTTGCAATGTTTGCTTCATGTCCAAATGCGTTCTGTCACTGAATCCATTACTCTCCTAGCCAAATCCCTTGAACAAAAGGTGAAATTTCACCGTTAATTTCCTTTCCTAGAATACTGCTAGACCAGTCCAGACAAACGGGTTGTGTACCCCTGCCAGCAGATCCTGGAGACAGAGAACTCTACCAGAGCTCTAATAGGCTGAACCCTGGTGATGCTGCTGAGGTGACGAGACTGTACCCCAAGGGGTCTCCCTCAGTATCGTATACAAGCTGAACTTCATTATAACTGAACAACTAAATACAGCCAGTCAAGCCGAACTGACTTCAACTATATACAAGGTGCTGAAAGCACTCCCAGAAACCGAACGCTGCCCAGAAGGAGGAAGGGACCAGAGGCTCACTTGTCAGGCCTCCGGAATGAAAAACAAGAAGGCAGGAAATAACGGCGGCTCCGCTGCACCAGCAGGACTGTGACTAACAGCAGGGTGGGTCCTGGACTGGTCTAGCAGTATTCTTGGAAAGGAAATTAACGGTAAGTGAAATTTCACCTTCCAATTAATACTGCTAGACCAGTCCAGACAAATGGGCAGTACCCAAGCTACCAACCTCTAGGGTGGGTCCAAAGCCGCCGAAAGCACTGCCGCGCCAAAACTCATTTCCTGTCGAGCCTGGACATCCAATCGATAGTAACGGACAAAAGTCGATAAAGACGACCAAGTCGCCGCCCGGCAGATGTCCAGAGGCGCCACATGGGAACGCTCGGCCCAAGACGTTGCCTGAGCCCACGTAGAGTGTGCTCGGAGCCCTACAGGCACCGACTTTCGCCGAAGAATATAGGCTGCCTCAATAGCTCCTCTCAACCACCTGGCGATAGTAGCCTTAGAGGCTGCAAACCCCCGACGGGAGCCCGCAAAGAGGACAAAGAGATGATCCGTCTGCCACAAAAGAATTGGTGACTTTAAGATACCGACAGAGGACTTGTTTGAGGTCTAACGCACGTAGGTGACGCTGACGACCCGCACACTGCTCTTGAGAGAATGACGGCAAGAAGAGAGGCTGATTGACATGAAACAGAGTAACCACTTTGGGCAAAAAAGGACGGAACTGTCCGAAGAGTTACGCCCTCCGACGAGACAGAAAGATAGGGATCTCGACAAGAAAGCGCTTGGAGCTCGGAAATGCGCTGCGCCGAGGTTATGGCCACCAGGAACACCGTCTGTAAGGTTAAGTCTTTGAGCGAAGAGGCCCGTAAGGGCTCAAACGGCGAAGCCACTAAGGCCCGGAGGACAAGGGCGAGGTCGCAGGACGGCAATACCAGACAGCACGGAGGCCGCACGGACTTAACCCCTCTGAGAAAATGCGAGACGTCGGCATGCGAGGCGATAGAACGCCCCAAAACTGGACCACGGAAACATGTGATAGCCGCCACCGGAACCCGAAGAGTTCCGAGAGCCAGGCCCTTGTCAAGGCCGGCCTGGAGAAACGCCAGAATGTCCAGAACGCCGCTACGCCAGGGAGACACCCTGCGCTGTGAACACCATGATTCGAAAAGATGCCACACCCGAGCATAGGCTAAGGAGGTGGAAGAACGCCGCGCCCTAAGCAAGGTGGATACCACGCTAGTCAAATATCCCTTGCGTTACTGAGAAATGTTTCGTCCAATTTGCTTTTTAGAATAAGTTAAACATTCTATGTGTTAACACTGATATTAGGTCTCAGATTCGACTTGCACTCTTTCTGGACTCGCGTCCTTTCTTACGGTGCTGTCAATAACATCAATGACCTCAGTGCTCTTTAAATTCCAGGTATAATGACAATGTTGAATTTACTAATAAATATGTCGTGACTTAACTTAAAAACCTTATCCCTTCTCATGCAGCTTAGGTAATCTGGATCCCGACGCTCTATTTGTGGCGCCGTATCGGCGTTTCAAACTACTGTTTTCTTCAGGAGATCCTGCCCCAAACTTTATTTGATGCTGCCCGCGCTCTCATGTATCTTTCTTTCAAAAAATGGCTCCAAAAGCTCTAAAGAACGCCGCGCTTTTGGAGCCATTTTTTTGAAAGAAAGGTACATGAGAGCGCGGGCAGCATCAAATAAAGTTTGGGGCAGGATCTCCTGAAGAAAACAGTAGTTTGAAACGCCGATACGGCGCCACAAATAGAGCGTCGGGATCCAGATTACCTAAGCTGCATGAGAAGGGATAAGGTTTTTAAGTTAAGTCACGACATATTTATTAGTAAATTCAACATTGTCGTTATACCTGGAATTTAAAGAGCACTGAGGTCATTGATGTTATTGACAGCACCGTAAGAAAGGACGCGAGTCCAGAAAGAGTGCAAGTCGAATCTGAGACCTAATATCAGTGTTAACACATAGAATGTTTAACTTATTCTAAAAAGCAGATTGGACGAAACATTTCTTAGTACTACAGTAATTCGTTCAGAAAAAGAGACCTCATTAGGTTGTAAATATCCCTTGCGAGCTAGCCTGTGGCATTCAAGAGTCAAGCCGTAAGCGAGTAAGGAGCTGAGTCTTCCATTGCAATTGGCCCCTGTTGCAGAAGCACCGGAAAGCCCTGCAGCGGCAGAGGCGCTGCTCGCGAAAGTCGGATGAGATCCGCATACCACGGCCTGCGAGGCCAATCTGGAGCTACCAGAATCACCGGCCCGTGATGCTCTCTGATCCGTTGAAGAATCTTGCCGACCACGGAGGAAAGACATACAGAAGGAGTCGAGGCGGCCACAGCTGCGACAATGCATCTATCCCGTGCGACCCGCTGTCCTTCCATTGGCTGAAGAAGATCGGTGCTTTGGCATTCTCCCACGTCGCCATGAGATCCACCGCCGGCTGACCCCATTGCTGAACAATCAGCCGAAAAGGAGCCGACGCCAGAGCCCATTCTCCGGGATCCAGCTTATGGCGGCTGAGGAAGTCCGCTTCGATGTTGCTTTTCCCCGCAATGTGTTGCGCTGAAATGGCGAGTAGATGCCGCTCCGCCCACGGGAGGAGCAGCCTAATTTCTCTCGAGACCCCCGGACTTTTCTTGCCCCCTTGGCGGTTGAGATATGCCACCGTCGTGGCATTGTCGGAGAGAACATGAACTGCCTGACGGTGTAGGACAGGTAGGAATCTCCGTAAGGCTAAGCGAACCGCTCTCGCCTCGAGGCGATTGATGGACCAGCGAGCCTCCGGAGGCGCCCAGACCCCCTGTGCTGCGTGCGTGCCACAAAGCGCTCCCCACCCGGAGACACTGGCGTCCGTCTTGAGAAGCAGCCAGCGCGGAGACTCCAAGGGAACCCCCTGGAGAAGGTTGCGTGCCCGGAGCCACCAACGAAGGTCTAGCTGTACCGCCGGCGGAAGTGGAAGTCGAACCTGATAGTCCTCCGACACTGGTGACCATCGCGATAGGAACACCCTCTTCAACTCGCGCATATGCGCCCTCGCCCAGGGCACAACATCGATGGTCGCCGCCATGGATCCCAGAAGCTGGAGGTAGTCCCAAGCTCGAGGCACCTCTCGCCGCAAGAATCGCTGGAGCTGATCCACAATCTTTCTGAAGCGACCTTGTGTAAGCATCACCCGCCCGCGGCGAGTGTCGAACCGAGCACCCAGAAATTCGAGGTCCTGAGATGTCTGGAGGCAGCTCTTGGAGTGATTGATCACCCACCCCAGGCTCTCCAGGAAAGCCACTACGCGGGCTACCGTCTCGTGAGCCTCTGACAGAGAGTCTGCCCGAATTAGCCAATCGTCCAAGTAAGGATGCACTCGGACCTCCTGTTTGCTTAAGGCCATTGCCGCCACCACCACCATTATCTTGGAGAACGTCCGTGGCGCTGAGGCTAACCCGAAAGGTATGGCTTGGAACTGAAAATGTCGGCCTAGAACCGCAAATCTGAGGAATCGCTGATACTCCATCCGGATGGGAATATGAAAATAGGCTTCTGCGAGATCGAGCGACGCCAGAAATTCACCCTTGCGCACCGCCTGGATTACGGAACGCAACGTCTCCATCCAAAAATGAGGAACCCGAAGGTTGCGGTTTACTCCCTTGAGGTCTAGAATAGGAAGAAAAGAGCCATCTTTCTTGGGCACCACGAAATAAATGGAGTACCGACCTGTCCCTGCTTCGTGGGGCGGGACAGGACAAATGGCGTTCAAGAGAAGCAGGCGCTCGAGAGTGGCCTGGATGACCCGGCGCTTCTCGGGAGAACCTGCCGGAGAGACTAGAAAGGCCTCGGGGATTGGGCGAGAGCACTCGAGAGATGCTGTCGAGAACCCAAAGATCGGAGGTAATTCGCGCCCACTCCTGAGAAAACAATGCCAGCCAACCTCCTACTGGCGGCACAGACCGGAGTGGACCTAGCGCCCCGTCAGCGGGAGGACCTCGCGGTCCCTGAGAACTTTCCCCCCGCAGAGTAGGAGTCAGAACCTTTCCGGGCCCCCCAAAAGGACTGGTTTCCTCTTTCAAAGAGATTAGGCTGAGCAGGCGGCAAGGAAGGTTTGAAGGAACGATACCTCCTGAAGTCCCTTCTTCTGGAGAAACGGCGAAAAGATTGTGCTCGAGAAGACCTTCGGGACGAAGCCCGCGGCCTATCCTCCAGTAACTGTTGGGGCTTAACCTCCCCAAGATCATTCACGAGCTTGTCCAGCTCCTCGCCGAACAGAAGCTTACCCTTGAAAGGCAATTTAGAGAGTCTGGACTTGGAGCTGACATCCGCCGCCCATTGACGAAGCCACAGCCAACGCTTTGCCACCGTCACGGCTGCCACTGATCGAGCTGAGAGGCACAACAGATCATAAAAGGTATCGGCCAAGAAGGCCGTGGCAGACTCCAGCCGACCGAGAGAGGAATCTTCTGGAAAACGCTGGATCCAGTGCAACAGCGCTCGGGCTGCGAGCCCACCGCATACCGTCGCCTGCAGAGCCATGGAGGACGCGGAGAAAGCCGTTTTCAATAGGTTTTCTACCTTCCGGTCCTGTGGAACCTTGAGTGCCGCTCCTCCCTCCACAGGGATGGTGGTATGCTTAGTAACTCCGGAAACCAAGGCATCTACCCTAGGATACCCGAGCCACTGCTCCAGAATCTCCGGCGGTCAAATATATAGCTGCCCTAAGCGATGAGCGTTTCGCAATGGCGTGTCCGGAGAATCCCATTCCCGGGACACCATTTGCTGCAATTTGGTAGGGAAGGAAAAGCCTTAGAGGGCTTTCGAATGCACTGCAAGATGGGGTCTGCCTGAGACTGAGCTTGAGAGGCTTGAGGTTCCGCTGGCGCGGAAAGACGAAGTGCTTCCGACACCTGACCGATGAGGGCGGACAACTCCTCTTTTCGGAACAGCCGGATATCCTGTGACTCCTCCGGCCCGGGAACAGAAGAATCCGATGCAGAATACTCCCCATCTTCGTGCCCAGAGAGATCCTCGGACTCTCCCTCGGAAAACCCATCCTTGCCAGGGTCGCGATCATCCTCCATAAGCAAGTGCAATGACTTAGACCAGGGGTCTCAAACACGCGGCCCGCGGGCCGCATGCGGCCCGCGAGACAACTTTGTGCGGCCCGCGACGGCGGAAAACCAAAAATCCCCCAAAACCCTGGCTTCTGCTGCTGCCGTTGCCGCCGTGGCAGCAGCAGAATCAATTGTCACATTAAAACAAAAAACTGACTTCTGCTGCTCACGCAGCTGTCCTGCGGCCCCTTTCCCTCTGCCCGGAGATCCGACTCTGCTCTCAGCGGCGTGCTTTTCAAGCCGCGAAGAGAGTATTCCCCACTCGCGCGGCTTGAAAAACCGCGCGAGAGGGGAATACTCTCGTCGCGGCATGAAAAGCACGCCGCTGATAGAGCACAGTCGGATCTCCGGGCAGAGGGAAAGGGGCCGCAGGACAGCTGCTTGAGCAGCAGAAGTCAGTTTTTTTTTTAAATTTGACAATTGATTCTGCTGCTGCCACGGCGGCAACGGCAGCAGCAGAAGCCAGGGTTTTGGGGTTTTTTTTGTTGGCCGGTAATGTGCTATGGAGGGGCTGACTGAACTGGAAGTGGGCTATTGGCAGAGGGGGCAGGGGGGGGTTATGACTGGTAATGGGCTGGGGGGGGTTATAACTGGTAATGGGCGATGGTGGGGGCTAGGACTGGAAATGGGCAGATGGGGGTTAGGACTGGAAGTGGGCTATCGGCAGGGGGGGGGTTATCACTGGTAATGGGCGCTGGTGGGGGCTAGGACTGGAAATGGGCAGATGGGGGTTAGGACTGGAAGTGGGCTATTGGCAGGGGGGGGTTATGACTGGTAATGGGCTATGGTGGGGGCTAGGACTGGAAATGGGCAGATGGGGGTTAGGACTGGAAGTGGGCTATTGGCAGGGGGGGGGGTTATGACTGGTAATGGGCTATGGTGGGGGCTAGGACTGGTAATGGGCAGATGGTGGTTAGGACTGGAAGTGGGCTATCGGCAGGGGGGGGGGTTATGACTGGTAATGGGCTATGGTGGGGGCTAGGACTGGAAATGGGCAGATGGTGGTTAGGACTGGAAGTGGGCTGATTGGGGGGTTAGGACTGGTAATGGCCTATGAGGGGAGGTAAGACTGAAAATGGGGTGATGGGGGATACGACTGCAAGTGGGCTATGGGGGGGACTAGGACTGGTTATGGGCTATGGGGGGTCTAGGACTGGTAATGGGCTGGGGGGGTTGCTAGGACTGGAAATGGGCTGAGTGGAAGGGGGGCTTGAACTGCAAATGGCTGATGGGGAGGGGGGCTTGGAATGGAAATGGGCTGTGAGGGGAGGGAGCTAGGATTGGAAATGGGCTGATGGGGGGCTAGGATTGGAAATGGGCTGATGGTGAGGCTAGGATAGGACTGGAAATGGACTGATGCAGGGACTAGAAAGGAGCAGATGCTGGGTGGGGCTGGAACTAGAAGGGAGCTGATGTTGGGGGAGGATTAGAATGGGATGGAGCTGGGAAAGTGAAATGGAGAGGGGAAAAATATTTTGTCTGGAAGAGAAGACAAATCTACAATTGGCCAGGTATTGGGAGAGTAAGTGGGGATTGAGGATGGAGGGGTAAAATTTGAGTGGATGAAATAGGAAAGAGGAAAGAGCAAAAGGAGAAAGATTAGTATGTTAAAGCAGATGTAGAGAGAGAGAATGGAAAAAAACTAGAAGAGAGAAGAAAGGACAAATGGACAGCAGACGATGGAGATAGCAGAAGACACGAAGAAACCAGAAGTGGCTGGAGCAATTGCAACTGAAAAAAAATGCACAAAAGGTAGAAAAATATCTCTTTATTTTGAATTTATTAACTGGAATATGTCAGCTCTGGGAAATGTGCATCATTAATGTCTGTGCTTTGGTACAAGAAATTATTTATAGTTTTATTTCTACAGTGCTGAGGTATTCTGTGTAATTCCTATTTGACATTGCTACTTGTTCTCTTTTCCCAGTAGGTCATGTATTGTTCTCTGAAATGTATTGATTTAATATTTGCAGTGTTGCCTTTTGATAGGTAGAGTATGGTGCTTTGTGAGTCCTGGTAGTGCTGTTATGATACGGGGGGTTTGCTATGGGTTCCAAATGGGCAGTGTTAGTAGTAGTTCCTAATGTGCCTGGCGGTTGGCACTGGATTATAGTAATATAGAAATTTTCTAGTCTTTCTTTATCCATGCACTCATTATGCAACATTATGCAAATATTTATGCAAATGAGGCCCCTTATGCAAATGAGGCCCGTGTCTTATGCGGCCCCCGGGTTACTTTACAAGTCCTCATTCGGCCCTCAAAGCAATTTGAGTTTGAGACCCCTGACTTAGACGTATGTTTGCGAGCTATCGTACTCTTAGAACGCTTACGGCCAGAGGAAGCAGCCAAGCGCTCAGGTGCCGCTGGCTGCTGTCCCATCGAAGGAGCCGAGGATTCAGCTCGCCATAAGGCCCATGCCTGGCAGAAAAGCAGGAGAAGTTGGTCCTCGGAGGGTGAGCCAGGTGCCAAGGAGCTCATGGCAGCCGGAGAGACCCCCATAGGGGCTCCCGGCAATGTGGGCACCGAAAAAGAAGTTAGCGGACCCTCCAACGCAGGCAATTCAGGAGCCGTGGCTTCCTGAGCTGACAAAAACGCTGAAGACTCCCCTGGGTGCGCCAGACAGGATGCGCATTGTTGAATTTTCAGCTCCTTCTGCTTCCTGTTGCACACAATGCACCTAGGACCAGAAGAAGGCATTGTGTGTTCAAAACAGTGAATTTAAATTTTATTTCTTCTTTTCCTGATCACTCCTCTTTATAGGTCTCAATCCCAGGGAAAATCCCCTTTAAGGAGGTGGAAGAGACAGAAGCACACACAGCAGAGCAGAGCTGGGCTTCCCTCCAAAAATCGGAGCTCTGGGGAAAAACAAAATGGCCGCTGGAAAAATAAAAGTTAAATAAACACTCAAAAAAGCAGCGATTTTGCTAAAAAAGGCAGAATCCAGCCCCCCAGGCAGGATTGACCCCTCTGCCAAAAATGGGGCAATTCTGAGACCATAAAAATTCGGCAGATTTGGACCCCTCAGGAGCTTCAGCATGCATAGACAAACAAAAGCTGTACTCACAGATGCCGGCCAGTGCAGGGATTCCAAGGGCAGGATCAGGAAAACAACATTTTTTTTTTTTTTTAGCTGTATTTATATCCCGCTTTTCACCGGGTCAAAACGGTCAATTGGGAGATACATTTAACACGAGGGGATATGACACACATACGCTAATACTTACAGGGAACATGGGCAATGGAGGGTTAAGTGGCTTGCCCAAGACCACAAGGAGTGCCTATAGGACTAGAAATCCCAGTCCCTCCGGCCTGAGATTGCTGTCCCCAGGTGGGACTTAACATCTGATGCCAAAAGAACACTAACTCAGAGGGAATCCCAGAGTGTTAGTGAGCCCTTCTTCCAGCCAAGGCTGCCCTCATGGCTAGCTGCTGGGAATGTCTTCAGTCTGCGAGCATCACTGTTTCTGTACAGGAGCTCAGCTGAAACACCCTGCCAATAGAGGGAATCACTCCCACAGGAGAGGAGCCCCCAAGCCGTGCCCCGAAATAGGGATATTAATACTTCCTCCAAAAGGAGCAAAACAAAAAAGCTACCAGATCTGCTGGAGACAGAGAAATACTGAGGGAGACCCCTTGGGGTACAGTCTCATCACCTCAGCAGCATCACCAGGGTTCAGCCTATTAGAGCTCTGGTAGAGTTCTCTGTCTCCAGGATCTGCTGGCAGGGGTACACAACCCGTTTGTCTGGACTGGTCTAGCAGTATGAATTGGAATAATCAAATGACTCTGCAAAATAGACGAGCTTTAGATCTGTTGTTAGCAGCTGAGGGAGGAGCATGTAAATTCATTAATGAAACAAATTGTTGCACAGTCATAGCAAACCAAACAACTTTTGAACTTAATGCAATGGATAAAATTAGACACGTGTCAGAATTACATCTGGATGATTTCAAAGGTGGAATTCAGGTTGGAGCATGGTGGAACGTTGCTGCTTCTTGGTTTACAGGCCTAGGCTCTGGCCTACGTGGCTTACTTATAGCCTTGTTTGGTCTGCTCATTGCTTTATCAAACTGCTGTATTTTTTCATTTATTCTAGCTTTCTGTAGAAGGTGTTTGACTAAGGTATCTACCACAACTCTAATTCTTACTTTCCAAAATCAAGTCAATGAATATATTTCTCTAGCTCGTAGACCTAGAGTTAATATAAATGGTAACTTGTCTGAGGCCCATCCTCTTATACCAGAGGGGTTCCACTTGGTAGCGGTCCAATATTCAGGTAACAAGTAACTCTATATGGATTTCCTCTCTTTTCAAGTTCTCTATGTTAGGTATAGAATTAATGGGTTTCAGATCTCATGTAGCAATCTGGTCTCATCATGTCTCCATCTCTTCAGCGAGTCTCACTGGAAGTTCCGGACAGCAGAGTATAGAAGGGCACACTACGGAGACAGCAGAGGGGACCTGAATGGGATTCAAGAGGGGAATGTGGGGAAAAGATGAATCCCCTTCAGGTACCTTTATTACAGGTTGAATCCATCTTGTGCTAACGTCTATAACTTAGGCCTAAGAAACAGCTTGCTAAGAAACAGCTTGTTCTGGCTTCTTCACACTGAAACTGCAAATTCAGCGAAGATTGAACTGTGAAATGACCTCATATCCTATCCCAGAGAGCTTACACAATGAGAATCTCTGGACACTATACATCTAATGAAAGACTGTCACATGGGCCTACATGGGCCTCTCGAATGCACCAAGGAAAATGTAAACAAAGACGACGACAACAGAATCTACAGTTTATCTAACAGGAAACACGACTCGCAAAAGGCAAGTGAAAAAAAACAGGAAACAAAAGCCAGCATACAGAGACAAGGCGAGTAAGACTGGAGACAGGATATCGAGCCAGTGAGAACAGAATGCTACAGAGAGTAAGGATCAGAGGGCAGATTTTCTATAGAATAATAAAAGAATGAGAGGAAATCTATTTATCAGCAATTTTTAGATATAAATATGAATAAGGAATCTTAATAGATAGACAGATGGTAGCTGATCTCACTAGAGTAAGGGTCTCTCTGTCCCAGGACCTCTTTTTTTATCAGGTGCTTTACTTACTTGTAAATGTATTGATGTTGTGGATTGATATTGAAATTTGTACAAAAGTAAAGCTTGTGATGTTACAGACCTGATAAGATAAATAAACCTTTTTACATGCTTTCATGGTGGCACGAGCAATTTGTTTAAGGTCCTGTATATGTATGTTGGGGTCGAACACAAACAGCCAAAAACAAAAATAGAAAATACCTAATTAGGGGAAGCCCAGAAAAGCCCCAACAGTCAGAAGACTTATGAGAAGAGACTTGAAGACCTAAATATGTACATTCTGGAGGAAAAGAGGGACAGGGGAGATATGATTCAGACCTTTAAATACTTAAAAGAGTATTAATGAACAAACAAACCTCTTCCAAAGACGAGGAAACTGTAAAACTAGAAGACATAACATGAAGCTGCAAGGGGGTAAAATGAAAGGCAATGTCAAGAAATAGTTTTTCACTGAAAGGGTAGTGGACGCTTAGAATGCCCTCCCGATGGAAGTGGTGGGGGTGATATACACAATGTGATATGTTATTTTTACAATGTAATATAATTTTTGTATTCCACTCATCTAAAATGGTGCAAATCCTTCCTATCCAACAGATGGCAATATGTAAGAACCTGCACCGCAACCTCTGAACCATTCATGCAGAAACAAGGGGTTCCCCAAGGATCATCCCTCTCTGCATTGATGTTTAACATCTATATGCAGCCCATCTGCTCCCTAATAAGCTCGTTCAACGTCCAATGCTTAGCTTATGCTGATGATATCCTGCTATTTATGCCATTTACAATTCAGCAGCCAGACTTCTCCCCAATAACAAAATGCTTTGACGCAATAGCGGACTGGTTATACACACAAAATCTCAGGATCAATCACACCAAGACAGACGTCCTCTTCGTTACAAAAAACCAAGCCTTCATCCCACCAACAATATTAAAAGTCAAGAATGCAGAACTGACAACCAAATCTTCAATCCGCTACCTCGGAATCACCTTAGACCAGAGACTGGATATGAAAGCACATATAAAAAACACTGTAAAAACAATATATCACAAAATACGAACTCTCTGTCATCTCCGACCACTATTAGACCCTAGTGACTTCCGAACAATCTACCAGGCATTGGTTTTTCCACACTTCGACTATGCTAACAGTATCCTATATGGGCTCTGTCACTCGGTTGCCAGTGACACAAAGATTATACGCCACTAGGTAGCGCTGTTAAAGAACAAAGAGTCCAAGTGTAGGGTAATAAAGGCTTTTATTCCCCGTTTAAAGCAAGGTTCAACTAAGAGATATTTTAGATAACAGAAACAGTCCTTTGTTTCAAAAGGTACCAATATTCACTGGCTAGTTAACTGTTACTTCACAGTTTAAAGCAGGTTTTCTTCAAAGTAATATTCAGTATAATAAACCTCAAATTATACTTCATTTATTCTTCTGTGGAGCATACATACTTTGGAGGATAGGCAGTGCACCAATCACATTCCATTTCCTCAGGCAAAGGTGAGGGAATAGTGCTGGGAGAATCCACTTCCATCAAATCCTCTCCCCTATACTGATTCAAAGGGCTTCCACTGTCCCTGTCTATTTCAGCATGGTAATCTACAACTTGGGAGTTTGGCTTCACATAACCAGGGACTCTTAAGGCTGGCGGCAGTTTAGTGAACCAGTCTTGACTCTTGTTTCTCCTAGGAGGAATACTTCTTTTAGCATAACTTTTAGCAGTACAATCACTGAGTAAAAACTTCCGTTGCTTATAAAACTGCTTTTCCCTCTGAATAGGTGAAACTGGGCAATGATCCTCTAGAGATAAGCTTCTGTCAGAACCTCCCTCTCTGGTTCTTAGCTTTCTTCTCTCTATGTTACAAACAGGCAGAGTATAGGAACTAGGCGTGGCAGAGCCTCTCACCTTGGAGCAACTTCCACCAAACTCCCCTTGCACAACAGGTCCAGTTTGGGCTTTCTGGCTTCCCACCTTGTGAGGTCTGTTTCTCCTCCAGCTTCCAGCTTGGCTTCTTTCACAGCAATCAGGCTTATGTCCTTGATAGCCTCCAGGGTTCTCTGCTGTTTCTCCTTCTAGTCCAGCTCCAGTTCCTTCTTCCTCTTTCTCCTCCTTCCTCAGCTCCTGCTGCTTCACATGCTCATTCCACTGCCTCCTCTGCTTATGCCACTGCTGTCCAGAAGCATTCTGCTCTGGCTTATAAAGTGAACCGTTACTGCTGACTTCCTGGTTCCCCTTCAGCTGCAGGTCATCAGTGAGCTTAGGTTCATTAAGACCAATATGTCTGTTCCTGCTCCCTCTAGCTGTGCCTGGAGGTAACTGCACATCTAGTTCTTCTAAAACAGGATTTCTTTTCTTAAAACCAACTTTATTAGTGCCCGCATCATGACAGCTCCCAAAGGCAACTCTTCACCCACTCCAAATGGCAATGAACTCTGCAGCAAGAGTACTGACTGGGACACCACGAATGAACCATATCACCCCAATTCTGATAAATCTGCACTGGCTGCCCGTTCAAGCAAGACTCTTATACAAGATTCTAATCACTACCTTCAAAGCCCTGCACAACCAATCTTCCCCAGCCATCAAAGAATTGATCCACTATTCACATCCATGTAGAACCAAACGAACTATAATGGCCAACACATTGCTGATTCCCAAACAAATGACCACTTGCACAAGGACAGCCTCTAACCGAGCTTTCTCAATCTGTGCCCCCTTGGCCTGGAATGCCCTCCCAGCCGACATATGTATCATTTCTAGCCAATCCCAATTCCGGAAAGCACTTAAGCATTACCTATTTGTGAGACACTACCCGGAGTCTAACAACGTAACCTATACAACATCAAACCTCTCAATCTACCCAGACCAGACCTGCACAGAAAAGCAGACCCAGCCTAAGCTGGCCCACACTGAATAACATGGGGCACCAACCCAATACATAAACTGTACTGTATTTATTGCTGTAAATAACGCTGTAGATATGTTCATTCCCTGTTAAATCCAAGTTTTTACTCCCTTGTTTAATGTAAACTCTATGTGGCCCACCCACATATGTTGTTTATTGTAAACCGCACTGATATTGTAATAGCGCGGTATATAAGAAAAGTTAAATAAATAAATAAAATACCGCTGTAATATAATTTTGTATGTATGTAATAACTTTCTGACTCCCTTTGTTGTATATCTGCATCCTGGAAGGAGAGGCATGTGGCTAGTAACATGTAGCCTGCCACAGGTGCAGAAGTGCAAGAAGGGGAGTGAGACAGTATTAACCAATGCGTTACAGACATGCTGGAAGAGGGAGAGGATATAGTGTACTATAAAAGAACTGTGAAACAGAGGATAGGTGTGTCTGCTCAGTCAGGCATCCATTCTTGCAAGAATGTACTAAAGTTAACTCTTGCTTCACTGAGGAGTCTGTTATTGTGTAAAAAGTTATGTTTTATTACAGATTGGGGGCTCGTCCAGGATTGTGTCATCGCTGGAGGAGACCACCGCCGCCACCGAAGACGGGAAGACGCACCCGATGAGTTCAATGGCCTCATGTATTGACGGTGGGGGGCTCCACCAGTGTACTGACAGCAAAATCCTGAGACCATGAAGGAAAAATCAATACCGACTCAGAGATGCAGACCAGGTATTAAGCAGGCACAAACGCATCAACCAGGCAACTCCATGCATGGACCAAGATAATAAACAAGACTGTAAAGTATTATCTTGGTGGTTGAGTATCGAGACAGATTGCTGTGTGTATGAGACGTGTCCTAGACATGGAGTGAGTGCGGAATCTCAATCCGCGGTTCCAACACATCCGCGAAGAGTGCGGCCGGAGAGAGACAAAGCAAAAGGCAATATTGGTGAAGGAGGTCTCGATGGTTGTTAAGAATTCTAAAGGAAACTCGAGTAAGGATGGAGCTAGGAAAAAAGACCCCGGGGACATTCCTCCAGACAGTCCATTAGGGAGAATGTTGAAGTATTGGCAGAGTAATGAACATACTAAGAATAAGGATAAAGCATAGTAACACAGTAAATGATGGCAGCATGGTCCATCCAGTCTGCCCAGCAATATGGCAAGAGTAGGTGCACCTGTCGCTCCGTGCAGGCCACCCCTCCCCATGTCCTCCTCTAGGAGTGAACCCACCACTCCATGTAGGACACTCCTATTTGTTGAGAAGTTAGATAGTTCAGTTTATTTTGTTTTTATCCTGTTGCTGTAAAGGGATCTGCTGTGTCTGTCCATGCCATTTTGAAGTCCGTCACCGTGTTTGCCCCCACCACTTCCATCGGGAGGGCATTCAAAGCATCCACCACCCTTTCAGTGACAAGATATTTCCTGACATTGCCTTTCAATTTTTCACCTTGCAGCTTCATGTTATGCCCTCTAGTTTTACAGCTTCCCCGTCTTTGGAAGAAGTTTGTTTGTTCATCATTTCTCTTTAAGTATTTAAAGGTCTGAATCATATCTCCCCTGTCCCCCCTCTCCTACAAAAAGTGTACATATTTAGGTCTTCAAGTCTCTTCTCATAAGGCTTCTGACGCAGGTTCCAAATCATTTTGGTCGCCTTTCTCTGAACAGTTTCCAGTCTTTTTCCATCTTTTGCAAGATATGGTCTCCAAAACTGAACACAGTATTCCAAGTGAGGCCTCACCAGTGACCTGTACAGTGGCATAAGTACCTCTTCCTTTCTACTGGTAATCCCTCTTTGTATGCAGCCCAACATCCTCCTGGCTTTTGCCACCGCCTTGTCGCACTGTTTTGCCACCTTGAGATCATCAGAGATAATCACACCAAGGTCTTTCTCCTGAACCATGCACACCAACCTCTCGCCCCCTATCGCGTACATTTCCCTTGGATTTCTGCTACCTAAGTGCATGACACTGCACTTTTTCGCATTAAATCGTAATTGCCACGCATTAGACCATTCTTCCAGCTTTTGTAGATCTTTCCTCATGTTATCCACTCCCTCGGGGAGTCCACTCTGTTGCAAATTTTTGTGTTATCTGCAAAAAGACAGACTTCCATTCAGTCCTTCAGCAATATCACTCACAAATACATTGAACAGTGCCGAGCCCAAGACCAACCCCTGTGGCACCCCGCTAATCACCTTCCTTTCATCCTAGTGAGCTCCATGTACCTTCACCTTCTGTCGTCTGTCAGTCAACCAATTTCTAATCCAGTTTACCATCTTGGGACCCATTCCCAAGCTACTGAGTTTATTGACAAGCCTCCTGTGAGGAACAGTATCAAAGGCTTTGCTGAAATCCAGGTAGATGACATCCAATCGCATGTCCTTGATCTAGTTCCTTGGTCACCCAGTCAAAAAACTCAATCAGATTTGTTTGGCAAGACCGTCCTTCAGTAAAACCATATTGCCTTGGATCTTGCAACCTGTTGGTTTTGAGAAAGTTCACTATTCGCTCTTTCAGGAGCACCTCCATTACTTTTCCCGCCACCGAGATAAGGCTCATGGGCCTGTAGTTTGACCCTTCTTCCTTGTCACCACTTTTGTGTAGAGGTACAACATCAGCCATTCTCCAGTCCTGAGGAACCTCTCCTGTTTCCAAGGATCTGTTGAATACATCCTTTAACAGCCCTGCAAGAACCTCTCTGAGCTGTTTAAGTATCCTGGGATGTATCCCATCCAGTCCCATGGCTTTGTCCACTTTCAGTTTAGCAAGTTGTTCCAACACCTCATCTTCTGTGAATGGTGTGGTATCTACTTCATTCCCATTTTTATATTTGGGAGTCACAGCTGGTCCATCTCCAGGATTTTCTTTAGCAAAAACAGAGCAGAAGTATTTGTTTAGCAATTTCGCTTTTTCAATGTCACTTTCCACGAGTCCTTTCCCAGCACTTCCGAGTCCTGCAATTCCAACTCTGATCTTCTTCCTTTCCCAAATATATCTTAAGAAAGTTTTGTCGCCACCCTTAACATCTTTAGCCAAGCAAAGAAGTGTTTTAAGTATTGCTGTTTTACATGGACAAAAGAAAGCATAATGCCACCTACAGTCTTCTGGCCAAAATTTGGCACGGACGAAGGGTGGTTATGTCAAATCCTTAACTTATATGTAAACAGTGAAAAGAGAAATTAGACTTACCTGCTTGTTCCTTGAGGAACCTGCACCTCTGGGTTGAGCACAGCAAGTGTTCAAGAATTTGCTGCTGCTACAAGAAATAGCAGTGGTGCATGTAAAGAGTAAATTAGACTTACCTGCTAATTGTCGTTCCTTAAGGAACTCTAGTCCAGTCCCGGAACCATAGAGTTGTCAACCTCCACCAGCAGCTTTGGAGACAAAGATTTCATCACTTTGATGTCACCGGTATAAGTAGACAGGAACCGCCCCCTATCACCAGTACCTATTGACAAAGCAGACTCAGCAGAGCAACAAATAAGTAGAAGAAAGAAATAACAGCCATAATCGGCCAACAGTCTAAATTAACTCGCACCCATACAGACCCAAACATTGTTACCAGAAAAAGAATGGGTGAACCTAGAACCCCTAAGTTCGGCGCAACGGCGCGACCAAGCTCAAGAGACACTGCTGCGTAAAGAAGGGTCCCGCCTGTCTTCCCTGCGTTTCTTCTCAACCTTCCTACGCTAAACAACTACACTGACCGTCTGGACCGCTCTAAAAAATCTTCAGGCTGCCCACAATGTAAAGACCCCGGGAGGGATCCGGGACTGAACTAGAGTTCCTTAAGGAATGACAATTAGCAGGTAAGTCTAATTTACTCTTCCTTAGCGTCCCCTCTAGTCCAGTCCTGGAACCATAGAGGACGTGACAGAGCAGTACACATCAACGGGAGGGACCTACTAGCCCAGCCTGAAGAACCGCTGAGCCAAAACGCCCATCCCCCCGTGCCTGCACATCCAGCCTATAGTGCCGAGCAAACGAATGGAGCGAGGACCACGTCGCCGCCCTACAGATCTTCTCCGCCGGCACCAAACTGAATTCCGCCCAAGACGCCGCCTGCGCCCTGGTGGAATGCGCACGAAGACCTTCCAGAACTACCTTACCCTTTAACAGATAGGCCGAAGCCATAGCCTCCTTCAACCACCGCGAGATGGAAGATTTCGCCGCCGCCTCACCTTTCCGAGGCCCCCCAAAAACAATAAACAGCCCGTCAGACTTCCTAAAAGAGGCCGTTCTCCTGAGATATTTCTTAAGCACTCTCCGAACATCCAAGAGATGCAAACGGCCCCCCAAGCGCTCTTTCTGATCCGCCGAGAACACCGGAAGCGATACCACTTGGTTGACATGGAACACCGAAACCACCTTCGGTAAAAAGGCCGGAACCGTGCGCAAAACTATCTTGTGTCTGAAAAAGGTCAAATACGGTTCCGTACACGCCAACGCCTGCAATTCCGAAATCCTCCGAGCCGAACAAATAGCCACAAGGAAGAGAGTCTTCAATGTCGTCTTTCAAGGAAGCCTTGTCCAAAGGCTCGAATGGTGCTTGAAGGAGCGCGTCCAAAACCAAATTCAGATCCCAAGAAGGAACGGAATCCCGTCTTGGAGGCAACAGTAACACCGCTCGAAGAAAACGCCTAATATCTCCATGGGCACTCACCAGCTGACCTTGAATCTTACCCCTGAAACAGGCTATGGCTGCCAGCTGCACCCGCAAAGTGCTTGCGGCCAATCCCTTTTCCACACCATCCTGAAGAAAAGACAGTATATGAGGCACCGAGGCCCGCAAAGGCTGAAATCCGCGGTCTTCACACCACGCTTCAAACACACGCCATACGCGAACATACGCCAAGGAAGTAGAGCAGTGCCGCGCCTTCAATAAGGTAGAAATTACCGCCGCCGAGTACCCTTTGGCAGTCAACCGAGCCCTTTCAAGAGGTCCTCCCGCAGAGGAAGCCGCCACGGACTGCCCACCAGAAGCCGAACCAGATCTGCGTACCAAGGTCTTCTGGGCCAATCAGGCGCCACAAGAACCACCAGACCGCTGTGTTTCTCTATGCGTTGAATCACATTGCCTATGAGAGCCCAAGGAGGAAACACGTAGAGAAGACTCTCCAGCAGCCACCGCTGAGCCAACGCATCGAGGCCTTCCGCCATTCTTTCCCGCCTCCGGCTGAAGAATCTCTCCACCTGCGCGGAGTCGAACCGTGCCATCAGATCCATTACCGGTAGCCCCCAGCGCTGCACTATCAACGCAAACACGTCCGGGTGTAGACTCCACTCCCCCGGGTCTACTCTGCGACAGCTCAGAAAATCGGCCTCGACATTCTCTACTCCTGCCACGTGCTGTGCCGACAGCGCCGCCAGATTCCGCTCGGCCCAGTCCAAGAGCCGACTTGCCTCCTCTTCCAGCGACGCACTCCCTGTGCCGCCCTGGCGATTGATATAAGCTACCGTCGTGGCATTGTCGGAGAGCACTCGAACCGCCTTCCGACCCAAGTCTATTTGGAAACTGCAGCGCCAGAAATACCGCTCGCATCTCTAGTTTGTTTATGGACCATTGACTCTCTTCACTTGACCACTTTCCTTGGGCAAACCTTCCTTCGCAGTGTGCCCCCCAACCTGTGAGGCATGCATCCGCCGTCAACAGCCTCCATAAAGGAGCCTCCAGAGGCATGCCCCCCCTCTAGACTTCTGGGGCGCAACCACCACAGGAGCTCCCGTCGCACTTCTGGAGGACACACCAACCGTTGAGACAACGCATCCCTCTGATGCGACCATCGCCTTAGAAGAGAGCTCTGCAGCGGCCGCATGTGCGCTCTGGCCCACTGAACCACCTCGATGCTGGCTGCCATCGTCCCCAACAACTGCAAATAGTGCCATGCGGTCGGAGCTCTGCAACCCAGAAATCTGCGCACGAGCTCCCGCAATTTTATTTATTTATTTATTTAACAATGATTTATATACCGCATCTTCCATAGTTCGGTTGCGGTTCACAATAACAAATCGGAGTTTGTTTTACATAAAACATCATATGACCAAATAACAATAAGATAAACAACTAGTGTTAATACAGAACAGTATAGAACAGTGTAAACTATATACATTATGTACAAATACACATTATGTGGGGCTTAAGCGTTATTCAAAGTACAGTATCAGCTATGAAGAATTGTATGTGTAGGTCATTTGGGATTTGTTAGATAAAAACTGGTTAGCCATTATCTAAGTCTATTGAGGGATGATCTGAGTTGTTGTAATGTTTAGAAAAGAGATAGGTTTTCACTTTTTTGCGGAATTCGATGATCTCGGTTAGCAATCTTAGATCATCTGGGAGGGAATTCCAGATTGTTGGAGCTGCATGAGAAAAAGCTCTATTGTTTGTGAGTTTATTTGCTTTTATGAAGTCTTTGGGAGTTTTTAGTTTATTTGTTTGTCCTTTTCTTTGAGTAGATTTTGAGTGCTCTTTGCTGATTAGGTTACTTAAGGTGACTGGGGCCATGTCGTTTACAGTTTTAAATGTGGTTATCAATGTTTTGTATACTATCCTACTTTGTATAGGCAGCCAGTGAAGGGATTCTAGTATTGGTGTTATATGTTGATGTGCGTGTACTTTCGTTATTATCCGAGCTGCTGCATTCTGGGCAAGTTGAATTCTTTTAATGTTTTGTTTTGTTATACCCAATAAAATTAGGTTAGCGAAGTCAAAGTGGGGGGTTATGATGGCTTGAATTATGCTGATGAAATCATGTATGTATACAAGGGGTCTTAGTTGTTTAAGGATTTTGAGTTTGAAATAGATTTTCTTTGTGGTGTTTCTAATGTGGGTGTCTAATGTAAGGTGTTTATCTAGAACACCACCTAGATATCTTACTTCATTTTTTATTTTAATTTCTTGGTTTTGAAGTGTTATGTGTGTAGGTGGAGTATAGGATTGGTTTTTGGTGATGATTAGCACTTCAATTTTGGAGTGATTTATTTGGAGATTGTGGGTATTTAGCCAGGATGTGACTTCATTGAAGCAATCTGACAGAGTTTACATCGGTAAGTTGGGAATCGTGAACGGAATGTACATCATGATATCATCTGCGTATAGATGATAGAGTACACCAAATTTTTTAAAGATATTGCAAACAGGTTTTATGGATATGTTAAATAGGAGTGCTGATAACGTTGATCCTTGAGGTAAACCGGTTTCCAGTTTGTATGAATCAGAGGTTTGATTACCTATTCGTACATTTTGTGTTCTATTATCTAGATAAGAGGAGAACCATTTATGAACTGTGGCATTTATTCCTATTTGACTCAGACTATTGAGCATTATGGTATGGTGGACGCTATCAAAAGCAGCTGAAATATCAATAAATAATAGAATGAATGCTTGTTTGTGATTGTCGATTCCTCTTAATAGCGTATCTGTTAGAGCTGTGAGGAGTGTTTCCACTCCATGCTTTGGGCGAAAACCATATTGCTGTTCGTCGAGTGGGTAAGATGAGTCTAGGTGCTCCTGCGTCTGTATTTGTACTGTTTTTTCTATTACTTTTGCTAGGAATGGTATACTTGAGATGGGTCTATATGATTTTGGTGAGGTTTTATCAAGGGTGCTGTTCTTGAGAATTGGTCTTATTTGTACGTGTTTAAGTGTGGGTGGGAGGTAACCTTGGAGTAGTGAGAGATTGACAATGGGGAGTATGAATGAAAGAAGGATTGGGAGAGTGTTTTTTATCCAGATTACTGGGCAAGGATCTAGGTAAGAGGTAGTGGTGTTTAGGTTGAGTATGATATTTTTTAATGATGTTTTGGTTATAGGGTGAAATTCTGACCATACGTCTATCGGGTGATGAGGTTTGTGGAAAGAGTCTGGAGTCGTGAATTGTAGTTTTGTTTTGTTATGGTAATAGTTAGCTAATGTTTGTGCTGAGATGTCAGTGATTTCCTTGCTGGAAGTTTGTGAGTTATTAGTTAGGTTACTAACAATGGAGAATAGTTCTCTTGGTCTATTATAAGAATTTGATAGGATGCTGGCATAGTAGTTTTTCTTTGTGTTGTCTAAGGTTTCCTTATATAATGTGAGGTGGTTATAATATAATTCTTTGTGGATGGTGGATTTGGTTTTGCGCCATTTGGCTTCTAGTTTTCTTAGATCTCTTTTCATATGTTTTAAAGTACTGTTGAACCATGGGGTGATTTTGATTTTAGTATTGGTTGGCTTTTTATTATTTTGATTAATTGTGGCTGCATTATTGATGGTGGTATGCCAGTTTTTGACTGCTTCATCTAAATCTGTTGGAGATGATGAAAGGTGGGGTATTGTAGAGTCTAGAAATTCAGTTTCAATGAATTTCTTGAATTTTATAGTTTGGTCATTTCTTGTGTGTTTTATGACACCGATAATGTTGTAAGTGAAGTTTAGTTTATTTTAATTAGATGATGATCAGACCAGGGTATTTCAGTACATTGTAAGGAGTCTGGGTTGAAAAGTTTAAATAGTGAATGAGGAAGGAGGACAAGGTCAAGTGTACCACCTTTAGTGTGAGTTGGTATGTTTATAATTTGATGGAAGTCTAAGTCAGTTATGGTTTCCAGGAAGAGGTTGGAATCAGTATTTGCAAGTGATGGGAGGTTGAAATCTCCTAGGATAATTAGGGGGTTTTGTTCTGTTGATGAATTAAGGAGTTCAATTAGTGAGTGAAGACTGTGCGTTTTGGTTAGGAGGTCTGTATATTAAGCAGATTCTCAGTTGTCCGATTTCTATTATTAGAGTGTCAATGTTATTGGAGGTGTTAGATAGAATTTTCTTGGCTTTTAGGTTTATTTTTGTCATAATCAGTACACCGCCACCTTTTTTGTTAGATCTATGTGTGTGGGTAATATCGTAATTTAAGTTGTCAAGTTGGTTTAGAAGGACTGTATCAGTATCAGAGAGCCATGTCTCTGTGATACATAGAATATCAGGTTTTAAGTCAGATAACAAGTCATTAATAATTGGGAGCTTATTTTTCAAAGATCGTGCGTTTATAAGGATGCACGATAATGACATTGCATGTTGAGGGGGGTTTGAGTGGACTGTGTGTTGTGAGATAGTCTGTTTTATTTGAATGAGTCTGTGGTAGTTTATTTTTGATTGGTTGTGAGGGTGATAGTGTCCAATAAGTAGATTGTTTCGATTGGATGTATGGATTATAGGGATTGTCATGTGGTTTTTACAGTTGAGACTTAGAGTTAGGTCGATTAGGATTGTTAGAGATATGAAGAGGTAAGAAACGTTTAGTAGCATGGTGTTTGTTTGTATCATTATGGTGTATGTTGGTAGTTTGTAGGAGAATTTGATGTGAGCTACTGTTAGTAGAGTTATGCAGTTATATACAAGGTTGGATAATTTGAAAAGGCAGTAAGTCACTGACAAATGAGGCTATGCAGGGTTAAGGGAAAGCTGCTAGAGGCAATATTAAAAATTGAATGAGTGCTACTGACAACAGTATTGGATTTAGTGATAGCTACTGGCTACAGTAGTGAGTAGGGATGCTACTGACAACAGTAATGACATATATGATAGTTACTGACAACAGTATAGAATGAAAATATGTTACTGATAGGATTATTAATGTAATATAGGGGCGCTACTGACAACAGTAAATAGTATATTCAGGAAATTGTATAACAGCTGACAATGAAACCTGATCTAGTTTAACGGTATAAGTATTATAAGAAGATAGGCTGCTGACAACAAAACTGTAGGAAAGCTACTGACAACAGTAAATGGTGAATTAAGGACAGTATATGACAGTAAACAATGAGACCTGATCTGGCTTATCAGTATAAACAGAGTGGTAAAGTAAGATCAAGATCTAGGTTGTGAAAGTCAGATAACTAGAGATTGTTGAGGGTATACTTGCTGCGGTGGAAGATCTGTAGATGGGGTGAGGTACGCAAGCTCAACCCTGGGGGAGCTCAGCTGTACTTAGGTGTAGATGCGGATTCGACGTTGCATATTTCTTCGTTGTTTCAGTGCAAAAGGGTAGACTAAGCGCCTTAGCCTAAGGGCCGTGCCAAAGGGCCCTCTTGCGCGGCCCTCAGGCGCGGGCACGCAAGCGCGGGCACGCTTAGAGGTTCACTCTTTTCAGGTCCACAGAGGGCAGTCCTGATTGGTCGGATGAGTGGCTGGAGGCGGAGCGCAGGATCGCCGGTGGGGTCGGTGGTGCTTGATCACACGTGAGGGCCTGTCTCTGCCCTGATTGGGCAGCGGAACGGCGGGAAAAAGCTGCTGGTCCCGGTTTGAAGCAGCCCCAGCTGCTCGATCTCCGGCTGAGAGAGCTGCTGCGGGCTGAGCTGGGCAGCGAAGAGGACCCTGTGCTGGGAAGGAGCTCTTTTATAGGGCCTGCCTCTGCCCCGATTGGGCAGCCGAACGGCGGGAAAAAGCTGCTGGTCCCGGTTTGAAGCAGCCCCAGCTGCTCGATCTCCGGCTGAGAGAGCTGCTGCGGGTTGAGCTGGGCAGCGAAGAGGACCCTGTGCTGGGAAGGAGCTCTTTTATAGACAAGAGAGCAATTCCCGTGCTCTCTTGTCCGGGAGAAACACCATCCCTCGACTGGTCTCGAAACGCGCCCCCAAATATTCGAGGGCTTGAGAGGGAGCTAGCTTGCTCTTCGCAAAGTTGACCACCCAGCCGAGACTTTCTAACAATTGCACCACTCGCGCCGTGGCCGCCACGCTCTCCTCCCGGGACTTCGCTCGAATCAACCAATCGTCCAAGTAAGGATGCACGAGAATGCCCTCCTTGCGGAGCGCCACCGCCACTACTACCATGACCTTGGTGAAGGTGCGAGGCGCCGTCGCTAGGCCGAAGGGCATTGCTCGGAATTGAAAATGACCCATCGGCAGAGCAAACCGCAGAAACTTTTGATGCTCGCGGCGTATGGGGATATGCAAATATGCCTCCGTCAGGTCCAGAGACGTGAGAAACTCTCCCTTTCGCACCGCCGCAATGACTGAGCGCAAGGACTCCATCCGGAAATGGGTCACACGAAGACAGTGATTTACCCTCTTTAAATCCAATATGGGACGGAACGTACCCTCTTTTTTCGGGACCACGAAATAAATGGAGTATCGACTGGCGCCGCACTGATCCGCCGGAACGGGCACCACTGCCCCTAAATGCCGCAGCCGCTGCAGCGTGCTGGCGACCACCCTTAACTTCTTTGGGGCTCAGCACGGGGAGAGAACAAAGGCGTTGGAGACGGGGCGCTGGAGCTCTAGGGCATAACCTTCTCGAATGACCAACACCCACTGATCCGAAGTTAATTGGACCCAGACAGGGTAAAACTCCCGTAACCGTCCTCCCACGGGCACCTCCCCCCCCTGCGGGTCTGCCGTATCTCATTGGGGTTTTTTTTTACTGTTGGCGGACTGAAAGGAACCAAATCCTCTGCCCGCCCCCCGGAAACCCCGAAAGGACTGACCTCGAGCCATATACCTGCCCCGCGAAGGCTGGGAAAACCGTAAAGATCGGAATCTCCGCGAGTCCCTGGGGAAACCCCTAGAGGCTACCGTCCCCCAGCCCTGCTTCAGTCTATCCTCCGGGAGCCGACCCCCTTTGGAGTCCCCCAAGTCCTTGACCAACTTCTCTAAATCCTCCCCAAAGAGAAGCTTGCCTCGAAAGGGTAATTTACTAAGCCGTGCCTTGGAAGAACCGTCCGCCAACCAGTTGCGGAGCCACAGATACCAGCGAGCCGCCACCACCGAAGCCATGCTCTTGGCGAGCCCCCGAATCAAATCATAGTGAATATCTGATAGGTAAGCCATGCCGGATTCTAGCCGAGCCAGATCCTCGATCTGCTCTTCCGGCAGTCCCCCCCGCAGACGTTGGGACCACCACAAACCAGCTCTAGCCACCCATGCTCCCGCAATGGAGGCTTGCAAAGAGAGAGCGCACATATCAAACACCTGTTTCAACAAGGTATCCAGCTTTCTATCCTGCACATCTTTTAATGCCGCGGCGCTCTCCACCGGAATGGTGGTCTTCTTAGTGACCGCCGACACCGCAGCATCCACTTTTGGGGACCGAAAAATCTCCCTATCCTGTTCCGACAACGGATACAACCGGGCCAAAGTCTTGGTTCCTCGGAGCGCCAATTCCGGCGAGTCCCATTCCTCCTGAATCATATTTCGAAACACCCTATGAACAGGGAACACCTTTTGAGAAGTCCTAACCGCCTGCAACAACGGATCCTCCAACACATCCTCAGCTGCAGGCGTAACCGATGGCATGTTTAAAGCCTTTAGAGTCTCAGCAATCAACGCTGGCAACTCTTCCCGCCGGAACACCCGGACCACTCTACTCTGCTCCACGTCCGGTAGCTCTCCATCCTCTAAATCCTCCTCCGAGGCCACTTCCAGATCCGTATCCGCTCCAAGCTCATCTATCCCAACACCTGATAGACTGTCCTCTCGTAGCTCTCTACGTTTCTTAGCCGAGCCTATCTCCCCTACCGGGAGATCTGCCAACCCTGACCGTTTCCAACTCCTCTGGGCGTCTGACTGCGCCCCCAACGCAGGCTGTAGCAAGGCAAACGCCTGCTGCATCAGAGAAAAGAAGTCAGAGGGAATCTCCGCAACATTCCCTCCCGGACGTCCTTCCGGAGCCGAAGACACATCGGCTGCCCCGGACGGCCCAGCCGTCGGCTCAGAAAGACCGAGGGAGGGCGGCCGTGACCCCTCTCCTACTGAAGCGGCCGCTGGCTGATCTTCCGCCAGCCCCCCCAGCGCCTTATCCATACCTACTGGCTCCAGGGAACAGCCCCGGCATACCCCGGAGTCCAGCAGCCCGCTGCGCTTCACACCACACACCAAGCAGCGATTTTTAAGTGGCATGCTATTGTCTAGGAGCAACAAACAGCCCTGAAGAAACAAAACAGGCTCTCTGCCCTGTGACTGAAGCCTCTGCCCGTTTTTTTTTTTGTTTGTTTTTTTTTAAACCAGTAGTCTACACCCTATAGGCTAATTAGCTGAATTCTGAAGGCCCCATGCAAAAATGAAGCTTCTAGCCTGCCCAATTAAAGGAAGAAAATTCTGCCGTTTAAAAGAAAAGCCGATTCCAAAATGGCCGCCGCCAGCTTTCCCGCTTAAAAAAAGGGCTGTCTGACAGCACGCACCGAGGCTCCAAGCTTTCCTTTTCACCTGGGAGCCTCTGTAGGGCCTCCAATATCACTCCTGCACTGCCCCCCCCCCAAAAAAAAATTCCAGCAGCACTTACCCGATCCGGAGGAGGAGGGGGGAAGGAGGGGGGCAGAGATAAAAACAGTCCGGAGCACAGCTCTCACCCAGCTTCAGCTCCCACTGACTGCTGCAGCCTCTTAGCCGGCTCACAGCTCCTGCCAGAATATATCCTCTGCTGCTGCACACTCTTCCTGCAACCTGCTCCTCACCCTTCTGGCACGGGTTCGGGAGCAGGGAGGTAAGGCAGTCAGGCTCTCAGCCCACTGCACGTTTAAATCGTGGGGCCCCCCCAATAGAAGAACCCTTCTGAGGGAAGAAAAGGACAGAGAGAGAACAAGAGGGAAAGGCAGAACAGGGACCCCTCCAGCAGCAGCAGATCTTCACCCCAGAATAAATCAAAAGGAAAACAAAAAGAAATTAACCCCAAAGAAACAAACAAAGCTCTGCTTATTTGATCTCCCTGAGCCCAGTCCCGGGCTCAGAACCTCCAAGCTGCTTGGAGACTGAAAGTACTGGTGATAGGGGGCAGTTCCTGTCTATTTATACCGGTGACATCAAAGTGATGAAATCTTTCAGTCTTCAAAGCTGCTGGTGGAGGTTGACAACTCTATGGTTCCGGGACTGGACTAGAGGGACACTAAGGAACGGTCATTAAGCAAGGAATTCTTTTGAAGCCAAAGGAAATAGATTAGCAGATGAAACTGCTAAGGAAGCTGTCTTAGGGGAAGACTTAACCCCTATATACAATTTAACCCCAGAAATAGTGAGTCAGGCAGCAAATCCCATATTTACTGAAAGGGAAAAAACAACAACTTGAAGATATAGGGGCAATAGAAACTGAAGGGTGAAAAGGTTAAATTAGACTTACCTGCTAATTGTAGTTCCTGGAGGAACTCCAGTCTAGTCCTGGAATCTCTGGGTTGACTACCTCCTCCAGCAGCTTTGGAGACTGAGAAACTTCACACCTGTGATGTCACTGGTATATAAGTACTGGAACCGCCTCCTCACACCAGTTAACCTATTGACAAAGCAGACTCACCGGAGCAACCAGTAAGAAGTGAATTGCAGTAACAAAAGTACCTAAGCGGTAAACTTTACCTGCCCTTAGGCCCAATTAATTACAGTAATGTTGCAAATGTCCATGCCTTGAGGTCCCCATACCCTCAACTAGCTCAAAAACCGAAAGCTACCCCCAGTAGCCTCACCCCCAGAATGCCCCCTGCCCTACCATGGCCCAAAATCAAAACCCCTACGGGAATTGCTTACCTGTAAATCAGGACTTGCTTCAGGCCAACACCCCTCAAAACCATAGGGCGGAACACGGGACTAGACCGGAGTTCCTCCAGGAACTACAATTAGCAGGTAAGTCTAATTTAACCTTCCTGATCGTCCCTCCAGTCTAGTCCCGGAATCTCTGGGGATGTAACAGAGCAGTGAATACCTAACGGGAGGGCCCTGCTAGACCAGCCTGAAGCACAGCCGATCCAAAACAGGTGTCCCTTTCCGCTTGCACATCCAAACGGTAATGCTTTACAAAGGAATGCAATGACGACCATGTTGCCTGCCGCCTTACAGATTTCTTCCGGTGGCACCAAACCATACTCCGCCCATGACACCGCCTGTGCCCTAGTGGAATGCGCTCTCAGCCCCTCCGGGACCACTCGGCCACGCAGAATATACGCTGAGGCAATCGCCTCTCTCAACCACCGTGCAAATCGACCCTTTAGAGGCGGCCTGTCCTTGCCTTGCACCCGCAAACAGAACAAATAGTCTATCCGATTTACGGAAACTAGCCGTCCTAGCCACATACTTCTTCAATGCTCGCCGAAAATCGAAACGATGGAGCTCTACCGCGACCTGCCCCTTTCGTTTCGTCGAGAATACCGGCAGGGACACCACTTGATTCACATGAAACTACCTTAGGCAAGAAAGACGGCACTGTCCGTTAAACCATCTTAGAGTCTGAGAAGGACAGACAAGGCTTGCAGCTCCGAAACTCTCCGCGCTGAAGCAATCGCCACTAAGACCACCACCTTAAGAGTAAGATCTTTCAAGGAAGCGTCCGCTAAGGGCTCAAAGGGCGCCCTACCCAACGCCTCCAAGACCAACGGCAGATCCCAGGCCGGGATTATACGTTTACGCGGCGGGCGTAACAAAGCCACCGCTCTCAAAAAATGCTTCACATCCGCATGACTTCCTAGCAAGCAGCCCTGCATCTTACCCTATAACAGGACAAGGCTGCCAACTGAACTCTTAACGAGGCCGACGCTAAACCTTTTTGAAAACCATCCTGTAAGAACGCCAACACCTGTGGAACCGAAGCCTTCAAGGGGACAACCTCTTTCCCCACACCAGGCTTTGAAAATACGCCACACTCTAACGTACGCCATTGACGTAGACCTGCGCCTCGCCTTCAACAATGTGGAAATCACCGCCCCAGAATAGACCCTCGCTGTCAACCTAGCCCGCTCAATAGCCAGGCCGTAAGCGAGAATCGATCTACCTGGGGAATGCAAAGGAGTCCCCGTTAGAAGGTCTTTGCGACATGGAAGTAGCCAGGGCTCCGCCACTAACAGTCTCACCAAGTCCACGTACCACGGTATTCTTGGCCAATCCGGAGCAATTAGGATCACTCGCCCTTTGTGATGTTCTATCCGCTGCAACACCCGACCGATCAACACCCATTGAGGGAACACATACAGGAGTTGCCCCTCTGGCCAAGCCTGAATAAGAGCGTCCAGACCTTCTGCCATCCTTTCCTTTCGTCTGCTGAAAAAACGACTGGCTTTCGCCGACTGGAAGATCACCATGAGATCCATCACTGGGTGCCCCCAGCGATGGACCAACATCTCGAACACCTCTAAATGCAAAACCCACTCTCCTGGGTCCACCTTCACCAGACTCAAGAAGTCGGCCTCCACATTGTCTACCCCTGCGACGTGGGCCACTGACAAAGCCACTAGATTCTTTCGGCCCAGGCAAACAGGGCCTCTGCTTCGGCTTCCAACGTTACGCTGGTGGTGCCTCCCTGCCGATTTATGTACGCCACCGCCGTTGCATTGTCTGAGAACACTCGAATGGCCGTTTCTCGAAGAAATGGATGAAACTCCCACAGAGCCAATGCTACCGCTCTCAACTCCAATCTGTTGATTGACCAAGTTCTTTCCTGAGTGGTCCACTGACCCTGCGCCAGGCGACCTTGACAATAAGCTCCCCAGCCCTGTAGACTGGCATCCGTTGTCAGGGAAATCCATGCCAGTGTTTCCAACAACATCCCCTTTTCTAGACTTCCCGGAGCCAACCACCACCGGAGAGCTTGACGAATCTTCGGCGGGCAGACCAACTTCTGGGACAAGGAATCCCTTTGATGCAACCATCTCCTTAACAGCGCCCTCTGCAAGGATCTCATGTGAGCTCTCGCCCACGGCACCAACTCCAGCGTGGCCGCCATGGTGCCTAACACCCGGAGATAGTCCCAAGCGGTGGGACACTGCATGCTGAGAAACTGACGAATCAAGAGCTAGAGCCCTAGCCCCCTCTGCTTGGGTAAAAATACTCGACTGCTCCTTGTGTCGAAACGAGCTCCCAGATATTCCAGTTTTTGAGATGGTTCCAACTTGCTCTTTGCCATGTTGACCACCCAACCGAGACTCTGCAGAAGCGCTACCACCCTGGAGGTAGCCGCAACACTTTCTTCTCAAGATTTTGCCCGGATTAACCAATCGTCCAGATACGGGTGCACTAACACCCCTTCCTTCCGCAATGCCGCCGCCACCACCACCATCACCTTGGTGAAAGTGCGTGGTGCGGTTGCTAGACCAAACGGAAGGGCCTGAAACTGAAAATGCCCCATCGGCACCGGAAAGCGGAGGAATCTTTGATGTTCCTGCCGTATCGGAATGTGAAGATACGCTTCCGATAGGTCCAAGGACGTCAGAAATTCTCCCTTTCTTACCGCCACAATAACTGACCTGAGAGTCTCCATCCGAAAATGAGAAACACGGAGACAGCGATTTACTCTCTTCAGATCTAGGATGGGTCGCCACGTGCCATCCTTCTTTGGCACTACAAAATAAATGGAGTATCGACCACAACCTAACTGGTCTGCAGGAACCAGCACAATTGCCCTGAGAAATAAAAGCCTTTGTAAAGTGTCCTGCACCGCGCTGCACTTTGCTCTGGCCTTGCACGGCGACCGAACGAACGAATCGGCCACCGGACGCTGTAACTCCAACGCGTACCCTTCTCGAATCAACTCTAACACCCACCAATCGGAAGTGAGGTGGGCCCAGGCAGGGTAGAACTCCCGTAGCCGAGCTCCCATGGGAATCAACCCCACCTGAGCCCCCCTGACTTCATTGCGATTTTCTGAAAGCGAAGGAGGCGGAGGCAGCCGCAAAACCTCTGCTCGCCCCTCGAAATCCTCGAAAACTTTGGGATCGACCAGGGAAACGTCCCCTCTGTCCCTGTCCAAATCTGGTAGGGCGAAAACGACGAAACTCCCGTTGCTGCCCCTTAGCCCCGGGACCGGGACGGCCTTGTCTTTGCTTGTCCTCTGGCAACCTACCGCCCTTGGATTCTCCCAAATCCTTTACCAACTTCTCCAAATCCTCTCCAAACAGTAACTTGCCACGAAAAGGAAGCTTACTTAACCTTGCCTTGGAAGAACCATCTGCTGCCCAATTTCGCAGCCAAAGACATCTCCTACCCGCGACTACTGAAGCCATACTCTTCGCCAACCCCCGGATAAGATCATAATGAATATCCGCCAAATACGCCGCGCCGGATTCCAACCTGGCCGCATCCCCGGACTCTTCTTCCAAGCGCTCCCCCTGAATCCGCTGCGCCCACCGTAAACAGACTCTGGCTACCCAGGCTCCACAAATAGCCGCCTGTAATGACTGCGCATTTGCTTCAAACACCTGTTTCAACAAGGTCTCTAATTTACGATCCTGCGCATCCTTGAGCGCCGCCGCTCCCTCCACTGGAATGGTAGTCTTCTTGGTTACCGCCGCTACAGCAGCATCCACTCTCGGAGCTTTAAACAACTCCCAATCCTGTTCCACCAGAGAGTAAAGCCTCGCCATAACTCTAGACTCTTTAAGCGCGGCTTCTGGAATATCCCATTCTTCCTGAATCATCTCTTTAAACACTCTATGCACTGGGAATGCCTTCTGTGTCTTTCTAAAGGCCTGCAGCAAAGGATCCTCCAGGGTAGAATCCTCCGCAGGTCCCCCGACCAGCATATTAAGCGTCTTGAGGGACTCAGCAATGACCGTCGGTAATCCCTCCCTTCGGAACACCCGCACTACCCTTGCCTGATCTTCCTGCTCCGTAATCTCACTTTCCTCTAGGTCTTCCTTCAGACCCTGTACCATATCCGCTACCTCAGAATGTATGTCCTCCGAAATAACTGAGAGGTCCAACTGATCCCTATCTCCCCTGGCTCTCTTTACGCTGATGCCAGAAACATCAGCCATCAACGGAGACCTCGGCCTCTTTTCCCTGAGTCCCGTCCCGGAAGAACCTGCTATTGGAGCCCCCTGCGGACTTCCCAACGCCTTTTGAAGGAGAACCATAAAATCTGAGGAGAAAATTGCTGCCAAACTGTCTGTGCTAGGTGGCTGCAAAGCCGGGTGATCCCGCGCTGAAGAAGTACTGGGCTCCGGCTCCGGGGCAAACAGCGGAATGGCTATGGGTTCTACCTCCCTCAAACTCTCCTGTTCTGCTGTCCCTGTCTCTGACGCTAGGTCCCTAGCCTCAGATTCGTGGCTGCAACCCTTGCATATACCTTCTTGCGTCAGGGAACTCCTCCGGGTCCCACACATGAGGCAAAGTTGTTTGGCTGGCATGATGTGCTGCTGTCACTGCACGACCCCAGCAATAGAAGAAATAAAATAAACCCCCTTCCCCCCCCCCACTACTGGACCCTTCAGACACAGCCCCCCAGCAAAAAAACTGAAGAACCCCATTCAAAACGAAGCTTCCTGAAGGAAATATAAGCCCCGAGTTCGCCAACGGCGTTTCCCGCACGGCTACCCACGCGGTTCGGCCTGCCGCCTCTAAAACAACTTCTGGCTCCCGCCTAAAACAGTTTCTTACCTTCTGTGCCCTAGCGAACCACCTGCACTGCTCTGAACGTGCTTCTTTCGTCTAAGCAGCCGCCTGAACACCACTTACTCTCCGGTGCTTAAAGTTCACCGAGGCAGCTTCCACTGGGTCGGGCGGCTCTAAGCGCTGGCAGGCAAGCCTTCTGCACGCGCTGAGCTCAGCCCTTCTCTGATTCCTGAGTCCTGCTCAATCGACCCGGTAATCAGCCGCCGGTCCTCCCCCTCAGCTGAATGCCGCTCACCAGCCGGTTCCCAACTGCCCCCCCCCCCCCGAGGGGAAAATGGAAATTACACTAACCTGGTAATTGTAGTTCCTGGAGGGTCCAGTTTAGTCCTCCAACATCGGGTAGTGCCCCTCCTCCTGCAGCCTGGAGACTGGACCAATCAAGTCTTCTGTAGTATATATGCAGACGGAGCTCCCAGAAGCCCCCAGTGTACTAGTAACAAAGCATACTTAACGAAGCAACACATTAGATTAATATACAAAATGACATAATGAAAATGACATAATTAAAGAACAATTTGTTTACCCCCCCACAAAAATATCCAACTTTCTCCCCAAACGAGGAAGTCAGAACACTGTATTGCGCTGGAACCAACGCCCCAGAAATCAAAATACAGCTCCGTATCAGAAATCTCAGGAGCTGACTGAACACCTGAGAAAGAAAGAGCCATAGCCAAAAACGCGGCTGCAAAAAAGGTTCGAACGGCAAGAGGAACCGTCTTATGATCCACCATTCGGAAAGCGCGCCGCATTTTTATAACAGATAGTCGGGAGGGAAGGAGGACTAAACTGGACCCTCCAGGAACTACAATTACCAGGTTAGTGTAATTTCCATTTCCTGTTCGGTAATCCAGTTTAGTCCTCCAACATCGGGATGTAACAGAGCAGTTAAGACCGGGCGGGACCTTGCCATCCGGCGCGCAGAACCGCCGAACAAAAGAGGAATCCCGAGCCGCTGACACATCTAAACGATAGTGTGTACTGAAAGCATGCAGAGACGACCAGGTGGCCGCCTTACAGATATCTGCTGGCGGAACTAGGCTATACTCCGCCCAAGCGGTCGCCTGAGCCCTAGTGGAATGATCCAGTAGCCCCTCCGGAACAGACCGCTGCTGCAACAGATACGCAGACGCGAACGCTTCCTTGAGCCATCTTGCAACGGAGGCCTTAGCCGCCGCTTCCCCTTTACGTGCACCACCGAAGAGCACGAATAGCCGGTCAGTCTTCCGAAAAGATTCGGTAGCCTTCAAATAACGACGAAGTGCACGACCCACATCGAGACGGTGAAGACTTCTGTCCGCCGACCCGACAGAGTGGGAAGAAAGAACTGGAAGAAACACTGCCTGATTCACATGAATAGGGGAAACCACCTTCGGCAAAAAGGAAGGGACCGGGGAAAAAGACAAAAAAGGTTCTCGGCAGGACAACGCATGTAGATCTGAAATACGCCGTGCCGAACAGATGGCTACAAGAAAAACCATCTTCAGCGTAAAATCTTTCAGAAACGCCCTACTCAGGGGTTCAAAAGGTTCACGAACCAGGGCCCGCATCACTAGATTCAAGTCCCCCGGAGGAACGAAAATCCTGCGGGAGGGCTGCAAATGAAAAACAGTCGTAAGAAAACGACGTACGTCCGGATAAGAACCGCGGAGACGGCCTAAAACTTTGCCTCGATAACGAGATAGCCGCCAACTGGACTTTCAGGGAACTAGCCGCAAGGCCCTTATCAAAAGCAACCTGAAGAAACTTAAAATGACGGAAACGGAAACCGTTGCCGCCCGGACTCCACGCCGGGAGCACCAGTCTTCAAAGATCCCCCAAATCCGAACGTAAGTAAGAGAAGTGGACGTTTTCCCCGCCCGCAGTAAGGTAGAAATCACCGCGGGGGGAGTAACCCTTCTTTTTCAGCCGAGCCCTCTCCATGGCCAAACCGTAAGCGAGAATCGACCCACTTGGGGCATCCGCAAGGGTCCCTGAAAAAGAAGATTCGGCAGCGTGGATAGGAGCCAAGGAATGCCGTCGCTCAGCCGGACCAGATCGGCATACCAGGGCCACCCAGGCCAGTCCGGGGCCACCAGTAACACTCGACCCCGATGGCCCTCGATGCGCTGAACAACCCGGCCAATCAGAACCCACGGAGGAAAGACATAAAGAAGGCCGGACGTTGGCCACGGCTGAATGAGAGCATCGAGCCCCTCGGACATGCGCTCCCTTTGCCTGCTGAAGAAGCGTCCTGTCTCGGCCGATTGAAATGTCGCCATGAGATCCATGAAGGGCGCCCCCCCCCCGACAAACTATTTGCGCGTAAACTTGCGGGTTTAGCTCCCACTCTCTGGGGTCCACCCGCACTCTGCAGAGAAAATCGGCCTGAACATTGTCTGCGCCTGCAATAGGCGCTGCCGAGATGGCCGGAAGACGAGACTGCACCCAATTGACCAAGGCCATCGCTTCTGATTCCAGGGCCATGCTGCCGGTGCCCCCTTGGCAATTGATGTAAGCTACGGTGGTCGCAATGTCCGAGAGGACTCGCACCGGCCGGTCGAGAACTAGGGCTTTGAAGCCAAGAGGGCTAGCCGCACCGCCCGCAATTCGAGGCGGTTGATCGACCAAGAAGTCTCCAGGGGAGACCATTCCCCTTGAGCGAAGCGGGTCTCGCAGTGAGCCCCCCAGCCGGTTAAGCTGGCATCCGTTGTGAACGGAACCCAAAGTGGAGGCTCCAGGGAATCCCCTGCGCCAGGTTCCCGGAGGAGAGCCACCACCGGAGTGATCGGCGAACCGCCCTTGGGCAAGTCAATCTCCTGTTCAACGAGTCGAATTGGTTGGACCAACGGCGCAGCAGAGCACTCTGCAGCGGGCGCATGTGGAAGCGCGCCCAGGGCGCCACCTCCAAGGTTGCTGCCATCGTACCGAGGAGCTGTAGCTATCACCATGCAGACGGAGCGGGCATCCCCCTGAAGAGTCGGACAAGAGACCGAATGCGGCGCTCCGGTAGGCACACCAAGCCCCGTGCTGTGTCGAGGCTCACTCCCAGATACTCGAGATCCTGAGTCGGGCACAGACAACTCTTGCATTCTTTCACCACCCAGCCGAGGGACCGCAGCAGAGCCACCACCCTGCTCGTGACGTGCACACACTCCCGACTGGACTTTGCCCGAATCCACCAGTTGTCGAGATACGGATGGACCAGGATGCCCTCTTTGCACAAGGCCGCCGCGACCACTACCATCACGTTTGTGAAGGTGCGGGGGGCCGTGGCGAGACCAAACGGCATGGCCGGAAACTGGAAGTGGCCCCACGGAAGAGCGAAGTGGAGAAACCGTTGATGAGACGGCCAGATGGGAATGTGTAATGTGGCCTGCAGCGGCTGTGGAAGATCCTGCAGCAGGGGCTCTGAGGAGGGGGGAGATAAGGTGCTGAGGGACCCAGCTAGCAACGTAGTGGGTATGGGGAAAGCCTCCGGGATGCAGCGTGCAGGTGTAACACAAGCAAGCTATTAATGTACCCTTCGGCTGATTACATTTCACATATAATACAGCCAGAGAAAAAAGCATTGTAGAGACTTAAACCACCTTTCCTCTTCTTGTGTGGGGTTTCTTTTTTTTTTTTTTTTTTTTGCATTTAAAACAAAAAGCAAGGAAGGCTCAGGGAAACCCAAGACTGTTTAAGAAAAGGATTTTGAAACTCCACGTGCCTCCACAGCATGATTAAGTGTGTGGAAACTGCTGTTTAGAGCTGTTTCCTCTAAAAAGAAACACTGAAGAAAAAAAAAAAAAAACAGCCGCTGGCACCGAAAAACTGTCAGGTATTCGCAGAACTGAGAAGGGAACTGTCAGTCATTCACTGTGCTGGCATAGAGAAACTTTCAAGGTCAGGGTAAGGCAATTACAGTGACTGAAAGTAGGGAAATTAGAGTGGGATCCCTCCGCAGCCATTCAGACCTCCATGGTAGGGGCTGAAAGGTGTTTCTGGGGAGGGATGTAGAAGCTCAATCCAGCCATAGGAAAATTACAGTGAGCATGCTTAATTAGGCCGAGCCCAAAACAGTCAGGATCCAAAACCCTGACTTAAAACCTCAACCAAATGGTATATTGAATAAGACAGGTACAATAATCAGTAGGACGTACAAAGTAACCCGGCTGCAGTTTGTGGACTAAAAAGTCAAAGTAGGCACTTCCAAACTCAAGGGCAGCCGGTCCGGATACAGCTGAAAGCATCCCAGAGCAGCTGAGGCAAGGAAGAAAAAACAAAAACAGTACTCACAGTTTTCTTACAGAAAATGATACCTGAACTTCCTGGAGGTATCCAAACTCTCGTGGTAAAGACTCAGTGCAGCGTAAAGCCAATGGAGAGCTCCCCCGAAGCCAAGCTCCGGAGTTCCCAAGTTCCTCAGGGGAAGCAAGATGCTGGGGGAAGAGCTGATGCCTGAGGTCCCTGTGTTTCTTCTGACAGCCTATGCAGCGTAAACCTGAATAAGGCACAGGGAGAACTAAAAAGAAATAACTGCGTCCCGCAGGAACAGGCATTTAACAATATTCCCCATAATAGGTAATGCCTCAGCCAGCCTTCTTTGTTGGGCACAGTGGGGAATGGAACCCATGAGCCCTGCACCCTTCGTCAGTGACTCAGCATTGTACTGTGGCTCTGAATTGCATACTGTCCTCTATCCATGCCTTCTGTACTTTTTATCCATTATGTTCATACATAGGCAGAGAAAAAAGTAACCTCTGCACAACTGACATCTAGCAAGTGTTGTGGAAAAAAACTGAAACAACAATATAGCTTTTAGAAGCCAGCAGAGAAGTAATCTGGCTTCCCGCCAAAAACCGAGGCTCATTAGCTATTCAAAATGGCCACCAGCAAAAATAAAACACCAAAAGAGTGAATTAAAACCCCCAAAAGCTAAGGAATTAACTTAAAAAGTCACAGAAGAAGGTGGGAGGGTTGCAGGCATGAAAGAAATGCCTAAAATCGCTGAAAAATCAAGAAAAATCAATCGAGTTACCACAGAGCTGCAAACAGCAGTGGGAGAAGACATTCCAGGTCTAAAGAAACTGCAGCACAGCTCTTGCAGATGCCAGAGTCAGTCATTGTACCTCTGCGGGACCCACAAATCACACATTGAGGTTTGGCAGCCATGCTAAGGCAACCTGCTTCCAGGGGGAAAGAAGGAAACAGGAACAGGGAAGCCCACAGCAAAGGGACTAACCGTATTCAAATCAGTACAGCTTTAAATTTAAAACGTTTTTTTTTTTTTTTTTTTTTTACAGAAAACAAAATACTCCCCAGAATCCTAGGGGTGCCCTGAGCAAAATCGCCAGCAAAAGAAACCCCAAAAATGCCAGGGGAACCCGTGCACAAGTGTTAAAAAGTGCCCTTAAAAAGCACACTTTAGAAATCCAAAATGGCCGCCGCACTTTTTCACCCACTATAAAAAAAGGCGCGAAAATACAAAGGTAACCAAATAATATGGAAAAGAAAGAAAACGACCCTCTAATACAGGGCAAGCGAAAAAAATCAGGAAAAAGTGCAATTCGGAAGCCAGGGGAGCCGACAGAGCCTCTGACAATGCAAAAAACAACAGAGCTGAAAAGATAAAGCAAGGAAAATTCCTACCAGCTCAGGGAACAGCAAGGAACTCAGCCAACTCCTCCAAGTGACAGGCAATGCTGTAGCAGGTATGGCTCTTCCCCGAACAGTCTTGGGGAGAGCTCAACCCAGGTTTCAGATATTCCCAGGCAGGAAGGCAGGAGCCCAATGCAGGTCTGGCTTCCCCCAGGATGTCCCCTGTGGCAATGCTCCTTTTTTCTTTTTTAAAGATACAGCTACCTAGCAAAGAAATGGTAAATAAAGGACCCAAAATAAAACCCCAAAAGAACTAACTAACTAGTGTTGCTCCTTCAAGTGTCACTTAGTGTGCCCAGAAAGGGCACAGAAGTCTGCAAGCTGCAAGGAGACTGGACACACTGGGGGCTTCTGGGAGCTCCGTCTGCATATATACTACAGAAGACTTGATTGGTCCAGTCTCCAGGCTGCAGGAGGAGGGGCACTACCCGATGTTGGAGGACTAAACTGGATTACCGAACAGGAACTAAGAATTACCGGGGAACGAGGACCTCAGGGCAATGGAGGTTAACACAGCCCCCTCTCCATGCCCAGGGAGAGCCTTTCAAATAGCTCTCTTCTTTTTCCTTCTCTTATTATCATTATATATTTTTTTTTAAACCAACCAGATTTAAATTCCTATCTAAAGTACAACACTGCTTAATCGCTCCTCTAGTGAGCCCTGAAACCCCCAGGCTCACAACCCCTCCAGCTGCTTTGGAGACTGATAACTGGTGTGAGGAGGCGGTTCCAGTACTTATATACCAGTGACATCACAGGTGTGAGTTTTCTCAGTCTCCAAAGCTGCTGGAGGAGGTAGTCAACCCAGAGATTCCGGGACTAGACTGGAGGGACGATCAGGAATGGGTTTTACCTAATGGCAGGCAGATGGTAAACAAATAAATAATGTGGAAAATTATGGCCATTCTACATCAAGGGAGTCATTGGGGTGTACAGACAATGTGTGATCTGGTTCTAAGGCACTATGGGTATATGGGAATATACACAGTAGCCAAACAAGTGTGTGAGAGGTGTATAACTTGTAAGAAAACAAAAAGGTTCTTAGGAAACAACCGCAGGGAGGCAGAGACCCTGGTCTTTGTCCATTCCAAAGTATACAGGTTGATTTCATCGAGTTGCCCCTGGATGGGCGGGTGAAGTATCTTTTGGTAATAGTGGACCATTTGACGGGATAGGTGGAGGCATATAGGAGGAATAGCACAACCACCAACCAGCAAAACTCCGCCAGACACCAGTCACCCCTGCACGTCAAGACCTCAGACAATAGGTAGCCCCCACTACCATTTTATATTAGAGTACTGTACATAGTTTGAGTATAATATGTATATAGTTTCCCCGGTTTTTCTTCCATGTTCAATTCCCTGTTCTCTGTAAAACTCGATGTTGTTTGTATACATTGTAGTATCTTTGTTCGATGTACACCGCGCTGATTTTAATAGCGCGGTATAGAAGAATTGTTAAATAAATAAAATAAATAAATAAATATCCCATGGCAGCTGCCACAGCAACAGGAGTAGCAAAACTAATCTTGGAACAAATTATTCCAAGATATGGAATGATAGGTCATATTGACTCTGACCAGGGAAGTCACTTCACAGCCAAGGTATTGCAAAACATAATGGGAACTCTGGGAGTATCCTGGGATTTCCATACTCCATGGCATCCACCCTCCTCAGGGAGAGGAGAACGCAAACTATAAAGAAGCAGCTAGCCAAATTGATGTTAGAAACAAAATTACCTTGGACTAAGTGTTTGCCCTTAGCATTGTTAAGAATCCAAACAACCCCTCGGAAAGATTTAGGATTGTCCCCCTATGAAATGTTATTCTGATTACCCTATATGGGACAATTAAAGGAATTTCCTCAGTTTGAAACCAAAGATAAGTTTCTTACAAGAATATATACTTGGGCTGTCCTCTTCTTTATCTGTTCTCAGGAATAAAGGATTGTTGGCACAAACACCCCCGTTGGAATGTGCAGTATGTATTTATCTATCTGTTTTTATATCCAGCTTTATCTTAAAGTCAAAGCGGGTTACAAAGAACATGAACAATGCCTAGCATAGGAACGTTACATTATGGCTTATATTAAACAATGAGAAAGGTATACATAACTTGGAAAGTAACAAGGTATAGAACTTTGGTAATAATAAACAGTGGATATGTAAATGTTTAACAAGTGGGAGGAGTTTAACATGGCGTGTAGGCAGAAGTGATTACTTAACAATAGGATCAGCAATGCACTAAGGGAGGGGAAAAGGTAAATGAGGAGAGGGTAGATGGGAAGGCAAGGGGATCATGGGGGGGGGCAATGGTTAAGAGGAGGGGGTAGGTATGGTGAGCGAGGTGGCGTAGTCCCCAGAGTATAGTGCTAGGCCCCAAAGTACACTTTTAAAAGGTGGGTTTTTATCTTTCTTCTGAATTCAGTCAAGTTCTTGAATGGTCCGTAGGTCATGAGGGAGCTCGTTCCAGGTGACTGATGCATAGATTGAGAATGCTCTGAGGTTGCTTGAGTACTTGGTCTGTGCGTTGTTGGTATGATAAGCATAGCATGATTGGTTCTTTTTACTCTTGGTCAGTTGCTTGGGACTTTTTGAATTAAGTGCCTGTAGATAGGCAGCTGAGAGTTGGTTTGCTTATTTTGAAAGCGGCAAGGATAACTTTGTATTTTATGCAGGAAGCGATTGGTAACCAGTATAATGCTTTGAGGAGCAGTGTAACTCGCTCATGCCTGGAGGCGCCATATAAGATTCATGCAGCAGTATTCTGTGCTAGCTGTAGAGGGTAGATGACGTATTCCAGAAGGCCTTGTAGGATGATATTGCAGCAGTCTATGTGAGGAAATACCATTGCTTGGAAGAATGTCCGAAAGTCGTGTGGGCTTAGTAGGGGATGTAGGAGTTGGGCTGTCTATCTTTTGATAGGCAAGTCTGATGTAAGTTTAAAAGGTTAATTGCTGGTCTAGTATAATCCCTAGGTAACATACTTCTTTTTTGACCTGTATTAATGTGTTGTCTATTTTAATTTGGGTTGGGACTGTGAATTTGGAGTCTCTGGTGATGAAGAGGATATCTGTTTTGTCTAGGTTGACGTATAGGTTATGATCTGAGAGCCATTTGGAGATTGCCGTAAAGCAGTTTATTAGGGTGGAAAATGAGTGTTTTACCGTGGAGAAGGGTAGGTAGATCATGATATCGTCAGCGTATATATGATACCATACCTTGTTAGCTTGCGTAATTGTATATATGGTTTGAATGAATGTTTTGAAAAGGAGTGCCGATAGAGAGGAGCCTTGAAGTATGACTTGTTTGAGAAGGAAGGAGGTTGAGGTGGCTCCTGCGGATCTCACTTGTTGGATGTGGTTTGATAAGTAGAATGCGAATCACTTTAGCATTAGTGTTCTGTGTACTCTTATGTCTTGTAGGCAATTAAGTAGAGGGAGGTAGAAGAACAATGAGTGAGGTATACATCAAATGCAGTCTATGTCCACAAACATGAGCATAAAAGTGAAATTAGACTTATCTGCTAATTGTTGTTCCTTGAGGAACTCCAGTCCAGTCCCGCACCTCCGGGTAGTGTACCCTCTTCCAGCAGCTTGGAGACTGAGCATGTCATCTTTTGATGACACCCTTGTACTTATGCAGCAGACACCGCCTACCAGCCCCATAACCTACTGGCAAAACAGACTCACAGGAGCAACAAATAAGTAGTTAACATAAGTTAATAAGTGTACACCTAAAAACTCTATGCCCCCCCCCCATCCGGGAAGGAATTCCCTGTCCCCCCCCAGAATGAGGAGGCTTACCTGTACAGCCTCTGGGCAACTGCTCTTCTGGACTGCCCCAAAACGTCACCCCCATCTCCTGGCTATGTTCACCAGCAAGGGCATCAGCTTCAGGCCGGCAAGCACAGCAAGCAGCCTATCCGCAAAAGACATACTTAGAGGAGGGATCCGGGACTGGACTGGAGTTCCTCAAGGAACAACAACAATTAGAAGGTAAGTCTAATTTCTCCTTCCTTATCGTCCCTCCAGTCCAGTCCTGCACCTCTGGGATGTAACAGAGCAGTCAAATTAATGGGAGGGACCTGTCAAACAGATCCAAAACAGGTATCTCCCACTGCCTGGACATCCAGGCGATAATGCAGTGACGACCATGTTGCTGCCCTACAAATTTCCACTGGCGGCACTAAACTATACTCCACCCACAAGGCCACCTGAGCCCTCATGGAATGAGCACGCAAACCTGCCAGCACCGGTCTACTCTTCCAAATGTACGCCGACACGATCGCTTCCCTGATCCATCTGGAAATGGAGGCTTTGGCCGCCACCTCTCCACTATGCAGGCCTCCAAGCACCACAAACAAATGATCAGATTTCCGAAAAGACGCTGTCCTCTTCAAATAACACTACAGGGCACGTCCGACATCCAGGAGGCACAACTGAGAACTGGCAGAACTCCTTTCCGCATCCGCCAGAGCTGGTAGTGAAAGCGACCAATTCAAATGAAAGGCTGAAACTACTTTGGGCAAAAAGGAAGGCACCAGTCTGAGGACCACCTTTTCTGCTGAGAACGCCAGGAATAGATCCTGGCAAGACAGTGCTTGAAGCTCCAAAATCCTGCATGCCGAACAAATCGCCACAAGGAATACCACTTTCAGGGTCAAGTCTTTCAGCAAAGTGCGACCCAGCGGCTCAAAAGGCTCACCAGTAAGGGCCGCTAGAACCAAATTGAGATCCCACAGCGGTACCATTAATCTCTTCGGAGGCCACAAGTGGTTCACAGCCATCAAAAATCGCAGCACATCTGGGTGTGTACCCAGTGCAACCCCATGGACTTTACTTTGATAACAGGAGATTGCCACTAGCTGCACCCTCAAGGTACTAGCAGCTAAGCCATTATCAAAACCGGCTGCAAGAATGCCAGGACATCCGGAACGGAAGCAGTGGCTGGGTGAGACCGCCTGTCCCCACACCACGACTCAAAGATACGCCACACGCAGATGTATGCTAAAGAGGTAGACCTCCTCCGTGCCTTCAACAAGGTTGCTATCACCGGCCCCGAGTAACCTTTTCTCTACAGCCTCGTCCTTTCAAGAGCCATGCCATAAGCAAGAATCGATCCACCTGTGGTATGCATATTGGCTCCTGCATCAAGAGATCCTCTTGAAACAGAAGCCACCACGGCCAGTCTGCCAGAATTCTCACCAGATCGGCATATCAGGGACAATCATAATGACTAACCTCCGGTGAGATTCTATCCGCTGCACGACCCGGCCTATGAGCGCCCACAGGGGAAACACATACAGAAGACCCTCCGTGGGCCACTTTTGCACCAGGGCATCCAAGCCCTCTGGCATCCTCTCTCTTCTCCTGCTGAAAAAACGGCTCACCTTGGCCGACTGGAATGTCATCATCAGATCCATGACCAGAGTGCCGCACCAGTGCACTACTTGCTCAAAAATCTCTTGGTTGAGCCTCCACTTGCCCCCGGCTTATATAATCCGCCACCATGTTGTAGACTCCTGCTACGTCTGCCACCAATAATGCCTGGAGATTACTTTCTGCCCAGTCGAACAGCCGTTTGGCCTCCTCCTCTAGAGCAATGCTGCCTATGCCTCCCTGGCAATTGATATAGGCTGCTTTCCCCTGCAGCCATAGCTTGAAGCTCTGGAGTGCCAGGAAGACTGCACACATCTCCAACCTACTGATCGACCAAAAAGCCTCCTGCAGGCTCCATTGCCCCTGCGCAATGTGCCCTTTGCAGTGGGCTCCCCAACCGGACAGACTGGCATCGGTCATCAGCGGGATCCAGGTTGTCAACTTGAGGGACATGCCCCCCGGTAGGCTCCCTGGATGAAGCAATCACCAGAATGCCCTCTTGTCCTCACATGGGCAAGGTCTGAGTCTGATGAGACCACCGCCAGAGCACAGCTCTCTGCAGTGGACGAATGTGTGCCCTCGCCCATGGAACCAGTTCGAGAGTGGCTGCCATGACCTGCAGATAATGCCAGGCCAATGGCTCAGACGTTCTCAGAAACTAACGCACCAGTTGTCTCAGTTCTCGCACCCTCTGTTCCGGCAGAAGCGTGCTCCCAGATTCACCAGTTCCTGGGCCGAGACCAAATGGCTCTTGTCCACATTGACTACCCAACCGAGACTTTGATGGAACTGCACCACATGCTGTTTTGCTCTTTCGCTTTCATCTCTGGACTTTGCCCAGATCAGCCAGTTGTCCCGATACGGGTGCACCAAAACTTCTTCCTCGCGGAGCGCCACCACTACCATCACCATAACCTTGGTGAAGGTACAAGGGGCTGTCACCAGACCAAACGGTAATGCCTGAAAATGAAAGTGCCCCATCGGTGCCGCGATGTTCTGGCCAGATGGGAATGTGCAAATACACCTCCAGGAGATCGAGAGACGTCAAAAAACTCACCGCTTCGTACTGTTACTATGATGGACCGCAAGGTCTCCATGTGAAAATACAACACCCACAGACAACGGCTTACGCCCTCGAGATTGAGAATTGGGCGAAAGGAACCTTCCTTCTTTGGCACCATGAAATAAATGGAGTGCCGTCTGTAACCGCATTTGTCTTTGGGGACCAACACCATGGCTCTAGCTGTAGGAGCCATGTCAAGGTATCCTCACAACCACCGCCTTTCCCCGCACCTTGCAGGGAGGCTGAACAAAGGTGCGGTCCACTGTCTGGGCCCACTCGAGGGCATAGCCCTCCCAGATGACCTCCAGGACCATTGGTCGGATGTGATCTGGACCCAGGAAGGCAGAAATCTCGCAGCTGACCTCCCCTCACCTAGGCCCCCCTCATTTCATTGAGATTTCTTGGAGCCCAAGGTCGAGGCGGCAGCGAAACCTATTCTAAGCCTATGTTCCTTAGTTGTCCCTTCAGTGAGTCCAGCACCCTGGCTCATTACCTCCTCCAGCTGCTTGGAGACCAAGCATACTGGAGCTGGTAGGCGGTGCCAGCTGCATAAAGTACAAGGATGTCATCAAAAAATGACATGCTCTAGCTGGTTGGAGCGGATGTGGGATACATACACTATGGAACGTGGGGTGGCAGTTGGTAGAATGTGGTTGCCACAATTTGAGCAAGTGTGGGAAGCTTTTGTTTTGAAGTATGGTTCGTAACCCCTAGGGTACTATATGTTTTTATTGGAGGCGCTGGCTTTGTGTCTTTTTGTGTTGTAGAGTTCCTGGTTTCTTCCTTTTCCCCGTGTGGTCTGGTCCGTTAGTATACCCCCCCTTACCTTTAGAGGTATAGGGGTTATCAGTGGGGATGTTGGGGACGGGGAAGGGGGGTTGGAGCATGGAGGATGTAGGCAGGGTGTTCTGGGAGACTTTTGGGTTATAGGATGGGAGAGGGGAGGGGAAAAAAAAAAGGCTTTGTTGATATCATTCTTTTGATTGCGGTTTATGCATTGGTTTTCTTGTTTCTGTACTCTGTATGTAACATATTTGGCTATCATTTGTTGTACTTTTATGCTACCTTTAAATAAAAATAAAAAAAAAAAAACGACATGCTCAGTCTCCAAGTTGCTAGAGGAGGTACACTACCCAGAAGTGCGGGACTGTACTGGAGTTCCTCAAAGAACAATAATTATCAGGTAAGTCTAATTTCTCTTTAGTGCTTTTGATGACACCCTTGTACTTATGCAGCTGGCACCACCTTCCAGCCCCAAGAACCTATTGACAAAGCAGACTCAGAGGAGCAATCTTGTTTAATTACTTAACTACACCTAAATAAAAATAAATAAATAAACACACCACACACAACTTACTCCCGTCACCCTTTCCTGGGGAAGGAATCCCCCATTCCCTTCTAAGCAGGGAGGTTTACCTGTGGAGTACCTGGGCAACGCCTTCCAGCACAGAGCGTAAGACCGACAGTACTCCCGGGTCCACCCCCTAGACACTTTCCCTGGCATACTTCGACACCCCCTGGCCCTTGCCAGCACTCAAAGAATCATCTTCCTAGGCGGACACACCGAAAGGCTTCTCACCAAATTCCCCAAGGGTGGGGATCCAGGACTGGACTGGAGTTTCTCAAGGAACAATTAGCAGGTAAGTCTAATTTATCTTCCCATATCGTCCCTCCAGTCCAGTCCCACACCTCTGAGATGTAACAGAGCAGTTAAATTAATGGGAGGGACCTGCAACATCGGCCTGAAGCACTGCCGATCTAAACCAGGTATCTCCTACTGCCTGGACATCCAGGCGATAATGTTTTGCAAAAAGTATGAAGAGAAGACTACGTTGCTGCCTTACAGATTTCCATCGGCGGCACCAAGCTATACTCTGCCATGAGGCTGCCTGAATTCTCGTGGAATGTGCCCATAACCCTGTCGGCACCACTCTACCCCTCAAGACGTATGCTGACGCAATTGCTTCTCTAATCCTGTGGTGAACAGCGACCTCCTGAGCCTATGGAGACAGATGAAAATCCTGAGGGTCAGCAGGATTTACACCAAAATGACAGGGCAAGGAAAAAAGAGAGACTCTATTCCACAGAGCTGAGTATGGAGACCAGCCCAGGGGAGGAGTCCTGCAGTTCTGATTGGGCACACCCAGCCCTGGGAAGGGGCGTGCCTAAGAGAGAATGCACTTTTAAACCAGAGCATGGCTCTGAGAAGGAGATTCGAGAGGGGAAGCAGTACGAGTATGGGAATGAGTTGAAGAAGAAGCAGCCCAGGAAGGAATACAGGAGGAAGAAACAAGAGGATGGTTGGAAAGCCAGAGGAGAGTTTAATGATACTTGGGAACCTGGCATAAGAAGAAAACCTGCACAATTCTATTCAAGGGAAGTAAGCAGAAGTCCCACGGAGAGAGGACTTAACCTTGAAGTGGATAGCCGTTGGAAGGCAACGCCTTGGGAGAGAAAGCCTTCAAGGCAAGCACAGGTGAAAGAGCAATCATTCTCTGAAGTGTCGTTTGTGCCGGAGAGCAACAAACAGAACAGCTGGAGAACCTTGGAGCCGTCTGAAGACAGAAGGGCTCTGCAAAAAGTGAGTAATTGGCCACACGCTTGCCAAGCTGAATATAAAGATAATTCTCCTATCTATGAAACAATTGCCAAAGAAACTAGCAATTATTCTGATACCTTTAACTTACAAGATGAGAAGACAAACAGCCTTGAGCAGAAGGGAAGTTCTATAGCAGACAACAGTACCCTATCTCACAAGGAACAGGCTGAATTGCTTCTACAAAGCTTTAAACAATTCTTAGAGTTACAAGCTAGACAACAGCTAATTTCTCAAGAAGCTAGTAATGCCTTACAGCTAGAAGGTGTAACAGAGAGTAATACAGACTTACCAGGCTGTGAACAAATGGACTGTACGATTTGTTGTATAGATAAGTCAAGCTGAAGGAAATGCTTTTGCCGTTTGTGTTCTGAGAGTTACCAAAGCTGCTGTTTGCATTGATGAAAGAAGCTCTGATTACCTGCACATGTTTTCCCAAACACTGTGAGAGTAACGGTGATCGTAAGAGGCTGCAGTAAGCCTAACTGGCCTCTGGAGGCAAAAGAGAGTAATTGGCTGAAAAGTGAAAAGCAGCAATATACTTTTGAGTTGCATTTATCCTGAGTTTCTGTTAGCCTTTTGAAGCACCTTTGTTTTGCATTATTACATGCCATGTGATGGAACATTTATCTTTTGCTTTAATAAAATACTTATTATCAAGAAACCCCACAACTACAGTTTCTTTAATTCAAAGTGAGAAGAACTGGAACTACAACTCCCAGCATTCCTGGGGTAAAGGTTTTACTCTTCCCTCACGAAGCACCAGCGGCTGCTCCTGCCTTTAACCCCTTAAGCCGGGCAGGGTCGCCGCAATCCATATGGAAATGGAGGCCTTGGCTGCCGCCTCTCCTCTGCATGGCCCCCCAAAAAGAACAAACAAACAATCAGATTTCCGAAAAGATGCCGTCTTTTTCAAATAATGCCGCAGGACTCTTGACATCCAAGAGGTGCAACTGTGGGTTAATGGAGTCCATTTCCGCAGTCGTAAGGGTCAGTAAGGAAACTGACTGGTTCAAATGGAAGACCGAAACCACCTTGGGCAAAAAGGAAGGTACCAGCCAAAGGACCACCTTCTCCCATGAAAAAGAAAGGGAGGGCCCCCAACACGATAAGGTACGAGAGCCGTTTTTTTTTCAACCTCCGATCGCTCCGTGCAGACGCTACTCGGGCAGCAGAAAGCGGGCATGCGCTGTAGGCGACTGCGCAGCTCTTGCACTACACACTCCGCCATTGTTGACATTCAGGCGTCAGTCGGCATTGTGCTACAGCCACGTAAACATGTCCACCATGATTGATGCTCCCTCCAAGTGTGAATTGCGAAGTGTGATTCGTTTTCTACAGGCTGAAGGCCATAGTGCTGCAGAAATCCATCGGAGAATGAGTCATGTGTATGGGGAAAACGTCATGAGTGATGGTGTTGGGCCAAGGACGCAAATCTGTCATTTCAGATGACCTGGTGCAACGAGTTGACAGAATGGTTAAAGAAAACCGCAGATTCACCATTACTGCTTTGTCTACGGAATTTCCAGAGGTTTCAAGGTCTGTTTGTACTCTATTGTTACTGAACGGTTAGGCTACAAAAAGCTTTGTGCACGTTGGGTCCCAAAAATGTTGACGGACGGCCACAAAAGCGCTTTCAAACCAATGAGGACCTTCAAACCAACGTCAAGGACTACTTGAATTCATTGGCGGCAACTTTCTTTGCAGAGAGTATTGAAAAGCTTGTCCACAGATATGACAAATGTCTCAATCTCTTCGGTGATTATGTCGAAAAGTAACCGTAAGTGTACAATCTTTTGGTAATAAAATTATTGTTTTATATGAACTTGTCTTTTATTTATAGCCTATCGGAGGTTGAAAAAAAACGGCCCTCGTATTAAGCTCCAAAATCCTGCGTGCTGAGCAAATCACCACCAGGAAGACCGTTTTCAGGGTCAAATCCTTCAGCAACACTCAACGGCTCAAAGGGCTCACTGGTAAGTGCCATCAGCACCAAATTGAGATCCCATGGTGGAACCACTGACCTTCTCAATGGCCAAAGGTGGCTCACCACCATCAGAACGCGTAGCACGTCTGGGTGCATACCCAACGCTACCCCTTGAACCTTCCCACAATAACAAGAAAATTGCTGCCAACTGCACTCTCAAGGAACTTGCAGCTAAGCCCTTCTCAAACCCATCCTGCAAGAAGGATAAGATCTCAGACACCAAAGCCATGGATGGGAGAGCTGGTCTGTCCCCATACCATCCTCAAAGAAGCGCCACACCTTGACATATGTTAGACAAGTGGACCTTTTTTGAACCTTCAATAAGGTTGTCATCACTGGTCCCGAATAACCTTTTCTCCGCAGCTTTGACCTTTCAAGAGCCATGTTGTAAGCGAGAATCAATCCACCTGAGGTATGAAAACCTGTCCTTGCATTAAAAGATCCTCCCGAGCTGGAAACCGCCATGGCCCATCCATCAGAATCCGCACCAGATCGGCATACCATGGACGCTTTGGCCAATCCAGGGAGATCAGAATGACGAACCCCCGGTGAGCCTCTATCCGCTGTACTACGCGGCCTCTGCCGAAGAAGGGAACACAGAGGAGTTCCTCTGCGGGCCACCTTTGCACGAGGGCATCCAGACCCCTCTGACATCCTCTCTCTTTTCTCCTGCTGAAAAACTGGCTCGCCTTGGCCGACTGGAACATTGCAATGAGGTCCATGACCAGTGTGCCCCATCAACGCACCACCTGCTTGAACAACTCCTGGTTGAGAGTTCACTTGCCTGGGTCCACATGCAACCAGCTTAGGTATTCCGCTGACATGTTGTCGACTCCTGCAACATGCGCCGCCAATAAGGCCTGAAGGCAACTTTTCGGCCTCTTCCTCTAAAGCTATGCTGCCCATGCCTCTCTGGTGGATGATGTAGGCTACCGTGGTCACATTGTCAAAGAGGACATGGACCGCATTCCCCTGCAACCAGGGCCCGAAGCTCTGGAATGCCAGGACGACCGCCCGCATTTCCAGCCTTTTGATGGACTAAAGGGCCTCCTGCAAGCTCCATTGTCCTTGAGCAATGCATCCTTCGCAATGGGACCCCAACCAGATAGGCTGGCATCAGTCATCCGCGGGATACATGTTGGAGACTCGAGGGGCATGCCCCCTTCCAGACTCCCTGGATATAACCACCATTGTAGCACTCTCCTGGTCTACCCTGGGCATGAGAGTCACTTGGACAAGGGCTGACTCTGGTGGGACCACCAACGCAGGAAAGCTCTCTGCCAAAGGCGCATGTAAGCTCTCGCCCAAGGGACCAGCTCAAGTGCGGCTGCCATGGCCCCAAGACCTGCAGATAATGTCAGGCCAACGACTGGGACATCTGCAAAATCTGACGCACCAGCAGCCGCAGAAAGACCTTTCCCACGCTGGTGTCAAAGCACATTCCCAAATATTCCAGCTCTAGGACGGCACCAAATGGCTCTTGGCCAAGTTGACCACCCATCCAAGATTTTCTAGGAACTGCACCACCCTCTTTGTTGCTTTTTCGATTTCGCTTCTGGACTTCGCCCGGATCAGCCAATTGTTGAGGTACATGTATATGAGAACTCTTTCCTTGCGGAGCGCCACCACTAGCACCACCATAACCTTAATGAAGGTACGCGGAGCCGTTGACAGAATGAATGACAACACCCGAAACAGGAAGTGCCCCATCAGCACCACAAAGCAGAGAAAGCATAGTTACTCACCTGTAACGGGTGTTCTCCAGGGACAGCAGGAATCAGTCCTCACTTATGGGCGATGTGGGCGCTGACGGAGCCCACACGGAGCAATTCCCCAGCTTTCAAAGAAAGTCTTTGGGATTGCTACCACGCATGTGTGGTCCTCTTCCCTCCCAAGTGTGCCATCTTGCTCAGTCAGGTCCCTTAGCTCGAGCCCTACCAAGCAGATGGCAAGGGAAGGATAAAAATACAGCAACTCATCAGGGGAGGTGGGAGGGTAGTGAGGACTGATTCCTGCTGTCCCTGGAGAACACCTGTTACAGGTAACTACATTTTCTCCAGGAACAAGCAGGAAGTCAGTCCTCACTTATGGGACGCCCTTGCTACAGGCTAACGAACCTGTAACAAAAAAACACCTCCACGAGGCTGTAAGCAGAAGCCGAAGCACAAGTCCTCGGGGCGAAGTCCTCGGTAGCCGTGAAGAAGGGTCGGAGGGCAGGAGTTGCTTATATCCCGAACAGATTACGGAGTACAGCCTGGCCGAAGGAGCTGTCCCAGCAGGACTTCCTCTCCAGGCAGTAGTGGGCAGCGAAGGTGTGCGTGGAAAACCAGGTCGCCGCCCGGCAGATGTCCATCATGGGCACAGAGCACAGCAAGGCCACCAAGGTTGCTTTGGCACGTACCCCGTGCGCGGTGACTTGACGACCCAGAGGGACACCTGACTTCACATGGGCGAAAGCGATGCAGTCCGCCACTCAATCTGCGTGCGCTTGGTGACTGCCTGCCCCTGCTGATTGGGATCGTAGGTCACGAAAAGTCTGTCAGACTTGCGGTGAGTCGTGGTACGCTGCAAGTAGAAGGCGAGGGCCCGTTTGCAGTTGAGGGTGCGGAGAGCCACTGACGCCTGGTCAGCATGGGGCCTCGTGAAGAAGGTCGGGAGCACTATCTCTTGGTTGAGATGAAAAGCCGACACGACCTTAGGTAAGAATTTAGGATGGTTCCGGAGGACCATCCTGTTCCGATAAAACCTGGTGTAAGGGGCGCCAGCCATGAGTACCTGAAGCTCACTGACTCGGCGAGCCGAGGTCAGTGCCACCAGGAAGGCCACCTTCAAGGACAAATGCGGGAGTGAACACGTCACCATCTGCTCAAAGGGTGGACGGGTGAGCTGCATAAGCACCACGTTCAAGTCCCATCCACCAGAGAATGACGGATGGGCGGCTTGGATAGCAGAAGGCCCCGCATGAAGCGGGAGACTAACAGCTGCCCTGAGAGAAGCTTTCCCTCGATAGAGAAGTGATTAGCCGATATGGCACTCAAATGAACTATAAAAGAGCTTGACTTCAGCCCTTCCCTCGAGAGGTGGAGGAGGTACTGGAGAACCCACTGAACCGGGCATGAGAAGGGGGTCGGTCGGGTGTTCCGAGCACTAGACGGAGAAGCATTTCCACTTAAAGGCGTAAGCTCACCTAGTGGAGTCCTTCCTCGATGCAAGGAGAATTTCCTTGACCTCCTCCGGAAGGGCCAGAGAGGCTAGAGAGACCCTTTCAGCCACCAAGCCGTGAGGGATAGGGAGGTTAGGATCAAGTGTAATACCCGGCCCCCTTCCTGCGTTAGCAAGTCCCTGGCCAAGCCCAGGAGAACCGGAGGCTCTGTCGACAGTCTGAGCAGGAGCGGGAACCAAGGCTGCCGAGGCCACGAGGGTGCCAAGAGAATCAGCGATGCCCCGTCCCATTGAGCCTTGAACAGAGTCCTCGCAATGAGAGGAAAAAGGAGGGAATGCATACAAAAGACTGGAGGACCAGTCCAGGAGAAATGCATTGGGGCCCTCCCTGCCCAGGTGTGGTACCGGGCCGCAAAAGCAAGGGAGCTGTGTGTTCTGGGGACTGGCGAAAAGGTCTATCGCTGGAGTGCCCCAGCATAGAAACAGCCAGCCTGCTAGTCTGGGATCCAGTCGCCAATCATAAAAACATGACGACAGAAAAAGACCACATGGCCTATCTAGTCTATCCTCCAAATCAACTACAGCAGTCCCCTTTTTTCCTTTAGAGATCCTCTGTGTTTGTCCCATGCTTTTTTGAATTCAGTTACTGTCCTCATCTCTACCACCTCCACTGGGAGACTATTCCATGGATTCACCACTGTTTCCGTAAAGAAATATTTCCACAAATCACTCCTGAATCTATCCCCCTTCACCCTCATCCCATGTCCCCTCATAGCAGAACTTGCTTTCAATTGAAAGAGGCTCTCCCCCTGAACATTTATGCTACGGAGGTATTTAAACATCTCAATCATATCACCTCTATCCCGCCTTTCCTCTAAAGCATACATATTAAGATCCTTAAGTCTGTCCTCATATGCTTTATAATGAAGACCACTAACCATTTTAGTAGCCACCCTCTGCACCGGCTCCATCCTGTTCACATTATTTTCAAGGTGCGGTCTCCAGAATTGCACACTATACTCCAAATGAGGTCGCACCAAAGACTTATACAGAGGCCCTATCACCTCCTTTTTTCTGCTAGCCATTCCTCTCCGTATGCACCCAAGCATCCTTCTAGCTTCTGCCGTAGCCTTTTCTACCTGTTTAGCTACTTTAAGATCATCAGACACAACCATGCCTAGGTCCCGCTCTTCTTTAGTGGACAAAAGTACTTCACCCCCTATACTATATTGCTCCCTTGGATTGCTGCAGCCCAAGTGCATGACCTTACATTTTTTAACATTACATCCCAGCTGCCAGATTCTAGACCATTCTTCAAGCTTAGCTAGATCCCTCCTCATGTTATCTACACCTTCCTGGGTGTCTACTCTATTGCAGATTTTGGTATCATCCGCAAAAAGGCAAACCTTACCCGAAAGCCCTTCCGCTATAACACTAACAAAGATCTTAAATAGAATCAGACCAAGGACAGATCCCTGGGGCACACCACTGGTAACATCCTTCTCCTCAGAGTGAGCCCCATTTACCTGTACTCTTTGTCGCCTCCCACCCAACCAATTTCTAACCCAAGCAGTAACTTTAGGGTCCATCCCTAGGGTGCTCAGTTTGTTTATAAGTCGCTGGTGAGGAACAGTGTCAAAGGCTTTACTGAAATCTAAATACACCACATCTAGGGCTCTCCCTCGGTCCAACTCCCTTGTCACCCAGTCAAAGAAATCAATCAGATGTGTCTGCCAAGACCTGCCTCTGGTAAATCCATGCTGCCTCAGATCCTGTAATCCACTGGACTCTAGAAACCTCACTATTTTCTCTTTCAGCAGTGTTTCCAATAATTTACTCACCACCGAAGTTAAACTAACTGGCCTGTAGTTTTCAACTACATCCTTACTTCTGCTTTTGTGTAAAGGCACCACATGAGCCTCTCTCCAGTCCTTTGGCACCACTCCCGACTCCAACGAGGCATTGAAAAAGGTCAGTCGGTGGAGCTGCTAGAACGTCCCCAAGTTCTCTCAGTATTCTAGGGTGTATCCCATCCGGTCCTATCACTTTGTCTACTTTAAGTTGAGCTAGCTTCTCATGAACACAGTCTTCTGAAAATTGTTCAAGATGTCCCTCGCTTCTGTTCCTGTTTGTGGGTGTTTTCTGAGGTCCTGCTCCTGGTTCTTCATCTGTAAACACAGAACAGAAATATTTGTTAACAATTCCACTTTATCCTCATCAGCTCATTCATGGGGGTGAATGATTCTGCTGAGTCTGTCCGCCAGACCAGTCTCCTGACCCGGGAGGTACGTCACCCTGAGGGACATCCTCCGTCAGGCGGCTAAAGAGCAGATGAGGACTGCTTCCCTGCAGAGGGAGCTCAACCCCGTGCCCCCTTCCTTGTTGATGTAGAACATCACTACACGGTTGTCGGTCTGTACCAGAACAGACTTCCTGCTGAGACCGTCGAAGGCCCTCAGGGCACACTGGATGGCCCCTGCTGAGCCTCCGTGGGTGACCATTGCCCCTGCATGCAGAGAGACCCGCAATGGGCTCCCCACCCTAACAGGGAAGCATCTGTAGTCAGCACCACATCGTGCTGTGGGGTCTGAAAGGGCGATCCCCGCAGGAGGTTGCAGGGGTTTTGCCACCAGTTCAGGGACAAGCAGAGGTCAGGGAGAACCCTGACGGGGTCCCTGAGGTGTCCGAGGGACTGGCTCCATTGGGTACTGAGACACCACTGAGCCATCCGCATGTGCAGGCAGGAGTAAAGAACCACATGCACCATGTGGCCCAGGAGATGTAGCATGGACCGAGCGGTAACCTGGTGGGCGCTTTGGACGCGAGCTGCCAGAGCTCGAAAGCGGGTGGTGCGATCCACCGGCAAGAAGGCAATGGCCTGCCGAGTATCAAGGCACGCACTGATGAACTCGAGAGCGTGCACCGGCTCGAGGTGAAACTTTGGGTAGTTGAGCAAGAACCCCAAGCTCTCCAAGAGGAGAAGTGCGCGCGATATCACTTGCCGGGCCTCCTCGATGGAGGAGCCTGTAACGAGCCAGTTGTCGAGGTAGGGAAAAGCCGGCATGCCCCGGTGCCGAAGGTGAGCGGCGGCCACGACGAGGCAGTTTGTGAAGACTCGTGAAGCGGACACAAGGCCGAAGGGGAGCACCCTGTACTGGAAGTGCTCTCCCTGCACAGGGAGAAAACGCAAGTACTGCCTGTGCTGGGGTGGATAAAGATATGGGCCTAAGCGTCCTTTAGATCCAAGGAGCATAGCCAGTTGCCCTGCCGGAGGAAGGGCAGCAGCACGCCAACAGATAGCATCTTGAATTTCTCCTGCACCTACGTCTCCCTGGTCCCACGAAGTGTAGGGTCCGGGAATGGCTAGGGGGCAGGAGGCTGGCTCCATTGTCAAGACTGTGGCCCCCTCTGTACCCTGGACCTCCTTAGCCAGGGAGGACAACCTTTCCTACCTTTCATGCAGGTTCTTTTCCAATGACATGGCCTCCTGTGCGCATCCCAAACAAACATCTTCATCTGAGACCGCCCCCCCCCCCCCCCCACAGGGTACGGCATACCAAGTGCTGAGGTCTGGCTAGCATGCTGTAAACACCTTGGGAGCAAAGGAAGCCCCTAACCAAAAAACTAAAAACTAACTCCCTCACAGAAAACTAAACTAAATCAATGAAAGAGAATGAAATTAAATTCAATTAAATCAAAATAAATCAAATTAAATGAAACTAAATGAAAAGGAAAGCAGGGCCCCTTGTCCCGATCCTTCACCGCATGGGAGGGCAAAGCACAGACCACTGTCCTTTGTTTCCCCCTTCCTGCAAGCCCAGGGGAGGAAAAACCGCTGACCAATTCGCTGGGCCCCAGCCGGGAGGAAAAAGGGGAATGCGTCTCTTTTCCCGCACTGCTGCGGCCTACTGCCACGTGGCCCTATGCTGCGCTCTAAAAAGGCCTGCTCTGACACAATTTCCCACAATGTAATACAATGAGGACAAACAACGATGAAGACACCTGCCCTCGAGCAGCGACTGCCCCGATCTTACCTTTGCGCCCAGGATGACAGCAGACAGCATCTCTGCTTCCCCTCATGCTCAGCCTCTCTACTCCAGCTTCAGCGCTGAGGGGGTTTTTCCGGGAAGCTGTCTGAGCGCTGTTGTGCAAGTGGCAGCTCCTCACCCGATGACAGGTTTGGGAGCCACCTACTGTCCCGGAAAGAATGAGGTCCCCCCACCAGCCTTCCCAGAATACCCGGGAGAGAGGGGGATCCCCTCCTTCTGCTTGCTGTGAGCTCCTCTTCTTGCTCTTATCTGCTTATGTTTCTTTTTTTTTTTTGCCTTAAAAAAGAAAACACGAAATAAAAGGAGCCCTGCTAGCACAGGAAATTAACAAAAAGAAAAGAAGCCTATCTCCTTAGTTGCCCCTCAGCGAGTCCAGCACCTTGGCTCAATACCTCCTCCAGTTGCTTAGAGACAGAGCACACTGGGGCTGGTCGGTGCCAGCTGCATAAGTACATGGGTGTCATCAAAAGATGATATGCTCAGTCTTCAAGCTGCTGGAAGAGGTGCACTACCCAGAAGGGACGATAAGGAAGCTAATGTTGGACAGGGGATCCAAGGTAAGAAGGAAATGGGGTCATTACAGCCACAGCAGTTTTGTTAAATTGTTGGCACCAGAGCCATTTTCCCCACATCAGCAGGAAACATGGGTTCACCAGCACTATTTGCCGAAGCACAGACTGTGGACATGCAGTTAAGTGTCTACCCTGTGGGCTAAATGCAGGGCAGATACTGAGCATGTCCCCCTGCACTTACCACACCTTGGGGTTGATGCAGAAATGTTAGCATGCATCTGCACATAGGTAGTGCCACACTTGTGCATATTTTTTTATGTGCAGATGTCGCACCACAATGCAGAAAAGAGACTGGTACAAATGTAATCACTGTGCAGAAGCCAGCATCAATGCTAGCACATAGCCTATGTAAATCTATTCCAATTATATGATAATCAAGCATTTAGCTATTCCACTTTGATGCAGAGAAGTGCACCGAACAAAGCCTTAACTTAACGCCTACTCGGAGAAGACATAAGGAGTGGAGGAGTGGCCTAGTGGTTGGGGCAAGGTACTTCAGGCCAGAAGGTCGGGGGTTCAAATCCCACTAGAGGACAGCAACCTTGGGCTGGAAGGACTGGGGTTTCTAGCCCCACAGGTGCTCCTTGTGGTCCTGGGCAAGCCACTTAACCCTCCATAGCCCATGTTCCCTGTAAAATACTTATCTTCAAGTTATAATGCCCTGTTCAATGTAATTTCAGTTTGTTCAATGTAAACCACACTGATGCAGAATAGCACGGTATATAAGAGAATGTAAATAAATAAAATAAATAAAATAAATAAGAGGTCTGCGCACAGTGCCGAGGAGGAATTTCTCTCTTATTTCATGAGTGGACAACCACCCTCCCCATTGTATTTTCCAGGCTCTGCTGAAGTGAGTTATCTTGAAAAAGCAGGGGAATTGTTGCTGAAACGAATGTATGCACATATGATGAAATCATATGTAGCACATGACAGCAATCATTCTGCTCGGAATATTGCTCAGAATAATAATCGCTCTTCAGATACCAGTATTGTTCAAAATAAAATTTATGAGTACAAATATATGCCACAGAGAATTTCAGCACATGCACACAAGTGCCTTTTTGTCAGGGCTGGTCTGAGGATTTCTGCCACCCATGCCGCCCCCTGAGGAATGCATCACTGCTCCACCCCTGCATATATCTTCTCACCTGGGGAAGGGGGGGGGAGGCATGGCGATCTCTCAGCTGCATTGGACCTTAAAGTGCCTGTTACGCTTGTGCTAGAAAAAGTGTGCGTGGCTTTTAGCATACAACTCTAAAACCAGCTTTCTGCATTTTGCCCCTTTAATTTTTGCAGTTAAGCAGGCCGATGCAGAAAACGAGCACTGAAGTTGTGTGCTATTAGCTGTGTACATGTTTTTGTAAAGCGCCAATATACAAGACTTCAGCACCAGATTGCAGTAAAGGGTGTGTATGCAAATGAGCTACACGCAAAACTTCGGTGAAGTTGAAAGGAGGGGAGTCAATGCATGCGCAAACAGACGTGTTATAAGTGGCCGTGTACTCATGTGTGTAAATGTCAAATGCTCACGTTATGCATACAAGACATGCAGGATCTTTTGGCACTCACCCCATAATAAAGCAAAATTAGACCTACCTGCTAATTGTTGTTCCTTGAGGAACTCCAGTCCAGTCACAAACCTCTGGGTAGTGCACTTCCTCCAGCAGCTTGGAGACTGAGCATGTCCAAAACTGAAGACACCAGTACAAATACTGCTGGCACCGCCCACCAGCTCCCAGACCTATTGACAAAACAGACTCAAAGGAGCAAAAAAAAAAAAAAAAGTAGAAACACATTAAACTATATATTAAAACAGAAATGCCCGGAACTCCCTCCCCCCAAATGTAGAGGAGGACTCCTAACCCTCTCCCAGAGGAGAAAGACATAGCGAGACTAAGCTCAAAGAACTCTTAAAACTGCCGTCCGGACAGGAAACAAGAACAAATCTCAACTGTGTTCCGGAGCCCCAAAACCCCAGACTCAACTCAGGTGGGATACGGGACTGGAGTTCCTCAAGGAACAACAATTAGCAGGTAAGTCTAATTTTGCTTTCCTTATTGTCCTCCAGTCCAGTCCCAAACCTGCATGCAGAACCGCCATCCCAAAACCGACCTCCCTCGCTGCCTGGACATCCAAGTGATGTTTAGCAAAAGGTATGCAGAGAAGACCAAGTTACCACCTTGCAAATGACAACAGGCGGCACCAGACTAAATTCAGCCCAGGACGCAGCCTGCGCCCTGGTGGAGTGGGCGCGAAACCCCAGAGGAACCAGACGCCCACTAATGAGGTACGCAGAAGCAATGGCCTCCCGAATCCATCTAGAAACGGAAGCTTTAGCCGCCGCTTCCCCCCAAAATGTACAAATGCTCCGACTTACGAAACGCTGCCATCTCTGCCAAATAACGCTTCAGCACCCGGCGAACAGCCCACTTACGGAGATCGTGGTCAACCTTGCCATTTCCAGACCTGCCCAACACCGGCAAAGAGACGGGCTGATTCACATGAAAAAAAAACAGACTACCTTGGGAAGAAAGGAAGGAACAGGCTGCAAGACTACCTTCTCCCGAGAAAGAGAGAGGAAAGGCTCCCGGCACGACAGAGCCTGCAGCTCAGAGATCCTATGCGTGGAACATATGGCTACCAGAAAAACGGTCTTTACCATTAAATCCTTCAGCGAAGTCCGGCTCAAAGGGCTCCTTTGCCAACGCCTGCAGAACCAGATTGAGATCCCATGACGGAACCACTGCTCTACTTGGGGGAGAGGGGGGCGAAGCATAGCCACCGTCCTGAGAAATCGCAAGACATCCGGATGGGACCCCAGGGGGAACCTTGCAGACCTTACCCCTATAGCAGGCAATCGCCACCAGCTGTACTTGCATAGAACTAGCTGCTAAGCCCTTCTCAAAACCATCCTGTAAGAAAGCCAAAACCTCCAGAACGGAAGCCACGGCGGGCCGAACCAGTCGTTCTGCACACCAATCCTCAAAAACACGCCAGACACGCAATATCCCTTCTTCCTCCACCTTGCCCTTTCAATAGCCAGGCCATAAGCGAGAACCGATCCACCTGAGGCATGCGCACTGGCCCCTGCATTAGCAAGTCTTCGCGACCTGGAAGGAGCCAAGGACGATCCTCCAAAAGTTACATCAAGTCGGCATACCACGGACATCGAGGCCAGTCTGGAGCAATCAGAATGACCCGCCCCCAGTGCGCCTCTATCCATTGCACCACCCGGCCTATGAGCACCCAAGGGGGAAAGACATAAAGAAGGCTTTCCGAGGGTCAAGTTTGTAATAACGCATCTAGCCCCTCGGACATCCGTTCTCGTCTTCTGCTGAAGAAATGACTCTTCTTGGCATTTTTGACCGTTGCCATCAAATCCATGCACGGAGTCCCCCACCGAAGCACCACTGCGCAAAGACCTGCGAGTGAAGCTCCCACACCCCGGGGTCCATCTGCACTCGACTGAGATGATCCACCGTCACATTGTCCTGCCATGTGAGCCGCCGACAGGGCCTGAAGCCAAAGTTCTACCCAAGCGAACAACCGCTCCGCTTCTTCCTCTAATGCCATGCTACTGGTACCTCCCTGTCTGTTGACATAGGCCACGAAAAGCCTGCCCCCAGCCAGGAAAATCTACCCCTCTGGAAGATACCCAGACAAGACAACCAAAAATGTTGAAAATCCTGAGACGGCCTTCGGGAGGTGGAGGCATAGCGGCTCTGCTTCGGCTTGTCCTCAGGGAGGCGTCCTCCCTTCGAATCCCCCAAATCCTTGACCAACTTGTCCAGATCTTCACCAAACAGCAGTTTCCCTTTGAAGGGAAACTTGCTAAGCCTCGCCTTCGAAGAGCTATCAGCTGCCTAATTGCACAACCAAAGATAGCGACGGGCCGCTACTACCGATGCCATACTGTTCGCGAGCCAGCAAATGAAGTCATAGTGGATGTCAGAGAGATACGCTGCACCCGACTCCATCTTAGCAATCTCCGCCAGCTGGTCAGGCAACGACACCTCCGACTGCTGCAGTCGTTGTGACCACCGCAGGCAGGCCCTCGCCACCCAGGCCCCACAAACGGAGGCCTGCATTGACAGGGCATTGACATCAAAGGCCTGCTTCAACAGCATATCCAGTTTCCTATCCTGTGCGTCCTTCAATGCTGCACTTCCCTCCACCGGGATGGTGGTCTTCTTCGTAACCGCAGAAACCACTGCATCGACTCGCAGAGACTTAAACATTTCCCGGTTCTATTCTGAGAGAGGGTAGAGATGCGACATGGCCCTAACCCTTCTCAGCCCTGCCTCGGGGAGGTCCCACTTGTCCTGAATCATCTGTTTGACCACCCTATGAACCGGGAAAACAGACTGCTTCTTTCGCATTGCTTGAATGAGAGGATCCTCCAGAGATTCCTCAACCGGCAGGCTAGTCGGTAAATTGAGCGCTTTAAGTGACTCTGCGAGTAGTGCAGGCAACTCCTCCCGCTGAAAGACTCGGATCACCCGTGCCTGGTCCTCCGGCTCCAGAATCTCACCTTCCTCAAGCTCCTCGCTCTGCAACTCCGACAAACTCCCAGTCCCCTGTGTCTGACAGAGGAGACTGTTCCGGTCCACCTACCACAGACCTGACCTTCTTGGCTGGTAAATCCTCTGAGTCATCTCTCTTCTCCGAGACCCTCCGCCTGGCCCCCGGCCCGGCGGGAGAGGATAGTTGCGCCAATCCTTGCTGCCGCAAGCAAAATGCTTGATGTAACAACAGAACAAACTCCGGGGAGAATTCTTCCATAATTCCCCCAAACAAAAGACCCTGGGAGGACGAGGTTCCAAGCAGAGCAGCTGACACCTCCAGCGAAAGAGGAGACGAGTCTATGGCGGCTTGAACTTACTGAGATGAGGGGCTCTCGCGGCTTTTCCTGTAACGCCTGCTCCATCCCTAAAGCCTCTGTCATACAACCTCGACAGACCACAGTCTCGGATACCATACCACGCCGAGAACCACAGGCTAAACACTGCGGACGACACGGCATGGAGAGCAGGCCGTCGGTCCTAGACCCTTACTGCCTAGGAGCACACCGCAGGAAAAATGAGCCCAAAACACAGTACACCTTGTAGCTGAACCAATCCTCAGCCTCTTCTGCAAGAAGAAAATCTGCAGAGATTGCCCTCTTTTTTTCCTTTTTACTCTCTTTTTTTCTCTTCAAATAACCAGCAGAACCAATAAGTAACAATCCCTACCGATAACTAAACACCCCAAGAAAAACTACCCAAAGGACCCTCCATTAATTACCTCGAGAAGAGCTCAAAAACACAGGAAAAAGCCATCCCCTTGCCTTCCCGCGCTTCAGCAGGAGCATAGTCTGTAACCGCTGGCACCATGCAACATTGGGCCCACTTTGCTATAGCTTAACAGAGGGCTTCCCTGATGTACCTGCAGTCTTCACTGAATCCCACTGCGCCGAGACTCACAGAACCGGCTGCTGAGCTGTCAACGGGAGGGGTGCCGGCCTTGCGCTCAGCCAATCAACGGCTTCGGTGCCGAGGAAGCAGCAGCTGGGATCCTGTCACCCAAAGCGCTGAGCCGGTAATTGCCTTAACACTTTCCCCTCCCCCCCCCCCCCGGAGAACAAGTAGAGGGGAGGGGAAGGTAGGAGAGGGCCAAGAGCAGTCCTCCTTCACAGGGCTTACTGCTGCTACACGGTTTGCTCCTTTTTTTTTTTTTAATACAAACCTTAACAGCAAAACAACCAAACAAATGGAAATAAAAACTCCCCAAAAATAAACCCTAATTCTCTCCTTATTTGCTCCTCTGTGTGCCCCTCTGGCTCACCACCTCCAGCTGCTTAGAGACTGAGCATACTGGGAGCTGGTGGGCAATGCCAGCGTTATTTGTACTGGTATCTTCAGTTTTGGACATGCTCAGTCTCCAAGCTGCTGGAGGAGGTGCATTACCCAGAGGTTCGGGACTGGACTGGAGGGACGATAAGGAAAACACTATATTGCCCCAAAACGTTTTTTTTTATGAAATCACAACAAAGACATAAAGAAAAAATAAATAACATAAATAAGTCCAAAAAACACACAAGGTAAGAAGCAAAAAAACATTTCTTGAATGCTGAACTTTCACTTAACCATGCAAGATACGCTCAGAAAATTTTCACATCCAAGGTACATGTTCACCCGTACATACCTGAAATAGTCTTTTCCTACACACGCAAGATGTTTCAGTTACCTCAGACCAATGTTCCCTCTAATTTTCTGTAGGCTGTGTGCACATAAAATATCAGTTGTGTGCAGCTTTTGAAGGAAGGTTAAATTTTTGTGCACCACATAATGACACTCAGAGTTATATACTTTAAAATTTGACTACACGTCAGAATACAGTATGTACACCACATTGATTTTAATCAAATTAAATTAAAATAGACAATTACTAAATGAAGTGGGAAATTTCTAGTAATTACAATCATAACTTTTAAATTTTAAGACGTCTGTGTTGTTTTCTATCAGAATCAGAGCCGTAATTTTTGTGCGCTCTGTTGTAAAGTATGTGCGCTTGCTCGGCGAGGTGTGTGCGCGCGCACACGCGCACAGCTTAGAGGGAACAGTGCCTCAGACCAGGAATAGGGATACTGACGCGCCTGCTGGTTATGCAATCTTCTACGCGCTTCGCTGCACTAGGCGCAGACCTTATTAGATCTTATACGTGCAGTTCACTGTTAAGCGCGCATGTTTTTTGCTGTTTACATGTGTATCAATCTCTTTTCTGCATTTACCTTGGCTGAACTTGTGTGTATAAGTTGCATTATCTGCGTGTAAAGGGCACGCTAGTCTTTCTGCATAGACCTGAAAGTTTCCATTTAATACCATCCCCCTCACTTTAACACTTTTTAGTGAACAATCCCCGCCCCCTTTCAATGATCTTCACAAATCCTCTCCCAGCAGCCCTTCCCATTCCGCACAGATCCGCTGCTATTCCGTTAAAGCAGTGCCCGTGTTCATTTCGCTTTTCCTATAACGCCCCAGCGCAAAAGTAACTGTCGTCCTGGAGCAGCTGAAAACGCTTTCAGCTCCACATGGAACGCAAAGGTTATCATTATTTACCCTCTTCTAATTATTTTAATAACTAGCACACAGGCATACCACGTTGCGTACTGGGAGGGTGAGCGTGTTCCTGAAGGGAATGGACAGCGCACAGTTCCCAAAAAAAACAAGTAGAAAGAGCGTGCGCGCGTTTCCAGGGCATTTTGTTAACGGAAAAACCGAGGGACGGGGCCTCTTCTACCGTCACAAGGACATAATCAAACCAATTCGCAGCGCGCACCGACTTTATCCATCCCGAACCCGCTACAGCACCTCTTTACCTGCTCATCTGAAGGATAGGGGGGTCACTCACTATTCGGCATAACGACTGCGGCGCGCCAGGAGAACTAGCCACCGCGCGACCGCTAACTGACACGGTGCCCGGAGTTCGCTGATTGGTTCCTGGCATTTAAACGTTCGCGCGGAGGCGACGGGTTCATGCCACTGTGGTCCGGCTAAGGCAATTTACCGTTGGGCCTGGCGACTTTCGCAACCCCATAGAGATTGCAGAACGTGAATGAACACAGGAGAATTAAGGTAAAGGGGAAGATAAAAAATGTAATACTTGCTAGAGGTTGCGGCTGGGACCTACAGTGGTTGCCGCTTTCACGGAGCAAGTCGGAAAGAGAGAGGGTGCGAGCCATTTCTGGAGAAGGCCGGGCTGCCAGGCGTGACTGCAACCTCCTGGATGGTCACAGTGTACCGGGTGTTTCTGGGCACTGCGACGGCGTGAGAAGGGGGGGGGGAGGGTTGGAGCACCGGAGAGGGTAGTGAAGTGATGGCAGGCGGACCGCGAACCCGGAAGTAAATACTGCACGGCAATAGACGCTGTTCAGTGGGTGCTGAAGCAACAGAAAAATCTGGTGCATTGGGCTGCAGGTGCCAGGAGGTGGTGTATAGACAGCGGCCGGATTTCGACTTAGCTTATGCTTTTTGTTGCAGTAATACCTGAAGGCGAGTAACATTCAGGCAAGGGAAGGTTAAGTGACTTACTGTTAGCTACGGATCACTACAAGGCGTACATCACATGGAGTAGTAGAGGGGTTTGAACTCTGGCTTCCCTGGTTCTTCTTAATTCACTACTCTACTAGAGAGAGGGATCTAGAAAGTTGAGAATAGATGTGGGCAGCGGTACAGTGTGACAGGAATGTATCATCAAGCTTTCTTGAATCTTAAAATGAAAAATCTATGTGCATGAGAGAGAGAATGTTTGTGTATTATTTATTTATTTTATTTAGCTGTATTTCTATCCCGCTTTTCACTGGGTCAAAGCGGTCAATTGGGAGATACATTTAACACGAGGGGATGTGTGTGTGATAGTAAAGTTTCCTGAATCAGAAAATGTAGGTGAGATGCCCTTGCCAGTGTGTGAACTGTAGGTGCCCAGCGCTCAAGTTTCTAGCTACTTTAGTATCTTTGCATAACAAGAGCGGACCCAAAGTAAAGTCTGAGGATGATCCCCTCAGCATGAGCAGACTCTGCTGGGTTTCGCCTTCCTCCCCAGCATTTCGGCACAAAATCTCATGCCATTGGGTGATTACCACAGTGCATCACAGGACCTCAGGCACTGTTCCCTCTAAGCTGTGCGTGCGCACACACCTCGCAGAGCAAGCGCACATTACAACAGAGCGCACAAAAATTGTGGCTCTGATTCTGATAGAAAACAACACAGACATCTTAAAATTTAAAAGTTATGATTGTAATTACTAGAAATTTCCCGCTTCATTTAGTAATCATCTATTTTCATTTAATTTGATTAAAATCAGTGTGGTGTACATACTGTATTCTGATGTGTAGTCAAATTTTAAAGTATATAACTCCGAGTGTCGTTATGTGGCGCACAGAAATTTAACCTTCCTTCAAAAGCTGCACACAGCCTACAAAAAATTAGAGGGAACATTGACCTCGGGCAAGAGGGCTAGGGAGACCAGTTGTAATCTGCCTGGGCCTTAAAAGCTGGCTATGTCTCACTCATGACCTCTTTGTGCCAGTTTCGACAGCAGGAGTAATAGAAGCAGTAGCGACATCTGTAAGGGTGTCCTTGGCCAGGTTGGGCTTCACTCTGCAAGCAAATGAGGAGGGACAGTTTCAATTTGATAAATAATGGACATGCAAACCAGGTTGGTGTTTGGTGTTATGCTGGTAGTGTGTCTGAGGCTGTGCTACCTGCCGATTGACTGCCCCTCCTGTCAGGGTTTTAGCCAGCTAGGTTGAAATAGTCTGTCCCCTCTCCTTGGAGAAGAACACTAAAAGGACTCTGATGAGATAAACTTTTGCTCCTGGAGCCTGTTTCATCTCCTCTTACACCCACACTTGCTATTGTGCTTGGGACTGTCCTGTTTGTCGCCAGCACTGTCACCCAAAGCAACAAGCGGCTGCTCCTCCCAGGGTTTGAGTAACCAAGCTACCACTCCAGGCCCTGAACACAAACTATGAGTAGCTGTGCCCTCTCCTCGCACCGCTGCCAGCAGGAGCTCATCCCTGCTCACTGCCACCTTCATTCCGGTTGACCATTCCATTCCACTCCACTCCCCTCCAAGCATGGGTGCCTCTTCTGGATGTGTTCTATTTAAAATAACAATTTCAGCACAAACTAATAATTGTTTTATCTGCATGGCAGTGGGGAAAGTTGTGCGTGTAACTTTGGTGCCCGAAACAGTGGTTTGTGGAGGGTTGCCTATATGTTTTGTAGGCACAGTAAGGAATCGACCCCACAGCAAAGCTACCAGTGGTTATATCATCACACCAAAAAACATTTATGTTCTATATGCTGATCTGTTTTCTCTTATATGTTCTGAAGCTCCATGCGGCTAAAAGTTTTCTTCTCCTACACACACCAAAGTTTTATTTCACCTCTGATCAGGCATTCAAACAATGGAATTACTGAACTCTGTGCTCAGCCTTTTGGTATTCTGTGCACTTCTTTGCATCCAGGTGGAATAGTTAATGACCTCATCACCATCTCATTTGAATATGCACAGTTCATTATAATGTAATTTTAATAGGTGTGGCACTACTATCTACATTTTGGCATGGTACTAAGTATACACAGATGTTGTGCAAATGGTGAGAGCGATGTTACTTACCTGTAACAGGAGTTCTCCGTGGACAGCAGGATAAGTCAGCCACACTTGGTGACGTCATCCGACGGCGCCGAGACGGAAGTACTCTCCATAGCTCAGAAGGGCTTTGCCCTTCTGAGCATGAGCCAACTGGCCCCACCCTCCAGCCCGCCCCTAGCTAGCCAGTTCGTCAATAGCTGAGCCTTTGCCGCTAGGAGGCAGGCACTGGTCAGAGGCCGACCCCTTCCAAGGGGAGGAGGGTGGGTATGTGTGGCTGACTTATCCTGCTGTCCACGGAGAACTCCTGTTACAGGTAAGTAACATCGCTTTCTCCAAGGACAAGCAGGATGAGTCAGCCACACTTGGTGCCTCCCAAGCTACCCAGTGATGCGGTGGAAGGGGTAGCCGAAGACCTTTTCCAGTACAGGATTCTGTAATGGTGTATCCTTGAACACCTTGTAACATTTACCAGATTGCTACACCACCATTAGGTGTGGCTAACCACAGTCTGCCTGGTGGCGGCATCAACGCGCAATGTACAAACGTGCAGTGTGTATACGCCCATGGGATGCAGCATGCAGTAACAGTGAACATGTAACCTGCAGTCCCCATGCGTGAATGTGCCATAGGCGTGATTAAGAGACTATACAGTCCCGACGGGTGGTGGCAGCTGCAGGGTAGACTACTTAAGTCTAATCAAGATACTTTGTTTCATTAAAAAAAAAAAAAAAAACTCTGGAATTTGTTGCCGGAGGATATAGTAAAGGCTGTTAGTGTAGCCGGGATTAAAGGTTTGGACAAGTTCCAGGAGGAAAGGTCCATAAACCATTATTAAGAAGGTACCCAGGATATCACTGCTTGACCCAGTACAGGCATTGTGGAACCTATGTCTTTTGGGGGACTGGAAGGTACGTAAGACCTAGTTGGCCACTGGGCTTGATGGATCTTGGTCCGACCCAGTATGGCATATCTTATTCTCTTATGGAGTCCTATTGAGCAGTAGCAGTGAGGAAGTGACTACGAAGGATAGCCACAACGTTGGGTGCGCTACAAGAGCGGTGCAAATTAGAGCAGTAATACCGCCACAGTAAGAGGAGGACACTGTGAGCAAGGATATGAAATAGCATCAATATTGACTGTGCTACAAGAGCGATGCAAAAGGAGCACCAAGACCGGCCGTCGGTTGGCAATGGACCTTAGAGTTCCGTGTTTGCCATTGGCGTGGATAGAGCCCTTGTTTGTGCTCCTGGCCGAGGTGGAGGAGCATGTGGAATCTCTGGAGGTGGGTACGCTGGGAGGCCAGGTTTATTGGGAGGTCACACGTGGCAAAGAGTGTGTCCCTTGTTACAGGTGCACTGTTTTGTGTATGCCCTGGGCATATATTTGCATAGGGCTGTGATGTTATTCGGAACATGGAGATTCCATTCGGATCCCGCCGTCCGGTGGCCCGGCCGATATGCCGCCAGGGACCCAAGAATAGTTTGGTCGTGGTGGCATAGCATGTGAGGTGTATCATCAGGATTAGCGGTAGGACCGCTATCCAAAACCTTCGGGACTAGCATGTTGGATAGTAATCCAAAAGATCTTACGGAAGGTCTAGGATGTCGTAAGGGTAGAATTTGAGGTGCCCACCATAATAGCGCGAGGGTAGTCCTCGAGGTGCCCACCATAATAGCATGTGGGTAGTCCTCAAGGTGTTCACTATGTTAGCTGGCTGAGGGCCAGCAGTAGTGCGGCCATGAGGCTGCTGTACACAGTCACTGGAGGCGGCGATCCCAGGGATTGGGGGATCTGTCTGGTTGCTGGTACTTGCGCCCGGCGCTGTAGGGCTTGCATGATGATGATGATGCCAAGGCGCGAATTTCATACATAGAAGGCTGCGGTCAGCTCTGAGATATCGCCTGTCAATCGGGTCAGGCTATCAGATTTTTCTTGTCCACTAGCCTTGATGAGGGGAGAAGGGGAGGGGTTGTCCAAGGGCCCTGGTCAGAAGCTTAGGGAGCCGCACTGGTACTGGCCTGGGTATAATGAAGATGAACTGGGATCTGTCCATTCTAAGCCACTAAGCTGTTGTCTTTCATAATGTCCACATGGCGGGCCAATCGATTAGTGGTCCGCCCGCTGAGGTAAGAAGGAAGCCGATAGCCAAGGGTCCAGTTCCCACCTGCGGTTCATCTGAGAGCTGAGTCTGGTTGGCAGCTCTTCCTGGGAGCATGAGGGCACAAGCCGAAGTATAGGGTCTTCCTGCAGAGTAGTGGGAACATGTCCCCTTGTGCGCAAGTTCGGGTCTGTGACCCCTTGTTGACTATCGGAGCAGGCCCTAGAGTGCAGAGTTGTGCGGCAATCAGCTGTTGTGCTTCATCCCTACCCCGACCTGCAGGCAGGTCTCCTTTGAATGCTCATAAGGGGGAGGATCCCCGGACTCGGCATCCCCAGGCTGGAGCCGAGGCTGCCACCCTGTGTCATTGACCTAGGTTTAGTGCCATGGATCTTGTTGGGCCTGCTTGCGCCTTTAAATGTGGAGCCTGGAATGCCAGAGCCACAGCTGGGATTTGAACCTGTGGCCTTCTGCTCTTGAGTGCACTGTCCGTGTGTACTGCACCGCACTGTGGCCACTGTGTAGGAGTCTCCCCGTTTTCGGGAGTAGCCAGAGGTTTTGGTACTGTCACAGCCCTCTGCAGAGTGCAGTTGCGCCGGGGATGTAGGCCTCGCACAGTAGGCCATGGTGTTCAGGTAGTGCAGAGACGAGTACTGCAAGATCCACAGTTAGGACCTGAACCTGTGACTCTACTCCAAGACACAGTGGCTGTGAATAGTGTACCATACTATGGAAGCAGCAGGGCTGAGAAGATGACAATCTCCCTCCAGTGTTGCGGGAGGATTGCCTCAGGAACTGTGGTGTTGATGAGCGACAGCATCAGTTAGTGAGCGGCTTCCCCAGGGAGCCAAGTTAGATAGGTATGGTTGTAGGCTTCTCATGATGGCCACTACCTTCCCAGGGAGTCCACTGCTGCCACTATTGTTGGGAGCGCACCGGTGTATGGACCACTGTTCCCTCTAAGCTGTGCGCGCGCACACACCTCGCCGAGTGAGCGCACATACTTTACAACAGAGCGCACAAAAATTACGGTTCTGATTCTGATAGAAAACAACACAGACGTTCTTAAAATTGAAAAGTTGTTGTGTATTTATGGTTTTCACAAGTTCTACAATATTTTCTAGTGCAATCAATGTGGTGTACATACTGTATTCTGACGTGTAGTCAAATTTTAAAGTATATAACTCCGAGTGTCGTTATGTGGTGCACAAAAATTTAACCTTCCTTCAAAAGCTGCACAGCTGATATTTTATATGCGCACACAGCCTACAGAAAATTAGAGGGAACATTGGTATGGACCTTCTGACTGTCCATGAACTCCCCCTTTTTACACTGTGGAGTGCTCACTTTCTCCTTGGGCAACCCTATGTTGCCCTACCCTGGGGAAAGAGGCTGGATGCCAGCTGCCCTTTGCTTACCACTTGTTGTCACTAAACTGGTCTGGGGTCGGTTGTGTATGGGTGAAACCATAGACTGTGGTTATCTTGATTGATGTAGGGTAAGAGGCTTGCCCAAACCCTTGCTAAGTTGAATAAGCTACTTTGTGGTTAGACAGTAGAGCGTTATTTTATTTTATTCTGACTACGCAAGACCACAAGGAGCACTTGTGTGACTAGAAACTCCAGTCCTTCTGGCCCAAGGTTGCTGTCCTCTAGTGGGATTTGAACCCTTGACTTCCTGGCAATTTGACCAAGGCTGCAAGGAGTGCTAGGGAATCAACCCTGGTCTCGGGATTCCCAAGTCAGTGCTGTAACCATTAGGCTACTCCTCCATTCATACCATGGGACAACTTGTGAGGTTAGGAGGCATAACTAATGGGGAAGTATTGTTCCATATGGAAGCGGTAAGTAACCTTTCTTCCAGCACTCACCGCTGCGATGCCAAGCCTTTCGGGTGCAGCAGCGATGGAGTACTACAGTAAGAAGCGGGAGTGCAATGCGAGGGTAGGATGGAGAATCCATGCACCTTATTTGGGAACCTATTCCCAGTGCCTAGGCGCATGCTGGTTGAGGCTCAAAGCCGTGGATGAGGCTCAAGGCCATAGGGTAATGGGCTCACTATCACGGTGCGATGGTCAAAGAGCAGCGACTGGAGGAGTTCTGGAGGCCATGTGGTCTGTTTCTGTCGTCATATTTCTATGTTTTTACTTATTTAGGGATTAAGGAGACTTTTCAAAGGTTCCCAGGGTTGATGATGGGACCCAGGACTCCTGGATCTCCACCTTGGGCTTCTCTGCACCCAAGAGAGTCTGCAGGTGGCAGGTGCCTGGAGTTGTTTCTGGAGCTGTGGATGGCACTGCGGGTATGGCCATCCCGGTGCTGAGTGAGATGTAGGGCCAACAATATAAGGGTGAACCTTATGTCATGCTGGTGCGTTGGACATGATAGTATACCGAACTTCCTCTTCTCTTTTCATGCCTGAGAGGGAATCCCAGAAGGAACTATGGTGCAGGTTAACCTTGCACAAGACATACATTTGTCATGAAGCCTGGAGTTGGGCTGCTGGGTTTGTGCTCTCTACAGCAAGGGAAGCCGCCTAACTAAGCTGCTTCTGATGCGTGCACCTGGGCCCATGCAGGTGACCCCAAATTATCAGGTTCATAACACAGAGCCTGTGCAGGGAGGAACAGGGGTGGCCATCTCCAGCTCCAGCATAAAGCAGCGGCAGGATCCAATTTCTGCGCCCCGGAGCAGGAGAGCTGACACTCACAGCCGCCGCCAGCCACAGCCTGACGAGGGCAACACTGCAGAGCAGCGAACTCGCCTGGCATCGGTGCGACCCCGTTTCTGGGACCATCGGCAATGGGAGTCTGCGAGTGGCTCCTCCTCCCCTGATGCTGGATCGGCGCCGACCAATGGCGCCGTAGGAGGGAGGAGCCGGGCTTGTGGAAACAATCCTCTGTGATCTGCAAGCCTTGTTTAGAGTGCCCAGAGCATCAGCGCTGTCCACGCCGACGCCTCCACGCTGTCCGCGCCAGACGGGACCATCAGCAGTGGGAGTCTGCGAGCGGCTCCTCCTCCCTTGATGCTGGATCGGCGCCGACCAATGGCGCCGTAGGAGGGAGGAGCCGGGCTTGTGAAAAACATCCTCTGTCGGCAGTGGGAGTCTGCGAGCGGCTCCTGAAAAACAATCCTCTGTGATCGGGCAATGGCTGCCGCCATGAGAGACACGTGGCAGGCCGGATCGGGGGTGCAGGAAGCTTACCGGAGGCCTGCGGCTGGTGATGCAGTCGATACAAGGAAGGTAGTCGCCGGAGTCTCCTGAACGATGCCCCTGAAGGGGAGGAGCCGGGCTGTGACGACAGCAGCAAAATGGCCGCCGCCATAGGAGCCATGTGGTCGGCAAGATGGCCGCCCCCGTAGTCCCCACGTGTGAGGGAAATGCAGAGCGGCGGCGGATCAAGAAGGTTTTTCCCGGGGACGGAGGCCTTACTCGGCACGTCCCAGGCGCCGAGGGGGCATCCGCTTGAGCCAACCAGCTCATCCTCTGGATTCCTTTTAAGTTCATACCATCTCGATCGGGACACTTCTGGCGAGGGCAGAGAGAGAAGTAAGGCTGGCTAGCCGGGGATGGAGGCCTAATAGGCACATCCTGGACTGCCGCCCAAGCGATTTCCAGTTGGAGCTTCGTCATCCAGGCCGTTTCCCTGAAGCTTGCCGCTCAGGAGCAGCGTCGGCAGCTAGTGTCCCCTGCTCTTCAGCACTCAGCGAAGGCATGAGCATGAAGATTTTGAAGAGAAGGTAATTTAACTGAATACATACGTTAAGGAAGAGAAATTCAGATTATTTTCAGTTTGATTAAAGATTGACTTCTGGAGAGTAGCAAAGTCCGTCTTGCTGGCAAGGCGGAAGAAACTGAACCTGGCTCGCTTGGGGCGGGCTGGAGGGTGGGGCCAGTTGGCTCATGCTCAGAAGGGCAAAGCCCTTCTGAGCTATGGAGAGTACTTCCGTCTCGGCGCCGTCGGATGACGTCACCAAGTGTGGCTGACTCATCCTGCTTGTCCTTGGAGAACTAATGTTTCTGCATCAGCCCCTATGTTAGCAAAGTGATAAGAATGTGATAGAGAGGCAGCATATTGTCAAGCCCTTTATATTAGTTTTGAAGTGTTTGATCAGTTTAACATTTTTTATGTTTATCCACCTTCCTTTTTGTTAATAAATTAAGGACAGTGGTGGCAGAAAGGCAGGTTTAAGTTTCATCCCTCATATTCATCGCAGCAACTAGTCTAGTTCTGCCACTGCCTTTTTTTCAATTTAAATTTATTTCAAACAAAAACAGAATACATAATAATGAAAACAGATCCAAGATGTATCAGAAACGTATCAGAAACAAATTAATACTAAACAAAGAGCAGTTACAGTCGGAGCAAAACAGTGGGTCCTAACAGCCACACCTACTTATCAGTGCTTTCTTATCATCCCTCCAGTCCAGTGTAAACCATTGAGTTATCACCCCCACACTCGTAGCTTGGAGACTGAGCATGCAAAGTCTTGATGATGAGGGAGGAGTGGCCTAGTGGTTGGGGCAAGTTACCTCAGGCTGGAAGGTCGAGGGTTCAAATTCCACTAGAGGACAGCAACCTTGGGCCGGAAGGACTGGGGTTTCTAGTCCCACAGGTGCTCCTTGTGGTCTTGGGCAAGCCACTTAGCCCTCCATTGCCCATGTTCCCTGTAAAATAGTTATCTCCAAGTTATAATGCCCTGTTCAATGTAATTTCAGTTTGTTCAATGTAAACCGCCTTGATATCATGAAAGGCGGTATATAAGAAATGTTAAATAAATAAATGTCACCATACTTAAGTTGCTAACACCTCCTTCAAGGCTCAGTATTCTCGGTCTCCAAGCAGCTTGGGCTCTCTCTGGTGGCTCTCCCATGCATGCCTTTTTAGAACCACCAAGCTGGGTTCCGGTAACCATGGACACTAGTTTGAGCAGCTTGGGGGCACACTGCAAGTAGCGAGTGGTGCAAGGGCACTGGGCACAGGAAGAGAGCCAGTGGTCCATCAACCAGTTAGATGCAAGCAGTGTTTTTCGCGTTGATGAAATTCCAAATGTTCCTGCAGGGGAATGCGGTTCGGGTGTTCTCCAACACTGTCACAACGGTGGCTTACATCAATCCCCAAGGCAGTAGGGGGAGTATTCTTCTAGCAGACGAGATAACTCACTCTTGAGTTGGGTGGAAGACAATCTCCTGGCCCTATTAGCAGTGCACGTGGCCGGCAGAGAGAACATGGTGGCCAATTACCTCAGTTGATGGCTTTTGGACCTAGCGGAGTGATGCCTCAGCAATGGCATGTTTGCTCAGATCATCAGACAGTGGGGGTCAGCCGATCATGGACTTCATGGCAACCTTTGGGAACACAAAGGCAACCCGTTTTTTTCAACAGGCTGCAAGAGAAGATGTCAAAAGGTTTGGACATGCTCGTCCAGAGGTGGCCATTGGATGGATTTCTGTATGTGTTTCCACTGTGGGTGCTGATCCAGAGAATTTTGGAAAGCATAGAATCACATCCAGGACTGGTGATGGTGTTAGCACTGGACTGGCCGAGGCACCCATGGTATGTTGGCCTGCAGCGGTTGGCCATGGAATGTCCATGGCATCTTCTGGAGATGGCAGACCTTTTGGGACAAGGGCCCATTCTCATGCTGCAGGTGAGACGATTCTCACTTACGGCTTGGCTATTGAGAGGGCTCAGTTGAGAAGGAAGGGTTATTTGGCCACAGTGATTACAACGATGCTAAAAGCCCGTAAGTATTCCACATATTAATCATATGTCCGAGTGTTTGAGGATTGGTGTCAGCAGTGGGAGTACTGGCCTTTTTCAGTGTCCTGCCGGAGGTGCTAGCATTCCTGCAGGCAGGTGTGGAGAAAAGATTGACTAGTAGTTCATTACAGGTTCAGGTGGCTGCTATTACTTGCTACAGGGGTAGAGTCCAGAGGCAATCTCTGGATGTGGTCCGTTTTTTGCAGTCAGTGAAGCATGTCCAGCCACTGCTCAGGTCCTTGGTTCCCCCATGGGAATTGAACCTAGTCTGAGAGGGCTGACTGAGGCACCCTTCGAACCAGTGAATTTGTCAAAATTGAAGGATTTAAGGTTAAAGACAGCCTTTTTGGTGGCTATTTGTTCGGTATGGCAAATCTCCAAGCTCCAGGCGTTATCCTGCCGGGAACAGTTTTTGGTGATGACAGAGGAGAAAGTGGTGCTGTGCCCAGTACCACCTTTTCTGCCCAAGGTGATTTCAGCTTTTTCTCTAAACCAGTCAGTGTCCTTGCCGGTATATACTTTTGTTCAACATTATCGTCTCGATGTGCAGGCAGCAGGGGATGCCCATTTGTGCTTCAGGCTGGGCTTGCAAGTCCTGCCTGAGAGTAACTGCTCTGGTACATCTCAATGGGCTGGACTGGATTGGAGAGACAATAAAGAAGGGAAAATTAGGTCTTACCTGGTAATTTGCTTTCCTTGAGTTCCTCCAGTCCAGTCCAGAACCCCCCCATGATTGCTGATCTAAGCCAGTGCGATCCCAGACCTGAAGAGGTCAACTGGTTCAGCGGATGGCAGACGCCGTGACGATGGACGTTTTCCTACAAAGCGCACAGGTATCCTGTGGGGAAAAAATAATAATAAAGAAGTCATAGACGAAGTTCAGTGATAACAGGGGTTCATTATCTCTGCTTCTGTTCGGCCAGCATTTCCGGCAGTTTTCCTTGTTTTTCTGGGTTAGTGTTTGATCCTAGTACCTTATGCATTGTTCTTTTTGTGGTGTCTGCTTCAGCAATAGACTACTGAGCCTTGAAGGAGGTGCCAGCAACCTAAGTATGGTAACATCATCAAGACTTGGCATGCTTAGTCTCTAAGCTGCGGGTGGGAAGTGACAACTCAATAGTCTGGACTGGACTGGAGGAACTCCAGGAAAGCAAATTACCAGGTAAGAGCTAATTTCCTGTTATTTTTACCAACAAGAAGAATGGGCAATTTGCAGATAGTCAATTTATCATTGTGAGTTTCATTTTTTCATAGCATTGAGATGATTATTATTATTGAATTATCAAAATCTTATTGAGGGTGTTAGGGGTCTAAAAGTTAATTGTGAGGGGACGCAAGGCTGTAGGTTTACCTAGTGGTTATCTAATAATCTTGCACTAGCCTGGAGACTCAGGAATTGCTAAAACTTCCTTCATATAACTTTTTAAAGTAAGTTAGATGCAGACACATTGGCAATTTAGGAAATCTGACCAGTCTAGTATATCAGTATTCAAAGTATTCTCAGTATCTTTTGTGTCAAAATAGCATTTGACCTTGCTAAAGACTGCAGTATATTTTCAATTTCACTTACTTTACCATGCACATTAAAAATACTCTCGACATTTAATGAAGCTTCTTCTCACAATCCTTTACTCTTGACTCAAACTTCACTACCATGTTATGCTGTCTTTCAATCTTTGTCAATACCACTTGATCTCATTCTTTTTGACCTATCTGCTGCTTTAATCACAGTTGATCGTCGCCTCCTCCTCGATTCCCTATTCTCGCTTGATTTACAAGCTCTGTTCTGTCTTGTTTCTTTTCTTCTCTCCTACCACACCTTTAGTGTACTGTATGTTCTGATGGAGCCTCCTCCACTGCTCTCCCAACTTTCATTTGGTGTACCTGAGGGCTCTGTCTTGGGACCACTTCTTTTCTCTCTCTATACTTATTGTCTTGGTGCCCTGATTTTCTCCCATGGGTTTCAGTACCAACTTTATGCTGAAGACTCTCAGATTTACCTCTCTACACCTGAAATCTCTTAAGGAATCGAGGCCTGTATCTGAGCCTGCTTATCTGATGTTGCTGCCTGGATGTCTTTGCTGCCGTCCAAAACTGAACATGGCCAAGACAAAGCTCTCTTTTCCCCTTCCTCCTTTATCTCTTTATGTGGATAACACAATTATCCTCCCAGTTTCCTCCGCTCACAACCTTTGTGTGATCTTTGACTCTTCTCTCTCCTTCTCCGCACACATCCAACAGATAGCTAAACCTGTCATTTGTTTCTTTATAACATCAGCAAAATGTGTCCCTTCCTTTCTGAACACACTATAAAGACCCTTATTCACTCTCCCGTTTAGACTTGCAACCTGCTGCTCTCTGGTCAACCCTGAATCATCTCTCTAGCCATGCCACTGAGTTTTGAATGGATTGAAGAGGAATCTTATGACAGGGTCACTATGCTCACATAACCCCCTCTTTTCAAATCACTTCACTGGCTCCCTATCAATTTCTGCATCTAGGTCAAACTTCTCCTTCTGAACTTCAAGCACATTCATTCTGTGGCTCCTCGTTATCTCTCCTTTCTTATCTCTACCTATACTCCAACTTGGAAACTACGTTCATTAGGCAAATCCCCTTTTTTCTGTGCCCCTATCTTCTACTGCCAACTCCATTTATTCTGCCTTGCTGCACTGTATACTTGGAATAGATTACCTGAGTGAGTATGTCAAGCTCCATAAGAACATCACATAAAATATGCCATACTGGGTCAGAACAAAGGTCCATCAAGCCCAGTATACTGTTTCCAACAGTGGCCATTCCAGATCTCAAGTACCTGTCAGGTTCCCAAAGGTAAACACATTCCAGGCTACTCATCCCAGGAGTGAGTATGCAGTGGATTTCCCCAGTTCACTTTAATAATGGTTTATGAACTTTTCCTCCAGGGACTCGCCAATACCTGGTTTGAATCCATTTACACTAACGGCTTTTATTACATCTTCCATTGATGAATTCCAGAGTTTGATTATGTGCTGATAGAAAAAATATTTTTTCCGATTAGTCCTAATGGGCCACATTGTAGCTTCATTGCATGTCCCCTAGTCTTTCTACTTTTTGAAAGAGTAAATAACTGATCTACGTTTACCCATTCCACTCCATTCATTATTTTATAGATCTCTATCATATCTCCCCTCAGCCGTCTCTTTTCCAAGTTGAAGAGCCCTAACCTTTTAAGCCTTTCCTCAGAGAGATATCCTTCCATCTCCTTTACTATTTTGGTCGCTCTTCTTTGTACATTTTCTAATTCTGCTATATTCTTCTTAAGATATCGTGACCAGAATTGCACACAATATTCAAGATGTGGTCACACCATGGAGCGATACAGAGGCATTATAATATTCTTTATTTTATTCTCCATTCCTTTCCTTATGATGCTTAGCATTCTATTTGCTCTCTTGGCTGCCGCTGCACACTAGGCGGATAGTTTCAACATGTTATGTATGATGATGCCTAAATCTTTTTCCTGGGTGGTAGTTCCTAATGTGGAACCTTACATAGTGTAACCATATTTTGTGTATTCCTATTCTCCTAGCAACTTTACAGATACTGGGACATTATAATATCCTGAAGGAGTGGCCTAGTGGTTGGGGCAAGGTACTTCAGGCCAAAAGGTCGGGGGTTCAAATCCCACTAGAGGACAAGCAACCTTGGGCCAGAAGGACTGGGGTTTCTAGTCCCACAGGTGTGGTCTTGGGCAAGCCACTTAACCCTCCCATTGCCCATGTTCCCTGTAAAATAGTTATCTCCAAGTTATAATGTCCTGTTCAATGTAAACTGCCTTGATATCATGAAAGGCGGTATATAAGAAATGTTAAATATATAAATAAATAAATAAATTTCTATTCCTTTCCTAGCATTCTACTTGCTTTCTTGGCTGCGGCTGCACACTGGGCAGAGGGTTTCACAGTACTATCCATGATGACGCCCAGATCCTTTTCCCAAGTGGCGATTCCTAATGTGAAACTTTTGCATCGTGTAACTGTTGTTTGGGTTCTTCTTCCCTAAGTGCATAACTCTGCCCATGTCCACATTAAATTTCACCTGCCATTTGGACACCCAGTCTCCCAAATTTTTAAAGTCCTTTTGCAATTTTTTCACAACGTTGAATAATTTTGTTATCTGCAAATTTAATCACCTCGCTCATTCTTCCCATTTCCAGGTCATTTACAAATATATTAAAAAGAAGCAGACCCAGCACAGATCCCTGGGGTACTCCACTATTGGCCTTTCTCCAATGAGTGAATTGTCTATTTAGCCCTACTCTTTGTTATTTTTTTACATCTTTTAACCAGTTCCTAATCCACAGTAGTACATTGCCTCCTATCCTGTGACTTTTTAATTTCTGTAAGAGGCTCTCATAAGAAACCTTGTCAAAGGTTTTCTGAAAATCCAGATACACTACATCAACCTGTTCACCTTCATCTACCTGTTTTCTCTGGGAACAAGCAGGAAGTCAGTCCTCGCATATAGGTGACGTCGGCACCAACATAGCCCATGCAGTAATCACTCCTCAACTTTCAAAGGAAGCCTTTGGGAGTTACACCACGCATGTGTGGTCACCTTCCCACCCAAGGGTGCCATCTTGCCTCAGTCTTCTTTTTTCCATGGAACCCAGCAGATGTCCTGTCTGTCCATTCAGTAAAAAGTTTGATTTTTTTTCTTGGCATTTTTTCACCCTTCTTTACTGATTCACGTTCCGATCACCTTCCCTTCACCTGGGATCATCCCTGCCTTAGCATCACATTTTACTTGGGTCCTTTTTCTTTTCCTTTTTCTCGGTGCATAGGTTTTTTTTCCTCGCACCCACACTGACTGCACCTTTGAGGTTGATCTCAGAGCCCGTCTTTCCCACTATGTCGCCGGTCAGTGGCTTCAAACAGTGTGGCAAGTGCTCCCGCACCATGTCCATCACAGATTGCCATAGCCGCTGCCTCGGTGCAGATCACGACTCCTCCACCTGCCTGCTCTGCCTGCAGATGTTGAACAAGAGCCGTGAATCCAAGCATCCGAGGAATCGTCGTCGTACGCCCGAGGTCATGCCAAGCCCCGGGGTCATGGAGCCTCAGCTCATGGATTGTCCTCCGAAGACCTCTCCCATAAGAAAAGGTCTTCACCCAAGTCGGCACCGAAGCCCAATGCCAGAGCAGAGGGAAGACCCTGGTCAACGGCCCCGGAATCCTTGACATGAGGCTGAGGGCGATAGCCAGGACGGCTCCTGAAGCTGCCCCAGCAGGAGGACGAGCACATAACCATTGGTGATTCCCTATAGGGGGAGCCGGCTCTGGGCCCGATTCCATTGGTGCCTGAGCCAGTGGCTACAATGCCACCTGACCTCAAGGCCAGGATGGCAGCCCTGGAGCGCAGCCTAGCTGCCTTCCTGGACTCGCAGCGTGGTCCGATGCCCAGTGTCTCCGGGTCTTCGGTACTAATGTCGGGGCCTTCCTCCTGCGGTGCTCCTCATCACCCATGAGGCCTTGGATCTCACCCCCCGAGTGCTTCCATGTCGAGGTGTCGGACCCCTCTGTCCCCATCAATGCCTCCTTTGGGGCATCTGACTGATGCCCATCGAGTCCTCAAGGCATTCTCTGACTCGGCATGGGAGACTGAGGACAAGTCACCCAATATCCAGCTTCATAGGGGTGTCCCATCGGATCCCTCCTCGCCACAAGAGCAGAGGTGGTCCCCACCCAAGGATCTTGAATTCCTCAACTTTGTGCGGGAGATGTCAAAGGTTCAGTCCTTTGTGGCTGAGCCAGAGGACAAGTCTCAGGCCGATGAACTGGAGCTTCTCCAGCCCCTCTGAGGGTGGCAATGATGGTGCCTGTCCTGCCCATTCTAGAGCATCTGCTCTTCAGAATGTGGGAAGTCCCGGTGATGGCGCCTATTAGCAAGCGAGTCGATTCCCACAAGGGCCCCAGATTCGAAAAACCACAGCTGCCACACAACTCTATGGTGGTGGAGTTGGCCATGTGTCTGATCAAAAGCCAGAAGATACACTCCTCAGTGCCCCCCGGGTAGGGAGGCCTGTACCATGGATGGGTTTGATAAGAAGTGCTACCAGGGCTCAAAGCTCATGGTCCGCATCCAGGCGTACCAGTTGTACATGGGCATGTATTTGAGAGACCTGGCAAAGGAGCTTGTTGGATTCTCGGCTGGTCTGACTGATGAACCTCTAGTGCAGTTCCGGACCCTGGTCTCCTTGGTCAAGAACTGCTCCAAGTTTGTTACTCGGGTGACCTATGACTGCTTTGAATGTGACTCGGGTAGCTGCAATGGGCATTGGTGCCTGCCGCCTGGCCTAGCTGCAGTCCTCTGACCTGAAGCAATGGGTTCAGGACAAGTTGGTCAACATCCCATGTCGAGGGGATAACCTCTTTGGCAAGCCCAAGACGGACAAGGCTGCAGAGTTGGAGTCTGAATATATGACCAGGACCAGGCTCTCTTGGAAGACCGCTGATCCTTCCAGGCAGAAGGCTTTGGAGAAAAAGTCCTTCTACCTGAAGAAGAAAAAGACTTATGGAAATTACTCGCAGTTTCCAGCCTACCAAGCTCCCCAAAAGGGTCAGCAGGCCAAGGGCCAGAGTTACGGGTCCTCATAAGTCTAAAGCCCCCAAACTCCAGACCGTGCCACCGCTGCAACCTGGGGGGGGGGGGGGGGCTTTTGACTCCCTGGGCATAGTCCCTCTCACTCCCAAGGGTCACGACCCAGGGCACACAGCGGGGCTTCTGGTTCACTTTGCCCACCTCTGGTCAGGCATCACCACAGACACCTGGGTTCTGCAGGTAGTGCAGGAGGGCTCCCTCCTCCACTTCGAGCAAACACCCTCTCAATTCTTTCCAGGGGAAGTCCCCTGACTTCTCTTCACCAGGACCTCCTGCAGAAGGGCCCTTCCTTGCGGACCAGGCAGAGTCTAGGCCCGTCCCTCTGCACCTCTGGGGCAAGGGTTCAGGGGTTCTATTCCTGATACTTCCTTGTCGCCAAAAAGGCAGGCAGGTTCCATCCACTGTTCCCTCTAAGCTGTGCGCACATACTTTACAACAGAGCGCACAAAAATTACGGTTCTGATTCTGATAGAAAACAACATCCGGTCCAGGTGATTTGCTATTCTTTAGTTCCTTATCGTCCCTCCAGTCTAGTCCCAAACCTTTGAGTTGTGCTCCTCCTCCAGCAGCTTTGGAGACTGAGAAACGTCATTCTTCTAATGACACTGGTACAAATACTCCTGGGACCGTCTCCTCTGTCCAGTTATCTGAGTCTCCAAGCAGCTGGAGGTTTGGGAGCCTGGAGGGCCAGGCTCCACTAGAGGAACAATTAAGGAAAATGAGGTAGTTTCTAACCGTGGTAGAAAGTTGTCATTTGGCTTTTGTTTAAAAAAAAAAAAAAAAAAAAAAAAAGAGGAAGAAAAAGGTTTAGGTCCTTAGGATCTGCTATAGAGCTCCTCTCCCCCTTCCCCTGTTTACCTTTGACTCCTCCGTCCTGCTGAGGCTCCGGGGGAGCAGGGGCAGTGGCCGCGGCTCCCTATGAATGGGGGAGAACTGGCTTCAGTATTCGCTCCCGCTTTTGAGAGAGCAGCCGGTAAAGCAGGCATACCGAGCGCTTAGCAGAGGTTTGCCTGTCAGCTCTCGGTTGCCGTCACAGTGGGAGCTAGAAAGGATTGTGGCCACGCTGATCCTGAGGCTCAGAAGTCCTTGTTAGTTTCGCTGTGTAAGGCACAGCAGGGCTAAGACTTACAGCGCACGATCGGCACTGGCTGATTAACACCGGACAGACGTGCCGAGCAGCGGAGACTGCCTGGCTTCTGGCGCATCAGAGAGCACAGCAGGCCCAAGCTGCATGAAGTTCGGGTGGGAAAAGCCAGTGCAGTCTCTACGTTTACTGAGGCATCTACTGCAGCCGGGAAGCCTCATTTTGATAGCGTTTCTTCAGGAATCAGGTAGGAGCTCCCATCCGCTCCGTCGTCTTTTCCTGGAAGCATGGCGGCTATATTTTCCCCAGAATTTGTGACCCTCATTCAGCAAGCATTTGGTATCGCTCAGAGAGGGTCTACAACTGGAACCCCAGGAGGGGAGCTAAGGGGTAAGAGACCGGGGACACCTCTGCATGAAGGGATGTCTGAGGTGCCACCGAAAAAGTCCAGGAAGTGCCTGGATCAGTTGATGGAGTCAGAGGGTATCCATTCAGAAGATGGAGAACCGGATTTGGAACTCGAGGAGGACTTGGAGGAAGGTGAGATCCCGGAACATGAGGATCAGGCTAGAGTAGTTTGTGTCTTTTGGAAGGAGGAATTACCGGTGCTTATTTCAGAGACACTTAAAGCGCTGAATATGCCGACGGGGGGTCCAGCAGAGGATTCAGCTCTAGAAGATCCGTTGTTACAAACTTTTCAAAAAACACGGAGAGCGTTTCCCATTCACTGGGTGGTGAAAGAAATGATTCAGGGGGAGTGGGACATGCCTAAGTCTGGTCTTAAAGGCTCTAGGGTCATGTCTCGACTTTACCCACTGGTTGACCAGGACAAGGAATTGTTTAAGATGCCGGAGGTGGATGCAGCTGTTTCGGCGGTCACCAAAAAGACTACCATTCCGGTGGAGGGTAGTGCGGCTCTTAAGGATACCCAGGATAGAAGGTTAGATGCATTACTAAAACAAGTTTTTGAGGTGAATGCCCTGTCCATTCAGGCATCTATTTGTGGAGCGTGAGTGTCCAGAGCTTGTCTCCGCTGGTCGCAACGTATACAAGGGGAGCAAGTAGAAGAGGCTACGGAAGAAGCAGCTCGGCTAGAGTCGGGGGCGGCATATATGGCCAACATCTATTACGATCTAATTCGCGGCTTGTCGAACAGTATGGCGTCTGTGATTGCTGCACGAAGATATCTGTGGCTGCGCAATTGGTCGGCAGATGCTTCTTCCAAAGCAGGGTTAAGTAAGCTCCCTTTTAGAGGGAAGTTACTTTTTGGAGAGGATTTGGACAAGATAGTAAAGGACCTGGGTGAGTCCAAAGGAGGGAAGCTCCCAGAAGACAAGCCAAACCAGGGGAGGTTGCCGGCGATGGCCAGAATGCAGCAGAGAGATTTTCGTCAGTTTCGTTCCCCAAGATTCACTCAAAATCAGAGAGGACGTTTCCCCAATAGGAATCGGGGATTTCAGGGATGGGGAGGGGATTCTCCTCTTCCTCTAACCTCCGAAAGTCGCAATGAAGTGAAGGGGACCCAGGTGGAATTGGTGCCTGTAGGAGGTCGGCTTCAGGAGTTCTATCCCGCCTGGGTCCAAATTACCTCAGACCAGTGGGTACTGGAGATCATTCAAAAAGGTTATGCGTTAGAGTTTCAACAGCCGGTGACAGATTCTTTTGTGCAGTCCCCGTGCAGAGCACCCTTCAAATATGGAGCGATGAAGCAAACGGTGGAGAGGCTGCTGGGTCTCCGGGCGATCGTGCCAGTCCCTCGAGACCAATGCGGTACCGGTCGGTACTCCATTAATTTCGTCGTCCCAAAGAAAGAAGGGACCTATCGACCAATTCTGGACCTCAAAAGAGTGAATCGGTGCCTTCGGGTGTCTCACTTTCATATGGAAACTCTAAGATTGGTCATCGTAGCTGTGAGGAAAGGAGAGTTTTTTACTTCCCTGGATTTGTCGTTGGTGTACCTGCATATCCCTGTTCGACAGGAACACCAGAAGTTTCTCAGATTCACAGTGCCGATGGGGCATTTTCAGTTCTGAGCGTTGACATTCGGGCTTGCAACAGCGCCGCGAACGTTCACCAAAGTTGTGGTGGTGGTGGTGGTGGCTGCGTTGCGGAAGCAGGGAGTGTTAGAGCACCCATATCTGGACTATTGGCTAATCCAGGCAAAGTCGAGAGCCAAAAGCGAGTTAACTACGGCCCAAGTGACTGCCTTTCTACAAAGCTTAGGATGGGTGATCAATATGTCAAAGAGCAGGATAACTCCAGCGCAGGCGTTAGAATACCTAGGGGCGCGGTTCAATACGGAGGCCGGAAGGGTATTTCTCCCTCGACAGCAGGCGCAAGGTTTGAGAAAGTTGGTTCAAAAATTTCTACAAATGTCGCTCCCCACGGCATGGCATTATCTGCAGTTGCTCGGTACCATGGCGGCGGCACTAGAGAGAGTGCCCTGGGCGAGGGCTCATATGAGACCCTTACAGAGGACATTGTTAAGAAGGTGGTCACACCTGGATGATCCACTGTCGCGGAAACTTCCTTGCCCAGCATGGACCAGGGAGTCTCTGCAGTGGTGGCTGCGTCCAGGAATTCTGGAGAAGGGAATGCCCTTGGAATCTCCGAATTGGATTCCTCTGACAACAGTTACGAGTCTAACCGGATGGGGGGCACACTGCCAGGGACAGTGGTCCAATCAGGAAAGGTTATGGTCGATGAACAGGTTAGAACTGAGGGCAGTAACTCTGGCGTTGCAAGGGTTTCAGTCTTATCTGTCCAGGCAAGCGGTTCGAGTGTTGCCAGACAACGCGACAGCAGTGGCCTACATCAACAGACAAGGAGGCACAAGCAGTGTGGCTCTGGAAGCCGAAGCTGAGCAGTTCGATTGGGTCGAAAGGCACCTGGAGGTTCTATCGGCGGTACATGTAGCAGGAGTGGACAATGTCGCGGCCGACTTCTTGAGTCGAGTGAAAGTAGATCCGGGGGAAAGGATGCTCCATCCAGAGGTTTACAACATGATAATACGTCACTGGGGTTCTCCAGTAATGTATCTCATGGCGACTTTTCATTCGGCACAGGTCACTCAATTCTTCAACAGAAGACGGGAAAGGATGTCAGAGGGCTTAGATGGTCTCATTCAGAGCTGGCCAGTAGATCAACTCTTGTACGTGTTTCCTCCGTTGGTGTTAATAGATTGCGTCGTGCAGTGCATAGAACGACACCGAGGGTTAATGATTCTGGTCGCTCTGGATTGGCCGAGGAGACCCTGGTATGCGGACCTATGGAGGCTGATGGTAGGACAGCCCTGGCGGCTACCACTCAGAGTAGACCTGTTATCTCAGGGTCCACTGTACATGCCACAGGTGGATCGATTCTCGCTTACGGCTTGGCTCTTGAGAGGGGATGGCTAAGAGTGAAGGATTATTCTGCAGAAGTAATTGCTACTTTGCTGAAGGCACGGAGGCGGTCTACGTCTTTGGCGTATATTCGCGTTTGGCGTATTTTCGAAGCTTGGTGTGCAGACCGGAAGGTGGAGGCCCTGAAAGCCTCGATACCGCAGATTCTGGCATTTTTACAAGATGGGTTTCAGAAAGGGTTAGCGGCTTCGTTCTTGAGGGTGCAATTGGCTGCACTATCATGTTATAGAGGGAAAATCAGGGAGGGCCACACTAGGGGGTCACCCAGATGTTAAACGATTTTTGAGAGCAGTTTTTCTGTTGAGACCGCCGTATCGGCAGATGATCCCAAAGTGGAATCTTAACTTCATTTTAGAGGCGTTGGTACAAGCGCCATTTGAGCCATTGTCTAGATCATCATTGAAGAATCTCACACTCAGTCGTTTTTCTGGTGGCGATTTGTTCGGCCAGACGAATCTCGGAATTGCAGGCGTTATCTTGCAGAGAGCCTTTTCTAGCTTTTTACGAATCAAAGGTGGTGTTGAGACCAGTACCGTCTTTTTTGCCTAAAGTGGTGTCCGCTTTTCACATGAATTAGCTTGTCTCTTTACCGGTATTTAGTAAGGAGTCGGCGTCGTCATCTGGGAGCCGCTTACATTTGTTAGATGTTCGGTGAGCATTACAGAAATATGTTCGGAGGACGGCGGAGTTCCGGAAGTCAGACTATTTGTACTGTTTGGTGGTCAGCGTAAAGGAGAAGCGGCTTCTAAGGCATCCATAGCTATCACTTCCTTAATCCATCTAGCTTTGGCATATATTCTCAAGGGTAGGCTGGTGCCGGAAGGGCTTAAGGCTCATTCCACTAGGGCTCAGGCGGCTTCTTGGGCTGAGTTCCGTTTTGTGCCAGTGGCAGAGATTTGTAAAGCGGCGACCTGGTCTTCTCTGAATTCCTTTAAGCATTACCGTCTGGATGTCCAGGCCAGTAGGGATACCTGTTTTTGGGCAGCGGTGCTTCAGGCTGCTATGGCAGGTCCCTCCCGTTGATTGCTTTCACTGCTCTGTTACATCTTCAAAGGTTCGGGACTAGATTGGAGGGACGATAAGGAAGTTGAAATTTGACTTACCTGCTAATTGTAGTTCCTTAAGGAACTCCAGTCTAGTCCCGTATCCCTCCCTAGAGATTATCTTGTGGATCAGGGCCTGAAGCTCACGAGCACGCACAGGTAAGAAATGAATGGTACTGTGTAAGTTCTGGTTCATATGGGAGGGGGTTGAATAGGGGCTGCTTATGAGGTTTCCCATTCCCTCTTGGGGGGGGAGAGTAATCCTCAACAGTTCTGTCAACCGCTAATAGGTCTTTAGAGGGGATATTTCTCCTTTAAGAGTGTTTAGTTCAGTTATGTTGGGGTTATTGTTGAAAATATTAATCACTTAATTGTTGCTCCGGTGAGTCTGCTTTGTCAATAGATTACTGGACAGAGGAGGCGGTCCCAGAGTATTTGTACCAGTGTCATTAGAAGAATGACGTTTCTCAGTCTCCAAAGCTGCTGGAGGAGGAGCACAGCTCCAAAGGTTCGGGACTAGACTGGAGTTCCTTAAGGAACTACAATTAGCAGGTAAGTCTAATTTCAACTTTATCAAATAGCTATAATACATCTAACCGATTTTATCAAGATTTGTTTCAATTCATATGATACATCACCTTTAAATATAATTTCTGACATGGGTATGTTTCCTACATCTTCTTCAGTAAAGATTGAAGCAAAGAATTTATTTAGTCTTTCCGCTATGCCCCTTTTACCCCTCTATCATCTAATGGTCCAACTGGCTCTCTCACAGGTGTTTTGCTATGAATATACTTGAAAAGGTGTTTATTATGCACTTTTGCTTCCACGGCAAGCTTCTTTTCAAATTCTCTTTTTGACTGCCTTAGCAATGCCTTGCATTTTACCTTCCAAGTACTTTTATTGTTTCATGTTTTCATCATTTGGCTCTTTTTTCCATTTTCTGAAGAATTTTCAGCCTCTTTGACCTTGCCTTTAAGCCGTGCTGACTGCTGTTTGGACTTCCGCCTTTCTTAAAGCCAGGCATGCATCTAGTCTGGGCTTCGAAGACAGTATATTTAAATAACGCCCATGCCTGATGTAGGTTCTTAACCTTTGCTGTTGCCCCCCCCCCTTTTTTTTTAACGATTTTCCTCATTGTATCATCATCTCCTTTTTGAAAGTTAAATGCTAGTGCAGTGGATTTTCTTATCCTCCCGCCATTTATTAAATCGAATATGATCATGTTATCGCTATTGCCAAGAGGCCCCAACACAGTCGCCTCTTGCACTAGATCCTGTGTTCCACTAAGAACTAGATCTAAAATAACTTCCCTTAGTGTTTGTTTCTGAACCAGCTGCTCCATGAAGCAGTTATTTCCTATTCGTCTCTCCGGGCCAGTCCAGGCACATTAGGGTAGTCAACCTCCTCCAGCAGCTGAGGACTGAATACTGAAAGTCTTGCTGACAGCCTATCTAGCTCCCTCTGGTGTCAGTCTTTCAGTCCTCAGCAGCTGAACAGGACTTGTGGCTGACAGGCTCCCAGGAGAAACAAATAGGAGATAGAGCAGTTAGGGACTTGGAAGTAGAAAAAAAAAAGGCCTTGCTCTGTTGCCCTAGCAGGGCAGTAATGCAAGGGAGGTATCCTTAAAGTAAAAAAAAAAATAATCAGACAGAGACGATCCGTAGCTGCCAGAAGGTGGTTTAAGCAGCACGAGGGGCAGAGCCTGCCTCAATTTGGAGGATCCGTCATTCGGGAGGCTTGGGGAAGGAGCTGGGAGCCCCAGAATCCACTTCCCTGCCTCCGATCGCCTTGATCTCCGTATGCCGCTAGCAGCAGAAGGACGGAGATCAGAAGCTCCGACGCGTTTCTTTCAGGTAGGAGCAGGAGTTTTGTGTGCAGACAGGGGTTCTTAGATCGCTGCCGTGGGTGTTAGGCCATCGCTGAGGATTGATTGGAGCGTTTTTTGATCGGAGAATACCGGCGCCGGTAGCATGTTCACCGGGGTTGAATCGCCACGCTAGTCGGGGGGCTGCTCTCTGCCAATCGGGTGGTGTTAGAGAGGAGTAGGTGGCAGACGCTAGCGTAATGGAGCACAAATTGACATCAGAGGATGTAGTTGATAGACCTCAGGTCTCCTTAGAAAAAGCGGGAACGGCAGGCATTTTGTCTGAGCCTTCCATTTCTCCTGCGCAGCAGATCAAATCAGGGAAGAAAAAGTCAAAATCCAACAAGGCGCCTCCTGCTGAGGTCCGAGGCCAGCAGCGGTTACCTGGAATGCAGGGAGACTTGGAGTCTTTATTTTCTGCTGATTTTATTCTAGCGATGTATAAGGCATATTGTTTGAAGATGTCACAGTCCTTAGGCAATCCATCTGTTCCCAACCTGTTAGAGGCACTGAAAGGGGAGTCCAAGGAGACAGACCCTGGAGAGGGAGTCTCTCAGAAAGGCAAAAGTTCAGAGATAGGCTTCGATAGCTTCGGGCCACAGTTCTCTGTTCCTCCGGTAGCGGAAGAAGGAGAGATTCTTTCTGAGACAGGTTTGGACTCTTGGCCGGTGGAATTGGAGGAAGGTGAGCTTGGGCCAGGCGAGGACCCGAATGTGTTCAGAGTGTTTCGCAAAGAGGAGCTTGGGGCTCTTATCGCTTAGTCCCTCGCAGCGTTGAATATAGTTCTTCCGGCGGTGCAGCAGGAGCCACTAGAGGATCCCTTGTTGCAGGGTTTTAAAGCAGAGCAGCACTGTTTCCCAATTCACAGAGTAATTAAACAGATGATAGAATCGGAATGGGAATGCCCTGAAGCTACCCTGAGAGGGGGTCGCGCCATTGGGCGTTTTTACCCTGTTCCACAGGAGGAGAAGGAGTTGTTGTGAATGCGCTGGTTTCAGCAGTCACCAAGAAGACGACGATCCCGGTGGAAGGGGGTACAGCTCTTAAAGATCTTCGGATCGCAGGTTAGAGGCGCTTCTAAAGCAGGCCTTTGATTCCAGTGCTCTTGCTCTGCAGGCCTCTATTTGTGGGGTGTATGTTTCCAGGGCCTCGATCCGTTGGCTACAAGGGGATCCAGGCTCAGATAAGGAGGAGGAATCTTTCTCGGAAGGAGCGAAGCTTGAGTTGGCAGTAGCTTATTTAGTGGACGCCTTCTATGATTTGGTGAGGATATCAGCGAAGTCCATGGCGTCAGTGATTGCTGCTAGGAGGTTTCTCTGGCTAAGAAATTGTGCGGCAGATGCATCTTCAAAGTCGCATCTCAGTAGGCTTCCCTACAAGGGCAAACTGCTCTTTGGGGAGGCACTGGAGAAAATCGTAAAGGATTTGGGTGATTCCAAGGGAGGTCGGCTTCCAGAGGACCATCCGAAAACTGCAAGACTTAGAACTATGCAGAGAGGTCAAGGTAGAGATTTTCGCAGGTTTCGAGGCTCGGTTTGCGCCTTATCAAAGAGGGTGTTTTGCAGCTAGGGGGTTCGGCAGGGGATATTTTAACACCCAGCAGAACCCTTCTAAGAAACCACAATGAAGGTCGGCTGGTCCAGGCGGAGATTCCAGTAGGAAGACGTTTGCAGTGGTTTTTCTCCGCCTGGGCTGCCATAACTACGGACCGGTGGGTATTGGAGATTATCCGCGAGGGGTATGCGCTGGAGTTTGCTCACCCTCTGACAGAAGCCTTTGTGTTGTCCCCGTGTGGGCCTCGGGCAAAGAAGACACTGATAAACAACACGCTGCAGCGTTTGTTGCGGCTGCAAGCAGTGGTGCCAGTGCCCCAAGACCAGTGTGGCTTCAGTTGATACTCTATTTAGTTTGTGGTCCCCAAGAAAGAAGGATCTGTTTGGCCAATTCTGGATCTAAAGCATGTAAACTGCTGTTTGAGGGTGCCTCATTTTCGGATGGAAACCCTAAGATCAGTCATTTGGGCGGTAAACCCGGGAGAAGTGCTGTCGTCCATAGATCTAACAGAGGCTTCTCTGCACATTCCAATCAGGAGGGATCATCAAAGCTTTTTGCGCTTTGCAGTTCCCATTGGTCATTTCCGTTTCGGGCGTTGCCATTCGGGCTGGCTACGGCGCCTCAAACTTTCACCAAGGTGATGGTGGTAGTGGCGGCGGCGCTGCGGAAGGAAGGAATTCAGGTGCATCCATACCTGGACGATTGGTTGATCCAGGCAGGGACTATTGTGGAATCGATCGCAGCAACCTCTTGAGTAGTGGAGTTCCTGGAACAGCTAGGTTGGGTTATCAACCGAGCAAAGAGTCATTTGCAACCAGTGAAGCGGCTGACGTACCTCGGGGCTTTGTTTGACATGGAGATAGGATCGGTGTTCCTACCCGAAGACAGAGTGCAGAAGATTTTGGCTCAGGTACGGGCGTTCTTACGAATGAAGGCTCCAACGGCTTAGAGGTACTTGCAGTTGTTGGGTTCCATGGCGGCGGCCTTGGACCTGGTTCCGTGGGCCAGGACTCATAACCCACTTAATCCTCCATAGCCATGTTCCCTGTAAAATAGTTATCTCCAAGTTATAATGCCCTGTTCAATGTAATTTCAGTTTGTTCAATGTAAACCGCACTGATGCAGAATAGCGTGGTATATAAGAGAATATAATAAATAAATAAATATGCGTCCTCTTCAGCAAGCGTTGCTTGCCAGATGGTCTCCGCAGGATCATCCTCTTGTCTCGGAGGCTAGTTTGTCCGGAGGAGGTGCGCAATAGCCTGCAGTGGTGGTTGGTCCCAGGGCATCTTCGATCAGGTGTACCTCTGGAACACCCGGAGTGGGTGTTGGTCACAATGGACACCAGTCTGTCCTGCTGGGGGGGCTCACTGTCTGGCTCAGGTGAAAAAGGGGACCGGGTCTTCGGAGGAGAACAGTTGGTCGATCAATCGTTTAGAGCTGAGAGCGGTACGTTTAGCACCTTCAGGATTTTGTTGGTCTGCTCAAAGGGCAAGTGGTTCGAGTGTTCTCCGACAATGTGGTAACGGTTTCCTACATCAATAGACAAGAGGGCACGGGCAGTGCGTTTTTGCTGGAAGAGAGTCAGCAATTGTTGCAGTGGGTGGAAGTCCATCTCGTGGCGCTCTCAGGGGTGCATGTAGTGGGGAAAGACAACGTTCAAGCCGACTATCTCAGTCGGAATGTCCTGGATCCCTGAGAATGGGAACTAAATGTAGAAGTCTTTCATGACATCACGGTGCAGTGGGGTCAGCCAGTCATGGATCTCATGGCTACTCTTGCCAAAACCAAAGCGGCTCAGTTTTACAGCAGGCGCAGAGAGCACATGTCGGAAGGACTCGACAGCCTGGTGCAGCCCCGGCCAGCGGGCGAGCTGCTTTACGTGTTTCCTCCGTGGCTTCTGATAGGGCGGGTCATTCGTAGAGTAGCGGGGTACGATGGAAAGGTGATTCTCATTGCTCCGGATTGGCCCAGATGCCCCTGGTATGCAGATCTGGTGCGGCTGTTGCGGATTCTCCATGGAGGCTGCCCAATCGAATCAACCTGTTGTCAAGGTCCCGTGTTAATGCCGCAGGTGGATCGGTTCTTGCTTACGGCTTGCTCTTGAAAGGGAATGGTTGCGATGTCGAGGGAACTCGACGTCGGTGATAGCCACTATGTTGAGGTCCAGAAAAGGATCGACATCCTTAGCATATGTTCGCGTGTGGCGCATTTTTGAAGCGTGGTGTGATGAGTGTAGCATTAAGCCTTGTTCCGTGGGTTTGTCCAATATCCTGTCATTCCTTCAAGGGGGACTGGAAAAGGGGCTAGCCTTCAGCACTCTCAAGGTCCATCTGGCGGCTCTAGCTTGTTACAGAGGTAGAGTGCAGGGGGGCATTCTCGCGTCACACCCTGATGTTCGACATTTCCTTCGGGCAGCTAGGAATATTAGGCCTCTGGTCAGGCAGGTAGTGCCTCCTTGGGATTTGAACTTAAAAGGGAGGCCGCGTCAAGACCTCAAGCACTGAGTCGACGTCGGCAGTGAATCTCAGAGAACTATCGTGGAAAACCGCCTTCCTCATGGCATTGTGTTCCGCAAGGAGGGTTTCGGATCTGCAAGCACTCTCGTGTAGAGAGACGTACATTCAGTTTACGGCGGAAAAGGTGGTATTGCGGCCGGTGCCGTCCTTTCTTCCTAAGGTGGTGTCCGAGTTTCACATGAATCAATCAGTCTCGCTTCCGACCTTTGCTGGGCAGGAAGGGAGTAAGATGAATCGGTCGCTTAGGAGGTTGGATCTGGGGCGAGTGCTGCGTCGATATCTCAGAGAAACTGAGCCATTTCGGAGGTCAGATAGGTTGTTCGTGCTGTTTAGTAGATCTCGTAAAGGGAAGGTGGCTACCAAGGCTTCTATTGCCCGTTGGGTGAAGCAGGCTATAGGGGCGGCCTATGAAGCGAAGGGGAAGTAGCCTCCAGAAGGGCTCAGAGCACATCCTACTAGAGGCCAGGCAGCGTCTCGGGCTGAGTTTGCATTGGTTCCGCCAGTGGATATCTGTCGAGCGGCGACGTGGTCTTCACTTCATACGTTCGCGAGGCACTATAGATTAGATGTTCAGGCAAGGGGGGATGCAAAGGTAGGGGCCTCGGCCATTATGGTGGGGCTCGCAAGACCCTCCCAAGTTTAGGTACTGCTTTTGGTACTGCCCTAATGTGCCTGGACTGGCCCGGAGAGACGAATAGGAAGGAGAAATAAGACCTTACCTGCTAATTGTCTTTCCTTGAGTTCTCTCCGTGCCAGTCCAGGACCCACCCAGTTTGTCTGCGAGTGATCGGCAAGCCTAGGAGCTCAGCCATTAATTCGGAGGTAGGGTTGGTTAACTCGCTAGTGGCTGGAGCTAGAGAAGGTTTAGGGGGCTAGTCGAAGTGGATTTTGGGGGTTCCTCTGGGGTTAGGAGGGCTCCATCTGAGTCATGAAAAAAAAAAGAAAAGATGATTATTAAAGATATAGGAGATGTTCATGATTACCTAGGGTCATATGCGACTCTCTGAGTAATTTTGGTTTTGGTTTTCATAGTTATAGTTTAAGGTTACACTGCTTTGACAATGGAAGACTGAGTCTCTGACACCAGAGGGAGCTGGATAGGCTGTCTGCAAGACTTTCAGTATTCAGTCCTCAGCTGCTGGAGAAGGTTGACTATCCTAATATGCCTGGACTGGCCCGGAGAGATCTCGAGGAAAGACAATTTAGCAGGTAAGGTCTAATTTCTCCTTATTTAATCTAGAAACTTAATCTCCCTAGCATGGCCTGATGTAACATTGACCCAGTCAGTACTGGGGTGATTGAAATCTCCCATTACTCCCTAATTTCTTTTAGTATTTCATCATCTGTCTGTTCATTCTGGCAAAGCGGGTGGTAGTACACACCAACTGCCTTTCCTTTCCCATTTTTACATGGCATTTCTATCCATAAAGATTCTAGTGTATTTTATTTCCAAAAAAATTTTATCCTGTTTCACTCAATGCCCTCTTTAACACATAGCGCTACTCCTCCACCTATCTGATCTACCATATCATTGCGATATAGTTTGGTATCATAGTTTCCCATTGGTTATCTTCCTTCCACTGGGTCTCTGAGATGCCAAATATATCTAACCTTTCAGTCAGTGCTATGTATTCTAACTAGCCCAAAAATTTGTTACATTATGCAAAGTTGCTAGGAGAATAGGGATACCTAAACTATGGTTACACAATGCAAGGTTCCACATTAGGAACCACCACCCAGGAAAAAGATTTAGGCGTCATCGTAGATAACATGTTGAAACCCTCCACCTAATGTGCAGCGGCAGCCAAGAGAGCAAATAGAATGCTAGGCACATAAAGAAAGGAATGGAGAATAAAACAAAGGATATTATAATGCCTCTGTATTGTTCCGTGGTGCGACCGCACCTTGAATATTGTGTGCAATTCTGGTCACCGTATCATAAAAAGGATACCGTGTTATTAGAAAAGGTACAGAGAAGAGCCACCAAAATGGTAAAGGGGATGGAAGGATACCCCTATAAAGAGAGGCTAAAAAGGTTAGGGCTCTTCAACCTGGAAAAGAGACGGCTGAGGGGGAGATATGATAGAGATCTATAAATTAATGAATGAAATGGTTAAACATAGATAGATTTGTTTACGCCATCAAAATGTAGAAAGACTAGGACATGCAATGAAGCTACATTGTAACCTATTTAAGACTAATAAGAGAAAATATTTCTTCACTCAACTTGTAATCAAACTCTGAAATTTGTTACCGGAGGATGTAGTAAAAGCTGTTAGTGTAGCCAGGTTTAAAAAAGGTTTGGACAAGTTCCTGGAGGAAAGGTCCATAAACCATTATTAAAGGGGACCGGGATATCCACTGCTTGATCCAATACAAGCATTGTGGAACCTGTGTCTTTTGGGGAAACTGCTAGGTACTTGTGATCTAGATTGGCCACTGTTGGAAACAGGATATTGGGCTTGATGGACCTTGGTCTGACCCAGTATGGCATATCTTATGTTCTTATGAACCAATACAATTATACCTAATAAATAGAAATGACTTTGTGTTCACCTCATGGTGGATTGCAAGGACTTAATTAGTCTACTAGAGTGGAGGAGTAACCTAATGATTAGAGCACTGGCTTTGGAACCAAGAGACCACGGTTCAATTCCTACTAGCACGCCTTGTGGCCTTGGGCAAGTTACTTAACCCTCCATTGCCTCAGAAAAATCCAAGTTATCAATGTCCCTGTTTAATGTACATTATCAAGATGAAGTTAGAATGTAAACCACTTTGACTGAAATGATAAAGCGGTATAATAAAACTATTTAAATAAATAAATACTCCAAAGGCCTAATAATCAGTTAAACCTGAAAGTGAGTAAAATCAACTGCCTCCCTTTAAGTAGTTTAGGAGGCTATAAATCAAGGATTATACCTGGATGGGAGGGATGACCTATTTATATCTGTGCTTCTGAGGCAGTCTCTTAATTTCCTGGGTGATTCACAGTGCCCTTGGTTTGACAGAGGGAGCCTTTCAAGTTTCCTCTTTGATCTGTCACTTGGCTTTAATACCTAATTAAAACAATTTCAGAATTCTCTTGCTTATAAGAACAAAAGATATGCCATACTGGGTCAGACCAAGATTCATCAAGCCCAATATCCTGTTTCCAACAGTGGCCAATCTAGGTCAGAAGTACCTAACAGTTTCCCCAAAAGACACAGGTTCCACAATGCTTCCTGGAAGACTTCTTTGTAAATGGTCTCTAGAAAGCTATTTTCCTCTATATTCTCAAATAATATTTACCCTGTTCTACTCTCTCTGTTAGGATATACCTTAACTCGCTTTAATTTCAGTGAAAGCTAGCTTGTAGTACTATGCCCTAAAAGACTTAACACAACACTGAATTTTAAAATACACAGATTTTCTCAGTTTTAACTGAAAGAATACCCTTTGTCCCAAGATTTAGAGAATTTCTCAGGAGGTAAATACTTACAAGTGCAGATTTCATCCCAGCAGTAGCAGCCCTCTTGGTAGTCCTTCAAGACTCCATCCTAGTCCTATTCAAATCCAGGCTGAAAAGCTACCTCTTGGAGGTTGCTTTTGGATCTGGACTCGCCTTATTCGCCTGTTAACCACCCATATGTGGTATTACCATTTCCCCATTAGTTCTACAATAGTTCTCTGTCTGTTGTATTTGTCTGCCTTGGATAGATTGTGAGCTCTTTTGATCAGGTATCGTCTCTTAAATGTACATATACAGTGCTGCAAATACCTTGTAACACTATACAATGGTTAGTAATAGTAGTGTTGCACTGCAGGAGAGAAGCGATGCTGATGTTTGACCACCAGTAAATATTCAGGGCTGGGAGCTGATCACTGATTCAGGGAGCCAGCCAAACCACTGCCCTCCCATTCCTCACTGGCTTGATCCCTAGCAGAGAACGTTTTAATAAGGGGAGATTGAAAGCTTGTGCTTCTCCCCCCAATTGATGAGCAAAATTGCATTCTATTTAGTCTTAATCGTAAAATGATGATTCGAGAGAGTAGTATCATCCTCAGCTTCATAGCTTCTCATCTTGGATTAGCCCATGTATTTCCTGCTGCTTTTTTTTTTTTGATAGCCCCTTACCCCAAGATGCCTAAGATTTTTAGTTTTTCCCACTGTATACCTTTGGTGTGGTAAATGCAATCAGACAAACCTTTATAAAAAGAGACTCGACTAAAACCTAAAGTTCCTGAGCGGTCCTCCAGTTTAGTCCTCTACATCCGGTAGTGTACCTCCTCCTGCAGCACGGAGACTGGACCAATCAGAATCTTGCTCTCATGATGTATGCTGCTGGAGCTCCCATCAGCCCCCCAGTGTGTCCAGTCTCCGTGCAGCAGGAGGACTTGTGAGCCTGGTACTGGGCTCACTTAGGGACATTGGAGGCAACACTAGTTAGAATTTTTGGGGTTTCTTTTCCTAAATTCACTTGAATCTTTCTGTTGCTTTATTTAGGTAGCTATACCTTTAAAAAAAAAAAAAAAAAAAAAGTCGATCGAGGAGCCGAGCCTGCACGGACCTTCTGACCCAGCCGCTGGCAGAGGTGATGAAGGCAGTTGCTTTTTAGATCTCTCCTCCTAGACAGCACGGGGGAGAGATCTTTCATTGTCAGTCCCGTTCCTTGCTTGAGCCGCCGGCTGTACCCTGTTCACGGCTCTAGCGTGCTGATTCCTCTAGGGACTTGTGTTTCGCAGGTCGGGACTGTGGCACAGGCATAACTCACGGGACCAGCAGCAGTCCGGCTTACAGCTCTCCGGAGTCAGTGGGGTGAGTTGGTTAGAGCTGGTGCAGCGTGTGCGCGCATTTTTTCTTTCTTTATTTATTTCTTAAAGCGTGTTTTGTTTTCCCGCCATTTTTTACCCTCAGCCGCCAGTGCCAGCAGCCATTTTAAAGGGCCGTTTTTTCCCACGCAACTACAACTCGCTTGCTGTTGCGATTCTTGGTATTTTGGGGCAGTCCCGGGGTGGCGTTTTTCAGCCTCGCAGTCTTTAGATACTGGTGATTGGTTTACAAAAAAAAAAAGGGGGGTTCTTTTGTTCAGTTTTTCATTGGTGGCATTGGTCCTGTGAGGGACGTCTTTCTCTAGTTCTCAATGTCTGCAAGACCACAGTGCTTGGTTTGTGGTTCTCGCAGAGGGGCTGTATCTGAGTCAGGGATTTGCAGGGGCTGTGCTTCTGTTTCCTCTGACATAAAACAGCAAAATGGAAGGCAAGGCTCTCTTAGACCCCGTCAGTCCTACCAGACAGGCTGAGAGGGAGTCTTCTCCTGGCCCTCACCCGCCCGCTTCTCCGGTGGCACCTAAGGGGCAGGGGGTTCCCATGCCCGGGGATGCGTCAGACCCTTCCTCGATGGACTCCCCAGATTTTGTTCTTATTATGCATCAGGCTTTTCGCTTGGGCCGTTTGGGCAAGCTGCCAGAGGCCGGGTCTTCTCCGTCGTCCCACCCCCCAGTTTAGGTGAGGAGGGCCGGCGGAATACCCCGAAGCCAGCTAAGCGGTCTCGGTACTCAATGGAACACGAGGACATAGACTGGCAGGAGCCTGAGCTGGTGGTGGAGTCCGAGGATGTCGGTGAGGAGCTGGAGGAAGGGGAGATACCGGAGCCCGAGGATCAGGCACGGATCATTTGAGTCTTTCATAGGGAAGAGCTGGTTCCATTAATTACAGAGTCTCTTCAAACGCTCAATCTTGCGTCAGCGCCACCGGTTGAGGAAAAGGGGTTGGAAGATCCCCTCATTAAAGCGGTAAGGGACTCTCAGGTGGTTTTTCCAGTACACAGAGTGGTGGATCAGATGATTCAAACTGAATGGGATCAACCAGAATCTGGTCTAAAGGGCAGTCACACAATGAACCGGTTATATCCGTTAGCGGACAAGTTTAAGTCGCCACGAGTTGATGCAGTAGTTTTGGCAGTAACCAAGAAGACAACAATTCCAGTCGAGGGGAGTGCGGCTTTGAAGGACACGCAGGACCGGAAAGTAGATGGTTTGTTAAAACAGGCTTTTGAAACCAATGCCTTGTCTCTGCAGGCCTCTATTTGTGGGGCCTGGGTGGCTAGAGCGTGTTTAAGATGGGCTCAACGGTTGGGGTAGGACGCCAACTTGGACCAGCAGAAATTGTTAGAAGCGACTCGGCTGGAGTCTGGGTCAGCTTACTTGGCGGATGTCCATTATGATTTGATTAGAACATTGGCTAATAGTATGGCTTCCTTGGTGGCGGCGAGGAGGTCCATTTGGTTGAGAAATTGGGCAGCTGACGGGTCCTCTAAGTCACGCCTCAGTAAACTTCCCTTTAAGGGAAAATAATTGTTTGGGGAAGATCTGGATAAGTTGGTGAAAGATTTAGGAGACTCTAAAGGTGGCAGACTACCGGAAGATAAGCCTAAGTTAGGCAGAAACTTGCCGGCCACGCAAGGGCCGTTTCGGGACTTTCGGAGGTTTCGGTCTTCCCGCCTGTGGGGTTCCCAGCGTGGTAGGTTTGGGTCTCGACCCCAAGGGTTTCGAGGTTTTCGTGGAGCAGGCAGGGGGTTTGCCCCTGCCGCCTCCTCTTCTTCCTCTTCCTCTTCCTTCACTCGCAAGCCGCAATGAAGCGAGGCGGGCCCCGGAGGGAGGGCAGGTTATCGGGGGTCGCCTTCGGAGCTTCCTTCCTTCCTGGGCCCAAATAACCTCAGATCAGTGGGTGCTAGAGGTCATCCGAGAGGGCTATGCTCTGGAGTTTGCCTGTCCCCTTCGGGATTCCTTCGTTCTTTCTCCCAGCAAAGGACAGCACAAGGAACTAGTGATTCGCTTAACGTTAGATCGACTCATAACCTTAGGAGCGGTAGTTCCCGTTCCGCCTTCCGAGCGCGGCCTGGGTCGTTATTCCATTTATTTCGTGGTGCCAAAGAAAGACGGATCGCTCCGTCCTATTCTAGATCTCAAGGGCGTCAATCGGTGTCTCCGGGTGCCCCATTTCCGTATGGAAACCTTGAGGTCCGTCATCGTGGCGGTGCATCAAGGGGAGTTCCTAACTTCTCTGGATATCCGAGGCATATTTGCACATTCCGATCAGGTCGGTGCATCGTTTTCTTCGGTTCGCGTTCCCGTGGGGGCACTTTCAATTTCAAGCTTTACCCTTTGGGTTGGCACCGGCGCTGCGGACCTTCACCAAGATCATGGTGGTGGTAGCGGCAGCGGCAGCATTGCGAAAGGAAGGAGTGTTGGTCCTTCCTTATCTAGACGATTGGTTGATTCAGGTGAAGTCCGAGGAGGAGAGCTTGCAGGCCACAGCAAAAGTAGTTGCACTGCTGCAGTCTCTCGGCTGGGTGATCAATGCCAAGAAAAGTCAGTTAGTGCCGTCACAATCCCTTGAGTATCTCAGAGTTCAGTTCGACACAGCGAGAGGTTTGGTGTGCTTACCGGCTCGGCATGTGCAGGCCTTGCGAGATCTGGTCCGCGCGTTCCTCGGGATACCCGCGCCATCCGCTTGGTGATACCTGCGGTTGTTGGGAACAATGGCAGCAACTCTAGATGTGGTTCCCTGGGCCAGGTTTCACATGCGTCCGTTTCAGAGGGCCCTGTTGCGTCGTTGGTCGAACCAGTCGGATTCGTTGAGCAAGCGGTTGCCTTGTCCGAGCCGCGTTTGTCGGGCTCTACAGTGGTGGATGTGCTCGCGGACGTTGCGAGCGGGTCTGCCTTTGGAACAGCTGGTTTGGGGTCCGGTAATAACGGATGCAAGTCTATCGGGTTGGGAAGCCCACTGCGAAGGTTGTTACGCGCAGGGGACATGGTCAGCCCACGAAGCCTCCTGGTCGATCAACCGGCTCGAGCTTCAAGCAGTGCAAAGGGCGCTAGAGTCCTTCGAGTCGGCGCTGAGGGGGCGAGCGGTCCGAGTCCTATCGGACAACTCGGCAACGGTGGCGTACATCAACCGGCAAGGCGGCACAGGAAGCGTAGCCTTGGAGGACGAGGCAGAGGCATTGTTCCAGTGGGTGAAGCCCCGTCTGCCAGCTATTTCGGCAGCGCATATCGCGGGAAAAGACAATGTGATGGCGGATTTCCTCAGCAGAGTGCAGGTGGATCCCGGGGAGTGGGAGCTGCACCTGCAGATTTACGCGCAGATAGCTCGCCGGTGGGGCCCTTCCATTATGGACCTCATGGCGACCTTTCAGTCGGCTACGTCAGGTCGATTCTTCAGCAGATGGAGGGAGCGCATGTCCGAAGGTATCGACGCCCTGATTCAGCCGTGGCCGGAGGGCGGTCTTCTCTATATCTTCCCGCCTTAATCAGCCGGGTCATCCAGCGCATCGAGGCGCATCGCAGTCAAGTTCTACTAATGACTTCGGATTGGCCCAGGCGGATCTGGTACTGTTGATCGACGGGGTACCATGGAGGCTTCCTGCCTTGCCGGACCTGCTAATTCAGGGGCCTCTGCGACTGCCTCAGGTGGCTCGATTCTCGCTTACGGTTTGGCCATTGAGAGGGCTCGCTTGAAGAAAAAGGGTTATTCATCAGCGGTCATTGCCACTCTGCTGCGGGCTCGCAAATCGTCCACCTCGCTCGCGTACGTGCGGGTGTGGAGAATTTTTGAAGACTGGTGTTCGCGTCGTGGGGTTCGTGCGACGACGGCTCCTGTCTCCATGATCCTCAGTTTCTTGCAGGACGGCTTTGACAAAGGTCTAGCCGCCAGTTCCTTAAAAGTGCAGTTGGCGGCTCTCGCGTGCTACAGGGGCATGGTGCTAGGGGTTCCTCTGGGAGCACACGTGGACATACGGCGTTTTCTCAAGGCGGTATTCAGGCTGCGACCGTCGCGCAGAGTTGCTATTCCCCCATGGGATTTGAATCTGGTGTTGCAAGCCTTGGCTCGACCGCCCTTTCAACCTCTTTGACGAGCGTCCGTGAAAGATCTGACTCTGAAGACAGTTTTTCTAGTGGCCATCTGTTCGGCTAGGCGCATTTCGGAGTTGCAGGCGCTTTCGTGTAGGGAACCATTCTTTATCTTTTTTTCTAGAGAGAGAGTGGTCTTGAGACCAGTACCTTCCTTTCTCCCCAAGGTGGTTTCTCCTTTTCATTTGAATCAGTCTGTTTTCCTACCGGTGTTTCATTCTGACGTGGCAGATGACTCGGATGGCGGATTGCATCGCTTGGATGTGCGACGGGTGCTGCGTCGATACTTAAAAGTCTCAGAGGCGTTCCGCAAGACGGATTGATTGTTTGTGCTCTTTGGCGGGGTACGGAAAGGTGAAGCAGCGGCGAAGTCGTCTATTTCTCGGTGGATTAAGGAGGCGATTGCTTCGGCGTATATTGTGCAAGGGCGGGCGGTCCTGTTGGGGTTACGGGCCCACTCTACTAGAGCGCCAGCGACGTCATGGGCGGAGCATAGTCTGGTTCCGCCAGTAGAAATTTGCAGAGCAGCTACTTGGTCGTCTCTCCATGCTTTCAGCAGGCACTACCGGTTGGACATGTTGGCCGCTCGGGATTCTTGTTTTGGCTCGGCGGTATTGCGTGCCGGTTGGCAAGGTCCCGCCCATTCATAACTGCTCTGTTACATCCCGGATGTAGAGGACTAAACTGGAGGACCGCTCAGGAAATAGAAAATTACACTTACCTGGTAATTGTAGTTCCTGGAGGGTCCAGTTTAGTCCTCCTTCCCTCCCAACAGACAATTTTTTTCGGTTCGGTGCGCTTAATGCGAGGAGAGAGAGAGTCATTTAAGCAATTTTAGGGGGGCCCTTGTGGTAGGGGTTCCTAGGCTTTCTCTCTCCTTTCGGTGGGAGATCAGTTCTTTATTTTTGTGCCTGTGGCTGCCAGTTGTGTCAGGTAAGGTGCAGAGTGTGTGGGGTTTTTTTTGGCTTCCTCGTTTGGGGAGGGGGTCTGATTAACTGTAAGGGGAATTAGTTATGATAAGGTTAAGCATTTATACTTGTTTCATGTGTTGCTTCTTTAAGTCTGCTTTGTTAATAGTTCACTGGGGGGCTGATGGGAGCTCCAGCAGCATACATCATGAGAGCAAGATTCTGATTGGTCCAGTCTCCGTGCTGCAGGAGGAGGTACACTACCGGATGTAGAGGACTAAACTGGACCCTCCAGGAACTACAATTACCAGGTAAGTGTAATTTCTATTTACATGTATATTAAAAGAAACAACAAACTTAAAAATATGAAACTGAATGAATGCTGCAGTAACAAATCCACAGGCTTCTGTTTGATTCTGCACCACTGTCAAAGGCATTTATACTACAAAAATACATTATACATTGAAAAACATATGTAAGTAAATCATCACACAGAACCTTTTCCAGTCAGTACATTCCTGTTGTTCATCTCGCCAAAAGTTAGCAATGTGCCACTGAATTGTGTAGCTAGCAAGACTGCCATGTGCAGACAGTAGTATTACATGAAGCTATTTCTGAATGGTTCGGCAAAGTTGAATAACTTCCTGGCCTGTCTCTGTGAGAAGTAATAAGACACACCAAAACAGGTCATATAGCATTGTCCAGGACACAAGCTAGGCTTTGTTTCAAGACAAGTGTCTTATTGCATTTTTAATAACACAATTCTATGTTAGTCCTTCCTTTGGTTGCACTAGGTTCCTCCTGGAAGATTAAATTGTAACAGTATTTAATTAGAAGAGTGGCTTATGCAGTGGTGCTTGGGTACCGTGGTAGTGTGGTGTGCGATGGAAAGGGGTTTTATGTACAGCATAAGATTACAGAAAGATTACAGACTATACAAAACATAGCTGTCTATATTCTGACACACTAGTAAATTTGACCACATTACTCCACCTCTATTCCAACAACACTGGCTCCCTATCCATCACTGTATCAGTTTCAAAGTAGTTACCCTGCCTCACAAGGCACTCTCTACAGATACCCCACCTATCTAGCCTCCCTAATTTCCTTCCATGCTCCAGCCAGGGTCCTGCACTCAATTCATGAATACAGACTAGATGTTCCCCCTGCCTCCCATGCCAGGCTGGAAACCACCAGATATACAGCTTTCTTCTTAATAGCCCCTATTCTCTGGAATACCCTTTCCCTTGTCCTGCGGATGAATCCTCCTACAAGTCCTTTAAATGTGCATTAAAGACGTACCTTTTAATGAGACCTTCCAAGATGGCTCATACAGTGTGACAGTGAACCAGCACTTGCAACACCCATCTAATGATTTTCCTGACTGTGCCTTGCAGTCTGTCTACCATTTTAGCCTGCTTTTCTTTCTTTTCTATCCTTTTTCTTTTTGATATGTAATTCCTTTCTAATTTCTACAGCCAATTGATTTTATTGTAAACCGCCCTGCTGCTGGTGCAAAGGGCAGTACATTAAGCCTAAATAAACCATAAGCCACAGGTCAGACAGCAATTCAGGGAAAATAAAAGCAGCTTTACTTCTCAGCTTGTTAAACCTCCCCAAAGCAAAACCTAGAACAGGCAGCAGTTCAGGGAAACAAACCAGCTTTACTTCTGTCCCAGCTTGTTAAACCTTCACAAGCTGGTTCTCCCGGCCCTTCTTCCAGCCCCAGTTAAAGTTCCTATCTCAGAACTCCTCTGCATGGCCTACCATGGAAGGACTTCTGGCTCCACGGGCCTCTTTCCCTTCTGCAGCCTACTGGGTTCTTAACCTCTCCCTGTGAGCCATGCCCTCCCAGCCCTGAACTCTGGGCTGCAGACTCTCATAAAGGGGATGTTGATAATCCCTTTGGAGAGGGACAAGTAACATTCTATAGATCCCCATCACAGGTATCTAGTATGGAAAGGAAAAGTATAAGGCAGTGATTTCCAAACTTGGGGTCAGGACCCCCAAATGGGGTCACATCATCAGTAGATGGGGGTCACAGAAATATGGCCAATTCCCCTTCTCTCCAACTTCCACTGTGATCTATGCTAAGAAGTGGCAACCACCAGTCGGCATATGGCCTGTGAGCCAGTAAACATTCATAGGCCCTTGCCCCTCCTGGGTAAGCTTCCTGTTAGGCTGGAAATCCATGCTGAATACTGGGGGTTTGTAAGCACACACTACACACCGACATAGGAACCCTGTGCTTTCTGCTTTAGATAAGTGGAGGGAGGGGAAGGAGACTGGAGACCTGCTGTTTTGATTTCATGATCTGGGGTCACATGAATTTTCAGTTGTTAAAATGGGGTCATACGGGATAAAAGTTTGAAAAGCACTGATTTAAGACTCAATTGCATTGATTAGTGTACCATTTTTTCTCCTTTACAAACTACATATTATCTTTTTGCTGAAAAATTACTGAGTATTATACAAATAAGCAGCAGCATACTGTGTATTGTTGAGAAAATGTGAATCTTCTAGATGCTCTCCTACTTAATAATTATATTGACAAAAACTCTTTGGTCTTTTTTAGGTTTCAATTAAGGAAAATTCTTGACTACATTCTTTATAAATGAATATAGCAGGTTTGTGCCTCTTGATCCAAAGAGGGATGGTTTCTTGGAGACCATGGATTTTTGGGAATCCAGGAAAATTCTTATCTCCCCAGATAACTACAGCATCTTTGCAAACAGCAGGAAAAAAGGATGTCTGTAACCTACTGCCTCTAAATGAGAGTGAGCTGGAGGAACAGTTTGTAAAAGGCCATGGTCCTGGAGGCCAAGCAACCAATAAAACTAACAACTGTGTAGTTCTAAAACATGTTCCATCTGGGATTGTCGTAAAGGTAATTTTACAGTGTTTCAGTATATGAAGAGAAATCACAACATGAAAATTTGTATGGAATTGCAAAGAAAGGGAAAAAAAACATTAGAGTTTATCACTCGTTGAAGAAAAACAGTAATATAGTGTTCCTTATCGTCCCTCCAGTCCAGTCCCGCACCTCTGGGTAGTGCACCTCCTCCTGCAGCTTGGAGACTGAGCATGTCAGAATTCTGAAGTCACTTGTAAATATACTGCTGGCACCTCCCACCAGCTCCCAGTGTGCTCAGTCTCCAAGCAGCTGGAGGTGGTAGTGAGCCTAGGTGCTGGGCTCACTGTAGGAACAGATAAGGAGCATTAGTTTAGAGTAGCTAGGGTGTTTTGGTTTTATTTCCCTTCCTATACTTTATTTTCTTTGGGGTTGCAGTTCTTTAAAGTTTCTTAAAAAAAAAAAAGAGATCTGAGGGCAGTCGAGAGGGACATCGTGAAGGACGTCGTGAAGAGAATCGCTTCTCCTTCTCCCGTTCGATTTTTGGCTTGCCCTGCTTCACTCCCCTTCTTGTTTGTATGGAGGGGAGCTGAACTGCTGATTTCTTTCTGTGGTGCCCGAACAGCTCCCGATCTCGTTAGCGAGTGAGGAGCAGTCGGTGGGTTTGTTTGCTCACTCCTGCTGCCGGTTGTCATGCTCCCTCCGGCGGTTGATTGGAGCAACAGTGTCTGGCTTTGGCGCTGTCAGAAAAGAGCTGTGCAGAGCCCATTTCGCTGATGTGAGTCTTCCACTCAGGGAAATTTCAGCCGGTCTGTCAATTGTGGCCTGCTGCCTCCTGGGGAATGCGGTTAGGCCTTTCTCAGCGCTGTCGGCTTAGCAGCCTGTTTTTTCTTGTTTTTCTCGTGTTTTTTCTCACAGCATTGTTTATTCAGTTTGATGTTGGGCTCAGTTCTGGGACGTTCTTAAGGGGCACTGGCTAGCCTATAAGATTCCAGAAGCTTTAAGTGGCTAATAATAAAAAGAGTAAAAAAAAAATAAAAAAAAGTGGTATTTTTCTGGCAACTTTAGCTCCGCTAAGGGGTCTGGGTACTTTTGGCAAGAATTCGGGTCTAATGCCTACGCGTCCGCACTGTCTCGTCTGCGGTAGCCATTGAGGGATGGTCTCGGATGCAGGAGTGTGTTGCGGCTGTGCTACAAAAGCACTCAACATGGAGCAGGAGCTCCAGGACAAATCTAAAGAGGTGGCGCCTTCAGCTGGACAAGGTTCTCCAGCCTCTATGGAGGTTAGTTCTCTTCTAGAGGCTCCTGCCTCTCCGCGGGCTGCGGTCCTGCCGGTTCCAGGTCCTTCTAACCCTCCAGTTGTGGGGGGGGGCAGCTCTGGGGGGTTTTCCCCAGAGTTTGTTCTTTTATTGCATCAGGCCTTTGGTTTGCGCCAGCAGGGGGCTGCTTTGGACCTCTCTGTTCTCGGAGCCAGAGTAGTCTGGGTGTACGCGGAGAAGGTCGGCAACGCAGAAGCAAGACCGACTAAGAGGGCTCGGTCGGTGGAGGAGCAGCCTCTTTTGTCTGATTGACTAGAAGGGGACAACTTCGACATACAGCCAGAGACTGGCATGGAAGAGCTCGAGGAAGGTGAGATTCAGGACCCTGAGGACCCGGCGAGGATTATCCAAGTTTTTCGGAGAGCGGAGCTGCCAGCTCTGATTACAGAGTCACTTCAGGCTCTCAATCTATCAGTTGTTTCTCCTGCAGAGGTTGAGGAGTTGGAGAATCCTCTCATTCAGGCGGTACGGAAGTCCCAGGCAGTTTTTCCAGTTCACCGTGTGGTCAAGCAGATGATCCAGTACGAGTGGGACCTGCCAGAGGCAGGACTAAGAGGCATGAGATCTATGACTCGCCTCTATCCCTTGTCGGACCAAGAGCGTGAGATGTTTCGTTCCCCACATGTGGATGCAGCCGTTTCGGTGGTCACAGAGAAGACAACCATTCCAGTTGAAGGCAGCACAGCTTTGAAGTATGGGCAAGACCGGAAGGTGGACTCATTATTGAAGCAGGCCTTTGAGGTCAATGTGCTATCTTTAAAAGCTTCTAGTTGTGGGGCTTGGGTAGCGAGAGCATGTCTTCGCTGGTCGCAGCGCTTGCAACAGCCAGGGGAACAGGCGCAGGACCAGTTAGCATACGTAACTAGGCTAGAATCGGAAGCGGCTTATATGGCCGATGTCCACTATGACCTCATTAGAGGATTGGCTAATAGCATGGCTTCACTGGTGGCAGCGCGCCGTTATCTTTGACTAAGGAATTGGGCAGCGGACAGTTCCTCCAAGTCACGACTTAGCAAGCTTCCCTTTAAGGGGAACTGTTGTTCAGGAAGAATCTCGACAAGCTGGTCAAGGATTTGGGGGAGTCAAAAGGAGGTCGCTTGCCGGGGGATAAGCCAAAGCCTGGGTGGACCACAACAGCTTCACGGGGTCAGCCCCAGGATTTCAGACGTTTTCGTACCTCCCGCTTGGGAAGTTTCCAAAGGGGGAGGTTTTCCTTTCAAAGTCAAGGTTTTAGGGGCTTCCGAGGAGTGGGCAGAGGTTTCCGCTAGTCCCTCTGGTCCTCCTCACTTCATTGAGTTTTCCTAAAGCTCGAGGAAATGTCGGCTTCAGAAGTTTCTCCCAGCCTGGGTCCAGATAACATCCGATCAATGGGTGTTGGAAGTCATTCGCGAGGGGTATTCCCTCGAGTTCTCCCGACCGGTGGTCGACTCCTTTGTTCTGTTTCCTTGCAGGGCATGGAGCAAGGCGTTGGTGGTAGAGGGGACTCTGTCTCGCCTTCTGCAGCTGGGAGCAGTGATTCCGGTTCCTCGAGAGCAGTGCGGTTGTGGTCGATACTCCCATCTATTTTGTGGTGCCCAAGAAAGACAGAACCTTTCATCCAATCCTAGACCTCAAGTGTGTAAACCGCTGTTTTCGGATGCCGCATTTTCACATGGAAACTTTGCGCTCCGTAATAGTGGCAGTGCGAAAGGGGGAATTTTTTTTGTCTCTCAATCTCACCGAAACGTATCTGCACATTCCGATCAGGCCGGATCATCAACAGTTTCTAAGGTTTGCAGTGCCGTGGGGACATTTTCAGTTCCAGGCATTACCGTTCGGCCTGGTGACGGCGCCACGGACCTTCACCGGTGGTGGTGGTGGTGGTGGCGGCGACCCTTCACAAAGAGGGAGTGTTGGTTCACCCTTATCTCAACGACTGGTTGATCCAAGCAAAGTCCAGAGCCAAGAGTATACGGGCTATGGCCAGAGTAGTACAGCTCCTACAAAGTCTCGGTTGGGTAGTCAATGTGGCCAAGAGTCGATTGGTTCCCTCGCAGGTTCTGGAATATTTGGGAGTTCCGTTCGACACTCGAGTGGGAGCAATTTTTTTTCTACTGGAACTCCAGGCCCAAGGGCTTTGGCTCTTGGTGCCCAGTTTTTTTGAGGCGTCCAGGGCCTTCTGTCTGGCAGTATCTTCATGTTCTGGGAACGATGGCAGCTAATCTGGAAGTAGTGCCAGGGGCCAGAGCACACATGCGTCTGTTACTGGTTTCACCAGAGGGATTCTCTGTCCAAATGTTTGCCCTGTCCGATGGGAGTCAGGTCGTCTCTTCAGTGGTGGCTTCATCCAGAAACTTTGGCGGCGGGCATGCCCCTCAAGCAGCCACAGTGGGTTCCTGTTTTGACAGATGCCAGTCTGGCGGGTTGGAGGGCTCATTGTGGGGAGCTCTTCGTGCAAGGGAGCTGGAGTGGACAGGAAGTCCAGTGGTCGATCAACCATCTGGAGTTGCAGCTGTAGGTCTGGCACGCCACGCCTTTGAGTCCAACTGGCGCGCAGAGATGGGGAAAGCAGCAGCCAGCCAGCATCGGAGGTGTGTGAGCGGGAGCTCCACCTCTTTCCTTTCAGCCTGCCCATACCAGTAGCCTTTAACGGCTTTAAAACTGTCACTTCCACTGGCACGCCCTCGCCAGAGGGCCCTTTGGCGTAGGACCGTGCAGGGCCGTTTAAAATGCTGCTATATTGGTTCTGCTTGTTGTGGAGATCAGAGCGGTGGAGGGGTGATGTCGACAGCGGAGGTTGTGAGTGGGAGCTTAAACACCTGGTGGCATGATATCTACCTCTTCAGATGCTATGTGGAGCATTTCTTCTTGTCTCCTCTATTCCTTTAACTATCACTGTATCTGTTATTCTGTCCTATTTAATTAATGGCGTTCTTTTCATATTTTCTGTAACTTTTATGTAATACTGTAAACCGCTCTGATGCTTTGGCTTGAGCGGTATATCAAATGTAATAAACTTACTGGGTCGCGCTGTCAGAGTTCTGTCGGACAATACTGCTGTGGTCGCATACCTCAACCGACAAGGGGGCACGGGCAGCGCAGCTCTGGAGGAGGCGGCTGAAGCCTTGTTCAAATGGGCAGAGCCTCGGCTTCAGGTGCTGTTAGCGGCGCACATTGCGGGAACAGACAATGTGACGGCAGACTCTCAGCTGAGTCTGCGTGGATCCCGGAGAGTGGGAGCTTCACCCAGAGGTCTTCACTCATTTAGTCTGCAAGTGGGGGTCTCCCATTATGGATTTCATGGCGACGTTGCGGTCTGCCAAGGCAAGCCGCTTCTTCAGCAGGAGACGAGAAAGGATGTCCGAGGGTCTGGATGCATTACTGCAACAATGGCCCTCGCAGGGTCTCCTCTGTCTTCCCCCCCTTGGGCTCTCATCTGCTTTTTCCTCCTTTGAGAGCCATGAATGTTTTATTTCTTTCACGGTTCTCTTTTAAAGCAGCGTCCCGATCTGTTTCTTGGCAGTATTTTATTCTTCTGACCGCATGCACTTCCCTTCTTTTTTCGGTGTGCTCCATTTTCTGCAGTTGCCTTTTTCCTGCTTCTCTTCATGCAGTCAATCGGCAGCTACTTCAGGGCTCTGTTTTGCTGTTTCCCACCATAACCTTTGTGCCGCAGCTGCCACTTTCTTCAGAGTCTGTTGATTTTTGGCTCCTCGGATCTTCCTAGAACTTTTTATTTTATTCTGTTGTGAAAATGCCCTCTTCTCTACAGTGCTGTAATGTGCATCCACCTCTCACCAAAACGCCGCGCGGCGTTTTGGTGAGAGGTGGATGCACATTACAGACAACTATAATCCCCTGACGAAACGTCTATGGTGAAACGCTACGGCGCCCATTGAATGCGTTGGGAAGTATGAAAGCAACAAGCCGCCACCATAAGCAGGCAATGTGAAAGCAAGAAATTGCTATATTCAGCAATAGATAACATGGTCTGAATAGCACAGATGGCATAATTGAAGTTTTTCTAACATAATTGGAATTGCAGCTTCTACATGTAAGGAAAAGGGTTTCTGGAATGACGACACTGCTACAGCCAAACTCTAAGCTAAGTAGCCATAAAGTTTCATTCATCTCTACCTGTTGCTATTCCTAGTATATCTAATACCTTTAGAAGACAGTTCAAGAAACGTGTAATTTAAGATGTATCAATGAAAAATTTAAGAAAAAAATCGGATAAAAAATAAGAAATATACCAGCGACAAAAAAGTATGGGTCATTGATGTATAAACGACGTTTTCACAATGCCCGTTGAAGAGGCTGAGTGAATAATCTATATTCTGAGACCCAGTTGCTAATTCAAACTATTTATAGTAAGTTAGTCTTAAGATTGGTTAAAGAGTGGAGCTTTATCCATAATATATAGCTTAACAGTCATCGGCTTGGCATTATCTGCAGGTTCTGGGAACCATGGCGGCCATGCCCGACTTGGTCCCGGGGGCGAGGGCCCACATGCAGCCTTTACAGAGGGCGCTCCTGTGTCGGTGATCCCACCAGACTCAACCACTATGCCACCGGCTTCCATGTCCGAAATAGATGAGGAGAACGCTGAGGTGGAGGCTCTAGGGAGGGGCATGCCCTTCAAGACTCCAGCTTGGGTGCCGCTGATGACAGATGCCAGTCTGGCAGGTTGGGGAGCCCATTGCGAAGGACACTTCGCTCAGGGGCAGTGGACCGTGCAGGAAGCCCGGTCATCCATCAACAGGCTGGAGATGTGGGTAGTACTTCAAGCGCTGCAGAGTTTTGGGTCCTGGCTGCAGGGTCGAGAGGTCAGGGTGTTCTCAGGGAGGAAGAGGCTAAAGTGCTGATGGCCTGGGCAAAGAGTCATTTCCAGGCCTTGTCGGCGGTGCACGTTGCTGGGGTGGACAGTGTTACGGCTGAGTCAGGTGCAGGTGGACCACAGAGAGTGGACTCTCAATCAGGAGGTGTTCGAGTAGGTGGCAGGTCGTTGGGGCTGCCCAGCGATGGATCTGATGGCAACCTTCCAGTCGGCCAAGACAAGCCGGTTTTCAGTAGAAGGCGAGAAAAGATGTCGGAGGATCTGGATGCCCTCGTTCAGAAGTGGCCTACGGGGGAACTGTTAGATGTGTTTCCCCTGTGAGTGCTCATCGGTCAGGTGATACAGCAGAAAGAGGCTCACTGAGGATTGGTGATATTGATCGCTCCAGATTGGCTGCGGCATCCGTGGTATGCTGATCTGGTGCAGCTTCTGGGGGACAGTCCATGGCGTCTTCCTGTCCAAGAGGATCTGCTGACCCAAGGACTGGTACACATGCCTCAAGTAGATCGGTTGTCGCTTATAGCATGGCTCTTGAGAGGGCAAGGCTGAAAAAGAAAGGATATTTGGGGTCAGTGATAGCTACGTTGAAGGCCTGGAGGAAGTCTACTTATTTGGCTTACATCCAGGTGTGGTGTATATTTGAAGCATGGTGTGCAGACAGGTAGTCTCAGCTAGCCTTGGCGTCTATTCCGGATGTGCTGGCCTTCTTGCAGGCTGGTTTCGACAAGGGTTTAGCTGCCAGCTCCCTGAGGTGCAGCTGGCCACAATCTCCAGTTACAGGGGTAAGGTTCAAGGGGTGGCGTTGGGTATGCACCCAGATGTGCTCAGATTTTTGAGTCATTTGCGACCACCGAGGTGGTTAGTGGTCCCACCATGGGATCTCAACCTGTGGCTATTGAGCAGCGTCGCTTGCATCGCAAAGGTTAACCACCACAAGTAGTGGCCATTCTACTATGGGCTCGACTGTCTTATACGTCATGTGCCTATGCATTTTACCGTAACACACAATTTGGAACTACACCACATGGTGAATAATAATGAAATGCAAAGCACCTCATTATTCAAACTGAATAACACAGCTTGCAGTATCCACCTCTTGTGTGTGTTAGAGTATCTAATCTTTAGAAACTATTTTCTAATACAGACAAGAAGATATCAGAGAACCACCATAGAGAATAGTTTCCTAGTGTACAACCTTAAAGTTACAAGAGATAAATGTAAATAAAAATAAATTCGTTATTGTCCCTTCATTCCAGTCCAGGCTCAAACAATGTACTGTATGCCTATGATGAAATATCAGTGTGTGGTTAATTACATTGCAATGCTGGTTTAATAGTATGCAATTTTAACATGATTAATGTAAGAATATTGCCACTGCATTCACTTAAAATGGGATATTATGTTTTCTAGTGCCATCAAACTCGATCTACCACTATAAACAGAAAACGAGCTAGAACAATCTTGCAAGAAAAAGTTGACGTCTTCTACAAAGGTGAAAACAGTGACATCTATCATCAAAAACAGGAAGCTAAGAGGAAAAAACAAGAGAAGAAAAAAAAAGCAAAAGAAAATCTAGAGAAGAAGAAACATTTGAAGGAAATGCTCAGTGATGAGTTGGAAAGTAAATGACAAACAGCAATTGAAGAAAATATGAAGAAATATCCATGTTTGTCATATAAAATGTGTAACCCAAGTGCATTATTTAAAAGGATAGAGACATACCAACATGTCAAAGTACATAGTTGATGAAAAAAAGGGGACTGTTGTAGTTGTTGATGTGGAAGGTCAGACTAGATAGAAAAATGACGACAGAAAAAGACCACATGGCCTATGTTTCTAAGAGTTCCTCTCCTATGACAAAGAAACGATGGGAGAGGGCAATGGAATATTGTGTATTTTTGCTCTATAGAAGGGAAAATTGGAATAATGTAAAGAGGTCTGTCATCACTCGTGTAAGCAACACTTCCGCTTACGGCAAAAATGTGGCCCTGCGATTTATTGCTATTGCCCTTAATGACTTGGACAAAACACTGACAGTACTATGTTTTGGGTTGTTGTTTCTTTGACATACATATTGACAAGAAAGATTTGCATCAATAGTCAAAGCTATTCTATGGAAAAGTTGATAAATAAGCTTGCTTTTAGAAATTGCTTGATAATCTTGCAGAAGGATTCCACAATAGACTGATAGTCTATTTTCATTTTTGTTTGAATAGCCCAAAATATCATTGCTATGATTGCAATGTACATCCAAAAAAGCAATGGGGTAACCTGCACAGAGCAGCAATTACCATCATAAACAGTATAAAAGCATCAGGCTTGGAAAAAGACTCGGGTGGCCTGAGTGGAGGAGCTATGCTGGAAACTCTTAACTTCCATCAGCATAAGGAGTCCAGATTTTCTGGAGGGTTGTTTTTGTTTTTTACAACACCCTTACTGATCTGGATGGCTACAAGAATTTTTACAAATCTTGGTGCTAAGATGTAGAAGAGGACCCGAGTGTTTGGCTTAAGTAATGGTTTGTAAGAAGCAATGTTGAATAAGGGAAGGCTTGAAATGGCCTACTAGCAGAGATACAGTTGTGGTCAACATTATTGGTACCCTTGTAGGTCAACCCCTTAATGTCCATTATCTCCTAAAAAAGAAAATGGCCAGTGAAAATGGCTTTGGACTATATATGCATCCCTATTTTGACATACAAAAGAATCAAATAAAACAAGACCAATTAAAAAGGAAATAGTATAAAAACTGGGACATTGCCAGGATGTGATTATTGGCACCCTTATAAACAATTCAAATCAGTTTGAACAGAAGAACCACAAACCCATTGCAGTAAAATTGGATGCACATATAATCAACTGACAGTACTCACATGACTTGAATCAACCAGTGAATGATGGCTCTAATGTTTAAAATAGCCACATTAATTCCCTGTTCCATTTTCATAATGGTGAAGACAAGAGAGCTGCTCGAGACCATCAGAAAATCCATTATCAAACTTCAAAGGAGTACAAGGCCATGTCCAAAGACCTTGGGATTCCTGCATCTCCAGTTCACAATGTTATTAAGATGTTTTCTGCTCATGGAACAGTCAAAAACCTCCTAGAACGTAGTGGGAAGAGGAAAATTAATCCAAGAAGTCTTTGAAAGTTAGTGCAAATAGATGAAACCAAACTTGAGCTCTTTGGCAATTTAGACCAGAGATACATTTACAGGTGTAAAAATGAAGCTTATAAGGATAAACCACTCTCCCTACAGTTAAATATGGTGGAGGTTCCATAATGCTGTTGGGCTGTTTTGCTGCCTCAGGAAATATAGGCCTGAAATTTATTAAAGGAATCATGAAGTCAGAGGACCAACCAAGGTATTTTGGAGCAAAATGTGCTACCTAGTGTCAAAAAGCTAGGTCTGGGTTGAAGGTCATGAGTCCTCCAGTAGGTCAATGACCCAAAACATACATCAAAAAGTACAAAAGAATGGTTAAACTGGCCAGCAATGTGTCCTGATCTCAATTCAATCGAGAATCTGTAGAAAAAGCTGAAATCTGCCATTGGTAAAAGAAATCCTGGAAAAATTAATGAGCTGGAACAAATTGCAGTTGAAGAGTGGGAGAAACTACCAGCAGACAGATGTATGAAACTTATAGATTTGCTACAAGAAACATTTGGAGGCTGTCATCACTACCAAGGATTGTGCAACCAAATATTAGTGAAGGGTACCATTAGTCTATTCCAGGTCATATTTTGTTTTTGTTCCTCAGAAATTATTACGTCTAAATTGCAAAGAGATTTTTTTTTTTGGTATACCTCTGAACATACTATTAAAATATTATTATGACATACAGTTTGAATATTAGGGGCCCTTGTGCATTCCTTTGGGTTGCATTTCTTTGCTTATGCAGATAACTTACAGATAGTGGCCTCTTTGGAGGGTGACCAGGAAGTGGTGCTCGCTATGGTGAATGATTGTTTGGCACGGGTCTTGGTGGGGTTGGCGGACAGTGGTCGGGTCCTTAATATCGAGAAAATGGTCGGTCTCCGGATCAGCCGGGTAGAGTATGCAGAGTTGTGGTATCTGCCACACATTGATAATTTTGTGCTGCCTTGGCAGGAGTTGCTGCTCTCCTTGGAAATTATCTTCGAACCAGGAGGGAGTAGGCAAAAAGCAAATAGCCCAGGTAGTTCTGATGGCCTGGCTGAATCTGAAGTTTAGTTTGTCAGGTTTACCCTTTCCTGGACTTGTTAGCCCTGCACCTGGTGATGTAGGCACTAGTTCATGGAACCCTGGACTATTGCAATGTCCTCTTATGTGGGACTGCCAAAAAATCGGTTCGCAAACTCCAGACAGTCTAGAGTACAGCTGCTCGGGTGCTCCTGTGAGCCTCGAGGAGGGACAGTGCTATGACAATTGCACTGGCTCCCGATTCAAGAACATTGTCTTTTTAAATTGCTTGTGATCACTTTTCATCTCCTGCATGAGGGGCATCCGGTATACCTGCAGGGCCTGTTAGAGTGGTATGATCCGGGAAGGCCATTGCGGTCTTCTCAGGGTAGATGGTTGGAGACCCTGGGGGGATAGAGGTGGTCAAGACAGTGAAAGAGAGGGCATGGGTGTTTTCAGGCAGCGGAATACTGGAATACCCTGCCTCTTGCGGTGCGTGCCATGACCAACCTGTTGGCCTTCTATGATGTGCTGAAGAATGTATTGTTTGAGGATCTCCAGCGAATGGGATGGTCCCAGTATGGAGGATTTTGCCTTTTTGATGCTCTGCTGTTTTGTATTATTCTGGGTTTTTTTGTTTTTATTTATTTGCTGTACACCATCTTGATTGAGGTTCTGTCAGAATGGGGTTTAAATGCTTATAAATAAATAACTATTTCCATTTATTTCTCAAGATATTGTACTTAACATATCTAAAATGCAAGAGTGCCAATAATGTTGACCAAAACTGTAGCAGAGGCTATCGCTGTAGCAGATTTTGGGCATGCTGGAACACACATGTAATGACATTTTATAAAAGATGTCCAAGTGCAATCTGGGATGTCCAAAACATTGGGGGGGAAAAAAAGCAGGTATGTCCAAGTTCAGGCATGATTTCACAAACATAGATGTACCAAATACATCTAGGTAAGCTTAGATTGTGAGCCCTTTGGGGACAAGGGAATAAAAAGTACCTGTTCAGAGGAGAGGAGTGGCCTAGTGGTTGGGGCAAGTTACCTCAGGCCGGAAGGTTGAGGGTTCAAATCCCACTAGAGGACAGCAACCTTGGGCCGGAAGGACTGGGGTTTCTAGTCCCACAGGTGCTCCTTGTGGTCTTGGGCAAGCCACTTAACCCTCCATAGCCCATGTTCCCTGTAAAATAGTTATCTCCAAGTTATAATGCCCTGTTCAATGTAATTTCAGTTTGTTCAATGTAAACTGCCTTGATATCATGAAAGGCGGTATAAAAATAAATATATATTTCTTAATCTGTAAACCACTCTGATGCACATAGTAAAGAGCGGTATATCAAGTGCTAAAATCATGTTTACTGTACCAAATATGGACATCTGTGGGGGCATTTGCATAGATGTCCCTGGAATAGTATTCCTACTGATCTTAAGACCATGAAAGTCAAGATTCAAATCCCACTGCTGCTATTGTTATGATTATGCAGAGTACTAGGGATGGTGGCGTGCCATTTTCTCTATAGCTTCTGGATGTTTTACAGACAACAAGCTTCCAGGGTGGCCCTCCAGTTCAGTCCAGACAAGTGTGTTATGCATGCTAAACAACACGTGAAGACCAAGGAACACTTTCTCAATGCAGTATAAATAGCCTGTGCCCACTGACTGAGCCAGTATTTCTCAGTCTCCAGCAGGTAGTGTGCGTAGCCTGGGCTGGATGGTGGAACCTTGCTTGAGGCCTAAAGTTGGAGGAGAACAAGAAGCTTTGGACAAGGGGTGCAGAACCCAGAGGTTCCAGGTCCCTCCCTCAGTTTCCCCTAATTGCCCCCTCTGTCTGGTTCCTTCCTTCCCCCCCCCCCCCCCCCCCAACCTTTGGGAGGTAGGGCTTGGTGCTGGGCTCTTTGCAGGTCCAGGTGGCAGTGCATGGGGGTGTGTACAGAACGTGTCCCTGGCCTCCCACTCAGATGTGGTTCAGTTCCTGCAGGTATTAAGCACCTCCTGCCAGGAGCCCTTCCTGGTTTTCTCTAAGGAGAATGTGGTCCTGTGGCCAGTTCCTTCTTTTTTGCTCATGGTTTCAGACTTCTACCTCAATCAGATGGTAATGCTGCCCTCGTTTGTGGGACAACAGGACTCTCCAGAATTTTCTCTCCTGTGTAAGCTGGACGTTCGCAGAGTCCTGAAGCGTTCTCTGACATTGATTCAGGCATTTCAGTGCTCAGAGAAGTTGTTTGTCCTCTTTGGCAGCCCATGGAAAGGGAAGGCAGCCTCCAAGACCTCTCTTGTCTGTTGAATCCGCAAAACAATTGTGTTTACCTATTTGTTGAGGGACAGACAGGTGCTGGTGGGTCTACTGGCCCACTCGACTAGAACTCAGGCTTTGTCCTGTGCGGAGCTGGGGAGGGTGCCTTTCCTCAACATCTGTTGGGTGGCTAGTCCTTTGTGTAGCATTACTGCTTGGATCTTCAGGCCCAGCAAGATTTACGCTGGGGGGGGGAGGTGCTGCAGGCAGGGGCTTCAGTTCCCTCCCAACAATAGTACTGTTCTGCTATTTCCCACTTGTCTGGACTGGAGGGACATTCTGGAAGGTGAAATTAGGCTTTACCTGCTAATTTTCTTTCATGTAGTCCCTCCAGTCCAGGAACCTCCCTTGTTTCAGGTTTTTTTGCAGAGTTCTGGTACATTATTCTATGAAGATGCATGTTTTTCATGTACTCGCATACATGCGATTCACAGTTGAAGATGTATGTATGTGTAGGTGATTTAAAAAAAAAAAGATGACAACAGACATAATCTGAACGATAGGAGCTTCCTTTAGGGAAGTCCTGCTGGGTACGTTTATTGGTATCTCTCAGGGTGGGCATAGCTGTCTCGGTGTAGAGTGCAGTGGCGATTAGCACAAGGCTCCTACAGGCTGGGATGCCCCTTGGTTCCTCTTTGTAAGGGTGTGGGTGGGTGTGTTGGGGGTAAAGGCCCTGGCCTGGTGCTCTGCTTGATGAGTATCCAATACTGGCTCAGTCAGTGGGCACAGGCTATTTTTACAACACTGAGAAAGTGTTCCTCAGTTTCCACCTGCTGGTTAGCATGCATAACACACTGGTCTGGTCTGGACTGGACTACACGAAAGAAAATTAACAGGCAAGTCCTAATTTCACAAAGGTACTGGCCACCCTAGGCAAACTGTTAGCCTTAAGTGTACCCCACTGTGATTGTTGAGTTTAATTATCACAATCATCCTACCACCACCCCTACCACAACAATCCTGTAAAAATGCATAATTGGACTACATACTTTGAAATATTAAACTTTGCTTTCTATGTATTTGTGCTGGTCTCTCTACAGGTAAAAGTATGTGTTGATAGTTCTTTGAGCCTGTCTGGCTGTAAGAATTTATTTTTCTATTTGACTGCTGCTGTTCTTTGCTGCCCCTCATAAACTGCTGCCCCAGGTGTCCACCTAGTCTTGTCTAATAGTTGAACCAACCCTGACTGTGTATTACTGTGGCTTTGTTCATACGTTTTTCTGTCTGCACACTTGGTTTTTTAAATGCTGCAGTAATTTACATATCACTTTACTGTATTGGAAATAAAGTGTGGGTTTTTTAGTGGATGTTAATAAACTGCACTGATTTTCAGTGCACACATTCTTAATGCAGAGTTTATTACATCAGCTCTAGTGTGTGGGACTATTTTGTAGCGATAGCTCATGCCTTTTCATTGGCTATTCAAGGTGAGTTACACTCAGGTAGAGTAGGTATTTCCCTATCAACAGAGGACAGCAGAATAAGTCAGCCACACCTGGTGACGTCGTCTGATGGCAGAGAGAACAAAAGTGCTCTCCTGAGCTGAGAGGTAAAAATCTTTCTGAGCATGTGCCAAGGTAGCCCTACCTCCTGGCCCGACCCTTCCTAGTCCAGTGTGTCCCTAGCAGTGAAGGTTTGCCACTAGATAGGCAGGCGCCAGGGTCATGAGGCTGTCCTCATCCAGGGAAGGTGGACAGGTATGTGTGGCTGACTTATCCTGCTGTCCATGGAGAACTCCCGTTACAGGTTAAGTATCCTCACTTTCTCTTAGGACAAGCAGGATGTATCAGCCACACCTGGTGCCCCCTGAGCTTCACTGTTTGTGCATGCTGTAGTGGATGAGGGAGAGGTGACCATGGCCCTATATCAAGATGACAGTGCACATTGTCTGAGAGGAGCAGTTTTTATTCACATAACATGAACTGGAACCATGACTTCTCCAGGAACAAACAGGAAGTCAGTCCTCACATATGGGTGACGTCACCAACAGAGCCCACGCGGAGCATTTCCCCAGCTTTCAAAGAAAGCCTTTGGGAATGCCATCACACATGCATGGTCCCCTTCCTGCCCAAGGGTGCCAGCTTACTCAATCTCCTGTTTTCCACGGAGCCCTTCGGACATGCGTCTCATCCCCGGAAAAAGGTTTTCTCTATTCCATCCAGTTTTTTGCTATCCAGCCTTTGCCAGTCCTCTTCCCACCTCTGCTTTGGCCTTGGTCTCGGGTTTTTCCCCTTTCTGCCTTTTTGTGTTTTACCACACTTTCGCACTCTTTTTAACTGCTAGCTGTGCAAAGGGTCTTCAGCCTCACAGGGGTCCTTTTTCCCCCAGTGGCCTCCGGTTTTAAGAAATGTGATAGATGCTCCAAAAACATGTCTCAGGTGTCTAGGAATCGACTATGACCCGGAGCTATGCTCCCTCTGTAAGAAGATCCTCCTCGACACATGACACGGTAACCCCAGCGTCGGTGTCACAGGGCCCGACTCCCAAGTGGGAGGCCCAAATGCTGGCCTTGGAGTGCAGGGTTTCTGCATTCCTCACTGCCCAGCAGGCACTGGTGCTCGGCCCCGCCAGCACATGCCTCAAGACCACAGGGACCTTGACCTCAAGGATTCCCCGAGCAGCCGCAGTGACCCCCGAGAGCCAGAAGCCTTGTGAGGGTTCTCAGCACAGGTCTCGATCTCTGTTCTGGTCCTCGGGCGTGGCGCCTCCGGCTCCAGACAGGCTTCGGCCTTGGGAACCTGGCGGGCATCACTGACCCATCTTGAGCCGTCCGATCTCGAGTCCTCCATAGACTATGCAGAGTGGGAGTCTGACAGGGACACCTCCCCGGAGACTCGATCCCACCGAGACCTCCCCTCTGACCCCTCTTCGCCGACCCAGAGACGGCAGTCATCTCCCGAGGACACCTTCTTTCTGGAGTTCATCCGGGACATGGCACGGGCCCTAGCACTCACCACCGAGTCAGAGGAGGAGCTCGATATTCTTCAATATGAAGCTCCTCCGAAGGAAGCTCTCTCGGTGCCGGTTCCTCCCATTATGAACCGACTCCTCCTCCGCATGTGGGAGACCCAGCCTCTGTCCCTATCGTAAGCAAGCACCTGGATGTTATGAATAGGGTTCAGCGGGGCCCAGGGTTTTGGAAAACCCAGCTTCCTCACACCTCGATGGTGGTCGAATCGGCCATGCAGAAGCTAAAGAGCCTGCAGACTCATTCTTCAGTCCCGCCGGACAGAGTTTCATACCCTTGATGCCCTCTAGTGCAAGGCTTATCAGGGCTCCATGCTGTCATGCCACATCCAAGTTTACCAATTATACATTAGTGAGGTCACGGAGGAACATCCCAGAGAGCTCAGAGGCTTCGCGACGGCCTTGATGGAGACCATCTCCAACGTTTTCAGGCCCTCTCAAAGTCCATTGGAGATTGTTCAAAGTACCTCTCGTGAGCAGCGTACGACGGCTTTGAGTCTTCTGCCTGGGTGGCAGCGGGCATCGGAGCCCACCAGCAGGCTTGGCTCCAGTCCTCAGACATGGAGCAGTAGATCCAGTAGAAGCTGCTGGATGTCCCTTGCCTCGGAGTGCAAATATTCGGCAAGCCCATGGAGGATAATGCAGCGGAGATTGAAATGGAGTACGTGACTCATACTCGCCTCTCCCGGAAAACTTCCTCCCTCCCCAGGAAGAAACAGCAGAGCAAGAAGCCTTTCTTCCACCAGAAGGGGCTCCCGTACAGGGGCTACCCACCGGCGTCGACCCCTGTTCAGGGTGACCAGGGCAAGAGTACAAACCACAGCCCTTATAAGATGAAGGGTCCCAAGACCCAACCCCCGGCGCCAGCTCAGCTGTTCTCAGGGTTTTGACATCATCTGCATAGCCTCTTGTCCGCTGACAGATCAGCTGTCCTTTGGGGGGTGTCTGGTCCACTTCTTCCACAGGTGGAAGTCCATCTCCACCAATGCCTGGGTCTTCCAGGTCGTTCGGGAGGGCTGTCTCCTCCCTCTGGACCAGCTCCCCTCTCTGTACTTTCCCAGGGAGCCGAGTCGGCTTCCCCCGCACCTGGCCCTCCTGAGTCAAGAGCTCGCAGGCCTACTCGAGGACGGGGCGGTAGAACCAGTTCCCCGATACTTCCTTGTCCCAGAGGATAGGGGGCCTCTGGCCCACCCTCGATCTGCGGAACCTAAACAAGTTCCTCGTGTGGGAGAAGTTCAAGATGCTCTCCCTTGGAACATTAGCGTCCTACCTCCAGCAAGGCGACTGGCTATGCTTCTTGGACTTAAAGGATGCTTACGCTCACATCCTCGCCCATCCCAAGCACAGAAAGTACCTCCACTTCATAGTTCAGAGAAACCACTACCAGTACAGGATACATCCCTTCGGCCTCGCGTCTGCTCAATGAGTTTTCACAAAATGCCTGACTGTGGCTGTGGCCCACCTCTGGCTGCAGGGCACCTTTGTCTATCGCTATCTAGACAACTGGTTCATAACAGGGGGGGGGCATGGCCTCCAAAACCAGGCAGGCCACGGACCGCATCATTCACCTCTTGGACCATCTGGGGTTCATGGTCAATTACCCAAAGTCCCACCTCACCCCAGTTCACAGGCCATGGCTTTCCTTCATCAGGATAGGGCAGACCGTCTCATGTCCCTGGCATCTGAGGTGTACGGTCCAGGTTGTGCCCAATGCCTGCCTAAATATGCGGGTGGCGCAGTGGTGTCTTCGAGCACACTGGGCATTTTCGACCGGCCACCTCCGAGACCTCATCTCAGTCACGCCCAGCGTGATGGATTCCCTCATATGGTGGCGGGAGGTTCAGAACCTGCTTTGAGACATGCTCTTCCAAGCTCGGACGCATCAGGTAGTCGCCCACTGCGAGGGACCTGTTCTCTCGAGGAGTCCCAACAGCAGATCAACCTGCTGGAGCTCTGGGCCATCCCTCTTGCGCTCAAGGCTTTCAGGAACTGCCTACAGCGCCGAGTGATGCTTGTCCAGAAGGACAACCTGGTCACGATGTTCTATGTGAACAAACAAGGAGGGACCGGCTCCTACAGCCTCTGTTCGGAGGCAGTGACTCTTTGCTCCTTCGCCACAAGCCAGGGCATGACCATCCTAGCCACCTACCTCCCATGCCAAAACAGTGTGTTGGCGGACCGGCTCAGCAGAGTCTTCCAACCACACAAGTGGCGCCTATGTCCCTGGATGGCACAGTGGCTCTTCCAGCATTGGGGGACCCTAGTCCTGGACCTCTTTCCCAGCCCTGTGAATTCGCAGCTCCCCCGGTTCTGCGGTCCACTCCCACACCCGAAAAGGGTAGCCCCTGATGCCTTCCTCCTTTCATGGGCAACTGCCCTTCTGTATGTCTCCCCCCCCCCCATGCCCCTCATTTCACGGACCCTTCTCAAGTCCAGCAGGACAAGGCCTCGATGATCCTCGTGGCCCAGGCAGCCATGATTTCCCCTGTTGCTCCACCTCTCAACGGAACACCCGGTCCCTCTTGGGAACTCACCGGAGCAGATTACGCAGGAGGGGGGTCTGTTACTTCACCCCAACTTGAGGTCTCTGTCCCTCACAGCGTGTGTTGCTCTAGCCTCCTACCATTTCCCCATGGAGATCGAGGATATTCTTTTGACCTCACAAAAGGACTCGACCAGGCGGGCATATGCCTTCAGATAGTGCTGGTTCTTGGTGTGGTGCTCAGAGCTCCGAGCAGACCCATTTTCCTGCCCTATCAGCTTGGTCTTGCAGTACTTACTACACCTCTCATGGGCTGGACTGAAGTCTAACTCGGTCAGGGTTCACCTGAGTGCCATCTCAGCGAACCACCACCCCATCTAGGGTAAACCCCTCTTGGTGCAACTGCTTGTCTCCCGCTTCAGGCAGGGTCTGCTCCTGTCCAAGCCCCCCCACTCACCCTCCTCCAGTGGAATAGACCTCAATGTGGTTCTCATGTAGCTGACCAAGCTGCCCTTTGAGCCCATGGCTACCTGATCAGTGAGGTACCTATCATGGAAGGTGGCCTTCCTGGTGGCACTCACCTCTACCCGGCGAGCTTCAGGCACTGATAGCCAAGGCACCATACATGAGGTTTTATTGCACACAGTACTTCTGCGCACACATCCCAAGTTCCTCCCGAAGGTCGTCTCAGACTTCCACCTCAACCAGGAGATAGTTCTGCCCACCTTCTTTTTGAAGGCCAATGCCAACCGGGTGTCGGCAATTCTCCATACACTGGATTGTAAGAGAGGGCTCTTTCCTTCTATTTGCAGCGGACTTGGGACCACTGCAGATCTGGGCAGCTCTTTGTCTCCTATGATCCTGGTCGTCTGGGGCTAGCGGTCACCAAGGGTACCTTGTCCATCTGGGTAGCAGACCGCATCGCCTTGGCCCAGGCTAGGCTTCCCCTGGACTGTCGAGTCACGGCTCACAATGTCCGAGCGATGGCCACTGACAGACATCAGCTGGGTCACCACCTGGTCCTCCTCTCACACCTTTGCGGTAGATTACTGCCTGGAGAGGGAGTCCCGTTGGGTCAGTGCCTTCAGCCAGGCTGTACTCTGTAATCTGTTTGGGGTGGAGGCAACTCCTGCCCTCCAACCCTTCTTTTTCCAGCCACCGGGAGCATGGCCATCCATAGACCCGGGGTGCTCTAGCTGCCTTCGTCCTTTACTGGTGACTGCTCCTGGCTCTGCCGTGCTTCTTCCTACAGGTCCTCTGTTGCCTGTAGCTTGGGAGTCCCATATGTGAGGATTGACTTCCTGCTTGTTCCTGGAGAAAGCATAATTACTCACCTGTAACAGGTGTTCTCCAGGGACAGCAGGAATCAGTCCTCACTACCCTCCTTCTTTTGGAGTTGCTATCCTTTTTTTGCCATCTTCTTGAAGGAGCTGTAGCTATAGCACCTGACTGAGTAAGATGGCACCCTTGGGCGGGAAGGGGACCACGCATGCGTGGTGGCATTCCCAAAGGCTTTCTTTGAAAACTGGGGAAATGCTCCACATGGGCTCTGTCGGTACTGATTCCTGCTGTCCCTAGAAAACACCTGTAACAGGTAAGTAACTACGCTTTCAAAAGTGACAATGGTATAACTTTCAAAAAGACTGGTGGAATCATAACTGCATACATTATAACAGTACAACTTTGAACAAGGCCAGTGCCAGGGCAACAGCCAACTAGGACCGTACAACTCAACATAGTTCAGAACAGTTGGACAGGCGTGTGGCATGGCAGCTGCGGTTTTCGCTTCTTACCACTTTTTTTTTTTTTTGGCAGCTGCGCCCCCGATCAGTTACATGGGTCTATGGGTTCTGTGCCCATGGGGGGGAAGTGGAGGTGCTGCAGCCAGGATTGCCAGGCCAAAGGAGCTGTTCGCTTGTGCTTCCATGCCCAGGAAGTAGTGTTTCTAGAAGGTGTGTACAGAGGACGAGGTGGTGGCCTTGCAGATGTCGGTCACTAGTACGGCATGCAGGTTAATAATGGTAGTGGCCAGAGCATGGAGTTGGTGGGCTCTAACCTTGGCTGTGATCTGTGCGCCTACACTGTCGTGGCAGAAAGCAATGCAGTCTGATATCCATTGGGATAGAGTCCTCTTTGTAGCTGAGCATCCCGGCCTGTTGGAGTCAAAAGAAATGAACAGCTGAGTCCCTTGTCACAAGGGTACGGTCTTGTGGAGGTAGATGTGCGGGGCCCTGATGCAATAGAGGGTGTGCAGCCTCTGTTCTTCTGGAGAGGCATGAAGCTCTGGACAGAAGGTAAGTAGTTCTATCGTGTGGTTGATGTGAAACTCTGATGCCACCTTAGGAATGAACTTCAGGTGGGTGTGCAAGGTGGCCTGATTGTGGTGCAGTTGCGTGTATCGTGGGTGAATCACGAGAGCTTGCAGTTTGCTGATCCTTCTGGCAGAGGTGATGGCAGCCAGGACGAGGGTTTCCAGGAGGTGTATTTCAGAGGCATTGACTGGAGTCATTCCAACAGCTCCCGGGTCAGCTGATGGAGGACCACATTCAGGTCCTAGGGAGGGACAGGGAGTCATACTGCCAAGCATAGACTGGTCAATCCTTTCATGAAGTGGGTGACCAGGGGGAGTATAGCAATGGAAGTGTCGTTAGCATGGTTGTGGAAAGCTGCGATGGTGGAGAGGTGGACCCTGATGGACTGCGTCTTGAGGCTGCTGTGAAAGAGGGTGCTGAGGTATTGCAAGACCTGGGGAACCAGGCAGGAAACCAGATCCAGTCCTTGTGCAGAGCACCAGTTGCTGTAACTTTTCCACTTCAGGCCACAGGACTTCCTCGTGGAGCGGCATTTGGTGGCGAGGATCATTTGCCACACTTCAACAGATAGGTTGAGGCTGGCTAGGGTGCGCATCTCAATCTCCAGGCCAACAGGGCAAGCACTGGTAGGTTGGGGTGCAGTGTGGTCCCTCTGTCCTGGGTGAGAGCGCCAGTTTCTGTGGAATGTGTACTGGCAGTTCCAAGGCCAGGCGTTGGAGGTAGGGGAACCACATCTGCCTCGGCCGGTACAGTGCGATGAGGATTACTTGAGCCTTGTCCCACACTATCTTCTGTAGGGTCTTGGATATGAGTAGGGTGAGAGGAAGGGGGTATACTAGTGACCACTCCCCCCAAGACACGTTGAAGGCATCCATGGCTAGGCTCTTGGAAGATGGGTATTTGAAGCAAAAGCGGTGGCACTGCACGTTGTTCTCGGCGGTGAAGAGGTCCACCTGTGGGCATCCCCAGCATCAGAAGAGGGTTCTCGCCTCCTGGGGGTCCAACGTCCATTCGTGTGGGTCCAGTTGGTGGCTGAGCCTGCCCGCCAGGACAGTCTGTTCACCCAGGAGGTAGGAGGCTTGCAGCCAACAGTGCTTGGAAAGGGCAAAGGACCATAGCCGGAGCATGTCTGTGCAGAGATGGAAGGACCCCGTCCCCTCCTGTTTGTTGATGTAGAACATGGCTACCTGGTTGTCTGGATTAGGACCACTTGACTGCTTTTCAACAGCATATTGCCAGCAAATGTTATCCAAACTTCCCATAGTTCCAGTAGGTTGATGTAGTGCACCCACTCTTTCGCGGTCCAGGTCCCTTGTATGTGCAAGTGGTCCATGTGGGCACCCCAGCCTGAGGTTGAGGCATCAGTTGTGATTGCTGTTTAGTAGGGTGGCTGCTGCCTTCCTCAAGGTTCTCTGGGTGGGTCCACCAGTGGAGGGATTCTACTACTACTAAGCATTTATAAAGCACTACCAGGCGCACGCAGCACTGTACAATGAAAACAGGATTCTGAGACCCTTCTTTCCAGAGGAATGCATGTGAACAGTGGTTGGACGTGCTGGTTCCAGTGGGAGCGGAGGTGCCATTGCAGGGGCACATGTGGAGCTTTGCAAGGGGTATCGCTTCTGTCGTCGCTGCCATGTGGCCCAGGAGACGGAGAAGAGTCCGGGAAGTGGTTTGATTGGCAGCAGAGACGGTAGTAGGAGGTGATCGTGGCTACCCTGCGTGCTGGGAAGAATGCCTTGGCAGCCATGGTGTCAATGTCCATGCCAATGAACTCCAGTCTTTAGGTGGGGTGAAGGTGCAACTTCTGGTAGTTCACTAGGAATTTATTTATTTATTTTAATTTATTTACATTCTCTTATATACCGCGCTATTCTGCATCAGTGCAGTTTACATTGAACAAACTGAAATTACATTGAACAGGGCATTATAACTTGGAGATAACTATTTTGCAGGGAACATGGGCTATGGAGGGTTAAGTGGCTTGCCCAAGACCACAAGGAGCACCTGTGGGACTAGAAACCCCAATCCTTCCGGCCCAAGGTTGCTGTCCTCTAGTGGGATTTGAACCCCCGACCTTCTGGCCTGAAGTACCTTGCCCCAACCACTAGGCCACTCCTCCACTCCAATTCTAGGGAGGTCAAGAGGGATATGGTCTGCTCGACTGCCGTCTGTGCTTCCTGTGATGATGGCACGGAGAGGAGCCAGTCGTCAAGATATTGAAAGATGCAGACACCCTGTTTGCGGAGGTGGGCCACCACCACAGCTACACACTTGGTGAACACCCTTGGGGCTGGAGACATTCCAAAATGGAGGACTCTGTACTGGTAGTGTTTTCCCAGCACCTGGAAGCACAAGTATTGCCTATGCACTTCATGGATGGGGATGTGTGTGTATGCATCCTGCAAGTCTAGGACAGCCAGCCAGTCCTCTTTCTCAATGAGGGGTAGTATGGATCCCAGGGAGTACATCCAGAACTACTCTTTTGAAGATGAACTTGTTCAGCTTTCTGAGGTCGAGGACAGGCTGGACTCCTCCAGACTTCTTGGGTATCAGAAAGTATCTGGAGTAAAAGCCATTGTTGGTATCTTTCAGAGGAATGGGTTCTATTGCCCAAGACACCAGAAGGGACTGGATTTCTGCCTGCATAGCAGGTAGCAAGTGTGGGGCAGAAGGGTGAACCTAATGCTGTAACCCGCTGCTATGATCTGGAGGACATTGTGATTTGTGTCCATGCATCAAAGAACACCGAGAGTCCCTCCCCCCCCCCACACCGGGATCCCATCCAGAGGGTGGCCAGGTGGGTATTGTCAAAAAGAGGGTGCGTTCTTCCCTGATGAGGTCTTGGCCTGTTTCTGCTGCTTACGATCTCGCAGTTCTGCTGATAGGGTACCTGCTACAGCTGTTATCAATACCGTGGGGCTTGCCACTTGTTGTACGAGCTATTCTGTTCGGAGGAGGAGTACGACTTGTGGCAGTAGCTCCCTTTCTTGCTGTTGACTCTGCACTTGAAGCCTTCCTCTGAGAAGGTCTGCAGGGGGTGCAATGCTCCTTCATGTCTTTGACCATGATGTTGACTTTGTCGCCGAATAAGGAGTCCTCTGTGTAGGAGGCATTGGCTTTATGGTCGTGTGTGTCCTCCCGCAAACCTGAGGTTCACAGTCAGGCTAGACGCCATGTCATAATGGCCCTCTCGAAGGTTGCTTGAACCAAGTGTTTTGTGCACTCTGTGAGAGCTGCCGAGGTGGCTGTTTGCAACTCTAGAGGCAGGGTTTGAACAGTGCTCTTGAGGTTTTCCAGTATCGAGTCCTGGAACAGGGCATGCTGGAACTGATGTGCAGCGATCTGTGTGCTCAGCATGGCTCCAAGGAATACCTTCTTGCCAACGTCTAGTAGTTTTGGGTCTTTACCGGGCAGGGCGTTTGAGTGGCTGCTGGAAGACTGTGCACGTTTCAAGGTGGACTCGACTACGATGGACTGATATGGCAGCTGTGTCTTTGAGAATCCTGGAGTCAGTTGCACCCAATACTTACTTTCGAGCTTGCGGGAGCAGGCAGGTCCTGACGCTGGGGTGAGTCATAGCTGAGTCAGTATGTCCAGGAGCCGTTGTGTACTGGCAGGGTGGCCTGTGTTTTGGGGATGTCCAGGTACTACACCCCCCTGTGGGCTCATTTTTCTGTTCTGCTGCATTTTGCGGTACTAGGTCAAGCTGGGATGCGACCCTGCATAAGAACCTGGGATAGGTGAGGTCTTCAGGGGGAGGCGGTGTGCTGGGGGCCTCCGCAGCAGTTGCAGGGGGGGGTGCAACTATTCTGGAAAAGGCTGAGGTGTCTGACGTGCCTAAGGTCACTGTATCTTCTTCCTCTTCCCTGCCCGTGGCGGGTTCCGTGGATCGGGCTGATAAGGATGAAAAGGACTGTGGAGGTGTTGTGGAGTCCCAGGGCTCTGCTGATCTCTCATGATGCTGTGTCACTGGAGATGTCTCTGATGCCGCGAGCCATTCCTGCTGCTCTTGCTGGAGCAGGTGGGTGAGAAGGTTCAAAAGGGCGGCCGAGGTGTTTTTCATCGGGCTGTGCTCAGCCCTGCCCCTGTTGCTGCAGCCTCTGTCGAGTGATCTGAAGGAGGAGACGCTGCTGGAGTGTGTCTGTTTCTTGCCGCGTCTGCTGGATCGGTGGGGGCAGTCGATGACACTTCTGGCGGCTGTTGCAGCTTCCCCTGTTTCTGCCAATTCGGAGCATCTGAAGCGGTGTCTCTGTGCCAACAGAGAGGCCTGCCCTGAAGCTCCCAGTTGTCGGGGGTTTCCTGCTTCGGCACAGTGACATCGCTCCCAGCTTCCCATGTTGTCATGGTGCTGGCCACTGGCATTGCAGGGGATGGAGCTTGCTGCGCTGATGTCAAGTTCAGCGACATAATAGAGAGCAATGGGGCTGGAGCCGGTGGAGCTTCCTCAGGTGTGGCTGGGTCATCCTGAGCAGCCTGAGGAGATCAGGTCCGGGCCAATGAGATGGGGGGAGCCCCTGATGATGGAGGCCCGGGAGGGCACATCCCAAGCAGCAGAGACATTCTGAAGGTCCCCATGTGCCACATGGCCCCAGGCCACAGCGCAGGTGAGTGGAGTCTTGGCAAAAAGTCTTGTAGGGCATGCCACTGGGATTTCCGTGCATGGGGGGGGACGACATCTTTGTGCAGTGGGCACAATCCTCCACCTTGTGCCTGATTCCCAGGCACTAGACACACAGTTTGTGTGTCTGTGCTATTGATTTTCTTTGCATGGCATGGGCATTTCTTGAACCCTGGCTTAGGCATCGTACCTTGATTGTAGTTAAGATTCCTTTGAGTGGTTCTGCTTCTTTCTTTTTGACTTTCTAAACTTTTTTTTGGGGGGGGGGGGAGAGCTGGAGAGGTCTATCTTGCTGGCACAGCAGAAGAATGGAAACTGGCCTAGGTAAGGGTGGAGTAGGAGGTAAGACTATCTTGGTGTATGCTCAGAAAGGTTTTTACCTTTCTGAACTCAGGAGAGCACTTCTATCCTTGGCTCCATCAGATGACATCACCACCAGGTGTGGCTGACGCATCCTGCTTGTCCTAGGAGAACCACAATACTACTCCCTGGCAGATAGGGGTTTTTAATTGGTATTTTGTTTTGTTTTTTAATTTGGTATTGTGGTTTATCAATCTTTACCAATGTAAAGCCTAACTGGTGAAAGCACAGAGACCATTTGATTGCTGAGTGCTGGCTTGTTTTAATGTGATGAATATGAGGAAAGGAGATACCTTCACCATGCCAAGAGACAGTTCTAGAAATCTCTGCATGCTAAGGAGTGGGAAATCTGAATTTGAATACAATTTGATGAACCTACCAAAATTCTATTTAAATTATTATGATTATTACAGTGGTTTCTGCAAGAGTTTTGAGAAATCATCAGTAAAGGGGTGCTCTTAAATGTGTATTGCTAGCAGCACTTTAAAAATGTGGTTTTGGAATTTAAAATTTATTACTCACCTTTTCCAAATCTAAGCTCAATGTGTGTTACATAGTCAGGTACATCAGTTATTTCCCTGCCCAAATGATAAGAACATAAGATATGCCATACTGGGTCAGACCAAGGTCCATCAAGCCCAGTATCCTGTTTCCAACAGTGGCCAATCTAGGTCATACGTAACTAGCAGTTTCCCCAAAAGACACAGGTTCCACAGTGCTTGTACTGGGTCAAGCAATGATATCCTGGGTCCCTTCTTAATAATGGTTTATGGATCTTTCCTCTAGGAACTTGTCCAAACCTTTTTTAAACACAGCTACACTAACAGCTTTTACTACATCCTCCGGTAACAAATTCCAGAGTTTGATTACACGTTGAGTGAAAAAATATTTTCTTTTATTAGTCTTAAATAGTTTACCCTGTAGCTTCATTGCATGTCCCCTAGTCTTTCTATATTCTGATAACGTAAACAATCAATCTACATTTACCCGTTCCACTCTGTTCATTAATTTATAGACCTCTATCATATCTCCCCTCAGCCGTCTCTTTTCCAGGTTAAACAGCCCTAACCTTTTTAGCCTTTCTTCATAGGAGTATCCTTCCATCCCCTTTACCATTTTGGTGGCTCTTCTGTGAACCTTTTCTAATATTGCTATATGCTTTTTAAGATACGGCGACCAGAATTGCACACAATATTCAAGGTGCGGTCTCACCATGGAACGATATAGAGGCATTATAATATCTTTTGGGTTTTTTTCCATTCCTTTCCTTATGATACCTAGCATTCTATTTGCTCTCTTGGCCGACGCTGCACACTGGGCGGAGGGTTTTAACATGTTATCCACAATGACGCCTAAATCTTTTTCCTGGATGGTGGTTCCTAATGTGGAACCTTGCATCGTGTAACCATAGTTTGGGTTGTTCTTCCCTAGGTGCATAACTTTGCACTTGTCCACATTAAATTTCATCTGCCATTCTGATGCCCAGTCTTCCAATTTATCAAGATCCTCTTGCAATTTTCCACAATCCTCTTGGGTTTTAACAACTTTAAATAGTTTTGTGTCATCTGCAAATTTGATAACCTCACTCGTTATTCCACTTTCCAGGTCATTTATGAATATGTCAAAAAGCAGCGGACCGAGCACAAATCTCTGGGGTACACCACTATTCACCTTTCTCCATTGGAAAAACTGGCCATTTAGCCCTACCCTCTGCTTTCTATCTTTTAACCAGTTTCTGATCCACAGTAGTACACTGCCTCCTATCCCACAACTCTTTAGTTTTGCCAAAAGTCTATGATGAAGGACCTTGTCAAAGGCTTTCTGAAAGTCCAGATACACTATATCAACCGACTCACCTTTGTCCACCTGTTTATTCACACATTCAAAAAAACATAACAGATTAGTAAGACAAGATCTTCCTTGTCTAAAGCCATGTTGGCTATCTCCCATTAGGCCATGACTATCTACATGCTGAGTAATTTTATTCTTTATGATGGTTTCTACCATTTTTCCCAGTACTGACATGAGGCTCACCGGTCTGTAGTTTCCCGGATCACCACTGGAACCCTTAAGTAGTACTAAACAAAAAATTCCAAAAATTGTATATGTTTCTTGATACAAATTATTAGTGAAAATAAGCTTTATTACCTTAAGTAATAAATACATACAAAGATGCAAATAACATTTTTAGTAAGACTGGTTTCCAGGTTTCATCAGCTGGCATCTACAGTTTTAGTGTAACAATAAACGTCCAGGGACTTAGTTTAGCAGGTATACTGGCTTTTGTAGTACTTGCTACTTACACACTTCAACTGGGCCCCAAATCAGAATTATCCAGCAACTGCTCCAGATAAGAAAAAGGGTATTATCAGTCTGTATGTATAACATATGGTGAAAACCTGTCCTGGGGAATCCCCAGCCAGTCAATTTTTCAGGTATCCATAATGAAATATGCATGAGAGAAATGTGTGTACAATGGAGGCAGTGCATACAGATCTCTCTCATGAATATTCATTGTGAATATTCTGAAAACTACTGGTTGGGGGTCCCCCAAAGACAGGTTGAAAACCACTGTCCTAGGCAGTTTGGTAAAATGTGCTGATTTTAAGTTCATTACCAAACTTGCACCCTCAAACTATTTAGCTTATGTAAACGTGTTAAGACCAATCATTTGAGTTAAGTAAATGTGTAGAAAGTTTGAAGCATGTAACCAGACTATGGTTTAAAGTTAAACATCCCTCAACATGCAACTTCCATCTTCTGAAAAATATTTTCAGTACCTTTCAGATTAGTACTTTAAATGCAAATACTGTTTAACTGTAAAATCTGTTTCTCAGAAGCTGTACAGTACTTTATATGTGGTTCATAAAAAGCAAAACATTCAAACTGGAACAATCGCCTGAATGTTTTGAAAATTACAAAGAGATAAGCGTTACTTTGTTCACCGCCTCGCTGTATATTTCTGAAGGGTGGTTAATCCAATTTTAACAAACTGTTCTTCATCAAGATACCGAGAGGGGGCACTAGGATCTTGCATTTCTTTCCGTTTCAGCCAAGCATTCTCGCACTAATCCTCTAGCATGAATGATCCCTGAAAAAGAATGGTTGTATCAGAAAGTAGTGTATAATTTAGGAAGTGTGTTTCAGTTAAGCTTTTGTTAAGCTGTTCCTTAAAGTTCCCTGAAAGCAGCTACTACCACTTACTAGCTTTAAATTGCATGCTTTTTCAAATGTGACTTCAAGGTGAGTTACAATCAGGTATGGTAGGTATTTCTCTGTCGCAGAGGCTTACAGTCTAAGTTTATACCCTAGGCAAAGGAGGCTGAAGTATCTTGTCCAAGGTCACAAGAAGTGTGAAGACTTGAACCCTGACTTCCCACGTTCTTAGCCTACTGCTCTAACCCATTGCACTAGGCTACGTCTCTACTATTTGAATATTACAAAATCTCAAACACTCGGTGGCCAATGCAGTAAACTGCACTATTGCTTTGGCACAGCAGTTTACTAGTGATTTTCCGATGCTAGCCTTACCCTTAAAGCCTTCTAGCATGGGAAAATCTTCCATAAAAGCACAGTGCTAAAAGGGCAACGGGCATGCAAAACACATGCAAATACTTGAAAAAATAGCTCCAGATTTTAAAATACTACACTAGAATTCAGTGCAGTTTTTCACTAACATCAAATCTGTATGCCAGATCAGGACTGGCATAAAGATGCAACATGGGAGCAAAGAGGTCATCTTGATCCCCTCCCACCAATGCTCCTGACATCGCTCCAGACTATCTGCTCCTCACAACCCTACAAATGGCACTGCCATTTTGCAAGATAGCGGTGCAGAGGCAACAGTGAGTGAGGGTGTAGGGGAAGGCGATTGTAGGTAGTAGTTGAGGGTCTTCCAGCATATCTGGCAGGGGAGAGAGAAGTGAATCATGGACCACCAGGGAACTGAGATGGGGAGGGGGGTGTGGAAGGTCCAGGAGTCATGGGCCATCTGGGATATTTGTGGTATCTGGAGCCCATTGGACCACAAGGCCACTTTTTAGGGGTGGGTCTAAGGGATAGGATTCAAGGAGACCAGTGTGGCGCATTTTCTGTAATGTTTCCCTTCCTGTCAGTGCATGAGCCAATATCTGCTCAAGCACTAACAGTAAGGGAGACATTTACTCGATCTGCAGCGAAATGGCTGCACCTTACCACTGCGGTGTGCATTTTTTGCTAGCGCTCACTTTTAAATGCAGCAGTACTTTGTATGCCATTAGTTTATTGTACTGGGAGTAAAACTATTTTTAATGTGTGCATTAGAATGCTGTGCGCTGGAGCCTAGTAATGCACAGCTTTCTGCATCAAGTCCACAGTGGCTTCTGGTTGGTTCATGCAGCCTGTAACAGCATTGCTAAATATAGCCCAGTCAATCAGATACAATATGACTGATACCAGCTTTAAAAAAAGGTTAAAAATAATTACTTGTTCCATTTTTAGTTGGCATTAGATCCATGTTATTACTGTTATACAGTTGTGCCCAACACTATTGGCACCCTTGCATTTTAGGTATGTTGTGTGCAATATCTTGAGAAATAATTGAAAATATTCCAACTGTATGTCATCATAATATTTTAATAATATGTTCAAAGGTATACAACCAAAAAAGGATGTCTGTGCAACTTAGAGATAGTAATTTCTGGACAGGATTAATATTTGGTTGCATAACCCTTAGCAGTGATGGCAGCCTCCAAACGTTTCTTGTAGCCATCTATAAGTTTTGTACATCTGTCTGCTGGTACTTTCTCCTGCTCTTCAACTGCAATTTGTTCCATCTCATGAATGTTTCCAGGATTTCTTTTACCAGTGGCAGATTTCAGCTCTTTCCAAAGGTTCTCGATTGAGTGCAATCAAAACTCATTGCTGGCCAGTTTAAAATAGTCAATTTTTTCCTTTTTAATCATCCTTTGTACCTTTGGATGTATGTTTTGGGTCATTCTGTTGGAGGACCCATGACCTATCACCCATACCTAGCTTTCTGACACTAGGTAGTACATTTCGTTTCAAAATACCTTGGTAGTCCACTGACTTCATTATTCCTTTAATACGTTCCAGGCCTCTAGTTCCTGAGGCAGCAAAACAGCCCCACAATATTAAGGAACTCCCAGCATATAAAGCTTTATTTCTAAGCCTGTAAATATATCGCTGATCTGCATTGCCAAAGAGCTCAAGTTGGTTTCATTTGTCCACAGAACATTTTCCCAGGAGGATTGTGGTTTCTCAAGGTGGGTTTGGGCAAAGATCAGATTTGCCTTTTTATGGTTGTCTTTGAGCAGTGGGGTCCTCCTTGGCCTTCGCCCATGAAATCCTTCTTTGTTTAGTGCGCGGCGTATGGTGCAAGTTGAAACCACCACTCCAGATTGCTTCAGGTCAGCCTTAAGCTCTTTGAATGTTGTACATGGTGTTTTTCCAACGGTCCGCATTAACCTTTGAAGACTTTTTGGATTAATTTTCCTCTTCCCACCACGTCCTGGGAGGTTCTTGACAGTTCCATGAGCAGAAAGCTTCTTAATAACATTGCAAACTGTAGACAGGAATCCCATGGTCTTTGGAGATGGTCTTGTATCCCTTTGATGTTTGGTGATAACTGATTTTGAGGTTCTCATCTTCATCATTGTGAAAATGGAACAAGGAATGAATGTGGCCATTTTAAGAGACATCATTCATTGGTTGATTTAAGTCATGTGAGTACTGACAACTGATCACAGGTATGTCTAATTTTACTGCAATGGGAATGTGGTTCTTCTGTTCAAACTGATTTGAATTGTTTATAAGGGTGAAAATAATCATATCCTGGCAATGTCCCAGTTTTTGTACTATTTCTTACTATTTCCTTTTTAAATTGCTCTTGTTTTATGTGATTCTTTTATGTGTCAAATATGTGTGCAAAAATAGTCCAAAGCCATTTCAATGGCCATGTTTTTAGGACATATTGGACATTAAGGGGTTGAATTGCAAGGGTGCCAATAATGTTGACCACAACTGTACATAACATACTGCAGAGATGTAGAATACACAGCTGATATGTCTCTCTTTTAAATCTATTTCTCAGATGCTAAAAATAGCTGTAAAGCATATTATATGCTCTCCCCTGTTCAAAAACTGACAGAAAACAATAAAATACAGTACTTTGCACAGCAACTCAATTAAAGATATTTGTGTTAAATTCATAATCCTGAATACAAATTTGCAGCTAAAGAAAACAATTTGCAGACAGTCAGAGGATGTCCTGGAAATCTCAGTGTAGGCATTACTTGTTCTTTGCCAATAACAACCTACAGTATCCTATAATCAGAAACACCAACAGGAGAGACTCACATTATTTGCTTTTTGATCACTGCGGGGGAGGGGGGGACCTTCTCCTGTGAGTAGGCACATTGAATCCTATGGCAAAAATATTAGATACATTCTAAAAATGTCCAGGTAACTTATACTTAGAAATGAATCCATTGGCCATTCTGTGAAAAGCTCCCATACTGAGATTAACTTGTTGACTGATACTATGGAAAAATCCACACAAATGAGGCTATTGTCAGCATTGAAACACAGACAGGATTTGCAGGAGACCTTTTGCTGGTTTGCACTTTCCTGGCAGTATTTGAAAGGTCTTACATGGAGAGTCAAATACCAAATCTATGAGTGGAATTCATTAGACTCACAAATAATTTAGAAAACCAGTTTTGTTTTGTTTTTGTGCTGTCAAGTCAGTGCTGACTCCTGGCAACCCAGCTGCTTCTGGGTTTTCTTGGCAAGGTATGACCAGAAGTAGACTGCCAGGCCTTTTTTTCTGAGGCAATGGAGGGTAAAGTGACTTGCCCAAGGTCACAAGGAGTGTCAGTGGGAATCAAACCCTTGATCTTCTGGGTATTGGGCAGTTGCTCTAACCACTAGGCTACTCCTCCACTGGAAAACCAATAAGGAAGGTCATTTTGGAAAGCTTGTGCAATATTTACATGTATAAATAACAGGTTGACAGCTATAAACAGCCCTCCACGTGTTAAGCAATTTTAGGGCAGTCACTACTTACACAAGTTGTGATACAGTGGCCAGCACAGAACCCATGTATACAGGAGAAAAGGAAGAGCTTACCTTACAGTCACCTGGGCAGAAAGCATATTCAGGTTATAAGGAGCCAGAGAATAGTGGAACAAACTTTCCCTACACTGGGTGTGACGTAGTAGAAAGCCAGAAAGCTAATCACGTCCACCGGGGCAAGGAAGCACGTACAATGTGCAGGAGCCAGGAGGATAAAAGTGCTGGGAAATCCCAGTAAGGGGAGGTGCCACAGAGGAAGGTGCCGCCGAGGGAGGTGCATCCAAGGGAGGTGCAGCAAAAGGAAGAGCAGCTGACACAGAGAGCTGGAAGTGCTCGTGCACAAGTCTCCCAAGCCAGAGGGGGCATCGTCCCGAGGAGAGTGAGTAAGCAGCTGGAGGGCAGAGGTCACAAGCAGGAGAGCTTGCTGGGTCCAGGAAGCACCGGCTGGGTCCCGACAGCAAGTAGCAGTAGAAGGGAAACCTTTCCTGGAAGTTACTACAGACCAGACAACTGCTGAGTGGAACTCTCGGGGAAAAGCAGGCTACAGCCCAAATAAAGGAGCCTGGTTTACAGAGGAAGGAATGGAAGCCAGCCACCCCAGAAGCAGAGCTAAGTACACCAATTTCTCTAGAGGGCAAGAGGTGGGCTCGGCTAGGAAAGTAAAAGCTAATACTAGGGAGGATAATCCTTGGTGGAGAGAAAGGGGAAGCCTCAGAGAAACAGGCTTCAGTACAGGTCTCCAGGACCCTCCTTATGCAGAACAGTTTCCTGCCTTAAGAACTGCTGCCTCTCGAGAGAGTTGTGTAAATAATAGCTGTGGTGAATGTTACCCATTTACAATTTCTGACGGTGAGCAAATGCAATGGGAAAACACTGACCAGGACATTGATTCCAGTGCTATGGATTGCACGCTATGTATCTCGGATGAGATTACGTCTCTTTGTTAATTAAGGAAGCAAGAGCCTTGTTATACCTGTTTGAAAAAGGTACATGTCATTTTGCTGTGAAGAAACAGTTTTGTTTAAGTTCTTTGTTGCTGTATGAGAAAAATAGAAATCCACAAGGGAAGGGGAAATAAAACCTCATCATTATATTTTGCCTAACACACGGCTACAGACTATTCTTTATAAAGGCAACCCGCACCTCACGCCCCTAGGCAACCGCCTAATAGGGACAGTGGTAGCAGTACCTTGACAATGTATAACCGCAGTGTTAGCTAACTGCTCAGTTAGAACTAGGCTTTAGAAAGTGATCCAAGGGGGAATTGCACTTAACACCTCAAAAATGTGAGTTTTCTGGCTTGGCTCTTTAATCGGCTCCCCTTGGGGCTTTGAATGTGTAAGTGCCGGACTGCATAAAACGGAAGTCCAAATGCTGCTGCCCTTTTTTAGACATATATCTTTGTAAAATAGCTGTTCCTCAGTGTATGTGCCACTGAAGACAAGTATATTTTTTGCAAATTTTACATATTTAGAAAAGGCTCCACATTCAATGAGCCATTTATTTTAATTTAATGCTATATCATATTTTGTAAGAACAATAAAGTTAAACAAGATCCAGAACTGGACATAATAAGAGAAGAAAAAGAAAGTATGGATACGGATACAGCAGATAGAGCTATGGTGCACTATCAGCGCTCAGGCATCTGGAGAAACCTGGGAGAAGAGAGAGAGGTTTTCAGGAAAGCCTTAAGATGTGCACAGGAAGACTCACACTATAGGTCCTGCGTGGTGCACTCCAAAACAATGGAGCAAAATAATTAAAGCCAAGCCACATGTGCTTTCATGACATATGGCAGCAGGGGAAGGAAGTGCCAACTGGTTGGGATATTAAGAGCAGATTGAATGGGAAAACTGATGTGGAGGGGATAGCTGGAGAAAAAGGCCTCGTGGACAAGTAGCAGGATCTTGTAACAAATGCACTATACAAATGATAACCAGTGTAGCAATATTAAAAGGGGAGTAACATGGTAAAAAAGAGACAACCCCCAAATAGTTCGGTATTCTGTAAAAGCTGAAGGCAATGTAACAAAGCTAACATGGAACCACAGTAATGGGAGTAACAGTAATCCAATCTACTAAGAATAAGGGCTGAAACCAAAGCATGAAGGTCGTCATGAATGAAAAAAATATCTAATTGATCATAATTGGCATAGGATAAAAGAGAAAAGGATCTAACCATATTCGAAATTTGAGGTGCAAACTAAATACTGGAATCAAGGCGGACACCTAGAACAGTAATGCAGCCCTGAAGTGGAATTAAGATGCCATTATTGCTGAGGACAAGATTGGCTTGGAAGAAGAGTTAGAAATCCAGACAGATGTAGAGACTTTGTGGTGTTTAATTTTAACCGAAGGTTGTAAAGCCCATCAGAGATGCTATGTAATTTTGTAAAATACTTTGGACATTTTGAACATCCTGACCTGGATGTCCCTTTTGCTACCTAGATGATCTACGTAAAATTGTTTTTTGGGGGTTTTTTTAGCTTTCTAAAAGGGAAACTCCTTTCTGAGGGGGACTCATCTAGCTTCTGTCTCATTTTCTATACCTTGCAAAAAGTGGCCATCACAACCCATAACTTGAGTTCTACAGTAGACTAAGACTGACAAAGACTTGGGTCATGGAGTGGGGAGCAGAGGAATGGCCTAGTGGTTGGAGCAAGTTGCCTCAGGCCAGAGTGCCAGGGATTTGAATCCTGCTGGAGGACAGCAACCCCAGGCAAGCAGGCACTCCTTGTGGCCTTGGGCAAGCCACCCAACCCCCTGTTGCCTCATGTCCAAAAAAATAGATTGATGGCCCTTTGAGGACAAGGGAAATATATACCATACCTGAATGTACACCACTTCTAACCTGGTGAAAACTAGTATATAAGCATTGCTAAATAAATAAAAATGAACAGTGTGCTTAGCCACTAAGCATATTACTGTATTTAGCCAATAACATAGCCAAGTAAGGATCCCCCTTGTTCCCCTACGGATCAATTAAGAAGGTGACACTTCATACCCTAGGGACAACATCAGCAGGGAGGAAATGAAGAGCGGGTGGAAGAGTTAGAGATGGGGAGTGTGGTGGCATCAGGAAAAGACCCTACACAAAGTATCACCAGAGCGGAGCTCAGGGACTGGTTCCTTGAAATTAAAAAAGGAGGTACAGTCAGTGAAAAGTGATCTAACTGAGCTCTTGGGGGCCTTTAAAGGAGGAAATCGGGGACCTGGTGTGCAGGATGGGAGAACATGAAAACTGGCTGCAGGAGATTGTGTCCCTTCTTCCTGCTGCTGCTCAAAGAGGTTTAAAGCTAAGCTCCCAGCAAGAGGCTCTACTCTATAAATTGGAAGATTTGGAAAATCGATCTTGTAGAAACAACTTGAGAATACGAGGAATCCCAGAGGAGAAAGAATTTCAAAATAGTGAAACGGTGGCAGTATCAGTGTATCTAGAGGTGCTAAAGAAAGGGGGAGAGGAGGTGACAGCTGAGGACATACAAATTGAGAGAGCACACAGAGCACTGGGACCACCTTTAGGGAACCGGCCTAGAGACATTATAATATGCCTGGCACGATATAAAACAAAGGAGAGAATTGCCCCCAAAATGAGGGATTTTGGAGTTTTTACATGGCAGGAATACCCTGTGCATATATATGAGGACTTGTCTGCAGGAACACTGCAGCGGAGGAGGGCAATGCAACCAGTGACACAAATCTTGAGGAAAGCGGAAGTCAAGCACCGATGGCTATACCCATTTGGACTATCCTTTACCCTCAAGGGGAGGTCATGGAGGACGCAGTCACCAGAGGCGGCGATGGGGGCCCTGCAAGAAGCAGGACTGGGGCCCCATGATTCTCCTACAGCGGCAGGCTCAACAGAGCAGAGGCGGCAGTAGCAGCGAAAGGAGAGGCGGACCAACAGGAGGATAAGGCAGGAGCAGCGAGAGGACCGGAACATGGAAGGAACCTGAGGACTGATATTATGAAGGGGTGGAGTTGGTAGGGATGGGAGGAGGAACTGAATCATAGATATGGGAGAGATTGAGGTTATATGATGTGTGAATAGGGAGAGGGAAGAGGGAGGGAGGAAGGCGGGGGAGGGGGTGTAACGGGGAGGAGGAGAGGGGGGTCAGGGAGTGGGGTGGGGAGGAGTAAGGGTAAGAATAAAGGGGATGATCAGGGAGGGAGAGCATGGAAAGGGAAGGAAGAAAGGGGAGCGAGAAGTAAAATGGCTGGGGGAGGTAGGGGGCGCACTACTCCTGTTGTATCCTCTGGAAAAGGAGGATGTAGGGGTATGGGGAGGGAGGGAGGGGGGTGAGAGGGCTAAGGGGATGGGTAAACAGGGGAGGGACAAGGAAGCAGGGACTAGTGGAATGGGGGGGGAAGAGGGGGTAAATGGGGTAGCCGGGCAGGTGCACAGGAGCGTGGGGGAGATGGAAGGAAGGGATGGGGCAGTCAGGGAAAGGTAGGTCAGGAGGAGGAAAATGTTAACTATTGCGACATTGAATGTAAAGAGGTTGCGCACGTGGAGGAAAAGGAAACTGGTAGAACAGGCAGAAGATTGGGGGCGGAAATTTTGTGTATACAGAAAACCCACCTGTGGGTGGGGCAGGAATGCCTATTGGAGTCTAGACAATACCCTAAGGTGGTCCTAGCGGGACAGAGGATGAACACCCGAAAGGGGGGAGGGGGTTGGGATCCTGGTGGGAAGCGACTATCAGCATATGGTGAGAAGTACCTGTAGGGGGAAAGGGGGTAGATGGGTGGGAGTGAAATTACAAATAGAGAGGGAAGAAGTCTGGGTGATTAGCCTGAATGGACCAAATGAAAGGCGGGGGGAGGTGTACAAGCAAATTTTGAAGGAGTCAGAAGAATTTGGAAGTACTTCTCTAATCCTGGGAGGGGATTTTAATATGACATGTAACCCCAGATTGGATACTAGTGGGGGCCAGGGGTGGGGGGGGGCCGAGGGGATAGGCGTAGTTTGCAAAAATTGAGGGAGAGATTGGGGTTGGTCGATGTTTGGAGAAGCTGGCACCCCGGAGAGCGGAAGTATACGTTCTACTCCCCGGTACATGGAACCTACAGTAGGTTAGATATGATTTGGGGGGGGGGGGCAGTGGGTAGAGAGGGTACAGGAAGTGTAACATGGACTGATAACCTGGTCAGTCCACGCCCCAGTTAGTGTAAAGCTAGCTTTGGGTACTGAACATGATAGTTTAAAATTCTGGAAGCTAAATGATTCATTGCTTGAGAAGGAGCGGTATGTGGGGAAGCTTAGGGACAGTATAAAAGAATACATAAGGTTGAATAATACAGGGGAGGTGTCTATGGGGATGTTGTGGGATGGACTAAAGGCGGTAATTCGTGGACAGTTGGTTAGCATGGGCGCACAAGTAAAGAGGGAGACAGGGGTTGCAGAAAAGGAATTGTTACGGAACCTGGAGAGATTAGAGAGAGCGCATCAAGCAGTGCAGGACCCACACTCTATTGCAGAGATCATTAAGGTGAGGGCAGAGTTGAGCAAACTACGAGCTCGAGAGAGGGTGTATCAGCTGGCAGTGTTGAAGCAGGCCCACTTCGAAGGGGGAAATAGGGCGGGGAGACTTTTAGCTTGTCGCCTAAAGGCGAGGAGGCAAGCAGCGTTTATTGATGGGATTAGGAATAATAAAGGAGAAATGGAGCACCGGACTAAGGCTATCAGAAAGGTATTTAGGGAATTTTATGAGAATCTGTATAAAAGTGAAACAACGGTGGGGCGGGAGGAGACTGAAGCGTTCTTGAATGAGTGTCACCTTCCACAGGTGAATGGGGAGGAGAGGGAACGCTTAGGGCAAGAGATTCAGGAGGAGGAGGTACGGAGGGCTATAGCCACGTTAAAAATTGGGAAGGCACCAGGCTTGGATGGGTATACGGCGAAGTTTTATAAAGTTATGTCAGATCATATCACGCCCATCTTCACTCAGGTATAAAATAGGGTTCTCCAAGGTGAAAATCTCCCAAAGTCTATGGCGGAAGCAGGTATTACTGTACTGCCGAAGCCCGGTAAAGACAGGGGGGTATGTGGATCTTATAGACCTATATCTTTAATAAATTTGGATGCCAAAATCTTGGCGAAGGTATTGGCAAACCGGATCCAAGATATAGTGCCACAGCTGATTCATCCCGATCAGACAGGTTTCGTCTAGGGGCGGCAGGGAAGTGACAATGTGAGAAAGGTCTTGAATATAGCCTGGCACCTTCAGAGGTCTAAAGAGTTGGTAGTGATGGTCACGGTAGACGCAGAAAAAGCATTTGACCACGTGGAGTGGCCATATATGTTTCAAGTATTCGAGAAAATGGGTTTTGGAACGCAGTATATCAGCTGGATAAGAGCACGCTATCAGTGCCCATGGGCTAGAGTCAGAGTGAATGGAGGGTACTCAGACAGTTTTGAGCTTAACAGAGGCGCCAGACAGGGATGCCCATTGTCTCCTTTGTTGTTTGCGTTGGCTATCGAACCGTTTGCAGAATACATTAGGCGGGAAGCAGACATAAAAGGGGTAAGGATACAGGGGCGAGAGGAAAAGATTGGGCTGTTTGCGGATGATATTATCTTTACCTTGACACAACCACTTACAATGTTGCTATACCGCTGAATGACCTTCATTAACACCAGCAAGATAGCAGGATATCAAATGAATCAAAGTAAAACCGAAATGTTGGGGTTTAATTTGGTACCTAGAGTAGAGGAGAGTCTGCGGCAAAATGTTAGGTTCCGGTGGGTGGCGGGCAGTTTCCATTATTTGGGGATCCAGCAGGGGACTCCTTTATCTAGGATTAAGCAATGGAATTGCCAAGGATTGGTTGAAAGTATTAGGCAGGATCTATCTAGGTGGAGGGGACTGTATCTGTCATGGATGGGCCGCATAGCGGTTGTGAAAATGAATATATTGCCGAGGTTGCTGTTTGTGTATATGTCCTTACCGTGTAGAGTGGAATGGCAAAAAAGGAAATAGACAGCATGCAAAACTTGCTAATGCAGTTTATTTGGGATGGGAAGCGCCCGAAAGTGGCCAGGGCCACAATGTACAGGACTAGGCAGGAGGGGGGGCTTGGGGTTCCATCTCTGCTCAGATACTATAAGGTGGCGCAACTCCGGGTACCATTTGCATGGAAAGACGGGCTGGAGCACCCAGGGTGGGTACGAATGGAAGGAGGGGAGGGCGCAAATACAGAGGCCTGGATATGGGACCCCGGGGCTAGGAGGAGGGGGAAGAGGGAGGAGAATCCGTATATGGAACTAACCTAACAGGTCTGGAGGAAATGGAAGAGGTATTTGATTGGGGGGGGGAGAGAGACTTACTCCCGGGAAACTTATATTCAGACAGTAGCAGAGGGTGGGATGGGGGAAGCGGTGGGGGTATTTAAGAGGTTGGGGAGGAAGGGGTTGCGGAAGATTGGCCAAATGGTAGGGGACAGAGGGGTCTTCGGGGGTTTGAGGAATTACAGAGGCAATATCACCTGGAGGAGCGTGACAGGTATGCATATATTCGCATGTGGTATTGGCTGCAGCAGAAGGAGGTGCAAAAGGACTGGTCTGCTCAGCCCACACCATTTGAGGAGATGATGGGAAAGAGGGGGATGACGACTCGGATAATATCACGACTGTATAAGCTTCTGGGGGAACACAAGATGGGGATAATTAGTAGCCAGAAGAAGTGGGAGGAGGAGTTGAGAGGCCAATGGGATCCCATGAGATGGGACAGTATTTATGTTAGAACTCACCGGTTGGCCCCGGGGACAGCAATGTTAGAAAATAGCTATAAGCTAAGATTGAGAATGTATTGGACCCCGGTTTGGCTCCATGCGCTGTACCCAGAAAGCTCAGAGCTCTGTTGGAAGGGATGTGGGGCAAGGGGGGACCTGTTAAATATGATCTGGAGTTGCCCAATTGAACCAAAGTATTGGAAAGCCGTGGAAACTCACAGCAGATATTACCAGGGTGCGGGTACAGTTTACGCCGGCTATGGTAATTCTGAATGAGGAGGAGGAGGAGGAGGAGATTTGGGGAGGTTACAGGGGTACTGCGTAATTGCAGCCCGGATGAGTCTTCTCCGCTGGTGGAAAAATACTGAGGTACCCCCCATAACAGTGGTGGTGGGGAGAATGGAGCAGCTATGGGGCTTCTGTGCTATAGAAGCACACAGAACGCACAGTGTTACAAAGTACAACAAGGTGTGGGAACAGTATGCACAGTGGAGGGTGCTGGGGGTGGAGCACTGGTGTGAGCGGACAAAGGCAGTGGAGCAGAGGTTTAAATGTGTAACTGGTTAAATATTTACCTGCTTAAATGTATCACTATTTAAATGTTTAAAAGGGCTTAAAAGCGTTTGAAATCTGAAAGAGTGGGGGGCAGGGGAGGGTGGGCTTGGGAGAGTGGGAGGGGGAGTTGAGGGGAACATAGTAATAATTATTTGTGGAAGTTAGTTTTACTGTACAGGAAGGAAGATTTCGACAGACCGGTTGTGGTCCTCAGATGTGAAGATGTAAGTTTGTGTTGGAAAAATTGAACAAAGAACAAATTACAAAAAATATATATATAGATATAATGCTGGAGGAAAAGAAAGTTTGTGAGATCACTCTGTGGGTGCATATTGGTGTCTCTCCCTGACAACGTTTAGGTCTGATGTCCCATCTGTACAAAATTTTCAGGATATATTGGACCACGACAATTTTTTTAAACCAAATGCACACATATGCATGAACCACAGCTGTAAGCACACATCCCAAAAAGCAGACTCCTTTATTTCTGAGTGAAACTTTGCAATACAGAACTCTTGAAAAATCAAGAGGGACTCACCACGCTTTAGCCTCTCCATGGCGCTTTTACTTCCGGCATAGGTTGGTCTGATCTCCTTTCCTAATTCCTCTATTATTGCTAGAAGTTCTGCATACTTGCTTTGCGGCACTTGGCTGCTGCTTGTTCCCTGCAGCATGAAAAGGGTTATTTGATATTCTTTCTTCTTCTTTTATTGCAACGTTTAATATTCAAACTTCAGGATTGCTTTTGGTGCGCCCCTCTCTTTCAAGTTTCCATATTTTCATACTCACAAAAGACAGCTTGGCACTTCCCACCCTGTAAATTTGGCACCTAGTGTGCTCAACCTGCTTGTCCACTTTGTGGCAGGTCTGCTCCTAGGTCTGATGAATAATTACAGTGATAACATCCTCCTGGATGTCAATGAATACTGAGCTAGTCTAAACCCCTGCTGGCTTTAACCAACATATACCCTGATCTGCTTGTGAGATGCGGCCATAGGAGTTCTTAAAGCAGGACCTGCTTAGGAGCAATAATCCTCTACAGGGGTTCTCAGCCCAGCCCTTGGGACACACACAGAGTCAGTCAGCTTTTCAGGATACCCACAATGAATATGCATGAGTGAGATCTGCATGCAAATCTATCTCATATATATTCAATGTGGGTATCCTGAAAAACCGACCGGCTAGGTATGCCCTCAGAAATGGGTTGAGAATCTCTGATCCTCTGTGATGCGTTAGTAGAAAATGTTTCCCTTCCCTTCCCCCCACAAGCTTATCCAATACTGGTTTTACCACATTTCATTAATGACTATTTTCTGGATTTCTCTAGAAAAACCAGGATTAAGATTTTGCAGTGGCATAAAACCACTGTCTGTATCAGCCTATCTACCAACCCTGATTATTAAGACAAAGATAGTGGAGAGGAGGACATTTATTGGACCTATCAAAGGGGAATGCACCCCTTTAAGTAACTGAATTTACATGGAAAGCCTTGTTCTAGATCAGTGGTTCCCAACCCAGTCAGGTTTTCAGGGTATCCACAATGCATATGCATGAGATAGATCTGAATATAATGGAAGCAGTGCATGCAGATCTATCTCATGCATATTCATTGTGGATATCCTGAAATCCTGACTGGTCTGGAGGTACCCGAAGACTGGGTTGGGAACCACTGTTCTAGATAAATGGCCAGAATCCACTGATATACACAGAGTTGCCGTCACCCAGTTCCATGAGTGAGATTTTAATCCAGTTCTGGATTTCCGATAATCTCATTCTGATGCTTCATGGGACCTGCAGCATTGATTCCAATGGATAAAATCAGAGACTACAAATACCATACAGGCCAATGCAGAAAGCCAGCGCTGAAGTCACACGCTATCAATTTTTATGCCAATCTGCAGCGTACTGATAACGCGTGACTTCAGCATCGGCATGCAGAAAGTGGCTCATATGCAAATTAGCCACACATTAACCATTCGTTAAACTGTGCGCAAATGGCAGTGTTAAACTGGGTGAGCAAGCCAAACACATGCGCACAGAAGTCAGCGCTAGTTTGGCATGCTCACCCAGAGAAACAGGGGCACCACGTGGCTAATTTGCATATAAGCCCTGACATTATTTTGATGGCATCAGGGGCTCTCTCAGATGCCTGGAGATGATCCAAACATCAGGGAAAGCCCCCGATGGCATCAAAATACTGTTGGGCGTGCCGCTGCCCCCGACAAAGAAAATCCCTGGTGGCCCAGTGGCTGCGATCCCCCCACCCGCCCAACCAAAAATAATCCTGGTGGCCCAGGAGCCCCAATCCCCCCAACCCAACTAAAAATAATCCCTGGTGGCCCAGTGGCTGCAATCCCCCATCCACCCAACTAAAAATAAACCTGGTAGCCCAGCGGCCCTGAACACCCTACCACCAGCCCAACTAATAATAAACCTAGAGGCCCTGAACCCCCCCCAGGATGCACCATGTGTGGTCAGGCGCTGACATTTTTCAATATGGCGGCACAAAAGCAGGAGCATGTAGACAGTGCTCTCGCTCATTTATAAAGGTACCGAATGGGAGGGGATCACATACCCTGGGCCACCAGGGATTATTTTTACTTTGGCGGGTGGAGGGGAATTGGGGCTGCTGAGCCACCAAGCATTTACTTTCTGTCAAGAGCAGCGGCCCCTCAACAGTATTTTGATGGCATCGAGAGCTTTCCATGATGCTTTGATCATCTTTGACATTTCTCCTCAAATGATCGAGGCATCAGGAAAAGCACCCGATGCCATCAAAATACTGTTGGGGGCATGTGCTAGATGTTTAAACCACCTCAGACCCAGGCGTAGAGATACTGGCGCTAAGGCTGGTTGCAAAATACTTAACGCGTTTCTTCTGCATCGGGCGCAGGCAAATTTGCATACCATGTCATTATGTGCAGCTCATTTGCCTCTAATTTAAATACTCGGCATTAATTGTGCGCTAGTTTTTCCTTTGCTGCTTACGTGTGCGTCTATCTCTTTTCTGCATTTGGTGGTAGCAGCAAGTGTGCTTAAAAGTGGTGTTATCTGTGCTTAAAGGCTGTGCCAGTTTTCTGCATCAGCCCAATATTGCATTGCAATGCAAATTTAAAACCAGAACTGGCAAAAAAATCTCACTCCTGAAACCGGGTAGCTTGGCAACTCTGCATACACAAGGGAGAAATTAAAATAGTGAGAGGATTTTCAGCAGAGGATAAACAATATTGAAGAAAAAGAACACAGATTCTTTAAGTATCTGCATACCTGAGTGTAACCTAAAGACGGTGGTCCATAGTCATTGATAAGCTGTCTATACTGTGCAGATGCCCCCATATTTATAGAAGGCGAATGAACACCGCCAGCTGTTCACAGGAAAAAAAAAGAAAGCATGAACACAGGAAATGTTTGCACAGAGCTTCATTATCCAGCAGAAACCAAGCACCTCTTCTTCATTAGTCTTCTAAGATTAAAAAAAAAAAGAATTAAGCAGTTTTCAAAAACCAGTAGTTAACACACAGTCTAAGATGCATCCCTAAAATTCCTGCAACTTACATAAAAAAAGAGGAATGTTTTAGAGTGCCACATAGTAATAAGCCAGTTTGATTCCTTCTAGAAGCAGTTCCAAATTGCTATACAGGTATGTGACTTTTGAAATACAAAAAAAAAAAAAAAGACTTTCCAATTCTGACCCTCTCACAAGTGTTCTGGAGCATGCAAATAAGAAAACAGCCTTAAAAATGTTGTCGCTATGGGTGACCGTGTGCCATGCAGATTATATAATGAGACAAGATGCCTGCTGGCAGATGATATTCTGTAGACTGAACAAAGCAGTACCAGGCCTAATATCTCTCATTCTTAAAAAGGCCTGGGACTTTTTTAAAAAGCTGTGGCATTTTGGAAACAGGACATACAGGCTTAGCTTGTGCTCAGTTCCTTGAGAGCTGACTTCTGTGATTCAAAAACTTGCTAACTTGCTTTTTGTTAATGAAGATTCTACATCAGGATTGGTGCAAACTCGCCGTCCCCTCACTAGCACCTAGGTATAGGCATACCTTAAGCCTACTTTCCTTTAAAAAATAAAAGGGCGTAATAGGCCAAAAATGCATGTTAAATCTAAGCACAGTCACTTCCACCAATACTACAGCTGCTGTAAAATGCCGCATCTAGATTTTTAAAGAACACATGCAAATTATAGTAGAATTTACACATGTAATTTTGTGCTCCACCTAAATCCCACCCCTGTGCATGCCTACAGTGAAAGTAAATGCGATCTGCCCGTGGCTCATACTTTCAAAATAGTAACCACCTAAAGTACACGCTTAAGTGCCCAATTATGCATATAAACCACTATATACTGTGATTTATGTGCGTAAATGCAGTGTAATTTTCTGTGGCTCCTCATAAAATCATCCCCCTACCCGCACTGTCAAGTCACTAGCCCGTCTTCCTCCAAGATACTGATAAACTCAACAGTCATGATTACCCCAACCTCATCCTCTCCAGAACAATCCTGTGCAAAACAGATATCATACTTTGTTTTGTATATATTTACATAACGTGATCGATTTCCAAAAGCCATTTATTCAAGTAAATGGGCTCTTTGAAAACGGTCACCCCTCACCCCCTTCATGGGTGCAAGTACTTGCTGATGATTCTTTATATACGTATGTCTGGCTGTCAGGACCAATTGTTTTGCCTCGAGTACTGCTGCTCGCTACTATCCCCGAGAAACTGCCACCCTATGCAACCGCCTAATTCACCTAATGCTAAGCCAACCCCATTCTCCATTTGCTCAAATCACAATAAAAGAAAATCTTTAGGAACAGGAGAGACGTAGTTTAATGCCAGGAAATGATCAATTCCTTCCATACTCTGATGGGTGTATTTTTCTCCGTGGGCAAGCAGGAAGAAAGTTCTCACATGTGTGATGTCCTCTGCTAGAGCCCGCTCTCCAGCTTCTATTGAAAGCTTTTGGGAGGCTCCACCGCATCTGTGTGCCTCCTTCCCACCTGCCGCCACGGTACCATCTTGATTCAGTCTTCATTTCTCCGCAGGGCCCATCGGGCATGTTCCGATCATCCTCCGCTTCAAAATCAATTTTCTCCCCTGTGGGGGTCTTGCGCTTCCATGTTTTGTAAAAATCACCATGCTGTCGCATTTCTTTTCTTTCTTTCTCGTTGTTTTCTTTTCTCCACTTTTCGCGGCTCCAAGCTCCAGTGCCCTGCCCAGGCCTTGCCTTTCAACTGCTTGATTTTGCTGCAGGGACCTGTCACTGGCTTGGAAGCTGTTCCTGTATGATAGGACCATGTCCGCCAGATATGGTACTTCCAGTCCCCAGATGTTCTTGGCAGAGGTCATGAAGAGCAGTGCAAATTGCATTGAAGGCTTCCAGGGTTGCTTCAGACGCTGGCAGAACATCAACATCGAGGAGTCTCGAGACCACTCGGAACCAAGCACCCATAGTGCCCTAGAGCACCGGTCATCAATCGATCTCCATCCAAAGAGGAGAGGTCAACATCACAGACATAGACATCATAGACTCATCGAACCAAGCATCGACTCTGATGCATCAATGTCGGAACGCATCCGGGCATAGCGTCGAGAGTGCTGAGGGTCCGCAGGATCATCCTTGACATGGGCCTGACGGGAGGCTCTACTCCCGATCATCGAGATGGCACCAACAATCAGCCAAGAGCCGTGATGGAGGCAACGAGACCCTGTAGAACTACCAGGTACATTGGTTGTAGTAGCCGGGGTCCCAGTGCCTTCAGAATCAGCAGACATAGAGAGGCGCTTTCGGTATACTCTCGAGGACCACATCACAGTGTTCTTAGCCTGCCTACATCAACCAGCCGACCTTAGATCGAACCCCAATGCCTTTGGAATCAGAGGCCTTTGATTGGCTCTCGAGAAGTACACTGTGGGGTTCTTGCTGGTGCAGCATGCCGAGGCCATGACATCAGCTGCTCAGACATTGACCAGCCCCCCTTCGGGTTGCATGGCTTGCCTGTAAGGCATCGACATCAAGGCATCAGCACCGGAGCTAGTCCGGCGGATAATCACCTGTGCCAAGGGCACCCACGCAATGTGCAGTGTCAATTTACCTTCGCTCCCGATTCCCTCCATGTTCAGGCAGAGTCCAGTCAAAGCTCATACTTCGTCTGGAAGCTGAATTCCATGGGTAATTGATAGGTCTCACTAGAGGATAATTTTCCAGGACCTCGGTTAGACTCTTCTCCACTTCATGAATGTCGAAAGTCTCCTCCTGCAGACATAGCTTCCTGGATTCTGGGGGAGCTATGGCAAGGGCCATACCATTCTCCCTTGAGACAAGGACCTAGGGCAGAGTAGTTGTAAATCTTGCAGTACTCCTTGACGCCTATGGCAGTGACTGTGCCTGTACATCGCATCCTGCAGTGGGTGCAGAAGGGGATATGCGGAAGGCCCTGAATGGAGCCTCCAATGAGTAGAAGACTTCAGCTCAATGTACAGGGTGCATAAAGCTCCTGGGTCCTAGAAACCTCAGCCTACGCACCACTCTTTCATGGTCAAGTCCATCCTAAAGTTAAGAGTACCAAGACTCATTCTTTAGCGCCCATAGGGAGGGAGGCTCAGACCTTGGACTCTTGAGAGAAGAGGTTTTCAGAGCCCGATGCTCGTAACTCAAGTGGCCCCATGCCAGCTCTCCATGAGCATGTTCCTAAGGGACATTATGTGAGACCTAGCTGACCTGTCCAGTCCCTTCCTATCTGAAGTTGGAGCAGTTTCACACCCTAGTGAATCAAGGCAAGGACTGCTCAAAGTTCATAGTTTGGGTGACCTATGATGCCTTTAAGAGGGCGTCGGGAACTGCTGTAGTAAGTGTTGAGGCTCAGAGTCTCGCCAGGCTCCAATCCTCTGACTTAGAACAGTAAATTCAGAATAAACTGACAGGCGTACCATACCGCACCACGATGCAAATTTGTTTGGTGAGCAAGTAGAGGAGAAAGCTGGCAATATAGAAAAGCAGCATATCACTCTTACCAGGCTCTCAAGGCACTCCAAACCTCCCAGCAGAAACAACAGGCTCCTCGCCAGCGACAGTGCAGAATGCAGCTCGGAAAGTCCCTGCTGTCAAAATCCAGAGTGGGGTCTTGACTGGTTCCTCCAGAGCGCAGCCAGTCTACCAAGGGTCACCATGAAAAACCCTCCAGTGAAGAGGAAGGTACACCCTCTTTGCCCAGAAATGGCTCCTCATACCCTCAGACTTGTAGATGCTACATATAATCCAGGGTGGATTCGGAATGCACCTCTTCGGGCTTCCTCCAAGTTGGCCCTCTGTATCAGGAACTCCTTCAGAAGGAAATCTCCACCCTCCTGACCTATCTCACCAGTCATCAAGCCTGTACCGCAAAAGCAATAAAGGCGGGGGTTTTACTCCAGGTATTTCTCACCCCCATGAAACCAGGGGGATGCTATTTCTTTCTGGACCTCAGAGACCTAAAACATCTACTTGGTAGGAGAAACCTTCATGATGATTTCTCTGGGCACCCTACTCTTGTACCTTCAAGAAATGCACTGCCTATGCTCCCTGGATATAAAGGATACATACACCCACACAGATCCATCCTGCTTGCAGGAAGTGTCTCAGCTTTGTCCTGGGAGGACAACACTTTCAGTATCGGTATAGAGTCCTGCCTTTTGACCTAGCCTAGGCACCTTGAGTCTTCAAAAGCATCTCTTGCAGTAGTGACAGCCTACCTCAGAACACTAGGGGTTTGTCTCCCCTTACTTGGACAATTGGTTGATTAAGCAGTACTACTCCAGAGGGAATTCAAGAGTCCACACGGTGGACCATTCAGGTACTGGAGCTGAGTTTGTGGTTGATTACCCCAAGTCCAACCTTCAGCCAACCCGACAGCTGGGATTCATAGAAGTTCTGCTCGACACATCTCAGGCAAACCTTTCCTTCCGCAGAACCGGCTCCAAGTCACTCAACTGAGTTAGCGAGTAGACAGCTCACAAAATGCTAACCATCCTAGGCTGCATGGCCTCTACACGTCTTCAGCTGAGGCAGACTTGATGGACTCAGTGGATCCAAGTCACAGGTCGCCTCCGGGATTGGGTGTATGCCACCAGTCCCTGCATTGGTGGATGGTTCCTCAAAATCTGCTCAGGGGTCTCCCCTTTCAGAAGGCCTCACCCCAGATATCCTGACTACAGATGCATTCAAATTGGGATGCAAAGCTCATTTTGATGGCTTAAGTTCTGATAAGTCTTCACCAGATTAACTTCCAGGAATGGAGAGCCATAGCGAATTCTCTAAAGGCCTTCTGGGGTTGGTGGACTGACCACATTGTTCTCATTCAGACCAACAATCCAGTCGCTATGTTCTATATCAACAAGCAGGGGGGGCACCGGCTCTTATTTCCTGTGCTGGGAGGTGGTTGGTTGTGGAGGTTTGCCATCGTTCACAAAATGACGCCAAGGGTCACATATCTGCCGGGAGATGAAAACACTCTAGCAGATGGACTGAGCCGTGTCCTTCAGCCACATGAATGGACATTGAACCTTTCAGAAGTGGGGCACTCCTTCAATAGATCTGTTTGCCAGTCTGCAAAATGTCCAGGTAGATTGATTTTGCTCCAGAATGTGATCCCACAGCAGAGTGGCATCAGATGCTTTCCTCCTGCACTTGGGGGAGGGTCTTTGGTATGTTTGCCCTCCTATACTTCTCGTAGTGATGACCCTGCTGAATCTCACAGACAAGGGTACAACAAAACTCATTGCACTATTGTGGCCCAGACAGTTCTGCTTCTCATTCCTGCTAAAAAACTCTTCACTTGGGAACCACTTTGGTTTGGCTATGCTCCAGTTCTAGATTCGTAGGATGACGAGAGGAGGCTACGCCAATGCCCAGTCCTGGGCCCTTGTGGCGAAGTGGTTAGGAGGCTATTCTTGTCAGAGCTCTATCTGCCGAATACACCACCAGGAAGACCTTGACATGGAGGTCTTATGCCTGTAAGTGGAAGAGATCTGCTCTCTGACTCAGGCCTGAAGTCCAACTCCATCCGTATTCACTTCAGCACGATTGGGGCATACCATTGCATGGTAGATGGGAAAGCCATCTCAGTACAGCCTTTGATTGTTCACTTCATGTGAAGGCTGGTTCTCTTGAAGCCTCTGTGCAAGCTCCACTGTGGCTTGGACCTCAATGTGATATTAGCACAGCTCATGAAAGCTCCCTTGAACCACTCAACTCCTGTTCATTGAAGTTCTTGACCTGGAAGGTCTTGTTTCTGATAGCAGTCACTCGGCGCACCAAGTAAACGAGCAGCAGGCTCTGGTAGTTCATTCACCGTATACTAGATTTCACCACAATAGAGTGGTTCTTCGTTCGCATTCTCATATCCTTCCAAAGGTGGTTTTGGATTTTCATCTAAGACAGTCAGTCAATATTATTACCTACATTGTTTCCTAGGTCTCATGCCCACAAGGGGGAAGCGGTGTGCACGTTAGTCTGCAAGCACGCTTTAGCTTTCTACATGGAGCAGATGAAGGACCATAGGAAGTCCATCCAGCTTTTGTTCCTTTGACCCCAGCAAGCTGGGGGCTGCCGTTTCTGGACACCCTCTTTCAATTTGGCTGGCAGACTGCATTTCCTCTGCTTATGCCCAGGCAGGCCCAAGACTTGCTGGTCATGTCACAGCTTATAATGTCCGAGCCATGGTTGTGTTTCAGTAGCCAACTTACGCTTGGTCTCCTTGGAGGAAATTTGCAGGGCTGCTTTGTGGGCTTCTGTCTACACATTCGTATCTCACTACTGCATGGAAGGAATTCCCGATATGACAGTCTTCAGCCAATCTGTACTCCGACACCTGTTGGGGTTTAGAATCCAACTCCGTCCCCCCAATGCCCTTCTCTCAGTCCATGTTACCAAAAAAAAATGCAGAAATTCTAAAGCAAGCAGAAGAGATGAGGTGCGAATTCCATCTCTGCATATAGTTGTTTTGATTTGTGTGTCCTGCAGTTAACGTGGCCTCTGTTGGGCATCTTGGCAGCCTCTATGGTTTTCAGTAGCCTGTAGTTTGGGAGTCCCATATGTGAGGACTTTCTTCCTGCTTGTCCACTGAGACAAGGTAGTTACTCACCTGTAACAGGTGTTCTCCATGGACAGCAGGAATAAGTCCTCACAACCCTCCCACCTCCCCGAGAAAATGTCTTCTGCTACAGCTATGTTATCAGACTGAATCAAGATGGCGGCACCGCAGCAGCAGCAGGCGGAAAGGAGGCGCACAGGTGTAGTGGAGCCTCCCAAAGCTTCCAATAGAAGTTGGGGAACATTCCTGCACAGGTCTCCGTCGAAGGACATCACCATATGTGAGGTCTTATTCCTGCCGTCCACGGAGAACACCTGCTACAGGTGAGTAACTACCTTTTATGTATCACTGCCTGTTATTCCAAACACATGCCAGGAGGTTCAAGAAAGTTAGATCCATGTATGATCATGGAAACTCTAGAACAATGGCAAAATCAAGACTGTTTTTGCTGCTAATCTAACCTCAAAAGACTATTGCCATATTTCCTACCACATTGGAAGCAAAATAGTTCTAGGATCATAGTATGGCAGTCTGCATTGAGCAATACTTTCTGTAGATTGGCACATGGGGCATGTTTAGTAAAGGTTAAGGCACATTGGTGGAGTAGCAGCCTAGTTGTTAGAGCAACTGCCTAGTACCTAGATGATCAAGGGTTCAATACCCACTGGCACTCCTTGTGACCTTGGGCAAGTCACTTTAACCTCCCTTGCCTCAGAAGAAAAGACTTGGCAATCTGCTTCCACTGGATATTGCCAAGAAAACCCAGAGGCAGCTGGGTTGCCAGGAGTCAACAATGACTTAGTGGCATTTAAAAAAAAAAAGGTGCATGTATGTATGTATGTAAATATAAGAACATAAGAACATAAGATATGCCATACTGGGTCAGACCAAGGTCCATCAAGCCCAGTATTCTGTTTCCAACAGTGGCCAATCTAGGTCATACGTACCTAGCAGTTTCCCCAAGGGACACAGGTTCCACAATGCTTGTATTGGTTCAAGCATTGATATCCTGGGTCCCTTCTTAATAATGGTTTATGGACCTTTCCTCCAGGAACTTGTCCAAACCTTTTTTAAACCCAGCTACACTAACAGCCTTTACTACATCCTCCGGTAACAAATTCCAGAGTTTGATTACACGTTGAGTGAAAAAAATATTTTCTTTTATTAGTCTTAAATAGTTTACCCTGTAGCTTCATTGCATGTCCCCTAGTCTTTCTATATTCTGATAAGGTAAACAATCGATCTACGTTTACCCGTTCCACTCCGTTCATTAATTTATAGACTTCTATCATATCTCCCCTCAGCCGTCTCTTTTCCAGGTTAAAGAGCCCCAACCTTTTTAGCCTTTCTTCATAGGAGTAGCCTTCCATCCCCTTTACCATTTTGGTGGCTCTTCTCTGAACCTTTTCTAAAATTGCTATATCCTTTTTAAGATATGGCGACCAGAATTGCACACAATATTCAAGGTGCGGTCTCACCATGGAACGATATAGAGGCATTATAATATCTTTTGTTTTATTTTCCATTCCTTTCCTTATCATACCTAGCATTCTATTTGCTCTCTTGGCCGCCGCTGCACACTGGGCCGAGGGTTTTAACATTAAGAGATGCTATACCCATAGAAATAAAAGTACTGGGGCAGGACTTAATGCACATCAACCTTTACTAATCTGAAGCACAATACTGATTCCAGAGAGGACTTTGTTCTGCATCGTGACCAAATCAATTTGAAACTGAATCGGGGGCTCTCTATCTGCAGAGCATATGACAAACCACATACTCCTGGATTGCAAGCCATGACTTAGGCAACCACTGCCTGCCTTATCCAAATGTGTCTAAAACTGAGCAAAGAGAAGAGTAATTTAAGGAAAATATACTGCCTGGATCAAGTTCTATCCTTACTGAGGAGGTATATTGTTGAAATTTTTCAAGGCTATGAACCTTTTAGGAAATTCAGATATCACATCTTTCTTGTTTGCGACAAAGGCAAATAGAAGCGTTTTACCTATTGCAGTGAATGCAATTACATCTACTGTGCACTCTGATGGAGCCTATTACAAATCAAACGGTAACCAAAGTGAAATGCTTTTTTGCAGATTGCATCATTTTTTATATGAATATTTAAGGTATAAAGAGTCATGTTGGACCCTATTCAACAGGAATTTCTCTCATGAGCACACAATGAGAGAACATATTTACTGCTCCTAGACCCAAAATGCATAGTTGCGTCACAGTATTCTAGCTAGTTTCAGTGACCTTTACAGGAATAAAAATGGTATTTGTAAGGAAATTTTAATGTAATTTAAAATATTTATAACTGGCATCTTACAAGCAAATCAAGGACAAGGTGGCTATCACCAAAAGCATATATGCAAATAAAATATAGCTTTTGTAACCTATCATCTCCTTTAAAACCATTTAGAACAAAAACTAATACAATTAGGAGGTCCTTTGAGAGGGAAGCACCATTTTCTTTTAAAAAGCTGATTTACACATGTAAATGACCATATATAGATAGAAAGCAGAGGGCAGAGCTAAATGGCCAATTTTCCCAATGAAGAAAGGTGAATAGTGGAGTACCCCAAGGATCTGTGCTGGGTCCGCTGCTTTTTAACATATTTGTAAATGACCTGGAAATGGGAATAATGAGTGAAGTAACCAAATTTGCAGATGACACAAAATTATTCAAAGTTGTTAAAACCCAAGAGAATTGTGAAAAATTGCAAGAGGACCTTGATAATTTGGAAGATTGGACGTTCAAATGGCAGATGAAATTTAATGTGGACAAGTGCAAAGTTATGCACCTATAAAAGAACAACCCAAACTATGGTTACACGATGCAAGGTTCCACATTAGAAACTACCACCAGGAAAAAGATTTAGGCGTCATCGTGGATAACATGTTGAAACCTTCCGCCCAGTATGCAACAGCAGTCAAGAAGGCATATAGAATGCTAGGAATCATAAGGAAAGGAATGGAGAATAAAACCAAGGATAATACCTCTGTATCGTTTCATGGTGACACCGTACCTTGAATATTATGTGCAATATTAGTCACCATTTAGCCCTACCTTTTGCTTTCTATCTTTTAACCAGTTCCTGATCCACAATAGTACACTGCCTCCTATCCCATGACTTTTTAATTTCGCCAAGAGTCTCTCATGAGGGACACTGTCAAAGGCTTTCTGAAAATCCAGATATACTATATCAAATCGGTTCACCTTTATCTACCTGATTATTCACACCTTCAAAAAATATACCAAATTGGTAAAACAAGACATTCCTTGGCTAAATCCATCTTGGCTGTCTCCCATTAAACCATGGCTATCTACATGTTCAGTAATTTTATTCTTTAAAATGGTTTCTACCATTTTGCCCGGTACTGACATCAGGCTCACCGATCTGTAGTTTCCTGGATCACCCCTGGAACCCTGTTTAAAAATTGGCGTGACATTGGCAATTATCCAATCCTCAGGTACTACAGATGATTTTAATGATAGCTCACATATTACTAGTAGGTCTGCAGTCTCATATTTTGGTTCTTTCAGCACCCTCAGATGTCTACAGTCCAGTCCAGGTGATTTGCTACTCCTTAGTTTATCAAATAGTTGTAATATATCTTCACAGTTTATTGAAATTTTTTTCAATTCTTCTGATACATCACCTTTCAATACCATTTCAGGCATGAGTAACTTCCCCACATCTTCTTCAATAAAGACCGAAGCAAAGAATTCATTCAGTCTCTCTGCTATGGCCTTGTCCTCCCTTAGCACCTTTTTTTTACCCCTCTATCATCTAATGGTCCAACTGACTCTCTCACAGGTTTTTTTGCTATGAATGTACTTGAAAAAGTTTTTATTGTAGATTTTTATTTCCACGGGAAGCTGATGGAGCAAGAAAACAAACTCCAGGGAGAAAACCTAGCACTTCACTGTCCTGGTCTTGTGGAGCTAAGCACAGATGCTCGTCTGCTTGGAGGTGCTACACAAAGGGCTCCTGCAGCATGGCATATGTACCCATAAAATTGCTGGAATGCCACTACTGAGCACCTCTGCCTCAAACAAATTCACAGACCTTTCAGGGTCGTCCCCCCCCCCCCACCTCCACGGGCAAACTCGAGGCTGCCGGTTTGACAGCAAAAGCTCAAAAGGCTTCCTCACACACGGCATCTCATGCTGGCTGTCCAATTGGCATGAACCACAGACCGCACAGCACCTGCCACTACCAGACACCCTTGTGACTCACAGAGCACAGCTGCTGCCCAATATTGCTCCGGACAGCAATCTAACTGCCTGTGGTGTGTCTCGGCAAACCCCGACAAGTGGGTATTTCCTTGAATAATTTTTTCTCAGTTCAGGGACTCCCCCCTTAAGCTGTTACTGGTCTTCTCCCAAGAGTTAGGGAGAGGGACAGCAAGCCTTCCAAATGCCTTACACGGAGTAGGGAAGAGGGACCCAGTACCCACTGGATTCTGCACCCCTGGGTCCTATGAACCAACCTCAGCCAATCCTGGCCCTCTTGTTTGGCAGCTGGAAGTACTTTGCCTTTTTTCTAGTTGGAGAATTTGGATTTAGTTCATGCCTTTTCTCAGAAGTTCAAGGAAAGCTACATTCAGGTACAGTAAATAGTTTCCTGTCCCCAGAGAGCTTATAATCTAAGTTTGTACCTGAGGCAATATAGGATTAAGTGACTTGCCTAGGATCACAAGAAGCACAGTGGAATTTGAACACTGGCTTCCCTGGTTCGAGTCCGCTGCTCTAATAATTAGGTTACACCACCATCCCTTTTATTTTAAACTGAAAGGGAAATTAAAAGGAACCCCAAGGCACCCCTTACTCACATATGCTTACCAAGCCCACAATCTGAGACAGCACAGGTTTACCTCACCATCTGCTGGAGTCAGAACTACTGGCTAGCTGACAATGCATAGAACTGTATATAGGGTGACGTCTTCAAACCAGTCGGTGCAGAGGGTTGCTACCAAAATGATTAATGGGCTTCATTATAAAGCATATGAGGACAGACTTAAGGATCTTAATATGTACACCTTAGAGGAAAGGTGGGATAGAGGTGATATGATTGAGATGTTTAAATACCTCCGTGGCATAAATGTTCAGGGAGAGAGCCTCTTTCAATTGAAAGCAAGTTCTGCTACGAGGGGACATGGGATGAGGGTGAAGGGAGATAGATTCAGGAGTGATATGCGGAAATATTTCTTTACGGAAAGAGTAGTGGATCCATGGAATAGTCTCCCAGTGGAGGTGGTAGAGATGAGGACAGTAACTGAATTCAAGAAAGCATGGGACCAACACAGAGGATCTCTAAAGGCAAAAAGTGGACTGTTGTAGTTATGGAAGGACAGACTAGATAGGCCATGTGGTCTTTTTCTGTCGTCATGTTTCTATGTTTCTATGTAATTCTCAGTCTCCATGTGCTGGCAGGACGGCGTAAACTCACATATCTGAACTGATCTGGAGGGACTATAAGGAATAGGGCAATAATCTGAACACAGCCCTCCATCTAAAGTATTGTCCTTCAGCAACAGTCTGAAAAACTGTCTCTCTCTCCAAGCTATACTAACCTTAAGCAAAACAATTGATACCTCAATCATCTACAAAAGGTAACAATTCAGTCAGGCTCCAGACCCAATGGAAAGGTTCCTCGTAATCACTTTGGAATCTTATCAGAATTTGTGACCTCCAAGATCATCAAGTTCTCTCCCCCTTTCTATCAACAGCACCTGCAAGACCCTATTCAAGGAGCCCCCACCATACCAGCCTGCATAAGCATGAAGTCTGTGGCTCCAAACACATGGCCAGTATGTCTAAGAGAAAAGGGTCAGGAGTTCAAGACCAACCTGTGGATCAGGACTAACATGTTCGGGTGGGTTAACTTTTCAGCCTTGAAGGACTACCAAAAGGGACTGCTACAGCTGGAACTAGATCTGCACTTGTGTAAGTACTTATCTTCTGGAATATACTCTAAATCTTGGGGAAAAAGGGGAATTCTTTAGGCTAAAGCTGATAAATCTATGTATTTTAGAATTCAGTGTTTTTGCTGAGTCAGTCAGGTCTTAGTACCACCAGAGAGCTTTGCATTTAAACCAAATCAGAGTATAGCTTAGCATAGAAAGTAAAATAGAGTAAATAATAAGTTATTTGTAAATGTGAGTTTCATAATAAGTTCCTTGGAAACGTGAGTTATAATGTAAACTGCTTTAATGATAAGGCTGTATATAAAAACTGTTAGCTTTGTTTCTAGAGAGCTTTTTTATTGAAATCAAATCAGAGTATAACTTAGCATACAAGTAGAATAAATGTGTTTCTTCAGACTCTGGCTGAAGCCTCTCTCTCTCTCTCTCTCCTTTCCTCATCTACTGGTTTTGGGAGACTTCAACTCACATCTCACTCTGCCATCTCGCCTTCGGGACCCTGCCCTCCTTACACTTTGATGACCTCTCTCTTCGACACACATGCACTGTGCCATCCACTCCACTGGCTATACATTAGATCTCATCCTTTCTTCTGCTAGCTTTCCTTGTCCAACCGCCGACATCTCCGCTCTAGTTCTTCCTTGGATAGATCATCACTGTCTTCTTTTCACCCTGTCCGTACCAGCACCTCATCTTCCCCCCTTGGACCCTGTGCATCCCCCTGCCCAGCTGATTCGCCGGATTGCCCCACCACACTTCAGGCTTTCCCGTCCTCTGACACCCTTTTTCCCCCTGATTTCACCGCTCTTCCTATGGATTTGCAGGCTCAGACATGGGATGCTCTGCTATACGCACAGCCTTGGATAGACTGGCCCCTTGGGTCCCTGCTCGGTGCCCCCGTCCCTCTTCCTGTCACCCATGGTTTAATCATGGTTTGTACCTGCAATGGTCTCATGTCCGCCATGCAGAGCATTTCTGGCGTAGGCGTCCCTCCCCAACCTCTTTGGCCCAATTTTGTTCCTCACACCATCTCTATCAAACCATGATTAGGTCAGCCAAGCTTGCTTATTACTCTAACTGTATTTCCTTGGCTTCTAACTCATCTCTTCAGCTGTATTCTACCCTCTGCTCTCTCTTGGCTCCGCGTTCCAACACCCTGTTCACCGCCCCACCCCCCAATGCCCCTGATCCTACCACTCTTGCTTCCTTTTTCTCTGATAAGGTTCAGTCCTTGCGTCAGACCTTCCTGAGCTGTCCTGCCCACCTTTCTCCACTCCTCCTCCTACCATCTCATGGTGCCACTAGTCCTCCTTCCTCTGTCAGCAATAGCCACATTCACACCTGGAACTCGTTTCATCCTATCACTATGGTTGAACTTTCCAAACTTCTTGGCTCATTGCATAAGACCACCTGCCCCTCGGATCCCATCCCTTCCCACTGGCTGTCGGAACCATCTCTGGCCCTGCCCTCCATCCTCAACTCCAGTCTCTCCTCCGGTTCTTTCCCTTCTTCCTGGAAGCACACCATTGTTCATCCCCTCCTGAAATAAACCTTCCCTGGATCCCTCTCTCCCTGCACATTGGCGGCCTGTTTCCAACCTTCCCTTTCTATCTAAGTTCCTGGAAAAGGCAGTTTTCTTGCAACTATCCTCACATCTTGACTCTACACTGGCTCTTCAGCCCCGGCAAACCGGCTTTCGGGCTGGCCACAGCACGGAAACCATTCTTTTCTTTTCTGAACGAATTGCATGTGGCGCACGAACAGGGTGACTATTCTATAGTGATATCTCTTGATCTTTCAGACGCGTTTGATCTTGTTGATCACGCTACTCTTCTATCTCATCTCTATGACTATGGGATTCGCGGGGTGCATCAGTGTTTTCGGTCTTTGCTGTCTTCATGTTCTTTTTCGGTACATGTTGGCTCTTCTTTTTCCCCTTCCGCACCCCTCCCATGCGGTATACCACAGGGCTCTGTACTAGCAGCCTTACATTTCAATCTGTTCCTCGCACCTCTGACTTTACTTGCACAGCAGTCAGGTCTTTCGGCATATTACTATGTGGACGACATCATCCTCCTTTTCTGCACCAGCTCTCTCTTGCCTGACCTCTCCCCCCTGAACTCTTGTTTGACCTGGATTTGCTCCTAGCTATCTTCCAATTACTTGCATCTGAACCCCACTAAGTCCACTGTCATCTGATTTACCTTCGGTGCCCCTCCACCCTCACCGACTCCCGTTCTCTCTGGCACTGCCATTCCCCTGGCCTTGACACTTTGATATTTGGGTGTCACCCTCAACTCCTCCCTTTCTTTCCATCAGCATGTCACCTCTGTTGTACGTTGTTCCTTTCTCGTACTGCGTCAATTGAAGGCAGTGTGTTCTGTCCTCCCAGCAACTTCACTGGTTACCCTCACAGTGGCCCTTCTATCCAGACTCTATTACTGTAATTCTGCTCTAGCCGGACTTCCCCATTACCAGCTTCACCGTCTACAGCTATTACAGAATACAGCTGCCCGGCTCATTACTCATGCCTCTCGTCCTGATTATGCGACTCCCTCCAATACCGATTTCAATACAAGGTTCTCATCACCGAGCATCACACATTACATATTGTAGCAAGCCAGCTTTTATTAAGTCTTCTTTCCCTCCCACCCACCCCAGGGATAATCTTAGCTTTATAGGTTCTTAAACATATTAAAGGGAAGGAGGTGCCCATATTCACTTTCAGGTGCGGCTGGTTATCCTCATCAGGAATACATTAATTAAGGACCTGAGATTAATTAATCTTGAGGTGAACAGAGTCCATTAAACGTAGTAGGTATAGTTGTATTAGTATAATTATCCCCAGCAAACCTAAGTAAGTAAACAACTTAAATACTTAAACAAAATCTTAAAACTAAGATGCAGACAGCAGATGGCTTTCCAGTCGTTTGCACTGAGTGTCACATGTATGATTTTCTCCCAGTTGGTGAGGGGTCTTATGTATGCATTAGCTGCAAGAAGCTCTTTGCTCTCAGGGAATAAGTCCGATCTCTGAAGGCTAGAATAAGGAGGACATAAGGAAGACAGAGAGGTACATAGACGAGACCTACAGACATATAGTACTGAAGTCCCACCTCCAGTCTGGCAGCCTCTCTGTTGTCATGGAGGAGAGAAGTCATGTCACAGGAGAGCATCACCCTGGTGTGGCAGGAAGTGATCCTGTAACTAGGACCTGTCCTCCAGGTGATGTAAAACCCTCTCACACCGAGGAGGTTTCTCCAGGGCCATGTGCCCATGAGGGAAAGGTTAGGATGGCTGTTATAGTTGGTGATTCAATCATTAGGCATGTAGATAGCTGGGTGGCTGGTGGGTGTGAGAATCACCTGGTAACATGAAAGCCTAGTGCGTAGGTAGCGGACCTCACACACCAGCTAGACAAGATTTTAGATAGCACTAGGGAGGAATCTGACTGTTTTGGTACATGCTGGTAACCAATGACATAGGACAGTGTGGTAGGGAGGTTCTGGAGGCCAAATTTAGGCTTTTAGATAGGAAGTTGAAATCCAGAACTTCCAGGGTAGCATTCTCTGAAATACTTCCCATTCCACATGCAGGATCCAAAAGGCAGGCAGAGCTCCTGAGTCTCAATGCATGGACGAGACAATGGTGCAAGGAGGCTTTGGATTTGTTAGGAACTGGGCAACATTCTGGGGAAAGGAGGGGCTTTTCCAAAGGGATGGGCTCCACCTTAACTGGGATGGAACCAGGGTGCTGGCATTAACCTTTAAAAAGGAGATAGAGCAGTTTTTAAACTAGATAATAGGGGAAAGCCAACAGCAGTCCAAGAGCGCAAGGTTTGGAACTATGTATCCTTGAAGGATACTAGAAAAAGACTGAAGTTAGGCTATATCAACAGAGAGATTCCAATAAAGACAAAAATAACCCAAATGCCCTTAAGTACAGAGCAGAAAGAGCTTAAAGATTCCAAATTACCCCTGCTTACCGATAACCAGATTAATATGAATAAAACTACAGCCTCTAAAATGCTTGTATGCAAATGCTAGAAATCTAAAAAATAAGATGGGAGAGTTAGAATATTGCACTAAATGAAAGGTTACATATGATTGGCATCTCAGAGACCTGATTGAAGGAGGAGAACCAGTAGGACACTGTGATACCTGGGTACAAATTATATCACAATGATAGAGTAGATCAAATTGGTGGAGAGGGCACCGAGTCCCACAGGATTAAAGTTTTGCAGGAAACAAAATACACTATAGAATCTCTGGATTGAAATTCCATGTAAAAAGGGGAAGGGAAAGGCAATGGTAGTGGGGGTATACTATCGACCACCTGGCCAAAATGAACAAATGGAAGATGAAATGCTCAAAGAAATCAGGAAAGCTAACAAATGTAATAATAATGGGCGATTTCACTTACCCTGATATCAACTGGGTCAGTGTCACAGCAGGACATGCTAGGGAGATAAAGTTTCTAGATGAAATAAATGACTGCTTCTTGGAGCAGCTGGTTCATGAACCAACAAAAGGGGAAGCCATTTTGGACCTAGTCCTTAGAGGAACGCAGGATCTGGTGCAAGAGATAAGGGTGTTTGGGCCACCTGGCAATAGTGATCATAGCATGATCACGTTTGACTTATTACATGAAGAAAGGAAAGCAAGGAAATCCACAGTACTACCATTTAACTTTCAAAAGGGAGACTACGATAAAATGAGGAAAATAGTTAAGAAAAAACTAAAAGGAGCAGCTGCAGAGGTTAAAGATTTACTTCAAGTATGGATGTTTAAAAATACTATATTGGAAGCCCAGACCAGCAGTATTCCATGCTTTAAGAAATGGAAGGAAGTCCAAAAAACTGCCAGCATGGTTTAAAAGTAAGGTCAGAGAGGCTGTTGAAGCCAAAAATGCATCTTTCAGGAAATGGAAAAAGGAGTCAAATGGCAAAAACTGGAAACAACATAAGCACTGGCAAATTAGATGCAAAACATTGATAAGTCAGGCAAAGAGAGAATTTGAACAAAAGCTTGCTGTGGAAGCAAAAGCGCATAATAAAAACTTTTTCAAGTATTTGTGGCAAAAAAACCTGTGCTAGAGTCAGTTGGACTATTAGATGATAGACAGGTAAAAGGGACACTAAGAGGGGACAAGGCCATAGCGGAGAGATTGAATGAATTCTTTGCTTCGGTCTTTACTGAAGAAGATCTAGTGACCCATGACTGAAATGGTATTTAAAGGTGATGCATCGGAAGAAATTAAAGAAATATCGATACACCGGGAAGATGTATTACAACTATTTGATAAACTAAAGAGTAGCAATTCACCTTGACCGGATAGTATACATCCAAGGGTGTTAAAAGGACTGAAACATGAGATTGCAGACCTATTATTAGTAATTTGTGAACTATCATTAAAATCATCTGTAATACCTGAAGATTGGCGAATGGCTAATGTAAAACTAATTTTTAAAAAGGGTTCCAGGGGTGATCTGGAAAACTACAGACCAGTGAGCCTGACGTAAGTACCGGGCAAAATGGTAGAAACCATTATAAAGAATAAAATTACTGAACATATAGACAGTCAAGGTTTAATGGGAGAAAGCCAACATGGCTTTAGCCAAGAAAGGCCTTGTCTTACTAATCTGTTACATTTGTTTGAAGGTGTGAATAAACAGACAAAGGTGAGCCGGTCAATATAATATATCTAGATTTTCAGAAAGCCTTTGAAAAGATCCCTCATGAGAGACTCTTGAGGAAATTAAAAAATCATGGGATAGGAGGCAGTATATTAGTGTGGATCAAGTACTGGTTAAAAGATAGAAAGCAGAGAGGGCTCAAAAAACATATATAACTTCCCATCATATGTAACACAACAACGTGCAGGAAACTTTAACAAAAATGACCCGCCCAGAGAAAGTACCCGGGATTTATACCCCAGAAATTCCTTCCTCTTAAGCTGGGTACCCCGTGCTAAATCAGGAAAAATCCTTACTTACCATTATTGTATTACCATTGTTTCCTGTCATTTGACTATTTGGTTGTTAAATGAGAAAATTTAATAAATATGAAAGTGGTAAAAGATAGAAAGCAGTGGGTAGGGCTAAATGGCCAATTTTCCCAATGGAGAAAGGTGAATAGTGGAGTACCCCAGGGATCTGTGCTGAGCCCGCTGCTTTAACACATATTCGTAAACGACCTGGAAATGGGAATAACAATTGAGATAATCAAATTTGCAAATGACATAAAATTATTTAAAGATGTTAAAACCCAAGAGGATTGTGAAAATTTGCAAGAGGACCTTAATAAATCGGAAGACTGGACGTTCAAATGGCAGATGAAATTTAATGTGGACAAGAGCAAAATTATGCACCTAGGGAAAAAAACCCAAACACATTGAAGCCCTCTTCCCAGTGTGCTGCGGCAGTCAAAAAGGCAAATAGAATGCTAGGAATCATAAGGAAAGGAATGGAATATAAAACAAAGATATTATAATGCCTCTGCATCCTTTCATGGTGCGACCGCACCTTGAAATACTGTGTGCAATTCTGGCTGCCTTATCTTAAAAAGGATATAGCGGAATTAGAAAAGGTAAAGAGAAGAGCCACCAAAATGGTAAAGGGGATGGAAGGATATTCCTATGAGGAAAGGCTTAAAAGATTAGAGCTCTTCATCCTGGAAAAGAGACGGCTGAGGGGAGATATGATAGAGGTCTATAAATTAATAAATGGAGTGCAACAGGTTTAGCATAATTGATTCTTTACGCCATCAAAAAGTAGAAAGACTAGGGAACATGCAAAGAAGCTACAGTGTAACCCGTTTAAGACTAATAAGAGAAAATATTTTTTCACTCACCATGTAATCAAACTCTGGAATTTGTTACCGGAGGATGTAGTGAAAGCTGTTAGTGTAGCTGGGTTTAAAAAAAGATTAGGACAACTTCCTGGAGGAAAGGTCCATAAACCATTATTATAGAGGACCCAGGAAATCCACTGCTTGCCCCAATACAAGCATTCTGGAACCTGTGTGTCTTTTTGGGAACCTGCCAGGTACTTGTGACCTGGACTGGCCACTGTTGGAAACAGGATCCTGGGCTTGATGGACCTTGGTCTGACCCAGTATGGCATGTCTTATGCTCTTGCCACTGACCTATCCCACCCAGAACTGTAAACAGAACAGCTTAAACAGTCTTAAAATAAATTAAAACTGTGATAATTCTTTACATGATGCACGTCTCACTCCTTTCCATTCTCTCCCCCATCAGTACTTTAAGTCTCTGGTCAAATTAGAGAAGAAAACAAGTTGATGGGAATGTTCTGTCTTCTCGGGGCCAGTGCAAGGCTATTGGGCATCCCAGCCTTACCTCCCTTCCCCCTCTAACATTTTGATAATGAAATTCAACAATCATGAACATCAAAACACCGCCCCTCCCACAACAATCGTGTAAAAATGCATAAGTGGACAACACATTTTTAAACATTCAACTTTTTATCTACGTGAGTGCGCACTCTACCTGTAACAGGTAAAAGAGTGTACTGACAGCTCTTTCGGTTTGTGTGGCTGTCAGGAGCTATTGTTTAGCTTTGACTACTCTCTGCTGTCCCAGGTAACCACCTAGTCTTGGCTAATGGTTGTTCCAGCCCTCACTCACCTGTATACTAAACTTTTTGAACCAGTTATCCAATTTTCCCAGGAAACCTTGTCTTTTTATGCCTCCATCCTTCACCAACTGCCCACATTCCAGCCTCGGGCTTTCAGTCACCTAATCCAATGCATGTGATCTGTGGGATAGCATTTGCAATCCTGCTTTTAACTTGTGCAGTCAGCAGTAAGGTCTCAAACTGTATCAGGAGAGGTTTTCAGAGATTCAGGACTGTCTAAATCTGCTTCCAAGAACTGGCTCACTTGTTAGCACTGCATAAAACATGCGCATCAGCAAGATTTAAAATATTTTTGGCTGCATTTCATCCCTCCTTTATGCATCATGCCATGACACCTTGCGAAGCAAAATAGTTTACAGTTTTGTATATTTTCCATGGGTAGTTACAAGGAAAATAGTTTATAAAACTGTTGATATTCATAAAGGATGTCTGTATTGACAGCCACCGAGATCTCTGGTGTACTCCTTTTACAGCAGTTACTGAGTCTGTGAGCTACTCCCTGATAAGGTCGACAGAGGAGGAGAATGAATCAAGCAACACTTAAGCAAAACCTTCGACGACTGTTTAATTTTAAATATACATAATTAAGGTCACTTTTTCAGATAAACCTCTCCAAAGCAATGAAGAGCCATCACTGTTTATGCGTGTATTCTACCAAAGTGATTCAAGAGAACCCCATTTTAGGGCCTATACTGAACTGCTCTTTTAAGGATGCCCTGGAACTACTCAAATTTAAAAATATAAATAAGGTAACCTCAAGCTGAACTTAAATAGTGCATCTGAAATTTCATTAAAGGTGCAAAGCAGCTGGAATTCATTCTGTATGTCCTCTGAACTGTTACTTTTAAGACAAATTTACTTGAACTAATGCCTTTAAATGTTTCCAGTTATAGAGAGCGCTGAACAAAGGACCTAATACAGCTCTCCTAAGCCAAGGCCTTTGTATCCAAAAATCATGAGCTCAGCTAGGATCTGCGCTGGCAGCCACAGTAGGTACATTATTGGCCTTGTTGTATTGAAAAAAAAAAAAGCAAAATACTTCTTATAAACCGCTTAGGGCAATCCTAATGCGATGATTAGGCCAGGAATAAATGCAATAGCGCATTTCTGGCCAAGTTTCTAGTTGCAAAAAAAAAAAAGCCCACACAGAATAATTCAAACCTTAAGCGCCTATATTCAAAAGCAAGAGCACAAAAGAACGAACAGGGGACATCAAGTGCCTTAACTTCTACAGAAATCACTGTGTGCCGGGGGGTGAGGGGCGTGATGGGGGCAGCCCCCGGCTTCAAGTAATCCATCTGACCCGGAGCAGGTGAGCGGCGGCTGCCCCGGCCTCCCCGGAGCTTCCTCGCATACAACGTGCCACGTTCACATCCCTGAGCGCCACAACTCCGGCAGCACCCACACCGAACAAGGGGGCTCCCAGGACCGCGCCGCTCCTCTGCTCTTTCTTGGGATTTGGTTTGGTTTTTTTTTTCCTTTTGCAAAAACAACAATACAAGCAGAGAGAGAGAAAGCGGCTCTGCTTCGGAAAGTGAAAGCAGACAAAGGAGGAGCAGCAGCGCCCGAGCCGCGCAGTTCCGCCAGCGGCCGCTAGGGGTCCCTGGCGAGAGAGCGAAGGGGAGCGCTCCTGATCCAGATCAATCATCAGCCCCGGGGAGGCAGCGATGGAGGAGACGGAGCGGACCCATCAAAGCGCTCCGGAGCCCGCCGCCTCCCCTCCCCCTCCTCGCTGCAGAGCGGGGAGCGGCCCGGGGGGACGGGGATCGGCGGCGGCTCCCCCCCTGCCCAGGCCCGGCCGCTGCAGCCGGCAGGGAAGCGGAGCGAGCGCCTGATTAGTAATAATGGCGGATATGAATCAGCTCTCAGGATCTGACCCTACATATAGAACTGGACAAAAACTACAGGCTGGGGCTTTCCCCAGGTATTCGTCTCGCAGCACATTTTTTTAGGCTCGAAAAAGGCTGCGAAAACTTCGTCTTTGCTCCCCCTGCCGCACTTACCCTGGTTCATGGAAGTCACAGGGAGGTGAGCGTTCAAGTTTGGCTTGTAAGACATTCCCAGAGACATTGCAAATTAAAGAAATAAAAATGTCCTGAAATCCAGTGAAGCGTCTCTGTCTCTCCCTTTCAGACACTTTTAGTTGTTTACAGCAGCCGCACCGGCAAATATGGCCGGCACTTGGATTTGACACCCACAATGCAATCTATCATCCATACATCACTGGGGGACAGGGACTCCCAAACTTCAGGGCAAAGAGCACACCTGGGGCCAGCCGCATTTCACCACAAAGCACAGGGGCTTTTTGTGTTTGCCCCCAACTTAATTCCACTTTACAGGAAAGACTTATGGATTAGGGATGTGTTTAAAAACACAACTTCCAAAACTTTTGAAACAACTTTTTTTCCCATTTTACTTAACTCAAGACTACAACAGAAATAGAAATATTGCAAAAGAAGCATAACGAATTTTAAAATTTTGTCCGTTTTCTGGTTCTTGGGGCTACATAAGTAATAGTAATCTCTGTTTTTCCTTGTAGGATTTTTTAAGGGGTGTATTTATGCTGTATTGTTTTTATATATTATAGAGCAGTATAGATGAAATCAATCCAACAAGGAGGCTGCCAAAATATTATGTGTCCCCAAAAAGTATATTTTGAACAAAACATTTAATGCTTTTTTATCACTGCAGCATAAATTAAAATAAACGGAATACATTTATTACAAGGAGAAAAAGTGTTAATGGTGAAAATTTTGTATTTTATGTTCTGATATCCTGACAAATTCAGTCACTTAACTGTTGCATCTGCTTGTTTTATACAGCCAAGAAGAGGCCTAAATGGTGTGAAAATAGTTTTAAATTTAACAATACCAAACTTTACAGAGCTATTGTATTTCATAATATTTTTAATCCACTTGAATGTCAAGTAATAAAGATATATAAACAAGTTCTAAGTGATACCATTAATTATCCTATAAATATCAACAAATTATTTCACTGTTAAGAGAAAACACCATCAAACATTCCTATGCAGAAAGACATCATATACAATAGTAAGAACATCAGACATTACAGTAAAGAAGAACAACACAAGAATGCTTTTGCTAACAGAAGGGTTTGTACCAGGCAACTATTCTATATAATATATGGAGAAAGAAAAGATCTTCATATACCGAAAAAATAAATACAACCAGGGATCAAGAAAATGTGGCAGAAAGATACAGCAATATTTGTAATTATAGTGGGCACAATGGACCTGATTAATAATAATTTCCAAGCGCACTCTGATATGTTCCCTGTACGCTGCAAGTGTTGAGATTAGCACTAGCAGTAAATTTCAGAGACTGAGATGGTTGTATCCCAGGCTTACAAGCTTGTGTTGTGAAACTTAATCATTCTTCCCTAAGAGATAGATTGTACCTCTTTTTTCAATCCATATCTACCCTCTGGACCGCTGGGGAAACGTCATGGTTAAGCAGCCACTATAAGAGGGTAGGGTAGGTTTATTTCCGTCATGCAACAGTTCATGTTATAAACCATTGTTTTTATTTTCTAACAGATCCTAAGTTCTGATTCTATGAGGCACAAGGGAACTATTTGATTTTCTAGAAATACATTAAGTAAGGCCTTATTTGATCGGACCATTGTAAAAGGGGGACTCTATTGCCCCCATTTTCGAGCTATGTTTTACTAAAGTTTAGCATGTCTAACGAACATAGGAATATAATGGACGGTGGCAGCAGTCAGTAAACATGGCCCTAAGGTTGGTTCTTCTATATTTTTCAAGAGATAGTAGTGGCTGATACTGCTTCTACATTCTAAAATTAATTTAGGATTGACAGTAAAATGAAATATAGTCTGCTCTGAACATACCAAGTGTCTAAAGGAATCCAGATAGAGTCAGATCACTCGATGAGTAAGACACTCGTCACAGAATAGATCAGATCTTGGTGGACCAGAAAACGCATCATAGACAATGTTCCTGACAAGCCATGTGGGAGAAAATTATCAAACAGCCCATATAGGAACCATGAAGGAACCTAGACATCAAATACACCAATGAGCCGATGCAGAAAGACTAACATGCCCTTTGCATGCAGATAATGCAATTTGTACACACAGGTTCCACCACGCCGATGCAGAAAAGAGATCGATGTGCGGATAAACAGCAAAGAACAAGCATATGCACACAGCAGCACTGAGTGTACTTAAATAATACGCAAATGAGCTGCATGTATTAAAATGGTCTGCTAATAAGATCTGTGCCCGATGCAAAGAAAAGCATAGAGGATTACATAACCAGCAGGAGCACCAGCATCTCTACGCCTGGTCTGAGGTGGCTTAAATGTCTTGCTCCTGTAGGAATAGACTGTTTCAGGGTATAAGAACATAAGAGATGCCATACTGGGTCAGACCAAGGTCCATCAAGCCCAGTACCCTGTTTCCAACAGTGGCCAATCTAGGTCATATGTACCTAGCAGTATCCCCAAAAGACACAGGTTCCACAATGCTTGTACTGGGTCAAGCAGTGATATCCTGGGTCCCTTTTTAATAATGGTTTATGGACCTTTCCTCCAGGAACTTTTCCAAACCTTTTTTAAACCCAGCTACACTAACAGCCTTTACTACATCCTCCGGTAACAAATTCCAGAGTTTGATTACACACGTGAAAAAATATTTATTTATTTAACATTTCTTATATACTGCCTTTCATGATATCAAGGTGGTTTACATTGAACAAACTGAAATTACATTGAACAGGGCATTATAACTTGGAGATAACTATTTTACAGGGAACATGGGCTATGGTGGGTTAAGTGGCTTGCCCAAGACCACAAGGAGCACCTGTGGGACTAGAAACCCCAGTCCTTCTGGCCCAAGGTTGCTGTCCTCTAGTGGGATTTGAACCCCTGACCCTCCAGCCTGAAGTATCTTGCCCCAACCACTAGGCCACTCCACTCCTTTTATTTTCTTTTTATTAGTCTTAAATAGTTTACCCTGTAGCTTCATTGCATGTCCCCTAGTCTTTCTATATTCTGATACGTAAACAATCGATCTACGTTTACCTGTTCCACTCCATTCATTAATTTATAGACGTCTATCATATCTCCCCTCAGCCGTCTCTTTTCCAGGTTAAAGAGCCCTAACCTTTGTAGCCTCTCTTCATAGGAGTAGCCTTCCACTCCCTTTACCATTTTGGTGGCTCTTCTCTGAACCTTTTCTAATAACGCTATATCCTTTTTAAGATACGGCGACCAGAATTGCACACAATATTCAAGGTGCGGTCTCACCATGGAGTGATATAGAGGCATTATAATATCTTTTGTTTTATTTTCCATTCCTTTCCTTATGATACCTAGCATTCTATTTGCTTTCTTGGCTGCCGCTGCACACTGGGTGGAGGCTTTTAACATGTTATCCACGATGACACCTAAATCTTTTTCCTGGGTGGTGGTTCCCAATGTGGAACCTTGCATCATGTAACCATAGTGTGGGTTGTTCTTTCCTAGATGCATAACTTTGCACTTGTCCACATTAAATTTCATCTGCCATTTGGATGCCCAATCTTCCAGTTTATCAAGATCCTCCTGCAGTTTTTCACAATCCCCTTGGGTTTTAACAACTTTAAACAGTTTTGTGTCATCTACAAATTTGATAACCTTACTAGTTATTCCCTTTTCCAGGTCATTTATGAATATGTGAAAAAGCAGCGGACCCAGTACAGATCCCTGGGGTACTCCACTATTCACCTTTTTCCATTCGGAAAAATGGCCATTTAGCCCTTCCTTCTGCTTTCTATCTTTTAACCAGTTCTCGATCCACAATAGTACACTGCCTCCTATCCCATGACTCTTTAGTTTTGCCAAAAGTCTCTGATGAGGGACCTTGTCAAAGGCTTTCTGAAAGTCCAGATACACTATATCAACCGACTCACCTTTGTCCACCTGTTTATTCACACCTTCAAAAAAACATAACAGATTAGTAAGACAAGATCTTCCTTGTCTAAAGCCATGTTGACTGCCTCCCATTAGGTCATGACTATCTACATGCTGAGTAATTTTATTCTTTATGATGGTTTCTACCATTTTTCCCGGTACTGACGTCAGGCTCACCGGTCTGTAGTTTCCCGGATCACCCCTGGAACCCTTTTTCAAAATTGGCGTTACATTGGCGATCCTCCAATCTTCAGGTATTACAGATGATTTTAATGAAAGTTCACAGATTACTAATAGCACGTCCGGTGCGAATAACCTGAGTGTTTGACATTTTCATGCATGTGCTTATGGCCACTTGTAGCGCGTCTATGTGTGCATGCATTGGCTCCCCTCCTTTCAACTTTACGCTGAATTTTGCGTGCAGATCATTTGCATACATGCCCTTTGTCGCATACTGGCACTATCAGAATGCTATGACAAGACATACATAGCTAATAGCACGCAACGTCAGCGCTGGCTTTCTGCATCGGCCTGCAAGAGGGTCTTTTACTAATGGGCACCAGCTGGCAGTGTGCTGAAGGCGCACTGGGACACGCGGTGCTAGCTAGCTCAGGGCCATGACAGCGCAGGCTGATGCTTCCCTTGCTAACTGTGCAACCCTATTAGAGGCACGAGTGGGTGGGGTAGGGGGCAGAGAGTAGGCGTGGCGAGCTTGGTGCAATTAGCGCTGTGGGGACAGGGCTCTGTGTTAACTGTCAGGGCGATGCTTTCCATGTGCTGACTGTTAGCGTGGAGGTGTTGCACCGAACATGCCATGGTTTTAGCACTTTAGTGCTCATCAGTAAAAGACCCCCCCATGCCCAGGTGGAACCTAGAGCAGCTCATTGGCAGCCTCTCACCTCCTATAGCAAATTTTAGGGAAATCAGGGAGCAGCTTCTGCCCTTGCAAAAAACATGTGAAGATCAGCGATGCCTCCGACATCCTATTGCAGAATTTAGGTTATCAGTAAGTGACTGTTGCCCTTCCTTTACAGAGCTCAGTGAGCAACTGACTTCCTATAAAATGATCTGTGGGAGGTTATTTATTTAACAGGTTTTTTATACCTCTTTATCATTTCAGCCAAAGCAGTTTATATTTATTTATTTATTTATTTAACACTTATTTATATACCGCATCTTCCAGCGATCAGTTGCGGTGTACATTTAACAACAATTAACAATGCAGAGCTTGTTTTACATAGAACAGTTATAACTTTTTACAATGAACATCTTAACTTGAACATCTTAACTTGAACAACAAAGTGTATTGTAACCTAAACTTGGTAATGTATAATAAGCAGGGACATTGATAATGTGGATTTTTCTGAGGCAATGGAGAGTTAAATGACTTGCCCAAGAAGTGCTAGTGGGAATCAAACTCTGCTCTCTTGGTGCCTAAACTATTCGGTTACTCCACTGCTCCGCCAGAGTAAACCTGACTGATTTATTTATTTATGGTATGTTCTCCCTGATAGTTTGTACTGTGTAAAGGATTTAGGTCTACTTATCCACTCCATTCATGATTTCATAGACCTTTAACATACCTCCCATCACCTCTCTCTTCCAAGCTCAGCAGCCTTTGTTGCTCTTCTCTGTATCTTTTTACTTCCACTATATATATATATACAGGGCCGGTAAGCACGGTAAATGTGGCGGGGGGGGGGGGGTGATGGCACCAATGTACAGGGCACCAAAACTGCTGCTGTATCGATAGAGTAAACATCAACATTGGCAAGAAACCTCAGTAGTTCTCAATCAGTGTGTCGGAGGGCCAGTGAAGACAGGTTAGTGGTGGCGTGAAGCAGCCCAGCGGCAGACGATGTGGCCATAAAAGCCACGGCATCTTCTTTTACTTTAAAGCAAAAGCCACACTCCTTTGCAGGATCTCAGTAGCAGGAGGCACTTAATATGATTTCTGTTCTGGTGCACAGAGACACCGCAAGTGAAATCATATTAAGTTCTTCCTGCTGTTCCGACTGGGCCTAGTGGCAGATGTAGAAGAAAGCATGGAAACGCAGTCAAGGAGGAAGTTGAGTACAGAGGACAGAAATGTAACGGGGAGTGCACGGAAGGAGTGAGACAAGGAAAATAAGAGACCTAGGGGAGATGGATTGCGCAGATGGAAAGTTGACAGGAAGATGAAAATTAAAAAGAAAGAGATTGAGGGTGAAGGTTGAATGGACAAAAAGACAGAAAAGAGAAACAGAGGAAAGGGCTAAAAGGGGAAGATCGGTACGTCAGAGACAGATGTAGGGAGGGAAGGGAAAAGAGGAGAAATGAGAAATGGACAGCAGACATCGGAAAGAGTATTAGAAGACGGACAAGGAAAGCAGAAAAGAGAAACCGAGATGAATGTGACCATGAAAATAAAACACCCAGACAACAAAGGTAGAACATATTTTATTTTGACTTTAACAACTGAGATATGTTTGCTTTGGGAAGTTGGGTCACAGATTTCGTTAGGAAATGCATTCGTCTTTTATTTCTCCACTGTTCTTGTCTTCATATTTCCATTTCTAATCTCTGGTCCCTCATTCCGTGCTTGCCGAGAGTCCGTGTTGCATGTGACGGAGGCACAGAATTCTTAGCATGTAGTTTCTCTATGTAGAAACCTGTAGTAGTCCCGCTTGTTCTGTGATACCAGGAGAAGACGTACTGCTCTTCCAGGGCCCCTTATAAGGTTGTAGTGCTGCCTAATCATGGGTAAGGGTCTTGCTGTTTGAATCATAGGAATTAGTGCTACTACGGTCTGGCAAGTTTGCTACAAGAGCATTTCATGGGGATTTTCTTTCTCAGATTTTGTATTATTTAACAATATTCATGGTAATGGAGATATGGATGTTGCTGTTGCTCAGATAACAGGAAAATTGGAATATTTTTTTGTAAGGTGACTTACATGGAGGTATGCCCTAGTCTGATCTGCACCCGTACACGGTTTGTTGGTGAATACAGAATATATTTACATTTAACTCATAAGAGCTGCTATGCAGTGCAGACCAAAGGTTCGTGAGGTGTGGCCCATACAGGAGCATCACCCGCCAGGTATATCCCGTGAAAAAAGGTTGACCACTGCAGTATAGTAATATCAAAATTAAACAGGAATGTATATCAGTTACATGGATCAAATCACTTTGAACTAAGCCGGGGTCTCTCCTGACTCTACAATGGCTAAACTGTCCTTCTGGTGACTCGCAGTGTTGACTTCCAGAATGTAAAAGTGCTGTAATAAGCAAGTTATGGTGGGGGCAAGAACTAGTATTACATTTAAAATATTTAGAATTGCTGCACTTTGTATAAACATCGTTGTCTAGAGAAATAATGGGGTAGGGGAGATGAAGGATAGTGACAGTTTGCTAAATGAGATTTTTTAAAATTTACAACAATGTAAATCCTGGAAAAATGTGAAATGATGCCATAGATATCATTTTAGAGTGCTTGGAGCAAAAATAAATATTTTGTTTCTTCTCACCAGTCAACATGGGCAAGGTTGCTTTTACCTATGGGCGATAGGGGCAGCTGCCCTGCTGCTTATAGGTAAAAGCAACCCTGTTTCTCCCTTCTGCTCCATCAGGCTGTTTGCAGGAGAAGTGAGCGGCCCTTTAATGAGCAAACCGATGACTTCCTGCTTGCAGGCCAGTCTCACGATATGAGTTCATACTGCCAGACTGGCCCGCAAGCAATGTGTATTGCACCGCTCCCTTCTCTTGCAAGCAGAAGGGTAGGAACAGGGCCAGTGACTATACTGCTCTGGGGGGAGGTCACGAACAGGGAGAGGTCCATTCTCAAAAGTTCACCCAGAGGCCCATAAGAAGTTGAAGTGGCTCTGAGCATGGGAAACCTCCAGACTATTGTAACTATTGCTGGTCTCCCTCTGAATCATCTTTCTCCCCTTCAATCTGTTCAACACATCCCTGCACGGCTAATCTTCCGCCAGCCTCGTTATGTTTATATTACTCCTCTTCTCAAGTCACTTAATTGGCTCTCTGTCCGTTTCCACATCCAGTTCAAACTGCTCCTGCTGACCTATAAGTGCATTCACACTGGAGCTCCTCACTACCTTTCCTCTCTTATCTCTCCCTACACCCCTCCTCGGGAACTCCGCTCTTCTGGCAAATCACTTCTATCCGTGCCCTTCTCTTCTATTGCTAACTCAAGACTTCGCTCCTTTCACCTTGCTGTGCCTTATGCTGGAACAAACCTTCCGAGTCTGCATGTCAGGCGCCTTCTCTGACCCTTTTCAAATCCAGGCTGAAAACTCACCTCTTCACTGCTGCTTTTGGATCTTGACTCACCCGGTCTCCCTCGTGTTTCCTTACATTCCCCCCAGATGTATCCTATGTCTCAGCTACTGTGTTGTCTGTCTTGACTAGATTGTAAGCTCCGATGAGCAGGGATCGTCTTTTACATGTGTCTGTGCAGTGCTGCGTACATCTTGTAGCGCTATACAAATGCTCGGTGGTAGCAGCGGTAACATGAAAAATGCACAGCACCTAATAAGTTTGCAGATTTCTCACTTTACCATTCATGCTTAAACTCCTAGAACAGTGGCTTGACATTTTTACATTAGCAGCTTTTCCGCTAGATCCCCCCTTATGGATAACATGAGAAGGGATCTAGTGAAGCTGCCAAATTCTCAACCATTCTTTAAGCGAACATTTAATGCTAAATAATGCAAGGTTGTGCACTTGGGCTGCAAACACCCAAGGGAGTGTCAGAGGCTAGGGGGTGGGGACAAGCACTGATGGGGAGAGAGACTGGGTGAGGGCAGGGTAGGGGGCAAGAGAGAGAGAGAGAGGGGAGGTGGAGCACCTAGGAGAGAGATGGGGTATGAGGGCATAAGACAGAAAAAGGGGGTTCAGGAGCACATGGGAGAGAGAAGGAGCTTTTCCACATGAGATGACGTTGCCACATCACTGCCATTTTCTTGTTACAATATTCAAGTTGAAGGTAAAATACAGACATCCTGTAAACAGAGCACTTAAAGATGGTTTTGGGAAGAGGGGGGCATGTAGCCTACCATCAATAGTAATGAGGGTGAGGGCACCAGAACCCCTAGCACTGGCCTTGTGTATATATATATACAGTATATCTATATTTTTTGTTTGTTTTGTTTTTATATGTAGCAACCTGGATTGCACAGAACACTCAAGGTGCAGTCATATTATGAAGTGGGACAGAGATATTATGAAAGTGTCCATTTTATTCTCCATTACTTTCAAAAAATACTAGCATTTCATTTGCTTTATTGGCTACCTACACGCCCTGATCAAAGGATGTCACCATATTGTTCACAGTGATGCTTAGGTCTTGTTCCTTGTTGGTAACTCCTAATATAAACCTCAGGGTCGGCCTGTCCATTGTGTGAGAATGTTGTTCACATGGGACCCTGTGCTTCAGGGGGCCCCGGGCCAACAACATCCTGCATTCAAGCAGGCAGGGTGACGTTAGAGGAAGCTGGAGAGGCCCCCGGCTCACCTCTAACAGCTGCCGGTGAAGAGCGTCTTTTTTCTTCACTTCGGCAGCTGTATTGTAGTTTAGGACGCTGCCACACTGAGTGCTGGGAAACAGGAAGCCCCCTTTGACCTCAGCACGCCAGTGTCGTAAACTACAGTACAGCTGCCGAAGTGAAGAACAAAAACGCTCTTCACTTTGGCAGCTGTTAGAGGTGAGCCAGGGCCTCTCCGGCTCCCTCTAAAGCTTTTTAGCTACGAGGCTCTTTAGGAGGGGTCGGGGGTTAAGACTGGAAATAGCTGATGGAGAGGGAGGATTGGACTGGAAATTGGCTGAGTGGGGGGGAGCTTGGACTGGAAATGGTCTGATGGAGGGGCTAGGATAGGACTGGAAATGGGCTCATAGGGGAGCTAGGACTAGAAATGGGCTGATGGGGGCTTGGATTGGAAGTGGACTGATGGAGGGACTAGGACTGAAAATGGGCTCATAGGGGGGCATGGATTGGAAATGTGCTGAGTGGGGGAGGGGAGCTAGGACTGGAAAAAGCTGATGGGGAAGAGGGCTTGGACTGGAAATGGGCTGGGGGGGCTTGTACTGGAAACTGGCTGAGTGGGGAGGGAGCTAGGAATGGAAATGGGCTGATGGTGGGGCTAGGAAAGGAGTGGAAATGGGCTGATGGGAGGCTTGGATTTGAAATGGACTGATGGAGGGGCTAGGATAGAAATAGGCTGATGTGGGGACTAGAAGGGAGCGGATGCTGGGTGGGGCTGGAACTAGAAGGGAGTTGATGTTGGTGGAGGACTAGAATGGGATGGGGCTGGGGGAGTGAAATGGAGAGGGGGAAAATATTTTGTGTGAGGGAAGAAAAATCTATGATTGGCCGGGTATTCAGAGAGTAAATGGAGATTGAGGATGGAGGGGTAAAATTTGAGTGGATGAAAAAGGAATAAAGCAAGAAATGGAGGAAAAAGCAAAAGGGGAAAGATCAGTATGCTAAAGCAGATGTAGAGAGAGAGTGGAAAAAAAACTAGAAGAGAGAAGAAAGGATAAATGGACAGCAGACAATGGAGAGTTAGCAGACGACACAAAAAAGAAGAAGAACGTGACTGGGGCAATTGCAACTGAAAAATAAAATGGCCAAATAACAAAAGGTAGAAAAATACTTTATTTTGAATTTATTAACTGGAATATGTCAGCTCTGGGAAATGTACATCTTTAAAGTCTGTATTTTGTTTAGTACAAGAGAAAATTAATTTATAGTTTTATTTCTGCAGTGTTGTTGTACATTCCAAGTTTGGCTTTTGGGGTTCCCAGTTTAATTATTGTCTTCCTGTTTCTACATTGTGATTTCTTATTTGGTGACGGTCTGTGTTCTGCATGTGTAACTGAGCTGAGGTATTCTGTTTATGTAATTCCTATTTGACATTGCCACTTGTTCTCTTTCCCCAGTAGGAGACATATTGATATTCTCTGAGATGTACTGGTGTAATATTTGCAGTGTTGCTTTTGATAGGTAGGGTTTGGTGCTTTGTGAGTCCTGGTAGTGATGTTATGATATGGCGGGTTTGCTATGGGTTCTAAAAGAATATGGAGAATTCTAAACCCGTCAGAATCAAATAAATACCCGTGAAACAAAAGATCCTAACAATGAACAGTGAAACCCCTTAGTGGATTAATTTTGTCGGAGCTAGTCGTCAAAGTGAGTGGAACACTTCCACACAACACCGCGACAACTCCTTTTTTTCTTAAGTTTTCATAAAATGCTGAAGTCATAAGAACCAAACTTATGGTGGTGTGTGGAAGTGTTCCACTCACTTTGACGACTAGCTCCGACAAAATTAATCCACTAAGGGGTTTCACTGTTCATTGTTAGGATCTTTTGTTTCATGGGTTCTAAAAGGGCAGTGTTTATAGTACTTCCTAATGCGCCTGGCGGTTGGCACTGGAGTATAGTAATGTAGAAATCTGGTAGTCTTTCTTTATCCAGACACTCATTAAGAGGCATGTTTACTAAAAGTTAGTGCACGTTAACATTATGCAAATAGTTATGCAAATGAGACCCCAGACCGAGTCTCCATACATGGCCCCACCCCCCTCTTGGGCCACCCCTGATAGAACATAGCACTGTCCAACTACAATTTGGTTTCCTTATCTCTATGTGCATCACTTTGCAGTTGTCCACATTAAATTTAATTTGCCATTTGAGGGCCCAGTTTCGCAAAGTCCTCTTGCAATTTCTAAGAATTAGCCTGTGATTTAACAGCTTTGAATGTTTTCTGTCATCTGGAAATGTGATCATTTCCCTCCTTATTTATTTTTCCAGATCATTTATAAACTGGTTGCAGTACAGATTCCAAAGGCAATCTACTCTTTGTCTTTCTCCACTGAGATAGAGTAGTTAGTCCTATTCTCCATTTCCTGTTTTTTTGCCCAGTTCCTAATCCACAACAGGATATTTCCTCCTATCCCATTACTTTTTAATATTTTCAGAAGTCTCTCATGAGGGTTTTTTCCAAATGCCTTCTGAAAATACAGATGCACTATATCAACTGATTTATTTATTTTATTTATATACTTATTTTTATATACCGAGCTATTACAGATCAGTGCGGTTTACATGAAACATATGAACGTGTTTTACAAATAACATTTGAGCATGGTTTACATATAACATAATAACTAGATTACACGGTTTACATATAATATAAAACTAGATTACATCAAACAGGTTACATGTGGCAACTTTGCAACAAGTTGGTATAACTAGGAACATATTTACATTACAGGAATTATAACTATGAACATATTTACATTACTGGAGCATATTTACAGTAATGAGCCGTCAGCTGTTTGTGCGGCTGATCTAGGGTGGATGGTTATAAGTTAGTTGGAAGAGGTAAGTCTTCAATGCCTTCCTAAAAGATGTAAGATCTGGGATGGCACATATCATTTGCCTTTATTCACATATTTAGTACCCTGTTAAAAAGCAGATTGGTGAGGCAAGATGTCACTTGGCCTAATCCAAGGCTCATCTATCTATATGTTCAGTAAGTTTATTCTTTAGAAGAATTTCTACAGTTTGCCTGGTACTGACATCAGGTTCAGCTGTCTATAGTTTCCCAGTCACCCCTGCAGGCCTTTTTAGAAATTTGCATTACGTTGGCCACCCCTCAACCTGCAGGTATCAGAGATGATTTTAATGACAGATTACAAATTACTAAAAATTGGCCTGCAATTTTTAAAAAATGTACTTTTATTAAATATGTACCTTAGATGTATATTTCTTTCATATCAGAATAAGTATTTATCTCCAGGAACAAGCAGGAATGTAGTCTTCACATATGGGTATCGTCGGTACCGACAGAGCCTGCGCGGGAACGCTCCCCAGCGTCCAATAGGAAAGCTTTTGGGAGCATCCCACAGCGCCTGCGTGCTGCCTTCCCCAACTGTCCCTCTCCAGTTCTTTGTTTTCTGTGGAGCCGACAGGTCGCACATCCAGTACCGCAGAAAACATCCCTTCTATTCTTCTTTTTTGTGGTCACGTCTGCCTTCCCTCGATGCTACATCAGTACTGCCGGTTCTTCTTTCTTTTCTTTAAAAAAAAAAAAACCTTTCTTCTGGAGTCTTTCCAGTGTTTTTTCTCTTCAGGTGCCACGTGCCATTTTGGGCACTAGGCCCAATTTTTCCTTCAGAATGGAAAAACCCGCCTCGGGTTTTAAAAAGTGTTCTAAGTGTGGCGGTACCATCTCCGTCACAGACACCCATGAGTGGTGCCTCAAATGTTTAGGTTCTGACCACTCTATTTCAGAGTGTGTTGCCTGTGGGATGATGTCGAAAAGGGGCCGGCAGAACCGAGCTGCTAAACTTAGCACCCTTTTTTCCTCCGATGCAGCCTCTGTGGCATCAACGTCTTCCAGGGCTTTGTCTTCCTCCCATGGATCTCAGGTAACTAAACATAAATCTAGCTGGTCCTCACAGGGTAAATCTCCTTCTAGACAGCGAGATGCCTCTGGCGTTGCCTTTGAGGGACTTTCACCGGCAAAATTGCCCCGGCGGGAGGCTTTGGCTTCCAAAGCAGTAACAGGGCTCCAGGATGTTCTCGAGGCTTCAACCTCAGCAGAACTACTGGTGCCATGCTCTGGGGTACCGGCCGCTTCTTCCGGTACTGATACCCATGCATCGGCAGCGTCGATAGACCAGAGATTCTTGGCTATTGAACGCAGTCTGGCGGCTCTCCTCACGGCCTCGATGCCCTTGAAACTGCTTCAGACAATTCAACTGGTACCGGCACCGACTGCATCGACATCGGCAGGTATTCTACCGGGACCGAGTCATGCGTATCCATCCGGTATCGACAGATCGGTACTGGACCATTCTGATGCAAACTTCGATCGGTACTGGTACCATGCCTTGCACGATCACCCGGATCGCAGATACCTCGAATGAGTCTGAAGACTCTGAAAGCTCTGCCGATACCAGAGTACTTCTTCCTGAGAATTCCTCTTCTCCTCAGCGTAAGATGTCTCCACCAGAGGATATGTCCTTTCAGGATTTTATCCGAGATGTGGCCCGAGGTCTTTCCATCACAGTGGCTCCTGAAAAGGAGCCTAAGGCAAAGGAATTAGAAATCCTGCAATACCCTAAAGCCCCCAAGGAGGCAGCTACCTTACCTATTCATGAGATCTTGCATGATCTCATGTTAAGGATGTGGGAAACACCTCTAACCACATCTCCTCACTCTCGAAGACTCGACACCATGTATCGAGTTCCTCCTTGTCCTGGGTTTCAAAAGACTCAATTACCACACCATTCTATGGTGATGGTGGAATCAGCTATGAGAAGGATAAAGAGTGCAAAAAGGCATGCATCTAATCCTCCAGGACGTGAGTGTAGAACTCTGGACGCCTTTGGATGTCGAACCTTTCAGGCTTCCATGCTTTCTGCTAGGATCAGTTCCTATCAGGGCCGGATTTACCTATACGCCATGTACGCCATGGCGTAGGGCCCACAGCTGGCAGGGGCCCACAAAAAAAGAAAAAGTTAATTTTTTTTTAAAATAAAATAAAAAAAAAAAACCTGCTGGCTGCCGCCGCGGGGCCCCCTCTGCTGCCGCGGCAGCACCGACTGACCCGCGGGGGCCCCCTCTACAAGCTGACTCTGTCGGTTCGTTCCTCCCTCCCTCCCTCCGTGCAGGCTGTGAGAGATGCGAAAGTGTCTCCTCGCGTCTCTGTTAAGCCCGCAGGGGCTGATGGGAAATTTCCCATCAGCCCCTGCGGGCTTAACAGAGACGCGAGGGAGACACTCTACCTTCGCGCCTCTCACAGCGTGCACGGAGGGAGAGAGGGATCGACGGACCGACGGAGTCAGCTTGCAGAGGGGGCCCCCGCGGGTCAGTCCGTGCTGCCGCGGCAGCAGAGGGGGCCCCGCGGCGGCAGCCAGCAGGTTTTTTTTTTTAATTAAATTTTACTTTAGGCCGACGGGGGTGGGGGGGTAGGACTGGTAATGGGCTATTGGGGGGGCTGGGACTGGAAATGGGCTGGGGGGTTAAGGCTAGAGGTGGGTTGATGGGGTTAGGACTGGTAATGGACTGTGGGCTGTTGGGGGGGGCTTAGAACTGGCAATGGGCTTTGGGGGGGTTAAGACTGGTAATGGGCTGTGGGCTGATGGGGGCTGTCTGGTAATGGGCTATGGGGGGCCTAGGACTGGAAATGGGCTTGGGGGGTGAAGACGGGAGGTGGCCTGACGGGGTTAGGACTGGAAATGGGCTTTGGGGGGGTTAAGACTGGTAATGGGCTTGGGGGGGTTAAGACTGGTAATGGGCTGTGGGCTGATGGGGCTGTCTGGTAATGGGCTATGGGGGGGCTAGGACTGGAAATGGGCTGGGGGGGTTAAAACTGGAGGTGGGCTGATGGGGTTAGGACTGGTAATGGGCTGTGGGCTGATGGGGGGGTTAGGACTGGCAATGGGCTATGGGGGGCTGACTGGAAATGGGTTGATGGGGTTAGGACTGGAAGTGGGCTGATGGGGGGTTAGGACTGGTAATGGGTTATAGGGGGGGCTTAAACTGAAAATGGGGTGATGGGGGGTTAGGACTGTAAGTGGGTTGATGGGGGGGCTAGGACTGGTATTGGGTTGGGGGGTTGCTAGGACTGGAAATGGGCTGATGGGTGGCTAGGACTGGAAATGGGCTGATGCAGGGACTAGAAGGGAATGGATGCTGGGTGAGGCTGGAACTAGAAGGGAGCTGATGTTGGGGGAGGATTAGAATGGGATGGGGCTGGAAGAGTAAAATGGAGAAGGGAAAAATATTTTGTGTGGGAGGGATAAAAAATCTACAATTGGCCGGGTATTGGGAGAGTAAGTGGGGATTGAGGATGGAGGGGTAAAATTTGAGTGGATGAAATAGGAATGAGGAAAGAGCAAAAGGAGAAAGATTAGTATGTTAAAGCAGATGTAGAGAGAGAATGGAAAAAAATCTAGCAGAGAGAAGAAAGGACAAATGGACAGCAGACGATGGAGAGTTAGCAGAAGACACGAAGAAACCAGAAGAAAGTGGCTGGAGCAATTGCAGCTGAAAAAAATGCACAAAAGGTAGAAAAATATCTCTTTATTTTGAATTTATTAATTGGAATATGTCAGCTCTGGTAAATGTGCATCATTAACGTCTGCGCTTTGTTTAGTACAAGAGCAAATTAATGTATAGTTTTATTTCTACAGTGTTGTACTTTCCAAGTTTGGCTTTTGGGATTCCCAGTTTAATTATTGTCTTCCTGTTTCTAAATTGTGATTACTTGTTTGATGGTCTATGTTCTGCATGTGTAACTGAGCTGAGGTGTTCTGTTTATATAATTCCTATTTGACATTGCCACTTGTTCTCTTTCCCCAGTAGGTCATGTATTGTTGTTCTCTGAAATGTATTGGTTTAATATTTGCAGTGTTGCCTTTTGATTGGTAGAGTATGGTGCTTTGTGAGTCCTGGTAGTGCTGTTAGGATACGGCGGGTTTACTATGGGTTCTAAATGGGCAGTGTTTGTAGTAGTTCCTAATGTGTCTGGCAGTCGGCACTGGATTATAGTAATGTAGAAATCTTTTAGTCTTTCTTTATCCATACACTCATTAAGGGGCACGTTTACTAAAAGTTAGTATATGGTAACATTATGCAAATATTTATGCAAATGAGGCCCCTTATGCAAATGAGGCCCCGCACCCCCCTTGGACCGCCCCTGCTGGGGGCCCACAATTTTTGTTGGCGTAGGGCCTCACTCAAGGTAAATCCGGCCCTGGTTCCTATATCTTACATATGGGAATGTTCCTTAAAGAGTTCACAGGAGATTTAGAGCTTATGAGCCCTCTCCTTCCTGATGATAAGAGGCAAGATTATCTTGCCCTTGCAAACATGCCCGGGATGTTTCCAAGTTTGTGAATCGTGCAGCCTTTGACTGCTTTGAGTGCATAAGCAGAACCTCTGCTATTGCCATAGGTGCACATAGGATTTCCTGGCTCCAGGCATCTGACTTGGAGATTTGGGTACAGGACAAATTAGGGAATATTCTTTGCACAGGAGAGAATCTCTTTGGCAAGAATTGGCAGGAAAAAGCTAATGAGATAGATAATGACAATATCACTTTGGATAGATTGTCTAAATCTACAGCTGATCCTGCCAGGAAAAGACCCTCTAAGAAACCATTCTTTAGCAAGAAGAAAAAGTTTTATCCCTCCTATACCCAGCAGGGACATCGTTTAGGTCAGTCTGCCCAAAAGGTACAGCAACAACCTAGGCAGAGGAAGCCAAAAGCAGCTAAGCCTCAACCGGCTCAGCAGACTCAGCCTCCACAGGGTCTTTGACTCCTTTCTAGAGAACGTTGCCTTCCTGGCCCTGAACAGCCCAGAACCCTCCACAATCCCAGGAAGGTTATGTCATTTTGCCCCCAGATGGGGTCAGATAACAGCAGAAAATTGGACTCTGTCTATTGTAAGAGAGGGGTACAAGCTTCATTTCCTCAGCATGCCCCCTCCTACAATGGTAAGACAGTTCAATTCTCAGACTTCTCTCAATGACCAGTTAGGTCAAGAGGTCACTGTGCTTCTTGCCCAAGGGGCAATAGAAGAGGTACCCATTCCCCAATGGGGTGCAGGGTTTTACTCTCCCTATTTCCTTATTCCAAAGAAAACAGGAGGACACAGACCCATCTTAGACCTCAGAGAATTGAACAAATTCCTGTTCAAAGAGAAGTTCAAAATGATTCCTCTGGGAACTCTGCTGCCATACCTTGAGTGTCAGGATTGGCTTTGTTCTCTAGATCTCAAGGATGCGTACACTCATGTTCTCATCCATCCAACTCACCGAAAGTTCCTTCGCTTTCTGTGTCAAGGGAAGCACTACCAATACAGGGTTCTTCCTTTTGGCCTGGCCTCTGCACAAAGGGTGTTCACAAAATGCATGGCTGTAGTGGCAACATTTCTCCGCACCCTAGGAATATTTGTCTTCTCTTACTTAGACGACTGGCTCATTCCAGCTCCTTCAGAGCCAGAGGCCAGGGTTGCTCTCTCTCGCACAATGCGCATCCTTCAGTATTTGGGACTTGTCATAAACTTCCTAAAATCCAACCTTGCTCCCACTCAGTCCCTGGAATTTATAGGAGCTCTGCTGGATACCAGACAAACAATGGCCTACCTTCCACAGCCCCGCTGCCTTCGCATTGTGCAATTAGCTTCCCAAGCAGTGTTAAAACCTCACCTCACTGCTCGGGAAATGTTACAATTGCTAGGCCACTTGGCATCCACTGTGCATGTGATTCCTTATGCTCGCCTCCATATGAGGGCAGCCCAGTGGACTTTATCCACTCAGTGGACTCAGGCGTCAGGTTGCCTGTCAGACAAAATAGCAAACTCAGATCGCCTTATTTTGTCCCTCCAATGGTAGCAGTCACCCCAAAACCTTTTGGTGGGGTCTCCTTTTCAGCAATCCCCACCCCAAGCCACTCTAACAACAGATGCTTCACAGGTGGGTTGGGGAGCTCACCTGCAAGGCCTCTCTACCCAGGGTACCTGGACTCCACAGGAGGCCTATCTACACATCAATCTCCTGGAACTCAGAGCAATCTTTCTTGCTCTTCGAGTATTCCACACCCAGCTCAGCTACAAGACAGTCCTAGTTCAAACAGACAATCAAGTAGCCATGTTCTATGTGAACAAGCAGGGCGGAACAGGCTCTCTGCCGCTCTGCAATGAAGCTTTGCGACTATGGGCCCTTGCCAGAGAGCATCAGATTCATCTCCTTCCGGTGTATCTTCCAGGCATTCAAAACTCTTGGGCAGACAGACTCAGCTGAGTTCTGCTTCCACACGAATGGTCTCTCCATGCAGACCAGGTGGCCAGAATTTTTAAAATTTGGGGAACCCCAGACATAGACCTCTTTGCAAGTCCACTGAATGCCAAACTTCCCCGATTCTGAATTCCGGCTCAGGGTTGTCAGGCCAGGAATGCTTTCCTCCTCCATTGGGGTCAGGACTTCCTGTATGCCTTCCCACCCATTCCCCTAATTCTCAAAACCCTGTTCAAGCTTCAGAGAGACAGAGGTCATATGATTCTCATAGCTCCACGTTGGCCAGGGCAAATGTGGTACCCTCTGCTCCTACATCTCTCTCAAGCTCCGCCTCTGGAGTTAGGACCTGCTCCAAATCTCCTTTTTCAAGAGGACGGGATGCTGTGGCATCCCAATCCCCAGACTCTGCATCTCAGGGTCTGGTTGCTGAAAGCCTAGAACTTCATGGTCTTAATCTTTCCCAGCAAGTAAAGGATATCTTTTATGCTTCCAGGGAGCCTTCCACAAGACGCTCTTATGCATTTAAGTGAAAAGGTTTAACATATGGTGCTCACAGAAGGGTCTTAATCCTTCTGCGATACCTTTGGAATCATTACTGGAGTATCTCCTTCATTTATCAAATGCAGGGCTTAAGACCAATTCAGTGAGAGTTCATTTGAGTGCAATTGCAGCTTCTTTCAAGCCTCTGAATGGACAACCTATTTCCTCTCATCCTCTCATAGCGAGATTTATGAGAGGCCTTCTTTTAACTAAGCCTCCCATTAAGCCACCACCGGTGGCATGGGACTTAAATCTGGTTCTTGGGCAGCTCATGAAACCGCCCTTTGAACCATTAGCCACTACCTCTTTGAAATTCCTTTCCTGGAAAGTCACCTTTCTTATTGCAAACACATCAGCACGTCGCATCAGTGAATTGCAAGCGTTGGTGGCTGATCCTCCTTATACAAGGTTCTATCATGATAAGGTAGTCCTTAGGACTCATCCACACTTTATGCCAAAGGTGGTGTCACCTTTTCATTTAAACCAAGCGGTTTACCTTCCTGTATTCTTCCCAAGGCCTCACGCCTCAAATGCAGAAGGAACCTTCATACCTTGGACTGTAAAAGGGCTTTGGCCTTTTACTTGCAGAGGACACAGCAACATAGAAAGTCCTCTCAACTCTTTGTTGCTTTTGATCCTAGTCATTTGGGACTTCCAGTCTCCAAAAGAACACTGTCCAGCTGGATTGCACAGTGTATATCTTTTGCCTATGAAAGTAAGAACCTTCCTCTTGAAGGCCATGTCACAGCTCACAATGTGAGAGCCATGGCAGCCTCAATGGCACATCTTCACTCTGTGTCTATCAATGACATCTATCAAGCAGCTACTTGGGTTTTGGTACATACCTTCACAGCCCATTACTGCTTGGACAAGGACTCCCGCCGGGATGCTTTGTTTTGTCAGGCTGTTCTTCAACACCTGTTCCAGACTTAATCAACTCCTACCCACCATCCCTGGTAGGATGCCAGATATCCATGGGGGGAAGTGGAGCCCTTTAATAAGGGCACACAACTTTCTGGGGCCATTTTACTGGCATCTGCAGCTAGGGAGTCCCCGTATGTGAAGACTACATTCCTGCTTGTTCCTGGAGATAGCATAGTTACTCACCTGTAACAGGTGATCTCCAGGAACAGCAGGAATTTAGTTCTCACATATGGGTATCGTCGGTAGTCTCACAACCCACCTACCTCCCCTAGGAGTTGTATCTCTCTATCTCTCTCTTGTCTCAGCTTTAAACTCAACTGGAGAGGGACAGTTGGGAAAGGCAGCACGCAGGCACTGTGGGATGCTCCCAAAAGCTTTCCTATTGGACGCTGGGGAGAGTTTCCGCGCAGGCTCCGTCAGTACCGATGATACCCATATGTGAAGACTAAAGTCCTGCTGTTCCCAGAGATCACCTGTTACAGGTGAGTAACTATGCTATACTGTCAAAGATTTTGCATTTCAGATATATGTTCTGACTTCATTACAACTGTTGAACACAGTATGTGCTTGTACAATAAATTTATTTTATTTATTTATTTATTAACATTTCTTATATACCGCACTATTCGACATCAGCGCGGTTTACATATGTCTGGTCATTACAATTAACAGGATATGGAACTTGGATAGGGTAAACTATATACATAAGAAGCGTAGCGAGAAAAGGATACTGTTTGGTGTTTTACATTGTTGGGGACACATGTTGCGAGGGCTTGCCTGGTTGACTACTACTATTGCTGAAATTCTCGCTATTTAAGTGGGACTGAAGGTTTTGCATTACAAATATATGTTGTTTTGTCTCTATTATGACTGTTTAGCCATGATCTTCTCAGTATTTCCCACTATCCTTCTCCACCCCCCTTGATTCCAACTCTTAACATATTTGTTAGTGATAATGCAGGAGGACTATCGGGTAAGGCTTACCTCTTTGCAGATGATACCAAAATCTGCTACAGACACCTAGGAAGGTGTAGATATCATGAGGAGGGATCTAGTGAAGCTTGAAGAATGGTTGAAAATTTGGCAGCTAAGATTTAACACTAAAAAATACAGGGTCATGCATTTGAGCTGCAAAAATCCAAGGGACCGGTACAGTAGGGGGTAAAAGTACTTCTTACCACGAAAGAAGAGTGGGACTTGGGCGTGTTTGTTTCTGTTGATCTTTAGGTAGCTAAACAGGTAGAAAAGGCGACAGTAAAAGCCAGAAGGATGCTTGGGTGCATAGGGAGAGGAATGGCCAGCAGGAAGGAGGAGGTGATAGTGCCTCTGTATAAGTCTTTGGTGAGACCTTATTTGGAGTATTGTGTGCAATTCTGGAAACCATACCTTCAAAAAGATATAAACAGGATGGAGTTGGTGCTGAGGGTGGTTACCAAAATGGTCAGTGGTCTTCATCATAGGGCATATGGAGACAAAGATCTCAATATGTACAACTTTGGAGGAAAGGCGGGAAAGGGGAGATATGACAGAGACATTTAAATATCACCATGGCATAAATGCACAGGAGGAGAGCTCTGTAAAGAGGGGCAATAGGATGAAGGTGAAAGGAGATACTCAGGAGTACTATGCATAAATACTTCTTTACGGAAAGAGTGGTAGATGCATGGGATAGTCTCCCAGTGGAGGTAGTCGGAGAGCTCTGTAAAGGGGGGCAATAGGATGAAGGTGAAAGAGGATACTCAGGAGTACTATGCGTAAATATTTCTTTACGGAAAGAGTGGTAGATGCATGGAGAAGTCTCCCAGTGGAGGTAGTCGGAGAGCTCTGTAAAAGGGGGCAATAGGATGAAGGTGAAAGGAGATACTCAGGTAGTCGAGACAAGGCTGTATCTGAATTTAAAAAAGCATGAGATAACACAGACGATCTCTAAAAGAAAAAAAGGGACTGTAGGAGTTGGTATGGAAGGGCAGACTGGATAGTCCATATGGACTTTTTCTGCAACCATGTTTCTATGCTTCTTAAGTTCTGTTTTGCTGCATTTGATCATTAATAGTGTTTTGTTGAGGGTTCATCCCCTTGATGAAGTAAAATCAAATTTTGTCATACCATTTAGTCGTCTTGTTTGGTGGGTAGTTAGTCTACACAATTCACAGTATTTCCATAATATTCCTGTAGGTCACTGAAGGAAGGGGCTTGACGTTTTCTCCAATGTGCTGCTAGAGCTATTCAAGCTAACAACATTCCTAAAAGTGCTAATTTGTCCTTAGGACTCTATATCATATACTTTAATGTTTAATAAGGCAACTTCTATCTCTTTAGGGATTTTACTTTGTGTTATCTTCTCTACATCATCCCAGTAGGATTATATTTGGGGACCATCCTACCAAAAATACTTGAAGGTGCCTTGAGCGCTACATCTTTTCCAGCATTTGTCACCTATCCCCTGTAGATCTTCTGTAACCTAAATGGAATGTGTTACCATCTCCTTAGTACCTTAAAAAACATTTTGCTTTTTCTGGTAAGTTTATTTGTTCTTTTAATAGGGCTAAATGGCCAATTTTCTCAATGGAGAAAGATGAATAGTGGAGTATCCCAGGGGATCTGTGCTGGGCCTGCTGCTTTTTTTTTAATTTAAGATTTTCATCCACATTTTCACATAACCAGTACAACATAAACATAAACAAACAACAACCATCTCTCTCAATTTCCCCAGATATTGAAATATCAATTAGTCAATTACATTCATCAGAACCAGTAGTAAGGGAGTCTACTTACCGTTACATCGGCAAGGTAGTATATCTATCCAGAGGTAACCATTTATTTATTTCTGTACCAGTTTTCTGAGACATGATGGTAGAGTACCATTCAAAATAGCTGTATTGACATAACATGTTCCACCATAATTGAAAGTTTAACATATGGAGGATTTCCAATGTGTCAAAATTAGTTTAATAGCAACACCTATCATAAAATCTAGTAGGAACTTGATTTCTTTACTGATGGGATCTCCGCAAGGGATCGATAAACTGCTACTTTCCATGTCAATGGGGCCCTTATTTTAAGTACTTGCTGGATTCTTTCCCATGCCGGTTGCCAGAAATTTTGTACATTCAGGAATGCATATATCATGTGAAAAATGGTTCCTATGTCTTGTTGACATGCCTAGCATCGATTATCAGAGCTAGGTTTCCATTTGGATATTTACCATGGTGTTATGTAGGCTTTGTGGGCCATAAAAAAGAGAGTTTGTGTCAAGCTAGCAGAGTGCAATATTTGGATAGCTGATCCCCAGAACCTCACACAGGATTCGGGTGAGGGCAAGGCTCCCACTTCATACTCCCAGGTTTTTTTGATGCCTTTGCATGCCCTATTACCTTGGTCATGCAGCTTAGTGTAATATTTTGAAACTACCCCCTTCGTTTCTGCCATCTCTCGAGTAAGATCTAGTAGGCTCCATCTTGAGTTCATTTGGGCTAGGTTCATTGACTTTTGAAGACAATGCTTTAGCTGTACCCACTGAAAAAAACCTAGTGGCTGGGAGTCCAAATTCCATTGCAATATAGAGAAGGATTTAAAAGTCCCTTTAACAATCAAATTGTCTAATGTCCAAATACCTTTTCGCTGTCAACCTTTCCAGGAGATTGTTTTATGTTCAATTTTAAATAGGGGATTGTGCCATACAGGAAGTTGGAGTGAAAATGATTCATCTTTTTTACATCTGGCAGCTAACCTCTGGAAGGATCGCTGCATGGTTAGAATCACCGGCGACAGGCAGTCTTTGTCCGGTAGTAGCATCCCTACTAGAAGGTGTCAGGGGATTGACTTTACTACATCTTCTTCCAGGCAAACCCAGATTGGATCTAGTTCTGCAGAGGGTATTTGAGATCATATCGTTCCCTGTTTTAGGATGTATGTATGATCATACCAGGCAAAGTCTGGGAACTGAAACCCCCCAACCCCCTCTCCCCCCCCCCCCCCCCCGTCTGTTTTGCTAATTTTAACCGCTATTCTTGAAGTTTTCCCTTTCCATAGAAATTTCACCAGAAGATGCCCTATTTTCTTATATATTGTAGGGGGGGGGAGTGAATTGGCAACAGAGGTCAAATATAATTGACTTTGGGGACAATCATCATTTTCAGAGAGTCTAATGGGCCCCACCAAGTAAGGTGTAGAGAAGACCAATGAAGTAAGGAGGTTTCAATAAGTTGTAGTAGATCCGTGGCTTTTCTTTCCATTGTGTCTTCCAAATTTGAGGACTAATAAACTCCCAAGTATTTTATAGCCTTGTTTTCCTATTGAAAGGGGAAGGCTGCAAGGTCTTCCCTTCAGGACTTTCCCGTTCAATGGCATAACCATGACTTACTCCAATTAATTTTATATCCAGAGAGCTCAGAGTATTTTCCTATTATTTTCAGGAGCAGTGGAATGGATTCAGGTGAAACATAAAGGAGAATATCATCAGCATAAGCCAGTAATTTAATTGACTGATTACAGCACTGGAAGCCTACTATTTCTGGGGCTTGCTGAATTAACAGGGCAAGGGATTCTAGAGCTAGTATGAATAGTATCAGCAACAGTGGGCAACCTTGTCTGGTGTCCCTTTGCAGAAGGAAGGGGGATGTAAGATGGGAGTTTGAAAGTATTTGGGCTATGGGATTGTCATAGAGAACATTGATCATGCTCAGGAAATTGTCTCCTATGCCAAACCACCTGAGTGAGGCATATAGAAAATATCACTCTAGGCAATCAAACGCTGTTCAGCTTCTAAGGAGACTCCTACGATTGGGCCTTCTTGATCTTGGGTAAGGGCTAGTATATTACATAGGAGCCTGGCATTATCAGTTGTGAATCCGCCCAGTATGAACCCACCATACAGCAGTTCCTATGAAGAAGCTCTTTTCTATCCATTCCTCTATCCTCCCTTCCCCCAAACCTCCCCCCTTGCCAACTTCATGAAACTATTAACAATATCTCTATATACAATTCTTTCACTCCAATTTAGTTAACATACCACCCGATTATTATATGTTTGCTTATATTGTCTACTTCAATTTTGCTAGTCTTCTCCTTTTCATAGTTATGGTTACATTTACTTATGCCTAGCATCATAGCACTTCTTTTTTTAGAGAATAGATACCAGTTTGTGCTTCTAGTACGACTGTTCGCATTAAACTGTCTTTTAAGTTATGGCAACCTTAGAGTTGGGTGCTACAACTTCTGTCGCATCCTTTGGCCATTGCAGAGTTCAGTGTAGGGCTGTTCCTTCCAGAGGCTTGTCTCGTTCTTCAGTATCACCATCATAGTGCCTTTATGTTGATGTCTATCAAGCCCCTTGGGTTAGTAGTCCTTACCGGTATAGGATGTTCTAGGATGTATCTGACTCTCCCAGATTGTTCAGGTACACACGAAGCAGTGCAGGATCTTCGAATGCTCGTGTTTGATTGTGGAGGGTGATCCTGAGATGGACCGGAAAGAATAGGTCATATTGCGCTTGAAGTCATTGCAGTTGTGGTCTGAAAGCTAGCAGTTGTTATCGCCGTTCTACTGTTGCTTTGTGGAAATCTGGAAAAAAGGAGATTTTATAGCCTTCATGCTGGATTGGAGCTTTAATTCTAATCTGTATAGTTTATTGCACATGTTGATAGCATAGAACCCACAAGATCAGAAGTCTAGGAGTTTTTTTTCCTGCAATGCTGATTGTGTTAAAATACAGTGCACCCTTTCACTCTCTAAAGGTCTTTCCGGGTTAAATTGTAGTAGTTTATGGAGCAGGTCTTCGAGGAAACACGCTGAATCTGTCCCCTCAGTTCCCCCAGGAAGTCCAACAATCCTAATATTTTGCCGAGAGCAGTTGTTAAGATCCTCCATTAAGCGTTCTAGTTGGGCCACGCATTTACCGGTTCTTTCAGCATGCAATAGCTATTTGGTATGGGCTGCCGGCCGGGTTTTGGCTTTATCCATCCAGATGGTAAGTGCCTCTAACTTGGTATTGTGTTCAGCTACATCTGCATGTACCGCTGCTGCTGCTTCACCATTCACTGCAACCATGTCTTTAACTGCCCCTATTTCTTTTAGCAATTCCTGCATATCCCCACCTCCTTCTCGCACCGGTGCCATTTTATGTGGAGATGGAGTATCGGGTTTGAGTCTTTTTGAGCCTATGGTTTGTTGTGCCAGGTATTCTAATTGGACAGGTTTGATCATTGTCATATTAATAGCTAGAGCCACTGCTCCATTGGCTTCAAGGGGTTATCCCGTTGTCCAGAGGATTGGATTCTTTCAGGATTGTGGAGAGCTAACTTCTCAAGCAGCCATCTTGGCTCGTTGCTGGCTCTGCCCCCCTGGGCCCACTGCTTTCTAACATATTCATAAATGACCTAGAAATGGGAATAATGAGTTAGGTCAGTGGTTCTCAACCTTTTTTGTACGGTGACCCCTTTTACCATTGGTCAACTTGTGGTGACCCCTAATGATAAAATCAAATGCGTCTCTCTTCCTTTATCATTAACGCATTGTTGCTGTAATCATTTGTTGAATTATTAATATATTATAGGCTTTTGCAATATGTTTTTATTTATAAAATTTACTTATTTAAACCACAATAACAAATAACAATATTTGATTTCAAAATTATGATGATTTTGCAGTCAAATCACTAATATGAAATACAATTATTTTTTCTACCTTTGTTGTCTGACCAATTTATTCTCTGATCATGCTGGTCCCGATCTGAGGCTTCTGCTTTCCTGTCTTCTCTTAGCTCTCTTTCTGTGGTCTATGGTCCAGCTGCCATTTCTTATCTCTTCTTTCGTTTTCTTCACTTCTTTCCATCAGCCTATTTCCAGTCCCAGTAACCCTCCCCAGTATCAGTCCCTTTCCAGTCCTCACTCCCAGTACCTTCCAATGCCAACTTGCATTCCCATGACTGCCACTGGTGTCCATTCCCTTTCAGTCCCCCTCCTTCCCCACTGACCAGTCCCTTCTAGTACAAATACCATGGCAGCCCCTCTCAGATCCACTCCCTCCCAGTTCCATTCTCCCATCCCCTCGATCAGCCCATTTGCAGCCTTAGCCCCCAGTTTTCTTCCAGGGCCAGCAGCTCTATCCTCCCCTCCACACAATCAGCCCATTCCCAGTCGAAGCCCCCAATCAGCTCGCTTCCAGTGCTAGTCCCCCCTCAACCCCATTACCAGTGCTAGCCTCCCCTAATCAGCCCAATACCAATCCTAACCCCCCATCAGCTCATTACCAGTCCTAGCCTCCCCAAATCAGCTCATTTCCAGTGCTAGTCACTCCTCAACCCCATTGCCAGTGCTAGGCTCCCCTAATCAGCCCATTACCAGTCCTACCCCCCTCATCAGCCCATTACCAGTCCTACCCCCCTCATCAGCCCATTACCAGTCCTAGCCTCCTCTAATCAGCCCATTTCCAGTCCTAACCTCCCCCATCAGCTCATTACCAGTCCTAGCCTCCCCTAATCAGCTCATTTCCAGTGCTAGTCCCTCCTCAACCCCATTACCAGTGCTAGCCTCCCCTAATCAGCTCATTTCCAGTGCTAGTCACCCCTGAACCTCATTACCAGTGCTAGGCTCCCCTAATCAGCCCATTATGTCTTACCCCCCCCACCCCCACCCCCCCCCATCAGCCCATTACCAGTCCTAGCCTCCCTGATCAGCTCATTTCCAATGCTGGCCCCCATCAGTCCATTACTAGTCCTACCCCCCTATCAGCACATTACCAGTCCCAACCCCCCCTTGATCAGTCCATTCCCAGTCCTAGCCTTCCCTAATCAACCCATTACCAGTCCTAGTCCCCCCATCTGCCCATTATAATCCTAACCCGCACTGTCTCTCCCCTCCGTCCAGTATGTCCCCCTGTCTCTTCCCTTTGTCCATGTCAGCCCCCCCTCTGTCCATGTCAGCCCCCCCTCCCTCCCTCCCTCCCTCCATCCATGTCAGCCCCCCTCTGTCCATGTCAGCCCCCTGTCCATGTCAGTCCCCCTCCCTCCCTCCATGTCAGTCCCCCCTCTGTTCATAAGAACATAAGATATGCCATACTGGGTCAGACCAAGGTCCATCAAGCCCAGTATTCTGTTTCCAACAGTGGCCAATCTAGGTCATACGTACCTAGCAGTTTCCCCAAGGGACACAGGTTCCACAATGCTTGTATTGGTTCAAGCATTGATATCCTGGGTCCCTTCTTAATAATGGTTTATGGACCTTTCCTCCAGGAACTTGTCCAAACCTTTTTTAAACCCAGCTACACTAACAGCCTTTACTACATCCTCCGGTAACAAATTCCAGAGTTTGATTACACATTGAGTGAAAAAATATTTTCTTTTATTAGTCTTAAATAGTTTACCCTGTAGCTTCATTGCATGTCCCCTAGTCTTTCTATATTCTGATAAGGTAAACAATCGATCTACGTTTACCCGTTCCACTCCGTTCATTAATTTATAGACTTCTATCATATCTCCCCTCAGCCGTCTCTTTTCCAGGTTAAAGAGCCCCAACCTTTTTAGCCTTTCTTCATAGGAGTATCCTTCCATCCCCTTTACCATTTTGGTGGCTCTTCTCTGAACCTTTTCTAATATCGCTATATCATTTTTAAGATACGGCGACCAGAATTGCACACAATATTCAAGGTGCGGTCTCACCATGGAACGATATAGAGGCATTATAATATCTGTCAGCCCTCCCTCCATATCAGCCCCCTCCCCTCCCCTCCCCTCCCTCCCTCCATGTCAGCCCCCCCCCCCCCTGTCCATGTCAGCCCCCCCTCTGTCCATGTCAGCCCCCCTCCCTCCCTCCCTCCCTCCCTCCATCCATCCCTCCATGTCAGCCCCCCCTTTGTCCATGTCAGCCCCCCTCCCTCCCTTGTCAGCCCCCCTCTGTCCATGTCAGCCCCCCTCCGTCCATCCATCCCTCAGCTCTCCCCTCCCTCCATGTCAGCCCCCTCCATCCATCCATCCATCCCTCCATGTCAGCCCCCTCCCACCCTCATGTCAGCCCCGTTGCAGGTTCCCTGCCCCCTCCTCCCCTCTCCCTGTCTGTCTGCTACTGCCCTGTTCTTCTGCAGCCGCGGCTCCCTACCTCTTAGGGAACCATGGCTGTGCCTGCTGTGAGTGAAGACGTGGCGGAGCCTTTCTGTCTCTCGATGGGCTCTGTGCAGCATGCTATTGTCCCGCCTCCAAAGGAAGTGGTAAACAACTTCCTTTGGAGGCGGGACAATGCTGCACGGAGACCATCGAGAGACAGAAAGGCTCTGCAGTGGCTTCACTCACAGCAGGAACAGCCGCGGTTCCCTAAGAGGCAGGGAGCCGCGGCTGCAGAAGATTGGAGTCTGTCAGTTTGCTGCTGACGAGAAGCAGACTCAGCAGCGTCAGCAACTTGTGCGCCTTTTTTTTTTTTTTTTAAACAGCGGAATGAGGCGACCCCCCGCTGAATCCTGAGTCGACCCCCGTGGGGGTTGCGACCCACAGGTTGAGAACTGCTGAGTTAGGTGATCAGATTTGCAGATGATATAAAATTACTCAAAGTTGTTAAAACACAAGAGGATTGTGAAAAATTGCAAGAAGGCCTTGATAAATTGGAAGACTGGACGCCCAAATGGCAGATACAATTTAATGTGGACAAGTGCAAAGTTATGCATCTCGGAAAGAACAACCCAAACTACAGTTACATGATGCAAGGTTCCACATTAGGAACCACCAAACAAGAAAAGGATTTAGGTGTCATCTTGGATAATACATTGAAACCCTCTGCCAAGTGTGCAGTAGCAGCCAAAAAAAAGCACATAGAATGCTAGGAATCATAAGGAAAGGAATGTAGAATAAAACAAAGGATATTATAATGCCTCTGTATCGTTCCATTGTGTGACCACACCTTGAATATTGTGTGCAATTCTGGTCACCATATCTTAAAAAGGTATAGCAAAATTAGAAAAGGTATAGAGAAGAGACCCTAAAATGGTAAAGGGGATGGAAGGAAACCTCTATGAAGAGAGGCTAAAAAGGTTAGGACTCTTCAACTTGGAAAAAAAAAGAGACAGCTGAGGGGAGATGCGATAGAGGTCTATAAATTAATGAATGGAGTGGAATGGATAAAAGTAGATCAGTTGTTTACGCCATCAAAAAGTAGAAAGACTAGGGGACACGCAATGAAGCTACAGTTTATTTATTTATTTAACAGGGTTTTTTAATACCGTCTTTCTACAAGTCAAGACCGTTTACAAGTAACTCAGTGAAGTAACATGAAACAGATCAAATAGAAGTGCACGGTACATTGAACATGAAGAATACATTGTAACTTACGCTTTAACAAACGCTAAAACAAGTAGCGGAATTATGTACATGATGCGATACAGCACTGTACTTTCTTAGAGTTCAAGGTGATTGTATTGTGCATGGAGGTACTGAGCTGGTTAAGTTTCATTTGTTGCTAGGCCATAGTATTCAGTGTATAGTAAAGATTTCAGGGATTTTCTGAAGTCCTGTAGGAGTTGAATGTCCCTTATTTATGGCGGAAGTGAATTCCATAGAACCAGGGCATATAGCGAGAAGGCCCCGTTGTTGGTTCTTTGGCTGCATTTAGCTTTTTCTGCTGGGATATCCAGCATGTTAGACATGCCCTGTCGTATGGGCCTACTACAGCTATGGGTTGAGATTAAGGTATGAAGAGTGAGAGCTGAGGCATTATGAATGATTTTGTGTGTGTTTATAAGTACCTTATATTTGATTCTTTGTGATACAGGCAGCCAGTGAAGTTGCTTGAGGAGTGGCGTGATGTGTGAATGGCGAGCTTGTTCCAGGATAATCCTTGCGGTGGTGTTCTGTGCTAGCTGCAGCAGATATATTGAGCTGTTTGGTATGCCTTGATATATTGTGTTGCCATAGTTGAGCAATGGAGTTATTACGGCCTGAAGTACGGATTGGAAGTCGGCTAGTGAGAGAAGTGGTCGTAGGTTCTTAATTACACGGAGCTTGTAATATATTGTACATGTTATATGGTTTATGTGTGGGTGAGCTGTTGGTCCAGTGTTATGCCAAGGTATTTAATTTCATTTTTGATGTTGATTTGACTGTTGTCCAATGTGATGTTGGTGGTGGTGTGAAGTTTATGTCTCTAGTGATGTGGAGTAACTCATATAACAATGTAACTCATTTAAGACTAATAAGAGAAAATATTTAACGCAACGCATAATCAAAATCTGGAATTCGTTATCGGAGGATGTAGTAAAAGCTGTTGTAGCTGGGTTTAAAAAAAGGTTTGGACAAGTTCCTGGAGGAAAGATCAATAAATCATTATTAAAGAGGACCCGGGAAATCCACTGCTTACTCCGGGACAAGCATTGTGGTACCTGTGTACCTTTGTGGGAATCTGCCAGGTACTTGTCACCTGGATGGGCAACTGTTGGAAAGAGGATACTGGGCTTGATGGACCTTGGTCTGACCCAGTATGGCATTTCTTATGTTCTTACATATCTCTTCACATTAATCATCATCTATTTTTTTACTTATATTCTCCTCCCATTTTACCATGTATTTGGAGAAGTTTATTTCCCCTCATATTTAGCTGTATGTATAATTTAGAGATGATTCCTTTCTCGATTTCTTTCCCTATTAAGTCTTCAAATTGAGATGCTATTCTCTTCATATCTCTGCTCACCTCTTTCGCTGCGACAGTGTTTTACTTGTAGATATAGAAATGCATCTCTTGGAGGTAGATTGCATTTGGTCTGTAAATCAGTAAATTTGTGAAGTTTCCCTTTTAAGAATAAATTGACCTAGTGTACTAAGACTTGCTGTTTCTCAACATTTAAAGGTATTGTCTTCCCCCTGATTTGACGTGCCTGTTGTGGCTTATTGGTGTAAAATGGGAGTGTTTCTTTCCTTTGAGTAGCCTTTGCCTGTCGGCCATATTTTCCTTGCAAGGGTTGAGAATGGGTTGCTAATATTTCTTATCACTTTTCGCCCTCACCCACACAGGGAAGATGATTATAGGGGATTTTGAGTGACTTATCCTCTTCTAGCTTGACCAATTGTTTTGGGGTTTATTTTTATAGTTATGCTACTATGTAGAATTTCTCTAGATTAGGGACCACTAGTCTTCCTTCTTTTTTTTGAAAGGTGCATAATTGATGTTGTTACTCTTGGAGGCCACTGGTGCCATATGAATTTGGATAGTTTTTAACTATATGACTGAATGTCGAGTGGGAAATCTCGATTGATAAAGTTTGAAATAGGTTTAAGAATTTTGGTAGTATCATCATTTTTACCATGTCAATTTTTTTCAAGACAGGATAGATCAAGTTTAGCTCAACGGTCAAGTTTGTGCAATAGTAAAGTGGGTTGTAGTTTAGTGTAATTAGTTTTTTCTCATCACTTGTTAGGTTGACCCCTAAGTATTTAAGTGAAGTTGACACCCATCTGAAGGGAAATGATTTTTGTAGGGTTCTTGATTATGACTTAAATTAAGGATTTCAGATTCTGAGGCATTGATTTTGAAACCTGACATATTGCAAAACTGGTGAAATTCATGTGTAATTACCATCAGGAAATTTTTTTGGGTAGGTTATTATAAGCAATGTTATTAGCAAATAGAGAAATTTTGTGTTTCTTATTTAGTAGTTTTAATCCATATATTTGTTTGTTTGCTCGTATTTTCTGTGCTAGAGGGTCAATATCTATGGCAAATAGAAGTGGAGAGAGGGGGCAGCCTAGGCACATTCCTCTTTTTAGGAGGAGGGCTTTTGAATAACCTCTATTAACCTTTGCACTTGCCATGAGCTTATTATTTATTACTCTTTTAGCCAATTAATAAACATGGACGCAGTTCAAATTTTGCAAGGGTGGCAAACATGAAGGGTCAGTAAACCGTCCAAAGCTTTTTCAGTAGCTACTGATAGTAATATTAGAGGGATTTTTGTGAGTTGGGCCTTCAGTAAGAAGTTTAATGTTCACCATACATTGTCTGATTGTCTTCATGGATAGATTTGGTATTTCCTTCATTATTCTATTATAGCAATGGTTCTAGTTTGTTTGTTTTTTTGTGTCATTCTATTGAGGAAACAGAACTATACAATTCACATATTGATGGATCTTTGATTTATGAACTATTCTCAGGAAAGGAAGTAAAGTATCTCCTTATCCTAGTGAGCTAAATCATTTCATTAGGGATTTTATTAGAATATGTTACAGTTTTGGAGAATTTAACAGTAAAGCCATCAAGGCCCAGTGATTTACCAGTTTTCATTTCCTCAATGGCTTCTTCTAAATAGTTCTCTGGAATACGTTTATCTGGTAGGGCTGATTTGTTCTCCAATATAGGTGGCAAGTATATTTCATCTAGATATTATTTTATTTCCTTTTCTTTGGTTTCCTTCTCAGATGTGTAAAGTTCATCATGATAGTTTCTGAACCTCAGTTTGAGGTCTTAATCTTTGGTGAGGATTTTACAGTTTGTATCCTACATTTTCATAAAGTTATTTTTGTAGAGATTTGTAGTTTTAGTTTTGTGTGCAAGTAACTTGCTAGCGTAGATGTCAAAGTCATTTTGGCATGCTTTGATTTGTCTTGTTTGTTTTTAATTTGAAGGCCATTCATTTTTTTCCTAGTTATAACTAGCTGTTGTAGATCTTATTTTCTCCCCCATTTGTTTTGTGTTGATGTTCTAAATGTTCAGTATCCTTTCTCAATTTTAGTTCTTCTGTTTTCCTTTCTTTTTTTTTGGTAGATGCAATTGCTATTAGTTTTTCTCGAAAAACTGTTTTTAGGCATTCCCAAATTGTTAGAAGAGAGAGAGTCTTCATTGGTGTCATCAATTCTAAGATAATCTTCTTAACTCTTTCACTGTTTCACTACCTCTTTATCATCTAGTCAATTATCATTTAGGAGTTTGTTTATTAAAATGCAGTAAGGGTTTTGCACCTACCGCATGGCCTATGTCAAAATGCCATGTGGTAGATGAAAAACCTATGTGGTAAATGCAGGGAGAGTGGCCAGCATCTGCCCTGCAGGTACCACACTAGGCTGCATACCTAGCATCGGCAAGTAGGGCAGGTACTCACACACTGACTACTGATTCAGGGAATGCAGGCTAAAGGGAGAGAACAGAGCAAGAAGTTGCTTTGTCCTCCCCAGTCTGGAGCAGCCCAATGCCCAAATGCTTCCAGTGCAGTGGATGAGAAGATCCTCATCACCAGCACATGTCCTTGCACCCCCCACCCCCACTTCATAACCTCAATACCCCCGACAGCACTCAACCTCTAGGTTTAGGACCATCTGAGCCCCCTTTCCCAACCCTGTCATCAATCAGCCCAGCTAGCCATCTAGGCCCCCCCAGACCCTCCCATACCTGGACCTTACCAGGCAGTCCCTGGTGGGATGTCAATGTCTTATCACTAAGGGACAGCACTGCAATACCAATGCCATTTTACAGAGTGCTGTAGATGGAGCAGGAGTGGATTGCTCATGCCCCGTATACCGCTGGACTGCCAGGGACTGCCCAATAAGGTCCAAGTGTCATGGGGAGGTCCAGGGGGTCTGGATAGTCCCACAGACAGCCGGGGGCAGCCTGAGGGGAGTGGTATGCTGTCACTGCACAGTGGTACCACCAATGGTTGGTTGTACTTAATGCCACATCATCAATGATTTGGACAGCCAGAGTTTTATAACTGCTGGAGTAACTTACTTGTTCTCGCTTCTGGGTCCTCTCGGGGAAGTTTTTAATGCTAGCTTTTTGGAATTAGTTATCATCATCCCTTTTACTGAGAAGCCAAAAGAGAATGGCCATCAGTATTTTATCTTAGTCTCTCTTAGGCCCTTAATGATGTCTGTAAATTTACATTTGTTCTTAAGTGTACTTGGTAATAAAGCAGTATATTTCTTTAGCACATGACCTTCCTATTTCCAATGATCTAGCACGCTGGCTCCTTATAGATGCTCTCCTTTACTGGATATTCCAGAAAGCATATAACAGATGTCTCATGATTGGTTTCTTAGTGGAGGGCCTAAGGCCCAATGGACTCTTGATTTTCATTTCTGGCTGTCTCGTCCAGTAGATCAGAACAAAGTTTCCAGACAGTTGTTCTGCAATCACGATATTCTAGCATCTTGGGTAGGTCTCTTAATCTTAGATTACAATAAACAAGTCTGTTTTCCAGGTCTTCCGGTTTAGAGATGTAGTCTTGTGTCCTCATGATCTTTGAGTCAATGATTGAGTTACATCATCACACTGTCTCTCTTTTTCTTCTAAGGCCGCTATACTCTATGGCCCAGATCATATAAGTCAATATGTATACCAGTTACCAGATTGTGCATGTCATTCTCTACACAATAGTTTTCCCAACCCAGTCCTCAGGTACCTCCAGGCCTGTCAGGTTTTCAGGGTATCCACAATGAATATACATGAGATAGATGGGTATACAATAGAAGCAGTGCATGAAGATCTCTCTCATGCATAGTCATTGTGGATATCCTAAAAACCTGACAGGCCTGGGGGTACCCGAGGACTGGGCTGGGAAACACTGTTTTACACTAACAATGGTTTCTTTTATTTCTTCTAGCCATATTTTAATTTCTCAGTGGTTGTTTGTATCTTTTTTTTTTCATCCCTCTCAGGATTACTCACTGTTCCTTTGGTAAGCTGTGGGTCTCTCTACTGCTAGAACACACTCAGGGGAATGGATTCTATCAAATTTCAACTTTGTGGCGTTGAATGGTAGTAGATTGGCTCCAAAGAACCAACCAACCAGAGCAAAGCATGCAAGAGTCTATTCTTTGGTGGTGATGCACTGCAAATCCCTTTTATCTACTTGTCTATTTACATGCCCAGAAGCTTCATCTGCTCTCAGCTTTCTCCGAGCATAGGCCTACAATTGATGGGACAACTGAGGAAAAGTTAGAGTATTTGGTAGATCTCTCTCATTTACTGCAACAGGTACCAAAGTTCCTCCAACTGAATGATGGCTGAGAAAAATCATATTGTCAAAGCCGTTGCCCCCATTACAGCTTCAGCCTCTGTCCAGATAGACAGCATGATGCCATTCAAAGAACCAATTCCATGTGCAAGATGCCTGCGAGCTGAAGCACACATGAAACAAGTGGAGGAGCTCAAAAAAGAGGTGGCAAGGCTGAGAAGCATTCAAGACAATGAGAATTACATTAAGGAGATGCTTCTTGAAACATCCAAGCTGTCTAACAGAAGTGAAGATGGGAGGCTACAGAATAAAGAGTTGAACATGAGTCATCAGAGGCTGCAGAATCAACAATCCAACTCCACCAGCCCTTGAACAGAAGAACCAGTATGCAGCCCTAGAAGTGGAAGAGGTGAAACAACCCAGAAAAGGGAAGACACAGAGCTCAAGAACCCCAAAGTTGCAGAATCAGCGACTGCAAGGAAGGGAAGGATAGTGGTGATTGCCAACCCTCTTCTGAGGGGTACTGAGGCATCCATCTGCCAACCAGATGAGATCCAGAGAGGTATGCTGTCTGCCAGGTGCCAAAATCCAAGATGTTATGGAGAGTTTGCCGAGACTCACCAAGCCTACTGATTATTATCTAATGTTGCTTATCCATATTGGTACAAATGATACTGTTAGGTATCCCTCTGGGCATATCAAAAGTTACATCATAGCTATAGAAACATGACAACAGAAAAAGACCACATGGCCTATCTAGTCTGTCCTTCCATAACAACAACTACAACAGTCCCCTTTTTTCCTTTAGAGATCCTCTGTGTTGGTCCCATGCTTTTTTTTTTTTTAATTCAGATGCTGTCCTCACCTCTACCATCTCCACTGGGAGACTATTCCACGGATCCACCACTCTTTCTGTAAAGAAATATTTCCGCATATCACTCCTGAATCTGTCCCCCTTCTCCCTCATCCCATGTCCCCTTGTAGCAGAACTTGCTTTCAATTGAAAGAGGTTCTCCCCCTGTACATTTATGCCATGGAGGTATTTAAACATCGCAATCATATCACCTTCATCCCGCCTTTCCTCTAAGGTGTACATATTAAGATCCTTAAGTCTATCCTCATATGCTTTATAATGAAGACCACTAACCATTTTAGTAGCCAACCTCTGTACTGACTCCATCCTGTTTATATCCTTTTGAAGGTACAGTCTCCAGAATTGCACACTATACTCCAAATGAGGTCACACCAAAGACTTATACAGAGGCACTATCACCTCGTTTTTTCTGCTAGCCATTCCTCTCCGTATGCACCCAAGCATCCTTCTAGCTTTTGCCGTCACCTTTTCTACCTGTTTAGGTACTTTAAGATCATCAGACACAACCACGCCTAGGTCCCGCTCTTCTTTAGTGGACTAAAGTACTTCACCCCCTATACTATATTGCTCCCTTGGATTGCTACAGCCCAAATGCCTGACCTTACATTTTTTAACATTAAATCCTGGCTGCCAAATTCTAGACCATTCTTCAAGCTTAGCTAGATCCCTCCTCATGTTATCTACACCTTCCTGAGTGTCTACTCTATTGCAGGTTTTGGTATCATCCACAAAGAGGCAAACCTTACCCGACAGTCCTTCCACTATGGCACTAACAAAGATGTTAAAAAAAATCGGACCAAGGACAGATCCCTGGGGCACACCACTGGTAACATCCTTCTCCTCAGAGTGAGCTCCATTTACCTGTACTCTTTGTCGCCTCCTACCCAACCAATTTCTAACCCAAGCAGTAACTTTAGGGTCCATCCCTAGGGTGCTCAGTTTGTTTATAAGTCGCCTGTGAGGAACAGTGTCAAAGGCTTTACTGAAATCTAAATACACCACATCTAGAGCTCTCCCTCAGTCCAACTCCCTGGTCACCCAGTCAAAGAAATCAATCAGATTTGTCTGACAAGACCTGCCTCTGGTGAATCCATGCTGCCCTGGATCCTGTAATCTGCTGGACTCCAGAAACCTCACTATTTTCTCTTTCAGCAATGTTTCCAATAATTTACTCACCACCGAAGTTAAACTAACCAGCCTGTAGTTTTCAACCATATCCTTACTTCTGCTTTTGTGTAAAGGCTACCACATCCTTACTTCTGCTTTTGTGTAAAGGCACCACATGAGCCTCTCTCCAGTCCTTTGGCACCACTCCCGACTCCAACGAGGCACTGAAAAGGTCAGTCAGTGGAGCTGCTAGAACGTCCCCAAGTTCCCTTAGTATTCTAGGGTGTATCCCATCCGGTCCCATCACTTTGTCTTCTTTAAGTTGAGCTAGTTTCTCACGAACACAGTCTTCTGAAAATTGTTTAAGATGTCCCTTGCTTCTGTTCCTGTTTGTGGGTGTTTGAGGTCCTGCTCCTGGTTCTTCATCTGTGAACACAGAACAGAAATATTTGTTAAGCAATTCCGCTTTATCCTCATCAGCTTCTACATATTCCTCCCCTTCACCCTTGAGTCTGACAATACCACTTTTGCCCTTCCTCTTCTCACTAACATATCTGAAAAATGTCTTATCTGATTAGGTGTCAGCAGTTCCCAAGAACTGAGAAAGTCACCAAAGCAGAGTTTTAAACCTACCCCACTAAAGATAATATTTCTACTAAAGCACCAAAAAGAATGTAACTTTGTTTTAAGTATATACCAAAACCCTTTTAAGAGCTCCCAGTCAGAGAGCTAGCAATTAAAAAAAATAAACCTTCAAATTCTTACCATTGTTTGAACTGCATAGCCCGTTAGGAATGCCTCAACAGGGCAGGGCTCTGAAGCCTTTTATGCATGCCTCAGCTGCTCTCAGTTCATTCACAGGCTAATCAGTCCCACTAACTCCTGATTAGGTGTCAGCAGTTCCCAAGAGCTGAGAAAGTTACCAAAGAAATAAAAAGAAGAAGAAATAGCCAGTGTGCTAAAATGGGGGGATAAGACATTTTTCAGATATGTTAGTGAAAGAAGGAAGTACAAAAGTGGTATTGTCAGACTCAAGAGTGAAGGGGAGGAATATGTAGAAGCTGATGAAGATAAAGTGGAATTGCTCAACAAGTATTTCTGTTCTGTGTTCAAAAGAGGAGGACTGGGAGCAGGACCTCAGAAAACACCCACAAAGAGAAACAGAACTAATGGGGATCTTGAATGATTTTCAGAAGATTGTATTCATGAGGAACCAGCTAAACTAAAAGTAGGCAAAGCGATGGGACCAGATGGGATACATCCGAGAATATTGAAGGAATTTGGAGACATTCTAGTTGCTCCATTGACTGACCTTTTCAATGCTTCTTTAGAGTCGGGAGTAGTCCCAGAGGACTGAAGAAAGGCACATGTTGTCCCTTTACACAAAAGCGGAAGGATGAGGTTGAAAACTACAGGCCAGTTAGTCTAACCTCTGTGGTGAGTAAATGATTGGAAACCCTGCTGAAAGGGAGTATAGTGAGGTTTCTGGAGTCCAGTGGATTACAGGATCAGAGACAGCATGGATTCACCAGAGGCAGGTCTTGTCAGACAAATCTGATTGATTTCTTTGACTGGGTGACCAGGAAGTTGGACCAAGGCAGAGCCCTAGATGTGGTTTTCTTGGATTTCAGTAAAGCCTTTGACACTGTTCCGCACAAGCAACTTATAAACAAACTGAGCATCCTAGGGATAGACCTTAAAGTGACTGACTGGGTTAGAAATTGGTTGAATGGGAGGCGACAAAGAGTACAGATAAATGGAGCCCACTCTGAGGAGGTTACCAGTGGTGTGCTGCAGGGATCTGTCCTTGGTCATATTCTTTTTGTAATCATATTCTTTATTGATAACCAACAAATAAACCATGGGGCATCATGGGTACTCTTACACCAAGCCCCAAGAAGACTAGGTACATTAAAACTTGTACATTTAGTTTTTTTACAATATGAACCAGAACTCCTCCTCCCCCCTCTTTCCCTTCCCGCCTTCCTTCCCTCCCCAATGGATTCCACTCCGCAGGCACACCACATTTCACTCAATCCATTGTTATGCTCCACAGTCCCAGGATCTCTCCCTCCTCCATCTGCTCATCTGATCTCCTGTTATTATCTCTTCCAATGCAGGGGATGTTAATGTATTTATATACCCTCCCCAGGGCGCTAGAAAGCTCTCTCGCCTGCATAGATTCCCTCTAGATGTCAGCCACCCCAGAAGCATTAATTGGTGAAAACAATTTTGCCATTCCCAAAAGGAAGGAGCCGATCTCTCCCTCCAATAATGGACCAGGAGCTGCTTCCACACCATGCAGGCTTTACTTACTAATAACCACTCCCAACGGGGCTAGAGGAAGAGAGGAAATCAAGCACCACAAGAGCTCCTGTCCATGTCATTGATTGGCCTGTCAAAGTCCTTATATATCTCTGAATCTGGTGCCAGTATCTCTGAATCCGCTCACAGCTTCACCACATATGGAGTGGAGGAGTAGCCTAGTGGTTGGGGCAAGGTACTTCAGGCCGGAAGGTCGGGGGTTCAAATCCCACTAGAGGACAGCAACCTTGGGCTGGAAGGACTGGGGTTTCTAGTCCCACAGGTGCTCCTTGTGGTCTTGGGCAAGCCACTTAACCCTCCATAGCCCATGTTCCCTGTAAAATAGTTATCTCCAAGTTATAATGCCCTGTTCAATGTAATTTCAGTTTGTTCAATGTAAACCGCATTGATGCAGAATAGCACGGTATATAAGAGAATATAAATAAATAAATATGGTCAAGGTCTGCCAGGGGTGAGCCACACCACAGGCAATCATGGGGGGGAATTGAGCTCTACACATTGCCCAAAGTTAAAGCTCCTTTAGTTGTGCCGAGTGCACCAAGCCCAGTATACGCATCAGCGCCTTTCTCAACACTCCCTCTGCTATTGAGATGCCCAATTCCACAGCCCATCATTCCTCAATATCAGGAAAGTCCAGAGGTTGTAACCACGTCATTAATTTCTGAGACAGTTGAGAGAGAGACATTTGTTCCCAATCCCCCACTTCAAAGAATAGTAGAATTTGCCCAGACCATTCTGCCATCAAGCTATCCACTGGAAGGGAGTTCACATAGTGTCGCAGCTGATAGTAAACTAAGATCTGGGACCTCTTCTGTTCAAACTCTTGACACAGTGCCAGGAAAGACTTCGTCCAGCTCTCTAGATTTACTACATGGCCTAGGCTACATATTCCCTTTTCTCCCCATTCTCTGAATAAACCAGGTTGGAACCACAGGTTGCCTCTAATTGATATGAAACTGGAGACCGCTGTGGACATGTGCCACTGGGCACAGAGATAGAACCACACCCCTCTCACCTGCTCTACTAAAGCTGACTGAGCAGCCTCAGTAAGGCATGACTTTCCATGTGTAACACCGTCATCAGTGTATAGGGTGCCACAAATTTCTCCTCTAAAGCCATGGATATGAACAGCTCCATATAGCCTAACCAGTCCCAGAAATGTCTTAATTGACAGGCCTGCATGTAGCAGGATATGTCTGGGACCCTGATACCACCCTGTCACCAGGATCCTCACAGTTTGGATAGGGAGATCCGAGCTAGTCCTCCTCTCCAAATAAAGCTTGAAACATGCCTAAACGAGATGTTAAAATGGATACAGCAAAACATGGCGATCAACCATAAGAAAACTGAGGTGATGTATATCTCCAGAAAACCAAACTTTGACCCTCCTGCATCAGTCACCCTGTGTAACAATACATACAACACGAAGTCTGAAATAAAATATCTGGGTGTAACACTGGACAGCAATCTTAAGATGGAAAAGCACCTCCACAAAACCAACAAGGCCGTTTTCCACAAACTTAGAGTCCTACAACCTCTACGGAACATCATTGAACCTCACGATTTCAGGTCTGTTGCGCAAGCACTAATTATGCCACACCTCGACTACTGCAACGCCATCTTACAGGGCCTTCCAAAGAAAACCCTCAACATTCTCCAAATGGCCCAAAATGTAGCAGCTAGGGTCATCATGAAAAAAACCCTTACTGATCACATTACACCTGTATTAATCGAGCTACACTGGCTTCCCATTGCAGCCCGGGTAAAATATAAAACACTAATAACCACCTTCAAGCTTATACATAACATAGCGCCATCCTTTCTCTCCACCCTTATCAGCATGCAACCACCCAACAGAAGCAGGCGAACAATCCACTCAAGCATACTCCACGTTCCCCCCGATATCAGATCTGTAACAACCAGTACTAGCCAACGAGCATACTCCTACTCGGCCCCTGCCCTCTGGAACCAACTACCACCAGAGCTAAGAGAGATCAAAGACCTTATGGATTTCAGAAAGAAACTCAAGACACATCTTTTCCAGTGTCAATACAATCTGATATAGCCCTGGGGATAAAAAGATACCTCCCAATGAAACTTGGGTGCAGTTATATAAATATGTAAATATGTGCATATGTAAATTCTGTTTTCTCTCCGTAAGTCCTTTCACCGTGTGCTGTCCTTTCACCGTGTGCTGTGCTTCTCCCTTCAAATCAGTGTGTGTATACCGCAAAAATTCCTGTCACGATTGACAAATTCATATCTGTAATCAAACTGCTACTGATCGCTGGAAGCAGCGGTATACAAATGTATGCTAAATAAATAAATAAAAGCGGTGGATTTCTCTCTAAAAGGTCACCAGCAAAGGCCGCTACCTTAAATTCCCACTGCCCAATACGAATGCCAGGGATTTCCTCACATTCCACCAGATATTGAAAAAAGTGGTCCAATGAAAGAACAAACAGCAGTGGGGAGAGTGGGCAACCCTGTCGCATACCCCTTTCCAACTCAAATGTTTACAATAGAGTGCTGTTGACTAACACTGCCGCAGTGGGGCTGGAGTAGAGCGTGTGGACCCTTGGTATAAAAGATTCTCCAAGGCCATAGTGCAGTAACAATTGAAAAAGGTAATCCCAACCTACCCTATCGAATGCTTTTTCAGTGTCAAAGCTTAACAACGAGGGTATCTGTATCTCATTAACCCATTCCAGGGAAGCTACAATTTTCCTTAGGTTATTAGACGCATACCAGCCCCGCACAAACCCTACTTGAGAATCTTGTATCTTACTGGGCAAATGGGTCACCAGTCAAGTCGCCAAGATTTTGGCGTAAAGTTTTAAATCAAAGTTTATAAGCGATATAGGCTGATACGAACTGGCCAGAGGTGGGCCTTTGCCCGTTTTAGGTATTAAAGTAATGTATGCTCTGTTATCCCCCCACAAAAAGGTCCCTGTCTGTGCATGACTCTAGTACACATCAACTAGTGGGACCATTACCAATTCCTGCAGCAGCTTGTAAAATTAGTCAGTGAACCCATCTGGGCATGGAACCTTGCAGTACTGTGCCCGGCTTATGCCTTGAAAGACCTTCTGGACTGTGATAGGTGCTCCCAGCAATGTGGTCTGTTACTGTACAATAAGTGGGGCGGTGACAACTTTTGAAAGTACACATCCAGCCAGTTTAGAGAAACTCTCTCAATGTTAGCTTTATAGGTTCTGCCGGTTTCATCTCGCAGTAAGGGAACTGTATGGGAGGCTCGTGCACCTCAAAGGCACTGGGCTAAGAGTACCCCCGTTTTATCCCCGTATTTGTAAAGTTGGAACTTGTAGTACATGAAAGATTTTTTGCACATTAATGGATGGCTTTGTTGAGCGCCGCCTGCATCTCCAGGAATCGTGCGTGAGATTCCCCCATTGGACGATGGACAGGCCATCTCAGTGCGAGTACAGCCTGTCATTCAAGATGCACCACACATGTGTTCCCTGTAAAATAGTTATCTCCAAGTTATAATGCCCTGTTCAATGTAATTTCAGTTTGTTCAATGTAAACCGCACTGATGCAGAATAGCGCGGTATATAAGAGAATGTAAATAAATAAATAAGCAGTGGCATCTCATTGAAGGACTAGAAAAAGGGACTGTTACTTCTGGAGAGAGATATGCAACTGTGAGTATATACTTCTGGTAATTTTCTAAAAGGAATTCTTTGTATTAAAGCTAATTAATCTGTGAACCCACTATTTTTTTGTTAAATCAGTCAGGGCCTAGTAGCAGCAGTTTAAGTTTAAATTTAAAACACAGAGGAGAACTTTATGGTTACATTTCATACCCAGCAGAGAGCTTGTAGTTTAAATTTAATAGTCACTCAGGGCCTAGTAACAGCAAAGTACTTTTAGTTTAAATTTAAAACACAGAAGAGAGCTTTCTGGTTACATTTGGAACCCAGCAGAGAGCTTGTAGTTTACATTTAATAGTCACTCAGGGCCTAGCATCAGAAAAGTACTTTTAGTTTTAAAACACAGAGGAGAACTTTCTGGTTACATTTAGAACCCAGCAGAGAGCTTGTAGTTTAAATTTCATAAGAAGTTAGAGCCTAGCAGCAGCTAAGAGCTATAATTTAAATCAAATCAGAATATAGCTTAACTCAGCAGCACAAGACAGGGTACTGTGTAGCAGCCCTCTTTTAATAAGTGTTATTTCCCTCCCTCCCTCCCCTCCCCATACCCACCCACCCACCTACCCCTGGGATAATCATAGCTTTACAGGTACTTACACATCTTAAAAGACAGGAGGTGCTCTCAGGTGAAGCTCATTACCCAAATCAGTCATACACTAAGGACCTGAGATTAGTTAAACTTCAGGTGAACAAGGTATATTACACGTATTAGGTACAGTTTTATTAGTATAAATATCCATAGCAACCCTTAGTAAGTAAAGAACTTAGATCTAAACACAAACTTAAAACTAAGATGCAGACAGCAGTCCAGCAGCAGGATGGGGGCTTTCCAGTCTTTTGCATTGAGTGTCACATGTATGATTTTCTCCCAGTTGGTGAGAGGTCTTACGTGTGCACTAGGTGCAAGGAGCTCTTTGCTCTCAGGGAACGAGTCCGTTGTCTAGAGGCTAAAGTAGCAGACTTGAAAAGCATAAGACAGACAGAGAGGTACATAGACGAGACCTACAGGGATATAGTCCTGAGGTCCCACCTCCAGTCTGGCAGGATCCCTGTTGCCATGGAGGAGAGAGGTCACGTGACAGGAGAGCATCACCCTGGTGTGGCAGGAAGTGATCCTGTAACTAGGACCTGTCCTCCAGGTGATGTAAAACCCTCTCGCACCGAGGAAGTTTCTCCAGGGCCATGTGCCCATGAGGGAAGGGTTAGGACAGCCGTTATAGTTGGTGATTCGATCATTAGGCATGTAGATAGCTGGGTGGCTGGTGGACGTGAGGATCGCCTTGTAACATGCCTGCCTGGTGCTAAGGTAGCGGACCTCACGCGCCACCTAGATAAGGTCTTAGATAGTGCTGGGGAGGAGTCTGCTGTCTTGGTACATGTCGGTACCAATGACATAGGAAAATGTGGTAGGGAGGTTCTGGAGGCTAAATTTAGGCTTTTAGGTAGGAAGTTGAAATCCAGAACTTCCAGGGTAGCGTTCTCTAAAATGCTTCCTGTTCCACGCGCAGGACCCAAAAGGCAGGCAGAGCTCCGGAGTCTCAATGCGTGGATGAGACAATGGTGCAGAGATGAGGGTTTTGGATTTGTTAGGAACTGGGGAACATTCTGGGGAAAGGAGGGGCTCTTCCGAAGGGATGGGCTTCACCTTAACCGGGATGGAACCAGGCTGCTGGCATTAACCTTTAAAAAGGAGATAGAGCAGCTTTTAAACTAGATATTAGGGGAAAGCCGACAGTCGCCCAAGAGCGGATGGTTCGGAAGAATGTATCTTTGAAGGATACTACCAAAAGCAGAGAGGTTCCACAAAAGAGTAAAGTAGCCCAAATGCCCTCAAGTATGGAGCAGACAGAGCTTAAAGATCCCAAATTACCCATTTTTAACAATAGCCAAATTAATATGAGTAAAATACATTCTCTAAAATGCTTGTATGCAAATGCTAGAAGTCTAAAAAATAAGATGGGAGTTAGAATATATAACACTAAATGAAAGGTTAGATATGATTGGAATATCAGAGACATGGTGGAAGGAGGACAACCAGTGGGACACTGTGATACCTGGGTACAAACTATATTAATGATAGAGCTGATAAAATTGGTGGAGGGGTTGCTCTCTATGTTAGAGAGGGCATTGAGTCAGAAAGGATTAAAGTTTTGCAGGAAACAAAATCTGCTGTAGAATCTATATGGATTGAAATTCCATGTAAAAGGGGGAAGGCAATGGCAGTGGGGGGTGTACTATCGAGCGCCTGGCCAGAATGACCAAATGGATGATGAAATGCTCAAAGAAATCAAGGAAGCTAACAAAAGTTACAGCGCAGTAATAATAATGGGTGATTTCAACTACCCCGGTATCGACTGGGTCAGTGTCACATCAGGACATGCTAGGGAGATAAAGTTCTTAGATGAAATAAATGACTGCTTCTTGGAGCAGCTGGTTCATGAACCGACCAGAGGGGAAGCCATATTAGACCTAGTCCTTAGTGGAACACCAGATCTAGTGCAAGAGATAAGGTTGTTGGGGCCACTTGGCAATAGTGATCATAGCATGATTGCCTTTGATTTAATTAGTGGAGGAGGGATAGTAAGGAAATCCACAGTACTACCTTTTAACTTTCGAAAGGGAAACTATGATAAAATGAGGAAAACAGTTAAGAAAAACTAAAAGGAGCAGTTGCAAAGGTTAAAGACGTACATCAGGCTTGGCTGTTGTTGAAAAATACTATCTTGGAAGTCCAGACCAGCTGTATTCCACGCTTTAAGAAAAGTGGAAGGAAGTCCAAAAAACTGCCAGCATGGTTTAAAGGTGAGGTCAGAGAGGCTGTTGTTGCCAAAAAAGCATCTTTCAAGAAATGGAAAAAAGAGCCAAACGATGAAACCCGGAAACAGCACAAGCACTGGCAAGTCAAATGCAAGGCATTGATAAGGCAGGCAAAGGGAGAATTTGAGAAGAAGCTTGCTGCGGAAGCAAAAACATGAAGTAAAGACCTTTTCAAGTACATTCGTAGCAAAAAACCTTTGAGAGAGTCAGTTGGTCCATTAGATGATAAAGGGGTTAAAGGAGCACTAAGAGGCGACAAGGCAATAGCGGAGAGATTGAATGAATTCTTTGCTTCAGTCTTTACTGAGGAAGATGTAGGGATGTTACCCATGACTGAAGTGGTATTTAAAGATGCGGAAGAATTGAAGGAAATATCAATACATCGGGAAGATGTATTACAACTATTAGATAAACTGAAGAGTAGCAAATCACCTGGGCCGGATGGTATACATCCGAGGGTGTTGAAAGAACTGAAATATGAGATTTCAGACCTGCTATTAGTAATCTGTGAACTATCATTAAAATCATCTCTAATACCTGAAGACTGGAGGATCGCCAGTGTAACACCAATTTTTAAAAAGGGTTCCAGGGGTGATCCGGGAAACTACAGACCGGTGAGCCTGACATCAGTACCGGGAAAAATGGTAGAAACCATCATAAAGAATAAAATTACTCAGCATGTAGATAGTCATGACCTAATGGGAGACAGCCAACATGGCTTTAGACAAGGAAGATCTTGTCTTACTAATCTGTTATGTTTTTTTTAAGGAGTGAATTATCAGGTGGACAAAGGTGAGTCGGTTGATATTGTGTATCTGGACTTTCAGAAAGCCTTTGACAAGGTCCCTCATCAGAGACTTTTGGCAAAACTAGAGTCATGGGATAGGAGGCAGTGTACTATCGTGGATCAGAAACTGGTTAAAAGATAGAAAGCAGAGGGTAGGGCTAAATGGCCAATTTTCCCAATGGAGAAAGGTGAATAGTGGTGTACCCCAGGGATCAGTGCTGGGTCCGCTGCTTTTTGACATATTCATAAATGACCTGGAAAGTGGAATAATGAGTAAGGTTATCAAATTTGCAGATGACACAAAACTATTTAATGTTGTTAAAACCCAAGAGGATTGTGGGAAATTGCAAGAGGATCTTGATAAATTGGAAGACTGGGCATCAAAATGGCAGATGAAATTTAATGTGGACAAGTGCAAGGTTATGCACCTAGGGAAGAACAACCCAAACTATGGTTACACGATGCAAAGTTCCACATTAGGAACCACCACCCAGGAAAAGATTTAGGCGTCATTGTGGATACCATGTTAAAACCCTCGGCCCAGTGTGCAGCAGCGGCCAAGAGAGCAAATAGAATGCTAAGTATGATAAGGAAAGGAATGGAAAATAAAACAAAAGATATTATAATGCCTCTATATCGTTCCATGGTGAGACCGCACCTTGAATATTGTGTTCAATTCTGGTCGCCGTATCTTAAAAAGGATATAGCGATTTTAGAAAAGGTTCAGAGAAGAGCCACCAAAATGGTAAAGGGGATGGAAAGATACTCCTATGAAGAAAGGCTAAAAAGGTTAGGGTTCTTTAACCTGAGGGGAGATATGATAGAAGTCTATAAATTAATGAACGGAGTGGAATGGGTAAACGTAGATCGATTGTTTACCTTATCAGAATATAGAAAGACTAGGGGACATGCAATGAAGCTACAGGGTAAACTATTTAAGACTAATAAAATAAAATATTTTTTCACTCAACGTGTAATCGAACTCTGGAATTTGTTACCGGAGGATGTAGTAAAGGCTGTTAGTGTAGCTGGGTTTAAAAAAGGTTTGGACAAGTTCCTGGAGGAAAGATCCATAAACCATTATTAAGAAGGGACCCAGGATATCAATGCTTGAACCAATACAAACATTGTGGAACCTGTGTCCCTTGGGGAAACTGCTAGGTACATATGACCTAGATTGGCCACTGTTGGAAACAGGATACTGGGCTTGATGGACCTTGGTCTGACCCAGTATGGCATATCTTATGTTCTTATGTATATACTATAATATCCCCTCTCAATACAGCTTTTGCAATTTCCCAAAATAGTTTGGGAGTTTCTTGATGTTGCGAACTATTGCTAGAGTATGATTGCTACTGCTCTTTAATATAAGTTCGAAACCGTCTTTGTATAGTTCAAGGGAGAAGCGCCATAACCGCAAGCCCTCAGGTTGTTTGTACCAGTCAAAATCCACCCATATCAATGCATGGTCAGATATCTCTCCCCTGGCCCTATCTGGGCTTCCTCTACCCAAGAAAAGACATTCAGAGGTGAGTAAATAGTTAATACGGGCACTGATACCATGGGCTCTCGATAGATGAGTATAGTCTCTTTTGAGTGGGTGCAAAAGAGGGACGAGTGGCCTAGTGGTTGGGACACAGTACCTCAGGCCGGGGGGCCAGGGGTTCAATTCCCACCTGGGGACAGCAATCTCAGGCCAGAGGGACTGGGGTTTCTAGTCCTATAGGCACTCCTTGTGGCCTTGGGCAAGCCACTTAACCCTCCATTGCCTCAGGTACACATAGATTGTGAGCCCCTTTGGGTACAAGGGAAAGTATCCAGTACCTGTTTGTAGTGAATACATAGTGTAAACTGCTTTGATTGAAGGATAAGGCGGTATAGCAAACTGGTTAAATAAATAAAAGTCACCAGGGATCTATCACATTCAACCAATGGTGAAACCGCCTTAAAACATGTGTGCTGTAGGAGGAAGTGACATCAGCACCCAGGCTTCCCACAGCTTGAACAAGCTCCAGGCTGATCCCACATAAATGGAGGCAAAGAGGTGAGAATCTTCCCCCAATTTCACTGCCAGAATGTGTCTTCAGCAGAGGAGAAGCAGTATGTCAGCACATAAGCAGCTGGCAGAGTTGTGATCTCCATATGCTTCAAAAGAAGTTGTCAGGAGAGTGTGCACAAAATGGCCAATGGGGACCTGTGCAAGGCAGAATAGCTGTTAGATGCAGAATGGGGGTTGGGAGCTGCAAAGACTTTGCAGATGTGGTTGGGAGACCTCAGAGATGCCATTCAAACAGAGATAAAGAGGATGAAAAAAAGAGAGGAGGTGTGGCAGGATGTTGCAGTGCTGGGCATGTGCATTGAGGAGGTGGACAACTGTATTGATCAGTATACAGAGCTGAGTGTGTTCTGGGCCTTGCTGGATTTAGAGGGAACTGGCACTGACAAAAATAAGGAGAGCTTACATATGGATAGTGCTCATCAGTGTCTGTGTCCAGTCCGGGCAAATAGGCCACAGGCTATTGTGGCCCGTATGAGATCCTATAATATGAAAGAACAGCTGCTCACCGTCTCTAGGAAGCATTCACCCCTGAAATGGGAAAGTGGTCTGGTTGAACTTTACAATGATCTGTCAGCGGGGACGCTGTGATAATGATGGGACTTGCATGAAGTCACAGCATATCTGAGAGCAGGGCTCCATTACAAATGGCTTTTTCCATTTGGACTTTTGCTCACAGTGAAAGGCTCCTCCAACCGGGTTAAAACAGCTGTGGAAACCTGGAGTGCCTTAAAGGATTTTGGTATGGAAGATCTACCAGAACACCTGGTGGAGACGGGGAGGGGAGGGGAGGGGAGCAGAGCAGCAATAACCTCACTAAAATCACCCGGACAATAATGGCAATGAGTAGCAGCACAGGGTATACGATTGAAGAGGCTGTCCAAGCGGAAAGAACCGGGGACATCCCAGGCAGACAGCTGCAGTGCCCTAATAGGGACTCTGTGAGACACACTGGATAATAATGTCGGTATAGAGACTGGGGATCTAAGGGGGCATGCCAGTATATACTGCTCTGGCGGGGGGGGGGGGGAGGGTAATGTTTATGGTTAAAAGTTTATTGTTGGCTGTTGATGAGTGAGAATGCAGCCACTTGTTTGGATGAGGTAGCAGGGGAATGGAGAATATGAGTGGAATGGGGCAGGGGTTAAGAGTGGGAGGTAAGGCAGTGGGGAGGGGGGGCAGGGATTAGGGAGGAGAGAAGCGGGGCTCTGAGGGTGGTGGTCACTTCCATAACTTCACTCAATAGGAGTGGGACAACGGGGAAGGGGAACACATACAAACTTGGCACCGGAAGCCGTTACTTTACAAAAATTTTGTGGGAAGGATCAATTAATGCCAAAGGGCTCAACACGCCTCTGAAGAGGCAGCAATTTTTCTGGGAGATTGAAAGATTCCGGTGGGACATAATTTTGTTTCAGGAGACCCATCTCCAGAAAAAAGATGAGTGACTGCTACAGCATGCAATATATCCCCAACAATTCTTTGGAGGTATCCAGGGAAGAGAAGGGGGGGGGGGGGAGTGTGGGGTGGCAATATTGATAAGGAAGGGCTGGCCCATTCAAGTGAAGGAGGTGGTGTGGGATGGGGAGGGTAGGGTGTTGATAGTGCATGGGAACTGGAATGAAGAAAGCATGATAGTGGTCAATGTCTATGCTCCAAACAGCAGGTTTCCTTTTGGAGGGAGGTCAGTGAGTTGATGAAGCATGCGGTTGGGAAATTAATTCTGGGGGAGATTTTAACTTGACCTTAGTCCTGTAGAAGGATAAACAAACACCAGAGGAGGGAAGGGGGAGGAGCCGCTGCATAATCTGAGGTCTGATGAAGCAGCATCAGTTGGTAGATCTCTGGAGGGGATATAATAGGGATAGGCGGGACTATACTTTTTACTCGCATCCGCATAATAGCTATAGTCATATAGACTACATAATGATCGATAAAGCATGGACCCTACACATTGAAGAAGTGGAGCTGGGAAATATCACCTGGTCAGACCATGCCCTGGTATGGGTGGAAATAAGGGAAGGCAGAGGGAGTGGAGGGACCCAGTTCTGGAAGCTTAATGAGGGGCTCTTGAAGTGAGAGGAAGTGGTCAAGGATGTAACAGGGTGCATTAGTGAATACTGGCAGATAGGTGGGCAAAGTAGTGCTCTGGGAGGGTATGAAAGCTGCGGTCCAAGGGCATTTGATAATGGGCTTTGGCACATCAATTTGATAGGGTCAGACAGTGTTATTATGAGTGGGGGATAGGACTGGTTGACTTCTTGCACATAAGATGAAGAGAGGGAAGTACTGGCAATGGTTATTTTTATTTATTTATTTAACTAGGCTTATATACCGCTTTTCTAACAGTCAAACAGTGCACATTCAGGTACTGTATATATATTTTTCCCTTGTCCTCAAAGGGCTCACAATCTTTATTTTTGGTACTTGAGGTAACGGAGGGTTAAGTGGCTTGCTCAAGGCCACAAGGAGCACCTATGGGAGTAGAAACCCCAGTCCTTCCACAACAAGGTTGCTGTCCTCTAGCAGGATTTGAACCCCTGGCCCTCTGGTAACTTGCCCCAACCACTAGGCCACTCCTCCCTATAATGGTTACCACAATTAATGGGGAATTGGGAGAAGTTTTAAGTCTAGAGAACCTAATTGGGGACCAGCTCTGGCAATTCTACACAGCCTTGTATGCTGTCACAAGGTGGACCTAACAGAGCCTGTACAAATGGAGATCAGCATGGAAGATCAGGGAGAATCTGACAGCATAAATAGAAACCTGTCAGGCGGTTGCTATAAACAACCAGGACACACGTGGGTAAGGGCTAGGAAGACACACCCAGGTAGCAGGGGAATGGAGTTTTCATTACCTGATGGGGATCAGCTGGGAGGAGGTGGAGCCCAGAGACACGTACATAAAACACGCTCACAAACAGTTAAGGAGGAGAGGCAGCGGCAAGGGCAGCAGCAGCCGCGGAAGGAATGGAAATGGAATGAGAAAGAGAGAGAAAGAGAGAATGAACCATTGGGTCAGCATGAGAATCAACAGGAAAGTCTGACTGAAGCAAGCTATTTCTGTTCCACTTTATCCTTCTGTTATATGCCCGGAGTGGCTTTTGTTATTTGTTTTGCCAAAAGAAGAAAAACCTCGTGGACGGGGAATAAAGCCCTGATTTGAAATTGAAGTTTGTGCATAAGTGATTCTTATCAAAGAAGGTACAACTACTACTCCCAGAGGGCCAGGCAGGGCTGTCTGCATCTCTTACAGAGCCAAGAGGAGTCATCATCTTGTAATACCTGACCCCACCGGTAGGGCCCCCTGAGGGTGTGACAATGCCCAGGAGCCAGGGATCATGGGCGACCAACAGGAAGGGAGATGGAGCTACCCGTGTTGGGAAAGGAAGCCCAAGCCACCCTGGAGGAGGATATTAGTAGGGAGGAAATGCAGGCAGTCATACAGAAGTAAGCGAACGGGAAGGCCCCTGGGTTAGATGGGTTATCGGGAAGTTTCTACAAGGTCTTTGAGGATGACCTGCTGGGAATGAGGAGGGTCTTTAATGAGGTAGGGGGGGAAAGGAAGAGATTGTCTGAAGACATGTTAACGGCAGGTATATCAATCATTCTGAAAGCAAGGATGGGATCCCCTAGAATGCAGGTAATATACTGGCCCATCTCATTGCTAAATGTTGACGTTACATTTCTGGCTAAAGTCTGCAAACAGACTAGGACGATGGATGCCTCACCTGACTGACCCCGATCAGATGGGCTTTATTGGTGGGTGACAGGCTTCTGACAACAAAGTGAGTGCTGACCGGGGTTTGGTTGCTCCAGCAATGAAAGGAGTGGGAGATGCTATTATTGATCGAGTGGACTGGGGCTTTTTTTTTCTAGTAATGCAGAAAATGGGGTTTGGGTCATGATAACTAGAATGGGTGCAGGCCTTGTATGAGGCGCAGAAGGCCAGAGTTAAACTTAATGGCTGCTACACGGAGACCTTTCAGCAGGGCTAACCCTTGTCCCCAATGCTCTTTGCCTTGGTGGTAGAGCCCATGGCACAGGTGATATAGGAGTGTGCTGATATTTGGGGGTGGAGGTTGAGGGGAGCAACATAAAATTTCATTATTCGCAGATGATCTTATGCTTCTGGTAACTAAACTGGAACAATTCCTGGCCAAAGTGATAGAGGTAGCGCAGTAATATGGAACGGTTTCCGGATGTAAGATGAACCTTGCGCCTCCAGGCACACGGACCATCACAGCAGAGCTCAATTGCCATCAGGGTAAGAGGCAGGAAACAGAAGGCCTCCCTGCCCCCCCACTGCAAGGACATCAGGCCCAGAACTCAAGCTGCCATAAAGGTAAGCACCTCCAGGTGTGCCCGTGCCTCGTCAGAGGGCCCTTTGGTGTAGCCCTTGGTGGGGACCTTAAGCGGGGATGAATCAACAGCACAACCCTTCAACAGCCTCTACTGTGCACACAAGACAACCTAGCCAGAAACAACAAAGACTCAGCACAGCTCCCCTGGTGCCCACAGGACAGTCAATGCTAATGTGCATGTAAGTCACTAACACTATGAATACAGACTCAATGTTACAGTATTAATCCAATATACTCCACCAGAAACATTATTACTCTAATGCAGTGTTCTGAGCACAACTGATCAAAAAGAACTAAAATCTCCAGGAGAATCACTGCCTGCTTTCTCTGTCAAAGGTGAGCCCTCTAAATACACCTCCCTGTCACTACATGAGCAAACACAGCAACAAGAATGTTGTACTCCCAAAAATGGCTCACACTCCTCTGCCTCACCACCCTAGTCATAGGTGGTCTAACTGCTCACTCGACTCTCTCCTGCCTAAACCCTATTATCCACTCCCCGAAACCCATAACACCTGCTCCTAGGCTCACACAAACCACGCACTACAATAGACAACATGTTCTTCTCTTCCACATTCCCACAGGCCCCCCCCTACTGAGCTACCAATCACGCACAACACTCACTCAAATGTAGCCTGATCAACGCAGGTTCCACCCGCAATAAAATTCAGACTCTCTCCGACCATATCACCAACGAGAGAATAAACCTGCTATGTGTCACTGAGACTTGGTTCATGTACTCTGATCAACACCCATAACATCCATAACTGCCCACATAGCAACAGCAGAGGGGGCAGTGTCTGCCCCTCTTGAACAAGCATCTGAGCTTCACCACTGCAAGCACAACCTCTTCACAAGGCCTGGATACCCTCATCATAGCTAACAAGCAATTCATCATCTGCCTCATATACAGAGCATTGCTTCACAATGCTGATGAACTGGACACCCTGCTGGAGACAGTCTGCTCTCATTCCTCATACAAACACTACCTCATTCTTCTCAGTGACTTCAATCTCCCTTCAGCGAACATCAGCCAATGCAATGCTTTCCTCCAAGCAATGAGTGATCTACAATACATGCAGCTCATCACCATCCCAACGTACTCCAAAGGGAGGAACCCTTGATCTGCTCTTCCTCCCTACCCACCTACTCACCACACCACATTCATCCCACATCCATCCCCGTCCCCTGGTTGGATCACCATGTAATAACTTTCACATTACCTCACCTTCATCTCAGCTACAGTCCTTGTACTGAAACCCCCACAACAATAGGATTCCTGGCCTTCAACGAACCCTCCATCAATAAGAGCTTCCCAGCCCTAGAAGGCACACCACAAAGCACAGTTTAGAAAGGTGTTGAAACACCACCTCTTCCTACTGCATTACCCTGATGACTGCTCCTCTAGAACCGATGCATCGAGCTGACCAAAGTAGCACAAATGGACACCCTAATTACTAAGGCACAGATGTAAATAGTTACCCTCGTTCCTAATCCAAGTTGTACCACCTGTTTATTGTAAACGCAGATCATCCTTATGAAATGTGTATGTTAAATGTTCTATGTGAACCACACTGATGTGGTTAGCGCAGTATATAAGAAACTGTAAATAAATAAAGCACAGACCTTGACTCAATGGTAGCTACATGGAACTCTATCCCACGAGCTCCTTCCAAAGCATGTCAACCCCACGCACCCTGGTATTCCATCCATCTCAGGGAACAGAAGCGTGTACTTCAAAGAATCTAACGCCGATGGAGAAAGTCCAAGGACCCTCAGCTACAGACCAACTACTTGGCCATGCTTATAGCCTACAGCAACAATATCCTCAATGCCAAATGTGAACACCATAACATCCTCCTCTGTGCCCTCAACAAGCCGAGGGAACTCTTCAATATGGTCAGAACCCCCACGAGAGACCCTACCCAGCCTCATCAGAACCACACTCTCAATTGAGTGCCTTTTGATGAACTACAGGAGGCATATGGGTTACAGAGAGCTGACCTCTTCCAATATCGGCAGGTGATACATTTTATAGAGTATAAATTGTGGAAGGGAGATGTGGGGAGAGATTACACAGAGTTAGAGGCAATTTGGTATGAAAAAAAGAGCATACGAGGATTAATTATTGCCCTTTACAAAGCAGTGAGGGGGTTGGCATGGACCAAACATACTGTAGGTACATGGGGGACTGGGAGCGTGAGTTGGAAATGGAACAATCTGGGATTAGTTTCGGAGGGTGCCCTTATCAGTAGCCCTTCGGGAAAACTGATATAACATGCGTTGGTACTATACTCCCCTGTGATTGCATAAAATGTTTGCAGGGGCAACAAAAAGCTGTTGGAGGGAGTGCGGGGATGAGGGGTCCTTCTACCATATTTAATGGACCTGCCCCAAGATAATCTTCTGGGGCATGGTGAAGAAATGGATTAATTTGGTAGTGAGGGTGGGGGTGAAGTTAGATCCTTTTATTTGTCTTCTAGGCTGGTGGAAGATGGGGGGCCCGTGGAAGGGTAAGAAACAGATCATGGCATGCTTGATTGTGGCTAAATGTGAAATAGCTGCAAAATGGAAGCAACTGGAACCACCAACGCAAGAACACTGCAAGATGCGATTGAGTCATTCTGTTAATGGAGAAGCTGACAGCACAAAGATAGCAGTGAATAGAATGTTTTGAAGCAGATTGGCGTGATGTAATAGCTTATTTTAGGAATTGGGAAGGGTGGGGGAGGGGAAGGAGGGGTATAGAGGGATCCGGAGGGGAATAAAGTACTTATGTGAAAATGTAGTGCACGTATATTTCATAATACACCAAATGTATAGTTACTTTGTTTGTATTGAAGTGTTGTGGTGTTACCAATAAAATTCTAAATTAAAAAAACAAAACATGTGTGCTATGTTCCCGGGTTCCCTGCTCCTGAAGCGATATCCTCCCATCACGATTTCATTCCGAGAGCTGTTCCAATTTTGAGGCCATATATGTTACAAAGAGTCAGTGGGCAGCCTTCTAAATCTCCCCATATTATTACATATCTACCCCAAGTATCTAAGATCTCAGTTTTACACATAAAATATATACATTTGTGTATTAAGATCACTACACCGCCTTTCTTGCCCTGTGCAGGTGCTCCAAAAACCTAGGCCATCCAGTTTCATCTGAGTTTAACATGCTCTGCAGCGGTCTAGTGCATCTCCTGGAGAAAGACTTATGTCGCATTTCTAACGTGCTAATACATGTAAAACTTTATAACATTTAATTAGGGAGCCTAACCCACAAGTATTCCAAGAGATGACGCTCAACCCTTTTCCAGGACCAGTAGTTTCTGATATCTGTTGCTTGGGAAAAAAAAAAACCAGCCTGGAGCCTCCCCTTCCCACCTCTGTCGAATGACATGGGTTGGTATGCCTGCGTAGCATGGTCTACAGCCTTGATCAAAAATACAGCTTCCCATCCCCCCATTTCCCTCCACCTAAATGTTTCCTGTATCTTTGTACCAAAATCCTCCCATTTATTTAGTATCTCTCCGGGCTTTTTGTCCCAACCCACCCATCACCCCTACCCGTCTCTCACTCTCCCCACCCTCTACCCTTCTCATGTTCCAAATCATGAATCATGTCACAATGTGTCAAGGGTCCCCCCCTCTCCGCTCACAACACCCCCAACAGCACTATACAATCTGGCCCTCCTTCCTTTCCCCACACTTATTCTTCAACCAACCCCTCTCCCCCCGACGTATACGTCCTTAATGCAGTGCTGAAGATCTTAAACAGAGATTTAAGTTTGTGGCCCTTGCTTTCGGGTTTCTTGACTAGGGCGTATTAATATGCTTAAGATGTTACTTCTTCTTGTTTATGCAGCTCCCCATCCGGATTCCCAGATCATTTTTTAAAGCAACCCAGCAGGCCTTTAGCAACTTTATATGGCAGGGACACCAGCCGAGAGTGAGCTGGTCCACACGTGTACGTCCCAAAGATTTGGGGGGGGGTCTCAGGCTTCCAAATTTAGAACTATTGTCGCTGCTCCTGTCTCCTACTGTGAATGGCTAATATTAACTCAGCGTGGGTAGCTACAGAGTCCAATGGGTAGCCCCGATTCCATTGGCAGCTATCCCCTTTATCCAGGCGACTCATGATAAACAGCTAGTTCTCTCCCATATTTTTCTAGGCCTGGTATGGTATGGCGCATGTAAGAGCTGTCAGATCTCACCACAGTACTCTCCATACACTGTGCTTTCATCTTTCCCCTATGTTCACAATTTTGGGGCTCAGTTCAGTGCTTCCAGCAGAATGTTACATTTGTCAACCCTTTTAATCAATCGACTTTCATCACTAAATCACATTTGAAACAATTGAAGGGTACCTCCGTCTCATATTTTCAGTACTTTCAGTTTTGCCATTGTTTTGAGAGGCCTCCAAACTTTTGAGGAGAGTGTGCGGTTGCCCAGGCCCTGGGAACGTGTGTGTTATTTGAATCAAAGCAATTCACACAGTTATTAGCTAGGTTATATAAAGCTTTCATCTTGGAGTTGCCTACTGGATCCGCACTTCCCGCCTACAGAGTGAGCTGGAATTCTGATCTTCCAGATAAAACAAACATGTTTTGGATTGATGTGTTTCACTACTCCCATACCTGTTGCATCTCACTTTCTTTGGTCAATATTCAGTTGCGTATTCTATTCCACGTATCTGTTTTAGCTGTGGATTTGTTCCGTTGGGACGTGCAGATGACTGTGTGGTCACCATGGTGATTTCTCCCATATATGGTGGTCCTGTCCAAAGATTCAATTATTCTGGTCTCAAGTAAATAACCACATTATGCAAGATTTGGAGGTACATTTCTCTTTTGAGCTAGAAGCGTGTATGTTAGGCTATATATCCCCTCAGACTCTCTTCCAGCAGATTTTTATCGACTTGTCAATTGCTTACTCTTGGCAGCACACTCAGTTATTAGCCAGTACTGGAAGAGACCCATTGCCCCCCTGCTGCAGAATGGATGGTGAAGGTATGGGATATTTTCTGGATGGAAAAGCTTACTGCTGACCTTAGAGGGAAGCTGGACTTGGTGGTATGTTTCTGGACCAAATTCCTCCCCTTAACCAAGTGAACTTCTATATAACATTGGACACAGGCCAAGCTCTCATATGTGTGTCTCACTTTTTGAGTGGAACCATGTACTTTCCTCCTCTTCGACATATTTACTACCCTTCTTACAAACAGCTGCTTCTGTGGATGCTTCTTGGGTTTGGAGAAGTAGAGCAGATGAGGGGGGATTTAGGGGGTGGGACTAGAGGGGATATGGGATGAGGAAGGGGAAGGAAGGGTATTTTAGGGGAAAGGGAGAGGTTGACTTTATTTGCAGAAGCATTAGGGTCCTTATGACCAACTACAGAGGACTCAAGAGGGACTTTGTGTAATTTTTGGATGCATGCTTGTATGTTCTCTGATTTATTGTTTGCCCTCTCTCCTCTTTGGGGTTTTTGCAGGGGATCCATAGAAAGGTTGAAAAAGGGGGGGAGGGGTTAGCAGGATAATTTGCACTTTATGTGATGTTTGCAAAGGCGCTCTTTCCATTCTGTTACCAGTTTGTGTCTTGATGTTGATGAAGTATCTTTGTAATATTATTGACCTCAATAAAATTATTTATACAAAAAAACATGCCCCCCACATGCATAAGCACACACCCTCCCTCAATATATCCATACCCTTCTTTTCCTCTCCCCACACACTTTCAGGATCCCCAGGGTCAACCTCCCAAGGCTACTGCCAGCCAATCCAGAATGACGAGAACCACCTCATGCCCCTGTGTAGAAGATAACCCGTAATGGGTCAGTTAACTGGCTCCAACAAACCCTCAAAGGTGGTCTCTGGCTGCCCAAAGTTCCAAATCATGGGCCATGGGACCAGGCATAGAGGGCCAAAGTCCCACCATGAAGTGTTCCCATCAAGGCCTGTTAAGTTGCTCCCACCTCTCCCAGGAACCTTGGTATTCAACTCCCACCCAATCCCCAGGCACAACTATCAACCCCCTTGTGCATTCATACTAACATCCATTTCAAGTGCCCCCCTACCCGTTAATCTTTATCTTCCATCCACACATGTTCCTTTCAACCCCTCATTCTACCCCTTTCTCTCCATCAATTTTCTCACACTATTCACCTTGCTTTTCCCCCTCCTTCAAGTTACAATATACAGGCAATCTCTCATCCCCTTCTAAACATTAAAGTATACATTTCAGGCAGAAGAGCAGATGTCAAGGCAGCCTAAATTGTCTCCAGCTCGTATGAGCAGTAAGCCTTCCTGGCCTCTCAGTTACGACTGTTGTCCTCTTTTGTGCTGGTTTGTAAAAGTGCATCGTCAGTGCTGCCGACAGTTTGCGTTCTTTGCCCCCAAACCCACTCTATTCCAGATTAGGGCCTTTAGGCTTTCCTGCATCCATTTGTTCAGGCAACGTCGGATATTGAAAGATGTTGTTGGTCCGTGTCTGTCAGCTGCGTCTACAAAAGATGTCCCAGCACAAGCAAGATCTATCAAGTGTGCAAACCCCCATTTCTACATCAGTGTGTTGAATGCCGAATGGCATGCCATCTCAAGGGTATTTCCCAGCAGTGTCAGGGTGCCACTGGCAGCAAGCCCTGTAGGTGCTGAACTGCTATGACAGCGGAGTCTAAAGTCCTGCTAGTTCCATTATAGAAAATTCACAGATGAGCTGGATACTGGACCACCAATTGTATTTTTTCCTCCACTAAACATTGGCAAATAGGTGCATAGGTTCAATGCTGCTGAATAGTTTTGATAAATGCGCAAAGTCCCTCGTGTGTGATGGGGCCCTGGCTCCTAGCAGCGCATAGCACCTCATCTTTCAGCACATAGTTTAGAAATCGCACCAGCACAATGTGTGGTCAGTGCTCAGAGGGTCTAAATGGGCCTACTCTGTGTGCTCTCTAGGCCGCATCCTGGTCCGAAAGGTAGGACTTGGGGAAATAGAGTTTCAAGATAGCCCCATAATTCTCCTTCTTTGACTGAGTCCGGAACACCGACAAACCGTAGATTGTTTTACCAGCTTCTATTCTCTAAATCATCAAATTTGGCTTCACGGGCTGAGATTTGTTCTTGCATTCAATGTATTTCCTGCTCAATACCTGCTGCGACATTTTCTGTCTTAGAAATCCTCAGTTCGGCTTCCTGCAGTCGACCACAGACTATTTCAAAAGCTTTATTCAGAGAGTCAAGCTTGCTGGTTAAGACATCAAATTTAGCAGCACGGGCTCCAAGCACTGCAGTAGTCATTTCTTCCACTAAAGCAGTTTGTGCTGATGACTGTAGGGAAGGTGTTGCTCTGCCATTTTAGGTAGTGTTAGCCCCACTTTCTCTCTGTCTTGGCAAGTTGATTTCATCCCGCTCAGGCACCGAAATCTACTGGGAGGAAACATACATCTCCGGGTGTTGTTCTGCTCACAGTTAGGGAGCCCAATTCACTTAAACGGGGTGTTTGAAGGGCCTGAAAAGAGGGGGGGGGGGGGCTGGAGAGAGAACAGAAAATGTCTGCTCTCCTTCAGCACATCACATAACCCTTGGTCTGATTCTTTTTTTTTTTTTTTTAAATTTAAACTTTATTGAGTTTTTATATTATATACAAATTTATTTATTTATTTAGCTGTATTTATATCCCGCTTTTCACCAGGTCAAAGCGGTCAACTGGGGGATACATTTTAACACGAGGGGATATGAGACGCATACACTAATACTTACAGGGAACATGGGCAATGGAGGGTTAAGTGGCTTGCCCAAGACCACAAGGAGTGCCTATAGCAGGGGTCTCAAACTCAAATTGCTTTGAGGGCCAAATGAGGACTTGTAAAGTAACCCGCGGGCCACATAAGATGTGGGGCCTCATTTGCATAAATATTTGCATAATGTTACCATACAAAGCGCAGACGTTAATGATGCACATTTCCCAGTGCTGACATATTCCAGTTAATAAATTCAAAATAGATATTTTTCTACCTTTTGTGCATTTTTTTTTCAGTTGCAATTGTTCCAGCCACTTTCTTCTGGTTTCTTCGTGTCTTCTGCTAACTCTCCATCGTCTGCTGTCCATTTGTCCTTTCTTCTCTCTTCTAGTTTTTTTTTTCCATTCTCTCTCTACATCTGCTTTAACATACTAATCTTTCTCCTTTTGCTCCTTCCTCATTCCTATTTCATCCACCCAAATTTTACCCCTCCATCCTCAGTCACCACTTACTCTCCCAATACCCGGCCAATTGTAGATTTTTCTTCCCTTCCACACAAAATATTTTTCCCCACTCCATTTCACTCTCCCAGCCCCATCCCATTCTAATCCTCCCCCAACATCAGCTCCCTTCTAGTTCCAGCCCCACCCAGCATCCGCTCCCTTCTAGTCCCCGCATCAGCCCATTTCCAGTCTTATCCTAGCTGCACCATCAGCCCATTTCCTGTTCTAGCTCCCCCCACTAAGCCCATTTCCAGTCCTAGCAACCCCTCCAGTCCATTACCATTTCTAGCCCCCCCATAGCCCATTACCAGTCCTAACCCAGCAACCAGCCCACCTCCAGCCCTAACCCCCATCTGCCCATTTCCAGTCCTAGCCCCCACCATAGCCCATTACCAGTCCTAACCCCCCTCCCCCCTGCTGCCATTAGCCCACTTCCAGTCCTAACCCCCCATTACCCCATTTCAGTCTTAGCACCTCGGTAGCTCATTACCAGTCCCAACTCCCCCCCATCAGCCCACCTCCAGTCCTTCCTAAACCCCATCAGCCCATTTCCAGTCCTACCCCCCCCCCATTAGCCCAAATAAATAAAATTAAAAAAAAACCCAGAATCAACTGTAAATTAAAAAAAAAACTGGCTTCTGCTGCTGCTGCAGCCGTGGCAGCAGCAAAATCAGCTGTCCTGCGGCCCCTTCCCCTCTGTCCGGAAGAGCCCTGAGTCTGCTCCATCAGCGGTGGGCTTTTCAAGCCGCGAAGAGAGTATTTCCCTCTCGTGCGGCTTAAGCGTATTAACTTTTCAAGCCACGCGAGAGGGAAATACTCTCTTCTCCGACCTGTCCTGCTGCGCTTCGTTGCCAAACAGATACGCGCACTTCTTGCGGCTCTCTTGCCTGTGGAGAGAGTGAGAAGGGAACTGTTAGCCATGCCGAAGCGCCGCTCTAGCAGGGGAGGGGGATCGCGGGCGCTTTGCACGCACTCGCTCTGCGCTCGGACCCGAGCTCTTACGCTGGAACGAGTAGCACTGGCTCCAGCACACACATCAGGTTGCCCATGCTGGAGCTGGAGTTGGTGCTTCGTGCGGAACTGCGGAGACACTGGCTGGACTCGGACTCCGCGGCTGAACCCTCCCTCCTTCACTTCCGCTGGGTGACACCCGGCAGCTCACACACACATTTGGCCCGGGGGGTGGGGGGTATCTTATCTTTCGCAAGTCAGAAACAACAAAAAGGAGGGTCTTGTTAAAATAAAAAAAACGCAAGAATAAAGACCGACGGGGGGGGGGGGGGGGGGGTGGATTAGAAGTTTTAGGATCTCGGCTGTCTGCCACTGAGAATCGCGTGGGGGTTGGAGGTGCTCAGTGTATATTATATGTTCAAATATCCTGCATCGGGATAGGCGTTAATTAAGGAGATAGTAGCCAGTAACAAGAGAAGCTCCGAACTAGAGATCAGCTTTCAGGATTTTTTTACATCGACCTTTAAGGTTCATTTCATAGACTATAAAGAACTAGCCAGATCTACAACTTCCTACAATCAGTTTCAGAGCTCACAACAGCACCTCAATTCGCCTCTTTACTTTCTGAAGCTAAGAGCCCTGAGTCTGCTCCATCAGCGGCGGGCTTTTCAAGCCACGAAGAGAGTATTTCCCTCTCGCGCGGCTTAAGCGTATTAACTTTTCAAGCCGCACAAGAGGGAAATACTCTCTTCGCGGCTTGAAAAGTCCACCGCTGATGGAGCAGACTCAGGGCTCTTCCGGACAGAGGGGAAGGGGCCGCGGGACAGCTGATTCTGCTGCTGCCACGGCTGCAGCAGCAGCAGAAGCCGGTTTTTTTTTTTTTTTTAAATTGACAGTTGATTCTGCAGCAGAAGCCAGGGGTTTTTGTTGTTGTTTCCTTCCGTCGCGGGCCGCACAAAGCTTTCTGGCGGGCCGCATGCGGCCCACGGGCCGCGTGTTTGAGACCCCTGGCCTATAGGATTAGAAATCCCAGTCCCTCCGGCCTGAGATTGCTGTCTCCAGGTGGGACTTGAACCCCCGGCCCTCCAGCCTGAAGTACCTTGTCCTAACCACTAGACCACTCCTCCCCAAATATCTCCAAACCAGGTCAACTATGACCATTAACCACCAGCATTCCCCGGACAGTCCCCCCCCTTCTTATATTTCCTCCCCACTCTCCTTAAACAGCCATTCTGTTAAAAGTACAGTAATTAGGCGTCCTTGTGGATACCATGTTAAAACCCTCGGCCCAGTGTGCAGCGGCGGCCAAGAGAGCAAATAGAATGCTAGGTATGATAAGGAAAGGAATGGAAAATAAAACAAAAGATATTATAATGCCTCTATATCGTTCCATGGTGAGACCGCACCTTGAATATTGTGTACAATTCTGGTCGCCGTATCTTAAAAAGGATATAGCAATTTTAGAAAAGGTTCAGAGAAGAGCCACCAAAATGGTAAAGGGGATGGAAGGCTACTCCTATGAAGAAAGGCTAAAAAGGTTGGGGCTCTTTAACCTGGAAAAGAAACGGCTGAGGGGAGATATGATAGAAGTCTATAAATTAATGAACGGAGTGGAACGGGTAAACGTAGATCGATTGTTTACCTTATCAGAATATAGAAAGACTAGGGGACATGCAATGAAGCTACAGGGTAAACTATTTAAGACTAATAAAAGAAAATATTTTTTCACTCAACGTGTAATCAAACTCTGGAATTTGTTACCGGAGGATGTAGTAAAGGCTGTTAGTGTAGCTGGGTTTAAAAAAGGTTTGGACAAGTTCCTGGAGGAAAGGTCCATAAACCATTATTAAGAAGGGACCCAGGATATCAATGCTTGAACCAATACAAGCATTGTGGAACCTGTGTCCCTTGGGGAAACTGCTAGGTACGTATGACCTAGATTGGCCACTGTTGGAAACAGAATACTGGGCTTGATGGACCTTGGTCTGACCCAGTATGGCATATCTTATGTTCTTATGTAATTCACATTTCAATTACCCCATAAGCATTCAGAAAGTGCCCTTCTGGGTTTACATTGGTCCCCTTAGCCCTCTAATCATTGCCACATGCATCTGCACTTGTGTTCTGCCTTCTCTCCCCGCCCTTTCTTTTGAGCAGTCAGTCTGTGCAGCCAATTATAGGGTAGCTAGGTGGCTTCTATAATTATCTACTACAGGTAGTGTCATCCGATAGCAGTGTGCAGCTATCTCACACCTCGCCACCACTGTGCAATGTGCCACTTCTCCTTGCTGGTGTCTTGGGATCATATCTACCTTTTTGTGGAGCAGAAAAATCACAGCTGGTGTGGCATCTGCCAACCCCCAATTTTTTCCCATACCCCAATAATTTTGGACCACTCTGCATCCCACATGTGGAAATATGTACCCCTCTTCCCGCGCTGTCTCCAACAGCTCCCCAATCCTCTAGTGCCTGCTTGAGCTAACCGTACAGGTGTGAGGTAACATCCATTCGGTTTTATATCCATTCCCTAAGAGATGTGTTGCTATTAATAGCTTTGCCACCCTTTTAACAATCTTGTCCCATTCAGCCAGCTCCTAGGATACCCCTAGATCTTCCTCCCACTTATACATGTTGCCCAACTTTTCCCCCCTTCCTCCACAGTATAATTGGAATATTACTCCCTTGTTTCCCCAAGAGGCATATGCCCTCATAACACCCATTTTCCTTATGTAATTCAGTCCAGACCTCCCTCCTTTGCAAAATGTTCTGGATTTATAGATAGCTATAGCGCTCCCCTTCTGTCCGGTGGTATAGGTCATGCATTCCTTTCCAAGGGCCAAATTGTCCCCTTGTATTTTAATTAAGAGACCCAACAAAGGCCCTCTATTTCTCACCACTTGAGACATGCTCATCCCGGGCCTTCACCCCTGTCCAAAACAAGCTGCTAGCAGCATTATGGCTGATAACTCTTTACCTGCCATAAACATTTGTCTCTGCTGATGCCACAGTCCCATAGTGAAGTGTACAAAGAGATTTGGACCCCACTTGCATCCCTTCTACCACATTAAGATATCTAATGATTTGGCATCTGTCAATAATTCTTCTATAGTCACCCATTGCCAATCTCTGAAACCAAGAGTGGGCTGCCTTTAACTGTATTGCTTTGCAATATTTAATAAAATCAGGGAGCCCCAAGTCCTCCCTCACTTCAAGCCCCATGCATCACATTTAATGACACCCTAGGGACCCAATTCTTCCAAACAAACTGCCTTACTTTTTCCTGCAACTGTAACAGGGTCCAAGTGGGTATCTCAATGGGGAGGACCTGAAGGAGGTACAGAAACTGCAGTAGTAACAGCATCTTCACCGCCACAGTTCTGACCAACCAAGAAAGAGGTTTCTTTGTCCAGTCACTCAGGGGAAAGTCCACCTCCTGTACTAGCTTTACATAATTCATTGTGTATAGTTCCCTATGGTCATTTCCTGTATAAACCCCAAAATAGCAAATGCTTTTTTTTCACCCAGCAGAAGGGTAAAGGAGTCTTGTAGGTGTCTCTGTAAACTATCAGGGACAGTTAAATTCAGAATGGTGGATTTATCCCAATTTAAACAAAACCCCAAAAGTCATCCATATTCTCTTAATTCCCAAATTAGTAGAGGGAGGGAGACAGTAGGTCTAGACACAACCAAGATCACATCGTCTGCAAACAATGCTTGCTATTCCTTGTCCCCCACAGCTTTCTCCCATATGTCCTGACTCATCCAAATTTGAGCCACTTAGCGCTTCGTTGTGATCACAAACAGCAGGGTAGACAGTAGGCATCCCTGTCTTATGGCCTTCAGACAACATCCACAAACATTAACAAAAGCGAGGGGCATGTTAAACAATTTTCAGAAGAATGTGTTCATGAGGAACTAGCTAAACTAAAAGTGGACAAAACAATGGGATCAGATGGGATACATCTGAGAATACTGAAGGAACTTAGGGGATGGTCTAACAGTTCCATTGACTGACCTTTTCAATGCCTCTTTGGAGTTTGGGATGGTAAAGGACTGGAGAGGAGCACACGTGGTTCCTTTACATAAAAGCAGCAGTAAGGATGTGGTTGAAAACTACAGGCTAGTTAGTTTAACCTTGGTGGTATTGGAAACGCTGCTGAAAGAGAAAATAGTGAGGTTTTTGGAGTCCAGCAGATTACAGGATCCGAGGCAGCATGGATTCACCAGGGGCAGGTCTTGTCAGACAAATCTGATTGATTTCTTTGACTGGGGGTCCAGGGAATTGGACCAAGGGAGAGCTCTAGATATGATGGATTTAGATTTCAGTAAAGCCTTTGACACCGTTCCTGACAGGTGACTTATAAACAAACTGAGCACCCTAGGGATGGACCCTAAAGTTACTGCAAGAAATTGGTTGAGGGAAACAAAAAAGGATACAGGAAAGGGAATGCAGTTTGAGGAGGAGGTTATGAGTGGTGTGCCCCAGGAATCGGTCCTTGGTCCAATTCTTTTTAACATCTTTGTTAGTGATAGTGCAGAAGGGCTGTCAGGTAAGGTTTGCCTCTTTACGGGTAAAGCATAGTTACACACCTGTAAGAGGTGATCTCCAGGAACAGCAGGAATTTAGTCCTCACAGATGGGTGTCGTCGGTACCGACAGAGCCTGCGCAGAAACGCTCCCCAGCATCCAATCAGAAAGCTTTTGGGAGCATCCCACATCACCTGCATGCTGGCTTCCCACCTTTCCTAACTGCCTCTCACCAGTTGAGTGTTAAAGCTAAGACAAAGAGAGAGAGAGAGAGAGAGGAAAGGAAAGAGATAGAGATCACCTGTTAGCATAGTTTCACACCTGTATCTCCTCACATATGGGGACGCCCTAGCTTTAGGTGCCAAGGAGAGACCCCAGAAGTTGTGGGTCCCTGAAAAGACAGGCGTTTGAGAACAGGCGTTTGAGAACAGGCGTTTGAGAACAGGCGTTTGAGAACAGGCGTTTGAGAACAGGCGTTTGAGAACAGGCGTTTGAGAACAGGCGTTTGAGAACAGGCGTTTGAGAACAGGCGTTTGAGAACAGGCGTTTGAGAACAGGCGTTTGAGAACAGGCGTTTGAGAACAGGCGTTTGAGAACAGGCGTTTGAGAACAGGCGTTTGAGAACAGGCGTTTGAGAACAGGCGTTTGAGAACAGGCGTTTGAGAACAGGCGTTTGAGAACAGGCGTTTGAGAACAGGCGTTTGAGAACAGGCGTTTGAGAACAGGCGTTTGAGAACAGGCGTTTGAGAACAGGCGTTTGAGAACAGGCGTTTGAGAACAGGCGTTTGAGAACAGGCGTTTGAGAACAGGCGTTTGAGAACAGGCGTTTGAGAACAGGCGTTTGAGAACAGGCGTTTGAGAACAGGCGTTTGAGAACAGGCGTTTGAGAACAAGGCATCCCGGCAGGAGTCCTTGTCCAAGCAGTAATGGGCTGTAAAGATATGAACCGAGGCCCAAGTGGTTGCTTGACAGATGTCGTCAATAGACACAGAGTGCAGATGAGCCATTGAGGCTGCCATGGCTCTCAACATTGTGAGCTGTGACATTGCCTATCAGAGTAAGAACCTTTCTCTGGAGGGCTAAGGAAATACACTGAGCAATCCAGTTAGATAGTGTTCTCTTGGAGACTGGAAGTCCCAAATGAGAAGAATCAAAAGCAACAAAGAGTTGAGAGGACTTTCTATGTTGCTGGGTTCTTTGTAAGTAAAAAGCTAGAGCTCTTTTACAGTCCAAGGTATGACGATTCCTCTCTGCATTTGATGCATGAGGCCATGGAAAAAACACAGGTAGGTAGACCGCTTGGTTCAGATGAAAAGGCGAGACCACCTTAGGCATAAAGTGTGGATGAGTCCTAAGGACTACCTTGTCATGATAGAACCTTGTATAAGGTGGATCAGCTACTAGCGCTTGCAACTCAATAATGCAGCATGCTGATGTGATTGCAATGAGAAAGATAACCTTCCAAGAAAGGAATTTCAAGGAGGTGGTAGCTAAAGGTTCAAAAGGTGGCATCATGAGCTGCCCAAGAACCAGGTTTAAGTCCCATGCCACCGGTGGTGGCCTAATGGGAGGCTTAGTTAGAAGGAGGCCTCACATAAATCTTGCTATAAGAGGATGAGAGGAAATAGGCTGTCCATTTAGAGACTTAAGGGAAGCTGCAATAGCACTCAAATTGACTCTTACTGAATTTGTCTTAAGACCTACATTAGATAAATGAAGGAGATACTCCAGCAAAGATTGCAGAGGTATTGCAAGAGGGTTAAGACCCTTTTCCAAACACCAAACCGTAAACCTTTTCCACTTGAAAGCATAAGAGCGTCTAGTGGAAGGTTTTCTGGAAGCATAAAGAATATCTTTCACTTGCTGAGAAAGATTAAGAACTTGGAGATCTAGGCCTTCAGCAACCAAGCCCTGAGATGCAGAGACTGGGGATTGGGGTGCCATAACATTCCGTCCTCCAGAGATAGGAGATCTGGAGCAGACCCTAACTCCAGGGAGGGAGCTTGAGAGAGATGTAGAAAAAGAGGGTACCACACTTGCCGTGGCCAATGTGGTGCTATGAGAATCATACGGCCTCTGTCTCTCTGAAGCTTGAACAGGGTTTTGGAAATTAGGGGAATGGGTGGAAAGGCATACAGGAAGTCTTGACCCCAGTAAAGGAGGAAAGCATCCCTGGCCAGAGCCCCCTGAGCCGGAGTTCTGGAACAGAACCGGGGAAGTTTGGCATTCCACGGACTTGCAAAGAGGTCTATGTCCGGGGTTCCCCAAAGTTGAAAACTCCTGGTCACCTGGTCTGCATGCAGAGACCACTCGTGTGGAAGCAGAACTCGACTGAGTCTGTCCACCCAAGAGTTTTGAATGCCTGGAAGATATACTGTCAGCAGATGAATCTGATGCTCTCTGGCGAGGGCCCATAGTCGCAAAGCTTTGTTGCAAAGCGACAGAGCCCATTCCCCCTTGCTTGTTCACATATAACATGGCTACTTGAATGTCCGAATGAATGAGGACTGTCTTGTAGCTGAGCAGGGCGTGGAACACTCAGAGCCAGGAAGATTGCTCAGAGTTCCAAGAGATTGATATGTAGACAACTCTCTTGTGGAGACCAGGTGCCCTGGGTGGAGAGGTCTTGCAGATGAGCTCCCCAACCCTTTGGAGAAGCATCTGTTGTGAGAGTTGCTTGGGGTAAGGGTTGTTGAAAGGGGGACCCAAGCAACAGGTTTTGAGTGGACCTCTACCACTGGAGGGACAAAATGAGGCGACTTGTGTTTGCTATTGTGTCTGACAGGCACCCTGATGCCTGGGTCCATTGGGTGGATAAAGTCCACTGAGCTGCCCTCATGTGGAGGCAAGCATATGGAACCACATGCACGGTGGATGCCATGTGGCCTAGTAATTGTAACATTTCTCGGGCAGTTAGCTTCTCAAGCAGTGCTAAAGCCTCACCTAACTGCACCAAGCGAAGGCAACGGGCCTATGGGAGATAAGCCCTTGCCCTTGTGGTATCCAGGAAAGCTCCTATGAACTCTAAAGACTGAGTGGGAGTTAGACTGGATTTTGGGATGTTTATTACCAGCCCTAAATACTGAAGGATACGCATTGTGCAGGATAGAGAAGTCTTGGCCTCTGACTGTGTTGGAGCTCGAATGAGACAGTCATCCAAGTAAGGGAAGACAAATATCCCTAGAGTGCAGAGAAATGCTGCTACTACAGCCATGCATTTCGTGAACACCCTTGGTGTCGAGGCCAGACCAAAAGGAAGCACCCTATATTGGTAGTGCTTTCCTTGAAAAAGGAACCTTCTGTGGGTTGGATGGATGAGGACATGTGTGTACGCATCCTTGAGATCTAGAGAACAAAGCCAATCCTGACTCTGAAGGTATGGTAGCAGAGCTCCGAGAGAAACCATCTTGAATTTCTCCTTGACAAGGGATTTGTTCAATTCTCTGAGATCTAAAATAGGCCTGTAACCCCCTGTTTTCTTTGGAATAAGAAAATAAGGGGAATAGAACCCTGTGCCCTGTTGATGAAGAGGTACTTCTTCTATTGCCCCTTGGGCAAGAAGGATGGCAACCTCCTGACCTAACAGGTTGATGAGAGAGGTCGGAGAATTGAACTGCTTCACTATTATGTGAGGGGGCATGCTTGAAAAATGAAGCTTGTACCCCTCCTTTATGGTGGAGAGTGTCCAATGCTATGCTGTTATTTGCCCCCAACTGGGGGCAAAATGACATAACCTTCCTGGAATGGTGGACGGTTCTGGTCCCTCCAGAACCAGAAAGGCTAAATTCTCTAGCTGGAAGTCAAAGGCTCTGAGGAGGCTGAGGCTGCTGGGCCGGTGGAGACCTAGCAGCCTTTGCTTTCTTCTGTTTGGGTGGTTGCTGACATTTGCTTGAAAACTGACCTGCAGAAGATGTCTGCTGAACATAAGCAGGATAAAATCTTTTCTTTTTAGAAAAAGGTGTTTTCTTGAACAACTTCTTTCTAACAGGATTAGCAGTGGACTTGGATAGTCTATCCAAGGTGGAATTTTCAGCATCCATTTCATTAGCTTTTTCCTGCCAATCTTTACCAAACAGGTTCTCACCAGTACAAGGGATATTTCCCAATTTATCTTGTACCCAGAGCTCTAGATCAGATGCCTGGAGCCAAGCAATTCTACGTGCACCTATGGCGATAGCCGAGGTTCTGCTTATACACTCAAAGCAGTTGAAGGCTGCACGGTCGGAAACTTTAGAAACATCTTGGGCATGTTTGACCCAAGTGAGAAAGTCCTGTCTTTTATCCTCAGAAATGAAAGGACTTAAAGTCTGTAAATTATCTGTGACCTCCTTTAGGAACATTCCCATGTAGAAACTATAGGAACTGATTCTGGCAGAAAGCATGGAAGCTTGGAAGACTCTACGTCCAACAGCATCCAGGGTTCTGCACTCACGTCCTGGAGGATTAGAGGCATGCCTTTTTGCACGTCTGATCCTTCTCATAGCTGACTCCACCACAATAGAGTGGTGAGGAAGCTGAGTCTTATGGAAACCAAGACAAGGAGGGACTCGATATATAGTATCCAATCTACGAGAATGAGGAGAGGTTGTAAGAGGTGTTTCCCACATTCTCAACATGAGATCATATAGAATCTCATGAATGGATAGAGTAACTGCCTCCTTAGGAGTTTTGGGATATTGTAGAATTTCCAACTCCTTGGCCCTTGGCTCTGTTTCAGGGGACACAGTAATGGAGAGGCCCCGAGCCACTTCCCTGATGAAGTCCTGGAAGGACATATCCTCTGGAGGAGACAGCCTGCATTTAGGGGAGGAGGACTCCTCTGGAAGAAGCATCGCTGCATCGACAGAACTTTCAGAATCCTCAGATTCTTCTGAGGATTCAAAGTATCGTCTGTCCGGATGCTCTTGCAGAGCCCGATACCTGTACCGACCAAGGTCGGTACCGGGAATAACCGGTACCGGAGGGCATCGGAGGACAGGGTACCGGCAGAGCAGACACCGTTGCCGATGCTATCGGTACTAGTACCGATACCGATACCAATGCCGGTGTCGGTGGAGTTGTCTGTCACGGTACCAAGGGCATCGATGCCGCAAGGAAAGCCGCCAGACTGCATTCCATAGCCAGAACTCTCTGGTCTATCGACGCCACCAATGCCTGGATGTCAGTACCAGTGGAGACCACCAGCACCCAAGAGCATGGCACCAGGAGATCTGTCGAGGCCAAGCCATCGAGAACATCCTGGAACCCCGATAATGCTTTGGAAGCCGAAGCCTCCCGCTGGGGTAATTTTGCCGGTGCAGAATCCTCGAGGGCAACGCCAGAGGCATCTTGATGCTTAGAAGGAGATCTACCCTTCGAGGACCGGCTGGATTTATGTTTAGTTACCTGAGATCCACGGGAGGAAGAAGCAGCCCTGGAAGACGTCGATGCCACCGAAGCTGCATCAGAGGGAAACAGGGTACTGAGCTTGGCAGCTCGGTTCTGCCAACCTCTTTTAGATATCATGGCACAGGACACACAATCCGTGATGGAGTGGTCAGGACCTAAACATTTTAAACACCATTCATGGGTGTCGGTGACTGAGATGGTACCGCCACACTTGGTGCACTTTTTAAAACCTGAGGCAGGTTTTTCCATGTTAAGGAAAAGGTTTTTGGGCCTAAAGCCCAAAAAGGCACGTGCACCTGAAGAAAAAAAAAAATATTTTCTTTTTTTTTTTTACAGAAATAAGAAAAGAAAGACTGGCGGTACCGGTAGAGCGTCGAAGAAGGCAGACGCGACCACAAAAAGAAAGAAAGAAAAAATAAATTCTTCTGCGGTGACAGGAACACAACCTGCTGGCTCCGCAGAAAAAGAAGAACTGGAGAGAGGCAGTTGGGAAAGACAGGAAGGCAGCATGCAGGCGCTGTGGGATGATCCCAAAAGCTTTCTGATTGGATGCTGAGGAGGTTCCCGCGCAGGCTCCGTCGGTACCGACGATACCCATATGTGATGACTACATTCGTGCTTGTTCCTGGAGATTAACAACATCTGCAATAGGGTAGACACATAGGAAGGTATAGATAACATGAGGGGAGATCTAGCTAAGCTTGAAGAATGGTCTAGAATTTGGCAACTGAGATTTAATGCCTTAAAAATGCAGGGTCATGCATTTGGGCTGCAAAAATCCAAGGGAGTGGTACAGAGTAGGGGGCAACATACTTCTGTCCATGAAAGAGCAGGACCTGGGCGTGATTGTTTCTGATAATCTTAAGGTGGCTAGACAGGTAGAAAAGTTGACAGCAAAAGCTAGAAGGATACTTGGGTACATAGGCAGAGGAAAGGCCAGCAGCAAAAGAGGTGATAGTGCCTCTGTAGAAGTCTCTGATGCAACCTCATTTGGAGTATTGTGTGCAATTCTAGAGACCACACTTTGAAAAGGACAAACAGGATGGAGTTGTGCAGAGGGTGGCTACTAAAATGGTTCATTGTTTTCATTATATAGCATCCGAGGACTGATTAAAAATCTTAATATGTACACATTAGAGGAAAGGTGGGATATGATAGAGACGTCTAAATACATCCATGGCATAAATACACAAGAGGAGAGCCTTTTTCAATTTAAGGGACATAGGATGAGGGTAAAAGGGGATAGACTCAGGAGTAATATGCGGAAACATTTTTTTTTACAGAAAGAGTGGTGGATGCATGGAATAGTCTCCCAGTGGAGGCAGCTGAAACTAGGACAGCATCTGAATTCAGAAAAGCACAGGGCAAACACAGGAGATCTGTAAAGGAAAAAAAAGGGGACTATTATAGTAGTTGATATGGAAGGGCAGACTAGAGAGGCCATGTGGTTTATGTTTATGTTTATTTCATTTGCTTGACCGCCCTTCAGTGGTAGTCAGAGCGGTTTAAAATACATAAATTAACAAAGTAGGGCACGAGGCCGGAAATTGAAAAGAAATTTACAATTCTCAATAGGATAGAGAGAAAAGAGCTAGTAAAGAACACTAGGCACAGGGGAGGAGGCTAAGGAAAAGGGGTGGGAAGGTTGAAGGCTAGGGAAAAGAGGTGGGTCTTTAAGTCACGTCTAAAAGTGGGGTGATGGGGTTCTAGACGGAGGGAAGTGGGAAGAGAGTTCCAAAGGGCATCTTCTTTCTAGCATCATGTTTCTATATTTTTAATTACATCTTTTAATTATTTCAGAACTCTGGGGTATGTACCATCCATTCCAGGTGATTTCTTACTCTCTAGTTTGTCAGTTTGCCCTATTACATCTTCCAGGTTTCCTAGGATTTTTCAGTTCTTCCAAATCACCACTGTTAAATACAATTTCCAGCATGGGTCTCTCACCCTCCTCCTCCTCCTCAGTAAAGACCTAAGCAAAAAATTAATTTAGTCTTTCCTCTATTTCCTTTTCTTCCTTGAATGCTTCTTTTACCCCTCAGTCATTCAAGCAACTCCTTCATAGGCTTCTCGTTTCAAATGCATGTGAAAAGGGTTTTATTATGGGATTTTGCCACTGTGGCAACTTTCTTTTCATATTTTCCTTTTGCCTGTCTTATCAATTCTTTGCATTTGAGCTCACAGTGGTTAGGCTTTCTCATTTGAAGGTACTATCATTTTTTTAAACATGCTCTTTTGGCTATAAGAATCATTTGGCGGGGGGAGGGGGGAATCATGTGATGAGGGAGTAGAAAGTGAACATGTGTATGCTGTTTCCACTGTATCTCAATTGCATCATAATCTCCACTCCATTGTCATAATTTCAATTTGGGTTGACAGCCAACAAATAACCACTCAGAGAACAAAAAGACAAGTAAATAGACTACAGCCATAGTAAAGAAGATGAAAACTGCACAATCCCAAACGATCCTGGAGTGTCTATAGTGCATCAAAATGGAGATGCCTCAGGAGGGGGGGAGGGGGAGAGGTCAATCCCTGGGCTCCGACAGAAGCAGGACACTCAAGAGAAGCTCCAAGTATGGCATCTTTTGATGCTGAGATATCTTGCACAAAAATCAAGAAGGGTAATGTTGACTTAACAGAACTTAAATACAATTCAGAAGGAGCTGGGGGAGGCACAGTTAGAGATATGGGAAGAGGTAAATAGAGCAGCGCAAGTTGATAAACGTATATTGGACACAGAGGATGGACTTACTGATCTTAAAACAAGAATCTCACAATCATACAAAAAATATACAACAGACAGAAGACAGATGATCTGGAAAAAGGAGCTTATCGATGTAACATCACCTGGTGGGGGATCCCTGAGGGCGTGGAAGGGAAGGCGATGCTTTCTTTTTTTTGGATAAGGTGTTAAGAGATTTATGCTCAGATGTCCTATGAACAGATTTTCTGGAAGGAGGGCAAGTGCACAGAGTTCCAGGGCAGATGCCTTTTCCGAGAGGATGGCTATGATCCATACTTATGAAAATCTTACATTTTTCAGCACAAAGAACATCTACTAGCCCTGGCCAGAAAAACAAAGTTGCTTTTATATAAAAAGAAAAAAAACATCTGGCTGTTCTCCAATTACAGTGCCGACTTGGACAGGAAATGGCTGCTATTTAGAGATGTGAAGACTTCAGTTTTGCAGGATACAAAAATGCTTGTATACCATGAGAGTAAAGATAATGTAGCAGGGGAAAACTATATATTTCACTGATGTAAGAGGTGGAAAATGTCCTAAAACTTCATTTCCCAGATGAGCCTTCCATTTTGGGCTTACCTAAGGCCCCGAGAGGCCAAAAAAAGGTCACTTGGAAAGGGATTTACACAAAAGCAAAAGACATAGTGGGTGACCATTTGCAAACAGTGATTCCAAGAAGACTGGCTGATCACGGTGCGCTAAGTGGGGTTAGGGTCACCCCCAGTTTATAAAACTTGTCTTTTTTTGTCTCTTTGCTGATCTTTTACACATTGAGATAAATGGTAACAATGTGGTCTGGATTTTTTATGGTGGCCTTAGCATTATAGCTCTTTGCAACAGGAGCACAAAGAGCAACATGGCCCCTTCCTATATACCTAAGGGATACGTGTCAAGACAGAAAAACAGCATCGGGTGCAGCTGGGAGGACAGAGACCTCAATCTAGCCCCCTGGTCTCTCCTTTCCTGGAGGAGGGAAGACTGGCCTCTCTAGCCTGCCCGGTGCTCATTCTCTTGGTAGGTTTCTAGTTACAGGTTGTTGGCTAATGTTAAGAATAGGCAGCTGGTAGTATATTCACACAATGTTTTTGAATTTTAGCTTTATTATAACTAAGATGTGCAAGGTGAACGGATAGTGGGTGCATGTGTTGATTGCCGAGATATGGATTGCATGTAGGGTTGCCAACTTTTTCACCGAGAAAAACCAGACACCTGTGGCTCGCCATGCTCCACCCATTCACCCACTGGCCCGAGATTGGGTGGAGGTGTCTTATGGGGCGGAATCGGGTACGAAGAAAGCTGGGGTGGTGGTGTTAGTGAAGCGGGGGATCCCTTTTGAGGTGCACACGGTGCGAGCGGACCCCAATGGCAGGTATCTTATGTTGCAGGGTAAATTGTACAATGACCCCATTTGGTTACTTAATGTGTATGCGCCTAATGTATATGACCATGCCTTTTTCTCTAAATTGGTAGGACTAATAAAACATGCTGGGAAGGCGCAGATCATTGTGGCTGGGGATTTTAATTGTCCACATGACCCGGGTTTAGACAAATCTCACCATCCGGGGGCTGGGACGTGGACCCGTAGGGGGATAGAATATTTATGTCGGCTAGGGGACCTCGTGGATGTTTGGCGAGCGTTACACCCCGGGGTACGGGAATATACCCATCAATCGAGAGCACATCTCACCTGGTCCCGTATAGACTACATTCTTGTTAGTGAAGGGACTATCTCTCGGGTGCTGAAGGCGGAAATCGAACCCATAGCGGTATCAGATCATGGGATGGTTTGGATTACGTGGGAATGTACGGGACCAGCGAGAGGTGGATGGAGGTTCCCAGCATATTTGTGGGAAGATGCAGCTTTTCGAAGTTATTTGGCACAACATTGGGACGAGTATGTCTTATTTAACGATACTCCGCAGTGCTCCCCACTTTTATTCTGGGAGGCCAGTAAGGCGGTGATGCGCGGAGCGATTATTGCATATACGATTCAGCGCCGCAAGCATTTAGATCGCAGTATTCTGGTAATGGAACGGAATCTTCGTAAGGTACAGCACCAGTTGGGTAGGGGTGAGGGGGGAGGGCGTCAAAGTGACTATATTCGATTGCAGGCTACGCTCAATGCTCTGCTCCAACAGAGAGCTACATTCTCGTTACAATACTATAAACATAGGCTTCATCGATATGGTAATAGGACAGGGACGTTATTGGCCAAACTTGTCCGAGATCCTCGAGGTACTCGATTTATTCCAGTCCTCCGGGATGAGACAGGTGCGTTACAACATCAACCTGCGATAGTTGCGCAGATATTTCGGGGCTTTTACAAGCAGTTGTACAGTGAGGAGGCGAGGGATTATGAACAGGGGGTGGCTTTCCTGCATGGGTTGGCTCTCCCCCGGGTCTCGGAGGACGACTTGGGCAGGCTCAACGCGCCGCTGTCAGTGCAGGAGCTACTCGCCGGCATCAAAAGGGGAAAATCTCATAAGGCTCCTGGCCCAGATGGGTTTAGCATGGAATACTATAAGATATTGGCTGATCGACTTGCCCCCTCTATGGTGGTCATGTTTGGGGAGGCACGTGATGCGGGAATTTTTCCACGGGATATGCGTTGTGCGGATATCACCGTAATACCGAAGCCTGGGAAGGATCTGATGGATCCCGCGTCTTACCGACCAATTTCTCTTATTAACTGTGATATGAAACTTTTGGCTTCAGTGTTGGCGGCTCGACTTGCTCCTTTACTACCGTTGCTGGTGGAGGATCGCCAGGTAGGCTTTGTGAGGGGAAGGGAGGCGACCCGGAATATTGCCAGACTGCTACTGGGTATGGAACATTGTTTGCAGAATGATGAGGTGTTACGTCTTGTGAGCCTGGATGCTGAGAAAGCGTTCGACCGGGTGGCTTGGGTATATATGTGGGATACACTGTCTGCTTTTGGATTGCACGGGAGCTTTGTGCAGTGGCTTAAAGCGTTATATGCTTTGCCTATGGCTCGAGTGGGCTCTAATGGTGTCTTCTCTGATCCGTTTGTGCTGGAAAGAGGCACTCGACAGGGTTGCCCCCTGTCCCCTTTGCTTTTTGTGCTTGCTCTGGAACCGCTACTGCGGGCTTTGCAGTATGATTCTGGAATTGTTGGTATACGAATGGGAGGAGAAGAGCTCAAAGTAAGTGCATTTGCTGATGATATGTTGTTGTGTCTTACGAGGCTCCCTGAATCTTTGGTGCGTGCACTACGATTGGTGCGGGACTATGGAAGATTTTCGGGTCTAAAAGTTAATACCACGAAGTCAGTTGCTCTGGACGTAGGGGGTAGGGTGCGACCTGGGTGGGAGGGGGCCTTTCCGTTGGTGTGGGCGGAGGAGGAGATTAAATATTTGGGGATACAGCTCCCGGCTAGACCAGAGCGCCTTTACCGAGCTAATATACCTGGGTTGATAGATAGGAGCATTCAGACTTTGACGTGTTGGTGTAGTCTGCCTCTGTCTTTGCGGGGACGGATTGCGCTATTTGTTATGGTGGAATTTCCTCGATGGTTGTATGTGTTGCGTATATTGCCTTTATGGATTCTGGTTAAGGATTGGAAGCGTCTCGAGGATTGTCTCCGGAGGTTTTTATGGGGGGGTCGTCGGGCGCGGGTACCTCTGCGGGCGTTAATGAGTAGGCGGGAGGAGGGGGGCTTGGGGATGCCTTCGCTACGCAACTATAACCTGCGGTATCTAGCTCGGCATATTAGAGCCTTGGTGGAGGGGGACGGGGGGTGCGCTCCGGTCCGGCAGCTGGCAGAAGCTACAGCACCTTACCACAGTCTCTATATTCTCCATGCCGGTCAATTGACTCCGGTGATAAAGGCTGGGGTGGGAGGGAGTTATTTGAGGGCCTTGCGCGCTGCTTGGAAGGTGCTCTGTCAGCGATTTGGTTGGGATTGGCGTAGGTCACCTCTACTGCCTTTGGTGGGTAATCCTGATTTTGATCCTGGGTTTTCACCGAGGAATATATTTTCTGCTTGGGCTGACAAGGGGCTAGTGTGTTTAGGGGACCTCTATTCTAGTGCAGACGGGGTGTTGGATAGCTTCCAGCAGGTGCAGTCTCGCTACCGTATCGGTCCGCATGATTTCTATGGCTATTTACAAGTTCGACATTATACGGTAGCAGTTGCGCGGGAGGGGCCCTGGCTGGCTTCCGGATCTCCCCGTGTGGTCCTGGAAAAGGTGGAGGAGCACCTCCCGGGAGACGAGGTCTCTCGACGAGTACTTCGGCCGTCGGGGGGGAATGAGTTTCTCAGTGATCTTGCGTATCGGTGGCAAGGAGATGGAGTGGAGGAAATGACGGTGGAAATATTGCAGACGGCCTTCGCGAGGATATCGAAGGGACCGGTGTGGGTCTATTTGCAGGAGATGCAGTATAAATTCTTGTGGCGTGCCTATACTACTGATAAATGGGCATGTCGAGTTGGTTTGCAGATGTCGACCATTTGTGCGTGGTGTGGAAGGGAAGTAGGTTCTCTAACCCATAAGTTCTGGGGATGTTCGCGGGTGCGTGACATATGGCTGCAGGTATGTGCTAAGTTGCGCGGGTGGACGGGGTTGGGGTGTACTATGCAGAGAGAGGTCTGCCTTTTTCATAATTGGGAGTTGGGGTTTGAGTGTTTTCCTCTTGGGCACAGAGCGTTGCTTGAACGGGGTTTCCTGTTGGTAAAAAGGGTTTTGTTGACGCAATGGTTGGCTCCATCCCCCCCTAGCTTGACGTTTTGGGAAAACTCAATGATTGATTTGATGTGTATGGAAAAGCTGACTGCGCAACAAAGTGGGGGTAAAAGTTGGGAGGGCTTTTTGGAAATATGGACTCCTATGATCTCTCACTTGTCCCCTAGGGAGCGGGGGGGTATGTTAAATGTTTGAGGGGGGGTCTCGTCCCTCTTGGAGAGGCTTTAGCCACCCTGATCTGCCTCGGTACCAGTGGGTCATGCAGCAACAGCACCTTCTGAAGGGGCGCGAGAGGGAGTGTGTCTGTGCTTTTCACATGCCGTATGATTTTGATATATGATGCTCTCATTCTACCTCTTGTCTACTGTTTCTACGCCATACATCTTGTTGAAGTCCTGACCTTGTGAAATTTCACCACTGCCATTGCGGTTTTCACTGCTAGATAATTTGTTGTTTGCGATAGAGTAGTGCTGGGATGGGAGGGGGGGTTAGGGAGGGAGTGGGGGGGTTGCATTAGTACTTTGTACAGAGGGACTTGTGGGGCTGGGTTTCTTCCCTGAGACTTGTACTTTTTGGGGCTATTTGGGGGCTTAGGCCCCGATGTATTTGTTCTTGTTTTCTTTTAGGGGCCGGCATTATTACTCTCTCTTTGTATACCATCTCATTGTATTTCTTAAGGGGATTTGATGGTGGGATTTTAGGGTGGTATTTCAGCTATGTACATTTACTGTTAATTGTTGTTCTTGTTGCACTGGGACGGGACGTAGACTGTTTGCAAATGTTTGTGACTATGTTTTTATTTAGTGATGTCCCATAGCCATCTGTGTTTAAAATACCAATAAAAATGATTTGCAAAAAAAAAAAAAAGTATTTTTCTACCTTCTGTTTGGGCGTTTTATTTTTCAGTTGCAATTGCTCCAGTCACTTTCTTCTGGTTTCTTTGTGTCTTCTGCGAGCTATCCATTTGTCCTTTCTTCTCTTTTAGATGTTTTCCATTCTCTCTCTATTTCTGCTTTAACATACTGATTGTTTCCCTTTTGCTCTTTCCCCCAATTCTTTCCTTATTCCTTTATCATCCGTTTAAATTTCACCCTTCCATTCTCAAGCCCCTCTTACTCTCCCAATACCGGCCCATCGTAGACTTTTCTTCCACACAAAATATTTTTTCCCCTCTCCATTCTCATTCCCCATCCATTCTAGTCCTCCCCCCAAATCAATTCCCTTATAGTTCTAGGCCCACCCAGCATCCACTCCCTTCTAGTCCCATTCTCCCATGCCCCACATCAGCCCATTTCCAGCTCTTCATCAGCCCATTTCCAGTGCTAGCCCTCACATCACAGGCCATTTCCAGTCCTAGCTCCCCCCCCCAATCACAGCCCATTTCCAGTCCAAGTCCCCCATCACAGCCTATTTCCAGTCCTTGCCCCCCCCCCCCCACCATCACAGCCCATTTGCAGTCCGAGTCCCCCCGCACCATCACAGCCCATTTGCAGTCCGAGTCCCCCCGCACCATCACAGCCCATTTGCAGTCCAAGTCCCCCATCACAGCCTATTTCCAGTCCTAGGCCCCCCCGCCCACCATCACAGCCCATTTGCAGTCCGAGTCCCCCCGCACCATCACAGCCCATTTGCAGTCCTAGTCCCCCTAATCACAGCCTATTTCCAGTCCAAGATCCCCCTTCCTCCACCATAGCCCATTTCCAGTCCAAGTTCCCCCCCCCATCGCTCTTTTCCAGTCCAGGTCCCCTCCACCCCCATCACAACCCATTTCCAGTCCAGGTCCCCCCCCCCCTCACAGCCTATTTCCAGTCCAAGTTTCCCCCCCCCCCCATAGCCCTTTTCTGGTCCAGGTCCCCTCCACCCCATCACAACCCATTTCCAGTCCATGTCCCCCCCCCATAACCCTTTTACAGTCCAGGTCCCCCCCCCATCACAGCCTATTTCCAGTCCAAGTCCCCCCCTTAGCCCTTTTCCAGTCCAAGTCCCCCCCTTAGCCCTTTTCCAGTCCAAGTCCCCCCCCCCTTAGCCCTTTTCCAGTCCAAGTCCCCCCCCCTTAGCCCTTTTCCAATCCAAGTCCCCCCCTTAGCCCTTTTCCAGTCCAGGTCCCCCACATCACAGCCAATGCAGTCCTTGCCCGCCCCCCCCCCCCCGACCAGCATCGCGGCTGTCTGAGGCTTCAGAGGGAGCCGGGGAAGCCCGCGCGAGGCCCCGGCTCCCTCTGAACAGCCACCAGCGTGAAGAGCCCTTTAACCTTTCCCAGCATTCGCGGCTTCACAGGAACAGCCGCCAGCGTGAAGGAAAAGGCTCTTCACGCTGGTGGCTGTTCAGAGGGAGCCGGGGCCTCGCGCGGGCTTCCCTGGCTCCCTCTGAAGCGGAGAAAAGTCGGTTTTTTGCTCTGGCCGCTCCCGATCTTGCGGCCAGAGCAAAAAAACCGGCTTTTAAAGGGCCGGTTTTGCCTCTGCGCCGGCAGCCGGCCTGGCCGTGGAAAAACCGGCCAGGCCGGCTGAAAACCGGCCAGTTGGCAACCCTAATTGCATGCAGTGACGAGGGGGGGGGGGGGAAGTAAATCAGGGAAAGGCCTACATTTTGTGACTTTTAAATGGATAGGGCATGCAACCCTCTGTTAAAAGGAGAAAAGTGCTAATGGAATTTGGTAATCTGGGGTGGATTTGTACCTCATTGGGAAACACATTTAAGTTTAGGAATTCCTGCAGTTTAAAATCCAGGTGGTTGGGGGGAAGCTTACACTGCAGCAGAGATTTCTAGCAGTGTAGGTGCAGCGATTTTATTATGAAACAGTCTACCTGCCAGGGTTTGAATAGGTGGAAAGATAATGACGGGAGAGTGGTAACACTAGAGATTAAAATTCATGCTCTCCAATTTTGTTTGATAAATTATATGCACCAAAAAAGGGGCACTCTCATCACTGGGATATTTTCCAGAAAAGTTGGTTCCATTTACCTACTATTATAGAAAGGGATGTGAATTTAATCATGGAAAGGGAATGAGCAGCTTAAAACATATTACTACCTTTGTGCAGGAATATTATTTGGTAGATACCTGGAGACTGAAGAATCCAACTATTGCATAACACTTATCTGTGATTAGAATATTTTTTTTTAATGGCTCCTGTCCTTGGTTAGGGAAGTTCACCGCTGCTGGAGTGGTCAGATTGTGTGATTTGATCATGCACCAGTACATTTATTCTTAAAGGGGAAAGGCAGGGGACAAAGGTGAGAACAAAAGGTGGTCTATGAATAATATGGGAACAAAACCAAAAGAAAAGTCACCCCCCCCCCCCAAACAAAAGCACAAAAAATGAGAAGGGGTATTGTAAAAGAAAGAAAATCCTTTATTGTAGCTGTGTTTAAGCAAAGAATGCCTACCTCAGGGCAGACAGATCTAGGCATTAGTAAGTATCAAAAGCAACCAATGTGGTCTATGTTGTCTCTGTTGCATGCAAAGGATTTCGTTTACAATACCCCTGCTCCATGAATAATATGGCCTTACTATATATGTTGGCTTTCCAGAATAAATTACAGTATTGCTGAGGGAAAACAAAACTGGAGAGGTGGGGATTACAACCATTTGGGATGCACTGAAAGCTGTAGCCATAGGGAAGATTATTGAATAAGGTTCCAGGACAAAAGAGAGAGAAAGCACACTATAGTTCGCCCTAGTCTGAAAAAGTCTCCTGATCCCTCGCTACCAAGCACTCTACCCTTCCTTTTCTAAGGTGCTCGAGAAGGTAATCTTTGCACAACTTTCTTCTCACCTGCATTCCACCCAGGCTCTACACCCCCCATCAAGCTGGATTCTGCCCTGAACATAGCAGTGAAACTTCTCTCTCTTTCCTTAGTGAGCTGAACTACACAACTGGGGTAATATTTCAGTGACAGTCTCTCGACCTCTCGGCCTTTGATCTTGTGGATCACGTCACCCTCCTTTCTCGTCTGCATGACTTTTGTCTTCATGGTACAGTTCTTCATTGGTTTTGTTCTTTTCTCACACAATGGTCTTTTTGAGTTTCGGTGGATACTTCATTTTCTTCCCCCTCACCCCTTTGTGGTGTTCCTCAGGGTTTTGGACTTGCACCTCTTTTATTCAACATCTTTCTGACAACTCTCATTCTTCTGATACAAATGGAATTTCCACCCACTATTATGCTGACGTCACACCAGTCCAGTTGCACCTGACCTGTCCCCTCTCACTGCTTGCTTATCCAGTATCACAGTTTGGTTATTTAACAACTTCATCTCAATTCCAATAAATCTGCAGCCCTGTGGTTCACCTTTGGTAGTCCCTCCTCTTCTCGTTCCCCATCTTTCTGGTTCCTACATCCCAGTAGTTCACACTTTGGTATCTCAGTGCGATTCTAGATTCTACATTATCCTTCCAGACTCCTCTCTCCTTAATCCATCATTTTTTCATCTCACTCTGATCAAATACATACTGTCCCATCTCTTCCTATCTGCCTTATAACTGACCATTTTGCTGCTTGCACTTATTTGCAAAATAGACTTGCAATATTGTTTACCTCGGTCTCCCCCAACATCAATTATATCGCATCCAACTCATCCAAAATACAGCAGCTCATATTCTTGCCCATGCTGCCAGTTATGAACATATTACTCCACTTTTCATCTGTTTTCATTGGCTCCCAGTAAAATTCTGTTCCCAATACAAACTCCTCATCCTAGTTCATTATGCATTACATTCTGGCTTTCCCCGCTACCTTTCTGATCTATTACTTTTGCATTCCCCACATTACACTCTTTTGTAGTATTCACACCAACCATTTACACCTTCCCTCTGCCTCTCAAGCCTGGTTGTCTTCCACTCACTCATCTGCTTTCTACTTCATTGCTCTTGCCTCCAGGAACTCTCTCCCCTGTGCCCTCAGACTGGAACCTTCCCATGCTAAATTTAAAGTTCACCTAAAGACACACCTTTTCAAGGCTGCTTTTGACCTGCCAGTTCCCTGACCTTTCTCAGTCCTTACTTCCCTGCTATCCTCTCCCCCCCCCCCCTTCCCGGTATGATTGATTTTAACTATCCTTTTAAATTATGGAGTTCCTTTCTACCTTTTGTTTCCCCCATTTTCAACATTTTTAAAAATTGTTTTGTACACCACCCTGTTGCTTATGTGAAGGGCAGTTAAGCAAATCGAACAAACAAGTTGGCCATTCTCAAAAAAGGATAGTTACTCACCTGTAACAGGTGTTTATCCAGGGACAGCAGGAATCAAGCCTCACATATGGGTGACATCAGCACCAATGGAGTGTGTGCAGTGAACATTCCAGCTTTCACAGAAAGCCTTTGGGGGGTTAGACCATGCATGCATGATCACCTTCCCACCCAAGGGTACCATTTTCCTCAGTATGACGACATAGCTTAATCAAGCCAAAAAGAAAACACACTCCATGAGGAGGGAGGGTTGTGAGGACTGATTCCTGCTATCCCTGGAGAACACCTGTTACAGGTAACTATGCTTCCTCTGGAAACAAGCAGAAGTCAGTCCTCGCATATGGGATTCCCCAGGTACAGGCTACTGAAAAACCTGTAAAAAGCCACAGACTGAAAAATTGAATTGTGAATGACAGCAGAGAATGCTGAGTGGCTGCAAGACCTCAGGGACTACCACAGCTTTGACCAAGGAATCGGTTCTCTGGTAGCCTGGACACACAGAAGGTCCAGAGGGTAGGAATTGCATTATTCCTCAGAGGATGGAGTACCATCTGGCCCAAGGCGCTGTCATGCCAGGAGTTCTCCAGGTAGTAATGAGCTGTGAAGGTGTGAACCAAGGATCAGGTACCAGCCCAGCAGATCTCCAGCATGGAGATGGAACACAGAGGCTGCCATAGCCCACACACTATGGGCTGTAACATGGCACTCGAGAGAGAACACAGCCTGTTCATAGGCAAAGGAGATTCAGTCTGACACCCTGGTAGACAGAGTGTGCTTAGAGACCACAATGCCAAGCTGGCTCGAGTTGTAGGAGATGAAGAGATGCACGGAACTGTGGTGGGCCTTAGTCCACACTAGGTAGAAGGCCATCACTCTCTTACAATCCAAGGTGGGGAGAGCAGTCTCTGCCATGTTTCTGTGAGGCTGAAGAAAGAAGATGGGGAGAACCACCTCCTGGTTGAGATGAAAGGTAGTGACCATCTTAGGGAGAAACATAGGGTGAGTGTAGAGGACCACCCTGGTCCTATGAAACCTGGTGTAGGGGGCAAGAGCCACCAATGCCTGCAGCTCACTGACTCGGCATGCCGACGTGAGTGCCACAAGGAAGATCACTTTCCAGGAGAGGTACCTGAGGTGACAAGAAGCAAATAGTTCGAAGGGCAGAGCCATGAGCTTCCTGAAAACCACATTCAAATCCCATGCTGCCCCAAGTGGGAGAATGGGAGGCCAAGTGAACAATAAACAAACATGACGAAAGAAAAAGACCACATGGCCTATCTAGTCTGCCCTTCCATATCAACCACTACAACAGTCCCCTTTTTCCTTTAGAGATCTTCTGTTTGTGTCCCATGCTTCTTTGAATTCAGATACTGTACTCATCTCTACCACCTCCATTGGAAGACTATTCCACGGATCCACCACTCTTTGGTGAAAGAAATATTTTCGCATATCATCCTGAATCTATCCACTTTCACCCTCATCCCATGTGGAGACCCCTCATGAAGGCTCACGAGAGGATGGGGGGACAGGGGTTGCCCCTTAATCAGATGGTTTGCCACCAGCACACTGCAGTGTACTCTGAGCGAGTTAGACTTTAGGCTAGCATTGGAAAGGTGTAGCAAGTATTGCAACCCTGCTGGTATGGAGCAGGAGAAAGGGTTGAAGGCCCTCTCAGCATACCAGACAGAACCTGTGCCACTTGAAGGCATAAACTAGCCTGATGGAATCCTTGCGGGATGCTAGCAAGACATCCTCTATATCCCTGGGCAAGTGGAACTGTGCCAGGGTCACTCTCTCAGCAGCCAGGCCGTCAGGGTAAGGGCTCTAAGGTTGGGGTGCATGAGAGCACCATCCTCCTGGTAAATCAAGTCTGGAGCGTATCCCAGGGGAACCGGGGGCGCTTGGGGCAGACAGAGAAGTAGGGAAAACCAGTTGCCTTGGCCACCTGGGAGCTATGAGGATTAAAGTGGCCCGGTTGAGCTGAGAAATGCCTTAGAGATCAGGGGGTGTGGGAGGGTATACATAGGGGAGGCCTTCCATCCACGAGATGAACACATTGGCTACCACTTGAAAGGGGGCTGGTGTCCTGGAGCAGCAGAACAGCAACTGGGTGTTGCTGGGGCCGGCGAAGAGATCCATCGAAGGAGGGCAACCACATGCAAAGGTTGCAGCTATCTGTGGGTCCAGTTGCCATTCCTGTGGCTGAAGGACCCTGCTGATCCAGTTTGCCAATAAACTGTCCTGACTCTAGAGGTACGCTGCTCGAAAAAGCATCCTGCTCTTGCTCGCGAAGGTGCAGAGACAAACTGCTTCCCAGCACAGGAGGTACGACCCAGTACCCCCTTGTTCGTTGACATAAAATACCACCACTTGGTTGTCTGTCTGGATCAGAACAACCTGGTTCTACAAGTGGTGGCAGGGCTTTTGCAACTGCTCAAAGCTCTAGAAAGTTTATTTGATGGAGACTCTCCCCCATCGACCAGACACCCTGGATCTGCAAGCCATTGCAGTGGACCCCCAGCCCAGTTTGGAGGCGTCCGTGGTGAGGATCTTCTAAGGAATAGACCCTGCACCTCCGTGGCGAGGATTGCTAGGTGCCAAGCCCTCTCCAGAGGTAGGAAGGACCTAGCCTAGATAGTGTCCAGGAGGGCCCTTATGAACTCTAGATGCTGTGCAGCTGCAGATGAGACTTGGGGTAGTTGATGACGAAGCACAAGTGCTTGAGAATGAGAATGGTGTGATGTGCTGACTGACAGACCTCATTGGCAGAACCACCCTTGACAAACCAGTCGTCCAGATAGGGGAAGACAAACACCCCTTGCAGCCAATGGTAGGCAGCGACCGCCGCCAGGCATTTTTTGAACACTTTTGGGGCAGAAGTCAATCTGAAGGGTAGGACCCTGTACTGGTAATGGCAGCCTATGATGGCAAAGCGAAAGTACTGCTGGAGACTAGGATAGATCAGGATGAGGGTATAAGCATCTTTTAGATCCAAGGAGCATAGTCAGTCTTCCTGCTGGAGGTAGGATAGCAGGGTCCAGAATATGACAAGTTTCCCGACAAGCCAACTGAGAACCCAGCAAGCTCCTTGGCCAGGTCCCTCAGTTACATGTTTACGTACAGCTAGTAAGCCTGGATTTAGGCCATGAGCATAGAGCCCTGGTAACACTTTTTACCAAAACCATCCATAGTGTGGGCCTCCCTACCAGGGGCATTAAGGAGTGTGTCTTCTGGCTCTTGATCCTGTGCATGGCCGACTCCACTACCATGGAATTGTATGGTGGTAGCGATGTCTTTTGGAATCCAGGGTCCTTGCGGACTCAAAACATGGAATCAAGCTGCTTGCTCACAATAGGAACCATAACAGGTGACTACATCCTGAACAAGCAGCAATCCAAAATGGGGGGAATAGGCAGAGTGAGCATCTCCTTGGAAGAGGTCTCATACTGCAAGATCTTGATGTCCTCCACCTGAGGATCCTCCTCAGACTGTGGCAAAGGCTAGGGTCTTCACCATGTCTCAGATGAAGTCAAGGAAGAAGAGGTACTCAAGCATGGACCTCTGATGTTCCTGCAGAGGAAACAGATCTGAAGGGATGTCCCAGTGTTGCTAGGTGTCTGGTCTCCCACTCTGTCAGAATCAGAAGAGACCTCGAGAACCTGACAGGTGTCATGTGGACACCCGGCCAGGGCATTGACAGTTTCTGGACCCTGGCGCTCCAAACCGGAGGCACTCGTGGGGGAGACCTGAGGCCTCAAAAAAAGGATCGGAAGCATTTCCAGGAACTGGCCCGAAGTCAATGCTGCTCCAGCATCACCTGGATCTCCTAGGACAATGCCCTTGTGGTGGCCCAACAGAAGAGCACAATACCACGTGTCCAAACGAGACCTAGTCCAAGCATGGTAACTGTAAAAGCCTTTATTGACAATTCTTGACCAGGTGTGTAACCACCAAACCCAACCCAACACAAGCCGTGTTTCGGCTACTCCTTCCCTCAGGGGTTCTTCTGGCATGCTAAAACCATAAACATTAAAAACAAATAAAAAAACAAATACATAAAACATATAATAAAGTATACATCATGAACAAATGTTCCAAATAAAACAACTGTCAAATAAATAAATAGCTAATAAAAAATAAAACACACACATTTAAATAAATATTCAAACAGCTGAAATAATTATCATTGTGACAAACTGAAAAAAAACAAGGTATGGGACCTATGCAATAATGAAGGCAAAAAAGTTTTTTTTTTGTTTTTTTTATTTTACCAACCACAAAGGGATATTGTCTCTTGGCTAAGACCCTTTCTCTGATAGCTTGCAAACTAAAGAGAGAAAAGAAAAATGAAATACTTCATCTATATGATCAATGCTAATTATATAACAGATTGTATGTAAATGAAACAGGAGTGGTATTCAAACCAGACTGATTCGTGATCATCATCAATATGATACTAGCTATCTATCCATAACCATCTTTACTTTTAAAATATTGTAAAATGACTGGACTGAGACCATGAAAACAAGTCATCTGCAGTGGAGGACTATTTTTTTTTATAACTTTATTTATATTACGAGGCACATACATAAAAGTCAAACCACCACCACCCAAGGGTGGCAGCACCCCCAACAAGTGCACTGCATTAACAATCATCTTACATATAGAACCGCATCTATAATGGCCAATTCTTAAAGCTCCAATCCAGCTCACTCCCCAACATAAGCAGTCTAACATATCCCAGCCCCCATCCCCTTGGGAACCCCGATACACTATGCCCCCAGGTTGTGATACGATACTCCAGGGGATTAACCCATTTTCCCTGAATGGGAGAGAAAAAAATATAACCACTAAACCGAGGCCCACCAATACCTAGACCAAAAAGCCAAACAGGAGAAAGGAGGAAAAAAAGAAAAGAGTAAAAGAAAAAGACGGGGGGAATCCCTTCCACTTAACCCGGCACGCTCAAACATTCAAAAGTCTACATTAATCAGAGGCTATTTGCAAACCTAGAGGGCCCGTCAAATACTCCCTCAACCCACTAGTCCCCCCCACCCCCCACTTCTCCGGCAGACCACTGCAGCAGTCAATCACCAAATCTGGCAAGAAATCAGGAGGTAAGACCCGGGGCGCTACTAGTGTCCTCTCTTAACTCGGCATCCTCCCCCATCTATTTTCCTATCCACCCCACAAATGGGGACCACAAATGTTCAAAACTCTCCATCTGCCATGTAAGCATCGCTGAGAACCTGTCAGTAATCATCACATGACTAACTTGCAGCTGCCAGTCCACAACCTTTGGACCACTGTCCAATCGTCACTGCTGCGCTATCACCATACGAGCAGCTACCAGCAACTGTCCGACTAACTTATCCAGCCCACTAGAGCCAACCTCATCACCCAAGCCCAACCCCAGCAGACACAGAGTAGGCTCCATCCTCAGCTGAGTACCAGCTACAGAATTAATCTGACACAATCCTCTCCCAATATCTTTGTGCACGGGGGCAATCCCATCACATATGATAAAAGAAACCTACCATACCACATCCTTGCCAACACATTCGACCTCCCCTCACCCCACCGTTGCAATTGCTGCGGCACAGCATACGCCCACTGAAGCAATTTAAAATAGGTTTGCCGACAGCTTGTGCTCCGCGCACAGCTATAAAGGCCGATGAACCCTCTGCCAGACTTCCTATGGGAGGCTCCGCTCTAACAACCTATGCCATCTGTCCACATGAAGTCCCACCCCTGGATACATTACCAATAGTGGGGCCCGATATATCTTAGACAACATCCCCCGCCACCCCAGCCCCTCCCCAAGCAAAATTACTTCTAAATCACGGGCAGGATGCAGCAACTGTGATCTATGATCCTCCCGAGTGATAAAACAGCGGAGCTGAAAGTAATGGAAGAACGGAACTCTGACCTCCCCTTTTTTCTAAGCAGCTGCTCCATACTCAACATGACCCCATCCTCAAATAAATTCCGAAATCAGAACAAGCCATTAGCCTCCCAACTACAGCGCAAGTAACGAAAGTCTGACCCATTAAAAGGACAAAAATCCCATATTTTTGCCTCTGGAAACAAGGGCCCGCCAAGCCAAGCTTTCCGCTGCATCCCAGACATCACCTGGACTAGGGGACCTAAAAACAAATGCCCACCTACCTGCTTTGTCTCCCCTTCCACTTAACTAAAAAATAGACTGGGGTGAAATCCAGCCTCTTTCCAGCTGGACCCATTGCACATCCGACAACTGGACATGATACCTTAACCCGAGGAGAACAGCTGCTTTATAATACAATACCAACTTGGGAAAACCCAACCCCCCCATTTCCACTGAGCGAACCAATCAATCCCAACCTATTCGAGCCCTGTGCGTTTTCCATACAAACTGGCTAAAGCACTTTTCCAATTTGACAAAAAAATCCCACAGGTATCTTGATCGGCAACTGGGAAAATAAATACAGCAATCTTGGCAATCACCATTTTCAGTGCCGCCGCCCTACCCAAACAACCCAGGGTCAGCTCCTTCCACCCCACCAACTCCTCACGAATCTTTGCGAGTAAGGGAGCGTAATTCAGGGAAAAGAGCTCATCAACTTTGGGAGAGACTCTAACTCCCAAATACTTAACTGCCCCAGTCGCCAACCAAAACGAACAAACTATCCAATATTACTCGCATGGCACTCCCAAGAGGCAAAATCTCGGACTTATCCAAATGAACCTTAAACCCAGAGATCCTCGCAAACTCCTGAAGCACTCGCTCCAAACCCAGCAAAGACCGCTCTGGGTCCTCCATAAAACTAACGTATCATCCGCATATAAAGAAACTCTGCGGCATAGAATTAACCATAATTGTAGATATATCTCTATTTAAACGGATAAGACAGGTAAGCGGCTCAATAGCCTGAGCAAACAGCAGCGGTGACAATGGACAACCCTGTCGAGTTCCCCGGTAAAGCTGGAAGCTGTCTGATCGCAACCCGTTGACTATCACTCTTGCTTGAGGGGCAGCATATAACTCCCGTACCCAGCCAACATATTACTTCCCGAGCCCAAACTTCGTCAACAGTGCCATTAGATATTCCCATTCAATGCGGTCAATAGCCTTCTCTGCATCCAAAAACACACAGAAAGTCGTCCTCGATGACCGGGATGAATGCAACATTATGTTCACCAATCTTCGCACATTAACTGTGATCTGTCGCCCCTGAATAAACACAGACTGATCTGGGTGAACTAGATCTGTCATAACAATATCCAACTGGTTAGCCAACACTCGCGCAAAGATTTTCACATCACTATTCAACAATGAAATTGGACGATAATTTCCCTCCTCCGGGGACCTTCCCTCCTTTGGAATAAGCAAGATCTCTGCGTCGTACATAGTTGGCAGAAAATTTCCTACCCTTCTTGCTTCATTAAAGACCCGCTGAAGCACCGGGGCCAACAAGCCACTCAAACCTTATACCATTCCATTGGGAAGCCATCTATTCCCATAGCCTTACCCGAAGAGAGTGACTTGATGGCCTTCACTACTTCCCCTCCCATAATTTCCCGATTCAGCATGTCCCGCTGCACATCAGACACCATCGGGAGCCCGACTTGATCTAATAAGGCATCAATCTCAGATGCCGAAGCAGAAAGCTCTGACCTATATAAATGTGCATAAAAAGCCTGAAATGCCCGGGATATACCCAGGCTATCCCATTGCAGCTCTCTATTGGATTCATAAACAGCACTCACGAAGCGACTATTCTGCTTCTTACGGAGCTGCCAAGCCAGCAACCGCCCAGCTTTACAGTCATACTTCACAAAATTCCACCACGAAACCCACAGCAGAAACTCCAACCGCTCAGTCTCAATCGCCTCAAGCTGCCGCCTAACCTCTATCAGAGCTTGATAGGTCTTACAACTCCCAGTCCTTTTATGTACCACCTGCAGCTCCTCCAAATGTGCTCGCAGCTCCTTCAAATGTGCTCGCAACTCCACTACCTGGGTGTCACGAAGGCGCTTCTGTCTGGCAGCTAAATGTATTAGCCGACCTCTCATATAGGCTTTCCCAGACTCCAACACTTCAAGGACTATTGTACCATCATCAATAAATGAGAGGAACTCTTTCCACTACCCCCTCCATCAACACCCTCACCCACTCCTCCTGCACTAATCGCACGTTCGCCCGCCAAAACAGCCACTACTGTACATCCAGGTCAAGCAGCAAATAAACCATACCATGATCACTGACCTCTGAGGGCCTAATACCCATACCTTTCACCCTCCCCAACTCAACTGGGCAAAAGAACATGTCAAGTCTGGAGTACCCCTGCGTTCTCGCAGAGCAATGTGTATAGTCCCGCTCGCTCGGATGCAGAGAACGCCAGATGTCTACCCAACACTACCTTGGCTAGGGCCCTCCTCAGCGCAGCCCCCTCTGACACCCGAGAGCCCCTGAGCACTGGACCAGACCTATCCAGAGTGCTCAAGTCACAATTCATGTCCCACCTAGCCATAGGGACCCTTTAGCCCTCTGTACAAAAGAGGACAATGCCTGGTGAAAAAACCCTCCTTTCGGGCCATTGGGGCATACAAATTGAGCAACAAAATCTCCTGCCGCTCCACTTGCCCCACTGCCTATACCACCCCCTCCCCTGACTGTCTCTCCTCCGGTATCGTATAATATAAATGGGATGCTTATCAGAATGTCTACACCCCTCTTCTTTGAGTTATAAGCAGAGAAATAGACCTTACCCCGGTGCTTGTTTGCAACATCATCATTTCTAAGGGGGTCAACCTCACCTCCTGCAAAAGAGCAATATCCACCTTCTCCTGCCTAAGGTAGTCTCCGCTTAATAGAATTATTAAGCCCGCCAACACTTAACGTGGCAACTTTAAGGGCCATTGGCAAGTACAGACCGAAAGTAAACTATTTTCCCACAAGAGCTTAACCCCCTCTCCACTCCCACTCCCCCCAGCTAACAGCACACCGAGGAAAAACAAAAACAAAAAGGGGAAAGAAGAAGAGAAGAAAGAGAAAAAACAAAAGCATAAAACATAAGATATGCCATACTGGGTCAGACCGAGGTCCATCAAGCCCAGTATCCTGTTTCCAACAGTGGCCAATCTAGGTCATACGTACTGTGATGCAGCAGACCAGCAGGGCATAGAAGAAAATGTTTTAAACTTGAAAAAAAAGACGTGCACAAGCTGCAGTATTTGCAGGAGCCTGATAGGGGGAGCAAGAGGGACCTCTGGAAGACCGAGGATCCACGCCCTACAGGGTGTAACCTGAAACCAGCCAGCCTCCAATCCAGGAAGACAGGAACTCCTTTTAAAGGAAGTCAGGAAGACTGGAGGGAGAACAGGAGGAGCAGGAACAGGAGGAGCAGGGAGTACAGGAGGAGCAGGAGGAGAAGTAGGAGCAGTGAGAGCTCTGGAAGAAGTGCTGTGCCGAGCAGAAGTGACTGGACAGGCAGAAGTAGCCTTAAAGCCAGAAGCAGCAGAGAAGGCCGCAGAGAAGCTGCAGAACCTTCAGACGCCGAAGGAGTGGCAGGAGCTGCAGGAGCTACAGACACTGCTGGAGTGCAGGAAAGAGGTACAAGCCAAAGGAACCTGAATGGACAGAGACTACAGAACGGTCCAAGAGATTCAGGTACGCAAAAGCTGCATTGTGATTGCTGTGGGCAGAACCCAAGCCAGATTGCTGGAGCAAGGCAGAATCTCCCTAGGAGTAGGCCACAAGCCTCATCCTCAGGAAAGAAGCAAGAGTTACAAGGTAAGCCATATTGTATTGGAAACAGCCTATGGAAAGGGCAAGAGACAGAAGCTCCCTGTACATGTCCCACTGCTCAAAAGAAAAGGTATGAAAAGTTTTTATTGAATAAGAAACTTTTAAGTAAGCCAGGTTTGCAGGAAGTGCATGTAAACCCTGGGAAGAAAGAGAGATTCACACTGTAAAAATGCTCATGGCCGACGCCCCACGCTAAACTCCAAACACTGGGAGGTCATACAGCATTTGGGTGAGAAACCTAACTATAGCTTGCCGGGAACTGTTGACTGTCTCAGATACTTTGCTGGAGGAACCGATGCAAGTGGAAGAGGTAGAATCCCTTTCAGAGGAAGACATGGATTGCAGCTATTGCATCACGGGAAGCGTAGAATGCTTGTGTAACCAGTGAGCACTAAAACCGGTGTAAATAGGAATGCCTGCTTTTGTAACCTTTCTGTGAAAGAACAGTTTTTGTTTAGAATCTGAGTTGTGATTTTTATAACCTGATGTAAGGAGATTTCTGTTGGTGTTTGAAGCCGATCCTTTGAACCTTTGTGCAAACCAGGGGAAATAAAGCCTTATTTTTCCCTACACTCGATGACCTTTTGTTCTCTGGGTATTTTTGGTATTACAGGATGCTACCGAGGCTATACGACCTTGGGCCCTAGAAAGAGAAACATACCAAACCCAACTTTACTTTTATTTATGTCCGACCTGCCTTGGCCACCTTTAACCACCAGGGCGGCGTTGTGACAGTACCTAGCAGTTTCCCCAAAAGACAGGTTCCATAATGCTTGTACTGGGTCAAGCATTGTTATCCTGGGTCCCTTCTTAATAATGTTTTATGGACCTTTCCTCCAGGAACTTGTCCAAACCTTTTTTAAACCCAGGTACACTAACAGCCTTTACTACATCCTCCAGTAACAAATTCCAGAGTTTGATTACACGTTGAGTGAAAAAATATTTTATTTTATTAGTATTAAATAGTTTACCCTGTAGCTTCATTGCATGTCCCCTAGTCTTTCTATATTCTGATAACGTAAACAATCGATCTACGTTTACCCGTTCCACTCCATTCATTAATTTATAGACCTCTATCATATCTCCCCTCAGCCATCTCTTTTCCAGGTTAAAGAGCCCTAACCTTTTTAGCCTTTCTTCATAGGAGTATCCTTTCATCCCCTTTCCATTTTGATGGCTGTTCTCTGAACCTTTTCTAATAATGCTATATTCTTTTTAAGATACAGCGACCAGAATTGCACACAATATTCAAGGTGTGGTCTCACCATCGAATGATTTAGAGGCATTATAATATCCTTTGTTTTATTTTCCATTCCTTTCCTTATGATACCTAGCATTCGATTTGCTTTCTTGGCTGCCGCTGCACACTGGGCCGAGGGTTTTAACATGTTATCCACAATGACGCCTAAATCTTTTTCCTGGGTGGTGGTTCCTAATGTGGAACCTTGCATCGTGTAACCATAGTTTGGGTTGTTCTTCCCTAGGTGCATAATGTTGCACTTGTCCACATTAAATTTCATCTGCCATTTTGATGCCCAGTCTTCCAATTTATCAAGATCCTCTTGGGTTTTAACAACTTTAAATAGTTTTGCCTCATCTGCAAATTTGATAACCTCACTCGTTATTCCCTTCTCCAGGTCATTTATGAATACGTCAAAAAGAAGCGGACCCAGCACAGATCCCTGGGGTATACCACTATTCACCTTTCTCTATTGGGAAAATTGGCCATTTAGCCCTACCTTCTGCTTTCTATTTTTTAACCAGTCCCTGATCCACTATAGTACACTGCCTTCTATCCCATGACTCTTTAGTTTTGCCAAAGGTCTCTGATGAGGGACCTTGTCAAAGACTTTCTGAAAGTTCAAATACACTATATCAACAGACTCACCTTTGTCTACCTGTTTATTCACACCTTCAAAAAAACATAACAGATTAGTAAGACAAGATCTTCCTTGTCTAAAGCCATGTTGGCTGTCTCCCATTAAGCCATGACTATCTACATGTTCAGCAATTTTGTTCTTTATGATGGTTTCTACCATTTTTCCCAGTACTGACATCAGGCTCACCGGTCTGTAGTTTCCCGGATCACCCCTGGAACCCTTTTTAAAAACTGGTGTTACGTTCGCCATCTTGTTGGAAATAGGAGACTTTTAGACATTTGTGACAGGACTGTCCTAAGAGAATTCCTTTTTGGGACAGAGTATGGTATATAAACCAATCCATTGCTAGACTTACTACTTGTTGGGATTTTTTTTTTTTTTTTTTTTTTTAACAGTAGATGGTGAGTTTTCCAAATAAAAAGGACCTTTTTATCTTTATATCTGGTAACAAGAATGGCATTTGCTGCTGAATGGAAGAAGGTAATCCCACCAAAAACCAGTGGACTGATTGAAGAGCTTGGTAAAATTATGGACATAAAACCTATGACTACAAAAATACAGGGTGGTTTGTAAAGTGTAGTTACTCACCTGTAACAGGTGTTCACCAGGGACAGCAGGAATCAGTCCTCACATATGGGTGATGTTTATGCCAAAGCCCTGCGTGGAGCATCTCCCTAGATTTCAAAGTAAGTCTTTGGGAGATGCCACCACACGTGGTCTCCTTCCTGCCCAAGGGTGCCATCTTGCTCAGTTGCCATAGCTACAGCCCAACCAAGAAGATGGCCAAAAATGAGCAGCAACTCCAAGGGGAGGAGGGAGGGTTGTGAGGATTGATTCCTGCTTTCCCTAGAGAACACCTGTTACAGGTGAGCAACTACGCTTTCTCCAGGAACAAGCAGGAAGTTATTCCTCACATATGGTACTCCCTTGCTCCAGGCTACCAAGGACTGGCATAAAAGGGGCATGGCCCAGTCGTGGGCAGCCACAGGTGAATCTTGACAGACTCTAGGGACCCCAGTGTCCAGGGAGAACCATGGCTCTGGCAGCCTAAACAAGAAGGGTCGGAGGGCAGGAGTTGCCAATATCCTGAAGAGGTTATGGAGTATGGTCTGGCCGAAGGCGCTGTTCTGTCGGGACTCCCTCTCCAGGCAGTAGTGGGCTGCAAAAATGTGGACGGAGGACCAGGTGGCAGCCCAGCAGATGTCTGCCATGGGCACCAAACAGAGAATGGCAACTAAGGTTGCCATCACCCAGACATTATGTGCTATGACTTGATGCTCCAGAGGAATACCAGCTCGACTGTGAGCGAAGGCGATACAATCAACCATCTATATGGAAATGGTCCACTTGGTGATAGCCAGCCGCAGATGGCTGGGGTTGAAGGAGACAAAAGGCTGTGAAGCTTTACAATAGCCCTGGGTCCACTGCCGATAGGACAGGGCTCGCTTGCAGTCCAGAGTATGGAGAATGGCCGAAGCAGAGTGTGTGGGGACGTGGAAAGAAGGTAGGCAGCATTACCTCCTGATTCAGGTAGCAGTCAGAGACCACCTTTGGGAGAAACGTCGGGTGAGTGCAAAGCACAACCCTGTTTTTGTAGAATCTGGTGTAGGTTAGCTCAGCCGCCAAGGCCTGAAGCTCACTGACCCTGAGAGCAGAGGTTAGTGCCACCAAGAAAGCCACCTTCCAGGAAAGGTAGCATAAGGAACAGGTAGCCAAGGGCAGCTTAGTAAACTGCACCAGAACCACATTGCGATTCTACTCTGCTGGGGGTGGCCCGATGGGAGGTTTGGAGAACAATAAGCCCTGCATGAACCTGGTAATGAGGGGTTGCACCAACAGAGGTTTGCCCTCCACAGGATGGTGGTTGACAGAGAATGCATTCGGATGTGCTCAGACAGAGCTGGTGGAGATATTGAAGGGCCAAATGCACTGGGCAAGAAAATGGGACCACTTTGTGCTCTGTGCACCACACGAAGAACTGGTGCCACTTGAAGGCATAGGTCCATCTCGTGGAGTCCTTACGAGAGGCTAGAAGGATTTCCTCCACCTCCTCAGAGAGGTGAAGGGGAGCTAAGGTGACCCATTCAACCGCCAAACCATGAAGGACAGATCTCAAGTTGGGACGGAGGATTGAGCCCTCTTCCTGTGTCAGAAGTCCTGGGGAGCACCTGAGAGAAACCAGGGATTTCATCAAGAGACAGAGCAGCAAGGGGAACCAGGGCTGTCTGGGCCACCAGGTTCATTGATGCCTTGTCCTGCTGGACCTTGAGGAGGGTCCGGGCTATCAAGGGTGTGGGAGGGAAGGCATATAGCAGGCCTCGACCACAAGATGAGGAAGGAGCTCGCCACCACCCAGGAGGGGTGTGGTTGTGGTTGGGGGCTGCAGAACTGGGGCAGCTGAGCATTGGTTGGGCTGGTGAAGCGATCCAGGCTGGGGCAGCCCCACAGCCGGAAAAGCCTGAGTGCTTTCTCTGGGTCCAGGCATCACTCATGCAGTTGGAGGATCCTGCTCAGCCTGTCCGCCAAGACATTGTTTTGGCCCGGTAGGTAGACCACCTTGAGGAGGATCCCATGGCGGATTGCAAAGAACAGAAGGCTATAGCCTCCTGGCCACAGGTAGTAAGAGCCCGTGCCGCCCTGCTTGTTCATATAGAACATCGTCACCTGGTTGTCCGTCTGGATGAGTACTGGAATAGTGCTGCAGGTGGGGCTGAAAAACCCTGAGTGTGAAGAATACTGCTCTTATCTCAAGCAGATTGATCTGCTGCAGGCTCTCCTCCGGGGACCAGACTCTCTGAGTGTGGCGCTCTCTGCAACAGGCATCCCAGCCCGTCAGAGGCATTAGTCGTGAGGACCTTCTGGGGGCTCGGGGACTGGAAAATCATGCCCACTTGCAGTTGCTGAGCATCCTGCCACCAGGTAAGGGACTCAAGTCAGCTGTCGAGACACTGACTATAGTGGAGTTGGCCGGTGGTCTGAGATCACTGGGACTGGAGGCACCACTGAGCTGCCCTCATGGACAGTGGACTGTGGAGGCCATGTGGCTCAGGAGGTGAAGCAATGTCTGGGCTGACACTGTGTAGTGTCGCTGTACCTTTGTCACAAGGGCCGCGAGCCGATCCCCCCTGTTGAGGGGGGGGGGGAAGCCTTGGCCTGGACAGTGTCGAGGCGGGCCCCATGAACTCCAGTGCTCGAGTCGGGGTGAGCTGGGATTTCAAACAGTTTATCATGAAACCCAAGTGCTGTAAGACCTGAATGGAATGGCCAGTGGCCTGCCTGGCCTCTGAGACTGTGACCCCTTTTAGCGGCCAATCGTTGAGGAAGGGGAAGATGCAGATCTTTTGGAGGTCGAGATAGGCTGCCACCACCACCAGACACTTGGTGAAGACTCTTGGGATGGAGGCGAGGCCGAAGGGATGGAGGCGAGGCCGAAGGGAAGAACTCTGTACTGGTAGTGGTTGCCTCAAACCATGAACCTCAGGTACTTTCTGTGACTGGGATGGATAAGGATGTGGGTGTAAGCATCCTTTAAATCCAAGGAGCATAGCCAATCTCCTCACTGGAGGGAGGGCAGCAGAGTTCCAAGGGAGAGCATCTTGAACTTCTTGCACACTAGTAACTTGAGAATCCTCAGGTCCAGGATGGGCCTTAGGCCCCCTGTCCTTTTCAGGGGCAGGAAAGTACCTGGAATAGAAACCCTTCCCCCTTGAGAGGAGAGGTACAGGTTCCACTGCCCCATTCTTGAGGAGGCCCATGAGTTCCTGCAGTAACAGGGCCCAGTTTAGGGGAGACCGAGGGGGTTCCCTGAGAAAAAAGATGGAAGAGTCTGTTCCAGGTACAGAAGATAGCCCTCCCGGACAACCTGGAGAGCCCAGGAGTCTGTGGTAAAGTGGGCCCACCAATGGGCAAAGTGGACCAGACGTCCCCCTGTGGGGTGCTGGTCCTCCAAAGGGTGAGGAGCTATTGCTGATAGTGTCAAAACCCTGACTCAGGCTGGGCTGGCGCCGGTGTTTGGATCTTCTGACCCTTGGGCTTATGTGGTCTCTGGCCTTTGCCTTGGGGACCCTGCTGAGGGTTCTGGGCAGCTGGATAGACAGGGTAGTCCCGATAGTGTTGACTCTTCTGGAGAAAAGGGAGCTTTTTCCTGGGAAGAGTTAAGGTCCTCCTCAAGAGAAGGGTTCGAGTAACATACTGCGTCTTGATCTCTGCCGCCTTATCCTCCATTGGTGTGCCAAAGAGCTGTTTGCCGAGGCACAGGACATCCAGGAGTTTTTTCTGCACCCATTGCTCAAGATCTGATGATTGTAGCCAGGCCTGGCATCGAGCGCCGATGCTGGCGGCAGTCACGCTGGCACTGGATTTGAAGCAGTCATAAGTGGTCTCAGGAGAGGTATTTGGAGTATGGAAGGACAGACTAGATAGGCCATGTGGTTTTTTTCTGTCATCATGTTTCTATGTTTCTATAGACTTTGTTAGAGCCTGGAACTGCTGGAGATGGTCCCCATCGAGGTCAGTGGTATAGCCGCCGAGCTCCTTGGCCAGGTCCTGCAAGAAGATCCCAATGTAAAGTTGGCAGTAAGCCAGCATTGAGCCCTAGTAGCATTTGTGCTCCAGGGCATCGAGCATGCAGTATTTCCTGCCCGGAGGCACTGAGGAGTATGTTTTCAGGCTTTTCGCCAGAGCATGGCCAACTCAGCCACCATGGAGGTGTGTGGGAGCTGTGCCTTGCAGAATCCTGGCCCCCACTGGATCCGATACATCGTGTTGTTGACAGCTCACAATAGGGACTGAGGCTGGGGTCCCCCACATCTGAAGAAGCCGGGCTCTGTATGGCCTTAGGGGACATTTTCTTGCACAAGGAACATTCCTCTGGGTCGTGGTCTGTGCCCAAACATCCGAGGCAACAATCATGAGTGTCGGTGAGTGACATTTTTGAAGCACCGATCACATTTCTTAAAGCTGGTGGCCATTGGGGCAAAAAGAACCCCAGAGAGGTCAAAGACCCCTGACACGGCCCGCAGTTAGAAAGGGCGTGAAAACTGCTGTGATGGAAAAAAATCAAGACAAAAATGTTTTTTTGAGGCCTGGTGCATTTGCAGTGGGTCTCGGGAGAGTCTAATGGGATGTTGCCATGGCGATGCGTATCGGGGGACTCCTCATCCTCTGTTTCCCACCTGGAGTAGTCCATTGAGGACTCGTAGGAGGGCTGCTCCGCAGACCTCAGGGCTCCCGATGCTCCTTGGTTGGTGCCCGGCGCACTTGCTGGGGATGATCGCGGTTCCATCGATCAAGACCTCGGCTGAGGATTGACTCGAGGCTGAAGGACCTCGAGGATCAGCTCGGCCTCTGGGGATGTCTGATGTCGAGGGCCCAGTGGTTGGGGTAGATGAACTGGTCGTACCTGACAATAGTGCCCACTGCACTCCAGGGCCACCATTCTGGACTTCAGGCCAGAAGGCTCCTCAGCCTTCAGCATGGGCACTGAGGGACAGGCCCGGCACAGGCTCCCCCAAAGGGGAATCCTCGACAAGGATGGTGTCTGGGGACCAAGGCCAGTCCGAGGTCGAATCCTTAAAGGGGGACACCTTTGCAGGTCACTCCTTCTCTGATGCTTCAGATGAGCATCTCAGACTGCAGGACCTGACCCGGGGGGCACCCGGCTGGTTGGATCCGTCCAAGGACGCTGCCTTCAAGGGTTGTTTCTTCTTCCTGGGTTCCCTCAATGGAGACCCCCTTTCTAAAGGGCCACAGCAGGGATCAGGCTCAGAAGGGTCCACCCAAGGTGTCGAGGCTTTATACGAGGCCCTGGCCTTCGGAGGCACTGTGGACTTGGGGAAAAACTTATCATGCTGCTGCTGGTGGCTCTTGAGGGCCTTGCTGGATATCCTCTCGCAAAAACCGCATGCTGTTGGGTCATGGTCTGACCTGAGGCAGCAGAGACAGCAGTCGTGTGCGTCAGTTAAAGACATAATTTTTGAGCACCGATCACACTTCTTAAAGCCACTGGTAGCCATGGGAGAAAAAGGTATCCCTGCAAGCACTGTTCCCTCTAAGCTGTGCGCGTGTGCGCGCACACATCTCGCCGAGCGAGCACACATACTTTACAACAGAGCGCACAAAAATTACAGCTCTGATTCTGATAGAAAACAGACGTCTTAAAATTTAAAAGTTGTGATTGTAATTACTAGAAATTTCCCGCTTCATTTAGTAATCGTCTATTTTCATTTAATTTGATTAAAATCAATGTGGTGTACATACTGTATTCTGACGTGTAGTCAAATTTTAAAGTATACAACTCAGAGTGTCGTGATGTGGTGCACAAAAATTTAACCTTCCTTCAAAAGCTGCACACAGCTGATATTTTATGCACACACAGCCTACAGAAAATTAGAGGGAACATTGCCTGCAAGGTTGCAGACTCGCCGGGCTGCCAGTTGGGAAAAAAGGCACAAAGACACCAGAAAATTAGAGAAACAAAAAACTACAAAAATAGACCTGAACTAGATGCTGAGGCAGCAAGGTTGGGTGGCAGGAAGAGTACCTGTGCAATACCAGAGCAGAGTATGAAACTCGGAGAGAAAATAAAATATACTTTTTCCAGGGAAAGCCAGACAAATGTCTGAAGGGCTCCATGGAAAAAAGGAGACTGAGCAAGATTGCACCCTTGAGTGGGAAGGGGACCACACATGCACGGTGGCATCTCCCAAAGGTTCTCTTTGAAAGCTGTGAGGATGCTTCCGCAAGGGCTCCGTCAGTGCCATCATCACTCATGAGGACTGACTTCCTGCTTGTTCCCGGAGAAAGTATTTTATTTTGAATTTATTAACTGGAATATGTCAGCTCTGGGAATTGTTAGCTGATGTCTTTGCACTTTGTTCAGTATAAAGAGGAAATTAGTTTCATAATTTAATTTTTCCACTGTTGTGGTGTATTCAAAGTTTGGCTTTTGGGGTTCTCAATTCAATTATTGTCTTCATATTTCAAAATAGGATCCCTTGTTCTGTATTTGGTGACAGTCTGTTTTGCATGTATGTGTATTCTGTTCATCTAGTTACTGAGTAGTAGACCCACTTGTTCTCTTTTTCCAATAAGAAATGTATTGGTTTAATATTTGTAGTGCTGCCATTTGATAAATAGGGTTAGGTGCTGTGTGAGCTCTGGTAGTGCTATTATGATATGGCAGGCTTGCTATAGGTTCTAAATGAGCAGGGTTTTGGCACTGGAGGATAGTAATGCAGAAATATAGTAGCCTCTTTTATCCTCACTGTACATACAAATGGTTTTCAGACACTCATTAAGAAGCATGTTTACTAAAGGTTAATGTGCTTTCACAAATTTGAATATGTGCTAAGTACAGAAACACCCATGTCTATGGCACCATGGCACTTAATACACATTAATATTTAGCAAACATACCCCTAAAATCATCGTTAGGACAAAAGAGGCTTGTGAAGGACTCCTTTGAAAGCAGCTTAAAATTTTAGATGAGCAGCATATACATTTTAAAATAAAATACATCAGATTTATACAAATGAGGCCCAATGGATATGCAAATATGTATGCAAATGAGGCCTCAACACCCATGGGTCACCCCTATTTTTTCTAACTAGTTTTCTTCATTTTATCATAGTGTCTCTTTTGAAAGTTAAATGCCAAGGCAATAGTGTCTACGTTCAAATTTGATGGTGTTATGATCACTGCTGTCAACTCCCTCCAACTATTGTTACCTCCCACCCCAAATCCTGCATTGCACTAAGGACTATGCCCAAAATAGCTCCCCATTTTGTCAGTTACTGGACCAGCTGTTCCATGGGGTGGCATACAGTGGGTCTCTGGCACCCAGGGACCACAATTACATTTCCCTCCCTTATATCCCCATTCCCTGCCCTTTCCACTCCTACCCTTACTCTATGGTCCAGCATATCCTTTTTCTTTCTTCTTCCTCCCATGGTAACATCTCCCTTTTTTTTTCCTCTTCCCATCACCCTCTCATTGTCTAGATCCCCCCTCTCTATTCTCAGCCCCCTCTCTATTCTCAGCCCCCTCCACTTTATAATAAACCTGGATGCCTGGTGAAGAGCAGCTGCAACCACTACCATGATCTTGGAGATGGTGCGGGGAGAAGTTGCCAAACCAAAGGGCAAGGCACGGAACTGATAGTGCTCTCCAACGACAACAAATCGCAGGAAGTGCTGCTGATCCTCATGAATGCCAATATGGAAATATGCCTCAAGGTCCAGCGATGCGAGGAATTTGCCTTGTCACACAGTGAGGATGACTGTGCGAAGCATTTCCATGAAAAATCAGGCTACTCAGAGACCGACTGACGCACTTGAGGTCTAGGATGGACCGGAAGGATCAGACCTTCTTTGGGATGATAAAGTAAATGGAGTAATGTCTGTAACCCCGGTTGGGCAGGGGCACTGGACAGATAGCTTGGAGGCTTAGCAGATGCTCGCACAGCCGCTCTCTTGAGGACCAAACTGCACAGGGAGATTAGGAAGGTGTCCTTGATGGGCCGGGCACATTGCAAGACGTAACCATGCGAATATTGTCAGGCACCCACTGATCGGTGGTCATGAAAGCCCAATGCCTGGAGAAAAGCACCAAACTACTGACTGGCAGGATCCCAGGGTGGGCCCCGGACCAGTCAGCGGGAGCAGGCAGGTCCAGTGAACTTGGTCACGGAGGGGTAATCTTCCTTACCTCAGCACATTCCCCGAAAGGACTAGTGTAACTTAGAACTTGACCATCCTGCTGAAAAGGAGGTGACCTGGAGGGGCAATATCTTCTGGAATCCTTGAGGCAGGCTCTGGACGATGTAGAGGAAGATGCTCCAGAGCCTGAGTGCCGATAACAGCCTTGGGCCTATCTTTCGGTAGATGTTGAGGTTTGGCCTCCCCAAGGTCTGACTAGCTTCTTCAAATCACCAAAGAGAAGTCGGCCTTTATAGGGAAACCGAGCAAGGCAAGCCTTAGATTCCACATCTGCTGACCAATAACTGAGCCATAGCCAGCAGCAGGCCACCGTGACCACCGCCACCGAGCAGGCAGCCAGGAGAAGCAGGTCAGAGGGCATCCGCTAGGAAGGCCAAGATGGATTACAGTTGTGCTGCCTTTGAATCTTGTGTGAGGAGCTGAATCCACCTCAGAAGAGTCAGGCCACCAGATCTCTGCAAACAGACTCTGAGGGCGAGCGAGGATGAAAAAGCAGTCTTTAAAGAGCCCCTCAAACTTGCGGTCCGGCGGATCTTGGAGGACTGCTCCACCCTCCACAGGGATGGTAGTAATGCTTGGTCACCGCTGTGACCAAAGCATCAACTTTAGGGTAACTAAGCCAGTTACTAATGTCCTCGGAAGACCAGATGTAGGAACGCCCCAAGTGCCTCTTGGAGCAGAGGGGGCCCTCTGAGGCATCCCATTCCAGAGAGACCATCTGCTGTAGTTCCGATGGGAATGGGAAGGCTTTGGGAGGTTTTTTGATTCCCACCAAAATAGGATCAGCTTGAAGTTTGCTGGAAGCAGTCTCCAGTTGTTCCGGCACATCTGAGATCCAGAGAGCTTCTGCAATTTGTACGATGAGAGCTGGCAGCTCCTCCTTGCAGAACAAACTGATGTCCTGAGGGTTGTCCTGGTCATCCCAGGGGTCTTCCGGTCACTGTTCCCTCTAAGCTGTGCACGTGTGCGTGTGCACACACCTCGCCGAGCGAGCGCACATACTTTACAACAGAGCGCACAAAAATTTTGGTTCTGATTCTGACAGAAAACACAGATGTCTTAAAATTTAAAAGTTATGTATTTATGGTTTTCACAAGTTCTACAATATTTTCTAGTGCAATCAATGTGGTGTACATACTGTATTCTGACGTGTAGTCAAATTTTAAAGTATATAACGCCGAGTGTCATTATGTGGCGCACAAAAATTTAACCTTCCTTCAAAAGCTGCACAGCTGATATTTTATGCGCACACAGCCTATAGAAAATTAGAGGGAACATTGCTTCCGGTGGGGACTGTTCGCCATCTTCCTGATCAGACAGGCTGTTCATACTGCCTTCTGCTGAAAGACACTCACACTCCTAGATCACTGCTGAGTCCGAACTGCCAGAGGCCCAGGACATCTCCTTGGGTGGGCAGGCAGCTCCCAAGGCGGAATGAGAATCTCTACCCCTCTTTCTGGAGCCTGCAACAGGCATGATGGTACCCATGGCCAGGCGAGCAGGGGCTGGGTCAGATTTCCAAAGGCCCCAGTCCTGCTGGAATAAGGACATGAAGAGATCTGCATCAGGATCGGACACAGGGGCCCCCTTGGAGATCCCTGAGCTCTGAGGGAGTAAAACTGGTGGAGGAAGGGCCTCATCCACAGGAGAAAGTGGACCCGGAGGCAAAGAAGGAGAATCAGGAAGAGAGGGCCTTTGAACGCGATCAGGGGCACTTTGCTTCCGGGGTCTGCCACATACACTGTACACAGCCTGTCAGTGAGCCTTCAGCACTTCCGGCCACAGGCTAGGCATCGCTCCAGGGAGGAAGACATGGTACCCCAGTGGTGCCTCGGCATCGCTCCAGGGAGGAAGGCATGGTACCCAGTGGTGCCTCACCGGCAAAAGCCGTGTTTGTGCGTTGAGAAACCGCCACCGAAGAACACCCTCGGGATCACGTGCAGGCTGGAACAAAGGAAGAAAATAACCACCGCAGTGTGGAGGGCACCATGCGGCAGGCCCAATGTGAGCACTTGCAGCCTGAGATTTTGTCAGGAAGGTGGCGACAGTAGTGAGTCTCGCATTCATCAGAGACAGTTCAGCAATGCCGCAGCCAGAGCTGTATTCAGCAGATCGGGGCTCCGGGGGGGGGGGGGGGTGTTTACGCACTGTAGAAACGAAGCCATTCAGCAGAGCAGTGTGCAGCCAAGGCAGGGAAAAGCTACGCTAATAGAGCTAGTAGCTAAAATAAAAACAATTAGGGAGAAGAATCGCTCACTGCTGTGAAGGAACACTGGGGGGAACCTCAAACAGACTCAACTAATCCTCCTGACCAGGAATCTGCCCCGCAGCCTGGGAAGCACTCTGATCCCCACGACCTGGGCTTTACCCAAATAAGTAGTGAGAAACTCCAACAAGGCATCTCTCTTTTGTGCCTTGGAGGCATCCACAGAATTGAAAAAGGGGCTCAACTAGGCAGAAATAGGGCCCACTCAGAGAGACTTCCAGGAGCTAAGAAAAAGACATCCATATCTGCTGAAGACCGAGAAATACTGAAGGCGACCCCTAGGGGGATCCTCTATAAGTACTAGGGCTGGTCACAGAAGCTTCTGGTATTTTCTCTGTCTCCAGCATCTACTGGCAGGGGGATATAACCCATTTGTTTGGACTGGTCTAGCAGGATGAGTTTGAAGAGTGGACTACGTTGGCAGGAAGCACTCTGTAGTTCACCCTGGGTCTCTAGTACTCTCCCCAGGTCAGCTCCTGGGAGCATAGTGCCCTTCATCCCCCTCTGAGTCCACCACTGGCTCCATGAAGCAGTCTTTCATTTCATCTAGAATCTTCACCACCCTATCAGGTTCTGCTATATCATTCACTCTGTCAATACTAGGGCAATTGTAATTTCCATGGCATTACACTCTGCTCATTCTGACCAGGCAGATGTTAATATACCCCCTTTCCCCTTATCCTTTTTGCCATCACCCATGAAATTTCTATCCATGAAAGATGGCATAGTACCTTTTGGTTTCTGCAAAACTTTTATCCTGTTTTGCCATCTTTAAACATATAGTACCACCCCCCCCCCCCCAACCTATTTGATCCACCCTATATTCCTGCTGGAATTCTGCATGCAATAAATAATTCAAAGTTTAGCAGTTTTTGTAATTTTTTTTCTGTATTGCACTTTGAAATATCACTCAAAAACAATATGCTTTGTTATTTTGACAAACAAAGCCCACTGAACTTTGCATAATTCAGACCTTCGGACACAAAAATTTGAATTTTGTTGACAGAATTCCAGCGGGGCAACTCTATCATTGCAATATAATGTGTATCTTAGTATCAGTATCCCACTGGTTATCCTCCTTCCACCAGGTTTCTGAGATGCTAATTATATCTACTGCTTCATTCAGCATGAAGTGTAGTTACTCACCTGTAACAGGCGTTCTCCAGGGATAGCAGGAATCAGTCTTCACATATGGGTGACATCAGCACCAACTGAGCCTGCACAGAGCATTTCCCCAGCTTTCAAAGCCTTTGGGAATGCCACCACGCCTGCCTGGTCCCCTTCCCACTCAAGGGTGCCATCTTACTCAGTCAGGTGCCATAGCTGTAGCTCCTTCCAAGAAGATGGCAAAAAATATACAGCAACTCCGAGGGGAGAAGGGAGGGTTGTGAGGATCGATTCCTTCTGTCCCTGGAGAACACCTGTTACATGTGCATAACTATTCTTTCTCCAGGAATAAGGAAGAAGTCAGTCCTCACATATGGGACTCCCTAGCTACAGGCTACCAAGGACCTGTAGGAAGAAGCTTGGCAGCACCGTGAGCAGTCGCCAATGAAAGCTGAAGGCAGCCCAAGGACACCAGGTCCATGGATGACCACACTCCCGGTAGCCAGAACAAGAAGGGTCAGCGGGTAGGAGTTGTTTAAACCATGAACAGATTACAGATTCTTCAGTCTCTTTAGCTTCCGCATGGCTGATTCGACCATTGAGATGTGGGGAAACTAGGCGTTCTGAAACCCTGGGCCACACTGAACCCTATAGTGTCCAGGCACTTGCTCACGATGGGGACAGAGACCGGGGTCTCCCACATGCAGAGGAGAAGATGGTTCAGAATGGGAGGAACCAGCACCGAGAGCACCTCTTTTGGAGGGGGCTTCATATTGCAGATATCAAGCTTCGCTGTGCAAGGCTCCTCCTCAGACTCAGTAGCGAGCGCCAAGGCCCACGCCATGTTCTGGACAAACTCCAGAAAGGAGGTGTCTCTGTGAGGTGACTGCTGCCTCTGATGGCAGGGAGGGGTCAAAGGGAAGGTCTCTGTGGGACTGAGTCTCAAGGGATGTCTTCCCATCAGACTCCCACTCTGAGTAGTCTGTGGAGTACTCTAGGTCGGGCGGCTCAAGATGGGTCGGTGACCCATGTCGGATCTCAGAGGCCGAAACTTGCTTGGAGCCGGAGGCACTTGCCTGAGAGGATCTTGCGCCTGAGGAACAGGATGGAGACAGAGGTCCCTGCGGTCTCGAGGTGCGTGCTGGCGGGGCCTGGCACCAGCACCTGCTGAGCAGCAAGAAACACAGAAATGCTGCATTCCAAGGCCAGCATTCGGGCCTCCCACTTAGGAGTGGGGCCCTGCGACACAGACGCCAGGGTGACTGGGTTGGGTGTCGAGGAGGTCCTCGCCGAGACGACCATCAGGAGACCAGGCGGCTTCGCTGGAAGCCTCCGTATCTGTTCGAGGTACCTTACTGGGCTGCTCCCTCTCCGACTCTAGAGAATTCTGAGGGGGCTGAGAGACCGGGCGCATGACATCTCATGCTTGTCTGGCGCCCCTGACAGGGTCCTCGTGGCCTCCTTCTTCCGCTTGCATTTGGGCGACCCCTGGTCAGAGTGCTGCCAGGCCCGGGGAAGAACCTTGGGGACTCCAGAGGCTGCAGGGCCAAAGAGCAGGAGGCTACCGGGGATACAGGGGCTGCTTTATGGATGAGATCATCCAGCTTCTGTTAACGGCTCTGGATGGCCTTGGAGAACATTCTCTTACAGAGCGAACATAGCTCCGGTTCATGGTTGGCTCCTAGACAGCAGTCATGGGTGTCTGTGAGCGACATGTTTTTTGAACATCTATCACATCTCTTAAAACTGGAGACCATTGGGGGAAAAAGGACCCCTGCGAGGTTGAAGATCATCAATGCAGCCAGTGGTTAAAAAGGGTGTGAAAGCATAGTAAAAACAAAAATAGGCAAAAAGGAAAAAAACTGAGACCAGGACCAAAGCAGAGGTGCTCGGGAGGCGGGAAGAGGACCAGTGAAGGCTGGAGAGCAAAAACCGGTTGGAAACAAACTTTTTCCGGGGACGAGATGGACATCCGAAGGGTTCCGCAGAAAAAAGGAGACTGAGTAAGATGGCACCCTTGGGCAGGAAGGGGATCACACATGCTTGGTGGCATTCCCAAAGATTTACTTTGAAAGCTGGGGAAAATGTTCCGCATGGGCTCCGTCGGTGCCGACATCACCCATATGTGAGGACTGACTCCCTGCTTGTTTCTGGAGAAAGAGTATTTATTTATTTATTTACATTTCTTATATACCGCACTATTTGACATCAGCGCGGTTTACATCAAACAAAACATTTCAGTACACAAAAATGTCTGAGTTACATTAAACAGGGTTAACAACTTGGACAACAGGGTAATTTTACAACTCAGGTAAATAAACTTTGATTGTAGTGTAAACTATTTACATCAATAAGTTAGGGCACCGTTGAGACGTAATGGTCAGTTGAGCGTTGAACTTACTAAGTGGGGAATTCAGGGTCAATGGGTGATTCAGAGTTTCTATAACTAACAGTGATGGGTCGTGATTCTGCACTCACTGGGAAGTATATAAGGAATAGGTAATGTTTGAGGGCCTTTCTGAATTGGAGTATGCTGGTAATTGCTCTAATATCAGGTGGCAGCATATTCCAAAGTTTCGGGGCACGGAGACTGAAAGCTCTGTTTGCTGTTGATGAGGTGCTTTTTGTAAGTTCACGGGGAACCAATAGCGTATTTAATGCCATTGATCTTCTTGATCTATTAGAAGAAATGGGTTTGATGAGATCAGTTAATGATGTGGATGAGAGACTATTTACCGCTTTGAAGGTAAGTAGTAATGTCTTGAAAATGATCCTGGCCTGTACAGGAAGCCAGTGTAACTGCTTCAGAAGGGGCGACACATGCTCACTCCTAGATGCCCCATAGAGAATCCTCGCAGCGCTATTCATTGCAAGCTGTAAAGGGTTCAAGGTGGATTGAGGGAGGGCCTAGCAAAATGACATTAGCATAGTCAAAGTGGGGCATGATCAGAGCCTGGTAGATGGTACGGAAATCCTCAGGTTCAAGCAGTGGGCGAAGGTGTCTTAGTGATCGGATTTTGTAGTATATGGATCTTACCGTGTTAGCTATATGCGCCTTCATGTCCAGGTTCTGATCGAGTGTAACACCCAGGTAACGTATTTGCTGTTTTGATTGTAGCTCAGCATCTTTCACCTTAAGGAATTGTGGAGGGCTGAAGTTCGGGTTCTTTGACATGAAAAGCACCTCTGTCTTCTTATGTTGAATCCGGAGGTTTTGTGATAGGAGCCATTCCGATATGGCGTCAAAGCAGTTGCTCAGAGGGGACAGGTCCAAATTGTCAATGTTGAAAGGCATATAAAGCAGGACGTCGTCCGCATATATCATGCAACCAACATTGAAAGACCGGATGATCTTGCAAATAGGTTGCATATAAATATTGAACAACAAAGCAGAGAGAGAGGAGCCTTGTGGGACCCCTTGCCATTGGTGGAATGGATCAGACATCACTCCCCCAGCACGAACATGTTGCCATCTTTCGGATAAGTACGATCTGCACCACTCAAGGGCAGTTCCGCCTACTCCTTTCTCCTTCAGCCGTAATAGGAGGAGGTCATGGCTCACAGAGTCAAAAGCAGCGGCTATGTCCAGGAACACAAGTGCGAAACCCTGTCGGATGTTGTTGATACCAGAAATTATGGTATTGAGGAGAGCTGTGAGGAGAGTCTCTACACCATGTGACTCTCTGAAGCCATGTTGGCAAGGATCCAATGGAGCATTGGTATCGATGTGGTCTTGCAATTGACATTGTACCTCCTTTTCTATTAACTTCGCGAGAAAAGGTATACTTGAGATGGGTCTGTAGGAGTCTACCTTTTGAGGATCTAACTTACAGTTTTTCAGGAGAGGTCTGATGGAAGTTTGCTTGAGGGCAGATGGGAATGTACCGGAGTTGAAAGACAGGTTTACTATTTTAGTTATTATTGGGCTGAATTCACAACGCAGATCCCTTATCCAGAAGGCTGGGCAGGGGTCCGTCTGAGCAGTTGTGGAATTGAGAGACATGATCAGATCCTCAATTCGCTTCTTGGTAGGGGTAGAAAACATGGTTAGAGCTGTTTGGCAATCTTGATCTGTGGGGGTTAATTTTAATGGAGGTTTATTTGTTTGTGTAAGCTTGGATTGTAGGTAGGCTGCGAAGTCTTGAGGATGGATCTCGCCTTGCTTTTCAGGGGCTGGCTCTTTAGATAAGGTCTTGACTAGGTTAAACAAAGTGAGTAGTTACTCACCTGTAACAGGTGTTCTCCAGGAGCAGCAGGAATCAGTCCTCACATATGGGTGACGTCGGCACCGACGGAGCCCTCATGTGGAGCATTTCCCCAGCTTTTAAAGAAAGCCTTTGGAATTGTAGCGCGCATGCGCGGTCCTCTTCCCGCCCAAGGGTGCCATCTTGCTCAGTCTGATGACATAGCTAAAAGACAGCAAATAAAATTAGCAAAAATAAATGATATGACTGCAACTCCAAGGGGAGGAGGGAGGGTTGTGAGGACTGATTCCTGCTGCTCCTGGAGAACACCTGTTACAGGTGAGTAACTACTTTCTCCAGGATCAAGCAGGAAGTTAGTCCTCACATATGGGACTCCCTAGCTTAAGGCTACCGGAGACCTCAAGCGGAAAAATGAGCTCCCTCTAGCTCGTCAGCACAGAAGGAAGGAATCTTCTCTGAGAACGCCCCCAACCGGTAGCCCAACACCAGGGCCGGAGGGTAGGAGTTGCCTAAACCCCAAAGAGATTATGGAGTACTGCCTGTCCGAAAGCACTGTCCCTGTGGGACTCCCTCTCAAGGCAGTAATGGGCCGCAAAAGTCTGGCTTGAAGACCAAGTAGCGGCCCGGCAGATGTCTGCCAACAGAACAGAGCGGAGATGAGCCACTGACGCAGCCTTCGCCCTGACACGATGAGCCGTGACTCGACCCTCCAACGAGAGGCCGGCTGACCCATAAGCCCAGGCGATACAGTCAGCGACCCATATGGACAACGTACGCTTGGAGACAGGGAGCCCCAACTTATTGGGGTCAAAAGAAACGAAAAGCTGAACAGCCTTTCGATGCTCCCGCGTACGGTCAAGGTAGAAGGATAGCGCCCTTCTACAGTCCAGGGTATGCAAGACCATCTCAGCCCGGTTGGCATGCGGCCTGGGAAAGAAGGTCGGAAGAACCACCTCCTGATTGAGGTGAAAGAGTGAAACAACTTTAGGAAGAAACTTAGGGTGAGTCCGTAAGACTACCCTATTCCTGTAGAACCTAGTGTAAGGAGGATCAGACACTAGCGCCTGCAGTTCACTCACATGCCTAGCAGAGGTGAGAGCTACCAGAAATAAAGTTTTCCAGGAGAGAAACCGGAGAGGGCAGGTAGCCATAGGTTCAAAAGGCGGACAAGGCTGTAACACCACATTCAGATCCCACTCAGGGGCCGGTGGACGCAAAGGAGGCTTCAGTAGAAGGAGGCCTCTGAGGAAACGAGCCACCAAAGGGTGGTTGGAAAGAGGCCTGCCGTCCACCGGGGAGTGGTGTGCTGAGAGAGCACTAAGGTGAACTCTGACAGAGTTAGACTTAAGGCCCAGACTGGAGAGGTAAAGCAAATATTGCAACACTACCGCTACCAAGCACGAGAAGGGATTCTCGCTGTGCTGAGCACACCAGGTGGAGAATCTACGCCACTTAAGAGCGTAGGATTTCCTGGTGGATTGCTGTTTAGAAGCTAAGACGACATTTTCTACCTCTCGAGGCAGTTGTAGGGGAGCCAGGACTACCCTTTCAGCAACCAGGCCATCAGATGAAGGGACTGGAGGTTGGGGTGCAAGAGAGTCCCCTGATCCTGAGACAGGAGATCGTGTTGAAACCCCAGAGGAAGAGGGGTGTCCACCGCTAGCTGCAGCAGAAGCGGGAACCACGGTTGCCTGGGCCACCTGGGGACAATGAGAATCAATGAAGCCCCGTCCTTGAGGACTTGCCTGTGGACCACGAGATCAGAAACGCATCCGCTGCTATTCTGAGGGGATGCGGTTGTCTGGAGCAACATCTCGGGAGTTGCCGGTTCAGAGGACTGGCGAAAAGATCCATGGTGGGGAGTCCCCACCTGAGAAAGATCTGCTGAACCACTAATGGGTTCAATCTCCATTCGTGTGGTTGTAGGATCCTGCTCAGTCTGTCTGCCAGGTAATTTTCCTGACCTGGGAGGTAGACAACCTTGAGAAGGATCCCATGATTGACAGCCCAAGAGCACAGCCGTTGAGCCTCCTGACAAAGAAGGGAGGAGCCTGTGCCTCCTTGTTTGTTCACATAGAACATGGCAACTTGATTGTCCGTCTGAACCAGTACAGACTGGTGAGAGGCGAGGTGGGAGAAGGCTCTCAGAGCTAGGCGTATCGCCCATAGCTCCAGGAAGTTTATCTGTTGAGTAGCCTCCCAAGGGGTCCAGAGACCCTGAGTACAGGACCCTTGGCAATGTGCTCCCCAACCGAGAAGAGAAGCATTGGTTGTGAGCACTTGAGAAGGCGGAGGGGATTGAAAAACCACTCCGAACACCAGATTTGGAAGATGAAGCCACCATTGCAGAGAGGAGACCAGTAGGTCGGATATCTTCACTGAGTCCACTAGGCTCCCTGTGGCTTGATGCCACTGAGTGCGAAGGCTCCACTGAGCAGGCCGCATGTGTAGGCGGGCATTGGGGGTAACATGAACCGTGGAAGCCATATGGCCGAGTAGTCTCAGGAATTGCCTGGCAGAGACCAGGGAATTTCTGCGAAACTGGCTGGCCAGATCCATTAGCCTATGGGCCCTGTCCAGAGGCAGAAAAGCCTTTGCTTGAAGAGTGTCGAGCCTGGCCCCTATGAACTCCAAGTTCTGGGACGGGAGCAAAGTGGACTTTGCGAAGTTTATGACAAACCCCAAGTGCTGAAGCAGAGCCACAGTACGAAGGGTGGCCAGGTTGGCCTCCTGGGAAGATTGGCCCCTTATGAGCCAGTCGTCCAGGTACGGAAACACAAAAAGACCCTAAAGCCTCAGGTAGGCCGCCACCACTGCCAGGCACTTAGTGAACACCCTGGGAGCGGAGGACAGACCAAAGGGCAGTACTCTGTACTGATAGTGGTTTCCTCCCACAACAAACCTGAGATATTGTCTGTGGTCTCGATGAATGAGGATGTGAGTATACGCATCCTTTAGATCTAAGGAGCATAGCCAGTCTCCCTGCTTGAGGTAGGGCAGCAGGATTCCAAGGGTAAGCACCTTGAACTTTTCCCTCTCCAGGAACTTGAGGTTTCGCAAGTCTAGGATGGGTCTGAGGCCTCCTGTTCTTTTTGGTACCAGAAAGTACCTGGAATAAAAGCCGTGACCTCTCAGGTGGTGGGGCACCGGTTCCACAGCCTGATCCTGTAGCAGACCTGCTAACTCCTGAAGGAGTAGGTCCCTGTGCAGAGGGAGGCTCCCCTGGAAAGTAGGAGGGAGGTACCTGGTGAAAATGGAGAAGATAGCCCTTTTGGACTATGTGAAGAACCCAGGCATCTGATGTGACGGCTGACCACCTGTGGGCAAAGTGGGCCAGCCGGCCTCCTGTGCTGAGAGAAGCCAGCTGAGGAGAAGAGGCTATGCTGTTTGAGTCAAAACCCCCCACCCTGCTGAGCAGGGGCCGGTGTTGGTGGCTTGGGGGCCTTCTGCCTACGGGACCCCTGACCCTGCCCCTTGGCCTGCTGACCCTGCTGGGGAGCTGTAGAGGCCTGATAATGAGGGTATTGTTTATAGGCAGATGACTTCCTCGGTTAAAAGGTCTTTTTTCCCGAGCCCTTCTTTTTCTGAGAAGGGGCAGAGGTTTTCCGGGAAAGCCTAGTCCTGGTCAGAGTCTCCTGCAGCCTTTTCAGCCATGGGCTTGCCAAAGAGGTTTTCACCTCGGCAGGGGACATCGACCAACTTGTCCTGGACCCATGGCTCAAGGTCGGATGACTGTAGCCAAGCCTGTCGGCGAGCACTGATGCCGGCCCCGGCTACTCGGGCCGAAGCCTTTAAGCCATCGTAGGCTGCTCGAGAGATAAACTTCGAGCACTCTCGAATACCAGTGGACAAGGCCTGGAACCTCTGCAAAGGTTCCCCGGAGAGACCAGCAGAGAACCCGGCAATCTCCTTTGCCAGGTCTCGAAGGTACATGCCCATGTAGAGCTGGTATGTCTGGACATGGCAAGCAAGCATAGAGCCCTGGAAGCACTTCTTACCGAGGGCATCCAGGTTCCGGGCCTCCCTGCCGGGAGGCACCGAGGAGTGCATCTTCTGACTTTTCAGTCGATGCATGGCCGATTCCACAACCATGGAGTGGTGCGGTAATTGTGCCTTTTGGAAGCCGGGGCTCTTGCGGACTCGATAGATGGAATCGACACGCTTGCTTAACACCGGCGTCGAGGCCGGGGTCTCCCACATGCGGAAGAGCAGCCGCTCCAGCATCGGAGGAACCAGAACAGTAAAGGCCTCCTTCGGGGGAGAGTCATACTGGAGGGCCTCAAGCTCTTCAGTTCGAGGCTCCTCCTCGGGATCCGCAGGGAAGGCCAAGACCTTGGCCATATTCCGCACGAAGTCCGAGAACCGGGTATCCTCTGGTGGGGATCGTCTCCGAGGTTCGGACTCGGGCGAGTCCGATGGGACACACCGAGTCCGATGGGTGTCGGGTGACTCTTCGTCCACCGTCTCCCAGCCCGACTCCTCATAAGATCATAAGATATGCCATACTGGGTCAGACCAAGGTCCATCAAGCCCAGTATTCTGTTTCCAACAGTGGCCAATCTAGGTCATATGTACCTAGCAGTTTCCCCAAGAGACAAGTTCCACAATGCTTGTACTGGGTCAAGCATTGATATCTTCAGTCACTTCTTAATAATGGTTTATGGACCTTTCCTCCAGGAACTTGTCCAAACCTTTTTTAAACCCAGCTACACTAACAGCCTTTACTACATCCTCCGGTAACAAATTCCAGAGTTTGATTACACGTTGAGTGAAAAAATATTTTATTTTATTAGTCTTAAATAGTTTACCCTGTAGCTTCATTGCATGTCCCCTAGTCTTTCTATATTCTGATAACGTAAACAATCGATCTACGTTTACCCGTTCCACTCCGTTCATTAATTTATAGACTTCTATCATATCTCCCCTCAGCCGTCTCTTTTCCAGGTTAAAGAGCCGTAACCTTTTTAGCCTTTCTTCAGAGGAGTATCCTTCCATCCCCTTTACCATTTTGGTGGCTCTTCTCTGAACCTTTTCTAAAATCGCTATATCCTTTTTAAGATACGGCGACCAGAATTGCACACAATATTCAAGGTGCGGTCTCACCATGGAACGATATAGAGGCATTATATCATCTTTTGTTTTATTTTCCATTCCTTTCCTTATCATACCTAGCATTCTATTTGCTCTCTTGGCCGCCGCTGCACACTGGGCCCGAGGGTTTTAACATGGTATCCACAATGATGCCTAAATCTTTTTCCTGGGTGGTGGTTCCTAATGTGGAACCTTGCATCGTGTAACCATAGTTTGGGTTGTTCTTCCCTAGGTGCATAACCTTGCACTTGTCCACATTAAATTTCATCTGCCATTTTAATGCCCAGCCTTCCAATTTATCAAGATCTTCTTGCAATTTTTCACAATCCTCTTGGGTTTTAACAACTTTAAATAGTTTTGTGTCATCTGCAAATTTGATCACCTCACTCATTATTCCACTTTCCAGGTCATTTATGAATATGTCAAAAAGCAGCGGACCCAGCACAGATCCCTGGGGTACACCACTATTCACCTTTCTCCATTGGGAAAATTGGCCATTTAGCCCTACCCTCTGCTTTCTATCTTTTAACCAGTTCCTGATCCACAATAGTACACTGCCTCCTATCCCATGACACTTTAGTTTTGCCAAAAGTCTCTGATGAGGGACCTTGTCAAAGGCTTTCTGAAAGTCCAGATACACAATATCAACCGACTCACCTTTGTCCACCTGTTTATTCACTCCTTCAAAAAAACATAACAGATTAGTAAGACAAGATCTTCCTTGTCTAAAGCCATGTTGGCTGTCTCCCATTAGGTTGTGACTATCTACATGCTGAGTAATTTTATTCTTTATGATGGTTTCTACCATTTTTCCTGGTACTGACGTCAGGCTCACCGGTCTGTAGTTTCCCGGATCACCCCTGGAACCCTTTTTAAAAATTGGTGTTACATTGACGATCCTCCAATCTTCAGGTATTTAGAGATGATTTTAATGATAGTTCACAGATTACTGATAGCAGGTCTGCAATCTCATATTTCAGTTCTTTCAACACCCTTGGATGTATACCATCCGGCCCAGGTGATTTGCTACTCTTCAGTTTATCTAATAGTTGTAAGACATCTTCCCGATGTATCGATATTTCCTTCAATTCTTCCGCACCTTTAAATACCACTTCAGTTATGGGTAACATCCCTACATCTTCCTCAGTAAAGACCGAAGCAAAGAATTCATTCAGTCTCTCTGCTATCGCCTTGTCGCTCCTTTAACCCCTTTATCATCTAATGGACCAACTGACTCTCACAGGTTTTTTGCTGCGAATGTACTTGAAAAGGTCTTTGTTTCGCGTTTTTGCTTCCGCAGCAAGCTTCTTCTCAAATTCTCTCTTTGCCTGCCTTATCAATGCCTTGCATTTGACTTTCCAGTGCTTCTGTTGTTTCCAGGTTTCGTCGTTTGGCTCTTTTTTCCATTTCCTGAAAGATGCTTTTTTGGCAACAACAGCCTCTCTGACCTCACCTTTAAACCATGCTGGCAGTTTTTTGAACTTCCTTCCACTTTTCTTAAAGCGTGGAATACAGCTGGTCTGGGCTTCCAAGATAGTATTTTTCAACACCCCCCAAGCTTTATGTACGTCTTTAACCTTTGCAACTGCTCCTTTTAGTTTTTTCTTAACTGTTTTCCTCATTTTATCATAGTCTCCCTTTCGAAAGTTAAAAGGTAGTACTGTGGATTTCCTTACTATCCCTCCTCCACTAATTAAATCAAAGGCGATCATGCTATGATCACTATTGCCAAGTGGCCCCAACACCCTTATCTCTTGCACTAGATCTGGTGTTCCACTAAGGACTAGGTCTAATATGGCTTCCCTTCTGGTCGGTTCATGAACCAGCTGCTCCAAGGAGGAGGAGGAATCGAGCGGCTCCGGTCGGGCGGGCACCGATGCCCTCCGCCCCAACGCCGAGGGTATCGGCGTCGACGACCTCAGCCCCGAACGGGAGGTCGAGGGAGACCGTGGCCGAGGATCGACTTGAGCCCGAATGGACTCGAGGATTGGCTCGGCCTCCGGGGTCGACTTGGACGTTGAGGTCCCGGTGGTCGGGGCAGATGCACCGGTGAGACCGGCGATCAATGTCCGCTGCTGTTCCATGAAGGCAGCGAAGCTGCTCTCCAAGGCCATCAACCTGAGTCCGAGCTCAGGAGACCCAGCAGCCCCCGACTCGGGCCCCGACGGCGTTGGGCCCGACGTCGGCTCCCTCGGAGGAGAGTCAACAAGGACAACAGCACTTACGTGTCCAGGAGACTCCATCTCGACACGAGGATGCTTGGCAGGCCTCTCCGACTCCAAAGACCCGGGGCGGCTATCGGGGCTATGTGACCTGGCCCTCGAGGAACCAGGAGTGTCCACCGATGCCGCCCTCGCGGGTTTCTTCTTCCTGCAATGTTCCCGCGAAGGAGACCCCCGCTCAGATGAACCCCGACGCTGCTTGGTAAGAGATATAAGTTTCTTACACCGATCACATTTCTTAAACCCGCTGGTAGCGATCTGGGGAAAAAGGGCCCCTGCTAGGTCAAAAGACCAGGCTGCCAGGGAAAAAAGAAAAAAGGCGAACGCCAGTCACAAAGGACAAAAACCGAAAAACAAAGAGAAGGACTCGATACCGGCGTATCGGTCTGAGTGGGAAAAGGATCCGGCGTCAAACCGGAGAAAAAAAGAGAAAAATAGAGAAAATCAACTTTTTCCTCGGGGAAAAACGAACTACGTCTGTCGGGCTCCGCGGAAAAAAGAAGACTGAGCAAGATGGCACCCTTGGGCAGGAAGAGGACTGCGCATGCGCGCTGCAATTCCCAAAGGCTTTCTTTGAAAGCTGGGGAAATGCTCTGCACGAGGGCTCCGTCGGCGCCGACGTCACCCATATGTGAGGACTGACTTCCTGCTTGATCCTGGAGAATATATATTAGCCCTCCATCTTATTTTTCAGGCATCTGCCATTCCAATACAGTCAATTGCAAAGTATGTTTGTTTTTTTAATATGCTTAACAGTTGCTAAGAATATGGAGTGGAGTAGGCTAGAGCCTAGGGTAACAGCCTTTGACCAGAAAGACCAGGGCTCATATCCCACTGGTACTACTTGCGGCCTTGGGAAAGTCACTTAACCCTCCACTGCCTCAGGCACAAACAGATTGTAAGCCCTCTGGGGACAGGGAAATACCTATATACCTGAATGTAACTCATCTTTAGCTTCTCCTGGAAAAAGCGCAAGCTAAATTCTACTAAATAAATACCTTTTATTTAAAATGCACAGAAGCTATTTTTGCCTTTTATTACAGCACCTCTATCAGAATGTTTTAAATCCCTGTTTTGCTAATAGCCTTCAAAAGATGCCTCAATCTGGACTACAAGCCAAAGAACGACTATTGGCTTTCCACGTTCTAGTTTAAAAAGATGATAGAGCTGTTTATAAACACTAACGCCAGGCGCCAAAGTTCCACCTTTAAGTGGAGCCCATCCTTTCAAAATAGACTCCCTCCTCAAAATATTTCCCAGTTCCTAACAAATCTAAAACCCTCTTTCCCTGCACCACTGTCCCAGTTAAAAATTGAGACTGTGGAGCTCTGTCTGCTTCTGGGTAGAACAGGAATCATATCCAAGAACGAAATCCTGAATTTCTAGTCAAATCAATGTAAATTTGGCTTCCGGGCCCTTCCTCCCTTGCACACCTTCCTTTGTCATTGGTATCCACAACAGCTAGCTCCTCCTTAGTGCTGGCTAAAATCCTATATATATATATATATATATATATATATATATATATGTGATAGGCTATGGCCTAGGATAGCCTGTAAATGTATGTTAGGTAGCAGAAGCAGGTTAGGCCTGAGTCCCCAACCCCCACTTCAGAATATTATAACTGAGCAGAGCAGAAAGCTAGAGAAAATAGAAATCTGCTTCAAGCTGCTTTTGCTGATAAGAACGTAAAACTTTTCCATTGAGTGTGTTATTTACAGATGTATTTCAGAATTCTGCTTTCCACACAGCTTTTGTACTGTAGAGTGACCTTGTAAGCAAAAAGCAAGACAGAATATGTTATGTCTAGTTACTGAGCATGGCTAGGAAGGCCTGAGAGCGGGGTGGGGGGGGGGGGAGAGCAGTGTGGGCCCAGTCAGAAATTTTCCATTGGATGGGGGGGTGAGGGGGCCACCGGGACCAATGAGGAGTTTGCCTGTATAGAACTGATGAGGAAAACTATAAATGCTGTTGTTTTATTGAACGCCATGCTCAGACCATTTTGAAAGTGACAATTGACAGGTGTCTGAGCCTGTGCACAAAATAAACTGGTTTGAATTCTAGAAATAGACTCCTGGTGTATTCATTGCGTGCACTTCGCTACTACATTGGTTCCCTGACCGGGAAGGGTGGGGTACGTGAATGGTGCACAAGTGAATACTACCACGTATTACCGCCTCCAGGTTTGGTCCGGCTGGGACCGCAGCCGGCCAACAGCGGAGAGGAGCCCAGGCGCCGCCGGTCCCTTGCATCGGAGGGTTACGCCCTGCCTCGGCAGGCTTGCTGGGTCCGGCCGGCCAACACCTCGAACCCGGGAGGGGAGTCCAGGATTCAACCCAAGGTGGAACTGGTTGCGCAGCACATTAGCTACCGGATCCGGTGAGTATTGATTTTTCTGGTTCTTAGTCAGTTAGCTCTGGGAAAGTCTCGAGACTAATATGGTATGGTAACAGGTAAAGGGAGTCTGATCAACTCCCAGGGCGGTCCTAGTAACTCTGCATGAGTATGCGCGGGGCAAAGCCACTGACCGTTTTGGTTTGGTAATTTTGGTTTAGTCAGTTAGCCTGGGAATTTGGAATTTGGGAAATGCTAGCATGTTTGGTTGTGTGAAGTGTGCTTGAGAGGTCTTGCAATACAGGCCGAGCGAGAGCGGACTCCTAAGTAGCGCACTTCCTGGCCAGGCGACTGCGCCCAGGTCGCGAAAAGGAGGAAGCGTCTGGTGTTTGTCCCCCCTCCTTGTTCCGTGGGCTGTGCGGACCCCTTACCCGCAGCCATCCTACCCATCCTTTGTTTGCTGTCTTTTCCGTCATATGTCATAATGGGAGGGGCGGAGTCCGTACAAACTCCGTTGAACTGTATGATCACGAATTTTAAAAAGGGGTTTAGTGGTGATTATGGGGTAAAAATGTCACCGACCCGCTTAGAAATATTGTATAGTAGGGTGTGGCCGGCGCTGGACGCCATGTGGCCACCAGAAGGTACTTTTGATATTCAAATTGTGTCCCGAGTGCACCAGGTGGTGCGCAGATATAGTTCCGTGCAGTTTTCCTATATAGATTCCTGGCTAGCTATCTGTGAGAAGCAACCCCCTTGGATAAAGCGTTGCCGTGAGGGGCAGAGTAGAATTCTGTTAGCAACTGCAACGGGAGTCCCTGCTAAGAAGGAAAAGCCCCCTATTTTTGCAGCCCCAGAGCCTCCAGAGTTTCCGGGTCATCCACCCACGTTTCTGTATACACCAGTCCCGTCAGCTCCATCAGTACCCAGAGTAGAGCCAGAGGTAGTGAGAGTAACCCCAGCTGAGGTACCTCCACCCGGTCACCCACCACCCGAGGACCACCCCCTTCCCCTGAGTCGGAGCCCTAGTCCTGAGCAGAGCGCTGCAAGCCCTGGGCAGAGCTCTGCAGCAGAATCATCATCCCCTGAAGGATCTGCTAGCGGAGGGTCAGATGCCAGTCCAGGGCCACCCACTAGTCCAAGCACCAGCAGCAGCACTACTCCCGCTAATCTGCGTTACACCTTCAGAAGCAGGACAGCGGGCCAGAGAGAAGTTCGCCAAATGCCACTGCGGCAAGTCCCAGGATTACCTATTGTAAATACAGAGGGTCAGGTTGTGGTCGGACCGACCAGTCTAGTTTATGTGCCTTTTACCACAACAGATCTATTGAACTGGAAAACGCATTATGCCTCCTATACTGAAAAGCCCCAAGATTTAACAGAGTTAATGTCCAGTATTATGCAAACCCACCAGCCCACCTGGTCTGACTGTCGCCAGCTCTTGGCTACCCTCTTTACTACTGAAGAGCGGGCATGGATAGTGCGAGCAACCACTAGATTGGAAGAGAACCCTGAAGATGGGAGAGACCTAGATCCCCGAAGGGCAGCAGCCGCAGATTTCCCAAATGAAGATCCCGGATGGAACCCAAATAGTGATGACGGAGAGAAGGCCCTCACCCGGTTCCACCATGCCTTACTGCAGGGCCTAAAGAAGGGAGGGTAGAGAGCTATGAACGTTGGGAAAGTAGCAGACGTTCTTCAACGCCCAGATGAAAGTCCAGCTGCTTTCTATGAACGATTGACTGAAGCCTATAGACTTTACACCCCATATGATCCAGCAGCCCAGGAGAATTTGCGTATGGTGAACGCCGCCTTTGTGAGTCAGTCCCAGGGAGACATAAAACGCAAACTGCAGAAATTAAAAGGATTTGCGGGCATGAACTCAACGCAGTTAATGGAAGTCGCACAAAAGGTATTTGTGAATCGTGATCAAGAATGCCAACGGGAAAGTGAAAGAAAGATGAAGAAGAAAGCGGATCTGCTCGCTGCAGCATTAGTGGAAGGACACGGAGGAGGATATCCTAATAGAAGAGCCAGAGGATGGGGAAGGGGCCGAGGGAGTGCTCGGCCACCCTTTGGTGCAAACCAGTGCGCCTATTGTAAGGAAGAAGGACATTGGAAGAACGAGTGCCCGAACATTAACTCCACCCCCTGGAGGGGAGGCGGGAGCGCTAGGAGAGCGTGGGGGCGATTCCAGCAGCGAGGGGGGATGCAGCACGCGCAGTTTCAACAGCAAGAAGAGACTGCCATAGCGGGAGTGGCAACCGCCGAGAACAATTCCCTGGATGAGGGCTAGGCCAGACCGGGCTCCAAGTTCGTCTTAGGTCTCCAGGAGCCTATGGTCAAATTAAAGATTGGAGACCAGCATATGGACTTTATGGTAGAGACAGGGGCCGAGCATTCAGTGGCAGCCAAACCTGTGGCTCTTGTGTCCTCTCGATCTGTCACAATTGTGGGAGCTACTGGAACGAGAACCACAAGACCTTTTCTGCAGAACCGCGCCTGTGAACTAGGGGGACAGACGATAACACACCAGTTCCTGTATATGCCTGAATGCCCAGTTCCCCTTTTGGGCCAAGACATGCTTGCAAAGCTTCAAGCACAGATATCCTTCATTGAAGGGGGAAAAATGGAAATGACTATAAATTCAAAACCTGCTGGCCTGATGGTGTTAGCTGTCCCCCAAGAAGAAGAATGGCGGTTCTATTTACCTACATCCAAAGCAGCAAGCTCCAGTATACCTACCAGCATTGCAGCCCCGCCTGGAGTATGGGCAGAGAATAATCCACCTGGCCTAGCAAAGAATATAACTCCTGTGCTTGTCACCTTTAAGCCAGGAGCAGAACCAGTGCATGTGTGTCAGTATCCCCTCCTACGACCAGCAATTGAAGGTATCCATCGCCACCTGAAGAAACTACTGCAGTATGGACTCCTTAGAGAATGCCAATCACCCTGGAACACCCCCCTTCTCCCAATCAAGAAGCCTGGGACAGGTGACTACCGCCCAGTGCAGGATCTACGTCGAGTGAACAGTGCAGTTGAAACCATACATCCAGTAGTACCAAATCCTTACACCCTCCTGGGACTAACGGCATAAGAACCGCCGTTTCAGGGGCTTCGGGAGAGCAGTGATCTCGACGGGGGTGAGAGCAGGAGGTCCCCCTTCCTCCACAAGCCGCCAATCAGCTGCCATGACTAACGGCATAAGAACCGCCGTTTCAGGGGCGCACCCACGCCTTTTAGGTGTTGGTCCGTGGCGTCTGTTTCTGGAGTTTCGCTGATGGCATGGTCTGGGTTGTCGTGCCTATATATCATGGTAACTTGCTGTTCTGTGTTCTTCTCTCTCTTATCTGTCTGACTGTCTCTGTCCCCTATTCTGTCCTATCAAATAAATGGCGTTCTTTTCTTATTTCCTTGAATGATATAGTATTGTAAACCGCTCTAATGCCTTTTTGGCCTGAGCGGTATATCAAATTTAAACAAACATACATAACACCAGATTCACCAACTTTTCACCAGACAGGAAAGTTACCCAAGCAATCCTTTTATCCATGGGTCACCAGCTATCTCATATCCAGTGATTGAATTGCCAACTACAAATGATATTCTAACCCTTCTCACCTGGGCACAAGCCCCTGAAAGACCATTCTTGGTGTAACAGAATATTTATTATTTAACAGTTTTTTTTATACTGCTTTTCACCGGGTCAAAGCAGTGGACAATTAACAGAACTTATGAGATACAGCAGAAAAACAATATATATACATAGAATTTTAACATTATTTATTTATTTATTTAGTATACATTTGTATACCGCTACTTCCAGCGATCAGCAGCGGTTTGATTACAGATTGGAAATTGTCAAATCATGACAGGAAATTTTTTGAGGTATAAACACATTGATTAGACAGGAAAGCACAGCACACAGAGAACTATTTTACAGGGAACATGGGCTATGGAGGGTTAAGTGGCTTGCCCAAGACCACAAGGAGCACCTGTGGGACTAGAAACCCCAGTCCTTCCGGCCCAAGGTTGCTGTCCTCTAGTGGGATTTGAACCCCCGACCTTCCGGCCCGAAGTACCTTGCCCCAACCACTAGGCCACTCCTCCACTCCTCACAAATGTCCAAAAATTTACATTGAACAGTAATATAAAGTTAGTGCAATGGCCCACAACTGTGAGAGAGGGGGTTTACAAAGCTTATGGTGGGGGAGCTAGAGATTCAGATGGTCCAGTGTTCTATAAAGAGATGGGTCTTGAGTTGTTTGTGGAAAGTGGCCAGTTGTGGTGGTTCAGTCTTTCTGGTAATGAGTTCCATATGCTTGGCACATAAAGTGCAAAGGATTTGCTGCAGGCATATTGGTTGCTTTTTAGTTTTTCATGTTCAGCATGTTTTGGTTGGTCTGCCTTCTTGATCTAGTACTTTGCGGTTTGATAATAAGATTTGTAGGTGGGGGGCTGATTGGTTACAGATGGTCTTGAAGTTAAATAGCATGACTTTATACTCTATTCTGCTTGACAGTAGAAGCCAGTGAAGGTGTTTTAAAATTGGTGTTTGTACTTTATGGCACCTTGTATGATGCAGGCTGCTGTCTGCAGGACCGTGTGAAATGATAGAAGTTGATTTTGGTGGTCAGTAGTATATTGTATTGCAGTAGTCAAAGAGAGAAGAGATTTTTTTTTTTTTAGTGCAATTAAGTCAGTGCTGACTCCTGGCGACCCAGCTGCCTCTGGGTTTCTTGGCAATGTATCATAAGTAGGATTGCTAGGTCTTTTCCTCCAAAGCAACGGAGGGTAAAGTGACTTGCCCACAGTCACAAGGAGTGCCAGTGGGAATCAAACCCTTGATCTGCTGGGTACTAGGCAGTTACTCTAACCACTAAGCCTGAAATACTCTGTGAAAGTGAGAAGGTTGTAGTAGAGGGCAGAGGGGCTGAAGAATTTGTATTTTATGGTAAACTGTTTTGGTTGTGTTGCTTATATGTACTTTTAAGTTTAGGCACTGATCCAGTGTTCTGCCCAAGTACCTGACTTTGGTTTGTACTTCCAATTCATTGTTGTTTATAGTTACCGTAGTCTGAAGGATGTTTTTATGTTCTTGTAGTGCTGTTGTAATGTCTTTTCTATTAATTTTGCCTGGAAGGGGAGGCTGGATATAGGTCTGTAGAATGCTGGGTCCTTGGGGCCCAGTTTTGCACACTTTAGGGTGGGGCGGATGGAGGTGTTTTTTTAAGCCAGTAGGCATATATTCCTTGGCGTAGACACCTGGGCTATCTTTCTGCAGATTAGGCTTAGTTCTGCTTTGGCTGGTTTTATACAGTTGACTGGACAAGAATCCAGAGGTGAAGTAGCAGTATTAAGTGTTACGATGTTTAGTATATTTTATTTGCTGATTGTTTCAAAGGATGTCCATGGGATGGTGGTAGGTGGCATGTGTGGGGGTATTGTGTTGTGTAGGATTGGGTGTGGATGTTTGCTTATGTAGTAGTCTGCTGAAGTTTGAGGGCTAGGGGCAAATTCTTCCTTGTTCTGGTCAGGAGGATGTTACTAGATTTTTTTTCTATGTCAAAGAGTTCTCTTGGTCTGTTAGGGGAGCTCATAATTAGGTTAGTGTGGTATGTCCTTTTGCATTTGTCAGTTTTGTTATGATATTCTATGAGGAGAGACATGTAATTGTTACAGGCAGTGGTTAGTTTGGATTGTCGCCATTTTCAGTCAATCCGTCTAAGTTGTGTTTTGGCATTACTGAGTTTTGGGGTGTACCAGAGTCTTTGGTTGTTCACTGGTCTAATCTGGTTCCAGTTGTTTATGAGGGTGTCAATGTCATTTGTTTCAGTTTCCAGTGTGGCAGTTACCGTATCGATGAATGTTTGTTTGAAGCGGTGGTGAGCTTGTTGGAAGTTCCTAGACATTGATGTATAGCATAGTTCAGGGTTTTTCAACCCAGTCCTCGGGGAACCCTAGGCCAGTCAGGGTTTCAGGATTCCCAGAATGAATATGCATGAGAAAGATTTGCATGTTCTGCTTTCATTGTATGCAAATATCTTATGCATATTCATTGTGGGAATCCTGAAAACCTGACTGGCCTACAGTTCCCCAGGGACTGGGTTGACAACCTATGGCATAGTTACTCACCTGTAACAGGTGTTCTCCAGGGACAGCTGGAATCAGTCCTCACATATGGATGACATCAGGGTCAACGGAGCCCCCATGCGGAGCAAATCCCCAGCTTTCGAAGAAAGCCTTTGGGACTGCATCACGCATATGCAGTCCCCTTTCCACACAAGGATGCCATCTTGCTCAGTCAAATGACAGCTAAAAAGACAGCAAAAAGAAAAATTAACCAAGGACTGCAACTCCCCAGGGGAGGAGGGAGGGTCATGAGAACTGATTCCTGCTGGCACTGGAGAACATCTATTACAGGTGAGTAACTACGCTTTCTCCAGGAACAAGCAGGAAGTCAGTCCTCACATATGGAACTCCCTAGCTACAGGCTACAGCGAACCCATAACTGAAAAATAGGCTCCCTCTAGAAGAACCGCAGCAGCCATGATAGGAGTTCAACCAAGAAAGAGTAGTTACTCACCTGTAACAGGTGTTCTCCAGGAGCAGCAGGAATCAGTCCTCCATATGGGTCGCTGACTGTATCGCCTGGGCTTATGGGGCAGCCGGACTCTTGTTGGAGGGTCGAGTCATGGCTCATCGTGTCAGGGCAAAGGCTGCGTCAGTGGCTCATCTCCACTCTGTTCCGTTGGCAGACATCTGCCGGGCCGCTACTTGGTCTTCAAGCCAGACGTTTGCGGCCCATTACTGCCTTGAGAGAGTCCCGCCGCAGGGACAGTGCTTTCGGACAGGCAGTACTCCATAATCTCTTTGGGGTTTAGGCAACTCCTACCCTCCGGCCCTGGTGTTGGGCTACCGGTCGGGGGCGTTCTCAGAGAAGATTCCTTCCTTACGTACTGACGAGCTAGAGGGAGCTCATTTTTTCGGCTTGAGGTCTCCGGTAGCCTTAAGCTGGGGAGTCCCATATGTGAGGACTTCCTTCCTGCTTGGTCCTGGAGAAAGAGTAGTTACTCACCTGTAACAGGTGTTCTCCAGGAGCAGCAGGAATCAGTCCTCACAACCCTCCCTCCTCCCCTTGGAATTGCAGTCATATGATTATTTTTGCTAATTTTTTGCTGTCTTTTAGCTGTCATTAGACTGACCAAGATGGCACCCTTGGGCGGGAAGGGGACCGCGCATGCGCGCTGCAATTCCCAAAGGCTTTCTTTGAAAGCTGGGGAAATGCTCCGCACAGGGCTCCGTCGGCACCCATATGTGAGAACTGACGTCCTGCTTGGTCCTGGAGAACGTAACACTCCAGTAGCATGACACCAAAGGGTTGGAGGGTAGGAGTTGCCTAAACCTCAAACAGATTACGGAGTACAGCCTGGCCGAAAGCACTGTCCCGTTGGGACTCCCTATCCAGGCAGTAATGGGCTGCAAACGTCTGGCTTGAAGACCAGGTTGCGGCCTGGCAGATGTCTGCCAGCGGAACAGAGCAGAAGTGAGCCACTGATGTGGTCTTAGCCCTGACCCGGTGGGCCGTGATGCGACCCTGCAACAGGAGATCGGCCTCCCTGTATGCCCAGGCAATGTAATCCGCCACCCAGGTGGACAACGTACACTTAGAGACAGGCATCCCCAGCTTACTGGGGTCATAAGAGACGAAGAGCTGAGAAGCTCTTCGATGTCCCCGCATACACTCCAAGTAGAAGGCCAACGCCCTCTTACAGTCCAGGGTATGGAGAACTGCTTCCGCCCAACTGGCATGGGGCCTGGGAAAGAAAGTCAGAAGCACCACCTCCGGGTTGAGGTTGAAAGAGGAGACTACTTTTGGCAGGAATTTGGGGTGTGTGCAAAGTACCACCCTCTTCCTAAAGAACCGTGTGAACGGTCTGTCGGACACCAGAGCTTGCAGCTCACTCACTTGTCTAACCGATGTGAGTGCCACCAAGAAAAGCATCTTCCAAAAGAGGAAGTGGAGATGGCAGGTAGCCATCGGCTCAAAGGGTGGGCGAGTAAGCTACTGCAAGACCACATTCAGATCCCACTCGGTCGCCAGGGGGCAAACTGGGGGTTTCAGCAGAAGCAGACCTCTCAAAAACCTGGACACCAACAGATGTAGAGAGAGAGGTTACCCTTCTACTGGAGAGTGGTGTGCTGACAAAGCACTAAGGTGAACTCTGACAGTTTGACTTGAGGCCTAAATTGGAAAGGTGAGGCAGGTACTGCAGCACTACAGCCACCTGGCAGGAGAATGGGTTCTCACTCTGCTGAGTACACCATACCTCAAACCTACGCCACTTAAATGCGTAAGTTTTCCTAGTCGATTGCCTTCTAGAGGCTAGCAACACATCCTCTATCTTTTTTGGGAGGAGAAGTGGTGCAAGGACTACCCTTGCAGCAGCCATGCCATCATGTTGAAGAACCTGAGGATGGGATGCAGAAGTGAGCCCCTGTCCTGCAACAGGAGATTGGGCAGAAATCCCAGAGGAATTGGAGTCTCCTCTGCCAGCTGCAGGAGGAGTGGAAACCAAGGCTGTCTCGGCCACCTGGGGGCCACCAGGATGCCCGAGGCCTTGTCCTGAAGGATCTTGAATAAGGTCTGAGCTACTAGTGGCATGGGAGGAAACGCATATAGGAGGCCCACAGACCATGATATTAGGAAAGCATCTGCAGCTACCCTGTGAGGGTGTGGCTGTCTGGAACAGAAGTGGGGCAACTGCTGATTTTGAGGGCTCAAAAACAAATCTATGGATGGTTGCCCCCAACACTGGAAGAGTTGCTGGGCTACGTTGGGATCCAGTTGCCACTCGTGCAGCTGGAGAATTCTGTTTAGCTTGTCTGCTAGGAAGTTCTCCTGACTTGGAAAGTAAACCGCCTTGAGGAACATACCCTGGCTGACTCAAAGGAGCATAGGTCCAGGGTTTCCTGACACAGGATGCAAGAGCCTGTGCCCCCCTGTTTGTTCACAGAGAACATCGCTACTTGGTTGTCTGTCTGAATCAAGAGATTGATAAACCGGGGGGTTTGGCAGAAGGTCCGAGGAGCTAGGCGTATTGCTCGAAGCTCTAGGAGATTGATTTGTTGAGTACTCTCCCATGGAGACCACAACCCTTGAGTGCAGACCTGCTGGCAATGAGCACCCCATCCCAGCAGGGATGCATCCGTAGTTAGCACCCTTGAGTGTGTGGGAGGCTGAAAAGGCACTCCCTCCAGAAGGTTGTGAGGTTGAAGCCACCATTTCAAAGACTGCATCAGGCGATGGGACACTTTGATGCTGTCCGAGTCTGCCTGTGGCTTGTGTCCACTGGTCCCTGAGGCACCACTGAGCTGTTCTCATGTGGAGTCGAGCATTGGGTGTCACATGCACTGTGGAAGCCATGCCCTCCCGCGAAACACCTCCAACCCAATCGGGGTTGTGGGAGGGGGAGGAGCAGCAGGCTCCATTAAAGAAAACCGCCGTCGGGCGGGAAGAGGCACCATCTTCCCTCTTCTTCTTCCCCTGATCGGGGACGCCGACCCGGCCAGCCTGCCCTCCCGCGAAACACCTCCAACCCAATCGGGGTTGTGGGAGGGGGAGGAGCAGCAGGCTCCATTAAAGATAACCGCCGTCGGGCGGGAAGAGGCACCATCTTCCCTCTTCTTCTTCCCCTGATCGGGGACGCCGACCCGGCCAGCCTGCCCTCCCGCGAAACACCTCCAACCCAATCGGGGTTGTGGGAGGGGGAGGAGCAGCAGGCTCCATTAAAGATAACCGCCGTCGGGCGGGAAGAGGCACCATCTTCCCTCTTCTTCTTCCCCTGATCGGGGACGCCGACCCGGCCAGCCTGCCCTCCCGCGAAACACCTCCAACCCAATCGGGGTTGTGGGAGGGGGAGGAGCAGCAGGCTCCATTAAAGATAACCGCCGTCGGGCGGGAAGAGGCACCATCTTCCCTCTTCTTCTTCCCCTGATCGGGGACGCCGACCCGGCCAGCCTGCCCTCCCGCGAAACACCTCCAACCCAATCGGGGTTGTGGGAGGGGGAGGAGCAGCAGGCTCCATTAAAGATAACCGCCGTCGGGCAGGCCCGCGCCTGTCGGGCCCGCGCCTGAGGGCCTCGCCAGAGGGCCCTTTTTTGGCGTGGCCCTTAGGCGGGGCACTCCGCACAATCCCTACCAACGGAGAAGCCGTTCTAACCTACCTAAGACATTGATACACGCGAGGCACCGGGAAACCTGCAACAACAAAGCAGCACTGAGAACATCCCAATCGACAAAGACTGAACACTCCTTAACAGAGCCTAACAAAAGATAAAGGGATTCTGCACCGGATATCTGTCTATACTACTACAACGGCAGCACATTACATTATCTTGCAAGTATATATATACTCTAGATAACCACCATTGTATTCCGTTTTCTGTAACCAATGTTGCTATGCCTAGGCTGTATTAACTAACACTGCGATCAGAACACTGAAACATTGATCCATTCTAACCTTAATAAAAGCAGCCCATTACACTCATAGTAGCCATTGCAGGCAGGATATTGCAACATTGTCTCATGACTTACTGATTGCTACATTGTTCCATGGTCACTGTCTCGTTATTTGCTGAGTGTTACATTGTCTCATTACCTGCTGACTGACATATTGCCTCATTGTTTGATCGCTACTGTACTGTTTCTTGTCTTGTATACTGCCACATTGTCCCAAATATCTACTCATGGTCAGGCAGTGAGTTTATACACCACTGATAGCAAGCACAGTAGTCAACACCGGTCCCACTAACTACCCAACAACAAACAGATCACATAATATCCACAAAGACGTCCACAAGATGCATCCATTACTAGCCCTGGCATGTCTACACCTAGCCACCTGGCTCCCCCTTACATCCCATGCCTTTCACACAAGCACCAACCACATCCCAATACTCCGCAGTGATGGAAAAAGATGGACGGACAATCACCAACAACCCCCAAGAGAACCCAACGACACGCCTTACTCACATTTATTACACATCCCACTTCAACACATCAAGAAGTCACATTTGGACCGTCAGCAGCACCATCATGCCCTGAAGTGCGCACTTATCAACGCAAGGTCAATACGTACTAAATGGCCAATAATTACCGACCTGGTCACGACACATGATCTTGACATCATCATGATCACAGAGACTTGGCTATCAGAATGCGACAATGCAATCATAAACCAGATGTTACCCACAGGATTTTCAGTCCATGCATGCCATAGAACCAACCAGAGAGGAGGCGGAACACTCATCCTGGTCAAAACTTGCCTAGGCTTCCAGTTGTGCAATGCAACTAGCACAGCCCACCTGGACTCCCTCACTATAACAAATGATACCTGCAAGATCAACCTACTGTATCGAGCGCCAACACCATCTTCAGAGGATCTGGCAACAATAATTGGCCTCGCCTGCCACTCAAACAGACCACGATCCCAAAACTGGATCCTAGGCGACTTTAACCTGCCTACCCTACAGGAATCCCAAGCCTCTGCCTTCCTAGAAGCGCTACAAGAGCTAGGCTATGATCACCTAGTTGATAGTCCCACTCACGTCAAGGGAAACAAACTTGACTTGATATTTGCCCCACAGACAGATAAGGATACGACCCAACCAATGCTACCAACCATAACTCCTGTACCATGGTCTGACCATAGCCTGATCAAATTCCAGATACCTATTAACACATACAATCAAAACTTCAAAAAAACCAACGCTGTACACGAAACCTCGTTGAAGCGCTTCCGTCCCTTTGATAAAGAAGAGATTCGAGGAAAGATCCTCCCACTCCTCGACAATGTACCACACGACCTAGATGCTTTGGTGTCCACCTGGGATGAGAGCCTCAAGACCATCGCATGCATACCAGCTACACATAAAACAAAGAAACGAGAACACGCACCATGGTATACCAAAGACCTCCGAGCTTCACTCCAGTGCCTGCGCAGGCTCGAGAGAAGATGGCGTCGGGCTCGCTCTACTGAAGCACAAAATACTTACATCGCTCACCTAAGAGCACACCGTGACGAACTAACAAAGCAGCGGAAACAATATCATTCCAACATCTTGAAGCGGTCACTAAACAAACCCCACGACCTCTTCAATATAGTGAAATCTCTCATAAAAGAACCTCCCGCAGACCAATCTCATATGCCACACCCCCAGGCATACTCCAACTACCTACAGTCAAAAATGATCCAGACTACTACAACCTCAAGCAACTACCTACAACCTGAAGTGATCCAGGATGATGCTACATCGAGCTCCGCGGACAACATCTCTCAACATAATTTGCACCAACCAGCACCACTATCCAAATTTGACAAAATATCACGCAGAGAGATCGAAGACACTATAGCCGCAATCAACCCCACTACCGCGCCCAACGACCCATGCCCAGCTCGATGGATAAAGGAGTTACGATGTGACTTAAGCCAATATCTAAGCGAATTAATAAACCAATCCCTTACAACCGGATCGTTCCCACAAAGTCTGAAACAAACATCAATCAGACCACTGCTGAAAAATAACAAGCTGGACCCAACGAAAGTTGAATCATACAGACCAATTTCAAGTATCCCCATGCTTGCCAAAGTAATCGAAAAGTTAGTACAGCGCCAAATCCAACAGCATATTGATACTGAAGCCCCACTGGATCCTTCCCAGCATGGGTTCAGAGAAGCACATGGGGTGGAAACCCTCCTCGTCACCCTATTTGACCACCTAATCTCTGGAATCGACAAAATTCATCAAGGATTCGCCCTCATATTCCTTGACATTGCAGCGGCCTTTGACTCAGTGAGCCACGAGATCCTCATACAACGCCTCAGTGAGAAAGGAATTCAGGGAACAGCTCTAAAATGGTGCAAGTCATACTTGACTAATAGATGGCAACACGTAAGGTCTGGATCCACAACCTCTAAACCGTTTTTACAAAGCCAGGGTGTACCACAGGGTTCGTCACTATCTGCATTGATGTTTAACATCTACATGCAGCCCATATGCGCTATAGCACGTTCATTCAAGGTCAACTGTCTAGCATACGCGGATGATATTCTGCTATACATCCCATTCAGGACCAACCAACCAGACCTCTCCCCTCTAACAAGATGTTTTGAGGCAGTAGCAGAATGGCTCAACACACAAAACTTGAGAATCAACTACAGCAAAACAGATGTCCTTTTCATCTCAAGGAACCAGGACTTCACCCCTCCACCCTCTTTAAAAATCGGCAACACAGAACTGAAAACCAAACCCACAATCCGCTACCTTGGCGTTACACTGGACCAACAACTGGAGCTGAAAACTGGAGCTGAAAACCCACATAAAACTGGAGCTGAAAACCCACATAAAAAACATAGTAAAAACAGTATACATGAAAATAAGGACCTTAAAACATCTCCGACCACTACTCGACTTCAGCGACTACCGATCGATCTATCAGGCATTAATATTACATTTCGACTACGCCAACGTAATTCTACATGGTCTCCCTCAAACAACGCTAGCTCCGCTCCAGCTCGCAATGAACACCGCTGCAAGAGTACTAACAGGGGCGTCACGGAGAGAGCACATAACACCAGTACTGATGAACCTCCATTGGTTACCGGTGCAAGCAAGAACCCTCCACAAAGTTCTAACATTAACCTTCAAAGCCTTAAACACCCTGACCCCCACAGCTATCAGCAAGATGATACATAAAGTACCACAGAACAGAAACAGAAGATCCACGATGCAAAACACCCTAGAGGTACCAAAAGTAATAACGAAATGCACAAAAGCAACAATAAATAGGGCCTTTACGATTTATGCACCTAGAGCAGTGATGGCTAACCTTTTTGAGCCCGAGTGCCCAAACTGCCGCACAAAACCAAAGAATTTCCTCAAAGTGCCAGCACGTCCATTAAAGCCTCATTTGCATAAGGTGCCTCATTTGCATAAATTTGCATAATGTTACCATACACTAACTTTTAGTAAACATGCCTCTTAATGAGTATATGGATAAAGAAAGACTAAAAGGTTTCTACATTACTATAATCCAGTACCAACCGCCAGGCACATTAGGAACTACTACAAACGCTGCCCATTTAGAACCCATAGCAAACCCGCCGTATCCTAACAGTACTACCAGGACTCACAAAGCACCATACCCTAACTATCAAAAGGCAACACTGCAAATATTAAACCAATACATTTCAGAGAACAATACATGACCTACTGGGGAAAGAACAAGTGGCAATGTCAAATAGGAATTATATAAACAGAATGCCTCAGCTCAGTTACACATGCAGAACAGACCATCACCAAACAAGGAATCACAATTTAAAAACAGGAAGACAATAATTAAACTGGGAACCCCAAAAGCCAAACTTGGAATATACAACAACACTGTAGAAATAAAACTATAAATTAATTTCCTCTTGTACTAAACAAAGCGCAAAAATTAATGATGCACATTTCCCAGAGCTGACATATTCCAGTTAATAAATTCAAATAAAGAGATATTTTTCTACCTTTTGTGCATTTTTTTCAGTTGCAATTGCTCCAGCCACTTTCTTCTGGTTTCTTCGTGTCTTCTCCTAACTCTCCATCTGCTGTCCATTTGTCCTTTCTTCTGTCTTCTTGGGTTTTTTTTTTTCCATTCTCTCTCTACATCTGCTTTAACATACTAATCTTTCTCCTTTTGCTCTTTCCTCATTCCTATTTCATCTACTCAAAATTTACCCCTCCATCCTCAATCCCCACTTATTCTCCCAATACCCGGCCAATTGTAGATTTTTTATCCCTCCCACACAAAATATTTTTCCCCTCTCCATTTTACTCTCCCAGCCCCATCCCATTCTAATCCTCCCCCAACACCAGCTCCCTTCTAGTTCCAGCCTCACCCAGCATCCATTCCCTTCTAGTCCCTGCATCAGCCCATTTCCAGTCCTAGCAGCCCCCCAACCCATTTCCAGTCCTAGCAACCTCCCAACCCAATACCAGTCCTAGCCCCCCCTCATCAACCCACTTCCAGTCCTAACCCCCCATAAGCCCATTTCCAGTCCTAGCTCCCCCATCTATTTGCAGTCCCATCCGAGTCCCTCCATCAGCTCATTTCCAAACCCAGCCCCCCATGAGCCCATTTCTAGTCCTTTCCTAGCCCCACCATCAGCCCATGTCAAATCCTAGCTCCCCTCCACTCAGCCCATTTCCAATCCAAGCCCCCCATGAGCCTACTTCCAGTTCTAGCCCCTTCATGAGTCCATTTCAATCCAAACCCCCACCACAGCCCATTTCCAATCTTAGCACCCCCCCAACAGCCAATTTCCAGTCCTATTCTAGCCCCTCCATCAGCCCATTTCCTGTCCTAGCCCCCCCTCACCCATTTCCAGTCCTAGCTCCCTCCCCCTCACAACCCATTTCCATTCCAAGCCCCAAGCCCATCAGCTATTTGCAGTTCAAGCCCTCCTTCCACTCAGCCCATTTCCAGTCTTAGCCCCCCCATAGCCCATTACCAGTCCTAACCCCCCCATCAGCCCATTACCAGTCCTAACCCCCCCATCAGCCATTTCCAGTCTTAGCCCCCCCCCCATAGCCCATTACTAGTCCTACCCCCCCCCAAATCACCATCACCATCACCATCACCAGCCCACTTCCAGCCTTAGCACCCCCCATGGCCCATTACTAGTCCTAACCCCGGCCAATTACCAGTCATACCCCCCCAGGCCAATTACCAGTCCTACCCCCCCCCCCCCGGCCAATTACCAGTCCTAACCCCCCCCCATCAGCCCATTTCCAGTCTTAGCCCCCCCCATGGCCAATTACCAGTCCTAACCCCGGCAAATTACCAGTCCTAACCCCCCCCCGGCCAATTACCAGTCCTACCCCCCCAACAGCCCCTTTCCAGTCTTAGCCCCCCCCCCATGGCCAATTACCAGTCCTAACCCCCCCCCCCCGGCAATTTACCTGACCTAACCCCCCCATCAGCCCCTTTCCATTCTTAGCCCCCCCCCCCCCATGGCCAATTACCAGTCCTAACCCCCCCCCATCAGCCCCTTTCCAGTCTTAGCCCCCCCCATGGCCAATTACCAGTCCTACCCCCCCCCCAACAGCCCATTTCCAGGCTTAGCCTCCCCACCATAGCCCATTACCAGTCCTAAACCCCCTTCCCCCCTATCATCCCAAAATAAAAAAAAAACCCAAACAAAGCGGCAGCTTCTGCCGCGGCCGCCTCAAGAGCTCTGCCGCGGCAGCCACAAGAGCTCTGCCGCGGGGCCCCCCCCCCGCCCGGCAGAGCCTCCCTGCATCATCTACCTTCAAGTCGCAAAACGCGGGCTTCTTTCAGAGCCGCGAGAGTTTCCTTTCTCGCGGGAGAGCCGCGAGAAAGGAAACTCTCGCGGCTCTGAAAGAAGCCCGCGTTTTGCGACTTGAAGGTAGATGATGCAGGGAGGCTCTGCCGGGCAGGGGGGGGGGCCCGCGGCAGAGCTCTTGAGGCTGCCGCGGCAGAGCTCTTGAGGCTGCCGCGGCAGAAGCAGCCGGTTTGTTTGGTTTTTTTTTAAAAAAAATTTGGGACCTTTTAAATGCGGACCTTCCCGCGTGCCAGCTGCAAGGCCTTCGCGTGCCACAGCTGGCACGCGTGCCATAGGTTCGCCATCGCTGACCTAGAGTATGGAATGCCCTCCCCACCTTTATACGAAACATCTCCTACCTAACCCACTTCAGGAAGGCATTAAAGCAGCACCTGTTCACTACATACTACCCTGAATCCAGCCTTAGTAATCATACATATGAACCCTCAGACAATCACTCACTACACCTAAACAATCAGATTCAGTATGAAAAAGGATAATCAACTTATCCCTCAGAAATACTCCCAGAAATAGAATTTAGACTCCCAGTGTAAATAAGATGTAGATAGGATCTGCCTGAAAACAGATAACAGCGTAAATACAATGTATATAGTTCCCCCAGTTACATCCAAGTTGATCTCCCTGTTTATTGTAAATACAACTCAGAGTGCCTGTGTTGTATAGTTGATGTTAAATGTAAACCGCTCTGATCTAAAATAGAGCGGTATAGAAGAACTGTTAAATAAATAAAATAAATAAAATGTAACCAAGAACGCACAGAAAGTGTCTTGCTGAGATGCGGGATCTGCGACTCACTTGTTGCACTAGAGCTACCAGCCTTTGAGTCCTTTCCTCTGGTAGATAAGCCCTTGCCTGAAGGGTGTCTAACCTTGCCCCTATGAACTCCAGTCCCTGAGAGGGAACCAGAGTGGACTTTGTGTGGTTGATCACTAAGCCCGGGTGCTGAAGCAACTGGATAGTGCGGGACGTGGCCTGTTTGGCTTCTAGAGCTGACTGGCCTCCGATGAGCCAGTCGTCTAAGCAGGGGAAGACGAAGACCCCTTGAGTCCTTAGAAAGGCCGCCAACACTGCAAGGCACTTTGTGAATACCCTGGGTGCCGAGGTTAGGCCAAAGGGCAGCACTTTGTACTGAAAATGGTTTCCTCCCACTACAAATCTTAGATATCGTCTGTGGTCTGGATGAATCAAGATGTGTGTATTTGCATCTTTGAGATCTAAGGAGCATAGCCAGTCTCCCTGGCGGAGGTAAGGCAGCAAAATTCCAAGGGAAAGCATCTTGAACGTTTTCCTCACCAGGAATTTGTTCAGGTTTCACAGGTTGAGAATAGGTCTTAGGCCTCCAGTTCTCTTTGGTATCAGAAAGTACCTGGAGTAGAAGCCTGTGACCTGTAGGTAGTGAGGCACTGCTTTTACCACCTGATCCTCGAGAAGACCTGTTAACTCCTGCAAGAGGAGGGCCCTGTGAAGAGGGGGTCTGAGGCGCTCCCCTGGAAACTAAGAGGGAGGCATTTGGGTGAGATGTAACCGATAGCCTATTTGGACTATCTGGAGAACCCAGGTGTCTGTTGTAATAGCTGGCCACCTGTGGGCATACAGGGTCAGCCTTCCTTCTGTGCAGGGCCTTGCGTCTTTTGGGAGAGACTGCACTGGGAGTCAAAAACCTCCTCCAGGCTGGGCCGGAGCTGGTGCCTGGGGGCCTTTGGCTTACGCAGGCCCTGCTGCTTCTGCTGGGGAGGCCTGATATGTGGGGTAGTTTTGGTAAGCTGATCCTTTCCTCGGGAAAAATAGCTTCTTACCCGAGCCCTTCTTAGAAGGGGCATAAGTCTTCTTCTCGAGTCTTGTCCGGGTCAGGTACTCGCGGTTTTCACCTCAGCAAGGGACATCGACCAACGTGTCCTGAACCCATGGCTCCAGGTCTGACGACTGTAGCCATGCTTGGCGTCGTGCCCTGATGCTGGCCCCCGCTACCCAGGCCGAAGCCTCAAAGCCGTCATAGGCTGCTCGAATCATGAACTTCGAGCACTCTCGGATCCCAGTGGACAAAACCTGGAAGCGCTGCAAAGGTCCCTTGGAGAGACCAGTGGAGAACCCAGCAATCTCCTTTGCCAGGTCTCACAGGTACATGCCCATGTATAGCTGGTACATCTGGATTCGGCATAACAGCATCAAATCCTGGTAGCACTTTCTGCCGAGAGCGTCCAGGAGGCACTGAGGAGTGCATCTTCTGGCTCTTGAGCCAGCGCATGGCTGATTCCACAACCCTGGAGTTATGCGGCAGCTGTGGCTTTTAGAACCCAGGGCTCTTGCGAACTCGATAGATGGAATATATTCACCTGCTGAGGACCGGCATCGAGGCCGGTGTCTCCCACATTCGGAGCATCAGCCGTTCCAGTACAGTAAGGGCTTCCTTTGGAGGAAAGTCATACTGGAGGACCTCGAGGTTCCTTCTCGGCATCTGCCGGGAATGACAAAGCCTTTGCCATGTCCCGGACGAAGTCCAAGAACCAGGCTTCGTCTCCCAACTGGACTCCAAAGAGTCGATCGGCTCCAGCCTTGAGGGCTTCGGTTTTGACCGCCCCGACGCCGAGTGAATCGGCATTGACAACCTCGGTCCCGAACAGGAGATCAAGGGGGACCTCGGCCGAGGATCGATGCGAGATCTTATTGACTCGAGGATTGGCTCGGCCTCTGGGGTCGACTTGGACATCAGTCCCAGTGGTCAGGGCAGACGGACGTGTAAGACCAGCCATCAGCACCCACTGCTGGTCCATGAAGGCAGACACGCTGCGCTCCAAGGCTGCCAACCTGAGACCAAGCTCAGGAGGCTCCGCAGCCCCCAGCTCGGTTCGACGCTGGCTCTCCCGGGGGAGAGTCAACAACGAGGACAGTGCTTACCTTCCTCTGTGTCTCCGGGTCCTTTCGAGGGAGTTTGTCAGGCCTCTCAGACTCTGAGGATCCGGGGCGGTGAGCCAGGCTCCGCGACTGAGCCTGCGAGGGACCAGGCCATTCTGAGCTCTCAGACGACACCGCCCTCATGAATTTTTTCTTCCTCCGGTGTTCCCGCAAGGGAGACCCCCTTTCATAGGACATCCGATGCTGCTCGGGATCAGACAGCTCCCAAGAGGTCAAGGCCTCTAACGAGGTCCAGGCCCGGGCGATTGCAGACTCTGGAAAAATCCTGTCATGTTGCTGCTGTCTGCTCCTCAATGACTTGGAAGACATCTTCTTGCACGGGCCACATACCACAGGGTCTTGGTCGGGCCCGAGGCAGCAGTTGTGTGTGTCGGTGAGAGACATTAGCTTCGTGTACCGATCACGCTTTTTAAACCCGCTAGCAGCCATCAGGGGAAAAAGGCCCCCTGCAAGGTCAAAGGACCGGGCTGCCAGCTAAAAAGCACACGAACACTAGTCACTAAGGACAAAAAAAAAAAAAGACCAGACTTGATACCGGTGTACCGAGCTGTAGGCGGGAAGGGGAACTGGCGTCAAACTGGCTAGCAGAAAATAGAATTTTCTAACTTTTATCAACTTTTTCCAGGGGAAACTAGGATGATGTCCGTTGGGCTCCGCAGAAAAAAAGGAGACTGAGCAAGATGGCACCCTTGGGCGGGAAGGGGACTGCACATGCATGATGCGGTCCCAAAGGCTTTCTTCGAAAGCTGGGGATTTGCTCCACATGGGGGGCTCTGTCGACGTCACCCATATGTGAGGACTGACTTCCTGCTTGTTCCTGGAGAAAGGATAATTTAAAATCTATGAGGTTGTGGTCAGATTAAGGTACTTGGTGCAAATGGGGTGGAGGGGGAAGAGTGGTATTGTTAATGAAGATAAGGTCGAGCATGCTCCCTTTGTCATGTGTTGATGTATTGATAATTTGAGTTCTAGTGAATTCATGGAGGAACAGATGGAAGGTTGAAGTCTCCTAGCAATATGAGGTCTATGTTGTGTGTGGCGTATTTGATTGCATTTTATAAGATGGTTGAGAGGTCATCAAATGGTGTGTTAGGCAAACTGTATACCAGACATAGGGTAATGGCTCTGTTTGAAATGGTAAGCATGTCTATGCCATCAGTGCTCTCTGCAATTGTAATATAGAAGTGTAGGTGGGTTTCTGTTAGAATGGTGACTCCGCCTCCTCTCCTGTGATTGCAAGGGCAGTCAAAGATGCGGTAAAGGGGAGGCTTTAATTGGTTCTTCAGTACTGTGTCATTGTCAGAGAACCAAGACTCAGTTATGCATAGTATGTCCAGTTTGTGAGTTATGATGTAGTCATTGAGGATTAGAATTTTGTTGCTTGCTGAGCAGGTATTAATGAATGCACATTTTAGCATGAGGTTTTAGGTGTCAGATGCCTGATTGATTTACATTGTGTTTTCTTGGAGGTTTATGTTGAGGTTGATCGTGTTCTGGCACCTTCCTTTACAGTAGTAGGTGCTCCTATTGTCTGATAACCCCTCCATGCAGCATTCCAATTAACAGTGAATCTGCTGTGTAGATCAGAGTGAGGAGAGCCAGCGTTGAGTAAAGGAGTGCATAAAGGGTGAGAATTGCTGCGTACGTGATTTCTGTTGCAGGTTTCAGTGGGAGCGCTATGCTTGAAGTGTCGATTCTCTCCCTTCTCTCTGATATGTGCTGCTCCTTATGACAGGGCTCCACCTCATGCTTAATCCTCAGTAAAATATCAGGACAGAGTGGGATAACCTGTGTTGAGAACAACTACCGTTTTTCCCTTGGATGCCTGCTGACCCCTGTAATATGGTTCTCTTTTTTTTTTTGAATCTGAAGATGTCATGAGGAATAAGAATTTCATATCCTGGTGAGAAAATTGTTCAGACATTTTTTTTTCAGTTTCCTTTGAATTTTCCTGATGATCATGTAGTGTAGAGAATACTGCATTGGCTAGGTGATAAGGCTCAGTTACAGTAGCAGTTCTTGCCATATCAAGGTCATTCTTTCCTTTCAGGTGATCTTGCTCCTAAAAGGCAGAACCGAGGCTACCAGATTGGAGTTGGGACTTCACTACTATGTCCCTGTAGATTGCCTATATAAACCTCTAGAAAATGCCTCAACTGCTCTAAGTCTGCCACCATAGCTTGTAGCAATTGCACTCAGTCAAGTGCACCTACTCTTGCCGTATTGCTGGGCAGACTGGATGGACCATACTGGTCTTTATCTACCGTCATTTACTATGTTACTATGTTAAGAGCTTTGTGTTGAGTGCACACATACCTCTTACCAACTACTACTTGACCATGCCATAAGGGACTCTGTACAAAAGAAGAAATTAGATCTTACCTGCTAATTGTCTTTCCTTGAGATTTCTCCGGGCCAGTCCAGGGAAAGGTAGGGTTGTCAATCCCCCATAGCAACTGAGGACTGAAGACTTCAAATTTTGCTGAGAGGTGAAGCCACTCCCCCTGAGGGTAATCCAGCAGTCTACTTCTGACAAAGCAACTAAAACGAAAAAACTGATAAACCACCGATTAACCCTTGAAAACTGAAAATATCCTATAGTCCGTGAAACTCGGAAGCTAAGAAATATGCTTCCTGTTTTTTTTTTTTCCCTCTTTCCTTTCTTTCTTTTAATATACATACAAACATACGGAATAGAGAAGCACTGAGTGAACCCGCAAAGCCCCAAACCTTCCCCCCACAGAGGAACATGCAGAAAAGGTGGAAATCTTATGGAAAACAAACCGCTCAGAAAAGCGAATGGGGTGGGACCCTGGACTGGCCTGGAGAAATCTCAAGGAAAGACAATTAGTAGGTAAGATCTAATTTCTTCTTCCTTATCGCTTCTCCGGGCCAGTCCAGGGAAAGGTAGGGCAGTACCAAAGCAGTACCTATATCTGGGAGGGACCCGCCAGACCTGCGATAAGAGCTGAGGCCCCCACCTTCGCATCGTCTCTGGCTTGAACATCCAACCGGTAATGTTTCGTAAAAGTATGCAAGGAAGACCACGTCGTCGCTCTGCAGATATCCACTGGAGGGACAAAGGCATACTCTGCCCAGGAAGTCGCCAGAGCTCGAGTAGAATGAGCCCTCAAACCATCCGGCAATGAAATATGTTGAGCAGCGTAAGCTGCAGCAATAGCGCTTCGAACCCAATGAGCAATGGTGGACTTAGATGCCGCCTGACCCTTGCGAGGACCCGCACACTGTACAAAGAGTCTGTCCGTTTTACGAACGGGTTCCGATACCCTAAGGTACGTCTTTAAGACTCGTTCCAGATCCAAAGACTTGAGTGCACGGTCCATAGGAGAATTGGACAAATCAGAAAAAACAGGCAATGCCACGGATTGGTTAATATGAAAAACCGAAAGGACTTTTGGCAAAAAGGAACCATTCGTAGCAAAACCCACTCGGGAAGAAATTGAAGATAAGGTTCCCGGCAAGACAATGCCTGCAAATCTGAAATACGCCGTGCCGAACACAACGCTACCAGAAATGCCGTTTTCCAGGAACACTCCCGGAGATTCCGAGAGCACAGGGAAGATAAGTGAGACCGAGAAAGGGCTTCCAACACTATATTCAAATCCCAAGGGGGTACGACGGACCGCAATGGAGGGCGGAGAATTTTAGCTGCTCGTAGAAAACGACGTATATCCAGATGTGCCGAAAGCCGGCGTCGCTGCACCGACCCCCGAAAACTCGCGAGCGCAGCTATATGAACCTTAAGGGTACTTAGCACCAATCCTTTGTCCAAGCCATGCTGGAGAAAGAGAAGCAGTTGAGGTAAGGTAGAGGACATGGGAGAAACATTGCGCTGACTACACCAAGTTTCAAAAAGACGCCAGATGCGCACATAGGCCAAAGAAGTCCCAGACCGCTTAGACTGAAGTAAAATATCTACTACGGAACTCGCATAGCCTTTGCGTTCTAAGCGAGTCCTTTCAAGAGCCAAGCCGTAAGCAAGAAGCGATCCACTCGAGGCATGAGAATCGGTCCCTGATGTAACAGATTTACGTGGACTGGAAGAGGCCAGGGCTGAGCGACCAGGAGCTGAATCAGATCGGCATACCAAGGACGACGAGGCCAATCAGGAGCGATGAGAATCACCCTCCCACGGTGTTGCGAGATGCACTGAATAACTCGACTCAACATCGGCCAAGGAGGGAAAACATACAGGAGAGAGTCCTGAGGCCAGGGCTGCACTAGAGCATCGAGACCCTCGGACATGGGTTCCCTGCGCCTGCTGAAGAAACGGTTGGCCTTTGCATTTGCACAGGTTGCCATCAGATCCATGATCGGTTGACCCCAACGCAACGTCAGATCGTGATAAACTGCCGCGTTCAATACCCATTCCCCGGGATCGAGAAGATTGCGGCTGAGATAATCGGCCTGCACATTCTCCTTGCCAGCCACATGCGCTGCCGAAATCGCCAGAAGATTGTCCTCTGCCCACACCATCAAATCCTGACATTCGGCAAGAAGAGAAGGAATTTTGGTTCCCCCTTGCCGATTGATATATGCGACCGTCACGGCATTGTCGGAGAAAATTTTTACTGCCGTGCCCTTGAGGAATGGTGCGAAGCACAGAAGAGCAAGACGAGCCGCCCGAAGTTCCAGTCGGTTGATCGACCACGAAGCTTCCTCTGGTGACCAAGAACCTTGAGTCATGTGAGTCTGACAATGAGCTCCCCAACCGGATAGACTGGCATCCGTGGTGACTAACACCCACGCGGGCTCCTGTAAGGGAACACCCGCCGTTAGATGATCCCGCACTAACCACCAGTCGAGACAGCGCCTCACCAGGTCGGGGCAGGGCAGGCGCTGTGAGAGTGGGTGGAGCTGGGGCGACCAACGGGAAAGCAAGGCTTGCTGTAAAAGCCGCATGTGAGCCTTGGCCCACGGAACGAGATCCAGCGCGGCCGCCATGGACCCTAAAAGCTGTAAATAGGTCCACGCCGATGGAGCTGTGAGCCTTAGAAAAACCTGCAGTTGGTGTAGAAGCTTCTCGACGCGAACTTCGGGCAGAGACCTTCCCGCGGTCGGTGTCGAAGACCGCCCCGAGATAAGTTAGCTGCTGCGATGGCTCTAGGTGACTTTTGGCCCGATTGATTACCCAACCGAGCTGTTCGAGAAGCTGCACCACCCTTGCGGTAGCTGTCAGCGCTGCCGAGCGAGACTCGGCCCTGATCAACCAATCGTCGAGATAAGGATGCACTCGGATACCCTCTTTGCGGAGCGCTGCCGCAACCACTACCATGAGCTTCGTGAACGTCCGCGGAGCCGTAGCGAGACCGAAGGGCAGCGCTCGAAACTGGAAATGACCCATCGGAAGAGCAAAACGCAGATATCTTTGATGAGATAGTCTGATTGGAATATGAAGGTAGGCTTCTGTGAGATCGATGGAGGAGAGAAATTCCTGCGGACGTACCGCTCGAATTACTGTACGGAGCGTCTCCATGCGAAAGTGAGGTACCCGTAAGGTACGGTTTACTCCTTTGAGATCTAGCACGGGACGAAAAGAACCTTCCTTTTTGGGTACCACAAAATAGATCGAGTATCGACCGCAACCGTATTGGTCTAGAGGTACGGGAACTATCGCCCGGAGTTGCAGAAGGCGAGAGAGGGTGTCTGCAATGGCCTGTCTCTTGAGACCGGCCGGATAGGGAGACATGACAAAAGCCGGCACCAAGGGACAGGCGAAGTCGAGAGCATACCCGTTCTGTATTATCTCCAACACCCATTTGTCGGAGGTGATGGCGGTCCAGGCTGTCACAAAATTCTGCAGGCGGCCGCCTACAGGAACTAAGGCCTGGACCAGCTGACCTTCATTGAGGTTTCTTAACAGCCGGCTGGGAGGCACCAAAGTAGGACCTGGCAAAACCTCTGGCCCCCCGAAAGGAATGTCCACGAAAAGTAGAATGACCCCTGGAATAGGCAGCAAAGCGCGCTCCCCAGAATCTACGAGAGTCGCGACTGGAGCCGCGAAATCCCGGCACCCCTCTCATCGGCTTAGGCTTATCCTCAGGTAACCGACCCCCTTTGGAGTCGCCCAAATCCTTCACAATCTTTTCCAACGCCTCGCCGAATAGCAATTTCCCTTTATAGGGTAATTTACTGAGACGTAACTTTGAGGAGACATCGGCAGAACAGTTCCGCAACCAGAGAAAACGGCGCGCCGCCACTAGCGAGGCCATAGTCTTAGCTGCAATTCGCAGCAAATCATAAAAGGCATCCGCCATATAAGCCGTAGCGGACTCCAATTTAGCTGAATCCGCAGGTTCCGAAGAAGACTCCCCAGATGAGTCTCCCTGCAACCATCTAATGGACGCCCTAGACACGTACGCTCCACAAACCGCAGCCTGCAGAGCCAAAGCCGAAGAATCAAAAGCCTGCTTGAGCAGAATTTCTAATTTTCTATCCTGCAGGTCCTTCAGAGCTGCCGCCCCCTCCACAGGAATAGTAGTCTTCTTAGTCACTGCCGAAATAATGGCATCAACCTTTGGCATGCACAAGAACTCCTTTTCGTCTTGCGGAAGGGGGTACAAGCGCGCTAAAGCGCGACTGCCACGCAATGTAGCTTCAGGACATTCCCACTCAGAGTCAATCATCTGCTTGATAATTCTGTGTATGGGAAAACAGCGTTGCTCAGCCTTAAAGCCTTGCAACAACGGATCCTCCAAAGGTTCTTGAGAGGCAGAAGGAAGAATCAAATGCAACGCCACGAAAGAGTGTGAGATAAGCGCTGAAAGTTCTTCTTTCCGAAAGACCCTAAAAATATTTGGATCTTCCCCGGGAGCAATCTCCCCTTCTTCCAAGTCCTCTGCCTCCAGATCCATAGGGTCAGCCAATACCTGAGAGTCCCCTGGACCTAGAAGCACCGAGGAGAGAGACAAAAAAGGATCCGCCGGACCCTTAACCACATTGGTAGCCTGAGAAGACCCTTCACCAGGATCTTCTGGCACCTGTTCATTAACAGAAAGAGGCTCAGAGCGCAGACCCTCTGAAACAATGTCAGGCTGAGAAGAGCGAAGTAAAAAGGCCTTGTGCATTGCCAAAATGAACTCTGGCGAAAAAAAGGAGTCCATGCTCTCCTGCGCTGCACCAGCTGATGGCAAAGGCGTTTTGAGAGCAACGGTGTCTTTAGAAGACTTAGCGCGCTTTTTATGAGGCCGGGACTGCTCTGCCGAACAATTTACTGAGGGCGCTAAAATGGCCGCCTTTCCCGCGGGCAAAGATGGCTCTTCTAATTTCTGTGCCGGTTTGTCTGCCATTAGAAACAACGTGCCCCTGTAAGAAAACAACGAAGTGGTCAACGGAAAACGGCCCCGAAGGAAAAAAAACACCGACAGAGGAAAAGCAAACCGGAAATAGAGCTGAACGCTCCTACGCGATGGCGCCAGAAGAGAAATTAAAACTGACAGAAAACTCACCGAAATCGCCGAGATGGAACGCAGTGAAGCTGTAAAACAGTCCCGCTGCTAGCAGTACTTTACAGACCGGCCAGGAGAAGTGCAGAGGATAGACCCGGGGCCCCCAGGCTCACTCTGATGCGCTAGACAGAGACAGTGAAAGAGGCAGGCTCTACCTCACACCGTAAAGCATGGCAGTCTGTCTGACTCAAATTTCATTAAAGTCACAGCGCCCCCAAAAAGTAACCGGACTATAGAAATAATCAGCCCTGCTAGAGCCAGATTAGTATACTGAAAAAAAAACCCAAAGAAAGAAAAGGTAGCAAAGCTTGTCAATGAGGGAGAAAGAGGGATTCGATCCTCCTTAGCTGCTGAGGACTGATAGACTGCTGGATTACCCTCAGGGGGAGTGGCTTCACCTCTCAGCAACATTTGAAGTCTTCAGTCCTCAGTTGCTATGGGGGATTGACAACCCTACCTTTCCCTGGACTGGCCCGGAGAAGCGATAAGGAAACTGTATTATCCTTCTCACTACTAGATCACTTCTGCAGTGCAGCCAGTATGGAGTAAGCATTCAGCCTACCCAGTGGTTTTAGAGCTGCCATCCTCATGCAGGAGTAGGGGAGGGATGGGACCTGCAGATAGCTGAGGGCTTCACTATTCAGCATGTCTCCCATTGCTTTTCTCTTGTCTTTTCTCCTATTTCCTTTTTATTTTTGGTAGAATCTTTGGTTTATGGGTCCATTCTGAAGATAGGGGGGAGCTCATGATCCTCTGACAGGAGCAGGAAGAAAAGGCCAAGGAGGTAAGTATCTGCACAGAGGAGCTTCTCAAAAGCTCACCCTGACTCTTGATGGAACCTGTCTGCATTCTAACATTCATTTTTGTTTAAACAAAGATTAAATTAGACTTACCTGCTAATTGTAGTTCCTGGAGGAACTCCAGTCTAGTCCCAGAATCTCTGGGGTTGTGATCCTCTTCCAGCAGCTTGGAGACTGAGAAACATCACTTTTGTGATGTCACTGGTACATAAGCCCCGGATCCAACTCCTCACACCAGTTACCTATTGACAAAGCAGACTCACCAGAGCCATCATTAAGTAGCATACTGTACAAGAACCCAAAGCTAAACCACTAGCTGAACACTAAAGAATATCATGACTAACTATGTACACATGCCTTGAAAGGTACCTTGTGCGCTGAGGTCCATTTTCTCCCCCTGCGCAGGATGCTGACTCCGCCCCCATCCCCAAACTACACCCTGAACTAGGCACTATGCCGCCACACAGCCCCCTGGGACTCTTGCCTGTTAACTTGGTCCTGCTTCAGGCTATAGCCCACTCACTTACCAGGGCGGAATACGGGACTAGACTGGAGTTCCTCCAGGAACTACAATTAGCAGGTAAGTCTAATTGAATCTTCCTGATCGTCCCTCCAGTCTAGTCCTGGAATCTCTGGGGATGTAACAGAGCAGTGAACAGATTTAATGGGAAGGCCCTGCTAGACCAGCCTGAAGCACCGCTGATCCAAAACAGGTGTCCCACTCCACCTGAACATCCAGACGGTAATGTTTTACAAACAAGTGCAACAAAGACCAGGTCGCTGCTTTACAGATTTCCACCACGGCACCAGACTGTACTCCACCCAAGAGGCAGCTTGTACCCTAGTGCTGTCAGCCCTTCCGGGACCACCCGGCCTTTCAACAGATACACCGACGCGATCGCCTCCTTCAACCATCGGGCAATAGAAGCCTTAGAAGCCACTTCACCCTTCTTTGCCTCCTCAAACACAAAGAGCCTATCGGAGACGGATCACATGATGTGGTGAGCTGGGGAAGACGTGAGTCACCTTAGCTCCGGGCCCCCCTCCTCCAACCGTTAATCTATTGCCGTGAATTGCGGAGATAATTGCCTGATCTAAGCTCCGAGGGACCAGTGAAGGGGTCCTCACCCAGTGATTGTGCAAATATTGTGGAATGGCGACATCGGCGAAGGTGGGGAGGCGAGAGAAGGACCGGACCACAGGGCCGCCGAAAATGGCGGAGTCCCCTCCAAAGGCGGGTGCTGCGGCCTCCTCCACAATGATTGAAGAGATCTCGGCAGCGGTCACTGCTGCACTCTCCACACAGTTTGAAACCCTGCATACAAAAATGGACACGATACAGTGCTCGTTGACCATGCTGGGCACTAGAGTGCATGAGGCTGAAGGCCGAATAGCGCAGGCTGAGGAGGTGGTGGAGAAATTAAAGCGCGAAATGAGTGCATTGCAGAGGGAAGCTAAAGCCCACGAACTGAAGCTAGACGATCTGGAGAACAGATCCCGACGCAATAATCTACGTCTGCTGTGCATTGCCGAATCTATTCTCGATAAAGATTTACAAGATTATGTGGAAAACGTATCCGCCTCTCTGATCGAGGGAGAAGATGGGAACACCCCCATAGTCGTGGACAGAGCCCACAGAGTAGGGCCGAGGCCGCAAACACAAAGTGCACAGCCCAGAGTGGTCCTGGCCAGATTCCTCTATTATACGCAGAAGGAAGCTGTATTAAAGGCAGCGCGTCAAAAGGGAACTGTAGAGCGTGGGAATATGAAGCTCCGCATAACACCTGATTAATCTGCCGCGCTGAGCCAGCGCCGCAAAGCATACGCCCCGATATGTCAGCGTTTGATAGCAGCGAATGTACGCTTCCATTTGCAGTACCCAGCTAAATTGCACGTGCTACATCAGGGAGCCCACCGGGTCTTTGAATCTGCGACGGAGGCAAGCTCTTATGTGGAACAGCTGCTGGCGCCATTGACGGCCAGCCCAGGAGAACACATATCATGACTGCGGCCCGGGGGGCTGATGGAAAGAGGAATGACCCGGGTTGAAAGGAGGAGCGGTGCCTCCTGCCGGTAGTGATGCTGACTTCCCTACAAGATTGGACTTAGCAAGCGGCTTAGCTGGCCTACGGGTGAGTTGGGGGATACCCTGCCCGTGAGCGGTGGACTATTGCTTATACACTGCAGTTACTGAGCTCCCAGACTTATGGGGTGGCTCTCTTTGTTGCATTCAGGATGCCGGGTGAGATTGCTTGTATCCTCGGACCTGTTACTTTTGTTTCCATCTGTGTGGCTGTTGCCACCCCCCCTTGCGGGTGTTTTCGATTTTTGCCGCTATCGGAGCCTGCAGCCTTTAGTGGCCTGGTGTTTGCTGCTCGATATGAAGCCCTACTGTGGGAGGAGGCTCCGAACCTATGCCTTCCAGTGTTTCTCTGGGCCCTAAAAAGGACTGTGCTTAGGTGCTGCTGGAACTGAACCGGGAAATGCCTGGCTGTGAGATATGCGGCTGCGTACAGCTGGGGTTCTAGGTTATACTATCCAACCTCTGCCAGCTGTTCCTATCGGTCCGCCTGATATGCTGGCTTTTTTTTTTGTTGTTGTTTTATGTCCCCTCTGCTCTTTTGCTGTGTGCTGAGAAGAGGAATGTATGTAAAGGGGGGAAGGGGTTGGAGGGGAGTGGAGTATGTGAAGTGCAAGGGATGGAGGGGGAACTGGTTGATGGGCTCCTGGAGGGAGAGGTGGGACCCTATTAGTGGGACACTCGGGAAGAGAATACAGTGGAGGGGGGTAAGAGCAAGGGGGAGAGGGGTGGGGAGAGGGGACTCACACCACGGGAGGGGTTGGATGTTATGGGTTGAAGGGCTGAAGTGCTGGAAGAAGGATTCTCTGAGATGGAGGGGGTCCCGTTCACATCTCTAGTGATCACTATGGGAGTGAGGAGGAGTTTGGAGATTAGGATGGGGGGGTTGGGGATAGGGAAGGGGGGGGGACAGGGGACGGGGTGGGTATTAGTGGAAGGGGGAGGGGAGGGGACGCAGCCTCTGGAGATACCAAAGGAGGAAAATAGGGAATCATCTTGGGGGAGGAGGGGAGGACCTCGGGCTGGGGAGGTTTCTTCCATGTATGCTATTGGTTCTGTGATACCTAATAGTTCTTATTGTTTGCAGACGTGAAGATTTTATCTTGGAATGTATGTGGTATAGGCAACCCTATCAAGCGATATAAAGTGTTGCAGGCCTTGGCGAGACACCAATGCGACATTGCAATGTTGCAAGAGACCCACCAGAGCGCGGAAGAACATGCTAAACTTAAAAGAGAGTGGGTGGGACAAGAATGGGGGGCCCCAGCACAGGGTAGGAAGGGTGGAGTGGTCATTTTGATACACAAGAGACTCCGGTTCACTAAGGAGGAGGTCTATGCCGACCCGGATGGTCGATATGTACTGTTGTATGGGATGCTGGAGGGGAAACCCGTGGTGTTGGGCTACAGCCCAAATGTGTTGGATCGGGATCTGTATGCACGTTTGGGCTCGCAGGTGGAACAATTGCCAGACGCTCCACTGATTTTGGCCAGCGATTTTAATAGTGTGCTAGATCTCGAGTTGGATGTATCTAGGGATGGTGCTAGGGGGACACGCAGGCAGGGTACTAGGGCCTTGCAGCTTCTGCGGCGGAGACTGCAGCTGACGGACCCGTGGCGATTGTTACATCCCGGGGAGCGAGATTTTACCCACCAGTCTAGAGCGCATGGTACTAGCGCCAGAATTGATTATGTGCTACTTTCGGAATGACTCTTTGCTTCCGTACTCGATGCGCAGATTGGCCCTCTGGAAATTTCCGACCATGCTTTAATCTGGGTGGAACTGGAGTGGCGGGATGCTGCCCCGCCAGCTTGTATCTGGCGATTCCCTGTTGATTTATACCGCGACGCGGATTTCTCCACGTTTATCAAGCAGAAATGGCAGGACTTTGCCACTTACAATGAACAGCATCGTAACCCTCCTGAACTCTTTTGGGAAACGGCCAAAGTGGTGCTAAGGGGAGATATAATAGGGTATGTGGCTCGTAAACGTAAACTAATAGCAAACAGATCATCCGCCTCGAAGCACAGGTTTGCCGAGCTAGATGCAAGCAGGCTAACGATCCTTCGGTGGCAAATAGGAAGACGTTGTGGGAATCCCAATCTGCCCTTAATGAATTACTCCATCAGAGGGCTAAGAAATCCTTTATGTACTATAAATATCAACTTTACCGCTTCGGGGATAAAGCTGGGAAGCTGCTGGCCAGGTGCCTTCGGGGAAGGGGGGGGGGGGGACTCGAACGGTGGTGGCCCTGGGCGATGCACAGGGTAAGTTGCAGAAAGAGAATCGGGAAATTGCCCAGATTTTTCGTCAGTTCTATCAGAAGCTCTATTCGCGGGGGGCTGACCCTGCTATCGCTATGGAGGAGTATTTGAGGGAGGTGCAGCTGCCCCACTTAGATGAAGAGCAGCGCGCGCGCTTGGAGGCGCCGGTTATGTTGGAGGAAGTTTCTCTGGTGGTCCAGCAGGCGAGTTGCTGTCGAGCCCCGGGGCCTGATGGACTGGGGGCCGAGTTTTATAAGCTGCTGGGAGACTTGTTACCGTCAACGTTGGTGGCGGTCTATCATCAACAAATTGCACAAGGGACGTTTACGTGGGGTGGAAATCACGCCCATATCATTTTATTCCCTAAGCCCGGTAAAGACCACACACAAGCAGAGTCCTACCGACATATTTCGCTGCTCAATTTTGACCTGAAGATATTAGCTAAAGTTCTGGCTACGCGACTTGCTTCGGTTCTTGGGGACCTGGTGCATGAGTCCCAGGTTGGATTTGTGCAGGGCCGACATGCGGTACGGAATCTGCGTAGGATTTTGGCGTCCCTGGAGTGGGTCCACCGCCACGGCGTGCCCTCGCTTTTGGTCAGCTTTGATGTTGAGAAAGCATTCGACCGGGTGGGCTGGCCGTACTTGCAGACTCTTTTACCGAAATATGGACTCGGGGTGTCTTTCTGTCGTATGGTGGAGCTTCTTTATGCTAAACCCACAGCGAGTGTGCTTTGTAACGGGTGCCTGTCAGAGGATATTTGTTTGGAAAGAGGTACTCGGCAGGGGTGTCCACTCTCCCCTCTACTTTTCGTGTTGTCCCTGGACCCCCTGATATGGAAGATTGAGGTATCGGCGGAGATTAAAGGGGTGCGTATGGGGCAGCTTGGGTTTAAGATAGCGGCTTTTGCCGATGACTTGCTGGTACATCTATCGGCCCCGCGGACCTCACTGCCGAGGCTACTGGAGGAGTTTTCTTGCTTTGGGAGCTTCGCGGGACTGCGCATTAATATGGCCAAGTCAGAGGCGTTGGACGTGGGGGGGTACACTCCGAGCCGCTTGGGAAGACTCCTTCCCCCTTCGGTGGGCAGAGGAATCCTTTATCTACCTTGGTATTTCTCTGACTAGGGATCCCAAGCAATTATACCGGGAGAACGTGAATCGGATTGTGTCTAAGACTCGTTTGCAATTACAAGCGTGGGCCCCTCTCCCCCTCTCTCTGCTGGGTAGGGCAGCGGCCCTGGGCATGGTGATTTTGCCATGTATCCTGTATTGGTTGCAGACGCTTCCTGTGTGGCCGAGGAAGCGGGATCTGCAAGAGTTAGAACGCGCATTCCGGGGTTTTTTGTGGAAAGGGGCACGGGCTCGGATCTCCCTGTTTCGTTTGCAGAGGAGATGGAGAGATGGGGGGATCGGGATCCCTAACTTGCGGCTCTATGCCCTGGCCTGCCAGGCACGCCACATCGGGGACTGGTTGGGAGGGACGGAGGACTATACCCCACGAGCGCTGGAGGAGGCCTTGGTAGCTCCGCAGGCCTTGCTAGCGGCTTTGCATCTGGCAGGTTTGAGTTTGCCTGGCTGGGTAACTCAGAGCGTGTTGATACGGCCGGCTCGGTGTTCATGGCAGCAATTTAATAAATGGTGGGGGGAGTCCCCGGAAGTTTCAAGCTGGTTACCCCTGCAAGGAAACGTTTGTTTTACCCCAGGAACGGACACGTCTGTTTCGGCTTTGGGAACAGAGGGGGATTCGGAATTTAGGGCATGTTGTGGACCTTGAGGGGAGGGGTAAATCCTTCGCGGGTTTATGTGGGGAGTACGAGCTGAACTCTAGACATTATTTTGCATATGCCCAGATCTCCCATTATGTCGCCTCACTTCCAAGGGGTGGGCTTGTGGCTGAACGTACTGCGCGGATACTTGAGTTTTTCGGTCTCGGGGCGGACTCTCCGCCGTCCATAGCTGGGTTGAAGCGACGTATCGACACGTTGGTACCTCCGCTTGACTTATCGGGGGAAGAACGAGCGTGGGCCAGGGAGCTGGGGGTAGCGGTGCTGCCGGGTGCGGTTTATGGGGCTCTGAGCAGTATCGGGGACCTGGTAGACGGGGCCCGCTGGAGAGAGATACAGCTTAAATGTATTCTTCGAGCCCACTTCTCCCCGAGACGAGCTTTTCGTAGTCATATTACACTGGACGGGAGCTGCCCAAAGTGCAGCGCTACACTGGCTGATTTAGGTCATATGTGGTGGGGTTGTCCGAAAATCCGCCGGTATTGGCTGCAGATTCGGAATTATCTGAGTGGAGTGTTGCGTCAGCGGATTAGCTGGACGGGGTCTGTCGTGGTGTTAGATCAACTTGGACCACTCCACCCGAAGGGTAGATGGGAGCGCCTTTTACTTAGGAAAGCATGCGTAGTGGGAAAAGGGCCGCTGCTTCGTAGATGGCGGGAGCCTACTCCTCCCTCCTTCTGGGAATGGCGTAACAGCTTCCACCAGCTGATGCTATTGGAGAAGCGGGGGCGAGAGGTAGGGTTAAACGCTGGACGTCTTTTTTGCTGACCTGGGAACCCTATATCCATACCTTACGGCCTGCTATACGTAATGAAGTACTTCAGGCGCACTATTAGATAGGAGCAGGGAAGCCACAGATTTAGGTGTGAAGTGGAGAGATCGGAGCGGGATGATTCCAAGGTGAGGAGAAGGGGCAGGGGCTGCGAAGGGGGGGGGGGGATGGGGAATCTATTGAAAAAAAATGAAAAGGCTGTGTTGGTGGATTTATATCATTTCTGGTTGCCTACCCTGGGCAGAGGACAAGATACAGCCCTGCCCGGGTGACAGATTATGTTATGTTTATTATGTACTTGTTTGTTTTTTGCTGGATGTTGCTTGTACATCAGATGCCTTGTTTTAATAAAAATGATTTAATAAGAGCCTATCGGGACTTACAGAAACTGGCCGTCCTGCGGATATACCTTTTCAACACTCTCCTAATATCCAACCAATGCAAGCGCCCTGCAGCCTGACCCTCTCTCTGAGCCGCGAACACTGGCAAGGAAACTACCTGATTCATATGAAAAACTAACATGACCTTTGGCAAAAAGAACTGTACTGGCCTCAAAACCACCTTAGTATCAAAGAATGATAGAAATGGCTTTCTACAGGACAAGGCTTGCAATTCTGAGATTCGCCTTGCCGAAGCAATCGCCAACAAGAAAACTACCTTCAGCGTGAGATCCTTCATAGACGCTTTCACCAATGGTTCAAAGGGCGCTCTCCCTAACGCCTCCAACACTAAAGTGAGATCCCACGTCGGAACTAGTTGCTTCCATGGCGGCCGCAATAGGGTTACTGCCCGCAAAAACACTTAACATCCGCATGTCCTCTGAGCGCCTCGCCCTGCACCTTTCCCCTATAGCAGGACAGCGCAGCTAACTGAACTCTTGACGCAGCCGCTAAACCTTTCTGACAACCATCTTGCAAGAAGGCCAGTACCTGTGGTACCGACGCCCTCAAAGGAACAAAGCCCCTGTCCGCACACCATGCTTCAAAGATGCACCACACTCTAACATAAGCCAACGAGGTAGACCGCCTCCGAGCTTTCAGCAAGGTGGAGATCACCCCTGCCAAATAACCCTTTGCTCTCATCCTAGCCCTCTCAAGAGCCAAGCCGTGAGAATCGATCTACCTGAGGCATGCACAGGGGTCCTTGCGTTAGAAGATCCTTTCTCCTCGGAAGCTTCCAGGGCTTCCCTACCAACAGCCGCACCAAGTGCGCGTACCACGGCCTTCTTGGCCAATCCGGTGCAATCAAAATCACCTGACCTTTGTGTAGCTCTATGCGCTGCAGCACTCGCCCGATGAGCACCCAAGGTGGAAACACGTAGAGGAGCTGCTCTTCCGGCCAGGCCTGTATAAGAGCATCCAGGCCTTCCGCCATTCTCTCTCTTCTTCTGCTAAGAAGCAAATCGACCTTTGCCAATTGGAAAGTCACCATGAGATCCATCACTGGTGTCCCCCAACGACGCACTAACATTGCGAACACCTCCGGATGAAGGACCCATTCCCCCGGGTCTACCTTCACGCGACTCAAGGAGTCGGCCTGCACATTGTCCACCCCTGCTACATGTGCCGCCGACAACGCCACCAGATTGTTCGCGGCCCATTCTAACAAACTCTCGGCCTCGGATTCCAGTGCCACGCTGCTGGTGCCTCCTTGCCGGTTGATGTAAGCCACCGCGGTTGCATTGTCTGAGAACACTCAAATGGCTCTTCCATGGAGCGCTGGCCAAAACTTTTGCAACGCCAGTGCTACTGCTCTCAACTCCAACCTGTTGATTGACCAACTCCTCTCCAGCTCAGACCACTGCACCTGCACAAATTGTCCCTGATAGTGAGCCCCCCAACCTAGAAGACTGGCATCTGTCATCAGAGAAATCCACACAGGTGACTCCAATGGCATCCCTTTTTCCAGATACCCCAGACGTAGCCACCACTGAAGCACCTCGGAAGTCTGCGGCGGACAAGGCAGCCTTTGAGACAGCTGATCCCTTTCATGCGACCACCTCAACAGTGCCCTTTGCAAAGGTCTCATGTGGGCCCTCACCCACAGAACCAACTCGAGCATCGCTGCCATGGTCCCTAGTAACCTTAGGTAATCCCAGGCTGTGGGAGCCTGTGTGCTTATAAATTGTCTGACCAATGTTCTGAGTCCCAGCACCCGCTGCTGCGGCAGGAACACACGCCCCACTCTTGTATCGAAGCGCGCCCCCAGGTACTCTAGACTCTGAGACGGCTCCAACTTGCTCTTTGCCATGTTGACTACCCAACCGAGACTCTGCACAAAGGTCACCACCTTGGTTGTAGCTGCCACACTCTCTGCTTGGGACCGCTCTGATTAACCAATCATCCAAATAAGGGTGCACCAACACCCCCTCCTTTCGCAAGGCCGCCACTACCACCGCCATCACCTTGGTGAACATACGCAGCGCTGTAGCGAGGCCAAACGGAAGCGCCTGAAACTGAAAATGTCCCATAGGCACCGCGAACCTGAGAAATTTCCGATGCTCCTGCCGAATCAGAATGTGAAGATATGTCTCTGGACCTGTCGGAGGCATAAGAAGTTTGCCCCGTCTCACTTCCACTATAACAGACTTGAGTCTCCATCTGAAAATGAGACACCCGGAGACAGCGATTTACACTCTTGAGATCCAAAATAGGCCGAAAAGCCCCTTCCTTTTTCGGAATCACGAAATAGAGTATCGACCGCAACCTAACTGGGCGGGGGGAACAGGAACTATGGCCTTTAGGTAGAGAAGCCTTTGCACTGTCTCCTACACAGCCTTGCGCTTTGCGCTTGCATTGCATGGCAACTTAACAAAAGAATCGGCTACCGGCTGCTGAAACTCCAACGCATAACCTTCTCGAATAACCTCCAACACCCACTGATCTGAAGTGATTTGGATCCAGGCAGGGTAAAACTCCCATACCCGACCCCCCATGGGAACCAGCCCCATCTGGGTCCCCCTGGCTTCATTGCGATTTCTTGAAATTCAAGGAAGGGGAGGAGACCGCAAACCCCCTGCCCGCCCCTCAAAATCCACAAAACCCTTGGCTCTGGCTGGGAAAACACCCCCGCTGATCTTGAATAAACCTTGGGGAACGAAAACGCCGTAAATCCCGTTGCTGACTGCGAGGAATGTCCCTGCTTCTGCTTATCCTCTGGCAACCTACCGCCTTTAGACTCTCCCAAATCTTTCACCAATTTATCTAAATCTTCACCAAACAGCAGCTTTCCCCAGAAAGGAAGCTTACTTAACCTTGCCTTGGAGGAGCCATCTGCTGCCCAACTGCGCAGCCAAAGACATCTCCGCCCCGCGACCACCGAAGTCATACTCTTTGATAACCCCCTGATAAGGTCATAATGAATGTCAGCCAGATAAGCCGCTCCGGATTCCAGTCTGGACGCCTCTTCAGCGGGGTCCCCTTGAATCTGCTGCGCCCAGTGTAGGCACGCCCGTGCCACCCAGGCTCCACAAATTGAAGTCAATGCACTCTCTTTGCAGGCTTCTAACACCTGCTTCAACAATGTTTCTAACTTACGGTACTGCGCATCCTTGAGCACCGCGCTACCCTCTACTGGAATTGTGGTCTTTTTGGTAACCACCGACACAGCCGCATCGACCCTTGGAGACTTAAACAAGTCCTTATCCTGGTCTAACAACGGGTAAAGACGCCTCATCACTCTAGATCCTTTAAGCACGGACTCAGGCATATCCCACTCCTCCTGCATCATTTCCTTAAACACTCTATGCACTGGGAAAGCCCTCTGAGTCTTTTGAAAAGCCTGCAACAATGGGTCTTCCAGAGTAGAATCTTCTGCAGGTCCAGACGGCATATTAAGAGTTTTGAGAGACTCCACAATGAGAGCTGGCAACTCTTCTCTCCGAAACACTCGGACCACCCTTGCCTGATCCTCCTGCTCTGCAATCTCGCCTTCTTCCAGATCTTTGTCCTGACCCATGTCAGGTTCCGTATCTTCCGACCGTAGATCCTCCGATATGATTGACTCGTCTGCTCGGACCGTATCTCCCCTGGGCTTCTTCGCTCCAACGCCTGTCACTACCGCCGTTAACGGCATCCCCGGCCTCTTATACCCTACCATTGCCGCCGAGGAACAGGCTGCAGTCCTATTTAAAGAGCTGCCCAAGGCCTGCTGGAGCAAAGCTACAAAACCTGGTGCAAAAATTGCCGCCAAGCCTCCGGGCAAAGAAGGTTGCGCTGTCGGGGGTTCCAGAACTGCAGAAGTACTGGGCCCCGGCTCCCTTGCAGTAATAGCGTCTAATACTGGTCCTGTAGGGCTCGCAGCCGCCCCCTCCTGAACCCCTGCTCCAGTCTCTGACCCTTGATACATATTCAGCGCCTCTTGACTGTAACCTCTGCAGACACCCTCCGGTGATACAAAACCCCTTCTAGCACCGCACAGCAAACAGAGCGGTCTAGAAGGCATCCCGTCCCCCGGGGCTCCTCACCAATCTAACCAGGCCCCTCAACAGACCCCTGCACCCGTTGATGCCAGCCCGTTTCTCTTTTTTTTTTTTTTAACAACTGGATTAGCCTCAGAAACATTCCCCAAGCTAAATTATGAACAAAATGAAAACGAGGCTCCCAGGCCAAATTAAACGGCCTTACAAAAAAAACAGCTCCTGTCTAACGCGATTCCCGCGCGAGCGACACGGTCTGGCATGCAGTGCCGGAACTCGCACTCCCCCAGCTTCTCCTGTCCTACCTAGTCCGCTACCGGAGCAGTGTGCCAGGTGACATTTCCACTGCGCTCCATCTCAATCCGGGAGCTGCAGACACCACTTGCAAGGGGGGAACCGGAGTAAGCTCCTTCCACACTGCAGATCAGTCCAGCGGCTCTAATCGCGTTAGTAGGCAGAACCTTTGCAAGCGATGAGCCCTGCCAGCTGCCGATTCCTCTCCTCCGCTGCCGGGATTGGTAATCGGTACTGTGTTCTCTCGTTTCCTGCCTGAGCCCCCCCCCCCACCGAAGCACAAGGCTGCCCCTCAGAGAATGGAAAGGGGGGGAAAAAAAAGGGAAAAGGAGGGGAGGAAGGGAAGCAATAAGGCAAAACACCCCAAATCAACAGGAGGGAGAAAACAGCAGCACCCCCAGCACCAGATCCAGGAAAAACTGAATCCCGTCTTTTTTTCTTTTTTTAAACTAAAGTCCCCTACCTATTCTAAGCCTAAACTCTCCTTAATTGTCTCTCCAGTGCGCCCTGAACTCCTGGGCTCACCAACCTCCAGCTGCTTGGAGACTGAGATAACTGGTGTGAGGCGGCGGATCCGGGGCTTATGTACCAGTAACATCACAAAAGTGACGTTTCTCAGTCTCCAAGCTGCTGGAAGAGGATCACAACCCCAGAGATTCCAGGACTAGACTGGAGGGACGATCAGGAAAGCGTAGTTACTCACCTGTAACAGGTGTTCTCCAGGAGCAGCAGGAATCAGTCCTCACTTATGGGTGACGTCGGCGCCGACGGAGCCCTCGCGGAGCAATTTTCCCCAGCTTTCAAAGAAAGCCTTTGGGAATTGCAGCGCGCATGCGCGGTCGTCTTCCCGCCCGAGGGTGCCATCTTAGCCAGTCAGATGACATAGCTAAAAAAGACAGCATAAAAATTTGCAAAAAGAACATAAGCAGACGATTGCAACTCCAAGGGGAGGAGGGAGGGTAGTGAGGACTGATTCCTGCTGCTCCTGGAGAACACCTGTTACAGGTGAGTAACTACGCTTTCTCCAGGACCAAGCAGGAAGTCAGTCCTCACTTATGGGACTCCCAAGCTCAAGGCTACCGGAGACCCTAAGCACAAAAATGAGCTCCCTCTAGCTCAGCAGCACAGAAGGATAGAATCTTCGCTGAATTATCACCCACCGGTAGCCCACATCCGGGATGGAGGGTAGGAGTTGCTCAGACCTCAAAGAGATTACGGAGGACTGCCTGTCCGAAAGCACTGTCCCTACGGGACTCCCTCTCGAGACAGTAATGGACCGCAAAAGTCTGGCTCGAAGACCAAGTAGCGGCCCGGCAGATGTCTGCCAGCGGAACAGAGCGGAGGTAAGCCACTGACGTAGCCTTTGCCCGAACGCAATGAGCCGTGACTCGACTTTCCAAGGAGAGTCCGGCTGCCCCATAAGCCCAAGAGATACAGTCCGCAACCCAGATGGACAGAGTACGCTTGGAGACCGGGAGCCCCAATTTATTGGGGTCAAAAGACACAAAAAGCTGAGCAGCTTTACGGTGCTCCCGCGTACGGTCAAGGTAGAAGTTCAAGGCTCTTCTACAGTCCAGGGTATGGAGGACCGTTTCAGCTCGGCTGGAGTGCGGTCTGGGAAAGAAGGTTGGAAGTACCACCTCCTGATTGATGTGAAAAGGGGAGACCACTTTAGGCAGAAATTTTGGGTGAGTCCGTAGGACTACCCTATTCTTGTAGAACCTAGTGTAAGGGGGATCAGACACGAGGGCCTGCAATTCACTTACGCGTCTAGCGGAAGTGAGGGCTATCAAGAACAGTGTTTTCCAAGACAGAAAACGGAGAGAACAGGTAGCCATAGGTTCAAAAGGCGGACAGGTGATCCGCTGCAAAACCACATTCAGGTCCCAGTCAGGCGCAGAGGTGGTTTAAGTAGAAGGAGACCTCGGAGAAACCTCGCTACGAGAGGGTCGTTGGAGAGAGGTCTGCCTTCCACCGGCACATGATGTGCTGAAAGAGCACTGAGGTGAACTTTGACGGAATTGGACTTAAGTCCCAGATTAGAGAGGTGCAGCAAGTACTGCAAGATCACCGACACCGGGCAGGAGAAGGGATCCTGAGACTGTTGGGTACACCAGACTGCAAAGCGACGCCATTTAAGGGCGTAGCATTTGCGGGTAGAGGGCCGTCGCGAAGCCAAGACGACCTCCTCCACCTCCGCCGGCAGGAGAAGGGGAGCAAGGACTACCCTCTCAGCAGCCAGGCCATGAGGTTGAGAGACCTGAGGTTGGGGTGCAGTAGGGACCCCTGATCCTGAGTGAGGAGATCCGGTTGTACCCCCAGAGGGATTGGATCCTCCACCGCCAGTTGTAGCAGGAGCGGAAACCACGGCTGCCTGGGCCAGCGAGGGGCCACCAGGATCATGAAGGCTTTGTCTCGGAGAACCTTGAAAAGAGTCCGAGAGACTAGCGGGATGGGAGGGAAAGCGTACAGAAGGCTCCCCGACCATGAGATCAGAAAGGCGTCTGCCGCAACCCGAAGGGGGTGCGGCTGACGAGAGCAGAAGCGCGGAAGCTGCCGGTTGTGAGGACTGGCAAAGAGATCCACCGTGGGGAGGCCCCACTGGAGGAAGAGCTTCTGAACTACCAAGGGATCCAGACGCCACTCGTGCGGCTGGAGGACCCTGCTGAGTTTGTCCGCAAGGCAATTTTCCTGGCCCGGGAGATAAACTGCCTTGAGGAGAATGCCGTGACTGACGGCCCAATAGCAGAGCTTCTGTGCCTCCCGGCAGAGGAGGAAGGAGCCCGTGCCCCCCTGTTTGTTCACGTAGAACATGGCAACTTGATTGTCCGTCTGGACAAGGACGGACTGTTGGGAAGTCAGGTGGGAGAAGGCCCTGAGAGCTAGGCGGATCGCCCTGAGCTCCAGGAAGTTGATCTGCTGAGCAGACTCCCACGTGGTCCAGAGGCCCTGAGTACGTGCCTCTTGGCAATGTGCTCCCCAGCCCAGGAGGGATGCATCGGTGGTCAGCACCCGGGTCGGCTGAGGTGACTGGAAAGGCATTCCGAATATCAGGTTCGGCAGCCGGAGCCACCACCGGAGAGACGAGATCAGCGGTTCGGAGACGCGCACTAGGTCTGCTAGGCCGCCCGTGGCCTGTCGCCACTGCTGGCGGAGACACCATTGAGCAGACCGCATATTCAGGCGGGCATTGGGGGTCACATGGACGGTGGAAGCCATATGGCCGAGCAGTCTCAGGAAGCGCCTGGCGGAGACCAGGGGCTGGCTGCGAAAGCGGTCGGCTAGGTCCATGAGCCGTTGAGCCCTGTCGAGCGGTAGGTATGCTCGCGCCTGAGGGGTGTGCAGCCTTGCGCCGATGAACTCGAGATCCTGTGAGGGGAGCAAAGTGGACTTTGCGAAGTTTATAACAAAGCCCAAGTGCTGCAGCAGAGTCACCGTGCGGCACGTGGCGTTGGTGACCTCCTGAGCGGACGCTGCTCTGATGAGCCAGTTGTCGAGGTACGGAAAGACATAGAGGCCGTGAAGCCTGAGATGGGCCGCCACCACCGCTAGACATTTTGTGAAGACTCGCGGTGCGGAGGACAGGCCAAAGGGCAGTACTCTGTACTGGTAATGATTTCCTGCCACCACAAACCTTAGGTATTGACGGTGGCTTGGGTGGATGAGGATGTGCGTGTAGGCATCCTTTAGATCCAAGGAGCATAGCCAATCTCCCTGCTGGAGGTAGGGCAGAAGGATTCCAAGGGTAAGCATCTTGAACTTCTCCCGCACAAGGAACCTGTTGAGGTTGCGCAAGTCCAGGATGGGTCTGAGGCCTCCTGTCCGCTTTGGTACTAGAAAGTACCTGGAATAAAAGCCTAGACCTCTCAGGTGGTGGGGCACCGGTTCCACCGCCTGCTCCTGCAGAAGACCCGCTAACTCCTGAAGGAGTAGTTCCCTGTGCAGAGGGGGTCGTGGAGGTTCTCCCGGAAAGTAGGAGGGAGGGACCTGATGGAAGTGGAGAAGATAGCCTTCTCGCACGACCTGAAGCACCCAGGCATCTGCGGTGATGCTGGACCACCTGTGGGCGAAGTGAACCAGCCGGCCTCCGGTGCTGGGAGGAACCAGCAGGGGGGGAGAGGCTATGCTGAGCGAGTCAAAAACCCCCACCCTGCTGAGCAGGGGCTGGTGGTGCAGGCTTGGGGGCTTGCTGCCTACGGGACCCGTTACCCCGTCCCTTGGCCTGCTGGCCCTGTTGGGGAGCTGCAGGGGCCTGATAATGGGGGTATTGTTTGTAGGCAGCCGCCTTCCTCGGGTAAAAGGACTTTTTCCCCGAGCCCTTCTTTTTCTGGGAAGGGGCGGAGGTCTTCCTAGAAAGCCTGGTCCGGGTGAGAGTCTCAGTCTCAATCTGCGCAGCCTTTTCCGCCATGGGCTTGCCAAAGAGGTTTTCGCCTCGGCAGGGGACATCGACCAACTTGTCCTGCACCCAGGGTTCAAGGTCTGACGACTGAAGCCAAGCCTGTCGGCGGGCACCGATGCCGGCTGCGGCCACTCGAGCCGAGGCTTCAAAGCCATCATAGGCTGCTCGGGACATGAACTTTGAGCATTCCCGAATGCCAGTGGACAAGGCTAGGAACCTCCGCAAGGGCTCCTCGGAGAGACCAGCGGAGAATCCGGCCAGTTCTTTAGCCAGATCCCGGAGATACATGCCCATGTATAGCTGGTAAGTCTGGACACGACATGCGAGCATAGAGCCCTGGAAACACTTCTTGCCAAGGCCATCCAGGTTACGGGCCTCCCTTCCAGGAGGCACCGAGGAGTGCATCTTCTGGCTCTTAAGACGATGCATGGCCGATTCCACTACCATGGAATGGTGTGGCAGCTGTGCCTTTTGAAAGCCAGGGCTCTTGCGGACTCGATAGATAGAATCGACCCGCTTGCTCAGGACCGGCGAGGAGGCCGGACTCTCCCACATGCGGAAGAGTAGTCGTTCCAGCATAGGAGGAACCGGCACAGTAAAGTGTTCCCTCGCGGGAGAGTCATACTGGAGGGCGTCGAGCTCTTCGGCTCGAGGCTCCTCCTCGGGATCCGCAGGGAAGGCCAAAGCCTTGGCCATATCCCTAACGAAGTCCGAGAACCGGGCATCCTCCGGGGGGGACTGCTTCCGAGGCTCGGACTCCGGTGAGTCCGATGGGACACACCGAGTCCGGAAAGAATCAGGTGACTCTTCCTCCTCAGACTCCCAGACCGACTCAGACGAGGACTCGGTGGGGTCGGCCCGGGCAGGGTGCGGCGCCAGCTGCCCCGACGCCGAGGGAGTCGGCGTCGGCGACCTCGGTCCCGAACGGGAGGCCGAGGGTGACCTCGACCGAGGATCGACTCGAGTTCTCATTGACTCGAGGATCGGCTCGGTCTCCGGGGTCGACTTGGACGTCGACGTCCCGGCGGTCGGGGCAGCGGCGCCAGCGAGGCCAGCGAGCAGTGCCCTCTGCTGGTCTATGAAGGCAGACAGTCTGCTCTCCAAGGCCGTCAACCTGAGTCCGACCTCAGGTGACCCAGCAGCCCCCGACTCGGGCCCCGACGGCGTCGGGCCCGACGTCGGCTGTCGCGGAGGCGAGTCCAGAAGGACCACAGGACTTACCCGGGCAGGCATCTCCGACTCCAGGCGAGGTCGCTTCGGGATGTGTTCCTTCTCCAAGGACCCGGGGCGGCTGTCGGGGCTATGCGACCTGGCCCTCGCGGAACCAGGAGCGTCCACCGACGCCGCCCTCGCGGGTTTCACCTTCCGACGATGGTCCCCGGAGGGAGAACCCCGGTCGGAGGAGCTCCGGCGACGGTCCGAACTGGAGCCTTTCGACGCGGAGGCCTCCGACGAGGTCCGGGTACGGCTGGGGTCAGCAAAGATTCTCTCGCGCTGATGCCGCCGACTTCTCAACGCCTTTGAGGACAGTTTGCTGCAGGGCCCACAGATCAGTTCCTCATGATCTGGGCCCAGGCAGCAGAGGCAAAAGTCGTGTGTGTCGGTTAGTGACATATTTCGGTCACACCGACCACACCGCTTAAACCCACTGGCAGCCATCGGGGGAAAAAGGGCCGCTGCGAGGTCAAAGGACCGGGCTGCCAGGGAAACCGAAAACTGACTAAGTCAGAAAAACCGAAAAAAGGAAGAGGACTCGTGACCGGCGTCGCGAGTCCGGGCGGGAAAAAGATCGGCGTCGAACCGAAGGAAAAAAGGATAAAATAAAGAAGAAAATCAACTTTTTCGCGGGGACAAGACGGGGACGTCTGTAGGGCTCCGCGGAAAAAAGAAGACTGGCTAAGATGGCACCCTTGGGCGGGAAGACGACCGCGCATGCGCGCTGCAATTCCCAAAGGCTTTCTTTGAAAGCTGGGGAAAATTGCTCCGCGAGGGCTCCGTCGGCGCCGACGTCACCCATAAGTGAGGACTGACTTCCTGCTTGGTCCTGGAGAACTTAAGATTAAACATAACTATGTCCCTTATGTAAAGTTCTTCACATTTATTTAGTGAATTATGTTGGTTGTTAGACGACTTGCAAGTAGACTACAATAAAGTTGACGATTAGATCTGGATTACTTTATCAGAACCAGTAATTAACTCCTGTGAAGAGCTTCCCTCTGACTAGGGATAGTATATAAAGCAAAGAACTGGGGAACGGGATACGTGGAACCAAAACACAGGTATTTAAACTTAAGATTTTAATGGGTATAAAACAGGCATTTAACTGTTCAACCCATTCTCTCCCCCCTCCACATACTAGTTTTAATTCACAAACAGCAATACTCACACCTTGTGTTCACACAGCAGCACAGACAGCAATTACCCTCCATAGGCACTAGTCATTCAGTTTTCAGGGAGATCAAAAATGGATACCGACTTAAATGTGGCAGTAAAACATTACAGATAGTCTACAATAATCCTATAACAGACTGAGGTAATCCACGAGCAGCATTCTTTATTGTAAGGATCAGGGACAGCACCCCAACTCTTCCCTTAATACATGGCTCACCCCCAGCTTCTTCCGAACAGTTCCATTTTCTTCTGGTACAAGGTGTCTCACACTGAATTCAAGCTGCACCATGCTATTCTTGCAGGAGGTATTCAAGCACTGTGTTGCTCAGTTACTAAGAGCCATACAATACCAGAAGAACATATAATAGCTAAGCACTTCACAAGACTTGAAAGAAGGTGAAGGGGTATTAAGTTAGAGAACCAGCATCAAGGAGATAGGAATGGGAGGGGTGCTAGAGGAAAAGTACATTGGGATGAAAGTTAGGAAACAATACACTGGTGGGTGGATGGGGTGGGGGAAGGAGCATGGTGTAGCATGAGGGAAAGATGAGCTAAGCACACCAGGTGACTGGCTATGGATGGACCTACCTCTCATATTGAAGTTTTGGGTGGTGTCAATCTGCCAGCAGATGATGGAGGCAAAGAAAGACTAAGATTCCAGTGATATTAGCAATACTAAGGCTGGTGCAGCTAGAAGCACTCTCCAGTATTTATCAAAGCACTCTCCAGTATTTATGGTAGGCCTGAGAAACAAATTAGATAATCCTCTTAAGAATGCCAAACACAACTTTATTTTCCCCCATCACAATGGTTGCAATGGAGGGGGAACTGCATTCATGCAATGGAATATGTATAGAATGAACGCAGACTCAGATAACCCTGAACCATGAATTCTGCAGAGACCAACAGTTATGCTGCAGAAAACCTAAGAGTGGGTCTTTGCCTAGTCTAGCAGGATTTCAGCAAAGGAAAATGTTACCTTCCAGATCCTGCAAGACAGTCCAAACAGGAAGTACCAAAGCTACTGCACAACTGGGCAGTAAGAATCAGCTGCTGTGAAGACCCCAGAACCGAAGGAAGAAATCCACCCTGGTCTCAAGATCCAGGTGGTAATGCTTGAGAAAAGTAAAGAGTGAGGATTAGGCTGCCACCTGCCAGATGTCAATGGTGGGGAAAGCATAGTTACTCACCTGTAACAGGTGATCTCCGGGAAAAGCAGGAATTTAGTCTTCACATATGGGTATCGTCAGTACCGACAGAGCCTGTGTGGGAACGCTCCCCAGCGTCCAATAGGAAAGCTTTTGGGAGCATCCCACAATGCCTGCATGCTGCCTTCCCGCCTTTCCCAACTGTCCCTCTCCAGTTGAGTTTATAGCTGAGACGAGAGATACAACTCCTAGGGGAAGTGGGCGGGTTGTGAAGACTAAATTCCTGCTGTTCCCAGAGATCACCTGTTACAGGTGAGTAACTATGCTATCTCCAGGAACAAGCAGGAATGTAGTATTCACATACAGGGACTCCCTAGCTGCAGATGCCAGGGAGATGGCCCCAGAAAGTTGTGCGCCCTTGTGAAAGGGCTCCATTTCCCCCTATGGATCTCTGGCATCCTACCAGGGATGGTGGGTAGGAGTTGATTAAGTCTGGGACAGGTGTTGAAGAACAGCCTGACCAAACAAGGCATCACAGCGGGAGTCCTTGTCTAAACAGTAATGGGCTGAGAAGGTATGTACCAAAGCCCAAGTAGCTGCTCGACAGAAGTCTTCGATAGACACAGAGTGAAGATGAGCCATAGAGGCTGCCATGGCTCTCACATTGTGAGATGTGACATGGCCTTCAAGAGGAAGGTTCTTACTCTCATAGGCAAAAGATATACACTGTGCAATCCAGTTGGACAGTGTCCTTTTGGAGACTGGAAGTCCCAAACGACTAGGATCAAAAACAACAAAGAGTTGAGAGGATTTTCTATGTTGCTTTGTCCTTTGCAAGTAAAAAGCCAAAGCTCTTACAGTCCAAAGTATGAAGGTTCCTTTCTGCATTTGAGGCGTGAGGCCTTGGAAAGAATACAGGAAGGTAAACCGCTTGGTGCAAATGAAAAGGCGAAACCACCTTTGGCATAAAGTGTGGATGGGTCCTAAGAACTACCTTATCATCGTGGAACCTTGTATAAGGAGGATCAGCCACCAATGCTTGCAATTCACTGATGCGACGTGCTGATGTGATTGCAACGAGGAAGATAACCTTTCAGGAAAGGAATTTCAAAGAGGTAGTGGCTAATGATTCAAAGGGCAGTTTCATGAGCTGCCCAAGTACCAGATTCAAGTCCCATGCCACCGGTGGTGGCTTAATGGGAGGCTTTGTTAAAAGAAGGCCTCTCATAAATCTCACTATGAGAGGATGAGAGGAACTAGGCTGTCCATTTAGAGGCTTGAGAGAAGCTGCAATAGCACTCAAATGGATTCTCACTGGTCTTGTGCCCTGCATTTGACAAATGAGGTTGATACTCAAGTAATGATTCCAGAGGTATCGCAAGAGGGTTAAGACCCTTCTGCGAGCACCATATGGTAAACCTCTTCCACTTAAATGCATAAGAACATCCTGTGGAGGGTTTCCTGGAAGCATGAAGGATATCCTTTACCTGCTGGGAAACGTTAAGATCCTGAAGTTCTAGGCTTTCAGCAACCAGGCCCTGAGATGCAGAGACTGGGGATTGGGATGCCACAGCATCCCGTCCTCTTGTGAGAGAAGATCTGGAGCAGATACTAACTCCAGAGGCACAGCTTGAGAGAGAGGTAGCAGAGGGTACCACGGTTGCCGTGGTCAATGTGGAGCTATGAGAATCATATGACCTCTGTCTCTCTGAAGCTTGAACAGGGTTTTGGGAATTAGGAAGAATGGGTGGGAAGGCATACAGGAAGTCCTGACCCCAGTGAAGGGGGAAAGAATCCCTGGCCTGACAACCTCGAGCCCGAATTCCAGAACACAACCGGGGAAGTTTGGCATTCAGCGGACCTGCAAAGAGGACTATGTCAGGGGTTCCCCAAATTTGAAAAATTTGGCCCACCTGGTCTGTATGGAGAGACCATTCGTGTGGAAGCAGCACTCGACTGAGTTTGTCTGCCCAAGAGTTCTGAATGCCTGGAAGATACACCACAAGGAGATGAATCTGATGCTCTCTGGTGAGGGCCCATATTTGCAAAGCTTCGTTGCATAGCGACAGAGCCTGTTCCGCCCTGCTTGTTCACATAAAACATGGCTACCTGACTGTCTGTCTAAACTAAGACTGTCTTTGTAGCTGAGCTGGGTGTGAAACACTCAGAACAAGGAAAATTGCTCTGAGTTCCAGGAGGTTGATATAAAGACAGGCCTCCTGTGGAGTCCAGGTACCCTGGGTAGAGAAGTCGGGCAGGTGGGCTCCCCAACCCACCTGTGAAGCATCTGTTGAGTGGCTTGGGATAGGGGTTGCTGGAAAGGAGACCCCACCAGAAGGTTTCTGGGTGACTGCCACCATTGGACGGACAAAATAAGACAATCTGAGTTTGCTATTTTGTCTCACAGGCAACCTGTCGCCTGAGTCCACTGAGTGGATAAGGTCCACTGGGCTGCCCTCATATGGAGGCGAGCATAAGGAACCACATGCATGGTGGATGCCATGTGGCCTAGCAACTGTAACATTTCCCGAGCAGTGAGATGAGGTTTGAGCACTGCTTGGGAAGCTAACTGAACAATGCGAAGACAGCAAGGCTGTGGAAGGAAAGCCCTTGCCTGTCTGGTATCTAGATGAGTTCCTATAAATTCTAGGGATTGAGTGGGAGCAAGGTTGGATTTTGGGAAGTTTATGACAAGTCCCAAATACTGAAGGATGCGCATTGTGCGAGACAGAGCAAAACTGGTTTCTGGCCCTGAAGGGGCTCAAATGAGCTAGCCGTCTAAGTAAGGGAAGACAAATATTCCCAGGGTGCGGAGAAATGCTACCACCACTCTGAACAGGAATTTGTTCAATTCTCTGAGGTCTAGAATGGGTCTGTGTCCTCCTGTTTTCTTTGGCATAAGGAAATAGGGGGAGTAGAATCCTGTACTGCGTTGGGGAATGGGTACCTCTTCTATTGCTCCTTGAGCAAGAAGCATTGTGACTTCTTGACCTAACCAGTCATTGAGAGAGGTCTGAGAATTGAACTGTCTTACTATTGTAGGAGGGGGCATGCTGAGGAAAGCACAGTTACTTACCTGTAACACGTGATCTCTGGGAACAGCAGGAATAAGTCTTCACATATGGGTACGTCGGTACAGACAGAGTCCGCGCGGGAACGCTTCCCAGCATCCAATCAGAAAGCTTTTGGAAGCATCCCAACACGCCTGCGTGCTGCCTTCCCAACTGCCTCTCCTCAGTTAAGTTTTAAAGCTGAGACAAAGAAAGAGAGCAAAGAAGGGAAAGATAGAGATAGAGAAATGCAACTCCTAGGGGAGGTGGGTGGGTTGTGAAGACTTATTCCTGCTGTTCCCAGAGATCACCTGTTACAGGTAAGTAACTGTGCTATCTCCAGGAACAAGTAGGAATGCGTCTTCACATATGGGGACTCCCAAGCTCAGATGCCCGGAGGGAGTCCTAGCATGTTGCAAGTCTAGAACGAGCCATGCTATTCCTCAGGACCTCAGGCATCCTGGGGATGGAGGGTAGGAGTTGAATACAGAAAAGGAGCTGTGGAACAGCTGGCTAGAACAGGGCTTCAAAAGGGGAAGACCCTGTATCAAGGGCATTTAGTAATAAAATATTGTAATCTGGGCCTCCTTTTTTAGCACTGCACAAGTGCACTGAGATACATATGGATCTGATAGAAGAGCCAGTGAATGTGCTCAAAGGGTACCTCTCACTGAGAAGTAGAGGTAATAAAGTAGAACAAAAACAAGTGGCGGTCAGAACCCTTTAGGGTGAGAAATAGCCCCAGGGGAAAACCGGGGTAGTATAAGAGGTAGAGCTTCAGTGGAGACGCAGAAGGTACTATTAAAGAAAGCTTAAGCTGATTTGGTCCAAAAACAGTACAAATTTAGGACCAAGAGAAAAATTGAGTCTCACCCAACTGGACTGGGGTTGGAATCAGTCCATGTAGAGGAGAAAGGGTATGGAAACCCTTGTATCTGATAAGAAGGTAAGGACAGATTCAGGAGCACTAAGCTTTAGAGCAACGGAAGCTCCGCAATGTCTTTCCTAAATGGGGTCAATTAGGAAAGAAAGGTACATGGAGAACTTCAGGATTACCTAACCATAGGTGTAGTCCCCTAGGTATGCTGGTACAGCATTGATAGGGTTAGTGCCCATCTGTCAGGATCATAAAGGAATGTCAGGACATCTGAACCAGACAGATGGATACAGATCTATCTACTTATCTAAAAATATATTGCATATCTATTAATATATGTGTGTATATATATATATATATTTAAATATATACACATATAGGGTATATATGCATATATCTATAAAGAGATATGTATGGGCAGAAGACACACAGATATAAATAAGTATATATATATATATAGTAAATAGTTGTTCACTGTTCAAGGTAATTAATTGTATAATATAATTTTGTTCTTGTTTTATTTTGTTTTATTCTGTATCCTGTTAATTGTTCCATGTAAACAGTTGAAATACACTACTTTTTGTTCTATGTAAACCGTTTTGATTCGTAGAAAGACGGTATATAAAAAATGTTAAATAAATAAATAAATATCTATCTATATATATACCTAGATGAATAAGTAGGCATATAGAGACATGTCTCCAGGTATATGGATGGAGAGATGTCCAGAGAACCCCATCCCCCCTTATAGGGAGAGAGAAAGATTTATCTAACAGCAAGAAGGTTGATACCTGCTTGAATAGATATAGAAAAAATCCTCTTCTCCTGGTTATGACTGGCATAGTCAGAGGAAAGGTGTCCCTGACAAGAAGGCGGCTTAATTCTTTGCAGAATTTGAGCTCTTGAGTAACCAGGATGGCCTACGTGAAAATGGCAGAGGATAACGGCAGTCTGCAGACAGGAAGTCCAGATATCTCCAGAATTGTAGTATGGAGATTGGATAGAGGAGGCCTCCGGAGGAAGATACCCTAGTGATCCGCCTATGAGGGCAAGATGGGTATTAGGTGTCCTCTAGCTGCCAGTGAAGAATTTCTCTCTGACAGGAGACCCAAGGAGATATGGGCCAAGCCAGGGAATTGGCCCTTCTTTAGGCTTTCATGTAATGAAAAGGCCTGAGGCTTATGCCTCAAAAGATTTTTAAGATAAGATGGAAAGGGTAGAGAATACCTGCCAGGCTTGGGGGAACCCCTTTTAACCATCTGGGGTTATCTGCTAGGCAAGATACTAATGCTCTCTAGCAAGGGCCCATTGTGCAAAGCTACTCTGTAGAGTTGCAGAGAGCATGCTGCAGGTTGGTTAGAAGAAAAAACTGGCTGTGGACGATCCTTGGTGAGGAATGTGGAAAGCCAGCAAGTAAGCAACTATTCTGCCAAGGACAAGGGGGCGAAGAATAGAAGTTAACCAACCAAACTGTGATAATATGGTTTCCCAAACAAGGTTAATAACCTGTTTGGGGCTTAGCACTGAGGCTAGGGGAATTGCTAGTGGAGGGAAAGCCACTAGGAATTTCTGCATCTGCAGCAACTATCAGGGCAGCATGGAGAATTTCCTTTTCCCCCCTCTTTTTTTAGATTGGGAAAAAGAAATAGACATGGTAGGACTTCCTATTGTCTGAGGAGCTGCCCTAAGGTAATAAGGGGGAGACAACTCCAGAAGGGAGAATCCCCCGGCAGAACAGGTAGAGGACAATAGGGGCTTACCCGTGTAAAAAGTCACTCTTACAAACCAAATGTTGTAGTAAGAGGGAGGTAAGACAGAGTTGCAAAAGACCAACTATGGAGGAAGTCTCTGACAGGTGAGATGATACATGCCAGTACAGGGAAACTGTCTATTGATAGTTGTTACCTCTCTTTCCTCCAAGAGGAAGAGGAAAAACTGTTAAGTATGGGCATGATCATCAGAAAGACTCTTAGAGAAAAGATGTCTCATGAAGAGATATCTAGGTAGGTTAGGATAATGTTAGTGCAGATACTGCAAGTGAAAGAAGCAGACTGCCACCCTAACCACCAACCAAGAGGGACAATGATCTATTTGAAACCCTGCGACTGCTGGGTTTGTTGACCCTGTTGAGTTTGTAGATTCTTCAGACCAGGGCGATATTTCCCCTGTTTGGGAACATCTGTATGATGGGCAGATGATGGACAAAACCTTGTCCCTCTAGGGGAAGAAAGTTTGGTAGGACATTTCCTACCTACTGGGAAAGGCGGCGGCGGCGTAGAACAGCCTCTGGAAACAGGAAAGTCAGTGGATAACTGAGTAACCTGGAGTAAAGACTCCTTGTTGAAGAGATTTTCTCCAGTGCAAGGAGTATTTCCCAGTCTTTCTTGTGCCCATTTGTCCAAGTCTGAAGTTTGGAGCCAGGCTCTACGTCGTGCCCCTATAGCTATAGCAGAAGTCCTGCTAACAGAATCAAAGGAGTCTAGGGAAGCACGAGTAAGAAACCTAGAGATATTATGAGCATGACTAACCAGTGAGGAATAGTCTGCTTGTTTGGGCTCTTGAAGAAAAGGAGTCAAAAGATGTAATTTCCTTGTGACCTCCTCAAGAGATAGACCCATATAAAAAATATATGAGAGAATTCTTGCTGAAAGCATGGATGTCTGGAAGGTTTGACGTCCAAAGGCATCTAGTGTCTTAGACTCACGACCTGGCGGACAAGAAGAGTGCTTTTTATTACTCTTCACTCGCCTCAATGCTGATTCCACTACAATGGAATGATGAGGAAGTTGAGTCCTTTGAAACCCTGGAGAGAGGGGCACCTGATATAGGAGATCAGTTGCTCTGGAAAGTGGGGGTACCCTTAAAGGAGCTTCCCACATTCGTAGAAGGAGATCCTGCAAAGAATGATGCAAAGGAAGCATTATGTTCTCCTTTGCTTTGGTAGGAACAGAGAGGTATTCTGTATTCCCTTGTGTAGGATCTTGTCCAGGAATAGGAATGGCAAGTGATTTTGCCATATCCAGGAAGAAAATCTGGAAAGGAGGATCCCCAAAGGGAACTTCCCTTGGATAGGCTAGATCTGATGAAGAACTAGCGTTGGCACCGAGGGGTCTATTCCAGCATATAGGAATAGAAAATCCTGAATGGTGCAGTATGGGATCCTTAGATGGTGGTCGCTGGTACTGCAGGTCAGAACCAGCGACAGTCGGTAACAGGTCGTCCATGCTAGGGATCGACTCCAGACGCAGCATCGAGGGAAGCGAGCCTGAGGAGAGAAGCATGGAAGGTACCGACAGCAATGGTACTGTGGATGTCGGTACCCAACTCGGTACCGTATCTGATACCAGTGGAAGAAGACCAGCTGGTGGCAACTCTAACGGTAACGGAAGAACCGAGAGTTGCGGATCCGAATTTTCGGAACCGAGCCTTCGTTACCGACGGGAGTCGGTACCAAGGCGAGTCGGTACCCAGTCCTCCAGACTGGAGATCGATTCGAGACTCGGCATCGAAGGAAGCGAGTCTATCGATGCATGTCTGGAGGGTACCAACGTCGGTACTAGTATCGGTGTCGATACCGATACTGGAAGGTTGATCTGAAGCGTATGTACCGGCCCCGCAGGTACCGAGGACGCCAGACGACGATCCTTGGTGAGGAATATTTCATCCAAAACCAATGCCGATGCCGGGGTATCGGTACCGCTCAAAGCGGATGCCACCACCGGGCATGGCTCAGGTATGTTCTGTGAGGGGTGAACCTCAGGAACAACCTGAAACCCCACACAGGCTTTGGAGGCCGAAGACTCCCACCGGGGTTTTGAAACCAGTGGATTCTCAAGGAAAAGGCCATGGGCATCTCTATGCAGTGCATGAGAAGTGCCGCTCGAGGACTGGCTAGTCTTAACAGACTGTTTTTGGGTTACCTGAACCTGTGTAGAAGTTATGGTCGGTGCCCTGAAGTTGGAAGGGGACCGCGTGTCGAGGGGAACTCAATGTTGAAAACTTCTTCTCACAATACTGGTGCCCGAGGGCTCCAGAGGAAAATGGTCAGGACCCAAGCAGGTCAGACACCAATTGTGAGTCTCTAAAAATAAAGTTGTACCGCCACAGTTTGTACATTTCTTGGGGAAAGTGGCTGGCGGTTCCATGAGGAAAAATGGAGAGGCCTAGAAGGCCTGAGAACCGTGAGACACTAAGAAATAAAATATAGTCCTTAAAAGGAAAACATTTTACAAGAAAAGAAAAAGAAACACCGGCGGTACTGGTGGCGTCGGGTAAGGCAGCCGCGACCACAAGAAAGCTAAAAAATAAAAGAACTTTCTGCGGTGACAGGACGACGTCCTGCCGGCTCTGCGGAAAAACGAAAACTGAGGAGAGGCAGTTGGGAAGGCAGCACGCAGGCGTGTTGGGATGCTTCCAAAAGCTTTCTGATTGGACGCTGGGAAGCGTTCCCGCGCGGACTCCGTCAGTACCGACGTACCCATATGTGAAGACTCATTCCTACTTGTTCCTGGAGATATGAAGTTTCTACCCCTCTCGTACAATGGACAGAGTCCAATTTTCTCCTGTTATCTGACACCATCTGGGGGCAAAATGACAATCTTCCCAGGATGGTGGAGGGTTCTGGTCTGTTCAGGGCCAGGAAGGCAAAGTTCTCTAGACAGGAGTCAAAGCCCCTGTGGAGGCTGAGTCGGTTGAGGCTTAGCAGCTTTTGGCTTCCTTTGTTGCCTAGGTTGCTGTTGCTGTCCCTTTTGGGCAGACTGACCTGGACGATGTCCCTGCTGGGTATAGAAGGGATAAAACTTCTTCTTGCTGAAGAATGATTTCTTAGAGGATCTTTTCCTCGCAGGATCAGCTGTGGATTTAGACAATCTATCCAAAGTGATATTGTCAGCATCTATCTTGTTAGCTTTTTCCTGCCAATTCTTGCCAAAGAGATTCTCTCCTGTGCAAGGTATATTTCCCAATTTGTCCTGTACCCAGATTTCCAAGTCAGATGCCTGGAGCCAGGCAATCCTACGTGCACCTATGGCAATAGCAGAGGTTCTGCTTATGCATTCAAAGCAGTCAAAGGCTGCACGATTCACAAACTTGGAAACATCTTGAGCATGTTTAAGAAGAACAAGATAATCTTGCCTTTTATCATCAGGAAGAAGAGGGCTCATAAGCTCTAAGTCTCCTGTGACTTCCTTAAGGAACATCCCCATATATAAGATACAGGAACTGATCCTAGCAGAAAGCATGGAAGCCTGGAAGGATCGACGTCCAAAGGTGTCAAGAGTTCTACACTCACATCCTGGAGGATTAGATACATGCCTTTTTGCACTCTTCATACATCTCATGGCTGATTCCACCACCATGGAATGGTGTGGTAATTGAGTCTTTTGAAACACAGGACAAGGAGGAACTCGATACATGGTGTCGAGTCTTCGGGAATGAGTTGATGTGGTTAGAGGCGTTTCCCACATCCTTAGTCATGCAAGATCTCATGAATAGGTAAGCTAGCTGCCTCCTTGGGAGCTTTAGGGTACTGAAGGATTTCTAATTCCTTTGCCCTAGGATCTTTTTCAGGAGCCACTGTGATGGAAAGACCTCGGGCCACATCTCGGATAAAATCCTGAAAGGACATATCCTCTGGCAGAGACATCCTATGCTGAGAAGAGAAATCCTTGGGAAGAAGTACTCTGGTATTGGCAGAGTCTTCAGACTCATCCGAGGATTCAAAGTATCTCCTATCCCAGTGATCGTGCAAGGCACGGTACCGATCGAAGTCGGTATCAAAGTGGTTTGGTACCGACTTGTTGATGCTGGATAGAGACACGACTCAGTCCCGGTGGTATACCCGCCGATGACGATGCAGTTGGTGTCGGTTGAAGTGTCTGAAGCGGTTTCAGGGGCATCAAGGCCGTGAGAAGAGCCGCCAGACTGCGTTCAATAGCCAAGAATATCTGGTCTATCGACGCTGCCGATGCTTGTGTATTGGTGCCGGTTGAAACGGCTGAAACCCCAGAGCATGGCACCAGTAGTTCTGTCGAGATTGAGGCCTCGAGAACATCCTGGAGCCCCGTTAGTGCTTTGGAAGCCAAAGCCTCCCGCTGGGGCAATTTTGCCGGTGAAGATCCCTCAAGGGCAATGCCAGAGGCATCTCTATGCTTAGGAGACCTACCCTTTGAGGACCGGCTAGATTTATGTTTTGTTACCCAAGATCCAGGGGAGGAAGATGAAGCCCTGGAGGACATCGATGCCACGGACACCACATCAGAGGAAAAAAGGGTGCTAAGTATAGCAGCCCGGTTTTGCTGGCCCCTTTTAGACATCATTCCACAGGCGAGGCACTCTGAAATAGAGTGATCAGGACCTAAACATTTGAGACACCACTCATGGGTGTCGATGACGGAGATGGTACCGCCACACTTAGAACATTTTTTTAAAACCCGAAGCAAGTTTTTCCATGTTTAAGGAAAAAATTGGGCCTAGTGCCCAAAATGGCGCCTAGCACCACAGAAGAAAGTTACTGAAGGAAAGACTCCAGAAACTAAGTAGTTTTTTTTTTTTTTTTTTAAAGAAAGAAAAGAACCACCGGCGGTACCGGTATAGCGTCAAGGGAAGGCAGACGCGACCACAAAAAAGAAGTATAAGAATGGAATTTTCTGTGGTGACAGGATGTGCGACCTGTCGGCTCCATGGAAAACGAAAAACTGGAGAGGGACAGTTGGGAAAGGCGGGAAGGCAGCATGCAGGCGCTGTGGGATGCTCCCAAAAGCTTTCCTATTGGACGCTGGAGAGCGTTCCCGCGCAGGCTCCGTCGGTACCGACAATACCCATATGTGAATACTACATTCCTGCTTGTTCCTGGAGATATCAGAGAATGCTCTACTCTGGAAACTTCCCATGCTCAGATGAAGTGACCATGATGCTGTCCATGAAAGCATTGCTTTAGTGCTGGACCATCAATCCTGAGCTGCCCAACTCCATCAGGCAGGAAAACACAGCAACCTTTAAAATCCCTGCACCAAAAGCCGTGACCATATCTAGCAGGTAATGTTTGATAAAACTGACAAGTAATGCCAGTTGGGGCATGGAACTCTGCTCCTGCTTAGGGAAGGCAGATGAAGAAAAGGAAAGCATTTTGGAACATATGCATGTGGGCTTGAGATCAGGAAAACAGGCTATTATGAACATCAAAAGAGCAGAAGACAATCCCAAACCCTGGGAGACCACTGGACATCTTTTCAAATGACTGAAGCTCCACCTTGGTGAGAAAAACTGTTCCAAGGGTGGTGGATGCTTGAAATGCCCTTCCAATGGAAGTGGTGGGGGCAAATACAGTGACAGAATTCAAAGTGGCATGTGATAGATACAGTGACAGAATTCAAAGTGGCATGGGATAGATACAGTGGATCCCTTTATAGCAAATCAAAATAAGCAAATAAGCAAATCAAAATAAGCAAAACTATCTCATATCTGAACAAATAGAGGCGACCTACATGGAACAGTAAGTACACCTCTAAACAAAAGGCATGGGGAGGGGTGACCTGACCGGAGCGGCAGGTACACCTACTTTTGCTGCCTTGCTGGGCAGACTAGATGGACCATACTGGTCTTTATCTGCCATCATATACAGTATACTATGTTACTGTGTAAGTGCAGCATCTAACTTCACCCTCAGGAACTCCAAAGACAGGTGGGGAACCAAACTCCTCCTGATGTGATTCACTACCCAGTCAAGGCTCTCCAGAAACTGGAATGCTCAGGCACTGTCCTGGAAGCTCAGAGGCAGGATTTGGTCCAAATGAGATCATCCTCCAAGTAGCAATGCACGCAAATGCCCTCCTTCTGGAGAGCCACCACTACCACAACTGTCAAAAAGGCCCTTGGTGAAGTCACAAATTTGTAGGGCACAGAACTAAAAGTAGCTAGCCAGAATGGCAGAGCACAGAAAAACGCTGTTGATCCTGTCTGAAGCTTCAGCAAGATCTGGAGAGGTATGTACTCTCTCCCTTTGAACTACCTGAATGACAGATGCTAGCGCCTCCATATGAAAAGCAAGCCACTCGCCAATCCTACTGACCTCTTGTGACTGAGAATAGGTCTGAAGGATCAGTCCCTATATGAGATGAAACAGCAAATGGAATACTTCTTTTGAGGGGTGGCATTGGAACAGCTTCCTGGAGTTGTAGGAGTTTCGCTAGATTTGACCTCACAGCCATCCTTATGGAAGTACACAGACCACAAAGGTGCCTGATTGTTCATCATGGATACATGTGTGGAACATGTCATGTTACCAACAATCTGCTATGATTTGTCCCATTCCTGGTAGAAATGGCAGAGCCGCCTACCCACATAAAAGGCCCGGTTAAGTAGGAAGCAGCAAAATGGAATCTGTGGGTCTCTCAAAAGACTGACTTTGCTTGCAATTTTGAGCAGGGAACCAATTGCTTCTCTGGTCAGTAATGTTTGGAGCCCTGAAATTGGGAGTGAGAAGAAAAAGGATGCCTGAAGGTAGCTCTGGGCTTATGTTCAGACAAAGATTGCGAGTGGACTTCACCCAAGACACTCTGAAATGCTACCCAAAAAGGAGCTTGCTCTTGAAGGGGAGCCTGGACAATTAAGTCTTAAGAGGTTGAAATTGGTCACCCAGTGACACAGCCATAGCCATGTATCAGCTACTGTAGCAGCTGCAATATCCCCTACAGTGAGGCAGAGCAGATCATACCTTGCGCATCCTTCAGGAAGGTTGCAACACAAGACGGGCAGAGGAAGAAACCTCAGAGAAGAGTTGTATCTAACAAAGCTCTTATAGACCAGTGGTCCCCAAACATGGAGTCAGGACCCCAAATACGGTTACAGAAACATGCCATTTCCACTTTAATCTGGACTTCCACTGTGATCTATGCCAAGTAGTTTCAGTCACCAGTCAGCCATGTGGCCTGTGAGCCAGTGAACATGCATAGGCCCTGCTCCATCCAACTTCCTGTTAGATAGCGTAGTTACTCACCTGTAACAGGTGTTCTCCAGGAGCAGCAGGAATCAGTCCTCACTTATGGGTGACGTCGGCGCCGACGGAGCCCTCGCGGAGCAATTTTCCCCAGCTTTCAAAGAAAGCCTTTGGGAATTGCAGCGCGCATGCGCGGTCCTCTTCCCGCCCAAGGGTGCCATCTTAGCCAGTCAGATGACATAGCTAAAAAAGACAGCATAAAAATTTGCAAAAAAACTAAAGCAGACGATTGCAACTCCAAGGGGAGGAGGGAGGGTTGTGAGGACTGATTCCTGCTGCTCCTGGAGAACACCTGTTACAGGTGAGTAACTACGCTTTCTCCAGGACCAAGCAGGAAGTCAGTCCTCACTTATGGGACTCCCAAGCTTAAGGCTACCGGAGACCCTAAGCACAAAAATGAGCTCCCTCTAGCTCAGCAGCACAGAAGGAAAAGAATCTTCGCTGAATTATTACCCACCGGTAGCCCACATCCGGGATGGAGGGTAGGAGTTGCTCAGACCTCAAAGAGATTACGGAGGACTGCCTGTCTGAAAGCACTGTCCCTGCGGGACTCCCTCTCGAGACAGTAATGGACCGCAAAAGTCTGGCTCGAAGACCAAGTAGCGGCCCGGCAGATGTCTGCCAGCGGAACAGAGCGGAGGTAAGCCACTGACGTAGCCTTTGCCGAACGCAATGAGCCGTGACTCGACCTTCCAAGGAGAGTCCGGCTGCCCCATAAGCCCAAGAGATACAGTCCGCAACCCAGATGGACAGAGTACGCTTGGAGACCGGGAGCCCCAATTTATTGGGGTCAAAAGACACAAAAAGCTGAGCAGCTTTACGGTGCTCCCGCGTACGGTCAAGGTAGAAGTTCAAAGCCCTTCTACAGTCCAGGGTATGGAGGACCGTTTCAGCTTGGCTGGAGTGTGGTCTGGGAAAGAAGGTTGGAAGTACCACCTCCTGATTGATGTGAAAAGGGGAGACCACTTTTGGAAGAAATTTTGGGTGAGTCCGTAGGACTACCCTATTTTTGTAGAACCGAGTGTAAGGGGGATCAGACACAAGGGCCTGCAATTCACTTACGCGTCTAGCGGAAGTGAGGGCTATCAAGAACAGTGTTTTCCAAGACAGAAAACGGAGAGAACAGGTAGCCATAGGTTCAAAAGGCGGACAGGTGATCCGCTGCAAAACCACATTCAGGTCCCAGTCAGGCGCTGGCAGGCGCAGAGGTGGTTTAAGTAGAAGGAGACCTCGGAGAAACCTCGCTACGAGAGGGTCTTTGGAGAGAGGTCTGCCGTCCACCGGCACATGATGTGCCGAAAGAGCACTGAGGTGAACTTTGACGGAGTTGGACTTAAGTCCCAGATTAGAGAGGTGTAGCAAGTACTGCAAGACCACCGACACCGGGCAGGAGAAGGGATCCTGAGACTGTTGGGTACACCAAACGGAAAAACGACGCCATTTAAGGGCGTAGCATTTGCGGGTAGAAGGTCGTCGCGAAGCCAAGACGACCTCCTCCACCTCTGCCGGCAGGAGAAGGGGAGCAAGGACTACCCTCTCAGCAGCCAGGCCATTAGGTTGAGAGACCTGAGGTTGGGGTGTAGCAGAGACCCCTGATCCTGAGTGAGGAGATCCGGTTGTAACCCCAGAGGGAATGGATCCTCTACCGCTAATTGCAGCAGGAGTGGAAACCACGGCTGTCTGGGCCAGCGAGGGGCCACCAGGATCATGAAGGCTTTGTCTCGGAGAACCTTGAAAAGAGTCCGAGAGACTAGCGGGATGGGAGGGAAAGCGTACAAAAGGCTCCCCGACCATGAGAGTAGAAAAGCGTCCGCCGCAACTCGAAGGGGGTGTGGCAGACGAGAGCAGAAGCGAGGAAGTTGCCGGTTGTGAGGACTGGCAAAGAGATCCACCGTGGGGAGGCCCCACTTTAGAAAGAGCTTCTGAACTACCAAGGGATCCAGGCGCCACTCGTGCGGCTGGAGGATCCTGCTGAGTTTGTCCGCCAGGCAATTCTCTTGGCCTGGGAGATAAACTGCCTTGAGGAGAACGCCGTGACTGACGGCCCAAGAGCAGAGCTTCTGTGCTTCCCGGCAGAGAAGGAAGGAGCCCGTGCCCCCCTGCTTGTTCACGTAGAACATGGCAACTTGATTGTCCGTCTGGACAAGGACGGACTGGTGGGAGGTCAGGTGGGAGAAGGCCTTGAGAGCCAGGCGGATCGCTCTGAGCTCCAGGAAGTTGATCTGCTGAGCAGACTCCCACGAGGTCCAAAGGCCCTGAGTACGCGCCCCTTGGCAATGTGCTCCCCAGCCCAGGAGGGATGCATCTGTCGTCAGCACCCGGGCCGGCGGAGGTGGCTGAAAGGGCATGCCGAGCACCAGATTCGGCCGATGTAGCCACCACTGAAGAGACGAGGCCAGCGGCTCGGAGACGCGCACTAGGTCTGCTAGGCCGCCTGTGGCCTGTTGCCACTGCTTGCGGAGACACCATTGAGCGGGTCGCATATTCAGGCGGGCATTGGGGGTCACATGGACGGTGGAAGCCATATGGCCGAGTAGTCTCAGGAAGCGCCTGGCGGAGACCAGGGGCTGGCTGCGAAAACGGTCGGCTAGGTCCATGAGCCGTTGAGCCCTGTCGAGCGGTAGGAACGCTCGTGCCTGAGGAGTGTGTAGCCTTGCGCCGATGAACTCGAGATCCTGTGAGGGGAGCAAAGTGGACTTTGCGAAGTTTATAACAAAGCCCAAGTACTGCAGAAGAGTCACCGTGCGGCGCGTGGCGTTGGTGACCTCCAGAGCGGACGCTGCTCTGATGAGCCAGTCGTCGAGGTACGGAAAGACAGAGGCCGTGAAGTCGGAGATGGGCCGCCACCACCGCGAGACATTTTGTGAAGACTCGCGGTGCGGAGGACAGGCCAAAGGGTAGTACTCTGTACTGGTAATGATTTCCTGCCACCACAAACCTTAGGTATTGGCGGTGGCTTGGGTGGATGAGGATGTGCGTGTAGGCATCCTTTAGATCCAAGGAGCATAGCCAATCTCCCTGCTGGAGGTAGGGCAGAAGGATTCCAAGGGTGAGCATCTTGAACTTCTCCCGCACGAGGAACTTGTTGAGGTTGCGCAAGTCCAGGATGGGTCTGAGGCCTCCTGTCCTTTTTGGTATTAGAAAATACCTGGAATAAAAGCCTTGACCTTTCAGGTGGTGGGGCACCGGTTCCACCGCCTGTTCCTGTAGAAGACCTGCTAACTCCTGAAGGAGTAATTCCCTGTGCAGAGGGGGTCGTGGAGGTTCTCCTGGAAAATAGGAGGGAGGGACCTGGTGGAAGTGGAGAAGATAGCCTTCTCGCACGACTTGAAGCACCCAGGCATCTGAGGTGACGCTGGACCACCTGTGGGCGAAGTGAACCAGCCGGCCTCCGGTGCTGGGAGGAACCAGCAGGGGGGGGAGAGGCTATGCTTGAGGAGTCAAAAACCCCCACCCTGCTGAGCAGGGGCTGGTGGTGCAGGCTTGGGGGCTTGCTGCCTACGGGACCCGTTACCCCGTCCCTTGGCCTGCTGGCCCTGTTGGGGAGCTGCAGGGGCCTGATATTGGGGGTATTGTTTGTAGGCAGCCGCCATCCTCGGGTAAAAGGACTTCTTTCCCGAGCCCTTCTTTTTCTGGGAAGGCGCGGAGGTCTTCCTAGAAAGCCTAGTCCGGGTGAGAGTCTCCGTCTCAATTTGTGCAGCCTTTTCAGCCATGGGCTTGCCAAAGAGGTTTTCGCCTCGGCAGGGGACATCGACCAACTTGTCCTGCACCCAGGGCTCAAGGTCAGACGACTGAAGCCAAGCCTGTCGGCGGGCACCGATGCCGGCTGCGGCCACTCGAGCCGATGCTTCAAAGCCATCATAGGCTGCTCGGGATATGAATTTTGAGCATTCCCGAATGCCAGTGGACAAGGCCAGGAACCTCCGCAAGGGTTCCTCGGACAAACCAGCGGAGAATCCGGCTAGCTCTTTAGCCAGGTCTCGGAGATACATGCCCATGTATAGCTGGTAGGTCTGGACACGACACGCAAGCATAGAGCCCTGGAAACACTTCTTACCAAGGCCATCCAGGTTACGGGCCTCCCTGCCAGGAGGCACCGAGGAGTGCATCTTCTGGCTCTTAAGACGATGCATGGCCGATTCCACTACCATGGAATGGTGTGGTAGCTGTGCTTTTTGGAAGCCAGGGCTCTTGCGGACTCGATAGATAGAATCGACCTGCTTGCTCAGGACCGGCGAGGTGGCCGGACTCTCCCACATGCGGAAGAGTAGTCGTTCCAGCATGGGAGGAACCGGTACAGTAAAGTGTTCCCTGGCGGGAGAGTCATACTGGAGGGCGTCGAGCTCTTCGGCTCGAGGCTCCTCCTCGGGGTCCGCAGGGAAGGCCAAAGCCTTGGCCATATCCCTGACGAAGTCCGAGAACCGGGCATCCTCCGGGGGGGGGGGGACTGCTTCCGAGGTTCGGACTCAGGTGAGTCCAAGGGGACACACCGAGTCCGAAAAGAATCAGGCGACTCTTCCTCTTCAGACTCCCAGACCGACTCCGATGAGGACTCGGTGGGGTCGGCCCGGGTAGGGCGCGGCGCCTGCCGCCCTGACGCCGAGGGAGTCGGCGTCGGCGACCTCGGTCCCGAACGGGAGGCCGAGGGTGACCTCGACCGAGGATCGACTCGAGTTCGCATCGACTCGAGGATCGGCTCGGTCTCCGGGGTCGACTTAGACGTCGACGTCCCGGCGGTCGGGGCAGCGGCGCCAGCGAGCAGTGCCCGCTGCTGGTCCATGAAGGCAGACAGTCTGCTCTCCAAGGCCGTCAACCTGAGTCCGAGCTCAGGTGACCCAGCAGCCCCCGACTCGGGCCCCGACGGCGTCGGGCCCGACGTCGGCTGTCGCGGAGGCGAGTCCAGGAGGACTACGGGACTTACCCGAGCAGTCAGCTCCGACTCCAGGCGAGGTCGCTTCGTGAGGTGCTCCTTCTCCAAGGACCCGGGACGGCTATCGGGGCTATGCGACCTGGCCCTCGCGGAGCCAGGAGTGTCCACCGACGCCGCCCTCGCGGGTTTCACCTTACGTCGATGGTCCCCGGAGGGAGAACCCCTGTCGGAGGAACTCTGGCGACGGTCCGAGCTGGAACCCCTGGACGCGGAGGCCTCCGACGAGGTCCGGGTACGGCTGGGGTCAGCGAAGAACCTATCCCGCTGATGCCGCCGACTTCTCAACGCTTTGGAGGAGAGTTTGCCGCAGGGCCCACAGATCATTTCTTCATGATCCGGACCCAGGCAGCGGAGGCAATGGTCGTGTGTGTCAGTCAGTGACATATTTCGGTCACACTGACCACACCGCTTGAAACCACTGGCAGCCATCGGGGGAAAAAGGGCCCCGGCGAGGTCAAAGGACCGGGCTGCCAGGGAAAAACCGAAAACGAAAACTGACTAAGTCAGAAAAACCGAAAAAGAAGAAGAGGACTCGTGACCGGCGTCGCGAGTCCGGGCGGGAAAAAGACCGGCGTCGAACCGAAGGAAAAAAGAGTAAATTATGAAGAAATATCAACTTTTTCGCGCGGGGACACGACGGGTACGTCTGTAGGGCTCCGTGGAAAAAAGAAGACTGGCTAAGATGGCACCCTTGGGCGGGAAGAGGACCGCGCATGCGCGCTGCAATTCCCAAAGGCTTTCTTTGAAAGCTGGGGAAAATTGCTCCGCGAGGGCTCCGTCGGCGCCGACGTCACCCATAAGTGAGGACTGACTTCCTGCTTGGTCCTGGAGAATGGAAACCTATGCCGAATATGGGGGGAGGTTTTGAAAGCATGCACTGCACACTGACACATGGGACACGGTGCCGACTACTGCTATTACTGCTGCCACCTTTCTGCTTTAGATGAGTGGAGGGAGGAGAAAGAGGCTGGAGATCTGCTATTTTGACTTCATCATCATTCGGAGATCACAAGAATTTTCACTTGTTAAAATTGGTCATATGGGATAAAAGTTTGAAAAGCACCTCTATAGACAAAGGCCTGCAAGACAGAGGGAACAGACTAAGTCAGTCTTCAAGAGAGCTGCAACCTCCCTGGGATTGTGGCTTATTTGTTAACGGTCTTCACCAAGACATCCACCTTAGAAGTCAAAATCCATTGTCCAAATCAGCTTGGTGCCAGGTATATAGCCTACCCAACATTTTGACCCCCGCCCCCCCCCCCCCCCCACCTTAAGGTGCTGTCAGGAGAGTCCACTCAGAACAAAACCAGCTCTACAAGACTAGTGGAAAAGGAAAGGCTGTAGAGGGTGTAACAAAGCCTCTCTAGGATACAGTCTGTCTCTACCTTGTCCTTTCCTTCTTTGGGTTGATCTGTTATCTGGAATATCAAACACAGGGTAGTTCCTCCCAGTGGAAAAAAAATTAAAAAAAGGAGACAATCAAGGAGACAATCAAGGAGACTTCCTCAACAAGGGGCAACAACTTCCTCTTTTGACTCAAAGCACTTCCAAAACGTCTCAACCTGGATTTCTCATCTGTCCTCTGAGCCACTGGGAGGCTGTGCTTGTTCACAAGATGAGCCTTATTTTGTAGAGGACAGCAAATGTTAATGGGAGCAATGGTGCTGTTCCAGAAACATCCTGTCTGCTGCTTGAATTCAAAATCCCTGATGACCCATGCTAGGCTCCCAAGAGAGGGGGGGGGGGGAGGGCTTTACCAAAAGGACCCCTTCCCCCAAGGATGCTGCAGACACACAACCAATGGAATGGCAGCAACCCTGGCAAGTTAATGCAGGGACTTAGAGCTGCTCCAGTGCAAGCCAGTCAGCATTTTTTTTGTTTTTAACAAAGGCCATTCCAGGATCCTAGATGGGGGCCCTACAGAGGCTCCTTCAGGCTGAGCATCTGTCTGCAGCATTAGCAGCAGCAGAAGCCACCCAGTGAGGTAAAAATCAAGACCGCAGCTTTACTCCTGGAGTGGCAAGCCTAGGCTACCCACTGTGTGCGCCAAGATGCAAGCTGCGGCCACTACATGATTTGCTAATACTGAGGTGGTCCCGATACTGGCAATGGAGCAGGCCAATTTGGCAGGAATCACACCGGATAGGCAGGCCGGAAGCCTTGCTTGAGCATCTGTAGGCAAGAGCAGTACCAAATCAGACTCAGAGAAAAGGTGTTTCACTTGTTTGGGGGGGGAAGGGGGTAGGGGGACCCAAAGGAGGAGACATGTACAAAATGCAGGCTTCTAGTCTTCCTAGGACTGCCCACTAGGGACGTCTACACCAGTTCCGAGGGGTTCAGCCAGCCATTGAGCTGACAGGGAGGCACCAACATCAAGAACACTCCTTCCCCCAGCAATTTCTCCAGAGGGGTATCTGCAGATATGCCCTGGAGAGTGCCAGAAGTCTGGCATGAACAGGAAGGTGTCCCATAGGGCGTTGCCCAGCAATCACTATCTGCTGGAGACAAATACTGGAGGTGCCCCTAGCCGCATAGACTCTTGTACCAGTGATATCTGCACTGGTCTAGCAGAATGATCTGGAAATAAAGATCACTGCTTTAAAGCACAACCTGGGGAATTCTATGGCAGAGCTTAGTGGAACACCTCTTGCCTTACAATAGCAGACTACATGGATTTCAGGAGCAGCTGTTGCTAAAGATGAACTACAGCCTTCCCCCCTTGTAATCTTCATTAAGACTGTTAGGTAGCTGATCCAGCAGTGGTTCTCAATCCAATCCACAGGTGCATCCAGCTGGTCTGGTTTTCAGGATAGTCACACTGAATATGCATATAGTATCTGCACAAAATGGAGATGGTACATGTAAAAATCCTGACAAAATGACTGGATGGCTAATGTGTCAAAGACTAGACTGTGAATCATTGTGCTACAGCATGTTTTATGGACCGGGGAGCGGTTCTCAACGCAGTCAGTCAGATTTTTCAATATATCCATGAGGAATAAGCATTCGTTCACCGCGGATGTTGTGAAACTGGAGTGTCTGAGGGCTCTGTTGAGAGCCGCTGCTTTAATATGGTCAGGGAGAGCAGCGAGCAGCCCACTTTCCTCTCCCAGATTTAGAAGAAATGGGCGATGAAGTAGCATTTCTCTTCCTATATAGCACAGTTACTTAACTGTAACAGGTGATCTCTGGGAACAGCAGGAATTAGTCCTCACATATGGGTACGTCGGTACCGACGGAGCCTGCGCGGGAAAGCTCCCCAGAAGAAAGCTTTTGGGAGCCTCCCACAGCGCATGCGCGCTGCCTTCCCGCCTTTCTCACCAACTCTCCTCAGTTCAAGTTTAAAGCTGAGACAATAGAGAGAGAGTAAAGGAAAGACAAAGAGAGAAAGATACAACTCCTAGGGGAGGTGGGTGGGTTGTGAGGAATAATTCCTGCTGTTCCCAGAGATCACCTGTTACAGGTAAGTAACTGTGCTATCTCCAGGAACAAGCAGGAATAAGTCCTCACATATGGGGAGACTCCCTAGCTAAGATGCCTGGGAGATCCCCAAGGGTATGAGACCCTGAAAGGTTCCTCGTCTTCCTATGGATCTCAGGCATCCATTCAGGGAAGGAGGGCAGGAGTTGTTTAAGAATGGATCAGGTGTCTGAGGACAGCCTGACCAAACAAGGCGTCCCGGCGGGAGTCCTTGTCCAAACAGTAATGGGCTGTGAAGGTATGAACCGAGGCCCAGGTGGCTGCTCGACAGATCTGATCGATGGACACAGAATGAAGATGAGCCATAGAGGTGGCCATGGCCCTCACATTGTGAGCTGTGACATGGCCTTCCAGAGAAAGGTTCTTACTCTGGTAAGCGAAAGATACACTGAGCAATCCAATTGGACAGTGTTCTTTTAGAGACTGGAAGTCCTAGATGAGAAGGATCAAAAGCAACAAAAAGCTGGGAAGACTTTCTATGTTGCTGTGTCCTGTGTAAGTAAAAAGCAAGAGCTCTTTTACAATCTAGAGTATGAAGGTTTCTCTCTGCAGTGGATGCATGAGGAGCTGGAAAAGAGACAGGTAAATATACCTCTTGATTAAGATGAAAAGGTGAGATCACTTTAGGCATAAAGTGAGGATTTGTCCTAAGGACTACCTTATCATGATGGAACCTTGTATAAGGTGGATTAGCCACTAAGGCCTGCAGCTCACTAATGCAGCGAGCAGAAGTGATTGCAATAAGGAAAATAACCTTCCAGGAAAGAAATTTCAAGGAGGTAGTGGCTAAGGGTTCAAAAGGTGGCTTCATAAGCTGACCAAGAACCAAGTTTAAGTCCCATACCACCGGAGGAGGTCGAATGGGAGGTTTAGTTAAGGTTAGGCCTCTCATGAATCTTGCAATAAGAGGATGAGAGGAAACAGGTTGTCCATTGATAGGCTTAAGGGATGCTGCAATAGCACTTAAATGGACCCTTACGGAATTCGTCTTAACGCCTGCATTGGAGAGATGCAGGAGATATTCTAAGAGAGAATTCAGAGGAAGTGCTAGAGGGTCAAGACCCTTTTGAGCACACCAAATGGAAAATCTCTTCCATTTAAAAGCATAGGAACGCCTAGTGGAAGGTTTCCTGGAAGCATGAAGGATATCCTGCACTTGTTGCAAAAGATTGAAGTTGTGAAGGTCTAGGCCTTCAGTAACCAAGCTCTGAGGTGAAGGGACTTGGGGTTTGGATGCCACAAAGTCCCCTCCTCCTGAGACAGAAGGTCTGGAGCAGCTCCCAAGTCCAGAGAGGGGGCTTGGGAGAGATGCAGAAGTAGAGGGTACCACACTTGGCGTGGCCAGCGTGGAGCTATGAGGATCATAGATCCTTGATCCCTCTGAAGTTTGAACAGAGTCTTGGGGATCAAAGGAATGGGTGGAAAGGCATACAGGAAGTCCTGACCCCAGTGAAGGAGGAAGGCATCCTTGGCCTGAACTCCCTGACACAGAATTCTGGAACAGAACCGGGGAAGTTTGGCATTCCACGGACTTGCAAATAGGTCTATGTCTGGGGTACCCCATTCCTGAAAGATTCTGAGTACCTGATCCATGTGCAGGGACCATTCGTGTGGAAGCAGAACTCGATTGAGTCTGTCCGCCCAAGAGTTTTGAATTCCTGGGAGGTATACTGCCAGGAGATGGATTTGATGCTCTCTGGCGAAGGTCCATAATCTGAGAGCTTCGTTGCAAAGCGACAGAGAGCCGGTTCCTCCTTGCTTGTTTATGTAAAACATGGCTACCTGATTGTACGTTTGAATGAGGACTGTCTGGTAGCTGAGGAGGGTATGAAAGACCTTGAGAGCTAAGAACACTGCTCGAAGCTCCAAGTGATTGATATGAAGAGAGGTCTCCTGTGGAGACAAAGTACCTTGGGTGGAGAGGTCCTGCAGATGAGCTCCCCAACCCGTTTGGGAGGCATCTGTTGTGAGGATTGCTTGGGGCAACAAAGGTTGGAAGGGGGACCCCAGCAACAGATTTTGAGTGGACATCCACCATTGGAGAGACCAAAGGAGACGTTTGGAGTTTGCTATTTGGTCTGAGAGAGCTCCTGAGGCTTGAGTCCACTGGGTGGACAAAGTCCATTGAGCTGCTCTCATGTGTAGGTGAGCATAGGGGACCACATGTACTGTGGAAGCCATGTGGCCTAGCAGTTGTAGCATCTCCCTGGCAGTTAAGTGGCTCTTTGACTGAATCTGGGAGGCTAGCTGCACTAGACGTTGGCAACGGGCCTGAGGAAGGTAGGCCCTTGCAGTGGTGGTATCCAACCAGGCCCCTCTGAATTCCAGGGACTGAGTAGGGATGAGCTGGGACTTTGGGAGGTTTACCACCAGTCCCAGATACTGCAGAATGCGCCTTGTGCGGTCCAGGGAAATCTGGGCTTCTGACTGAGATGGAGCTCTGATGAGCCAGTCGTCCAGATATGGGAAGACAAAGACTCCCAGAGTGCGCAGAAATGCAGCAACTATTGCCATGCATTTGGTGAACACCCTTGGAGCAGAGGCCAGACCGAAAGGAAGGACTCTGTATTGGTAATGTTTTCCCTGGAACAGAAAACGTAGGAATTTTCTGTGGAATGGGTGGATGAGTATATGGGTGTACGCATCCTTGAGATCTAGAGAACAAAGCCAGTCCTGACTCTGTAGGTATGGAAGGAGAGTGCCTAAAGAGAGCATCTTGAACTTCTCCTTGTACAGAAATCTGTTCAATTCTCGGAGATCTAGAATAGGTCTGTATCCCCCTGTTTTCTTTGGGATGAGAAAGTAGGGGGAGTAAAAACCTGACCCCTGTTTAAGAGGAACTTCTTCTATGGCCCTCTGGGCCAGAAGGGAGGTTACCTCCTGATCCAGAAGGTCGAGGAGAGATGTGGGAGAATTGAAATGTCTCACCATGGTGTAGGGAGGAAGGTCTGAGAAATGAAGTTTGTAGCCCTCTCTGATGATGGAGAGGGTCCACTGCTCTGATGTGATTTGCTCCCATCTGGGAGCAAAATGAGCCAACCTTCCTGGAATGGTGAGAGGTTCTGGCTGTTGTAGAGCCAGAAAGGTTAAGTTCTCTAGCACTAAGTCAAAACCCCTGAGGGGCTTGGGACTGCTGGGTTGCAGCAGCCCCTGCAGGTTTAGGCCTGGCCTGTTTGGGTTGCTGACGCTTAGTAGCAAAGCGACCTGCAGAAGACTGTTGACCAGAAGTGGAAGGAAATCTGCCCTTCTTGTAAAAAGACTTTTTCTTGGCTGGAGTGGAGGTAGACTTAGAAAGTCTATCAAGAGCAGCATTTTCTGCATCCATTTGAGTGGCTTTAATCTGCCACTCTTTGCCAAATAGGTTTTCACCTGTACAGGGTAGATTTCCTAAACCATCTTGAACCCAGGGTTCTAGATCAGAAGCCTGGAGCCCAGCAATTCTACGAGCAGCTATAGCAATGCCTGAGGCTCTCCTGGCAACCTCAAAGGAATCAAAGGCTGCTCTGTTGGAAAACTTTGAGATGTCTTGCGTATGCTTAAGCCAAAGAAGGAATTCCTCCCTTTTATCCTCTGGAATAAAAGGGAGAAAGTTGTGCAGCTTTTCTGCAACCTCCTTCAGAAACATACCCATATAAAGGCTGTATGAATTGATTCTGGCAGTAAGCATGCTAGCTTGGAAGATCTTTCTACCAAAAGCATCCAAGGTCCTGCATTCTCTTCCTGGAGGAGTAGAAGGGTGTCTTTTGGTACTCTTTATTCTCTTCATAGCTGACTGCACCACAATAGAATGGTGAGGAAGCTGAGTTTTTTGAAAACCAGGAGAAGGAGGGACACGGTACATAGTGTCCAATCTACGAGAATGAGGAGGAAGGGTGAGAGGAGTCTCCCACAATTCAAGCAAATGTTCTTGGAGAATTTCATGAATTGGCAAGGTGACTGCCTCTCTGGGAACCTTAGAGTATCCCAAAATGTCTAATTTTTTTGCTCTAGGTTCTTTTTCAGAGGTTACTGAAATAGAGAGCCCTTTAGCTACTTCCATGATGAAGTCTTGAAAGGACAAATCCTCTGGAGGAGACATTCTCGTCTTTGGAGAAGAGGGCTCCAGGAAGAGCAAGAGATACTTCAGGAGAGTCATCCGATGAATCGGAATCATCAGAAGACTGGAAGTATCGTCTGTTGGCTTCCAGGGATCTATACGCGTATCGACCGGTATCGACATCGGGCGTACCCGGAACTGGATCGATATCGGGAAAAGCCCCGGAACCAGGAACCGGTATCCTGGTCGATGTGGATGCCCTGGGTACCGGTATCGATTGTGGTACCGGAACCAAGGTCGGTACCGCTTGCTGCGGTACCATGGGCGTCGCAGCCTTAATGAAAGCCATTATGGCGTGCTGCATGGACTGAACTGTATGATCCATGGACGCCACGACTGCCTGGATGTCAGTACCGGAAGAGTGTGCCGGTACCCCAGAGCAGTCTAACAGGTGATCGGTCGAGGCCGTGCCATCGATGTCAACCTGTAACCCCATAGGAGCAGCTTTGGAAGCCGGAGCTTCCCGCCGGGATTGTTTGGCTGGGGCAGGGTCCTCAGGGTCAAGCCCGGGGGCATCTCGATACTTAGAGGGAGATTTTCCCTTTGAGGACCTGCCAGAGGAATGTTTGGTTACCTGAGATCCATCAGGAGAGGAAGACCTGGAAGATGTCAATGCTGGAGTATCTGTAGAAAACAGCATATGAAACTTGGCTGCTCAGTTCTGTAAGCCACGTTTAGACATCAAGGAACAGGACTAGCAATCCGGAATGGAGTGGTCAGGCCCCAAACATTTAAGGCACCATTCATGTGTGTCGGTAACAGAGATGGTACCGCTACACTTGGTGCATTTTTTAAAACCAGAAGCTGGTTTTTCCATGAGGGAAAATTGTTCTCTAGGCCTAGGGGCCTAAAGAGAGAAAATTTCACCAAGTAGTGAAAAGAAAATATATATATATATATATTTTTTTTTTTTTTGAAAGTAAAAAGAAAAAAGACCGGCGGTACCGGTCCGGTAGTCGGGGAAGGCAGACACGCGGCCAAAGAAACAAATTAAAATAAGAACTTCAGCGGTGACAGGAACACGACCTGCTGGCTCCGCGGAAAGAAGAACTGAGGAGAGTTGGTGAGAAAGGCGGGAAGGCAGCGCGCATGCACTGTGGGAGGCTCCCAAAAGCTTTCTTCTGGGAAGCTTTCCCGCGCAGGCTCCGTCGGTACCGACGTACCCATATGTGAGGACTTATTCCTGCTTGTTCCTGGAGATCATCTTTCTCAGAGGCACACAGTCTCTGCTTGCCCTCGTTAAAGCAAGCTTTACAGAGATCAGGAAACACCTGCTGCCTTCCTACTACAGCCTTCTGCAAGACCAATGCGTTATGTTTGGCTTTGGCATAGCAGAAAGCTGGGAAATCAGGGATCAGTTATTCTGTACTGTGAAGAAATCCACTTCAGGACAGGAAGCTAAACTGAAGTCTTGCTTTCCTTCATAACTGTTCCTGATTTTTCAGAAGCTATGCCAGTACAGTCTTTGGTACTGGAGTGCCATCTTCACCATGGTCAAACTGGTTGAGCAAATTCTAGTTTGGCAGTTTGGCCTTGTTGCATACATGGAAATGTAATCCTACATTGAAGGAGGGGAGGGGGACATAGGGGAAGACTACCATCATGCGAGGATGCAAAACCCAGACAGGGTGTTGACCTGGGTATGGTGGGAAAAGTGTGTCTAGTTTGTTCCAGGTTTAGACAAACAGAAAAATGCAACACAGGCAATGCAAATGGGGGTTTAAGTTGATTTCTTGTTATAGGAATTTTTAGGTACTAACAAAAATCAGGAAAATATTTTTCTGAGGGTAAAGAGGGATCAGTTAAAATGCAAAGAAGAGAAGTAATTTCAGCATACGTCAGTGATTTATACTGAATGCGCTAAGTACTGAGAAAACAAGTTGGCAAACTATGCTAAAATTGCTGCATGAGGCCATATGGCACAATCTTTGGTACTGTTCTCAATTTCAGATTGTCAAAATACATTTTCCTTTTCCTTATTTTCCTGTTATGTTTGAGATTATTATTAAATAGTTTCTATAGTAAAAGACAATGAAGATTAACTAGATGGAATATGCCTCCATTCTGACAGAAGAGACAATGGCACCAGCCTGAATGCTGCATCTTCTATTACAACAGATTCTTGCCATGTCAATGCAAATTGTTACAGATTCTCTAATACCGCAGACAGGACTGGCTTTAGGCCAGTACCACTAGTGTGACTGTCACAGCCCTCAGCCTGGAACTTGTCCAACCCCTTCAGAGCAATGAACAGGGCCAAAGACAGCACAGGCCGGACAAAAGACTGAAGCAGCAGCTCCAGCAGGGATCCTGGGTTGCACTAGTCTAGCAATGGCTCAATGGAGAAGAGGCTGCAAAGCATGAGAAACCTAGTTAATTAGGCAGAAGAATGGGAAGGGAGGAAAGGAGCACAAAAAGGTAAGAGGGGGCATTAAGATATCTGCACTTTGGAGAGGTTTCTTTAAACAGAAGCCCTGCACAATCACAAATTTCTGGAGTGGCAGAGAAAGCAACTTTGAAAGTGCAAACTACAATTCTTCATTAATTGAGCAAGATCACTTAGACTTTGCTTAGCCCTGGCTAGCAGCTGCATTTAATCAGAAATGGTGGAACAAGAATTACTCATCGGCCCTATAAGAGCCAGCTGAACTGATAGCAGAAATCAACAAGGATTAGACACATCAGTCTAATTAATACAATGACTTGTTTACCAGCTGCAAGATTTTGGTATCTTACAGGGGTTATTTATTTTTGGACAGGTTTATACAATCTCAAAAATTTTCAATAGTGCAACCTGTGCAAGAAATGACAAACGTTGTCCTTTACTTATAAACATCTACTATAAGCAAAAACAAAAAAATTACCCATATTATAGATAAGTGACTATTCACATCTGTACATTACAATTTTCTTTCAACAGCTCGAGAAACTCTACAATGTCTTACAACATTAACCAGTATTCAAATTACTGAGTAACAAACAGCACATACAGAAGCCTTGAGTGTTTCTCACTGTCAAGTTTACAGCTCAACGGTGGTTTCATTTTAGAAGTGAGAAAATTTTAAATTACATTACTTTACTGCAGTATAAAAAATAAGATCATGAGTGGGATGGAAACAATTTGCATGGTGTCTCCACAGCCATCTCTGATTGATGAATTAAAGAAAAAAAGGGCTTTAGCCATATTTGCAGCAGGCATTAGGAAAAGCATCAATACATTAAAACTGAACTTATCAATTTAAGTTACTTATAAATTCTGTAAGAGTATATTTGTTGTAGCAAATATAACACCTTACAGAGGGAATCAAAAAAATATCCAATTAAATACCTGGTATAAACACTATAGAAAAAGACTGTCATTGTTAAATGTACAGCTACTAGTTTAGCTCTTGTTTTGACCGCTATCCAGTTCATGCATGACTTCTAGAGACATGCATCGCACCTAACCACAAGGGGATAGATATGCTAAGGGACCAGAATGCATGCTTTTAAATGTACTGGTTAATGAGGCAAATGAAAACCCACTATATATCCCTTTGTTATATAGATCCACATTCTGAATACATGCATTCTAGGATAGTCCCCCTCTCCCTCCCCTACAGCAATGATTTACCACGTAAAACCCTGAGCACTGTCTGACCAGGGAAAGGGAAGTAAAGCAGCTTCTATGAATTCTGGAGCACTCTTTTGTTCCTGCTTTAAAGTTGTGGTTTGTAGGTTAGGAGACAGAAAGTAAAAGCTACCAGGAAGCACTACAGAAAAAGGACATAAAATGACAGACGCACCATCTCTCGAATTGCTGGCCTTCTGGAATCTCATCTCCAAATAACTTTAGTCCCAAAGAGCACAACTAGACTGTGCACTCAGCCAAACTGAAACGTGCTTAATTCTTTGGAATCTGTCCCTGATTTCTATGGAAATGATATGCTTCTACAGTCTTTTCGGAAACACCCAAGTCCTTAAGCATGTTGATGCCTATGCGCTGCTGAAGTTGCTGATGCTCTGTGGGTGAAGCTGCTGCCACATCTGCTGTTGCTGCACCGCCAGCTGCTGTGACTGGTCTGACGTTGACAGAAGATTTACAAGCGGCGACACACATGCTGCAGGAATGATCAAACCTGCAATTGCATAGCATAGAAGGAAAAGTTAATTTCTGATGTTCCCATCAAACCACGCATGCAACTTGAATATCTAGAGGAAGGGATACATCATTCTGATCCCACACTTACCACATGTTGAGTACTGGTTTGCCATTAAAAAAGCATGACCCAAACTACTTATAAAACCATACTTTCAACAAGAAACAAAGGAAAAATGTAGTCTCACCTGCTAATTTTCACAGTCTACCACAACCAGTCCAGAATGATTAGGTTATGCCTATCACCCAGCAGATGGAGACAGAACTAAAGCTTGCAAGCTCAGCTTTATATAAAGGTACCGTACAGCCCCACGCTTCACAGTATTTTCTGTTACAAAACAGAAGGAAAGAATCCTTTGGTATCAATCTATGCCCAGGGAAGGGGGAAATAGCGCACAAACTTCCATATGCATCTTGGATTTTGCAGGAACTCTGGACGAAGCAATCCAAAAGTCAGCAAGAACAGTACAAAGAAACGAGAAAAATAGGGCCTCTGGACTGGTCTGGTAGACTCAGGAAAGGAAAATTAGCAGCCAAGACCAAAGTTTTCCTTCCCTATCCCAGACCAGTTCAAAACATGCGAAATATAACAAAGCTACTCCTTATTCTGAGTGGGACCTAACTATTCACTCATTCTTGAGGAAATTTTAAAAAGTCAGGGGTAAGAAGCAGTGTCCTATTGTGGACTGGGAACTGGTTAAAAGACAGAAAAATAAAGTAGGGCTAAATGGTCAATTTTCTCAATGGAGAAAGGTAAATAGTGGAGTACCCCAGAGATACGTACTGGGCCCACTACTTTAACATTTATATATGACCTGGAAATGATCTTCAAAGGTGATGTATCAGAGAAATTGAAAGAAATCTCAAATCGGGAAGATGTAATACAGCTATTTGATAAGCAGCAAATCACATGGATCGGACGGCATACATCCCAGGGTGTTGAAAGAACTGAAAAATGAGATTGCAAACCTACATTTAGTAATCTGTGAACTCTTAATTATTATCTATAGTACCTGAGGATTGGAGAGAGTGGCCAATAACACGCCAATAAAAAACAAAAACAAAACAGATTCCAGGGGTGACCCAGGAAACTACAGACCAGCGAGTCTGACGTCTGCAGCTGGCAAAATGGTATAAAGGACAAAGTTAAATTCGGCCTTACCTGCTAATTGGCGTTCCTTGAGTAACTCCAGTCCCACACCTCTTGGTAATCAACCTCCTCCAGCAGCTTGGAGACTGAGAATGTCATCTTTTAATGACATCAGCATTCTTAGGCAGCTGGCACCCCCTACCAGACCCAGTAACCCATTGACAAAGCAGACTCATAGGAGCAACAAATAAGTAGTCAAACATTTTAAACCACTAAATAACTATGTGGTAAGAGCCCCCGACCCTAGGAGGCCCCCACTTCCCTCCCCGAAACGAGGCGGCTTACCTGTGGGATTGCATCACTGAGAAAACACGAAGGACACAAAGATCCTGCCTAACTGGCCATCTTAAAATGATAGAGCACAAGGCCGAGGAAAAAAATGACAAGACAGTACTCGAGCCCTGCCCCCTTTGCCTCAAAACCATTCCCAACCTTCAAGCCCGGGAGTGCCTAGCTGAATACCATAATTGAATCAGAAGGGTTTCAGGACTGGACTTGAGTTACTCAAGGAATGCCAATTAACAGGTAAGGCCTAACTTCCTTATCGTCCCTTCAGTCCAGTCCCACACCTCTGGGATGTAATAGATCAGTACTAACCCTGGGAGGGGCCTGCGATTCCAGCATGAAGCACTGCCACACCGAATCTGGCATCCCCCGCTGCCTGCACATCAAGACGATAATGCTTTGTGAAAGTATGAAGGGAAGATCAAGTGGCTGCTCTAAAAATCTAAGTAGGCAGAATCATACTATACTCTGCTCAAAAAATCTAAGTAGGCAGAATCATACTATACTCTGCTCATGAAGCCACCTGCGCCCGCAGCCCCACTGGCACCGACTGACCCTTCAATATGTATGCCGACGCAATAGCTTCCCTAATCCACCTGGAGATGGAGGCCTTGGCCACTTCTCCCTTGTACGGTCCCACACACAGCACAAATGATCCAATTTCCGAAAAAGGGCGGTTATCTTCAAGTTCCACCACAATGCTCTCTGTACATCCAGCCAATGTGATTGCAGATCAACGCCCCCCCCACCCCTTCCAAAAGTGCCGGCAGGAGACCAACTGATTTAAGTGAAAAGGCGACACGACCTTGGGCAAAAAGGAAGGCACCGGCTGGAGAACCACTTTTTCTTTCGAGATGGAAAGGAAGGGCTCCCTGCATGAGAACCTGAAGCTCTGAAATCCTGTGAGCTGAGCAAATTGCCACCAAACACACTGTCTTAAGAGTTAAATCATTTAGCAAAGATCCGCTCGAAGGGCTCTTAGACAGCACCAAAACCATATTGAGATTCCACAGGGGAACGATGGACCATAACGGTGGCCAGAACTGCTTCACCATCTTCAGGAACCAAGCTACATCTGGGTGCATCCCTAGCAACACTCCTTGGATCCTGCCTCGATAACAAGAAATGGCCACCACTTGCACTCTCAATGAGCTCGTGGCTAAGTCCTTCTCAAAACCTGCTTGGAGAAAGGCCAACACGTCTAGTACTGTAGCTAGCAACGGCCGACCACTCCTCAAAGATATAAAGATAGATATAAAGATAGAAGTGAACTTTTTCCAGGTTTTCAGTAACGTCGCAATCACAACCTAAATAGCCGCATTACCTCAGCCACGCCCTTTCAAGAGCCATGCTGTAAGCAAAAATTGATCCATCTGAGGCATCCGCACCGACCCCTGGGTCAGGTCCTCCCTGGCTGGCAGATGCCAAGACTGGTCTGCCTGGAGCCGCACCAGGTCTGCACACCAAGGGCACCTCAGCCAGTCCAAGGCAATGACAATAACCATTCCCCTGTGAGCCTCTATCCGCTGCACAACACAGCCTATGAGCATCCATAGGGGAAAGACGTATAGGATGCCCTTCATGGGCCATCTCTGCACCAAAGCGTCCAAGCCCTCTGACTTCCTTTCTAGTCTTCTGCTGAAAAATCGGCTCGCTTTAGCTGATGCAAACATTGCCATTAGGTCCATGATTGGCACGCCCCATCTTCTCACCATCTGCAAGACCACCTCCTGGCACAGCGTCCATTCCCTGGAGTCCTCCCGAACTCTGCTCAGGTATTCCACTGCCACATTGTCCATCCCTGCAAAGCGTGCTGCCGACAGTGCTAGATGTTCTTCTGCCCAAGTTAGCAGTGCCTTGGCCTCTTCCAACCACACTGCCTGTACCCTTCTTGTCGACCGATGTAAGCCACAGTGGTTGTGTTGTCCGAGAAGACCTGAACAGCCCTCCCCTGGAGACAAGGGTGAAAACTAACGCCAGAGTGACTGCACACATCTCTAGCCTATTTATGGACCAGACTCTTTCCTTTGGGCTCCACTGTCCCTGAACAATGTGGTCCTCGCAGCACAACATGCTCACATCAGTTGACTCTGGGACCTAGGATGGGGACTTGAGAGGCATTCTCGCCACTAGTGTCCCGGGGCACAGCCACCATCTGAATACCCTCCTGGTCTGTCTAGGAGAGTAACCTCTGGGAAAGGGGATGGCTGGTGCAACCACCGGCGTAGACAGTTGCTAGCTCAATGGTGGCTGCCATAGTTCCGAGCAGCTGCAGAAAATGACGCACCAGCTGCTGCAGCCTGTGCCCGTTGCTCCAGCAGATAAACCATTGCACTGCGCAAGTTGAAGTACGCCCCCAGATATTTGATCTCCTAGGACAACACCAAGTAGCTTTTTGACACACTGATCAACCATCCGAGACTCTGCAGGAACTCAACTACACTTGCTGTTGCCTGTTTGCTTTCCTTCTCTGACTTTGCTTGGATGAGCCAGTTGTCAAGGTAAGGATGTACCAGGACCCCCCTCTGCACAGTGCTGCCACCACCACTACGATGACCTTACATAAGAACATAAGATATGCCATACTGGGTCAGACCAAGGTCCATCAAGCCCAGTATTCTGTTTCCAACAGTGGCCAATCTAGGTCATATGTACCTAGCAGTTTCCCCAAGAGACAAATTCCACAATGCTTGTACTGGGGGTCAAGCATTGATATCTTCGGTCACTTCTTAATAATGGTTTATGGACCTTTCCTCCAGGAACTTGTCCAAACCTTTTTTAAACCCAGCTACACTAGCAGCTTTTACTACATCCTCTTAAATTCCAGAGTTTGATTACACGTTGAGTGAAAAAATATTTTCTTTTATTAGTCTTAAATAGGTTACCCTGTAGCTTCATTGCATGTCCCCTAGTCTTTTTATATTCTGACGTAAACAATCTACTTTAACCCATTCCACTCCATTCATTAATTTATAGACCTCTATCATATCTCCCCTCAGCGTCTCTTTTCCAGGTTGAAGAGCCCTAACCTTTTCAGTCTCTCTTCATAGGGGTATCCTTCCATCCCCTTTACCATTTTGGAGGCTCTTCCCTGTACCTTTTCTAATAACGCTATATCCTTTTTAAGATACAGCGACCAGAACTGCACACAATATTCAAGGTATGGTCGTACCATGGAACAATACAGAGGCATTATAAATATCCTTTGTTTTATTTTCCATGCCTTTCCTTATGATACCTAGCATTTTATTTGCTCTCTTTGCTGCCACTGCACACTGGGCGGAGGGTTTCAACATGTTATCCATGACGCCTAAATCTTTTTCCTAGGTAGTGGTTCCAATATGGAACCTTGTATCGTGTAACCTCAGTTATTCCCTTTTCCAGGTCATTTATGAATGTCAAAAAGCAGCAGACCCAGCACAGATCCCTGGGATACACTACTATTCACCTTTCTCCAATGGGAAAATTGGCCATTTAGCCCTACCCTCTGCTTTCTATCTTTTAACCAATTCCTGATCCAAAATAGTACACTGCATCCTATCCCATGACTTTTTAGTTTTGCCAAAAGCCTCTGTTGAGGGACCTTGGTCAAAGGCTTCCTGAAAGTCTAGATACACTATCAACCGACTCACCTTTGTCTACCTGTTTATTCACACCTTCAAAAACAAACATAATAGATTAGTAAGACAAGATCTTCCTTGTCTAAAGCCATGTTGGCTGTCTCCCATTAAGCCAGAACACCTTGTGTAAGAGCAAGATGAATTCGGGCGAGAACCCCTCTGGTCCCCATTTGTCTTTCCGGCCCGAGATTTGGAGAGCCTAGGAGGGTTTTGGTTTGCACCAAATGGCTCCAGCAGTGGAGGCGCAGTCAAACCCCCAAGCTCCCCTGTTGCTGAGCCCCGCCCCTCCTGAGAATGCATCAAAGTCCCTGCTGCCCCCGCAGAGACTCTGCTCCCCACCTGTTCCACTGGGGCCTCCTGCTCCTGTTCCATGGTTTTAGCCTCCTGAATACAAGTGCAGCAAAAACCAGCAACAGAAATGTACCCTCGCCAGGTTCTGCATGCCTCACACTGTGGTCTTGCTGGCATGGTCCCCCTAACACGTGGACAGACTCCACTATCCCCCAGAGCTGCCAGTGACTGGAGAATTATCCTGATTCTTCTGAGCTAGAGAACCTTCACACAATTTTTTTTTTTTTTTTTAAACTCTAAACAGACCCTGGCCGCCTAACAAAAAACAAAAATCACAGGGTTCCCCCACCTCAATCTTGGCAAGTCCTCCTCACCCCCCAGGCTCAACCAGCTAGAACAGGCCTGTTTCAAGATGGTGCATTTTCCCACTCTCCCGGAGAAGCGCTGAGAACCACACAGCTAAGTTGGAGTGCGCGGCCCGTTGAGTTCCCAGTTAAAGAAACTTCACTTACTGGCACAATGCTTCAAATCAGGGCTCGTCCACACACTACACCTACTCTTGCACTCAACCTGTTCTTCCTGGCTTTGGTGCAAAGACGGGAGTGCCCCAAATCCTGTCTGCCAGCTCCTACGGCACTCATGGCTCCTCAACTGGTCACAGGTTTGGGAGCTGCTCAACGAGATGTTTGTGCCCCCACACCTCCCCCCAAACCCCCGCAAGCCTTTCTTCATGGGGAGGAGAAAAAGGAAAGAAAAAACCTGCAGTCCTTGCCCCAAACAATTCCTGGATTCAAGGTCCAGGGTTTGTTTGTTTTTTTTATAATGTTTATTAGACTCTGATGGTTTTGTCTGCCAAAGGAAATAAAAAAAAAATTGCAAAACTAACTACTCAGCTGTCCCTAGTGAGTCCAGCCCTCTGGATCACACCTCTAGCTGCTTGGAGACAGAGCACACTGAGGCTGGTAGGGTGTGCTAGTTGCCTAAGTATACCGATATCATCAAAAGATGACATGCTCAGTCTCCAAGCTGATGGAGGAGGTTGACTACCTAATGGTGCAGGACTGGACTAGAGGACATTAAGGAAAATTACTGAACATGTGAACAGTCATGGTTTAATGGCAGGAAGCGAACACAGATTTAGCCAAGGAAAGTCATCTCCCTAATATGTCATATTTTTCAAAGGTGTGAACAAACAGGTAAAATGGTATTACTTAACTTAACAGAGGTTCTCTGTGGACAACAGGATAAGTCAGCCACACCTGGTGACATCTGACAATGCCATGGATGACGTGCTCTCCTATTGCTCAGAAAGACAAGGCCTTTCTGAGCATGTGCCCTGTAGCACCTACCCTCAGGCCTGCTCTACCTGGCTCAGTTATTCCCAAAATACATGCAAACCTCAAGTAACTGGTACAGTGAACTGCAAGTAAAAAAAAAAAAAAAAAAAATAAAAATCTGTGCATACAAAACAACCACCGTAATTTGAAGGCACAAGAAAAACCTCAATGTAAAATGTCACCAAGCTGATGCAACAGCCCCTTGTGTCAGTATAGCCAAATCAACAGATATAGCTTATACCACGTGACCCACCATCATAGGTCAAAACTCCACTTCTATATGGCATACAACAATCTGTGTTATAGTCCAGAGATCATAAACATGGCATCAGATCTCTCAGCTGTAATGCAATATACCCAATCTGGTAGATATAACAAACATGACAATAAGACAGCAAATCCCACTTAGCTATAATGTGGCTGTATTGCAGCAAGTTGTAACTTGTGGCGCTTTCCAATCAAAACTAAGCCCATCCTCCGATGCCAGGTGTTTCACCACCAGGCTGCATCAGGGAGGACGACGCCACACGCCTATGTCAAGCACACTGCGACTGCCAACACTTCTTATAATGAAACCATAAAAACACAGACCATATCTTTAAAATTCCCTGTGCCTCAACACCACAGTTAGCCAATGCCCAAATCCTGTAGAAACAAAAAAAAATTCACCCCCCAAAGTACTCATGGAGCCGCTCCTTCCACGACAGGCAACACGTCTAATTAAAAAAAAACAAGACAATCATCCGAATGCCATGCATGCGTCTTAAATAAGGCTTGGATGGCGATACTCAAATGACCACCTCCCTCGTGTTTAGGTGGACTAACTCACCCCAAGGCTCTGCCCTCAGCAAAAAAAAAATGTACACGAAGCCCAACAAGCACAAGCAATTCACAAGGAAGTGATACAATCCATTATCTAGCTCAAAAAACAAACACAAAAGCACCTACCATGTGCCATATGACCTTACTCAATGCCCCATCTTCACCAAATCTTGAATACAAAAGCTCCACGTTTATAATCACAAACCCAACCACACACTCTACTGATCATCCCCCTTCATATATAAAACAACCTAGTTAGAACATGCTAGTTTACTTAAAACAGATTCCACCCACAACTTACCATCATGCAACACCAAATCACAAAACACCTGAATAGGTGGTGGTGGAGATATCGGAGGAGAGTACTCTGTGATCCAGGTTCCATCATACTCTGCTCCTCAACCATTGTAGGTCTCGATTCAAGAGACATCCTGCTGAGTCATATTAGGGGGAAAAAAAAAGTGTAGATGGATCTTCCGCAAAAACATTTCCAAATCCAAATCGAACAAAAAAGCATCATAATTTATGCTTAGTATAAAAGGCAAGTTGGATAAGTTTATGGCAGACATTAAACGATTTAAATTAGAAAAACTGAAAGAACATGCCGATTATACTACTAGATATGCTTATCCATGGCAAAATCCTGATCGGAAAAGTAAGTTTCATTCGATTTCTCCTCGGATGATTCTGAAGGGGATATGTTGGACAGCCTCCAGAAGCCTCTTCTACATCATTTACTTCATTTTTGGACAGAGACAGAGGTCGACGAAGACACAGGGGCCAAGGCCGGTGAAAGGGAACAAGGAGTCTTCTGGTCATTGTCTATGGACACTGTCCCAACCTCTTCAGGCAGTCTAGTGGTGAACTTGTCACCTACACTTTTGACATCTATGCAGGATATGGTTTTGGGCAAGGGTTTGTCTTATACAGAGCATAAATGCTTTTTCATTCCATTTGGATTTGGAAAAGGTTTTGCGGAAGATCCATCTAAGCTTTCCCCTCCCCCCTAATATGGCTCAGCAGGACATCTTGAATCGAAACTTACAACAATGGTGAGGAGCAGAGTATGGTGGAACCTGGGTCAGAGTGCCGATTGACTGATTCCTCTACCAATTGTGTTGATCTAGTCTCCTCAGACACCGCCTCCACCACATATTCAGGTGTTACAAAATTTGGTGTTGCGCGATGTCCAATGTGTGGAACAGTCCTGTCGGAACTTTTTTTTGAATATTTTATCACGTGATGAACGCATGGCATTGTGCCAATTGAAAGACAGAGTATTACAATTAAGCCCTATTCAATGTAAACCGCCTTGATGATATGAAAGGCGGTATATAAGAAATGTTAAATAAATAAAAATAAGCAGAGGAGGAGCAGTGGTTGTTTTGGACTCTGAGTATTACCATCAGATTATGTGGTAGCTTTCTGATGCAACCACCTATCAACAATTGGGGAAAGATCAGTTGCATCAGTTAAGAGCACTGATTTGTGAATTAACACAGGAGGCGTTGAAGTTGGACAAGAAAGAATTTAAATGTCTGAATGTGTGACATGTTGTCATGTTTGTTCTATCTGCTATATCTGCCAGAATGGGTATAGAGTAGTTACTCACCTGTAACAGGTGTTCTCCAGGAGCAGCAGGAATCAGTCCTCACATATGGGTGACATCAACGTCGATGGAGCCCTTGCAGAGCATTTCCCCAGCTTTCTATAAAAGCCTTTGGGAATACCGCACGCATGCACGGTCCCCTTCCCGCCTAAAGGTGCCATCTTGCTCAGTCTGATAACAGCTAAAAAACAGCACACAAAAAGGAAAAATTGAACTATACACAACTGCAACTCCCAGGGGAGGAGGGAGGGTTGTGAGGACTGATTCCTGCTGCTCCTGGAGAACACCTGTTACAGGTGAGTAACTACTCTTTCTCCAGGACCAAGCAGGAAGTCAGTCCTCACATATGGGTGACTCCCTAGCTCTGGGCTACCAGGAACCCAGGCTGAACAAGAGAACTCCCTCTAGTCACAGCATCAAAGAAAGGCTTTTCACTGAAAGAACCTCCACCGGTCCAACGGAGGGCTGGAGGGCAGGAGTTGCCTAAACCTCAAAGAGATTCCGGAGTACTGCCTGGCCAAAAGCACTGTCCCTACGGGACTCTCTCTCCAGGCAGTAATGGGCCGCAAAAGTCTGGCTTGAGGACCAAGTTGCAGCCCTGCAGATGTCTGCCAACGGTACAGAGCGGAGATGAGCTACTGAGGCAGCCATTGCCCTGACACGATAGGCCGTGACCCGACCCTGCAAGGGAAGGTCAGCCGCCCTGTAAGCCCAGGTGATACAGTCAGCCACCCAAATGGACAAGGTACGCTTGGACACAGCTAACCCCAAATTATTAGGGTCAAAAGATATGAAGAGCTGAGTAGCCCTTCTATGCCCCTGCGTACGATCAAGGTAGAAGGATAAGGCCCTTCTACAGTGCAGGGTATGCAGGACTGCTTCAGCCTGGCTTGCATGAGGCCTAGGGAAGAATGTTGGAAGAACCACCTCCTGGTTGAGATGGAAAGAGGAGACAACCTTTGGAAGGAACTTTGGATGAGTCCTAAGGACTACCCCTGTTCCTATAGAAGCGAGTGTAAGGCTTGTCACAGACCAGGGCCTGAAGCTCACTCACTCGCCTGGCCGAGGTTAGCGCTACCAGGAAGAGAGTCTTCCAGGATTGAAGCGGAGAGGACAAGTAGCCATCGGCTCAAAAGGTGGGCGAGTCAGTTGCTGCAAGACCACATTCAACTCCCACTCAGGGGCTGGAGGACGGACAGGCGGCTTGAGCAGGAGCAAACCCCTGAGGAACCGGGACACCAAGGGGTGAACTGACACAGAGTGTCTTTCCACCAGTGAGTGGTGAGCTGCTAGAGCTGAGAGGTGGACCTGAACAGAATTGGACTTAAGTCTCTGTTTGGATAAGTGCAGCAGGTACTGAAGCACCACTGGTACAGCACAGGAGAAAGGATCTTCTGTATGCGGCTGACACCACACAGAAAACCTTTTCCATTTCAGGGCATAGGTTTTTCTAGTGGACTGCTTTCTAGAGGCCAGGACGACCTCCTCAACTTCCTGAGGGAGGCCCCAGGGAGCCAAAACTACCCTTGCAGCCTCCAGGCCATCAAATTGAGAGATTTGAGATTGGGGTGCAGAAGAGACCCCTGATCCTGAGAGAGAAGGTCGGGCTGCAACCCCAGAGGTAGTGGGGTGTCCACTGCCAGTTGAAGCAAAAGTGGGAACCAAGGCTGCCTCGGCCACCTGGGAGCTACCAGAAGGACCGAGGCCTTGTCCTGTAGAATCTTGAAGAGGGTTCGGGCCACCAGAGGCGTGGGAGGAAACGCATACAGGAGGCCCTGGGACCAGGAAATCAGAAAAGCATCCGCTGCTAGCCGCAGAGGATGCAGTTGCCTGGAGCAGAACCTGGGCAGCTGTTTGTTCAGGGGACTGGCAAACAGATCTATGGATGGAAGTCCCCATTTTAGGAAAATCTTCTGAACCACCAAGGGATGGAGCTGCCATTCGTGGGGCTGCAGAATCCTGCTCAACCTGTCTGCCAGGTAAATTTTAGCTTTTGAGGTAATTTTCCTGGCCAGGAAGATAAACAGCCTTGAGAAAGATGCTGCGCCTGAGCGCGAACAGGCAAAGGTCCTGTGCCTCCTGACAAAGGAGCCTGGACCCAGTGCCACCCTGTTTGTTCACATAAAACATGGCTACCTGATTGTCTGTTTGTACTAAGACAGACTGGTGGGTCAGGGTTTGAGAGAAAGTCTTGAGGGCTAAGCGAATAGCCCGTAGTTCCAGTAAGTTGATTTGCTGCATGGCCTCCCAGGGAGACCACAGGCCCTGGGTGCACTTGCCCAGACAGTGTGCTCCCAAAGCCCTGCAGGGAGGCATCGGTGGTCAACACCACTGTGAACCCAGGTGTCTGAAAGGGCACCCCTTTCAGTAAGTTGGGGGGATGCAGCCACCAACGTAGGGAGTGCAGGAATGGTCTGGACACCCTTATTCTGTCTGAGGCTCCCTGCCTGTGACCACTGAGGTCTGAGGCACCACTGCGCAGGCCTCATATGAAGCCTGGCATTGGGAGTCCACATGTACTGTCGAAGCCATGTGGCCGAGAAGCCTCAGGCAGAGCCTGGCGGAGACCAGTGACCTGCTGAGAAACTGGTTTGCCAAGCTTATCAGTCTTTGGGCTCTGTCCTCTGGCAAGAAAGCCTTTGCCTGCAGAGAGTCTAGCCTTGCCCCTATGAACTCCAAGTTTTGGGAGGGGAGCAAGGTGGACTTTGCGAAGTTTATGACAAACCCCAGGCGTTGAAATAGAGAAATCGTTCGGAGGGTGGCTTGCCTGGACTCCTGGCACATCTGACCCCTGATGAGCCAGTCATCCAGATAGGGGAAGACAGATACCCTGATTCCTTAAGTAGGCCGCCACCACTGCCAGGCATTTGGTAAAGACCCTGGGAGCGGAGGTGAGGCCGAAGGGCAGCATTCTGTACTGAACTCTGAGAACCGGGTATCCTCCGGAGGGGATCTACTCCGGGGCTCAGAATGCGGTGAATCCGACGGGACACACTGAGTCTTTAAGATATCGGGGGACTCCTCGTCCTCCGTCTCCCAGGCGGACTCATCCGAAGAGACCGCACGCGACCCGGCAGCACCCGCACCGACGCCGAAGGCACCGGCATCGACGCCCTCGGTCCCGACCAGGAGGTCGAGGGTGACCACGCCCAGGACGACCTCGAGCCTTCATGGTCTCGAGTATTGGTTCGGTCTCCGGGGTCGATGTCCCGGTGGTCGGGGCAGATGCACCAGCGAGGCTGGCCATCAGCACCCGCTGCTGATCCATGAAGGCAGACAGTCTGCACTCCAAGGCTGTCAGCCTGAGACCCAGCTCAGGAGACTCAGCAGCCACAGACTCGGGCCCCGGCAGCGCCGGGCCCGACGTCGGCTCCCTGGGAGAGTCCGAGGACAACAGGACTTACGTGCCCAGCAGACTCCGGCTCCACACAAGGCACTTTTGACGGCTTCTCCTGTTCCATGGGCCCAGGACGGCGGTTGGGGGTCCAAGACCTAGCCCTCGAGGAGCCAGGGACCTCCTCCGATGCCGCCCTCGCGAGCCGCTTCTTCCTCTTTCGCTCCCGCTCCGGGGACCCCTTGTCCGAGGAACCCCGACGATGCTTGGGGTCAGACTCCTGAGACGTCGAGGCCTCAGACGAGGTCCGGGCCCAGCCGGAGGCCGAATCAGAGAAAAGCCTTTCCTTTTGGTGCTGACGACTTTGCAGTGCCTTAGTGGACATTTTGCCACACGGTCCACAGATCTTAGGATCATGATCAGGACCGAGGCACCGCAGGCAGCAGTCGTGTGTGTCAGTGAGAGACAGTTTCTTGCACCGATCACACTTCTTAAAACCACTGGAAGCCATCGGGGAAAAAAGAGCCCCCGCGAGGTCAAAGGACTGGCCTTCCAGGGAAAAAGAAAAAAGGGCGCGAACGCCAGCCACGAAGGGCAAAAACAAAAAAATAAGATCGGGCTCGATACCGGTGTACCGAACCTGGCGAGAAGGGGAACCGGCGTCGAACCGGAGAAAAAACCATGAAGGAATCGCAGGAATAGCAAGAAAAAATTTAACAGTTTTCCGGGTGAACTAGGACAGACGTCCAACGGGCTCCATGGAAAAAGAGAGACTACGCAAAATGGCACCTTTAGGCAGGAAGGGGACCGCGCATGCGTGCAGTATTCCCAAAAGTTTTCATAGAAAGCTGGGGAAATGCTCCGCAAGGGCTCCATCGACGTCACCCATATGGGAGGACTGACTTCCTGCTTGGTCCTGGAGAAATTACATTACAGCTGGATAAGATCTGATGCCATGTTTATGGACTATAAGAGATTGTTGTATGCCATATAGAAGTGGAATTTTTGACCTATGACGGCGAGGTCGTGTAGTATGAGCTGTATCTGTTGATTTGGCTATGCTGACACAAGGGGCCGTGGCGTCAGCTTGGTGCCACTTCACACTGAGGTCTCTCTCCACTTTGGTGAGGATTTTTTTGTGCTTTCAAATTTCAGTTATTCCCAAGCCAATGCCTTCCTGCTGGCAGGGTGCGGGTCCTGTCTAGTTTGGTTTCTAGTGGCGCTGTCTTCATCTGTAGGGGAGGAGGGTGGGAATGTGTGGCTGACATTCTGCTGTCCATGGAAAATTTGTTACAGATAAGTAACCCCACTTTCTCCATGGACTAGCAGGATGCGTCGGCCACATCTGGTGACTCTCTAGCCGTGGACGTGAGGCCCTGCCATGCTGTGGACAGATGAAGCTGAGATGTGACCGGTAGGGTCTGCAACAGGATTTATTCCAGAACAGGAATTCCAAAGCAAGCGAAGTGTCAGCATCACAATGAAACAATGTGAGAAATATCATGAGCATGTGAGTAGTTAAATGTTGGTAAATTAAAGTGTGAACGAGAGCATGGCGAGCCCACACCATCAGATTCATAACTGACAACAGAACCATAATCATCAACAGCAGCATAAGAGTAATGGCTGCTGTCTGGCAGTAGCAGTCAAGTTCAGCAGGGCATCACACACTGTCTCTGGCCTTGTCCTCGTGCTCAGGATATTGTGGTTGAATGAGATGTGGGCCAGGACGAGCCAGTCCAGGCAGTAATGCCTCTGGGATGTATGTGTGGATATCCATGTCACTGGCTTGCAGATGTGAATAGGTACTGCGTGGAGGCTCGCCAACATGGTCGCGATGGCGCATAGCTGTTACACCTGGGGAGACGATGGGGGATTGGCACCTGCCTGGGAGTAGCAAAAGGCAATGCAAGCGGAAATCCATTGGGAGAGAGTCCTCTATGACTGGGCACCCTGGCTTTGTCGGGTAGAAGGAGGTGAAGAACTGGGGCCCTCTGCAGGTCCCCTTGGTTACATAAGAACATAAGATATGCCATACTGGGTCAGACCAAGGTCCATCAAGCCCAGTATCCTGTTTCCAACAGTGGCCAATCTAGGTCATAAGTACCTAGCACAGTCTCCCCAAAAGAGACAGGTTCTTTCAAGGTAGGTGCACAGCCCACACACAGTCCAAGGTGTGTAGTCTGCGTAGCATGGCACTCCAGGTAGAGGATGGTGTAAAGTAGGTGTGCCACTAAGGATGGGCGTTAACTGATCTTTCTGGCTGACATGATGGTGATGAGAAACAGGGTCTTCCATGTGAGGTATTTGAGGGGTGCATCCTCCAAAGGTTCGAAGGAGCCCCTCATGAGTTGTTGTAAGGCCATGGACAAATCCCAAGGAGGAACTGGTTTCTGTACCAATGGTCACGGTTGGCTAGACCTCACGATGAGCAGGTGCACAGAGAGGGGAAGATTGTCGATGTGGTTGTGGAAGGCCGCAATAGTCAATAGGTGTACTTTGATGGAGGTGGTCTGTAGCCCTGTTTGGACGAGGCCGGTGATGTATTGGCAGATGTGCAGGGGACAGGGGATCCATGCCTGCCTTCGCACACCAGTTGTCAAATAGTTTCCACTTCAGTACATACGAGTGCCGTGTGGAATGTCTCGAAGTGCTGAACCTCTGTGGTTAGGCTCAGGGCAGACAGTCTTGACCTTTCAATCTCCAGGCAGTCAGTGCAAGGGTGGCCAGGTTGGGGTGGAATATCTTCCCTCTGTCCTGGGTGATAAGCTCCGACCGCAGAGGCAAGCAAACTGGAGGTTCCTTGACCAGGCAGCAAAGGTAGGGGAACCATATCTGTCTCAGCCAGTGGGGGGCGATGAGGATGATGGTCACCAGGCCCTGAAGGTTTTCTCATCACTCTGGAGATGAGCGGAGTAGGGGCTTATGCATAGAGGAGATGGTAATCCCCTCAGTGGAGGTTAAATGCATCTGCTGCTGTGCATTGGTTAGACGGCTGCCTGAAGCAGGACGACCGGAACTGTGTTGGATAGGTGGGTGACCACTTGTGTCGCTGTAGCTAGCAGCTCGGTTTGTCTGCCAGGTGGTTGTCCTTGCTGGGCAGATAGGCTGCTAGGAGATGGCAGTGTCGCTGAGAGCTAGGTCCCATATCCAAAGGGCCTCCCTGCAGAGGGATAGGGACCCTATGCCCCCTTGCTTGTTGATGCAGAACATGGCGATCTGGTTGTTTGTCTGGATCAGCAATGTCCTGAGGATCTGTTCTGAGAAGGCTTGGAGGGCATAACTGATCATCTGTACTTCCAGGTGGTTGATGTGGCTTTGACCGCATACCTTGGGTGTGGAGGTGGGCTCCCCAGCCAAGTTTGGAGGCATCAGTGGTGAGGACTATATCATTCCAGGGTGTCCAGAAGGATTTGTCTTGGGTGAGGTGTTCTTGGAACCACCATCAGTTGAGGGAGTCCCAGACCTTCTGGTCGATGGAAATCTCATGGGACATGGGTTGGGATAGATGGTTCCAGTGCCATCTTAGGTGCCACTGCATGTCGAACCTGGCGTGGGGAAGGACTTGGGTTGTGGCAGCCATGTGGCCCAGGAATCACTGCAGCATCTGAGCAGAGAAGTCGCTAGCGGTGGAGACAGAGTCCACAAGGGCTATGATGTTGTCTGTCCTCTATCCCAGGAGACCTTTCGTTTGCAGTGTGTAAAAGGGAGGCCCCGATGAATTCCAAGGTCTGTGTCTGTTGAAGACAAGACTTACCACGGTTGATCAGAAATCCCAGGGTAGATAGCAGGGAGACCGTGTCCTGAGTTGCTTTCTGTGTCTGGGCCCTGGAAGGGGCAGTTATGATCCAGTTGTCCAGGTAGGGGAAGACAGATCCTGGATCTCCTGAGGTGGGACGTCACCACTGCCATACATTTGGTAAAGACCCTGGGGGCCAGGGAGAGGCCAAAGGGAAGAACTTGATACTGAAAGTGTTGGTTGAGGATGCAGAAGCATAGGAATTGTCTGTGCGCTGGATGGATAGGGATGTGTGCATAGACATCCCGCAGGTCCAGCGAGGCTGGCCAGTGGTGGGATGGAGGAGAGACACATCCTGTATCCAGTGTTGATGATCTGTATGATCCATTTGTCTGTGGCAATGCTCGCCCAAGCCTCCTTGAAGGAAAAAAGGTGGCCGCTGACTAGCAGGGTCCTGAAGGCTGCAGTGTCAAAAGGAGGGGGTGCTCTTCCCAGATGGTGCAGTAGACTGCTTCTGTTGTCTGCGGTCTTTCTAGCAAGGCTTTTGGTAGGACTGTAGTGTTGGTGCTTGGAACAATGCAGCTGCCACTTGCGATATGGCTGGTAGCGCTTGGATGAGGAGTAGGATTTCTGCTGGTATGATCCTTGTGACTTGACAGCTGGTAGTCTGATCCAGGCCATCAGAGGCCAGGGTTTGGAGGGTGGTGTAGTGGTCCTTCATATCATTTACTATCTGACCTTTTCACCAGAAAGGTTGTCGCCCATGCAGAGGGTTCCACCAGTTTTTCGTGGGTCCTCGTGCAGCCCTGATGCATGGAGACAGGCCCAGCATCAGGAGATGGCTGTGGCAGCTGCCCTGGCTGCCAAATCAAAAGCATCAAAGGTTGAATGGATCAACTGTTTCACACATTCCCCCAGGTCTGGTAAAGACGGCTGGATGGTGGCCTTTGAGTCTAAGGCATTGGCCACACTCTTGAGGGTGTCCAGTCTTGAGTCCAGATACAGTACCTGTTGGAATTGGTGGGATGCTACTTTGGCACTCAGCATCGCAGCTTGGTAGGTGTCGTCCCCCCCCCCCCCCCGAGCCATCCAAGAGCTTGTGGCCTTTGCCAGGAGGAGCATTAAGTGTGGGCGAGAGCTCTGTCTGTTTCACCACAATGGACTGGTGAGGCAGCTGGGATTTGTCAAAGCTAGGGGTGGGCTATATCTGATACGTTGCCTGGAGTCTGTGTGATGCAGCTGGTCCAGAAGCGGGCATCTACCAGATCTGAGTAAGGCTGTCCAGGAGCAGTCTATGATTTGGGATAGAGAGAATGGATCTGGGTGCATCAAGGTATTTCAGCAAGCAGAGTACCTCATTCCTGGAGTACAGCATGTCCAGAGAGGGGGAGGGGGAGAAGACAGTAACAGGTGGTTGGGTGAGCTTCTGGAGGAACTTCAGATACGTCAGGTCCTCTGGTCCTGCAGTAGCTGTTTGACAGCATTGCACTAGCCACTAACTCTCCTTCGCTACCCTGAGGAGTTCTGTAGAAAAACCTCTGGGAGTCTGTTCTCAGTGGCGAGGGTGTTCTTGGTGGCAGCACAGGAGCCACCGGTAGAGTGGAGCTGGTCTGTGATTGGGGTGTCCATCTAGCACTGTGCAGTCTGCAGCTTCCACTTCCTTTCTGGGCCAGTAGACTAGACAGGAGGTGCGCAGTGGGGCTGTCTGGTTCTCCCACGGTGTGCTGCTCTGCATGTGACTGCTCCTCTCAGAGCTGCTGTAGCATAGTTTGGGGGGGGGGGATTCTAGGGAGCAGGATCTTGAGCTCCTTGAAGATCTGCATTGTACTCTGGGGATATGTCAGCATTTGCGGGCCCTCTCAGCATGTCTATAGCAATTGTTGGTGCAGTTTCTCGAGGGGGAATACTCTCAGTGCAGATGTCAGCACGGTGGGGAGGGCTTCCCCCATCACGAGGCAATGACTTGCACCATCCTTTTGCCATCCAATCGTATCGATGGGCAGTAGAGCTTCTGGCGGCATGGCTTTCCCTGTTCTGATGGACGTCTTGACATCTTGCAGGAGGGTGCTGGGGCTGTCACGGAGGAGGGAGGCGGAGTGGAATCAGTGATTTTGGAGGCTGCCACCGTTCGCTACCAGGGTGCTGACGATGTCGCGCTTGGGAGGGGTCTTCTGTGGCACCTCCCGAGCCACAAAGGCCTAGGGTCGGAGTTCTGGTGGCAGCCATATTGCCAGCAGCCATATTGCTCCTTGCCTCATTACCCCAGTTCTCTGGGCATTTTTCTCTCTGCCAGACGCTTGGAAGATGAGCCAACCTGGGATCTCTCTGGCTCCTTCAGGCTAAAGGAGCACCGAGCCCTGGAGAAAATACAGGCACAGTAGGGGCAGTCCTCCACATGATGGGCTTTCCCCAGGCAGCGTAGGCACAGATTGTGAGAGTCCTCAGAGTATATTTTCCAGGCATACTCTGGGCATTTAAAGCCAGGTTTGTTGGTCTTTCCTCTTTTCTTTTTGCATGTTTGCTTCTTCTTAGGTAGTATGAATGGTTGGAGAGCTGATGTTCTGTCCTTTGGCTGGGCGGAAGAAAAAACTCTGCCAGGTAGGGGTGGGCCTAGGGATAGAGGCTACAGGGCACATATGCTCAGAAAGGCCTTGCCTTTCTAAGCTATAGGAGAGCACTCCATATATGGTGCCATCAGGTGATGTCACCAGGTGTGGCTGATGCATCCTGCTAGTCCCTGGAGAAATGAAAGTGAGCCAGTTGAAGTAGTGTTATCTGGATTTTCAGAAAGTCTTTGCTAAGGTCCCTCATGAGAGACTCTTGGGGAAATAAACTCATGGACTAAGGACTGGTTAAAAGACAGAACACAGTAGGAGCTAAATGGACAATTTTTTCAATGGGGAAAAGCAAAGAGTGGAGTACCCCAGGGATCTGTGCTAGGCCCGCTGCTTTTTAACATCTTTATAAATGACCTGGAAATGGGAACAAGTGAGGTGATTAAATTTGCAAATAATACAAAATTATTCACAGCTGTTGAAAACACAAGAGGATGGCGAAAAATTGCAAGAGGACCTTGAAAAATTGGGGAGATTAGACATTCAAATGAAAGATGAAATTTAATGTGGACAAGTGCAAATTTATGTACTTAGGGAAGAACAATTCAACCCAAACTATAGCTATACAGTGCAAGGTTCCACATTAGGAATCGCCACTCAGGAAAAGGATCAGAGCATCATCGTGGATAGATGTTGAAACCTTCTGCAGAGCTACCAGCTACGGCCAAGAAAGAAAATAGAATGCTAGGAATCATAAGAAAAAGCATACAAAATTAAAACAAAATATATTATAATGCCTCTATCGCTTTGTAGCACGACTGCACCTTGAATACTGTGTGCTATTCTGGTCACCATATCTTAAAAAAATATAGCAGAATCTGAAAAGGTACAGAGAAGAGCAACTAAAATGGTAAAGGAGATGGAAGGATATTCCTATGAAGAAAGGCTTAAAAGGATAGGTCTTTTCAACTTGGAAGAGAGTGCTAAGGGGACATACCATGGGGGTCTACAAAATGAATGGAGTGGAATGGGTAAACATAGATCTGTTTACTCCTTCAAAAAGCAGAAAGACTAGGGGACATGCAACAAAGCTACAATGTGGCACATTTAAGATTAATTGGAAAAATTATTTTTAAACTCAGTGCGTAATAAAAACTGGAATTCACTACCAAAGGAAGTAGTAAAGCATAGTTACACACCTGTAACAGGTGTTTTCCAGGGACAGCAGGAATCAGTCCTCACATATGGGTGACATCAATGGAACCCTGCAGAAGCATCACCCCAGCTTTCAAAGAAAGCCTTTGGGAGATGCTACCGCACATGCGTGGCTCCCTTTCCGTCAAGGGTGCCATCTTAGTCAGATGACATAGCTAGAGCTGACAAAAGATGGTAAAAAAAAAATATACAGCAACTCCAAGGGGAGGATGGAGGGCTGTGAAGACAGATTCATGCTGTACCTGGAGAACACCTGTTACAGGTGAGTAACTACACTTTTTCCAGGAACAAGCAGGAAGTCAGTCCTCACATATGGGACTCCCTAGCTACAGGCTACCAAGGACCTGTAAAAAGACAGGCCAGCTGTGAGCAGCCGCAAGCAAATCTGAGGAAATATTCTAAGGACCCCAGTGTCCAGGGAGGACCATGGCTCCGCTCGCCATCTCAGACAAACTCGAGGAAGGAGGTATCCTCGGGTGGGGACCGGCACCTTGAAGTCTGCGGAGACAGGTCCAAGGGGAGATCCAGATGAGCAGAGTCTCTAGTAATGTCTCTACATCAGACTCCCAATCTAAGCAGTCCAAGGAAGACTTGAGGCCTGATGGCTCCAAGGAAGGAGTTTGTTCCAGCCTTTGGTGTCTTGAGGCCAGGAGCGAGATCAAGACCTTCACTGAGGATCTTCACACTGTGTCTGGCTCTTGGGGATCTTTTCGGCAGCCCAGGGAGTCCTCTGCATCGAGGTCCCTGTGGTCTCAGCACGAGTTCCAGCAGGGCCGGGCATTGATGCCTGTTGGGAGGTGACGAATGCAGAAAACACTGCATTCCAGTGCCAGCATTTGGGTTTCCCACTTGGGAGTGAAGGCCTGTGACACTGATGCTGGGGTCACCAGGTCGTGTGTAGAGGAGAGGGGGTCCTCATCTGGATGGCCCTCGGGAGACCAGGCTCTGTCAGAGGCCACAGTATCAGTCCTGGGTACCTTTTGTGGCCACTCCCGCTCCTTGGGGGCTTTATGCAACTCTGTGGGTTGCAGGGCCTTTGGACACAAGGCTACCAGGGATACTGGAGTTGACTCTGCCTTGTGAAAGATGCTGTCCTGCTTCTGCCGACGGCTCTAGATGGCCTTGACTAATATCTTTTTACACATGGAGCACTCCTCTGGGTCATAGTCGGTGCCCAGACACCAGAGTTGTGTGTGTCGGTGAGGGACATGTTCTTGGAGCACTGATCACATTTTTTGAAACCAGTGGCTATTAGGGCAAAAAAGACCCCAGCGAGGTCAAAGACCCTTGACGTAGCTAGCAGCTGAAAAAGGCACGAAAGTGCTAAGATGGAAAAGAGCCTAAAAATAAGGTCTCGAGTGGCGGTACAGGAACTGGTACTAGCTAGAAAATGCACAAAAATTCATGAAAGATCAACTTTTCTCCCGAGGGACAAGATGAACGTCTGTACGACTCCGCAGAAAAAGGGAAACTGGCACCCTCGGGTGGAAAGGGGACCACGCATGCGTGGTGGCATCTCCCAAAGGCTTTCTTTGAAAGTTGGGGAGATGCTTCTGCGAGGGCTCTGTTGGTGTCGACGTCAACCATATGTGAGGACAGACTTCCTGTTTATTCCTGGAGAAGTGTATCATTGCGTCAGACTTGTTCTGGTTAGATTCTGGCAGGATAAAGGGAGTGCCACCTATGGCAGATATGCAGAAAAAGCTGGACTGGATTTATAGTATGTCAAAGGCAACAACCAGCTGGCGCTGTAATTCCAGCCGTTTCCAGGAGCAATAGAGGATATATAAGCAATAAATCTTTCCAGATGCAGTTGGCCTTCTGTCCAACCCCATAACAAGGCTTCACTGACCAGCCAGCTAGTAAAATGGTATAATAACTGATGCAAAGGGTGATATTGATCCGGTAGCCTGAGTAGATGAAGGCCTGAGGCCAGTTGTCAGGAGGGAGGAGTAAGGAGAGGATCTCTAAATGGAAGGGATGACTAAGGGAGACCGGTTTGATTAGGTTCTTGCTTATCTGTGCTCTGTCTAGTGATAAGCTGGAAAAGGGGTTCCCGGATAATAAAGTAGGTAGGGTGTGGAGGGAGTGGGTGGGAGGACTGTGAGGGGTGCATTGCAGATAGTATGTTGTGTTCTGTTTGCAACATGGTGTTCCTTTCCACAATAAAAATTTTCAATCAAAAAAAAGTCTGGACAAGTTCCTGGACATAATGTCCATAAACCATTGTTAAAATGGACTTGGGGAAATCTACTGCTTAACCCTGGGATAAGCAGCATGGAATCTTGTACCTGTTGGGATCCTGCTAGGGATTTGTAACCTAGATTGACCACTGCTTGAAACAAGAAACTTGGCTTGATGGACCATTGGTCTGACCCAGTATGGCAAATCTTACGTTTTTGTAAGCCCTCTGCCTGTGGATCCTTCCTGTGGTTGGAAAGTTGGTCTTGAAGGACTAGAAAAAGGGACTGTTACTTCTGGAGAGAGATCTACAACTGAGTATATACGTCTGGTAATTTTCTAAAAGGAATTCTTTGTATTAAAGCTAATTAATCTGTGAACCCACTATTTTTGTTAAATCAGTCAGGACCTAGTAGCAGCAGTTTAAGTTTAAATTTAAAACAGAGGAGAACTTTCTGGTTACATTTCATACCCAGCAGAGAGCTTGTAGTTTAAATTTAATAGTCACTCAGGGCCTAGCATCAGCAAAGTACTTTTAGCTTAAATTTAAAACACAGAAGAGAGCTTTCTGGTTAAATTTAGAACCCAGCAGAGAGCTTGTAGTTTAAATTTCATAAGTTAGAGCCTAGCAGCAGCTAAGAGCTATAATTTAAATCAAATCAGAATATAGCTTACCTCAGCAGCACAAGACAGGGTACTGTGTAGCAGCCCTCTTTTAATAAGAGTTATTTCCCTCCCTCCCCTGGGATAATCGTAGCTTTATAGGTACTTACACATCTTACAAGACAGGAGGTGCTCTCAGGTGAAGCTCATTACCCAAATCAGTCATACACTAAGTACCTGAGATTAGTTAAGCTTCAGGTGAACAAGGTATATTACACGTATTAGGTACAGTTTTATTAGTATAAATATCCATAGCAACCCTTAGTAAGTAAAGAACTTAGATCTAAACACAAACTTAAAACTAAGATACAGACAGCAGTCCAGCAGCGGGATGGGGGCTTTCCAGTCTTTTGCATTAAGTGTCACGTGTATGATTTTCTCCCAGTTGGTGAGAGGTCTTACGTGTGCACTAGGTGCAAGGAGGAGCTCTTTGCTCTCAGGGAACGAGTCCGTTCTCTAGAGGCTAAAGTAGCAGACTTGGAAAGCATAAGACAGACAGAGAGGTACATAGACGAGACCTACAGGGATATAGTCCTGAAGTCCCACCTTCAGTCTGGCAGCATCCCTGTTGCCATGGAGGAGAGAGATCACGTGACAGGAGAGCATCACCCTGGTGTGGCAGGAAGTGATCCTGTAACTAGGACCTGTCCTCCAGGTGATGTAAAACCCTCTCGCACCGAGGAAGTTTCTCCAGGGCCATGTGCCCATGAGGGAAGGGTTAGGACAGCCGTTATAGTTGGCGATTCGATCATTAGGCATGTAGATAGCTGGGTGGCTGGTGGACGTGAAGATTGCCTGGTAACATGCCTGCCTGGTGCAAAGGTAGCGGACCTCACACGCCACCTAGATAAGGTCTTAGATAGTGCTGGGGAGGAGTCTGCTGTCTTGGTACATGTCGGTAACCAATGACATAGGAAAATGTGGTAGGGAGTTTCTGGAGGCTAAATTTAGGCTTTTAGGTAGGAAGTTGAAATCCAGAACTTCCAGGGTAGCATTCTCTGAAATACTTCCTGTTCCATGTGCAGGACCCAAAAGGCAGGCAGAGCTCCGGAGTCTCAATGCGTGGATGAGATAATGGTGCAGAGATGAGAATTTTGGATTTGTTAGGAACTGGGGAACATTTTGGGGAAAGGAGGGGCTCTTCCGAAGGGATGGGCTTCACCTTAACCGGGATGGAACCAGGCTGCTGGCATTAACCTTTAAAAAGGAGATAGAGCAGCTTTTAAACTAGATATTAGGGGAAAGCCGACAGTCGCCCAAGAGCGGATGGTTCGGAAGAATGTATCTTTGAAGGATACTACCAAAAGCAGAGAGGTTCCACAAAAGAGTAAAGTAGCCCAAATGCGCTCAAGTATGGAGCAGACAAAGCTTAAAGATCCTAAATTACCCATGTCTAACAATAGCCAAATTAATATGAATAAAATACATTCTCTAAAATGCTTGTATGCAAATGCTAGAAGTCTAAAAAATAAGATGGGAGAGTTAGAATATATAGCACTAAATGAAAAGTTAGATATGATTGGAATATCAGAGACATGGTGGAAGGAGGACAACCAGTGGGACACTGTGATACCTGGGTACAAACTATATCGTAATGATAGAGCTGATCAAATTGGTGGAGGGGTTGCTCTCTATGTTAGAGAGGGCATTGAGTCAGAAAGGATTAAAGTTTTGCAGGAAACAAAATCTGCTGTAGAATCTATATGGATTGAAATTCCATGTAAAAGGGGGAAGGCAATGGCAGTGGGGGTGTACTATTGAGCGCCTGGCCAGAATGACCAAATGGGATGATGAAATGCTCAAAGAAATCAAGGAAGCTAACAAACGTTACAGCACAGTAATAATGGGTGATTTCAACTACCCCGTTATCAACTGGGTCAGTGTCACGGCAGGACATGCTAGGGAGATAAAGTTCATAGATGAAATAAATGACTGCTTCTTGGAGCAGCTGGTCCATAAACTGACCAGAGGGGAAGCCATATTAGACCTAATCCTTAGTGGAACACCAGATCTAGTGCGAGAGATAAGGTTGTTGGGGCCACTTGGCAATAGTGATCATAGCATGATCGCCTTTGATTTAATTAGTGGAGGAAGGATAGTAAGGAAATCCACAGTACTACCTTTTAACTTTCGAAAGGGAGACTATGATAAAATGAGGAAAACAGTTAAGAAAAAACTAAAAGGAGCAGTTGCAAAGGTTAAAGACGTACATCAGGCTTGGCTTGTATGCAAATGCTAGAAGTCTAAAAAATAAGATGGGAGAATTAGATATGATTGGTATTCTCAGAGACATGGTGGAAGGAGGACAACCAGTGGGACACTGATACCTGGGTACAAACTGTATCGTAATGATAGAACTGATCAAATTGGTGGAGGGGTTTCGCTCTGTCAGAGAGAGCATTGAGTCACAAAGGATTAAAGATTTGCAGGAAACAAAATTTGCTGTATCATCTCTATGGATTGAAATTCCATGTAAAAAGAGGAAGGAGATGGCAGTGGGGTTGTACTATTGACCACTTGGCCAGCATGAACAAATGGGTGATGCAATGCTCAAAGAAATCAGGGAAGCTAACAAAAGTTACAGAACAGTAATAATGGGTGATTTAAATTACCCCGGTATTGACTGGGTCAGTGTTACGGCAGGACATGCTAGGGAGATAAAGTTTTTAGATGAAATAAATGACTGCTTCTTGGAGCAGCTGGTTCATGAACCGACCAGAGGGGAAGCCATTTTGGAGTTAGCCCTTAGTGGAACACCAGATCTGATGCAAGAGATAAGGATGTTGGGGACACTTGGCAATAGTGATCATAGCATGATTGTGTTTGATTTAATTAATGGAGGGATGGTAAGGAAATCCACAGTACTACCTTTTAACTTTTAAAAAGGAGACTATGATAAAATGAGGTAAATAATTAAGAAAAAACAAAAAGGAGCAGTTGCAAAGGTTAAAGACTTACATTAAGCTTGGGTGTTTAAAAATACTATCTTGGAAGCCCAGACCAGCTGTATTCCACGCTTTAAGAAAAGTGGAAGGAAGTCCAAAAAACTGCCAGCATGGTTTAAAGGTGAGGTCAGAGAGGCTGTTGCCAAAAAAGCATCTTTCAGGAAATGGAAAAAAAGAGCCAAACGACGAAACCTGGAAACAGCACAAGCACTGGCAAGTCAAATGCAAGGCATTGATAAGGCAGGCAAAGGGAGAATTTGAGAAGCTTGCTGCGGAAGCAAAAACGCGAAGTAAAGACCTTTTCAAGTACATTCGTAGCAAAAAACCTGTGAGAGAGTCAGTTGGTCCATTAGATGACAAAGGGGTTAAAGGAGCACTAAGAGGCGACAAGGCGATAGCGGAGAGACTGAATGAATTCTTTGCTTCAGTCTTTACTGAGGAAGATGTAGGGATGTTACCCATGACTGAAGTGGTATTTAAAGGTGTGGAAGAATTGAAGGAAATATCGATACATCGGGAAGATGTATTACAACTTTTAGATAAACTGAAGAGTAGCAAATCACCTGGGCAGGATGGTATACATCCAAGGGTGTTGGAAGAACTGAAATACGAGATTGCAGACCTGCTATTAGTAATCTGTGAACTATCATTAAAATCATCTCTAATACCTGAAGATTGGAGGATCGCTAATGTAACACCAATTTTTAAAAAAGATTCCAGGGGTGATCCGGGAAAATACAGACCGGTGAGCCTGACATCAGTACCGGGAAAAATGGTAGAAATCATCATAAAGAATAAAATTACTCAGCATGTAGATAGTCATGACCTAATGGGACACACCACAAAAATCGTTGGCCGTATCTATGAGAACGAGCTCAATCACAAAACTCAGAAAAAAACGTTCTCTTTTACCATCTATAAGGATAAGGAACACCACACGAGGTCTCAGTAAAAAATAGCACTGCTCATTGAAGACTCACGTCCAAAATGTAGCTTAGTGCTGTATCACATCAGTGACCTCAAACTTATTTTATTTATTTATTTATTACAATTTCTTATATACCGCGCTATTCGGTATCAGCGCGGTTTACATCGTAACATAACGACCATAACAAGCTGTCTGGTTTTACATCGAACAGGAATGCAAACTTGGATAACAGGGGTTAACTATATACAATGAGATATTTACACAGAACAAGGTTAGGTGAAAATCACTTATCTGTAAAACACTCTGCCAGTCGTATCTTTCACAAAAAATGTTAGCTCAAGAAAAAATACTTATTGTATACGACCAGTCAGCTGCATAAATAGTGTTTTCAACTTAATTCAACCTGATTCCATGTGCAATAGTTCAATCGATCCCGACATACACCACCGATACCATCAAGACGTTTCACAGCAATGTTTCCTCAGGGAATCATCGATTGCCGAAACACACTACAAATAAAAAATAAATAAAAACCAAATAACTCCTATCCCTACTATGTTAAAAACATCCTCCAGAAACTCAATCACAGACCATCAAAACCTTACCTTTAACTTCAATCTGATGCAGCCCGCATAAGCCCAAAACATGGCCACTCACTGTTCCCACTTTCAAAAGAACTGCACCACTGCCACGGGGGATCCAAAAAACGCCGCGCATGCGGATCCCGTACCCACAATCCAAACCTGAAAGCACCCCAGACGTCACTACCGACGTCACCTAAACCAATAAGGAAAATCCGTGTAGGTATGTCAAGCCGTCACTATCGAACAACCAATAACTAGCACCGAACTTTAACACTTTGTAACATAATAACCACTGCTACTAAAGCCCACCCTAAACTTCCATCTTACATACACGCTGACCACTCTATACAGCTATTCAAGCCCCCAGGGACCACAGTATGCAAACGATATATATAACGCTGTTCCAACAAAATCAATTCTTGATCAATGGTTCTACCACCTATTCCTTTAACCACATGATCAATACAGAAACACTGCAATTGGTTAAAAGAGTGACCAAACTGCACACAATGCGAAACTATCGGGGCTTCCATAACCTTAAGCTTCAGCCAGCTGCGGTGTTCCCTCATACGCACACGAAACGGGTGCATGGTTTTCCCAATATATCCCAACCCGCACGGACACAAAATCACATATACTACACAAGAGGAACTGCAAGTGGTGTGGTGCCGAAACCGGACAACCACCCCTTGATACACAAACTCCCCCGTAACCTGAGTAAGACTACAAATGTCACATTCTCCACAGCTAAAATGGCCAGGCTCCTCCCCAGTTCGAAACTCCGAGGAACTGGATGGCAATACTGCAGGGCTAACCCATTCCTTAAGACTGCGACCCCTCTGCCAAACTTGTGTAGTATATGTGATTTTGTGTCCGTGCGGGTTGGGATATATTGGGAAAACCATGCGCCCGTTTCGTGTGCGTATGAGGGAACACCGCAGCCGGCTGAAGCATAAGGTTATGGAAGCCCCGATAGTTTTGCATTGTGTGAAGTTTGGTCACTCTTTTAACCAATTGCGGTGTTTCTGTATTGATCATGTGGTTAAAGGAATAGGTGGTAGAACCATTGATCAAGAATTGATTTTGTTGGAACAGCGTTATATATATCGTTTGCATACTGTGGTCCCTGGGGGCTTGAATAGTTGTATAGAGTGGTCAGCGTGTATGTAAGATGGAAGTTTAGGGTGGGCTTTAGTAGCAGTGGTTATGTTCCAAAGTGTTACGGTTCGGTGCCGGTTATTGGTTGTTCGATAGTGACGGCTTGACGTACCTGCACGGATTTTCCTTATTGGTTTAGGTGACGTCGGTGGTGACGTCTGGGGTGCTTTAAAGTTTGGATTGTGGGTACGGGATCCGCATGTGCGGCATTTTTTGGATCCCCCGTGGCAGTGGTGCAGTTCTTTTGAAAGTGGGAACAGTGAGTGGCCACGTTTTGGGCTTACGCGGGCTGCATCAGATTGAAGTTAAAGGTAAGGTTTTGATGGTCTGTGATTGAGTTTCTGGAGGGTGTTTTTAACATAGTAGGGATAGGAGTTATTTGTTTTTTTTTATTTTTTATTTGTAGTGTTTCGGCAATCGATGATCCCCTGAGGAAACATTGCTGTGAAACGTCTTGATGGTACCGGTGGTGTACGTCGGGATCGATTGAACTATTGCACATGGAATCAAGTTGAAAACATTATTTATGCAGCTGACTGGTCGTATACAGTAAGTATTTTTTCTTGAGCTAACATTTTTTGTGAAAGATACGACTGGCAGAGTGTTTTACAGATAAGTTTGAGGTCACTGATGTGATACAGCACTAAGCTACATTTTGGACGTGAGTCTTCAATGAGCAGTGCTATTTTTTACTGAGACCTCGTGTGGTGTTCCTTATCCTTATAGATGGTAAAAGAGAACGTTTTTTTCTGAGTTTTGTGAATGACCTAATGGGAGACAGCCAACATGGCTTTAGACAAGGAAGATCTTGTCTTACTAATCTGTTAGGTTTTTTTGAAGGAGTGAATAATCAGGTGGACAAAGGTGAGTCGGTTGATATTGTGTATCTGGACTTTCAGAAAGCCTTTGACAAGGTCCCTCATGAAAGACTTTTGGCAAAACTAAAGAGTCATGGGATAGGAGGCAGTGTACTATTGTGGATCAGGAACTGGTTAAAAGATAGAAAGCAGAGGGTAGGGCTAAATGGCCAATTTTCCCAATGGAGAAAGGTGAATAGTGGTGTACCCCAGGGATCTGTGCTGGGTCCGCTGCTTTTTGACATATTCATAAATGACCTGGAAAGTGGAATAACGAGTGAGGTTATCAAATTTGCAGATGACACAAAACTATTTAAAGTTGTTAAAACCCAAGAGGACTGTGGAAAATTGCAAGAGGATCTTGATAAATTGGAAGACTGGGCATCAAAATCGCAGATGAAATTTAATGTGGACAAGTGCAAGGTTATGCACCTGGGGAAGAACAACCCAAACTATGGTTACACGATGCAAGGTTCCACATTAGGAACCACCACCCAGGAAAAAGATTTAGGCGTCATTGTGGATACCATGTTAAAACCCTCGGCCCAGTGTGCAGCGGCGGCCAAGAAAGCAAATAGAATGCTAGGTATGATAAGGAAAGGAATGGAAAATAAAACAAGATATTATAATGCCTCTATATCGTTCCATGGTGAGACTGCACCTTGAATATTGTGTGCAATTCTGGTCGCCATATCTTAAAAAGGATATAGCGATTTTAGAAAAGGTTCAGAGAAGAGCCACCAAAATGGTAAAGGGGATGGAAGGATACTCCTATGAAGAAAGGCTAAAAAGGTTAGGGCTCTTTAACCTGGAAAAGAGATGGCTGAGGGGAGATATGATAGAAGTCTATAAATTAATGAACGTAGTGGAACGGGTAAATGTAGATCGATTGTTTACCTTATCAGAATATAGAAAGACTAGGGGACATGCAATGAAGCTACAGGGTAAACTATTTAAGACTAATAAAAGAAAATATTTTTTCACTCAACGTGTAATCAAACTCTGGAATTTGTTACCAGAGGATGTAGTAAAGGCTGTTAATGTAGCTGGGTTTAAAAAAAGGTTTGGACAAGTTCCTGGAGAAATGGTCCATAAACCATTATTAAGAAGGGACCCAGGATATCAATGCTTGAACCAATACAAGCATTGTGGAACCTGTGTCCCTTGGGGAAACCGCTAGGTACGTATGACCTAGATTGGCCACTGTTGGAAACAGAATACTGGGCTTGATGGACCTTGGTCTGACCCAGTATGGCATATCTTATGTTCTTAAAGTTAAAAAGTAGTTTTTCACCTTGGCATTCCCACAGATGGCCATCAGATCAAATAATGGCAGGCCCCACCTCTGCTCAATTAAGTTGAACACGTGAAGGCTTAACTCCCACTTGCTGGGAGCCAGTGTTCCAACTCAAGACGTTGGCCTGCATGTCAACATCTACAGGAGGTGCTACCAACTGAGCCACCAAATGGCGCTTTGCTCAAGTCAGAGGTCTGCCATATCTCTGGCCACTGCAGTACTGTGAGTGCTGCCTCGCTTGTTATGTATATCACTACTGTGGTGTTGTCAAAGAACGCTAACTGCTCTGTTCTCCAGGAGAGATCAAAACTGCTCCAGAGCCAGGCAGATATTCCTGGCCTCTAGCCTGTTGATTGACCAGGAGACTTCCTAAAGGCTCACTACTCCTGAACACTGACCCAGACAGAATGTGCTCCCCAGCCCAGCAGGCTGACATCCTTGGTGACTATCACTCAATTGGTGCCTTCAGAGGCATTCCATTCATCAGGTGGTGACCTTGAAGCCACCAGGCCAATTCTCCCTTGATCTTATGGGGAAGAGGTAAACATTGTTCAAATAATGGAGCAGGGAGTCCAGAGTCAGGTGGTGTTAACACAGGGGATGCCTGTGCACTGTAGTCCAAGATATCAGTTCTAGGGTAGATGCCATTAACTCCAGGAGTTGGTTAGTTCCAAGGCCATGGGAGCTGCCCGAAAGCAAAAACTCCTGAGCTGCAGCTGGTCTAACCTTTCCAGGGTGAGAAACCACATACCCATGTGAGTGTTGAAGCAGGCACCTAAATACTTCATGTCCTGGGAAGGGAACAAGGCAGCTCTTGGGGTGGCTGTTCACCCATTCCAGTTTCCACTAGACCATTTAGGTAAATGTCTGCCCTGGACGTCTCCAAAGAATCAGACAGACAACCATCCAGTTGTCCATGTACAGGTGAACCCAAATGCTTTGCTTGCACAGGCAGGCTGCCACCACCATCATCATGGCCTTCAAGAAAATGCAAAGCACTGTGACCAGGCCAAAAGGCTGGGCACAAAACCAAAAAAGTGGACCAGTATGCAGAAGTAGAGGAACAGTTGATGTTGCTCCTGTATCGTAATATGAAAGTATGCTTTGGACCCTCTTGCTGGACTGATGCAAAGAACAGCCGGAGGGTCTCCAAATGAAAGTGGGAAACAACTTGGCATTCTTCACCTTCAGGTACAGAATGGGTCAGAAAGATCCACTTTTTTGGGCACCACAAAGTAAATGGATTTGAGTCCTTAAACTTGTTCTGTGGAGGACACAGGTACAATAAGCATAGAACTATAAGGAGGCACTGAAAGGTTTCTACTTCCGCTATTTAGGTTTAGGTTTACTGACTTTATATAATGCTTTTAGCAAACAGTGTCAAAGCTGTGTAGAATATTAGATAAATGACAAACATCTCAGTAGGTTCAAAGATATCAGGATGGTTTTACAATGTACAATCAGTTGGAGAAAAAAACCCAAACTCCTCCGAACCATAAAGCGTAGTTACTCAACTTTAACAGGTATTCTCCGGGAACAGCATGAATCGGCCCTCACATATGGGCAATGTCGGCACAGAGAGCCTGCGTGGAGCATTTCCACAGCTTTCAAAGAAAGCCTTTGGGACATGCTACCACACGTGCCGTCCCCTTCCTGTCCAAGGGTGCCATCTTGTTCAGTCAGACGACATAGCTAGGACAGTAGTAAAAAACTAAAACAAGGTAGGGAGGCAACTCCAAGGGAAGAAGAAAGGGTTGTGCGGACTGCTTCCTGCTGTCCCTGGAGAGCACCTGTTACAGGTAAGAAATTTTACTTTCTCTATGAACAAGCAGGAAGTCAGTCCTCATAAGGGACTCCCTAGTTCCAGGTTGCCAAGGACTGACCCCCAACAGCACCACCAGCGACCCAGCAGGTAGCCGTAAGTTGCAGAAGTGGAGTCCCCACTGAGAGACTCTGCATGACCCAAGCATCCAGCGACACTATCACTCCGGTAGCCTGAACTCAGGAGGGTCAGAGGGCAGGAGTTGCCTACACCCTGAAGATATTACAGAGTACTGCCTGCCCGAAGGCACTGTCCCTGCGTAACTCACTCTCCAGGAAGTAATGAGCTACAAATGTATGAATCAAAGACCAGGTGGCGGTCCTGCAGATTTCAGTCATTGGCACTGGGTGGAGGTTGGCCGCAGACATGGCCATGGCCCGCACACAATGTGCAGTGATCTGGTACTCAAGGGAGAGGCCTGCTCACTCATAGGTGAGAGCAATACAGTCCGCCACCAAGTCAACAGAGTCCGCTTTGTTACTGGAAGCCCCAGTCAGCTTGGGTCATATGATACAAAAAGATGAGGAGCTTTGCAATGGACCTGAATCCTCTGCAGATAGAATGACAGGGCCTGCTTATGGTCTAGTGTATGCAATATGAGTTCCTTCCTGCCTGCGTGGGGCCAGGGAAAGAAGGTGGGGAGGACCACCTACTGATTGAGGTGGAAAGGAGACATCACCTTGGGGAGGAATTTGGGGTGTGTGCGGAGCACGACCCTATTCCTATAGAACTTTGTATAAGGCGGATCTGCCACTAAGGCCCAGAGTTCGCTCATTCTCTGAGCGGACGTAATAGCCACCAGAAAGACCCCTTTTCAGGAGAGGTATCGCAGATAGGTGGCCAGAGGCTCGAACGGTGTTCTGGCTAGTTGGGAGAGCACCACATTAAGGTCCCATTTTGCCATCAGAGGATGGAAAGAGAGCTTTGAGAGCAAGAGGCCCCAGAGGAACCTGGAGGCCAGGGGCTGGTTCGAGGGGGTTTTCCCTCCATAGGGTGATGGTGAGCGGCTATGGCACTGAGGTGCACCCTCACCAAGTTAGACTTCAGGCCGGCATGCGAGAGGTGCAGTTAAGTACTGCAGCACTAGCTGCACACAACAGGAGAAAGGGTTCTCTGCCCTTTGCGCACCAGACTGAAAACCCTCTCCACTTAAAGGGGTATGCTTGTCTGGTGGAGGGCTTCCGGGAGGCTAACAGGATCTCCTCGACCTCCCCCGGAAGATTGAAAGGGGCCAAAGCTACCCTTTCAGCAGCCACACCGTCAACACTAGTGATCCCAGATTGGGGTGGCAGAGGGCGCCCTCCTCCTGAGAAAGGAGGTCCAGATCCTGACCCATCGGGTCTGGAGTACCATCAACAGAGAGCGCAGCAAAGGGAGCCAGGGTTGCTGGTGCCCATCTGGGGGCAATCAGATTCATTGATGCCAGCTTGCTCTGGACCTTGAAAAGGGACTTTGCCACCAATGGTGTCAGTGGGAAGGTGTAGAGTAGGCCCTTGGACCACAGTACCAGGAAGGCATCAGCTGCCACCCTACCCAGGTGCAGCTGGCACGAGCAGAAGCAGGGCAGTTGTGTGTTGTCTGGGGAGGTGAACAGGTCCATCACAGGCCTGCCCCAGAGTTGGAAGAGACTGTGCGTCACCCTGTGGTTCAGACACCATGCATGTGGCTGCAGGACCCTGCTGAGTCTGCCAGGCAATTGTCCTGACCTGGAAGTATACCGCTTGCAGGGGCATTCCATGGAGCACCACAAAGGAGAGGAGGACCACCACTCCCGACAGAGGGAGTACGTGCCCGTACCCCCTTGCTTGTTCACATAAGACATGGTGACCTGGTTGTCAGTCTGGATCAGCACAGGGCAGTTGCATAAGAGGTGGCGGAATGCTCAAAATGTCAGGAAAATGGCCCTGAGCTCCAGGAGGTTGATTTGCAGGAGAACGTCTGCTGTGACCAGCTGCCTCAAGTTCGGAGGTCCTTGCAGTGTGTCCCCCACCCAGGAGGGAAGCGTCTGATCAGGACCATCTGTGGTAAAGATGCACGGAAAGGCATCCCTGCTAGGAAGTGGCACAGGGACTGCCACCAGCTGAGGGATACCGCTAACTGGCGGGTGACCTTGATTTTGTCCCGTAGCCTTCCTATGGCCTGGGTCCACTGGGAGTGGAGGCATCACTGGGCTGCCCCCATGTGCAAGCGGGCTAGGGGCATAACATGAACTGTTGAGGCAGTGCAGCACAGGAGACGCAAGAGGCAGCTGGTCAGGACTACCCAAAAGGCCTGCACCTCTCCAGCCAGCTGCACAAGTCACTGTGCTCTGTTGGAAGGAAGGCCCTGACCTGCAACGTGTCCAGCTAGGAACCTATGAACTCCAGGCTCTGGGCTGGAGAGAGGTGGGACATGGGGTACTTGAGGACTAAACCCAGGTGCTGCAGGCGGCTTATGGTTTGCCCTGCAGCTTGGCTGGCCTTTTTCTTTATTGAAGCATTTGATATACCACCCAGGCTATTGCATCAGAGCAGTGTACATACAATGTGGCTGCAGAGAAAGGTAAAAGATGAAAGGAACGCCATCAGATAGGAGAGCAGCAGAACAGGTAGAAAAGAGGCAAAGAAGAGAGACAGCGTCACACAGAGGGAGGAAACAAGTTGACAGAGCCAGTCATCCAGGTAGGGGAAGACGAAGGCCCCTTGTAGGAGGCCATGACTGCCATGGACTTTATAAAGACCCTCGGTGAGATGGCCAGGCCAAATGGAAATACCCTCTACTGGAAGTGCTCTCCTCCCACCACAAACCTTAGGTATTGTCTGTGGGAGGGGTGGATCAGGATGTGAGTATATGCGTCCTTTAGGTTTAAGGAGCACAGCCAATCTCCCTGGTGGAGGTAGGGCAGTAGGGTCACAAGGGAGAGAATCTAACTTCTCCCTCACCAGAAACTTGTTCAGGTTTAGCAGGTCTAGTATGGACCAGAGGCCCCCTGTTCTTCTGGGGACCAGGAAATACCTGGAGTAGAAGCCTTTTCTCCACAAATGCCAGGGTACTGGCTCTACTGTCCTGTCCTGTCCTGGAGCACACCTGTGAGCTCTGAGAGGAACAAGGTCTGGTGAAGGAAAGGCCGGCACCAGCTCTTCTTGGAAGAAGCTTGGGGATGCTTGCTAGAATCTGAGGAGGTAGCCCTCTTTCACCACCTGTAGGACCCACTGGTCTGTGGTGACCCCTGCCCACCTGTGGGCAAAGAGCACCAGACAACCCCTTAGGCTAGGGGGGGGGGGGGGGGAGGGGTGGGCCAGGCGAGGTGAGGCAACCCCGTCCTGGGAGTCAAAAGCTGTCCCCTGGTGAAAAGGTCCCTTCTTCCTAAGGAAGAGTGGTCTCTTCCCCAACGGTTTCTTTCAGGGAAGGGTAGAGGTTTTCCTCAAGAGCCTTTGCCTGGTCACGACCTCAGCCTCTATCTTGGCCACCTTGTCGGCCATGGGCTTGGCAAACTAGGTCTCCCCAGTGCTGGGATCAAGTAATATTTCTTTCACCCATTGCTTGAGGTCCAAGGTCTGCAGCCAGGCCTGGCGCCAGGCCCTGGACTCACAGGAGAAAGGAAGAGGTACTAATGCCACTGTACAAATCATTGGTGAGGCCTCACTTGGAATATTGTGCTCAGTTTTGGAGACCATATCTTGCAAAGGATATAATAAAGAGGCTGGAAGAGGTTCAGTTACTATGTAACTATGTAGGCGGCCCAGGATAAGAACTTTGAATAGTCCCGGATCCTGGCCATCAGGTCTTGGCTCCTCTAGAGGGATTCCCCAGTAAGACCTGTGGAGAAGCCAGCCAGCTCTTGGATGAGGCCCTTGAGGTACATGCCTATGTACAATTCATAGGCCTGTATCTGGCAATTCAACATGGAGCCCTCGAAGCACTTGCACCCGAGGGCGTCAAGGGCTCAGGCCTCCCTGCCCGGGGGAACAGAAGAGTAATTCTTCTGGCTTTTGAGCTTTTGCATCGCTGACTCCATGACTATGGAGTTATGTGGGAGTTGTGATTTTTGTAAACCTGGGCCCTTGACACGGTTGATGACATCAAGGCACTGGCTGACCACCAGCACCAAGGCCAGGGTCTCCCACATCTGCAAGAGCAGACGCTAGAAGATGGGCTGCATCAGGACTGAGTCTCCATCAGCAGGGAATCATATTGGAGGATTTCTAGTTCTTCGAAGCACGGATCCTCTCCTGACTCTGTCGGGACCAAAAGGGCCCAGGCTATATCCTGGACAAAGTCATGGAAAGCCATGTCCTTGGGAGAGAAATTGCGCCGGGGCTCTGAGGGAGACTGCTCCGAAGGGACGTGTCTATGCCAAGAGGTCTCGGGGCAGGTCTCCCAATCAGAGTCGGAGGGCGTCGAGGACTCCAAGGCTTGGGACTCCTGGCCTCAAGGCTGGCCCTGAGCAACTGTGACCCCATGTTGGGTCTCGGGTCTGACTCTCAGAAACTGGCCAGGGAGGACTGGATCCTGAAGGACTGGAACCGGGACCTCGATTGGTGCCAAAGGCTCAGAGGCCGGTGGTGCTCAGGGCCTGGCTCAACACCTGGGGACACCCCTGAAGTTGGGGGCCCCAGTGGTCAGGGCAGATAATGGGGACAAACCTGACATCACCTGCTGCAGGGCCAGGATGGCAGAGATTCTGCTCCAGGGCCACTATTCTGGATTCAATACCAGAAGGCTCCACGGCATGGGTGCCGAGGGTCTCAGGCCCAACGTCCACACTCTCACGAGTGTGCCCTTGACGAGGACCACTGCCTTGAGGAGCCTCACATGGTCAACTGCTGGCTGAGGACTCCGCAGAGACCTTAGGAGGGGCAAATTCTGCTACGAGGGGACATGGGATGAAGGTGAAGGGAGATAGATTCAGGAGTGATATGCGGAAATATTTCTTTACGGAAAGAGTAGTGGATCCGTGGAATAGTCTCCCAGTGGAGGTGGTAGAGATGAGGACAGTAACTGAATTCAAAAAAGCATGGGACAAACACAGAAGATCTCTAAAGGTAAAAAGGGGGACTGTTGTAGTTGTTATGGAAGGACAGACTAGATAGGCCATGTGGTCTTTTTCTGTCGTCATATTTCTATGTTTCACTGCTCGGAGTTGCCCGAGTCCTGCCTCAAGACATTGCTGGGTTTCCCCAGTGGAACCTTGACCGGAGTCTAGGATTTTTTCTTTTTCTTTACAGGATCTGGGGTCTTTTCGGCAGAGCTGCCGCCGCAGGGCTCCTAAAACGCCTGGGCCTCAAGGGAGGTGCCCGGCTTGGGGCTGAGTCAGACCGAGAGAACATCCTCTCCTGCAACTGTCACCTTTTCCTATTGGTTTTCAGAGTCATGGTCCGGCATAGGTCGCAGGTGGTACTATCGTGGTCTGGGCCGAGGCAGCGCAAGCAACAGTCATGTTTATCTGTAACAGACATGGTTTGGCTACAGCGGCCACACGTTTTGAACCCACCGGGAGACACACTGGGGGACACCCAGCAGTGGCCTGTTGACTCATAGGTGAAAAATTGCACCAACGCTAGTTGAGGGCAAGCCTCGTCAAAAAAGGAGGGAAGAGCTTAGAATGGCACAGAGGACTGTGCTGGCTCAAGGCAGGAAGGGGAACCGGTATGCAACTGGGAAAACACATCATTAAGATAATTTTTAAAGGAATTTTCTGGGACAGATGGGACAAGCGTCCGTTGGGCTCAGTGGAAAAAAGGAGACTGAACAAGATGGCACCCTTGGGCAGGAAGGGAACCACAGATGCATGGTAGCATGTCCCAAAGGCTTTCTTTGAAGAAGGTCCAAGCGGGCTCTGTTGGCACCGACATCACCCATATGTGAGGACCGACTTCCTGCCTGTTCCTGGAGGAGATAGATTTTCAGTCCTATTGACTGACCTCAGTTTTTGTTCCTCCCTAAGTTGTATTTAAGAACATAAGATATACCATAATGAGTCAGATCAAAAGTTCCATAAAGACGAGTATTGTGTTTCCAACAGTGGCCAATCCAGGTCACAAGTACCCATCAGGTTCCCCAAAAGGTAGACAGATTCCATGCTGCTTGTCCCAGGGGTAAGTAGTGAATTTCCCCAGTTCATTTTAATAATGGTTTATGGACTTTTCCCCCAGAACCTTGTTCAAACCTCTTAAACCCAGCTACACTAACAGTATTTTCTACATCCTCTGGCAACTAATTCCAGAGTTTCATTATATGCTGAGTGAAAAAAATCTTATACGAACCTGTGGTTTGCTTCATACAATGGCATCTCAGCATGTATGACCAGCTACTGTTCCACTTTCATTGATTGATGGTGTTATCCAAGATATATTTATATAGTGACCCCTGATGCAGGCGCATTTGCCAAAACTTGGCCATGTTTGGTTTTGAAGAAAGTTTTGTGTTTAAGATACACTTGGTGTTGCCATGGTGGTTCTCTCTCCTGTGCTGTTGACTCCTTCAAAAAGGAGGAAGCAGAAGAGAGGATGTCTTCCACAAACAGTAAACAATCTACGTTTACCTATTTCAACTCAACTCATTTGACAGACCTCTATCATATCTCCCTTCAAATGTCTTTTCAAAGGTGAAGAGCTCTAACCTTTTCAGCCTTTCCACGCAGGTGTATCCTTTCAATCCCTTTATCATTTTTGTCGTTCTCTATACCTTTGCTAATTCCACTAGATCCTTTTTTAGAAACCATCAGCCATTTTTACTGTATTCTCTCTACAAAGAATTTGCAGAGACTCATCAAGTCTATTGACTAATATCCAATGTTGAGCGTATCAAAAGTGACTTCATGGCTCTTGGACAGACAGTGAAGCAGATGGGTGAGTAGGTAGTGTTCTCTTCAATCCTCCTGGCTGAAGGTAAAGGCTGAGGCAGAGAAAATTGCATGACAGAGATGAATGCATGGCTGCATGGATGGTGTCATTGACAGTTTTGGTTTCCTGGACCATGGAATAATGTTCCAAGAGCTGCAGAGCAGAGATGGCGTCCGTCTGTCCAAGAAGGGTCAAAGTGTCTTCAGCAGCAGACTGGCTAACCTAATGAAGAGGACATTAAACTAGATTCGTTGAGGATGGGTGAAGAAAGCCCCCAGGCAAGTGAAACATTAAATACCTCTGTAGAAATGGGTAAAAGGGACAACATCTAGAACGCAGTGCGTATAAATGCCCGCAGTGTGGGAAATACATTCCCAGATGTTGAGGCTTTAATGGAAGAGGCTGACTTGGAATTAATGGTGGTTATGGAGACATGGTTCATGGACAACCACAACTGGGATGTAACTACACCTTATTCAAAAACAGGATAGGAAGAAAAGGAGGTTGAGTGGCATTATATGTAAAAAAATATTAAAGTTATAGAACTGCAGGGCTTAAAGGAAGAGAGGATGCACTGTATTACTGTAAACTAGAAAAGAGGGAAAGGGAAATCCATTTGCAATGGAGTAAAGCATAGTTACTAACCTGTAACAGGTGATCTCCGGGAACAGCAGGAATTTAGTCCTCACATATGGGTATCGTCGGTACCGACGGAGTCTGCGCGGGAATGCTCCCCAGCATCCAATCAGAAAGCTTTTGGGAGCATCCCACAGCGCCTGCGTGCTGCCTTCCCGCCTTTCCCAACTGCCTCTCTCCAGTTGAGTTTTAAAGCTGAGACAAAGAGAGAGAGGGAAAGGAAAGAGATACAACTCCTAGGGGAGGTGGGTGGGTTGTGAGGACTAAATTCCTGCTGTTCCCGGAGATTACCTGTTACAGGTGAGTAACTATGCTATCTCCAGGAACAAGCAGGAATCTAGTCATCACATATGGGGACTCCCTAGCTTTGGGTGCCAGGGAGAAACCCCAGAGGTTGTGTGTCCCTGAGAAGGGCTCCACTTCCCCCCATGGATCTCTGGCATCCTATCAGGGATGGTGGGTAGGAGTTAATTAAGTATGGAAAAGGTGTTTGAGAACTGCCTGACGAAACAAGGCATCCCGGCGGGAGTCCTTGTCCAAGCAGTAATGGGCTGTGAAGGTATGAACAGAGGCCCAAGTGGCTGCTCGACAGATGTCGTCAATAGACACAGAGTTCAGATGAGCCATTGAGGCTGCCATGGCTCTCACATTGTGAACTCTGATAGGCTCTCCAGAGAAAGGTTCTTACTCTGATAGGCGAAAGAAATACACTGAGCAATCCAGTTGGATAGTGTTCTCTTGGAGACTGGCAGTCCCAAATGAGAAGGGTCAAAAGCAACAAAGAGCTGAGAAAACTTTCTATGTTGCTGTGTTCTTTGTAAATAAAAAGTCAGAGCTCTTTTACAGTCCAGGGTATGAAGATTCCTCTCTGCACTTGATGCATGAGGTCCTGGAAAAAAGACAGGTAGGAAGACCTCCTGGTTGAGTTGAAAAGGCGAGACCACCTTAGGCATAAAGTGTGGATGAGTCCTAAGTACTACCTTGTCATGATGAAACCTTGTATAAGGTGGATTAGCTACTAGTGCTTGCAATTCACTAATGCGGCGTGCTGATGTGATTGCAATGAGAAAGATAACTTTCCAAGAAAGGTATTTCAAGGAGGTGGTAGCTAAGGGTTCGAAAGGTGGCTTCATGAGCTGCCCAAGAACCAGATTCAAGTCCCATGCCACCGGAGGTGGCCTAATGGGAGGCTTGGTTAGAAGGAGGCCTCTCATGAATCTTGCTATAAAAGGATGAGAGGAAATAGGTTGTCCATTTAGAGGTTTAAGAGAAGCTGCAATAGCACTCAAATGGACTCTTACTGAATTTGTCTTAAGGCCTGCATTAGACAAATGGAGGAGATCCTCCTGCAAAGATTATAGAGGTATAGCACAGGGGTTAAGACCCTTTTCTGAACACCAAACAGTGAACCTTTTCCACTTGAAAGCATAAGAACATCTAGTGGAAGGTTTCCTAGCAGCATAAAGAACATCTTTCACTTGCTGAGAAAGATGAAGATCTTGGAGATCTAGGCCTTCAGCAACCAAGCCCTGAGATGCAGGGACTGGGGATTGGGATGCCATAACATCCCGTTCTCCTGAGATAGGAGATCTGGAGCAGTCCCTAATTCCAGGGAGGGAGCTTGCGAGAGATGTAGAAGCAGAGGGTACCACACTTGCCGTGGCCAATGTGGTGCTATGAGAATCATGTGGCCTCTGTCTGAAGCTTGAAGAGGGTTTTGGGAATTAGGGGAATGGGTGGAAAGGCATACAGGAAGTCTTGACCCAGGTGAAGGAGGAAAGCATACTTGGCCTGAGCTCCCTGAGCCGGAGTTCAGGAACAGAACCGGGGAAGTTTGGCATTCCACGGACTTGCAAAGAGGTCTATGTCCGGGGTTCCCCAAAGTTGAAAAATCTTGGCCACCTGGTCTGCATGGAGAGACCACTCGTGTGGAAGAAGAACTCGACTGAGTGTCTGCCCAAGAGTTTTGAACGCCTGGAAGATACACTGCCAGAAGATGGATGTGATACTCTCTGGCAAGGGCCCACAGTCGCACAGCTTTATTATTTTATTTATTTATTTATTTTTCTTATATACCGCGCTCTTAAATCAGTGCGGTTTACACATGAACAAATATAAACACAATGGTACAAACAGCATTGGTTTTTACAATGAACAAGGTAAATAAACTTGGTAAAACATGGTAATTATATATATATAACTATATACATGGCAACTATATACATGGATATTTTGGTTAATTATTAATGCCGTGGATAAGAAGTTAATTAAATTAAAGAGTAAATATGCTAAATATAGTGAGAATAAATATGTCCAATAGTGAGCAGGTAATAATCATCGTAATTATCCATTCTCTACAGGGGTCAAATATGAAAGATCTGCATGAGAGCTGTTTTCAGATGGAGTAGCTTCGGATGGAGTAGCTTCGGGGTAGTATGTTAGGAACAAATAGTGCTTCAGTGCCTTTCTGAAGTGGAGGAGTGGAGGAATGGCCTAGTGGTTGGGGCAAGGTACTTCAGGCCGGAAGGTCGGGGGTTCAAATCCCACTAGAGGACAGCAACCTTGGGCCGGAAGGACTGGGGTTTCTAGTCCCACAGGTGCTCCTTGTGGTCTTGGGCAAGCCACTTAACCCTCCATAGCCCATGTTCCCTGTAAAATAGTTCTCTGTGTGCTGTGCTTTCCTGTCTAATCAATGTGTTTATACCTCAAAAATTTCCTATCATGATTTGACAATTTCCAATCTGTAATCAAACCGCTGCTGATCGCTGGAAGTAGCGGTATACAAATGTATACTAAATAAATAAATAAAATAAATAAATCAGACTTGAGATAGCTCTGATTTCGGGTGGAAGGGCATTCCAGGCTCTGGGTGAAAACAGAGAGAAAGCTCTAGAGGCTGTTGATTTAGAACATTTTGTGATGACTTTTGGTAGGTCGATGGAGTTTAATGTAACAGATCTCCTGGATCTGTTATTTGGGGTGATATGAATCATATTGCTGAGAGGTGATTGAGATGGGCACTTTGATGCTTTAAAAGTCATGACCAGGGTCTTGTATAGAGTTCTGGCTTGTAGGGGTAGCCAATGTAAGCTCATCAATATTGGGGTTATGTGCTCTGATCGTGGAGCACCTACGAGGATTCTCGCGGCTGCATTCATGGCTAGACGGAGGGGATTTATGGTGGATTGCGGGAGACCGTGTAGAATGATATTGGCGAAATCCAAGTGTGGTAATACCAGGGCTTGGAATATGGTACGGAAGTCGGAGTAGTTAAGTAAAGGTCGGAGATTACGTAATGATCGTATCTTGTGGTAGATTGCACTCGTTTTCTTAATGTGGGCTGCCATATTAAGCTGTTGATCTAATATAATTCCTAAGTATCGAATTGTCGAATTAATTATCGAATTGATCTAATATAATTCCTAAGTATCGTTGCAAAGCGACAGAGAGCCTGTTCCCCCCGCTTGTTCACATAGAACATGGCTACTTGATTGTCCGTAAGAATAAGGACTGTTTTGTAGCTGAGCAGGGTGTGGAACACTCGCAGAGCAAGGAAGATTGCTCTGAGCTCCAAGAGATTGATATGTAGACAACTCTCTTGTGGAGTCCAAGAGCCCTGGGTGGAGAGGTCTTGCAGATGAGCTCCCCAACCCATTGGAGAAGCATCTGTTGTAAGAGTTGCTTGTGGCAGAAGTTGCTGAAAGGGGGACCCCAGCAACAGGTTTTGAGTGGACTTCCACCATTGGAGAGACAAAATGAGACGACTTGTGTTTGCTATTTTGTCTGACAGGCAACCTGATGCCTGGGTCCATTGGGTGGATAAAGTCCACTGAGCTGCCCTCATGTGAAGGCGAGCATCTGGTACCACATGCACGGTGGATGCCATGTGGCCTAGCAACTGCAACATTTCTCGAGCAGTTAAAAAGGGCTTTAGGGCTGCTTGAGAAGCTAACTGCACCAAGTGAAGGCAACGGGCTTGGGGAAGGTAGGCCCTTGCCTTTGTGGTATCCAGCAGGGCTCCTATGAACTCTAGAGATTGAGTAGCAGTTAGACTGGATTTTGGTATGTTTATGACCAGCCCTAAATACTGAAGGATACGCATTGTGCAGGATAGAGAAGTCCTGGCCTCTGACTGTGTTGGAGCTCGAATGAGACAGTCATCCAAGTAAGGGAAGACAAATATTCCTAGAGTGCGTAGAAATGCTGCTACCACAGCCATGCATTTCGTGAACACCCTTGGTGCAGAGGCCAGACCAAAAGGAAGCACCCTGTATTGGTAGTGCTTTCCTTGAAACAGGAACCGAAGGAACCTTCTGTGGGTTGGATGGATGAGAACATGGGTGTACGCATCCTTGAGATCTAGAGAACAAAGCGAATCCTGACTCTGAAGGTATGGAAGCAGAGCTCCGAGAGAAATCATTTTGAATTTCTCCTTGGTACCAGGAATTTGTTCAATTCTCTGAGATCTAAGATAGGTCTGTATCCCCCTGTTTTCTTTGGGATAAGAAAATAAGGGGAATAGAACCCTGTGCCCTGTTGATGAAGAGGCACTTCTATGGCCCCTTGGGCAAGAAGGATGGTAACCTCCTGACCTAACAGGACGATGAGAGAGGTCGGAGAATTGAACTGCTTCACTATTGTGGGAGGGGGCATGCTTGCAAAATAAAGTTTGTACTCCTCTCTTATGGAGTGTCCAACGCTCTGCTGTTATTTGCCCCCATCTGGGAGCAAAATGGCATAACCTTCCTGGAATGGTGGAGGGTTCTGGATTTTCCAGAGCCAGAAAGGCTAAGTTCTCTAGCTGAAAGTCAAAGGCCCTGAGGAGGCTGAGGCTGCTGAGCCGGTTGAGGCCTAGCAGCCTTTGCTTTCTTCTGTTTGGGTGGTTGCTGACGCTTGGTTGAAAACTGACCTGCAGAAGATGCCTGCTGACCATAAGCAGGATAAAATCTCCTCTTCTTAGAAAACTGTGTTTTCTTGAACAACTTTTTCCTAACAGGATCAGCAGTAGACTTGGATAGTCTATCCAAGGTGGAATTTTCAGCATCCATCTCATTGGCTTTTTCTTGCCAATCTTTACCAAACAGGTTCTCACCAGTACAAGGAATATTTCCCAATTTATCTTGTACCCAGAGCTCTAAATCAGATGCTTGAAGCCAAGCAATTCTACGTGCACCTATGGCAATAGCCAAGGCCCTGCTTATACATTCAAAGCAGTCGAAGGCTGAACGGTTGGAGAATTTAGAGACATCTTGGGCATGTTTGAGCCAAGTGAGAAACTCCTGCCTTTTATCCTCAGAGATGAAAGGACTTAAAGTCTGTAGATGATCAGTAACCTCCTTTAGGAACATTCCCATGTAGAGACTATAGGAACTGATTCTTGCAGCAAGCATGGAAGCTTGAAAGACTCTACGTCCAAAAGCATCCAGAGTTCTGCATTCACGTCCTGGAGGATTAGAGGCATGTCTTTTTGCACTTCTAATCCTTCTCATAGCAGATTCCACCACAATGGAGTGGTGGGGAAGCTGAGTTTTATGGAAACCAGGACAAGGAGGGACACGATACATAGTATCTAACCTACGAGAATGAGGAGAGGTGGTAAGTGGTGTTTCCCACATCCTCAGCATGAGATCATATAAAATCTCATGAATGGGTAGGGTAGCTGCCTCCCTAGGAGTTTTCGGATATTGTAAAACATCTAACTCCTTGGCCCTTGGCTCTGTTTCAGGGGTCATAATGATGGACAGGCCCCGAGCCACCTCTCGGATGAAGTCTTGGAAAGACATGTCCTCTGGAGGAGGCATCCTGCATTTAGGGGAGGAGGACTCCTGTGGAAGCATCATTGCTGCATCGACAGAACTTTCAGAATCCTCAGATTCTTCTGAGGAATCGAAGTATCGCCTGTCTGGATGCTCTTGCAGAGCCCGATACCCATACCGAGCAAAATCGGTATCAGGAATAACCGGTACAGGTAGGCATCGAAGGACAAGGTACCGGCATAGCATGCATCGATGCCGATGTTATTGGTACCGGTTGCGATACCGATACCGGTACCAGTGGAGTAGTATGTCATGGTACCAAGGGCGTCGATGCCACAAGGAAAGCAGCTAGACTGCGTTCTATGGATAGAATTCTCTGGTCCATAGACGCTGCCAATGCCTGGAAATGGGTACCGGTGGAAACTGCCAGTACCCCAGAGCATGGCACCAGGAGATCTGTCGAGGCTGAGCCATCGAGAACATCCTGGAACCCCGATGGTGGTGCTTTGGAAGCCGAAGCCTCCCGCAGGGGGAATTTTGCCAGTGCAGAATCCTCAAGGGCAACGCCAGAGGCATCTCGATGCTTAGAAGGAGATCTACCCTTTGAGGACTGGCTAGACTTATGTTTAGTTACCTGAGATCCTCGGGAAGAAGCAGCAGCCCTGGACGACGTTGATGCCACCAAAGCCGCATCAGAGGGAAACAGGGTACTGAGCTTAGCAGCTCAGTTCTGTCGACCCCTTTTAGACATCATAGCACAGGACACACAATCTGTGATGGAGTGGTCAGGACCTAAACATTTTAAACATCATTCATGGGTGTCGGTGACGGAAATGGTAATGCCACATTTTGTGCACTTTTTAAAACCTGAAGCAGGTTTTTCCATATTAAGGAAATTTCTGGGCCTTAAGGCCCATAAAGACAAGTGCACCTGAAGAAAGTAAAATAATGGAAAAAATAATTTTTTTTTAAACAAAAGAAATAAAGAAATAAGGAAATTCTTCTGCAGTGACAGGAACACGACCTGCTGGCTCCGCGGAAAAAGAAGAACTGGAGAGAGGCAGTTGGGAAAGGCGGGAAGGCAGCACGCAGGCGCTGTGGGATGCTCCCAAAAGCTTTTTGATTGGACGCTGGGGAGCATTCCTGCGCAGGCTCCGTTGGTACTGACGATACTCATATGTGATGACTAGATTCCTGCTTGTTCCTGGAGATTATACAGATCCTCCTCACAGGGAATAGAAGTGGACGAAGATTTAATAGAAGACAAAGATGAAATTAGACCTTACCTGCTAATTGTCTTTCCTTGAGTTGTCTCCGGGCCAGTCCAGACTATATGGGTAGTCAGATCTCCCTCCTCTAGCAGCTGAGGACTGAATACTGTCTCTTGTTGCCAGGATACCTAGCCCCCCCCGGAGGAGTCAGCAAGGCAGTCTTAAGTACCAAGCAAGCATAAACAAGAAAAGAAAAATGTCGAAGAAGAGACGAAAACCATGGAAGAGGCACACAGAAGGCAACTGACGATGCACAAGCATCGGGAGCGAGCCCTGTAGGCAAATCAATAGCTCCACATATTCAGCGTTTTTTTTATTTTTTTTTTATACCTTAGTTTGAATCTAATTGCAATGTCTTACTTGCGTTCCTTCTTAGGTTTCAACAATCACGGAACACTAAAAACATCGCACGAAGGAAAAGAACGAATCATCCTAGGGCGGGGTCTGGACTGGCCCGGAGACAACTCAAGGAAAGACAATTAGCAGGTAAGGTCTAATTTCTTCTTCCTTATCGTGTCTCCGGGCCAGTCCAGACTATATGGGTAGTACCAAAGCAGTAACTAACCCTGGGAGGGACCTGTGAGCCCCGCGATGATGGCAGAAGCTCCTACTGACGCATCTTGACGCGCAAGCACATCCAACCGATAATGGCGAGAAAAGGCATGCAAAGACGACCAGGCCGCCGCTCGACAAATGTCCACGGGAGGAACCAACGCCGATTCCACCCACGAAGTTGCCTGCCCTCTGGTAGAATGAGCGCGAAGACCAACAGGCACCGGCTTACGTTGGGACTCATACGCGACTCGAATGGCATGCTTCACCCAACGCGCGATGGACGCTTTGGAGGCCGCCTTCCCCTTGGAAGGTCCCCCATAGAGAACGAACAAGCGATCAGACTTCCGGAACGATTTAGTCTCCTTAAGATAGCGCCGGAGCACACGTCCCAAATCCAGGCTCCTGAGAGACCGCGCCAGCGAAGCGTCGGCCCCCCTGACCACAAAAGTAGGCAAAGTCACGGTCTGGTTGACATGGAAGGCAGACACCACCTTAGGAAGAAAAGAGGGAACGGGACGCAAAACCACCTTTTCCTCCGAAAACTGCAGAAAAGGCGGCCGACACGAGAGAGCCTGCAATTCGAAAATGCGACGCGCCGAACACAAAGCCACCAAAAAAACCGTCTTCCAGGTAAGTTCCCGGACCGAACTGGAGGAAAGCGGCTCGAAAGGAGAACCAGTGAGAGCATCGAGCACGAGATTCAAGTCCCACGGCGGCACCACGTGCCGAACCGGAGGACGAATATGCCGAGCCGCTGTAAGGAACCGGAGAATATCCGGATGCGAGGAGAGACGGGATCCGCGAATCCGACCCCGAAACACTAAGTGCAGCTAACTGAACCCGAAGGGTGCTAAGAGCAAGCCCCTTCTCCAGACCGCTCTGCAAAAAGGCAAGAACATCCGGAATAGACGATCCGCGAGCCCGCAACGAGCGATCAGCACACCAGGCCTCAAACACCCGCCACACTCGGACATAAGCCAAGGACGTGGAACGCTTACGAGATTGCAACAAGGTAGAGATCACGGCGGAAGAATAACCCTTGCGGCGCAAACCTTCCCGCTCAAGAGTCATGCCGTAAGCGAAAATTGATCCACCTGAGGCATCGGTACGGGACCCTGATGCAGTAAGTCCGGGCGAAGTGGTAAACGCCATGGCGGCTCCACTAGAAGCCGCTGAAGATCTGCATACCACAGACGCCGAGGCCAATCTGGAGCAATCAAGATCACTGGCCCGTCGTGAGAGGCTACTCGGAGCACGACCGGACCGATCAACGGCCATGGTGGAAACACATAAAGAAGCTGCCCCGACGGCCAAGGTTGAACGAGACCGTCGAGGCCCTCCGACATATGCTCTCTGCGGCGGCTGAAAAAACGCCCCGCCTTGGCATTGCGAAGAGTGGCCATCAAATCCATAACGGGAAGACCCCAACGCAAGGTGATCTCGTGGAACACCTCCGCATGGAGCTCCCACTCTCCCGGATCCAAGAGGTGTCGACTGAGATAGTCGGCCTGGACATTGGACTTCCCTGCTACATGAGAGGCGGACAGCGCCGTCAAGTGCAGCTCCGCCCACCGAAACAAACGCTGACTCTCCTCGAGGAGATGTAGACTCCCCGTTCCGCCCTGGCGATTGACATAGGAGACCGTCACGAGATTGTCGGAGAAGACACGAACCGGTTTGCCCTCCAGAAGCTCTGAAAAAGCCAGGAGCGCCAGATAGACCGTCCGCAGCTCCAAGCGGTTGATGGACCAGAGCGTCTCCTCTGGCGACCAAACTCCCTGCGCTATGTGAGCCAAACAATGGGCCCCCCAACCCGTCAGACTGGCATCGGTAGTGACGAGAATCCACACCGGCAAGGAGAGCGGCACGCCCGCCACAAGGTGGGCCGGATCCAACCACCAGTGAAGACTGAGCCTGACGGACTCGGGACAGCTCAAGCGCCGGGAAAGAGGATGACGCTGCGGAGACCACCGCGATAGCAGCGCATGCTGTAGAGAACGCATGTGCGCCCGAGCCCACGGCACCAAATCCAAGGCTGCCGCCATCAGACCGAGCAACTGCAAGTACTTCCAGGCCGTCGGCGCGAGAAGACGCAAAAACCCCGACACGTGAGCGAGAAGCTTCCGAACGCGTTCCGGAGGCAGAAGGACCAGCCCCCTGTCCGTGGCGAAAAACGCCCCTAGATAAGGAAGCTGCTGAACAGGCTGCAGGCGACTCTTGGACTGGTTGATAATCCAGCCGAGCTTCTCGAGGCACGCAACTACTCGCGCGGTTGCTGCGAGCGACTCTGCCGCCGCCGCTCGAATTAACCAGTCGTCCAAATAAGGATGAACCTGAATACCCTCCTTTCGCAGCGCCGCCGCCACGACCACCATCACCTTGGTGAAAGTGCGCGGCGCCGTCGCAAGGCCGAAAGGCAGAGCCCGAAACTGGAAGTGGCCCATGGGAACTGCAAAACGCAGAAAACGCTGATGTTCCGGCTTGATAGGAATGTGAAGGTAGGCCTCTGTCAAATCGATGGAAGTGAGAAACTCCCCCGGACGCACCGAGCGAATTACGGATCTCAAAGTTTCCATCCGGAAGTGCGAAACTCGCAGACAGCGATTGACATGCTTGAGATCCAGAATGGGCCGAAACAAGTCCTCCTTTTTTGGAACCACGAAATAAATCGAGTATCGACCGAAACCGCACTGCTCCGGAGGCACAGGCACCACGGCGTGGAGCTGCAACAAGCGCTGCAACGTGTCGCGCACCGCTCTGCGCTTGCCCAGCGGCCCGCAAGGAGAGAAAACGAAGGCGTCTGCCAGCGGACACGCGAACTCGAGGGAATAGCCCTCTCGAACAACCTGAAGCACCCACCGGTCGGTGGTGATGGCGGCCCACGCGGAGACAAACGCTTGCAAGCGACCCCCTATGGGACACTCCGCATGGACCAGCCTCGCTTCATTGGGGCTTCTTAAGAGTCGGGGAAGCGGCGCCGAAGAAGCCTCTACCGGAACCGCGAACGCCTCGAAAGGACTGCCCTCTAGACTGAAAACGACCCCGCTGATAAGGGGTAAAACGCGCACCCCGAAAACGGCGAAAGTCACGATTCTGACCCCGCGGAAAAGAAGACTGTTTAGCCGGACGAGGACGGTCCTCAGGAAGACGACCTCCCTTGGAATCCCCCAAGTCCTTAACAATCTTCTCCAACGCCTCACCAAAGAGAAGCTTCCCCTTATAAGTTAGCTTACTGAGACGAGCTTTGGAAGACGCATCCGCCGCCCAATTTCACAACCAAAGAAAACGACGAGCAGCAACCGCGGAAGCCATAGCTTTGGCGGAAATGCGAACCAAATCATAAAATGCATCCGCAAGATACGCCGCCGCCGACTCCAGCTGGGCTCCTTGCACAGGAGGGGAAGAGTCCCCCTCGGGAGTCACAGACTGCTGACTCCATCGAATAGAAGCTCTAGAGATGTAGGCACCACACACGGAAGCCTGTAACGCCAAAGCGCTAGCCTCAAAGACTTGCTTCAAGAGTGCTTCCAGCCGGCGATCCTGCATATCCTTAAGGGCCGTAGCCCCTTCCACAGGAATGGTCGTTTTCCTGGTGACCGCAGACACCAGAGCATCAACTTTGGGCAGCTTCAGGAGCTCCCGCTCCTCCGCAGGGACAGGATACAAGCGAGCCATGGTCCGAGCCCCCCGTAAGGAAGCTTCTGGAAATTCCCATTCAGAGTCAATCATCTGCTTTATGACTCTGTGGAAGGGAAAACATTTTTGCTCCGAGCGGAAACCCTGCAACAAGGGATCCTCCAAAGGCACCTGCTGCGTTTCCGGAGGAAGAAGGTTGAGCGCAGATAAAGACTGCGCAATCAGGGCTGATAACTCATCCCTTCTGAACACCCTAAAAACGTTAGGGTCCTCACCCGGCCCCAACTCTCCCTCCTCTAATTCCTGGGGCCAGGAATCACCATCCTGGTGAGCAAGGAGCTCATCCTCCTCTGACCCCAGGACCTCCGCGGGCAAGGAAATATCCTCCAGCCGAGTCTCCCGCAACGGCAAAGAAGAGGCTGGAACTGTTAGCTCTGTCCCACCAGAGCTCTCTGCCCGCGGTTCCAGGAAGGCATCCGCCACCACGGGACCCGGGGCCTGAGCTTTTTGCAGAAGATAGGCCCTGTGGAAAGCGACTATAAACTCCGGAGATAAGAAAGGATCTGGTAATTGAGGCAGGGCCCCTAGGGGCTTATCCGACTCCCCACCGGTATTTCTGGACTTGGATTTTCGCTTAGACGGCTTAGGCAAGGGAGCTGAAGAACCCGCCGAGACACCTAAAATGGCCGCCGTTCCCGTGCAAATCGCCGCGGGCTGAACAGGAGAGACGCGGCCCGACCGTTCCCCCACCTGATCCTGCATTGCCGGCTGAAATATCGGGCTGTGAGCGAACCGCAAGCCAAGCGCAACAGACAGCCCCGCTGAGAAAAACCGCCGCGGGAATGAAGAGAAAGCAAGGCAACGTCACGCTGACAGAAAGGAAACAGCACGTACCTGCACACTGCTGTCCGACTGAAAAAAAAAACAGCTCCGGAGCCCTGAGCAACCGCAGCCAGCGGAAGAAGAGCCGGAGTAATAGAGAGAAGGACACCAGAATCTGGGGCTCCCAGGTCTGGTCCCACACTCAGCCCCAACAGAGAAGTGGAAGCAGGCTCTGCCTCATACTCTGCCTGAGCACCCGGTGAGAAGCGCCAATTTCAATCAAAACAGCCTGAGAGGCAGCGCAGTGTCAACACCCAGCTAGGGTAAGCACTGAGCCCAATGTGAAACTCTTCCATATAATAAACCAAAGAAATAAAGAAAAAAAGAAAGAACCCCAGGACTATATGGTGAGCCAAATCTCTACACATCCAGTCCAGCTGCTGAGGACATTAAGACTGCCTTGCTGACTCCTCCGGGGGGGGGCTAGGTATCCTGGCAACAAGAGACAGTATTCAGTCCTCAGCTGCTAGAGGAGGGAGATCCGACTACCCATATAGTCTGGACTGGCCCGGAGACACGATAAGGAATGCAATATTGCCATGAAAAGGGAAGTGATACTGATAGGTGATTTCAATGTGTCAGATGTGGATTGGCACATCCCTGCTGCAGTGTCATCTATAAGTAAGGAGATCCTGGATTCTCTACAGGGAGAACTATCAAAGCAATTGGTAACAGAACCCACACGTGATGGCCATACTGGACTTAGTGCTCACCAATGGGGAAAGTGTTTGATGTTTTGTCACGCACTTGGGATGCAGAAATGCAAGGAAATTGTATGCGATAGGGGGCGAGAAGTTGGTGTGTACAGACCAGGACGACCACCTTGGAGTGATTGTATCTGAGAATCTCAACGTGGTGACACAGTGTGACAAGATGGTGGCCAAAGTCAGAATGATGCTGGGTTGCATACGGAGAGGAATTACCAGCAGAAAGGAGGAGGTACTAATGCCACTGTACAAGTCATTGGTGAGGCCTCACTTGGAATATTGTGCTCAGCTTTGGAGACCGTATCTCACAAAGGACATAAAAAGGCAGGAAATGGTTCAGAGAAAGGCAACTAAGATAATTTGGTGCCTGCGCCAGAAGACACATAAGAGACTTGAAGATCTAAATATGTATATACTCTAGAGCAGTGGTTCTCAACCTTTTTTGTACCGTGACCCCTTTTACCATTGGTCAACTTGTGGTGACCCCCAATGATAAAATCAAATGCGTCTCTCTTCCTTTATCGTTAACGCATTGTCGCTGTAATCATTTGCTGAATTATTAATATATTATAGGCCTTAGCAATATGTTTTTATTTATAAAATTTACTTATTTAAACCACAAGTAACAATATTTGATTTCAAAATTATGATGATTTTGTAGTCAAATCACTAATATGAAATAAAATTATTTTTTCTACCATTGTTGTCTGACCAATTTATTCTCTGATCGTGCTGGTCCCGATCTGAGACTTCTGCTTTCCTGTCTTCTCTAAGCTCTCTTTCTGTGGTCTACGGTCCATCTGCCATTTCTTATCTCTTCTTTCTTTTTCTTCACTTCTTTCCATCAGCCTATTTCCAGTCCCAGTAACCCTCCCCAATATCAGCCCCTTTCCAGTCCTCACTCCCAGTACCTTCCAATGTCAACTTGCATTCCCATGACTGCCACTGGTGTCCATTCCCTTCCAGTCCCCCTCCTTCCCCACTGACCAGTCCCTTCTAGTGCAAATACCATGGCAGCCCCTCTCAGATCCACTCCCTCCCAGTTCCATTCTCCCATTCCCTCATATCAGCCCATTTGTAGCCTTAGCCCCCCAGTTTTCTTCCAGGGCCAGCAGCTCTATCCTCCCCTCCACACAATCAGCCCATTCCCAGTCAAAGCCCCCAAACAGCTCGCTTCCAGTGCTAGTCCCCCCTCAACCCCATTACCAGTGCTAGCCTCCCCTAATCAGCCCAATACCAATCCTACCTCCCCATCAGCTCATTACCAGTGCTAGCCTCCCCTAATCAGCTCATTTCCAGTGCTAGTCACGCCTCAACCCCATTACCAGTGCTAGGCTCCCCTAATCAGCCCATTACCAGTCCTACCCCCCCACCAGCCCATTACCAGTCCTAGCCTCCCCCTATCAGCCCATTACCAGTCCTAGCCTCCCCCTATCAGCCCATTACCAGTCCTAGCCTCCCCCTATCAGCACATTACCAGTCCCAACCCCCCATTGATCAGTCCATTCCCAGTCCTAGCCTTCCCTAATCAACCCATTACCAGTCCTAGCCCCATCTGCCCATTATAATCCTAACCCGCACTGTCTCTCCCCTCTGTCCAGCATTTATCCCCCGTCTGTCCAGTATGTCCCCGTCTCTTCCCTTTGCCCATGTCAGCCCCCCTGTCCATGTCAGCCCCCCTCCCTCCCTCCATGTCAGCCCCGTTGCAGGTTCCCTGCCCCCTCCTTCCCTCTCCCTGTCTGCCTGCTACTGCCCTGTTCTTCTGCAGCCGCGGTTTCCCTGCCTCTTAGGGAACCGCGGCTATGCCTGCTGTGAGTGAAGCTGTTGGAGCATTCTCTCGACGGGCTCCGTGCAGCATGCCATTGTCCTGCCTCCAAAGGAAGTGGTAAACAACTTCCTTTGGAGGCGGGACAATGCTGCACGGAGCCCATCGAGAGACAGAAAGGCTCCGCAATGGCTTCACTCACAGGCACAGCCACGGTTCCCTAAGAGGCAGGGAGCCGCGGCTGCAGAAGATTGGAGTCTGTCAGTTTGCCACTGCCAAGAAGCAGACTCGGCAGCAGCAACTTGTGCGTGTTTTTTTTTTTTTTTTTTTTTTTTTAACAGCAGAGTGAGGTGACCCCCGCTGAATCCTGTGGCGACTCCCATGGGGGTCGCGACCCACAGGTTGAGAACCGCTACTCTAGAGGAAAGGAGGGTCGGGGAGATATGACAGAGACCTTCAAATACAGAGTATTAATGAACAAACCTTTTTCAAAGATGAGGAAACTTCAAAACTAGGACATAATATGACTATGTTACTATATGTTACAGTGGGAGATCTCGCATCCAGTGATCACCAGATGGTATGGCTCAGTATTAGGACTAGAGCTGATAAAGTGTAGTTACTACCTCTAAATAGGTGTTCTCTGGGAACAGCAGGAATCAGTCCTCACATATGGGTGATGTCAGCGCCGATGGAGCCCTCACGGAGCATTTCCCCAGCTTTCAAAGAAAGCCTTTGGGAATGCTGCCACGCATGCGTGGTCCCCTTCCCACATAAGGATGCCATCTTGTTCAGTCAGATGACAAAGCTTAGGCGAAGGATAAAAATAGAGGCGGCACTTCCCAGGGGAAGAGGGAGGGTTGTGAGGACTGATTCCTGCTGTTCCCAGAGAACTATGCTTTCTCCAAGCACAAGCAGGAAGTTAGTCCTCACATATGGGACTCCCTAGCTCCAGGCTGCCAGGACCAGAATCATGACAGCACCAACAGCAACCACCAGGGGAGGCTGCCAGTTGCAGAAAATGAGTCCCTAACCAAAGACTCCGCAACACCTAGCTACCCCCGTTGTTCTTAGTCAGGGAGCCTGAACCTTGACGGGCTGGAGGGTAGGAGCTGCCTATACACCGAATATAATACGAATTACTGCCTGACTAAAGGCACTGTCCCTGTGGGACTCACTCTCTAGGCAGAAATGTGCTGCAAAGGTATGTACAGAAGACCATGTGGCAGCCTTGCAGATTTCCATTATCAGTACAGATCGCAGGAAGGCCACCAATGTGGCCATGGCACTGATACGATGAGCAGTGATCCCAATGCTCCAGGGAAAGTCCAGCCTCCTCGTAAGTGAAGGCAATGCAGTCCGCCACCCAAGAGGACAGGGCCTTTTTAGCTACTGGCAGCCCCAGTTTACTGGGGTCAAACGAGACAGAGTTGGGGTGTTTTGCGATGGTCCCTGGTCCTATGGATATAAGAGGATAGGGTCCTCTTGCAATCCAAGGTATGAAGACCGACTCAACTTGCTGGTGTGAGGCCAGCAAAAGAAGGTAGGGAGAACCACCTCCTGGGTTGAGGTGAAAAGCAGAGAACCTTAGGAAGGAACTTGGGAAGCGTCCGCAGCACCACTCTGTTCATGTAAAACCAGGTGTAGGGAGGCTCTGCCACCAGGGCCTGCAGTTCACTCATCCTGCAGGCAGAAATCATGGCCACCAGAAAGGCTACTTTCCAGAAGAGGGACCTCAGGTGACAGGTGGCCATAGGCTCAAAAGGCAGTCTGGTGAGCTGGGACAGTATCACATTGAGGTCCCCATTCCACTGCTGGAGGGCGGCCGCAACAACAGAAGGCCCCTGAGGAATCTGAAAACCAGGGGCAGGTTCGGGAGGTGCTTCCCCTCTACAGGGTGGTGGTTCGCAGCTATAGCACCAAGATGCACCCTGAATTCGATTTCAAACCTGAATGCAAGAGATGCAAAAGGTACTGCAACACAAGTTGTACCTGGCAGGAGAACGGATTCACTTCCCTGTCTGTACACCAGACAGAAAACCTCCACTTGAAAACGTAAGCCCTCCTAGTGGAGGGCTTCCTGGAGGCCAGAATGACCTCCTTGACCTCCCTTGTGAGGTGGAAAGGGGCCAATACTACCCTGTCAGCACTAGAGCCCTCAGGTTGGGATGCAGTAGAGAAGCTCCCCCCTCCTGCAAGAGGCAGCCCGAGGCCTGGCCCAAGGGTACCGGGGTTGACACTGACAGAGCAGCAGGGGGAAAGAGTAGTTACTCACCTGTAACAGGTGTTCTCCAGGAGCAGCAGGAATCAGTCCTCACATATGGGTGTCATCGGCGCCGATGAAGCCCCAGCGGAGCATTTCCCCAGCTTTCCATGAAAACCTTTGGGAATGCTGGCACGCATGCGCTGTTCCCTTCCCGCCTAAAGGTGCCATCTTACCTCAGTCAAATGACATAGCTGAGAAGAGCACACAAAAAGGTAAAAACACAAACTATGTACAACTGCAACTCCAAGGGGAGGAGGGAGGGTTGTGAGGACTGATTCCTGCTGCTCCTGGAGAACACCTGTTACAGGTGAGTAACTACTCTTTCTCCAGGACCAAGCAGGAAGTCAGTCCTCACATATGGGTGACTCCCTAACTCTGGCCTACCGAGTAACCCAGGCTGAACAAGAGAACGCCCTCTAGTCCCAGCAGCAAAGAAAGGCTTTTCAAGGACACAACCTCCACCGGTAGCCCAACAGAGGGCAGGAGTTGCCTAAACCTCAAAGAGATTCCGGAGTACTGCTTGGCCAAAAGCACTGTCCCTACGGGACTCCCTCTCCAGACAGTAGTGGGCTGCAAAAGTCTGGCTTGAAGACCAAGTTTCAGCCCTGCAGATGTCTACCAAGGGCACAGAGCGGAGATGAGCCACTGAGGCAGCCATTGCCCTGACACGATGGGCCGTGACCCTACCCTGCAAAGGAAGGTCAGCCGCCTTGTAAGCCCAGGTGATACAGTCAGCCACCCAGATAGACAAGGTACACTTGGACACAGCTAACCCCAACTTATTGGGGTCAAAGGATACGAAGAGCTGAGTAGCCCTTCTATGCCCCTGCGTACGGTCAAGGTAGAAGGATAAGGCCCTCCTACAGTCCAGGGTATGCAGGACTGCTTCAGCCTGGCTTGCATGAGGCCTAGGGAAGAATGTTGGAAGAACCACCTCCTGATTGAGGTGGAAAGAGGAGACAACCTTAGGGAGGAACTTGGGATGAGTCCTGAGGACTACCCTGTTCCTATAAATCCCTGGTGTATGGCCTATCACAGACCAGGGCCTGAAGCTCACTCACTCGCCTAGCCGAGGTAAGGGCTATCAGGAAGAGCATCTTCCAGGAGAGGAAGCACAGTGGACAAGTAGCCATCGGCTCAAAGGGTGGGCGAGTCAGTTGCTGCAAGACCACATTCAGCTCCCACTCAGGAGCAGGACAACGGATGGGGGGCTTGAGCAAAAGCAAGCCCCTGAGAAAGCGGGACACCAAGGGGTGACCTGACAAAGAATGTCCCTCCACCAGTGAGTGGTGAGCTGCTAAAGCTGAGGTGTGGACCCGAACAGAATTGGACTTAAGTCCCTGATTGGATAAGTGCAGTAAGTACTGCAGCACTACTGGCACAGTACAGGAGAAAGGATCCTCTGTACGTAGCTGACACCACACAGAAAACCTCTTCCATTTGAGAGCATAGGCTTTCCTAGTGGACTGTTTTCTAGAGGCTAGGACAACATCCTCAACTTCCTGAGGCAGGCCCCAGGGAGCCAAGAGTACCCTTGCAGCCTCCAGGCCATCAAATTGAGAGTCTTGAGATTGGGGTGTAGTAAGGAACCCTGCTCCTGAGAGAGAAGGTTGGGTTGCAACCCCAGAGGCAGTGGGGGATCCACCGCCAGTTGAAGCAGAAGAGGAAACCAAGGCTGTCTCGGCCATCTGGGAGCTACCAGCAGGACCGAGGCCTTGTCCCGAAGAATCTTGAACAGAGTTCGGGCCACCAAGGGCATGGGAGGAAACGCATACAGGAGGCCCTGAGACCAGGATATCAGAAAAGCATCTGGTGCGATCCTCAAAGGATGGTGTTGCCTGGAGCAGAACTTGGGTAGCTGCTTGTTTAGTGAACTGGCAAAGAGATCTATCCAAGGGAGACCCCACTTCAGGAAGATCTTTTGAACCACCAAGGGATGCAGCTGCCACTCGTGGGGCTGCAGAATCCTGCTCAACCGGTCGGCCAGGCAGTTCTCCTGGCCTGGGAGGTACACCGCCTTGAGAAGCATGTGGTGCTTCAGGGCAAAGGAACAAAGGTCCTGAGTCTCTCGACAAAGGATCTGGGACCCAGTGCCGCCCTGCTTGTTCACATAAAACATGGCCACCTGGTTGTCTGTTTGAATCAAGACTGAGCAGTGAGCCAGGGCTGGAGAAAAAACTCAGAGCCAAGCGGATAGCTCGAAGTTCCAGCAGATTGATCTGTTGGGCTGCCTCCCAGGGAGACCAGAGGCCTTGGGTGCACTTGTCCAGACAATGAGCACCCCAGCCCTTCAGAGAGGCATCGGTGGTGAGGACCACTGAGTATTCCGGCATTTGGAAGGGCATTCCTTTGAGTAGATTGGGTGGATGTAGCCACCAGCTGAGGGAGGCCAAAAGGGGTTTGGACACCTTTATCTTGTCTCGTAAGTGGCCTATGGCTTGAGACCACTGAGTCCAAAGGCACCACTGTGCAGGCCGCATATGAAGCCTGGCATTGGGAGTCACATGTACTGTCGAAGCCATGTGACCCAGAAGCCTGAGGCAGAGTCTGGCGGAGATCAGGGACCTGTTCAGAAACTGCTTTGCCACATCCATCAGCCTTTGAGCCCTGTCTCCTGGCAAGAATGCCTTTGCCAGTTGAGAATCCAACCTTGCCCCTATGAACTCCAAGTTCTGGGAGGGGAGCAAAGTAGACTTTGTGAAGTTTATGACAAAACCCACCTTTTGAAGCAGAGCAATGGTGTTGAGGGTGGCTTGTCTGGCTTCCAGGGACGTCTGACCCCTGATGAGCCAGTCGTCCAGATAGGGAAAGACAAAGATGCCTTGATTTCTCAGGTAGGCCGCAACCACTGCCAGGCACTTGGTAAAGACCCTGGGAGCGGAGGACAGGCCAAAAGGTAGTACTCTGTACTGATAATGGTTTCCTCCCACAATGAACCTGAGGTACTTTCTGTGGTTTGGATGAATGAGAATGTGAGTGTACGCATCCTTTAGATCTAAAAAGCATAGCCAATCTCCCTGCTGGAGGTAGGGCAGAAGTGTCCCAAGAGTAAGCATCTTGAACTTTTCTCTCTCTAGGAACTTGTTGAAGTTTCTGAGGTCCAGAATGGGTCGAAGGCCACTGGTTCTTTTGGGTATCAGGAAATACCTGGAGTAGAATCCGTGACTTTGCAAGTGGGGAGGCACAGGCTCCACCGCCCTGTCCACCAACAGACAATGAAGCTCTTTTAGAAGGAGGTCTGTGTGCAGGGGAGGCCTTGGAGGCTCCCCTGGAAAATATGGTGGAGGCAGTTGGTGAAAATGGAGGGCATAGCCATTGTGGACTATGTCCAGCACCCAACTGTCCCCGGTGATAAGGGGCCACTGGTGGGCAAAGAGGGCGAGGCGACCTCCTGTGCAGGGTGGGGAGAGCAGTGGAGGAGAGGCTACGCTCAAGGAGTCAAAACCCCCCACCCTGCTGAGTTGGAGCAGGGGCCCGAGGCTTGTGGGTCCTCTGCCTACGGGGCCCATTACCCTGGCCCTTGGCTTGCTGACCCTGGTGGGCAGCCTGATACTGAAGGTACTCCCATGTACAGCTTGGTAAGACTGGACACAGCAAGCAAGCAAGCATCGACCCCTGGAAGCACTTCCTACCGACGCCATCGAGGTTGCGGGCCTCCCTGCCAGGGGGCACTGCAGAGTGCATCTTCTGGCTCTTCAGACGATGCATGGCCGATTCCACAACCATGGAATGGTGTGGTAGCTGTGCTTTCTGGAAACCAGGGCTCTTGCGGAGTCGATAAATGGAATCGACTCGCTTACTTAGAACCGGCGCCGGGGCCTCCCACATTCGGAAGAGGAGCCGTTCCAGCATCGGAGGAACCGGGACAGTAAAGGCCTCCTTTGGAGGAGAGTCGTACTGCAGAGCATCGAGCTCCTCGGCTCGAGGCTCTTCCTCGGGATCGGCAGGGATAGCCAAGGCAGCGGCCATATCCCGGACGAACTCCGAGAACCTAGTGTCCTCCGGAGGGGATCTACTCCGGGGATCAGACTGTGGTGAATCCGACGGGACACACCGAGTCTTAAAAGTATCGGGAGACTCCTCGTCCTCCGTCTCCCAGGCAGACTCGTCCGAGGAGGAGTCAGGGTCTGACCCAGTGGGGCCCCGAGGCACCCGCCCCGACGCCAGGGGCACCGGCGTCGACACCCTCGGTCCCGAACGGGAGGTCGAGGGAGACCTCAACCGAGGATGACTTCGAGCCACGAGTGTCTCGAGTATCGGCTCGGTCTCCGGGGTTGACTTAGAAGTTGACGTCCCAGTGGTCGGGGCAGATGCACCAGACAGGCTGGCCATCAGTGCCCACTGCTGCTCCATGAAGGCAGTCTGTACTCCAAGGCTGTCATCCTGAGACTCAGCTCGGGAGACGCAGCAGCCACCGACTCGGGCCCCGGCAGCGCCGGGCCCGACGACGGCTCTCTGGGAGGAGAGTCCACGAGGACTACGGGGCTTACGTGTCCAGCAGACTCCGGCTCCACGCGAGGAACTTTGGCAGGCTTCTCTTGGTCCACGGGCCTGGGACGGCGGTTGGGTGTCTTAGACCTGGCCCTCGAGGGACCAGGGACCTCCTCCGACACCGCCCACGCGAGCCGCTTCTTCCTCTTACGTTCCCGGTCGGGGGACCCCCTGTCCGAGGAGATTCGACGGCGCTCGGGATCGGAATCCCGAGATGTCGAGGCCTCAGATGAGGTCTGGGCCCAGCCGGAGGCAGAGTCCAAGAAAAACCTTTCCTTTTGATGCTGTCGACTCTTTAGTGCCTTGGAAGACATCTTCCCACATGGTCCACACGACTTTGGGTCGTGGTCAGGGCCGAGGCACCGAAGGCAACAGTCGTGTGTGTCGGTGAGAGACAACTTTCATACACCGATCACACTTTTTGAAACCACTGGAAGCCATCGGGGAAAAAATAGCCCCAGCGAGGTCAAAAGACCGGCTTTCCAGTGAAAAATGAAAAAAGGGCGTTAACGCCAGCCACAAAGGGCAAAAACCGAAAAATTAAGAAAACTGGCTTGATACCGGTGTACCGAACCCGGCGGGAGGGGAACCGGCGTCGAACCGGAGAAAAAATAGCAAAAATCGTTGAAGAAAAAAAATCACTTTTATCCGGGAGAACAGGACAGACGTCCGATGGGCTTCTCGGAAAAAAAGAGACTGAGGTAAGATGGCACCTTTAGGCGGGAAGGGAACTGCGCATGCGTGCCAGCATTCCCAAAGGCTTTCATGGAAAGCTGGGGAAATGCTCCGCTGAGGCTTCATCGGCGCCAATGACACCCATATGTGAGGACTGACTTCCTGCTTGGTCCTGGAGAACACCAGGGTTGCCTGGTCCACATGGGGACCACCAGGTTCACTGAGGAATGCTTGCTCTGGATTTTGAACAGACACTTGGGTATTGGGGGTGGGGTCGTGGGAATGCATAAAGCAGGCCCTGCGACCATGTCAGAATGCATCTGCTGCCACCCTCTTGTGGCATGGCTGAGGGGAGCTGAACCGTGGTAGCTGTGAGTTGTCCGGAGAGGTGAACAGATCCAGGCAGGGCCTGCCCCAGAGCTGGAAGAGTCTCTGGGCCACCTCGGGGTCCAGACACCACTTGTGCAGCCGAAGGACCCTGCTGAGCTTGTCCGTCAGCAAGTTGTCCTGGCCCGGCAGGGTACACAGCTCTAAGGATCATGCGGTTACACACCATAAAGGAGTGAAGTGCTACAACCTCCTGGCAGAGGGTAGGAGCCCGTTCCACCCTGCTTGTTCAAATAGAACATGGCCACCTGGTTGTCCATCTGTTTGAGGATTGGAAGACCTCTGAGCAGGTGGCAGAAGGTCTGTAGGGCCAGAAAGATGGCCTGGAGCTTGAGGAGGTTGATCTGCAGGAGAGACTCCTCAGAAGACCAGTAGCCCTGAGTTCACTGACCCTTGCAATGTGCACCCCAGCCCACCAGGGAGGCGTCTGTAGTCAGATCCTCTGGGGTGCTGGTGCCTGGAAAGGCATCCCCGCTCTGAGGTGGTTGTGGGGACTGCTACCAGGCCAAGGAGGCTGCTAGCTGCCAGATGACCTCCACCCTGTCCCTCACCTGAGACCAGAGGCACCACTGGGTCGCCCGCATGTGTAGGCGGAATAGGGGCATAATGTGCACTGTTGAGGCTATGTGGCCCAACAAGCAGAGGAGCCACCGGGCTAGCACCGACCTGCAGACTTGCACCTCCCCAGCCAACCGCATCAGACGGTGGGCTCTGTCTTCTGGAAGGAAAGCCTTGGCCTACAGAGTGTCCAGCTGGGCCCCTATGAATTCCAGGATCTGAACTGGGAAGAGCCTGGATTTGGGGTAGTTGATGATGAAACCCAACTTATGAAGGGCGTGAATGCTCAGCCTTATGGCCTAGTCTGCCTCCCAGGCGGTGCTATCCCTGACGAGCCAGTCTAGATAGGGAAGACATGAGCCCCTTGAAGGTGCATGAGCACGGCCATTGCGGCCAGGCACTTTGTCAAGACCCATAGGGAGGCGGCCAGGCCAAATGGGAACACCCAGTACTAGAAGTGCAGACCCCCCCACCTCAAACCTCAGGTATTGCCTGTGGGGGGGGGGGGGGGTGAATCAGGATGCGGGCATAAGCATCCTTGAGATCCAAGGAGCAGAGCCAGTCTCCCTGGCGGAGGTAGGGCAGTAGTGTCCCAAGGGAGAGCATCTTGAACCTCTTCCTCACCAGGAACCTGTTGAAGATGCACAAATCCAAGATAGGGCGGAGGCCTCCTGTTCTTTTGGGGACAAGGAGATACTTTGAGTAGAAGCCCCTGCCCCAGAGGTGGTGGGGGCACAGGTTCCACCACCTTGTCCTTGAGCAGGTTTGCAAGTTCTGGTGAAGGGGTGGACGGGTTGACTCCCCTGGAAAGTAATCTGGAGGGTTTTGCTGTAAGTGGAGAGAATAACCCTCTCACCACCCGCAAGACCCACTGGTCTGTAGTGATGGTGTCTCAGCTGTCAGCGAAGGAGGCCAGTCGACACCCTATGGGCTGAGGTGGGTCTCCTGGGGGAGGGGAGACCCTGCTCACCAAGTCAAAAACTTCCCCCTGGCTAAGAGGGGGCTTGTGCCTTGGGCTTTGGGGTCTTGGATTTCCTGGGCTCTGTGCGTTGGTGAGGCTGACCCTGGTAAGGCTGGTAATGGCCAGAGGGGTAACCCTTTTTCCTCAGGAAAAAAAAGACTTCTTTCCCAAGGGCTTCTTCCTGGGAAGAGCCGAGGTCTTTTTGGAAAGTCTCTGCTGGGTTAGTACCTCTGCCTTGATCTCTGTGGCCTTATCAGACATCTGCTTTCCAAAACGATTCTCCCCATTGCAGGGCACATCCAGGAGCTTCTCTTGCACCACCCACTGCTCCAGTTCGTAGGTCTGCAGTCACGCCTGGCACCAGGCTCCGATGATTGCGGCTGCCACAAGAGCTGAGGCCTCAAAACCACAGTGCCAGGTCTAGGGAGAAACCTTGTCCTGTCTCCCATTCGGATCCCGAGGTAGTCGAGGACTCTGCCTCCAGGGTAGCCCCGAGGAACCGGGGACCACGCAAGGACTGGGGGTCAGACCCCCATAGGCTCGCTGAAGAGGACCGGAGCCTTAAGGATCGGGACAGGGACCTCGATTGGGGTTGAGGACTTACCCGAGGCTGGTGACGCTCAGTACCTGGCTTGACATCCCGGGGATCCCCTGAGGCCGGGGAGCTGGGTGTCTGGGCAGATGATGCTGGGAGTCCAGATATCAATGCCTGCTGCAAGGCCAGAATGGAGAAGAGAGACTGCTCCATGGCCGCCATACAGGCCTCGAAACCCGATGGCTCAGCACTTTGGTGTGGACACAGAGTCCCTTAGGTCCAGTGCTGGCACTCCAGAGAGCACGTCCACCAGGACGACTATAGGCTCTCGATCCCTGGCACTGTCACCGCCTGCCAAGGGCTGCCTTGAGAGTTTAGGAGGGCGCTGCACCGAGTCGCCCAAGTCCTGCTGTGAGACCTTCCCAGGCTTCAACAGCAACTTGGGAGGCCGCATCTTTTTCTTCTTCTTAGGGGATTCTGGTGACCTACCGGAGGAGCCGCCGTGGAACTCAGAGGATGCCCAGACCTCCCGCGAGGAACCCTCCTTCGGAGTGGGAGTCAACACTGGAGTGGAGTCTGGCTTTGGAAACAGTTTCCCTTGCAACTCTGACCTCTTCCTTTAGGTCTTGGGCGTCATGGCCTGGCAATGGTCACAGGAGCAGCGGAAGTGAGCAGTCCAGATAATGGAGGCAGCAGTCATGTGTATCAGTAACCGATATGGTCTGGCCACGTCGGCCACACTTTTTAAATTCACCAGAAGTCATGGTGGAGAACACCCAGCCGGGGTCAAGGACCCACAGGCAAAAAAAATCCCCATGAACACTAGTCAAAGGAACCTCGACAAAAAGAGACCACATGAGGCCGAGAACGGCACCAAGGTGCCAACTCGAGGCGGAGGACAGTACAAGACCGAATGCAAACAATTTGGAAGGGGAAAGAATCACATTTTTCTGGGAGAGATGAGGACCACGTCTGTTAGGGTCCATGGAAAAAATGAGACTGAAGATGACGATGTTGGGCGGGAAGAGGACCACATGTGTGATAGCATTCCAAAAGGCTTCTTTGAAAGCTGGGGAAATGCTCTGTGCAGGCTCCGTCGGCGCCAACACCACCCATATGTGAGAACTGACTTTCTGCTTGTTCCTGTGGAAAATCCATTCAAAAAGTAAGGGTCTTAGACCTTAGGAAAACTAACTGCCAAGATGGGACAATACTTCAGAGTCGTTAGCAGGATGGGAACAGCTGGGGGAATGTAGAAAAACAGTGGGCAAAACTGAAAGGGGAGATTAAGGGCAACAAACCATTTTGTTAGAAAGGTAAACAAACATAAAAGGAAAAGGAGGTCACTATTGTTTCTCAAGTAGCTGAAAAGGTGAAAAAAAGGAGGCCTTCAGGAAATACAAGAGATCACAGAGGAAAACAGGCATCTATATTTTGAAAGACTTAGAGAAGCTAGTAAAATAGTCAGGAAAGCAAAGGTACAAAAAGAAGAAATAGCCAATGCAATAAAAAGTGGGGATAATACATTTTTCAGATGTGTTAGTAAGAGGAGGAAGAGCAAAAGTGGTATTGCCAGACTCAAAGGTGAAGGGGAGAAATAAGTAGAAACAGATGAGAATAAAGAAGAAATTAGACCTTACCTGCTAATTGTCTTTCCTTGAGTTCTCTCCGGGCCAGTCCAGGAACTGTAGGGTAGTCAACCTCCTCCAGCAGCTGAGGACTGAATTCTTAAAGTCTTGCTGACAGCCTCTCTCGCTCCCCCTGGTGTCAGACTCAGTCTACCATTGTCAAAGCAGCATGGCCAAACTACACAACCTAACCCAAACGCTAATCTTAATGAAATTTGCACTACATTTTAAACAAAACATTTTTTTTTTTAACCGGATCGCACTGCTACACTCCCAGAACCTGACAGGGAGCCCGAGAGCCAGCATCACTCCAACATCTCACTGATGGAAAACCAAGAAACCCCTTAGTCCTCCTCTCTTCATACTTGCACTGTAGCGCCCACAGCTACTATTCCTTTCAGAACAATTGACGAACCAATGAGACCCCTCCCCCTGACATCCACAAATGGACATGGGGGGCCCTGGACTGGCTCGGAGAGAACTCAAGGAAAGACAATTAGCAGGTACGGTCTAATTTCTCCTTCCTCTTCGTCTCTCCGGGCCAGTCCAGAAACTGTAGGTAAGTACCAGAGCAGTACCTAATCCAGGGAGGGTCCCACTAGGCCCGCCACTATAGCTGAGGCCCCTACATTTGCGTCTCCCCTTGCTTGAACATCCAAACGATAGTGCTTCACAAAGGCATGAAGAGACGACCAAGTAGCTGCTCGACAAATGTCCACAGGCGGAACCAAGGCAAATGCGGCCCAAGAAGCCGCTTGGTCCCGAGTAGAATGAGCCCGGAGCCCTTCAGGAGCTGATCTACCGCTTGCTTTATATGCTGCTCCCACAGCATTTTTCACCCAATGAGCAATTGAGGCCTTGGAAACCACCTCCCCTTTTCGAGCTCCTCCAAACAGCACGAACCACCTGTCCGTCTTTTGAAACGATTCGGTCCTTTGAAGGTACTGGAGTACTCTTCCAAGACCCAACTTCCGTAGAGACCTATCCATGGGACTCCTTTCACTGTTCTGAAAGGTCGGAAGCGAAACTGGCTGATTTAAATGAAAAACAGACACTACCTTTGGAAGGATGGACGGAACCGGCCGCAACATCACCATCTCTGCAGAAAGCACAGTTACTTACCTGTAACAGGTGATCTCTGGGAACAGCAGGAATAAGTCTTCACATATGGGTACGTCGGTACCGATGGAGCCTGCGCGGGAATGCTCCGCAGTGTCCAAAAAAAGCTTTTGGGAGCATCCCACGCGCATGCGCACTGCCTTCCCGCCCATTTACTTCCCTCTCATCAGTTGGGTTTGTAGCCGAGACCAAAGGAGGGCAGTAGACAAATTAGAGAGAAAAAAAAAAGAGAGAGAACAACTCCTAGGGGAGGTGGGCGGGTTGTGAAGACTTATTCCTGCTGTTCCCAGAGATCACCTGTGCTATTCTCCAGGAACAAGCAGGAATGAGTCTTCACATATGGGGACTCCCAAGCTAAGATGCCTGGAGGAGGCCCCAGCATGCTGCAAATCTAAAGATGGGCCATGCTTATCCCTCAAAACCTCAGGCATCCAAGGGATGTAGGAGTTGAACTAGAAAAGAAAAAAAAGAGATGCTGTGGAACAGCTTGACTAAACAAGGTATCCAGAGGGGAGTCCTTGTGTAAATCATAAATAATAGAAAAATATTGAGTCCCAATTTTCTAATGTGGATCTCCCTCAAAAATATTGCAAAAATACTTGAGGGTAATATGGGTCTGTGGTTGAGAGCCAGTACATTATCCTCAAAGAAATTCCCTCAATGTGAAGTAGAGGGAAAAAAATACATTTTGCAATACAGGAAGAGATGAGAAGCCCTCATGGTCAGAACTAACCCCAGAAGTAGTACTGGGGGAGTTCAATGAGGTTGGACTTCTGAGAAATAGCTAAAGCTTCTGTAAAGTCCAAAAAATTGTTCTTCTTGTCCTTGGAGCAGAATAAGGTCCTAGGAAAGAGTGAAGATAATCTGACTGGTTTGGATGAAAAGGCAGAAATACCCTTTGCAGAAAAAAGGGGATAGGTCTAAGACCCCCTTTATTCCAATGAAAGACAAAGACATTTGTACTAGGCGTTGAGCCTTCAATTTCTTGAAGATCAGTAAAAATCCTTCGTAAGTGATGTCACTTATGATGACCTTACATGTAGAGCTTCAGATGTGACATAACCTAAAAGGCAACGGTAAAAGAAGGTATTTCCAAATTTACCATAAAAATTGGTTGTCCATTGAGTTTTAAAGGTATGCTGGGGCAGCATTAATATGGACAGTAGACAAATCTTTCAAAGTCAGATGTTGTATAGAGATTGACGCAATAACAAGGATTAAGACCTACTTGAGAATATTGATGGAGAATGTCTGGTTAAATATGGAAGAATATAGAGAAAGTCTCATGGAAACTGGTATTATGTTCTTCACTTACAGGGATAGGACTAGACTTCTTGAAAAGATCTAGCCCCTGAAATAACCAGGTCTCGAGACGTACGTGAATGAGTGCAGAGGAGATCCTTAGTCTTAAGACAGCAAGTCTGGATCCTTCTATAATTTCAAATAGTAGCTGGAGAAAAGACGCAATATAAGGGGATACCATGTTTGCCTCTTAATGAGGGCAATATGAGTATCATGCGTTTTCTTGTTCAACATAAGCTACCATGAACTATAGGAATTAGAAGGAAAGTAGTGAATAAGGACCAACTGCAGTGAAAAAAATGCATCCCTGTTGTGGAAGTTCCAGTGAGATGTGGAACAAACCAGGGAATTGTGCAATTTTCTATGCTTTCACGTGGTCTAAACCCTGGTTACCTTTTCTTAAAAGGAAATTTTAAGGAATATGGTAAGAGTAGGAAAAAGCCAGTCAAGTAGGAGCATGACTGGCAGAGTCTACCAGCTGAAGCCCTTCTTAACTATCTGACCGCTACTTATTAGGAGTAGCTTTGAGGCTCTCTGGCAAAGGCCCACAGTTGCAGAGCTTTGCTATAGAATTGCAGAGAGCATGTTGTAGGTTGCTTAGATCTGGCTGTTGAATTGCCAGTGTGCAACCTAATCTATTCTGTTGGAGCCAAAGAGAATTGAAGGAGGCTAAGAATAGTAGACAGGCCTGATGCCTGCAACAATAAATAGTCCAAATGAGTTCTGGACCTCTTTTGGAATTATCTGTTAAGGCAGCATAAAAGGTTAGGTCCTATAGATTGGAGAGGACCAACAGACAATTTGGAGTAGTGATACCCAACTTCTGTCCGAAAAGCTGCCTTACAAAAAATATCTGAGAAGATGAACCGCAAAGGGGAAGAAAACTCTGTATGGAAACTACTTACTGGAGTAGGTATTGAAGAAAATCCTATGGCTTAGAGAATAAGCCCTCCAGTTGATTAGTAGTACTCTTAGAGACTGAATGTTTGGGCTAAGAGGAATAGAAAGCAATACAGAGTTGAGAAGAGATAGGGTCCCCTTGCAGTTAAAAGTATGAGATATCCTCGTACAGTAAACTGACAAGATGAAGGGTATAGCTCACCCTGTTAGTTGTTAGGCTTCCTTTTGTTTTAAAATGAGAAACCTGTATCTCTGAGGTATGATAGTCCTTAATAGCTCTTAGAGCTAGAAGGATAGATTTTTCGTGTAGCAAGAGATTCATGCCCAGAGTCGAGGACTGAGTCAATGTATGACTGATATTTCAGCATGAATGAGATGAATTTTAGATGCTTCTGTTGAAAATAAGTAGTCTGAAAAGTTCTAAACCTCACACAGAAAAAGTGAATAAAATATCAGAAACCCTGAGATTGCTGGGTTTGCCGAGTCTGTTGAGGTTTTGATTCTCTTAGCCTGGTGTGATGTTGCCCATCTTTGGAAACATCTGCATAATGGGTAGAAGATAGATAAAACTTTTTTTTCCCTTAGGGGAATAAAGCTTTTTAGGAGATTTTTTATTAGCTGGGATAGAGGAAAGTTTTGACAATCCTCTGAAAGCAACAGCATCAGTGCTTAACTGATTAGCTTGAAATAAATCCTCCTTGTTGAAGAGATTTTCACCAGTACAAGGAGTATTTCCCAGCCTTTCCTGAACCCATCTGTCCAAGCCTGAAGCTTGGAGCCAGGCTATGCGTCGTGCTCCTATGGCTATAGCAGAAGTTCTGCTAATAGACTCAAAACAGTCTAGGGAAGCACGATTAAGGAACCTAGAGATATTTTGAGCATGACTGACTAATAAGAAATAGTCTGCTCTTTTATGCTCTGGAAGAAAAGGGTTCAAAAACTAAGTTCTTTGTGACCTCTTCAAGAGATAATCCCATATAGAAAATATAAGAGATAATTCTTGCTGAAAGCATGGATGCCTGGAAGCATTGATGTCCAAAGGCATCTAAAGTCCTAGACGCATGACTTCGCGGATAAGAAGAGTGCTTCTTTGCACTGTTAATACGCCTCATTGCTGATTCTACAACAATAGAATGATGAGGAAGTTGAGTCTTTTGAAAACCTGGAGAAGGTGGCACCTTGTACATAGTGTCAAGTGTCTTAGAATGTGGGGATACCGTTAAAGGTGTTTCCCACATTCTTAATAGTAGATCTTGTAAGATCTGATGCAAAGGAAGCATGATTACCTCCTTTGGAATCCAGGGGAATTGCAGTGTGTCTGAATCCCCCGGTAGGGATTCTTTAGCAGGTATAGAAATGGCAAGTAACTTTGCCATATCAAGCAGAAAAGCTTGAAAAGAAATATCCCCCGAGGAGGAAGCTCTAAAATGAGGGGTAAAGGCTAGACTTTTTGAAAAATCAGCCTTGGTACCGATGGATTCATCCCAGTCATCGGGGATCGGAAGACTTGAAAGGATGAAGCATCGGATTTTCTTTAAAGCGATGTCTTGGGTACCCATCTGAAGTCGGTACCGAATCCTCCATGCTAGAGATCGATTCCAGGCTCGGCATCGAAGGAAGAGAGTCTGTCGAAGCAAGCATGGACAGTACCGACACCGATGCCGATACCAGTACCAAAGCTGATACTAATACTTGAGGAACGGTCTGCAGCAACTCTAGTGGTACCGAAGTATCCGAGAGCGCTAGACTACGTTCATCGGTGAGGAGTGTTTCATCCATCACCATAGCCGATGCTGGGGTGTCGGTACTGCTCGAAGCGGCCACAACCACTGAGCATGGCCCAGGTGTATTCATCGAGGTAAGAAGCCCGGGAACAACCTGGAGCCCCGTTAGTGCTTTGGAGCCTGAAGACTCCCGCCGGGGCTTTATTGCCAAAATGTCCACTAGGGCAAGGCCGGAGCCATCTCGATGCTGAGAGGGAAATCTAAGACTCGAGGACTGGCTAGTCTTTACAGACTTTTGTTTGGTTACCTGATCCTGTGAAGAAGATATTCTAGCTGGTGACACTGAGTGCGATGTAAACCGGGTATCGAGTTGTGCTCGATCCTGAAGACTTCTTCTGTTTGAGCTCCAGCAGGAGAGACACTCCAGAGGGCAATGGTCAGGACCTAAACATTTTAGACACCAAGTATGAGTGTCTGAAAATATATCTGTACCGCCACACTGAGCATTTCTTAAGGATAGTGGCTGGCTTTTCCATAATGGAAGTATAGAGGCCTAGTGGCCTAGAAACTGTCAGGCACTAAACAGGAAAAAAAAAAATTTCTAAGAAAAGCAGAAATTCTTCAGTAGAAAGAAAGAAAAGCACCGGCGGTACCGGTGGCGTCGAGGGAAGGCAGACGCGACCACAAAAAACTAAGAATAAAAAGAAGAATTTTCTGCGGTGACAGGAGTACGTCCTGCCGGCTCCGTGGAAAACTGATGAGAGGGAAGTAAATGGGCAGGTAGACAGCGCGCATGCATGTGGGATGCTCCCAAAAGCTTTTTTGGATGCTGTGGAGCGTTCCCGTGCAGGCTCCGTCAGTACCGACGTACCCATATGTGAAGACTCATTCCTGCTTGTTCCTGGAGATAATTGAATGTACAGCTCTCTACACGACAATGCCTGCAGATCCGAGATCCTTCTAGTCGAGCACAACGCTACCAGGAAAGCGGTCTTCCAAGAAAACTCTCAGCGCTATCGCCCCTGCTGGCTCAAACGGAGACCGCGTTAACGCTTCAAGGACTAAGTTCAAATCCCATTGTGGTACTACCGGTCTCACTGGAGGCCGCACATTCTTAAACGCCCTTAGGAATCTCAAAATACCTGGGTTGCAAGACAGGAGGCTCCCCCGCACTTTGCCCCTAAAAACAGTCAGGGCCGCTAATTGCGTAGCGAGGGCGAGACCCTTATCCAGACCGTCCTGCAGAAACGACAAGATATCCGGCAGTGTCGCGCCCAATGGCTTAATGCTACGCCTCTCACACCATCCGTCAAAGATGCGCCATATACGAACATAGGCCCGAGACGTAGATCTTCAACATCGTGGCTACCACCGCTGCGGAATAACCCCTACGCCTTAGCCGTTCCCTTTCAAAAGCCAAGCCGTAAGCGAGAAGCGATCCACGTCCGGCATTAGAATTGGTCCCTAGCACAACAAATTGACTTGGCTGGGCAGCCTCCAAGGACGGTCCATGAGCAGGCACACCAGATCCGCATACCACGCTCTCCTTGGCCAATCCGGGGCAAAGAGAATCACTCTTCCGTTGTGATGTTCGATCCTCCGAATGACTCAGCCGATCATTGGCCATGGAGGAAACACACAAAGCAGCCTGACCAAAGGCCAAGTCTGAGCTAACCTGTCTAGCCCCTCCGACATGCGTTCCCTGCACCTCCTGAAGAATCGAGAAGCCTTGGTATTGACGAGTGTGGCCATCAGATCCATAACTGGCTGTCCCCACCGCACTGTAATGTCGTGGAAGACTGCCGCGTTCAATTCCCACTCTCTGGGATCTAAGACATTCCTGCTGAGATAGTCAGCCTGCACGTTGTCTCGTCCTGCCACATGCACCGCCGAAAGCGCTAATAGATGACTCTCCGCCCTGAGCAAACAGCTGACTCTCCTCCAACAAGGCTGCACTGCCTGCCCCACCCTGTCGATTGATATAAGACACCGTGACCGCATTGTCGGAGAACACGCGCACTGCTTTCCCTTTCACTAGGCTGACGAATTTTAGAAGAGCGAAGCGCACTGCTCTTCAAGCGACTGATCGACCAACCGCTCACTTCCGCTGACCACTGACCTTGCATCATCTGGGACATACAATGCGCTCCCCAGCCGAAAAGGCTGGCATCTGTGGTGATGAGAACCCAATCCGGCTGCTCCAGCGGAACTCCCGCCCGTAGATGGCTGGGATCCAAACACCACTGCAAACTGGCGCTGACTGCTTCGGAGTACCCTAACTACCGACTCAGTGGATGATCCTGCGGTGACCATCGGGAGAGCAATGCTTGTTGAAGAGGACACATATGCGCCCTGGCCCATGGTACGAGGTCCAACGCCACCCACCATGGAGCCCAGAAGTTCAAGTAGACACGTCGACGGAGCCTTCATGCGTAAAAACGCCGTTACTTGCTTCAAACTTTTTTGCACTCTGTCCTCTGGCAGAAACACCGCTCCTACACCCGTGGCGAACAGTGCTCCGAGATAGATGAGACGCTGCACTGGAAGAAACTGGCTCTTGGCTTGGTTCACCACCCAACCCAGCTGTTCCAGGAATTCCACAACCTGCAGCGGCGGCCAAGAGAGCAAATAGAATGCTAGGTATGATAAGGAAAGGAATGGAAAATAAAACAAAAGATATTATAATGCCTCTATATCGTTCCATGGTGAGACCGCACCTTGAATATTGTGTGCAATTCTGGTCGCCATATCTTAAAAAGGATATAGCAATTTTAGAAAAGGTTCAGAGAAGAGCCACCAAAATGGTAAAGGGGATGGAAGGCTACTCCTATGAAGAAAGGCTAAAAAGGTTGGGGCTCTTTAACCTGGAAAAGAGACGGCTGAGGGGAGATATGATAGAAGTCTATAAATTAATGAACGGAGTGGAACGGGTAAACGTAGATCGATTGTTTACCTTATCAGAATATAGAAAGACTAGGGGACATGCAATGAAGCTACAGGGTAAACTATTTAAGACTAATAAAAGAAAATATTTTTTCACTCAACGTGTAATCAAACTCTGGAATTTGTTACCGGAGGATGTAGTAAAGGCTGTTAGTGTAGCTGGGTTTAAAAAAGGTTTGGACAAGTTCCTGGAGGAAAGGTCCATAAACCATTATTAAGAAGGGACCCAGGATATCAATGCTTGAACCAATACAAGCATTGTGGAACCTGTGTCCCTTGGGGAAACTGCTAGGTACGTATGACCTAGATTGGCCACTGTTGGAAACAGAATACTGGGCTTGATGGACCTTGGTCTGACCCAGTATGGCATATCTTATGTTCTTATGACCGACTGTCACAGACTGCACTCAAATCAACCAATCGTCCAGGATGGCCTCCTTCCGCAACGCTGCAGCCACCACCACCTTCGTGAACGTGCATGGTGCTGTAGCCAGCCCAAACGGCAACGCGTGGAATTGAAAATGCCCCATGGGTACTGCAAAGCACAAAAACCTTTGATGCTCTGGTTGGATGGGAATGTGCAGATACGCTTCTGTCAAATCTATGGATGAAAGCACCTCGCCCGGCTTTACCGACCAAATAAACAATGGAGCGCAGTGTCTCCATCCGGAAATGCAGCACCCTCAAACAGCGGTTCACGTGCTTGAGATCGAGAATAGGCCAAAAAGACCCTTCCTTTTTGGGCGCCACAAAATAAATCGAGTATTGACCTATCCTGTACTGGTCTGGAGGAACCGGAACCACCGCTTGAAGCCGCAGCAAACGTTGAAGGGTATCGAATACTGCCTCTGTCGACGATCAGCATGGAGACACCACAAAGGCCTCCGCTAACAGCCGGGCGAACTCCAGCGTGTAACCGTCACAGATAATCTCCAGTACCCACTGGTCTGTTATGGTGGTCCAGACGGAGAGAAAGTCCTGCAAACGTCCTCCTATGGGCACCTCCGTCTGGACCCGCCTGCTCTCATTGCGGCTTCTTTGAGGAGCTCTGAGGGGAACCGAAATACACCCATCCGAACCCCTGAGCCCCTCAAAAGGGCTGCCATCTGGAGACGAAGCGACCCCTTTGATATGGAGTAATCGAGATCCCCGGAATTTACGAAACTCCCTACTCTGCCCTTTCTGCAAAGCTCCAGGCTTCAGACCTTTCGGACGGTCCTCCGGGAGTCGACCTCCCTTGGAATCTCCCAGATCTTTCACAATCTTTTCCAGAGCCTCCCCAAAAAGCAGCTTGCCCTTGTATGGAAGCTTACTAAGGCGAGCCTTAGAAGACACATCGGCTGCTCAATTCTGCAACCAGAGGACTCTCCTTGCTGCAATCACCAATGCCATGGACTTTGCAGAGATCCTTACGAGATCATAGAAAGCATCCGCAAGATACACTGTTGACTCCAACTTTGCTCCTTCCAGCAAAAAGCTGTCCTCTCCTCCAGGCTGACTCTCCTTGGAACCAGCGAATCAAGGCCCTTTACACATAAGCCCCGCAGATGGAGGCTTGAAGCGAAAGAGCACTGGCAAACGCCTACTTAAGCAAAGCCTCCAACTTTCTATCCTGTAGATCCTTAAGGGCTGCTACCCCTTCTACAGGAATTGTAGTTTTCTTTGTCACTGCTGCTACTAACGCATCCACCTTTGGCATTTTTAACTCCTTCTCTTCCTGCGGCACCGGGTACAGCCAACCGATGGCCCAATTGCCCCGCAACATAGATTCTGGACATTCCCATTCCGACTCCACTATGTGCTTGATCACTCTATGAACTGGAAAACACCTCTGCTCTGTTTTGAAACCTTGAAGCAGAGAGTCCTCCAGCGGTTCCTCTTGCACCGCTGGTAAGGCAATATTCAGAGCCACCAGCGAATGGGTAATAAGAGCTCCCAGCTCTTCCCTCCTAAAGACCCTGAAAACATTAGGGTCATCGCCAGGCCCAATTTCACCTTCCTCTAGATCTCCTATCCACTGATCTAGACCCGAGTCAGAGAGAATTTCTCCTTCCTCAGCTACCTGAGGAATTGAGAGCTGCTGACCGAAACTATCGGTGCCCTTCTCAACTGGCAAGCCGGCCTTCGAGGTACCCTCCCCTAGGTCCATGGAAGTGCTATCCCCTCTCGGCAACCCTGAGAGGTTAGAGGAAGAATCCTTACCCTGAACTTGCTCCAGCTTGAGGCAATAGGCCTTATGAAGTGACAGTATAAAATCCGCAGGGAAAAAAAAAAAAAAGATTCTAAGCCCCCTGAATACTTGGCCCCTGTGTCTGGGACCCATCCGGGGCCTGAGCAGGCTTTTTAGATTTTGCTCTCTTTTCCCCAGCCTTCTACTAAAGCAATGTGGAAACGGCAGCTTTTTCTAAAATGGCCGCCATTCCTGCCAAATCCGCTGAAGTCTGATGGCCTCCTAATGGTTCTACTAATGCTGTTCTCTCCTTCATGGTATCCCCGAAGCAACGCTCTAAACTGCAGCCTCTCTGGAAATAAAACCTACAGAGACCCGATTCTGACAAGCCCCGGCGACTTCCGCACTGCGCGCATGCTGCCGGACCCGGCAGCATGCGCTTGAACTCTGGCCGACAAACTGTATGACGGATGCAAACCTAACCCGATGTACAGGCCTGCCCCCCCGCCAAAACAACCTTATGTGAGCGACTAACTCCCAATGTACCTGAAACGTGGCGCTGCGGTTACCTCGAACTGCTCAACCCCGCTGCTAGCAGCAGAGCAAGCTCAGTCCCGGAGGCAGAGATCCTGGACTCTGGGGCTCCCAGCTGCTTCCTCTGCTTCTCCTGCGACAAAACTGGCAGCTTTCACCGAGGCAGGCTCTGCCTCTGCTGCCTGACCAAGTAAGCCCCTGCAGTCGAGTTTTTTTTTTATTTTATTTTGTAAATCTTGGTCAGAATAGGCTTTCTGAGGTAATACCCTGCTAGGGCTTACCCAGAACTTCCTTTCCTACCACTTTTAACATATCATCTTCGTCTCTTCAGGGAGCCTGTCAGCCAACGTCCTATCCAGCTGCTGAGGACTGAAAGACTGAGTGTCTGACACGAGGGGGAGCGAGATAGGCTGTCAACAAGACTAAGAATTCAATCCTCAGCTGCTGGAGGAGATTGACTACCCTACAGTTCCTGGACTGGCCCGGAGAGACAAAGAGGAAGCGGAATTGCTTAAATATTTCTGTCCTGTGTTCACAGATGAAGGGCCAAGAGGAGGACCTCAGAAAACATCCACAAATAGGAACAGAAGCGACAAGGATCTCAAACTATTTTCAGAAGACTGTCTGTGCTGAACTAGCTAAAATAAAAGACAAAATGATGTGTCCGGATGGGATACATTTAATACTGAGGGAACTTGGGGACGTTCTAGCAGCTCCACTGTCTGACCTTTTCAATGCTTCTTTGGAGTCAGGTGTGGTGCCAGAGGACTGGAGAAAGGCAAATATGGTCCCTTCACACAAAAGTAGACGAAGGGGTGATACTGAGAACTACAGGCCAAATAGTCTAACCTCTGTGGTAAGTAAATTATTGGAAAGGCTACTAAAAGAGGGAATAGTGGGGTTTCTGGAATCCAGTGGCTTGCAGGATCCAAGGCAGCATGGATTCACCAAAGGCAGGTCTTGTCAGATATATCTGATTGATTTCTTTGACTGGGTGACCAGGGAGTTGGACCGAGGGAGAACCCTAGATGTGGTGTCCTTAGATTTCCGTGAAGTCTTTGGCACCGTTCCACATAGGCGACTTAAATTGAGCACCCTAGGGATGGACACTCAAGTTACTGATTGGGTTAGAAATTAGTTGAGTGGGAGGCAACAAAGGGTCCAGGTAAATGGAGCTCACTGAGGAGGTGGTAGTTACTAATGGTGTGCCGCAGGGATCTGTCCTTGATCAGATTCTTAACATATCTGTTAGTGATATTGCGAAAGGGCTGTTGGTAAGGTATGCTTATTTGCAGATGATACCAAAATCTGCTATAGAGTAGACACATAGGAAGGAGTAGATAACACAAAGAGGGATCTAGCTAAGCTTGAAGAATGGTCTAGAATATGGCAGCTAAAATTTAATGCTAAAAAAAATGCAGGGTTATGCATTTGGTCTGCAGAAATCCAAAGGAGCAGTACAATGTAGAGGGGGTGATGCACTTCTGTCCACAAGAGAGCGGGACCTGGGCATAATTGTGTCTGATGGTGTTATAGTAGCTAAACAGGTAGAAAAGGCGACTGTAAAAGCCAGAAGGATGTTTGAGTGTATAGGGAGAGTCGGTATAGAGGTTGGCTACTAAAATGGTTAGTGGTCTTCATTAGGAAGCATATCAGGATAGACTTAAATATCATATATATATATATACACACACATACATACACACAGTACTTTAGAGGAAAGGCAGGATAGCAGAGATGAGACATTTAAATACCTCCATTGCACAAATGCACAGGAGAGTCTTTCAATTGAAGGCAAGCTGTGCTACGAGGGGACACAGGATGATGGTGAAAGGGGATAGACTCAGGAGTAATATGGGAAATATTTATTTATGGAAAGAGTGGTAGATGCGTGGAACAGTCTCCCAGTGGATGGGATAGAGACAAGGACAGTATCTGAATTAAAAACAAAAAAGCATGGGACAAAAGGAGGATCTCTAAAGGAAAAAAAAAGGGAACTATTGAAGTTGATATGGAAGGGCAGACTAGATGGGCCATATGGTCTTTTTCGGTCACCATGTTTCTATAATTGACTGCGGGAGATGAACAGAGCTGATGCTGAAGTTGTAGCAAATCTATTTTAATTTTCACTTTAGTATTTATTGTTCAAGTTTCCTTTATTATGGATGCAATATACAAATTTTAGTATTTACAGCATTTGCTAGAGTCTCCATTGCAAGGTGGTCATTCTGTGGCTCATGAATACAAATTCTCTGCCTGAGAGATCTTAAAGGAGGTTTTTTCATTTTTAATAGCTAACGTTTTCTGCTGCATTGCCTATTGCTTGGTTAAGAAGCTGCAAGGAGACTCCCAAAGAGGCTCCACAAACACCATAATACACCCCTTTTTGTGGCCCCCACTGATCCAACATGACAGGGGGAGGGAGGAGTGGCCTAGTGGTTACAAAATGGTACTTCAGGCCGGAGGGCCAGGGGTTCAAGTCCCACCTGGGGACAGCAATCTCAGGCCAGAGGGACTGGGGTTTCTAGTCCTATAGGCACTCCTTGTGGCCTTGGGCAAGCCACTTAACCCTCAGTTGCCTAAGGTACACAGATTGTGAGCCCTTTGGGGACAAGGGAAGGTATCCCAGTACCTGTCTGTAATGTAAACCGCTTTGATTGAAGAATAAGGCAGTATAGAAAACTGGTTAAATAATAAATGATATGAGTCCATTCTGAGTAAAAACAGCTGGAGACACCCCCCCTGATTGCCTGTCCACCTAAGGAAGTACCTGCTGAGTCCCAAGATAGCGTAGTTACTCACCTGTAACAGGTGTTCTCCAGGAGCAGCAGGAATCAGTCCTCACTTATGGGTGACATCGGCGCCGACGGAGCCCTCGCGGAGCAATTTTCCCCAGCTTTCAAAGAAAGCCTTTGGGAATTGCAGCGCGCATGCGCGGTCCTCTTCCCGCCCAAGGGTGCCATCTTAGCCAGTCAGATGACATAGCTAAAAAAGACAGCACAAAAAAAAAATTTGCAAACAAACATAAGCAGACGATTGCAACTCCAAGGGGAGGAGGGAGGGTAGTGAGGACTGATTCCTGCTGCTCCTGGAGAACACCTGTTACAGGTGAGTAACTACGCTTTCTCCAGGACCAAGCAGGAAGTCAGTCCTCACTTATGGGACTCCCAAGCTCAAGGCTACCGGAGACCCTAAGCACAAAAATGAGCTCCCTCTAGCTCAGCAGCACAGAAGGAAAGAATCTTCGCTGAATTATCACCCACCGGTAGCCCACATCCGGGATGGAGGGTAGGAGTTGCTCAGACCTCAAAGAGATTACGGAGGACTGCCTGTCCGAAAGCACTGTCCCTGCGGGACTCCCTCTCGAGGCAGTAATGGACCGCAAAAGTCTGGCTCGAAGACCAAGTAGCGGCCCGGCAGATGTCTGCCAACGGAACAGAGCGGAGGTAAGCCACTGACGTAGCCTTTGCCCGAACGCAATGAGCCGTGACTCGACTTTCTAAGGAGAGTCCGGCTGCCCCATAAGCCCAAGAGATACAGTCCGCAACCCAGATGGACAGAGTACGCTTGGAGACCGGGAGCCCCAATTTATTGGGGTCAAAAGACACAAAAAGCTGAGCAGCTTTACGGTGCTCCCGCGTACGGTCAAGGTAGAAGTTCAATGCCCTTCTACAGTCCAGGGTATGGAGGACCGTTTCAGCTCGGCTGGAGTGTGGTCTGGGAAAGAAGGTCGGAAGTACCACCTCCTGATTGATGTGAAAAGGGGAGACCACTTTTGGAAGAAATTTTGGGTGAGTCCGTAGGACTACCCTATTTTTGTAGAACCGAGTGTAAGGGGGATCAGACACGAGGGCCTGCAATTCACTTACGCGTCTAGCGGAAGTGAGGGCTATCAAGAACAGTGTTTTCCAAGACAGAAAACGGAGAGAGAACAGGTAGCCATAGGTTCAAAAGGCGGACAGGTGATCCGCTGCAAAACCACATTCAGGTCCCAGTCAGGCGCTGGCGGGCGCAGAGGTGGTTTAAGTAGAAGGAGACCTCGGAGGAACCTCGCTACGAGAGGGTCGCTGGAGAGAGGTCTACCGTCCACTGGCACATGATGGGCCGAAAGAGCACTGAGGTGAACTTTGACGGAGTTGGACTTAAGTCCCAGATTAGAGAGGTGTAGCAAGTACTGCAAGATCACCGACACCGGGCAGGAGAAGGGATCCTGAGACTGTTGGGCACACCAGACGGCGAAGCGACGCCATTTAAGGGCGTAGCATTTGCGGGTAGAAGGCCGTCGCGAAGCCAAGACGACCTCCTCCACCTCTGCCGGCAGGAGAAGAGGAGCAAGGACTACCCTCTCAGCAGCCAGGCCATGAGGTTGAGAGACCTGAGGTTGGGGTGTAGTAGAGACCCCTGATCCTGAGTGAGGAGATCCGGTTGTACCCCCAGAGGGAATGGATCCTCCACCGCTAATTGCAGCAGGAGCGGAAACCACGGCTGTCTGGGCCAACGAGGGGCCACCAGGATCATGAAGGCTTTGTCTCGGAGAACCTTGAAAAGAGTCCGAGAGACTAGCGGGATGGGAGGGAAAGCGTACAGAAGGCTCCCCGACCATAAAATTAGAAACGCGTCCGCCGCAACCCGAAGGGGGTGTGGCTGACGAGAGCAGAAGCGAGGAAGCTGCCGGTTGTGAGGACTGGCAAAGAGAACCACCGTGGGGAGGCCCCACTTTAGGAAGAGCTTCTGAACTACCAAGGGATCCAGCCGCCACTCGTGCGGCTGGAGGATCCTGCTGAGTTTGTCCGCCAGGCAATTCTCTTGGCCCGGGAGATTAACTGCCTTGAGGAGAATGCCGTGACTGACGGCCCAAGAGCAGAGCTTCTGTGCCTCCCGGCAGAGGAGGAAGGAGCCCGTGCCCCCCTGCTTGTTCACGTAGAACATGGCAACTTGATTGTCCGTCTGGACAAGGACGGACTGGTGGGAAGTCAGGTGGGAGAAGGCCTTGAGAGCCAGGCGGATCGCCCTGAGCTCCAGGAAGTTGATCTGCTGAGCAGACTCCCACGTGGTCCAGAGGCCCTGAGTACGTGCCCCTTGGCAATGTGCTCCCCAGCCCAGGAGGGATGCATCCGTGGTCAGCACCCGGGTCGGCTGGGGTGACTGGAAAGGCATTCCGAATATCAGGTTCGGCTGCTGAAGCCACCACCGGAGAGACGAGAACAGCGGCTCGGAGACGCGCACTAGGTCTGCTAGGCCGCCTGTGGCTTGTCGCCACTGCTGGCGGAGACACCATTGAGCAGGCCGCATATTCAGGCGGGCATTGGGGGTCACATGGACGGTGGAAGCCATATGGCCGAGTAGTCTCAGGAAGCGCCTGGCGGAGACCAGGGGCTGGCTGCGAAAACGGTCGGCTAGGTCCATGAGCCGTTGAGCCCTGTCGAGCGGTAGGTACGCCCGTGCCTGAGGAGTGTGCAGCCTTGCGCCGATGAACTCGAGATCCTGTGAGGGGAGCAAAGTGGACTTTGCGAAATTTATAACAAAGCCCAAGTATTGCAGAAGAGTCACCGTGCGGTGTGTGGCGCTGGTGACCTCTGGAGCGGACGCCGCTCTGATGAGCCAGTCGTCGAGGTACGGAAAGACATAGAGGCCGTGAAGCCGGAGAAGGGCCGCCACCACCGCGAGACATTTTGTGAAGACTCACGGAGCGGAGGACAGGCCAAAGGGCAGTACTCTGTATTGGTAATGATTTCCTGCCACCACAAACCTTAGGTATTGGCGGTGGCTTGGGTGGATGAGGATGTGCGTGTAGGCATCCTTTAGATCCAAGGAGCATAGCCAATCTCCCTGCTGGAGGTAGGGCAGAAGGATTCCAAGGGTAAGCATCTTGAACTTCTCCCACACGAGGAACTTGTTGAGGTTGCGCAAGTCCAGGATGGGTCTGAGGCCTCCTGTTCTCTTTGGTATTAGAAAATACCGGGAATAAAAACCTTGACCTCTCAGGTGGTGTGGCACCGGTTCCACCGCCTGATCCTGCAGAAGACCTGCTAACTCCTGAAGGAGTAATTCCCTGTGCAGAGGGGGTCGTGGAGGTTCTCCCGGAAAATAGGAGGGAGGGACCTGGTGGAAGTGGAGAAGATAGCCTTCTCGCACGACTTGAAGCACCCAGGCATCTGCGGTGATGCTGGACCACCTGTGGGCGAAGTGAACCAGCCGGCCTCCGGTGCTGGGAGGAACCAGCGGGGGGGGAGAGGCTATGCTTAGTGAGTCAAAAACCCCCACCCTGCGGAGCAGGGGCTGGTGGTGCAGGCTTGGGGGCTTGCTGCCTACGGGACCGTTACCCCGTCCCTTGGCCTGCTGGCCCTGTTGGGGAGCTGCAGGGGCCTGATAATGGGGGTATTGTTTGTAGGCAGTCGCCTTCCTTGGGTAAAAGGACTTTTTTCCCGAGCCCTTCTTTTTCTGGGAAGGGGCAGAGGTCTTCCTAGAAAGCCTGGTCCTGGTGAGAGTCTCAGTCTCAATTTGTGCAGCCTTCTCAGCCATGGGCTTGCCAAAGAGGTTTTCGTCTCGGCAGGGGACATCGACCAACTTGTCCTGCACCCAGGGCTCAAGGTCTGACGACTGAAGCCAAGCCTGTCGGCGGGCACCGATGCCGGCTGCGGCCACTCGAGCCGATGCTTCAAAGCCATCATAGGCTGCTCGGGACATGAACTTTGAGCATTCCCGAATGCCAGAGGACAAGGCCAGGAACCTCCGCAAGGGTTCCTCGGACAAACCAGCGGAGAATCCGGCTAGTTCTTTAGCCAGATCTCGGAGATACATGCCCATGTATAGCTGGTAGGTCTGGACACGACATGCGAGCATAGAGCCCTGGAAATACTTCTTACCAAGGCCATCCAGGTTACGGGCCTCCCTGCCAGGAGGCACCGAGGAGTGCATCTTCTGGCTCTTAAGACGATGCATGGCCGATTCCACTACCATGGAATGGTGTGGTAGCTGTGCCTTTTGAAAGCCAGGGCTCTTGCGGACTCGATAGATAGAATCGACCCGCTTGCTCAGGACCGGCGAGGAGGCCGGACTCTCCCACATGCGGAAGAGTAGTCGTTCCAGCATAGGAGGAACCGGTACAGTAAAGTGTTCCCTTGCGGGAGAGTCATACTGGAGGGCGTCGAGCTCTTCGGCTCGAGGCTCCTCCTCGGGGTCCGCAGGGAAGGCCAAAGCCTTGGCCATATCCCTGACGAAGTCCGAGAACCGGGCATCCTCCGGGGGGGACTGCTTCCGAGGCTCGGACTCCGGTGAGTCCGAGGGGACACACCGAGTCCGGAAAGAATCAGGCGACTCTTCCTCTTCAGACTCCCAGACCGACTCCGACAAGGACTCGGTGGGGTCGGCCCGGGCAGGGCGCGGCGCCTGCCGCCCCGACGCCGAGGGAGTCGGCGTCGGCGACCTCGGTCCCGAACGGGAGGCCGAGGGTGACCTCGACCGAGGATCGACTCGAGTTCGCATCGACTCGAGGATCGGCTCGGTCTCCGGGGTCGACTTGGACGTCGACGTCCCGGCGGTCGGGGCAGCGGCGCCAGCGAGCAGTGCCCGCTGCTGGTCCATGAAGGCAGACAGTTTGCTCTCCAAGGCCGTCAACCTGAGTCCGAGCTCAGGTGACCCAGCAGCCCCCGACTCGGGCCCCGACGGCGTCGGGCCCGACGTCGGCTGTCGCGGAGGCGAGTCCAGAAGGACCACAGGACTTACCCGAGCAGGCATCTCCGACTCCAGGCGAGGTCGCTTCGTGAGGTGCTCCTTCTCCAAGGACCCGGGGCGGCTGTCGGGGCTATGCGACCTGGCCCTCGCGGAACCAGGAGCGTCCACCGACGCCGCCCTCGCGGGTTTCACCTTCCGACGATGGTCCCCGGAGGGAGAACCCCTGTCGGAGGAACTCCGGCGACGGTCCGAGCTGGAGCCTTTGGACGCGGAGGCCTCCGACGAGGTCCGGGTACGGCTGGGGTCAGCGAAGATCCTATCACGCTGATGCCGCCGACTTCTCAACGCTTTGGAGGACATTTTGCCACAGGGCCCACAGATCAATTCCTCATGATCCGGGCCCAGGCAGCGGAGGCAAAAGTCGTGTGTGTCAGTTAGTGACATATTTCGGTCACACTGACCACACCGCTTAAAACCACTGGCAGCCATCGGGGGAAAAAGGGCCCCTGCGAGGTCAAAGGACCGGGCTGCCAGGGAAAAATCGAAAACGAAAGCTGACTAAGTCAGAAAAACCGAAAAAAGGAAGAGGACTCGTGACCGGCGTCGCGAGTCCGGACGGGAAAAAGACCGGCGTCGAACCGAAGGAAAAAGAATAAAATAATGAAGAATATATCGACTTTTTCGCGGGGACAAGACGGGGACGTCTGTAGGGCTCCGCGGAAAAAAGAAGACTGGCTAAGATGGCACCCTTGGGCGGGAAGAGGACCGCGCATGCGCGCTGCAATTCCCAAAGGCTTTCTTTGAAAGCTGGGGAAAATTGCTCCGCGAGGGCTCCGTCGGCGCCGACGTCACCCATAAGTGAGGACTGACTTCCTGCTTGGTCCTGGAGAACACTGGGGATTCCCAAAAGGAACAGACCCTTTTTGGATTTAGGTCCATAGGAGGAATAGGCCGTGCATAAATTCTTTCCGGCTATAAACCATATTTCCATGTTGAACCTACATGAGGAACCCCTGGAGGCTCTGGGCTGACCCTCTAAGGTCTTGCACCAGTTTCTCCAGGCCCTCCCCAAAGAACAATTTGCCCTAAATGAAGCTTGGTCAGCAGCAGCTTTGATACTGCATCAGCAGATCAATTCCAGAAAGAAGCCAAAGAAACACCACAACCCCTCTACGATAGAGGCCGCTTGTGAAGCTTCCACCAGAGGGGGCCCTGTAATGTGCAGAGCCATCCTAGTGTCATGGAGAAGCTCCCCATATTCTGTATTTTATTTATTAGTTTTTAGCTCATGCCTTTCCAAGTAGTATACCAGGTACTGTAGGTACTTCCCGTGAGGCAATGGCTTACCCACTGACTTGCCCAAGGCCACAAAGTCAGTGGGATTCAAACCCCGGTTTTTCTGACCCCAGGTTGCTGCCCTAACCACTAGGCTACTCCTCCACTGCTTCCTTCCTCCCTCTGGTGACTCACCTGTTGCAGACAGAATCTTCCTCTTCTCCCTAGCCTCCTTCAGAGGGTACATGGATGGCCTCTGAGGAAAAGACACAGGCAAAAATTAAGAGGTGGGTGTGCTTAATCCCCCTGCCAGCGGAGGGAGATATGCCAGAGAGCCCCAAGTCCCCCACAAGAGGGGCTGCCACGCAGCTAATCAAGAAAGAGTAGTTACTCACCTGTAACAGGTGTTCTCCAGGAGCAGCAGGAATCAGTCCTCACTTATGGGTGACGTCGGAGCCGATGGAGCCCTCGCGGAGCAATTTTCCCCAGCTTTCGCAGAAAGCCTTTGGGAATTGCAGCGCGCATGTGCGGTCCCCTTCCCGCCCAGGGATGCCATCTTGCTCAGTCTGATGACATAGCGGAAAGACAGCAAAAAGTTTGCAAGATATGCAATAAGAATGACTGCAACTCCAAGGGGAGGAGGGAGGGTAGTGAGGACTGATTCCTGCTGCTCCTGGAGAACACCTGTTACAGGTGAGTAACTACTCTTTCTCCAGGACCAAGCAGGAAGTCAGTCCTCACTTATGGGACTCCCAAGCTTAAGGCTACCGGAGACCTCAAGCCTAAAGAGCTTCCTGAAGCTCAGCAGTACAGAAGGAAGGAATCTTCTCTGAATACACATCCGGCCAGTAGCCAAACACCGGGGCCGGAGGGTAGGAGTTGCCTAAACCTCAAAGAGATTGTGGAGGACTGCCTGACCGAAAGCACTGTCCCTGCGGGACTCCCTTTCCAGGCAGTAATGAGCCGCAAAAGTCTGACCTGAAGACCAAGTAGCGGCCCGGCAGATGTCTGCCAACGGAACAGAGCGGAGGTGAGCCACGGACGCGGCCTTCGCCCTGACCCGATGAGCCGTGACGCGACTTTCCAAGGAGAGGCCGGCTGCCCCGTAAGTCCAGGCGATACAGTCGGCCATCCAGGTGGACAGAGTGCGCTTAGAGACAGGCACCCCCAACCGATTGGGATCAAAAGATACGAAAATCGGAACCGCTTTTCTATGCTCCCGCGTACGGTCAAGGTAGAAGGACAAGGCTCTTCTACAATCCAGGGTGTGCAGGACAGTCTCAGCTCGGCTGGCATGCGGCCTGGGGAAGAAGGTCAGAAGAACCACCTCTTGATTGATGTGAAAGTGAGAGACCACCTTTGGAAGGAACTTAGGGTGGGTCCACAGGACCACCCTATTCCTGTAGAACCTAGTGTACGGAGGCTCCGACACTAGGGCCTGTAGCTCACTTACGCGCCTCGCGGAAGTGAGGGCTACCAAGAGGAGAATTTCCAGGAGAGGAAACGAAGAGGGCAGGTAGCCATGGGTTCAAAAGGCGGGCAGGTAAACCTTTGCAGAACCACGTTGAGGTCCCAGTCAGGGGCTGGAGGGCGCAACGGAGGTTTAAGCAGAAGGAGGCCTCTGAGGAAACGCGCCACCAAGGGGTGCAAAGAGAGAGGCTGGCCTTCAACCGGTGAATGATGTGCAGAGAGCACTGAGGTGGACTCTGACAGAATTGGATTTGAGACCTAGATCGGAGAGGTGAAGCAAATATTGCAGTACCACCGATACTAGACAGGCGAAGGGGTCCTCAGATCGCTGAGAACACCAGACCGAGAAGCGACGCCATTTGAGGGCGTAAGATTTCCGGGTGGAAGGTCGCCGAGATGCTAGGATGACGGCTTCCACCTCCGGGGGTAGCAGCAGTGGGGCTAGGACTACCCTTTCAGCAGCCAGGCCATCAGGTGCAGGGCCCTGAGGTTGGGATGCAGAAGAGTACCCCGATCCTGGGTCAGGAGATCAGGCTGAAACCCCAGGGGAAGAGGGGTGTTCACCGCTAGCTGTAGAAGCAGAGGGAACCACGGTTGTCTCGACCACCGGGGCGCTACCAGGATCACGGAGGTCCTGTCCTGGACAACTTTGAACAAGGTCCGGGACACCAGTGGTGTGGGAGGGAAGGCATACAGCAGACCCGTGGACCACGGGATGAGGAAAGCATCCGGCGCCACTCGAAGAGGGTGAGGGTGCCGGGAGCAGAATCTGGGGAGCTGCCTGTTCAGGGGACTGGCAAAGAGATCCACAGTGGGAGAGCCCCACCGGCGGAAGATCTGCTGGGCCACCGCAGGGTTCAACTTCCATTCGTGCGGTAGCAGAATCCGGCTCAGTTTGTCTGCCAGGCAATTGTCCTGCCCTGGCAGGTAAACCGCTTTGAGGAGGATGTCGTGATCGACAGCCCAAGAGCACAGCCTCCGGGCTTCCTGACATAGGAGGGAGCCCGTGCCCCCTAGTTTGTTCACATAGAACATGGCAACCTGATTGTCCGTCTGCACCAGTACGGACTGACCGAACGTCAGGTGAGAGAAGGCTCGCAGAGCTAGGCGGATCGCCCGTAGCTCTAGAAAGTTTATCTGCTGGGCGGCCTCCCAAGGTGTCCAAAGGCCTTGAGTGCATGTCCCCCGACAATGCGCCCCCGGCCCAGGAGGGAGGCATCTGTCGTGATCACCCGGGACGGTGGGGGTGACTGAAAGGACATGCTGAGCACGAGGCTGGGCAGGTGAAGCCACCATCACAGGGAGGAGACCAGACGGTCGGAAATCTGTATCAGGTCCGACAGTCTCCCTGTGGCCTGATGCGAAGGCTCCACTGAACAGGTCTCATATGTAGACGGGCATTCGGAGTGACATGGACCGTGGAGGCCATGTGTCCGAGCAGCTGCAAGAACTGTCTGGCAGGGGCCGGTGACTCGCTGTTGAACCTGCCGGCTAGAGCCATAAGCCTGTTGGCCCGTTCCAGATGCAAGAAGGCACGAGCCTGCCGAGTGTCCAGCCGTGCCCCTATGAACTCAAGGTCCTGAGAGGGAAGCAAAGCGGACATTTCGAAGTTTATGACGAAGCCCAAGTGCTGAAGCAGAGCCACCGTACGCTGGGTGGCCTGGGCGACCTCTGGAGCAGACGATGCTCGGATGAGCCAGTCGTCCAGGTATGGGAAGACAAAGAGGCCTTGAAGCCTTAGGAAGGCTGCCACCACTGCCAGGCACTTTGTGAACACCCTGGGAGCGGAGGATAGGCCAAAGGGCAGTACTCGGTACTGATAATGGTTCCCTGCCACCACAAACCTTAGGTATTGCCGGTGGTCCGGGTAAATAAGGATGTGGGTATAAGCATCCTTTAGATCCAAGGAGCATAGCCAATCTCCCTGCTGGAGGTAGGGCAGTAGGGTTCCAAGGGTAAGCATCTTGAACTTTTCCCGCTGCAGGAACTTGTTGAGGTTGCGTAAGTCCAGAATGGGTCTGAGGCCTCCTGTTCTTTTTGGCACCAGGAAGTACCTCGAGTAGAAACCGTGACCGCACAGATGCTGGGGCACTGGCTCCACCGCCCGTTCCTGAAGCAGACTTTGCAGCTCCTGAAGGAGTACGTCCTTGTGCAGCGGGGGTCTGGGAGGCTCCCCCGGGAAGTAGGGGGGGGCACCTGGTGAAAATGTAGGAGGTAGCCCTTTTGAACCACCCGCAACACCCAGGCATCGGATGTTACGGCTGACCACCTGTGAGCAAAGTGGGTCAGCTGGCCCCCCGTGCTGAGCGAGGGCCCCTGGGGGGGAGAGGCTATGCTGGCATAGTCAAAAACCCCCACCCTGCTGGGCCGGGGCCTGCGTGGTGGGCTTGGGGGCTTTCTGCCTCCGGGATCCTTTACCCAGCCCCTTAGGCTGCTGCCCCTGATGAGGGGTTGTTGAGGCCTGATAGTGTGGGTGGTGCTGCTTATAAGCGAACACCTTCCTCGGGTAAAAGGGCTTTTTTCCCCGAGCCCTTCTTCCTCTGAGAAGGAGCAGAGGTTTTTCTGGAAAGGCGAGTCCTGGCAAGAGTCTCTGACTCGAGCTCCGCCGCCTTGTCGGCCATGGGCTTGCCGAAGAGGTTTTCCCCTCTGCAAGGGACATCGACCAACTTGTGCTGCACCCACGGCTCGAGGTCGGATGACTGAAGCCAAGCTTGGCGGCGAGCCCCGATGCTGGCTCCGGCTACTCGAGCCGATGCTTCGAAGCCATCATAGGCCGCTCGAGAAATGAACTTTGAACACTCGCGAATCCCTGTGGACAGGGCTTGGAACCGCTGCAAGGGCTCCTCAGAGAGACCGGCGGAAAAACCCGCCATTTCTTTCGCCAGGTCGCGGAGATACATACCCATATACAACTGATATGTCTGGACCCGACAAGCAAGCATAGAGCCTTGGAAGCACTTCCTACCGAGGGCATCCAGATTCCGGGCCTCCTTACCCGGAGGCACCGAGGAGTGCATCTTTTGACTTTTAAGTCGATGCATGGCCGATTCCACCACCATGGAGTGGTACGGTAGTTGCGCCTTCTGGAACCCGGGGCTCTTGCGGACTCGATACATGGAATCGACCCGCTTGCTCAACACCGGCGTCGAGGCCGGGCTTTCCCACATGCGGAAGAGAAGCCGCTCCGGCATCGGGGGAACCGGTACAGTAAAGGCCTCCCTAGGGGGGGAGGCATATTGAAGGGTCTCGAGCTCTTCGGCTCGGGGTTCCTCCTCCGGATCCGTGGGAAAAGCCAAGGCCTTGGCCATATCCCTCACGAAATCGGAGAACCGGGTATCCTCCGGGGGGGACCGCCTCCGAGGCTCTGACTCGGGTGAGTTGGAGGGGACGCACCGGGTCTGAAAGGAACCGGGTGACTCGTCCTCCTCCGTGTCCCAGCCCGACTCCTCCAAGTAGTCGTCGAGCGGCTCCGTGCGCGCGTGGCCCAGGGACCTCCTCCCCGACGCCGAGGACCTCAGTCCCGAACGGGAAGCCGAGGGAGACCTAGGTCGAGGATCGACTCGAGCTCGTATGGACTCGAGGATCGACTCGGCCTCCGGGGTCGACTTGGGCGGCGACGTCCCGGTGGTCGGGGCAGATGCACTGGCGAGGCCGGTGATCAATGCCCGCTGCTGGTCCATGAAGGCAGAGATACTGTGCTCCAAGGTCGTCAGTCTGAGACCAAGCTCAGAAGACCCAGCATCCGCCGACTCGGGCCCCGACGGTTCATCCGTGGGGGAGTCCAGGAGGACTATATCACTCACGTGTCCAGGCGTCTCCACTTCGAGACGAGGAAGCTTCGAAGGCCTCTCCCCCTCCGAGGGCCCGGGGAGTCGGCCCGGGCTGAGTGACCTGGCCCTCGAGGAACCAGGATTGCCGTCCAGCTCCACCCTCGCGGGCCTCTTCTCCCGCCGGTGTTCCCGGCCGGGGGAGCCCCGTTCAGAAGAACTCCGACGATGGTCTGAGCCGGAGCCACGAGACGTCGAGACCTCTGACGAGGTCTGGCCAGAGTCAGAGAAGATACGATCCCTTTGTGACTGCCGACTCCTCAGGGCCTTCGAGGACATCCTGCTGCACGGGCCGCAACTCATAGGGTCATGCTCGGCCCCGAGACAGTGGAGGCAGCAGTCATGCGTGTCAGTAAGAGACATGAGTCTGACACAACGATCACACTTTTTAAACCCGCTGGCAGCCATCGGGGGAAAAAGGACCCCTGCAAGGTCGAAAGACCGCGCTGCCAGGGATGAAGGAAAAAGTGGCGGGAACGCCAGTTGGAATAAAAAATACGTGAACGGGCTCAAAAGCCCGGCGGGAAGAGGACACACGAACCGAGAAAAAAAAAAAAATTAACGAGAAATCAAACTAAAGAAATCAACTTTTTCAGCGGCGGTAACAAACTACGTCTGTAGGGCTCTGCGGAAAAAAGAAGACTGAGCAAGATGGCATCCCTGGGCGGGAAGGGGACCGCGCATGTGCGCTGCAATTCCCAAAGGCTTTCTGTGAAAGCTGGGGAAAATTGCTCCGCGAGGGCTCCGTCGGCGCTGACGTCACCCATAAGTGAGGACTGACTTCCTGCTTGGTCCTGGAGAATGAAAATAGCCCCAAGCTGTTATGCTGCTCAAAGCCAGCTGAGAACAGGCCCTTGGGTGGGGGGACCCTTAGGAAACAGTCAGCTTGACCCTGTGGCCCCCTCACCATGCTCTTTTAGCTGGGACCACATGGCCATCCAAGATAGTCACCATTCCCACTGTCAGGAAAATCACTGGAGACACGGTAGAGGAAGCACAATAGACATCAGACCCTGGGGCCCCCACGAGGAGGTCCCAACATTGCTGAAAAATATTAATTGAGGAACCGCAGAGCTCACGCTATGGGAGCAACAAGCAGCAAACCTTTGTGCTCCTGGAACTGCAACAGAGTTCAAATGTAGTAAGTAACAAAAGGGAACTGCTGCTGTGTGCACTCTGCCAATGCTACAAGCTGTGCCTAGATCCGAGGACCATCACTATGACAACTGCTCTAAGACGGTGCCTCAGCTGCTAATGAACGCCTACATCACTCCCGGTGCCTTACCAGAATCACATCCCCATTGGTTCCAAACTGTTCTCAGCATGCTCAACTGTTTAGTTCTTCTCTCCTTATGGCCAGAGAGCATAGTCAGTCGTTCTCATCTGCAGCTGGCAATTACTGCTGCACAGGTTTCCAGGTTTCCTCACCATCACAGGCAACAGATCTTCACCTGTCATTGCAATCTGTTCATTCATTCTTACAAGGCAGGACAGGTAAGGACCCATTCACCTTCCTCTCTCCCATAAGGTCCACTTGCTAAGAGGGGACATGGAGGAGACCTACAAAAAGGGGAATGAGAGAGGGAGGGGGATAAGCCCTGGCCTCCCCCATGTAATCTCCAGGTCATTCCTCAGTCAGGCAAGAGAGAGAGGGAAGGGGCCTGGACGCCTCAAGGTATCCCCCCTGGGCCAGGCTGTACTGAACCATCTACCTGAGAGGACTCAACTGGGGAACCTGCTCTCCAACTGGGCTCAGGAGTCACTGCCAACCAGAAACTTAAGCGTGTTGCACAGAATGCCCCTCTACATCTGATGGAGACAGAATACTGAGGAGAGTAAGGTTGCAAAGTGCCCTATATAGGCTGAGTACACAAGCTTTGGCTCTGTCCCCATCTGTTGGCCGACAGGCATAATCTACTCATTCGGAAATGGACTGGTCTGTGAGACAATAAGGAACGAGCATTTCCATAATGGATAAGAATGCCAGACAGACCTATAAGCAGCATTTTTGCCAAGTACTGTGCAGAAATGGATCATTAACACAGGCAGGAGATTTGAGAGAGAGCAGTATGGAAAGGATAGTCTCACCTACAATTCTCTGACCATCATCAGTCCGCAGGCGAACTATCTGCATTTTCACATTTGTCCCACTCACAGAAGCCAGGACACCTTCTACTTTTGTCCAAACGCTGAGTACTGACCCACACAAAACATAGTATGTACGGCAGCGTAGACCAATTTCACAAAACAACCCTAGGCTGGCTTTTTTGCAGTTACCTCTCCTGCAAAATAAAGACAGCAATAATTAAAAAAAAACAAAAACACAAAACTTAAGTATTAAAGCTGCTTGCACAACACAAAATAGACAATGCCAAGAACTGCGCAAATTCCTGTGTTCATAAATGGGACAAAAGCAAAATGTTTACTTGACTCATGCACTTCTGGCCGTATTCAAATCCATAGTAAATGTATGTTTCATATTTACTTTAGATCTTGATTACATATCTCTAACATTTTTTCTAGGAAAAAAGGGGACTGTTGTAGTGGTTGATATGGAAGGACAGACTAGATAGAACCGACAGATAAAGACCACATGGCCTATGTATATTTGTTTTGCTTAGACAGTAAGTTCTAACAAGCAGGGGTTCTCTCATGCATCTTTACAGTACCGCATATACCCGATGGTGCATTAGAAAGTAATAGTCATTCAATTTCAGTGACTCTGCCAGGATTTAAATTGGCTGTTTAAATGGCTGCCCCTAATTACTATACAAATGAGATGCAAGTGTCCTGCCGAAACTACTGTAAAACGACTTCAGCCTTACATACACATTACAAATTACCTGAAAGGGTTTAATATTCAGAATAAATATTTCAATTCTGATGTTAAATTAAGATCCTTGAGGGGTAATTCTTTGGGTGATGTAAGTGCATAGACCAGAGTTTGTAGATGTGTATAAGATTAGCAGAGGGTATAACTGCAGAAGTAGCAGCTGTTCAGAAGACATAGCACCTACTTTGAGATACACCCATTGGCGTTCTCTGGCATGGAATCAGCATTTAAGTATTTATAAACCACTTCCCTAAGGGCAAAAAGCAGTTACCCAAAAGATATACAAAACAATCACATTGCATAAAAAGATTATAAAAAACAATTCATATTCAAACCCACCAACCTTCCAAAGTGACTTCAGCCCTTCTACTTTACCTAATCCCCCAACCAGAGTACCATACCTCAGCTTTGCAACACTCCTCTCTGTAGCCCCACAAGCCATGTGCATGTGTTATAAAAATATATATATATGCCAATTTCTACTAGCACAAATGCACAAACTTCCTCCTGCCTCAGAGGTTATTTAACTTTGTGCAAGAGCTTTCTAGTAGGCAATTATATAAAAGCACTTAAGTACATGTGCCATTCCTGCCTATTTTATTTCATTTAAAATTTCAGATGGCAGAACAGAAATTAAGTGGATTACAAGTTATGCTGGGTAATTTATACTTCCATATCAGCCTGCTAGACCAATCCAGACAAATGGGTGGAGACAGAAACCAATGAAATGCCCAGATTTATTTATTTAGCGTACATTTGTATCCCGCTGCTTCCAGCGATCAGCAGCGGTTGCTATACAAGGTAAGGGTGGCTGTACGGGCCAAGAATTAGAAGGGTATACATTGAGTTGGGGGGGGGGGGGGAAAAGCACGGCAATCATGGAGTTACATTTTACAGTTGATTGTTGGGAACACTTCAAACAGGAAATATTATATACATATATACATATAGGCTGAGTGCATTACCCGTTGGGCTAATAGGGTAGGGTGGCTTTCTCATTCCAAAGTATATGGTTAGTGGTGGAGTAAAGAGGAGGCGGGGTACTGATGCTAGGTTACATTGAAATGGGATTGGAAGAGGTGCGTCTTAAGCTCTTTTCTGAAATCTTTCAAATCACAGATTGCACGCAGGTCCCATGGCAGCCGGTTCCAGAGTAGAGGTGCTATCAGTGAGAACGCTCTTTTACTTGTGCAAGCATTAACATTTCTGATGCATTTCGGGAGACAGAGGGTATTGAGGCTTGCTGTTCTTCTACTTCTGTTGTTGGGTAGATTGGAGATTAGGCTGTTGAGATGTGAGGGTGCTAAATTGTGAATGAGTTTGAAGGTAGTGACTATCATTTTGTATTGAATGCGGGCCACGATGGGGAGCCAATGCAACTCGATTAGTACGGGTGTAATGTGCTCAGTGAGGCCTTTTTGCATAATATTCTTGCAGCGACGTTTTGTGCCAGTTGCAGGATATTTGTGGTTTTCTTTGGTAAGCCTTGCAGTATGGCATTGCAATAGTCTAGGTGTGGAATGATGAGTGCTTGTGCAACTGACCTGAAGTCGGCATGATCCAGGATGTTACGTAATGGCTGCAACATTCTCAATTTATGGAAGATAGCCCGATTGGTATTTCGAAGATGTTTGTCCATATGTAGGTTGCTGTCAAGCAGCACTCCTAAATATTTTATCTCAGTCTTGATGTGGTAGGTGGTGTTGTTCATGGTGACCGTAGCTGGGGGCTTGAAGCCAGAGTTCCTGGATATACACATGACCACAGTTCCCTCTAAGCTGTGCGCATGTGCGCGCGCACACACCTCGCCGAGCGAGCGCACATACTTTACAACAGAGCGCACAAAAATTATGGCTCTGATTCTGATAGAAAACAGACGTCTTAAAATTTAAAAGTTATGATTGTAATTACTAGAAATTTCCCGCTTCATTTAGTAATCATCTATTTTCATTTAATTTGATTAAAATTTGACTACACCACATTGATTTTAAAGTATATAACTCCGAGTGTCATTATGTGGCACACAAAAATTTAACCTTCCTTCAAAAGCTGCACACAGCTGATATTTTATGCGCACACAGCCTACAGAAAATTAGAGGGAACATTGCACATGACTTCTGTTTTTTGGTGATTTATGGTCATGTTTTGTTGTAGCCAGGTTTGCAGTTCGAGTATGCATTTTTCAAGACTGTTGAGGTTTGGGTTATTCACATTGAGTTGTGTATATAGCATCAGGTCATCAGCGTATATATGGTAGTTGATCTCATGTTCCTGGAAAATCTTGCACACAGGTCGTAGGTATAAGTTGAAGAGGAGGGAGGAGAGGGCAGAGTCTTGCGGAATGCCTTGAGTTTGTAGGAAGGGGGCTGCCTTGTCATTGTTGAATTGGACCTGTTGCATTCTGTTTGTTATGTAGGAAGAGAACCATTTTAATGGAGTACCAGAAATGCCTATGGTTGCGAGACGCTCCAGAAGTGTGGGGTGGTGTACAGTGTCAAAGGCAGCTGATATATCGATAAATATAAGCATATACATCTTACTCTTGTTTTCTAAGCCCTTGAGTAGGTTGTCCATTAGGGCTAGCAGGAGAGTTTCTACACCGTGATGTTGACGAAACCCGTATTGATGGACATCAAGGGCGATTGAGTCGTCAATGTGATCCTGCAGCTGGTGCTGAACAGCCTTTTCGATAATCTTGGCGAGGAAGGATATACTTGAAATTGGACGGTAGGAGGATGGGTCGTCCTTGTCGAGTGATTTGTTTTTCAAAATGGGTCGTATGATAGATTTTTTGAGCAGTGACGGCATGATACCTTGTTGTAGTGAAAGGTTCACTATGTGAGAGATGTGCTGAGCCATTTCATGTTTGGTGGCCTTGATCCATGCGGCTGGACAGGGATCTAGAGGGGAGGTTGTGGTATTTAGGTTGGTGATGTTTCTTATTTGCTGGTCATCCACACTCTGGAAGGTAGACCATTTTTTGCCTTGGTCTGGTACTCGTGGGGTGTTGATGTTTTGTAGGGGGTTCACTGCATCTGGCTTTGGAGTGAGGAGGGCAGGCGCTGTGGGATTAAGCTTGTTGGCATAATGGTCAGCTAGCCGTTGGGCAGTTATGTTTCCGCTGGGATTGCAGTCCTGCGGTGCCTTGGTGAGCGATTTGACGAGTGCGAAAAGCTCCTTGGGTCTGTTGAGGGCCTTATTGAGTGTGTTTGTGTGGTGTGTCTTTTTTGCTTGGTTGACTTCATTTTTGTAGGTTGCTAGGAGGCTGAGGTATCCCATCCTCTGTTCTTCGGTTCTGAGTTTCCTCCATTTTCTTTCTTGTTTTCTCAGCTCCTTCTTCAGAGAACGTAGGGTAGAGGTATACCATTGTTCCGGCTTGCGTTTGGTTGGGTTCCTTGGGTGACTCCAGGAGGGTTTTGAGGTAGCCTCTATTCCTATATTCCAAAGGTTTGCTAGATGTTCTAGGTCCGAGAGGTCTGAGCGTTGTGTGCTGCTACGGATTCTAGCAGAGCTTCGCTGTTGAATTTCTGGAAGCATCTTCGTCGAGCGGTTTGCTCGGGTTGTGATCGGTCAGGTAAGGTGGGGAGAAGTAAGGAGACTTCAATTTGATGATGGTCTGACCATGGTACTGGCGTTACTCGTGGTTTGGATTTCAATAGCTTGGGATGCTTAGTGGGTAAGAACACCATGTCTAGTGTTTTGCCTTTGATGTGAGTGGCGTCATGGATGATTTGTTCATATCCTAGTTGCTCCATTGCGTCAAGGAAGCTGTTTGCTTGTGCTGCGGGAGTAGAAGCTAGATTCAGGTCACCCAGGATGACCTGGTGTTTGAGTGCAGTAGATGAAATGACTTCCAGAGCTGTTGCCAGGGATTCCGGAGAGGAAGTTGGGGGCCTGTAGATAAGACATATGGAAGTGGTTTTGGTTTCAATTTTGAGTATGTCCATTCCGTCAAGTATGGTTTGTGGTGTACTTGTCAGAGATAAAGTTGTTTTGGCAATAATTAGGACTCCTCCTCCCCTTTTCTTGGAACGGGGACAGTTAAAAGTTGTGTATCCAGGTTGGTTTATTTGATTGATGATTGCGTGGTCTGTTTCGGTTATCCATGTTTCAGTGATGCACAGAATATCGGGCTTTGAATCAGTGATGAGGTCATGAATTATGTGAGTTTTATTTCTTATTGACCGAGCATTGATAAGTATAATGGAGACTGTAGATTGCGATGGGTAGGCAGTCTGAGGTCTTGCTTTGATTGGTGGTGTTTTCATCATTCGGACAGCGCTCCTTTTTTGGTTTGGAAATGCGTCGGAATCTCTGATTCTTGTTGGATATATTGGTAAGATCATGATTGGGCTGGATAGTTACGCGTGTGCTTGCAGGAAGGTAGTTGTTGTGTATTGAGTGGGCGGGTTCTAGTATTGGGTAGTATAAAAGTATTGGTTGCCAAGCGTATGGGGAGTAGTAGTGAGGGATGGGGTTAATTGCACATGCGTGTAAAGCTAGGCAAAGGTACAATAGTCTAATAATGTTGAAGGGATTCATTTTGTTGTTTAGAGTGGATCGGAAAATGGATAAAGAACTGGGGCGCTTATGATGCAGTATAGTAATTGTGCAACACTCTAGTACAGTATAGTAGTTGCGCAAGACTCTAATACAGTATGGTAATCGTGCAAAACTCTAATGCAGTATAGTAGTCGTGCAACACTCTAATACAGTCCAAGTACTTCAACTAATTCAGTATATTTACACAGGCTAAAGCTCACCGTTTATGTACGGTGGATTTGATCTTATTTGCAACAATCTAACACAAGGCAGGTACATTTGACTAACTTGGTACATTAGATAGGTTAATGCGTGCGGTAATTGTAAGATTGATTTTGCTTAGATATGGTAGAAATCTAGATCTATATGCCTAGAGGAAATATTTCAATGACATCAATCCTGCCTCTATCAGCCGAAGCCACTAGAGGACAACGCAGTATTTTTCTGTCTTCTGCAGATGACTGTTTTCTCAGCTCTGATCAAATCTGTACAAATGAAGATTTGATTGAGAAGAAAAAAAAAATTGATTTTGCTCAGAATGACCACCTTGAGCATGAAGTGGGAGGCACCAATAGATTGCAGTCTTTTTGGGAGCCATAGAAGGGGGGAAAATTGGTTCAGCTCTATGCTCTTATCCTGTTAAGTGTCTATTGAGAAGTCAGAAAACTGGAAGGATTTGAAAGAATTCAGCAGCCTCTCACACAAGCTCAACGCCCCTTCCCTCCTCCTCTGTCCTGCCTGCTCGCCCCTGAAGACAGCTCAGAAATATGTGCCTGCCAGCCTGTTTAAACACACACACAAAACAGTATTTGGATAGTAGCATTGAGCCCGGCAGAGTTTGCCCTGCCTGGGGCTCCCAGGGGGCAAGTACCAAGGCTTGACCTAATCAATATCCTTGTTGGGGGTTCCTGAACGTATTAGTTTTGGGTTGTAAGTCAGGGTGGACGGCGGGCAACTGTTGGCTCGGCACCAGGGTTTCCTTCCATTTTCCAACGTACAATGTTAATGTTTTCTGTCTTTATGTGCCTTGCACCCAAGCGGTCCCAATGTATGTTCTGCCTGAGTGGCTCCAACGCGCGTTCTTGCCCAAGCACACACAACGCTTGCAAATGTTTGCCTTGCCTTAACCCTTTCTGTAATCTTCTAGGAACTGTTTGACTTATGGCAAGCAAAGAGCCTCATCACTGGATTCATTTTGCATGGCAGCCTCTGACTTCTCAATGGTGGGCCCAGTCTCCCTTCTTCCAATGAAGGGATTCAGTTGGTCCGACATTTTCTGCCTCCAGGTAGGAGGTGACCAATGGCGCTGTGTGTAATAGCAGCAGCCCGGCCTTGATTTCTAGCACTTGTGCTTCTGGTTAATTTCCTTTCGGAGGATTTTGCTTCAACTATGCCCCCTGTGATTGGGGCTCATTCTCAGGGAGGGGAGCTCCTGGATTCCAGGTTGTCCTCCCTGGAATTATTTTACTTCTGCAGCAAGCCTGGTCCTTTTCGCATGGAAATTCAGAACCTGCGGTCTTTGGCTTCCCTAGAGCTCAGTCACATGAGGGACAGGCAAGGTGTAGAAGCCCAGCTTGACTACCTCCTTCTAAGCAACTCAGAGGTTGTATTCTGGAGATGTGGGTCAACTGTGGTCTTTCTGAGACTTGGACTTGAGTGCTAGTTTTGATGCCTCAGTTGAAGAGTCTGATGCAGAGGGGAGAAAAAAAAAAAAAGGTTTTCACCAAAGGATGAGGCTGGCATTTTCTGCCTGTCTCAGAAGGGAATCTGGCAGCACCGTTTGCTTGAGTTTCATCCGGCTGGTATTTGGCTGATGCTCCAGCAACTGAGCAGGGGCCTCAGGTTCTGCGGGCAGTGCAGATATTCATGGCAGTCTTCCTGTTTCCAGAAATTATCCAGAACATGCTCTGGTCGGGATAGAACTTTCCTGATTTCTCATCTAAGGGGATAAAGGTGTGAATGTGTTGCGTGGTCTGACCCACCCAAGGTGGAGGCAGATCATTGGTGTTACAAATCAGACATCCATGCCCATGGAAGTCAGATCAGCCTTAAGGGACACTATGAATAGTGAGGCGGACTCTCTGCTGAAGAGCCAATTTGCAGCAGCAGCTGCTCTTCTCCAGTTGGCGGTGCGTATAGGCCTGACATCTCCAGCTCTGCTCCTGTAGATTCAGTTTCGCCTGTTGGATAGTATTATCCCCACTTTGGTGTCCCTTACTGATTTCCTTCTGAGGCCCTGTATGTTCTAGTCCATTTGGTGACTAGGCTATTGCCCTATCAATGGTGATGCAGAACTGGATTTGGCTCCGCCACTGGGCAGTGGACACATCCTCAAAAAAAACTGTTAACAACTGACTGAGGAGAAACTCCTTTAGGGGCTGTTTTGGAAGAGTTGGAAGAGGTCTTGGGAGAGGCAAAGCCTTCTCGCCTTCCAGATGAGTCAAAGGGGCCTAGGAAACATACAAGGTTGTGCTCCTCTCCAGCATTCACCCGTTCATCATGAGCAAGCTGGATTGAAAGGGGGTCTTGGGGACCCTGTCGTTATCATGAAAAGCCTTCCTTTTCTATGAACTTATAATCCGGCCTTTCAGAGGTCTCATGGGCCTGGGGATCTGTTCCTTCCAGAGAGGTGCCCCTTCCATTCTACACAATGGAGGTTTGGTGGCCCATTCCCAGATGTCTTCAAGGAACGTTGGGTGCTTGACACCAAACAGCTGTATCCTTGACAGCAAGCAGCTGATCTCAGGGGCATGTCTCTCCTCTATGTATGATTCAACAGACAAGACAGCCACTGCACAGGTCATGTTGAATGTGTTACTGCACCTGAAGGTGGTGTCGTCGGTGCCCCTGGCTGAGCAGGCAAGGGCAGATATTTCATTTCAGGGTGCCAAAGGAGAATGGCGCCTCCCAACCAATGCAATGACCTTCAAGGGAGAGGGGAGGGGGCAATGCTCATTTGCGCATGTTGTGCTTCTGAATGGAACTCATCTGCAAGTGCGATGATGCACTGAAGGCAGTTCCTAGTATCTCTAGCCATGGCTGAAGCTATTTTCATATCCCAATCCAGGAGGATCAGCAAGGCAATTTTGCGTTTTGTTGTGCTTGGCTCACACCTTTATTTCATAGTCCTCCCTTCAGCCTCGCCACTGCTCCAAGGATGTTCTCCAGTGATGTCTGCTGTGCTACAGTGATAAGGACTATTTGTACACCCATTTGTGGATGACTAGCTCTTCCTAGCCTGTTCTGTTGGGAACATCTCTGGTTTTGGCCCGAGTATCTGTTTTGTTCGAAGGCGGCTTCCAGTCTGTCTGTGCCTTCCTTTTTAACCAAGGTGATGTTTTCCTTTATGGTGATCCAGGTGGTTTTTGCCTGCTGTCCTTCTCTAAGGAGCAGTTTTAAAGGGAAAGATAAGGATTTTTGATTTGTGGTTACCCAGAGGGTGCTTCTCCAGTATTTGGAGGATATAAATTCATTTCGTAAATTGGATAATCTTTTTGTGCTGTGTGCTGGCCTGCTGACACGGCAGACAAGTCTACATTGGGACACTGGATTCAGGGAGGCTATTGCCTTGGCATAGCCGCTGTGGAACTGGCTGGTTCCAGAGTGTTTGCATACCCATTCTACCCAAGCACAAGCATCCTTGTGGGCAAAGCATAGCTCGGTAGCTTCAAACATTTATTGGGTGGCAACGTGGGCATCACCTTCCCCTTTTGTCTAGCATTACCACTTGGATGTCCATGCTTGGGGTAGACACTGCCTTTGGCTCAAATGTTTTGCGAACTGCTGTGCCTTCTTCCCGCTCAGTGGAGGCATAGCTTTAAGTCTCACTTGTCTGGACTATTCTAACACTTATCAGATAATGTCCTTTCCTTGAGTCTTGCTAGGCTAGTCCAGGACCCATCCCTGGAAACATTTGGTCTGTTATGTTGCTGTGATACCTTTGGTCCGGTATGATCTACTGTACATGTTAGGTTCTGCAAGTCTATATCCTACTGACAGCTTTCTCTCCTGTACATAGTTTCTCTGTTTGACCACTGTTGACCTTGTTGAAGTTGTGTTAGGTTTGGTATGCTTTCCATTATGCTCTGGGACGAATACCAAGTTGCCCTCTAATGCTTCAGGCTGATAAAGGCATGGAAGTTATGCCATTGAAACCTGGGCATTTCATTGGTTTCTGTTCCCACCAATTTGCTGGTAGGGGAACACAACCCAATTGTCTGGGCTGGTCTAGCAGAACTCAAGGAAAGGACATTATCTGTCACCATGTCTAATTACCAATCTAACCTTCTTCCCTCCCCACTTCCACCCCTTTGAAAATCCCTCATACACCACTACCCATACCTCCCCTTTAAACCAAAGCAATACATCTCCTCTCAAATATTCTCTAAGGCAGACCCAAATGCCCAAATTCAGCAACTCAACAAGGGAGGTGGGAGGGTAGCAGGGACTGATTCCTGCTGTTCTGAGTAACTACGCTTTCTCCAAGAACAAGCAGGAAGTCAGTCCTTACTTATGGGACTCCCTAGCTACAGGCTACCGAACCTGTAACCAAAAAACACCTCAGCGAGGCCGTAAGCAGAAACTGAAGCCCGGGTCCTCGGGGGTGAAACCCTTGGTAGCCGTGAAAAAGGGTCGGAGGGTAGGAGTTGCTTATACCCCAAATAGATTAGAGTACAGGCTGGCCGAGGGCGCTGTCCCGACAGGACTCCCTCTACAGGCAGTAGTGGATGGAAAAGGTAATCGCAGAAGACCAGGTTGCCTCCCGGCAGATGTCCATCATGGGCACGGAGCATAGCGAGGCCACCGAGGCTGCTTTGGCTTGGACCCCATGTGCAGTGACTCGACAATATCGCATGAGTGAACGCGATACAGTCCGCCTCCCAAAGGGAGAGGGTGCGCTTGGTGAAGGCTTCTCCTTGCCTATTAGGATCATAGGTCACAAAGAGACGGTCAGACATGCGATGAGTCTGGGTACACTGCAAGTAGAAGGCGAGGGCCTGCTTGCAGTCGAGGGTATGGAGAGTAGCTGACGCCTGACCGATGTGGGGCCTTGGGAAGAAGGTCGCGAGTACTCTCTTGGTTAAGATGAAAGGCTGACACGATCTTGGGTAATAACATAGGATGCGTCCGGAGGACCACCCTGTTCCAATAAAACCTGGTGCAAGGGGGACCAGCTATGAGCGCCTGAAGCTTGCTGACTCGGCGAGCCGAGATCAGTGCCACCAGAAAGGCCACCTTCCAAAACAAATGCTGGAGCGAACATGTCGCCATCGGCTTGAAGGGTGGACGAGTGAGCTGCGTGAGCACCACATTCAAGTCCGATTCCACCAGAGGGGGACAGATAGGCGGCCCTGCATGAAGCGGGAGATTAGTGGTTGCCCCGAGAGAGGCTTTCCCTCAATAGGGAGATGATTAGCTGATATGGCGCTCAGATGAACTCTAACAGAGTTAGACTTCAGCCCTTCCCTCGAGAGGTGGAGGAGGTACTGGAGAACCCACCGAAGTGGGCATGAGAGGGGGTTGATCTGGTGCTCCGAGCAGACAGAGAAGCGCTTCCACTTAAAGGCGTAAGCTCGCCTAGTGGAGTCCTTCCTCGAGGCGAGGAGGATTTCCTTCAGCTGCCAGGCCGTGAGGGATAGGGAGAAACATAGAAATATGATGACAGAAAAAGACCACATGGCTTAGTCTGTCCTTCCATATCAACAACTACAACAGTCCCCTTTTTACCTTTAGAGATCCTCTGTTTGTCCCATGCTTTTTTGAATTCAGTTACTGTCCTCATCTCTACCACCTCCACTGGGAGACTATTCCACAGATCCACTACTCTTTCCGTAAAGAAATATTTCAACGTATCACTCCTGAATCTATCTCCCTTCACCCTCATCCCATGTCCCCTCGTAGCAGAACTTGCTTTCGATTGAAAGAGGCTCTCTCCCTGAACATTTATGCCATGGAGGTATTTAAACATCTCAATCATATCACCTCTATCCCGCCTTTCCTCCAAGGTGTACCATATTAAGATCCTTCAGTCTGTCCTCATATGCTTTATAATGAAGACCACTAATCATTTTAGTAGCCACCCTCTGCACCGACTCCATCCTTTTCACATCCTTTTGAAGGGGCAGTCTCCAGACTTGCACACTATACTCCAAATGAGGTCACACCAAAGACATACAGAGGCATTATCACCTCCTTTTTTCTGCTAGCCATTCCTCTCCATATGCACCCAAGCATCCTTTTAGCTTTTGCCGTCGCCTTTTCTACCTGTTTAGCTACTTTAAGATCAGACACCACCACGCCTAGGTCCCGCTCTTCTTGACTGGACAAAATTACTTCACCCCCTATACTATATTGCTCCCTTGGATTGCTGCAGCCCAAATGCATGACCTTACATTTTTTAACATTAAATCCCAGCTGCCAAATTCTAGACCATTCTTCAAGCTTAGCTAGATCCCTCCTCATGTTATCTACACATTCCTGGGTATCTACTCTATTGCAGATTTTGGTATCATCCACAAAGAGGCAAACCTTAACCGACAGCCCTTCCGCTATATCACTAACAAAGATGTTAAAAAGAATCAGACCAAGGACAGATCCCTGGGGCACACCACTGGTAACATCCTTCTCCTCAGAGTGAGCTCCATTTACTTGTATTCTGTCGCCTCCCACCCAACCAATTTCTAACCCAAGCAGTAACTTTAGGGTCCATCCCTAGAGTGCTCAGTTTGTTTACAAGTTGCCTGTCAGGAACCGTGTCAAAGGCTTTACTGAAATCTAAATACACCACATCTAGGGCTCTCCCTCGGTCCAACTCCCTGGTCACTCAGTCAAAGACAATCAATCAGATTTGTCTGACAAGACCTGCCTCTGGTGAATCCATGTTTCCTCGGATCCTGTAATCCGCTGGACTCCAGAAACCTCACTATTTTCTCTTTCAGCAGCGTTTCCAATAATTTACTCACCAACGAAGTTAAACTAACTGGCCTGTAGTTTTCAACCACATCCTTACTTCCGCTTTTGTGTAAAGGCACCACATGAGCCTCTCTCCAGTCCTTTGACACCACTCCCAACTCCAACGAGGCATTGAAAAGGTCAGTCAGTGGAGCTGCTAGAACATCCCCAAGTTCCCTCAGTATTCAAGGGTGCATCCCATCCGGTCCCATCGCTTTGTCTACTTTAAGTTGAGCTAGTTTCTCACGAACACAGTCTTCTGAAAATTGTTCAAGATGTCCCTTGCTTCTGTTCCTATTTGTGGGTGTTTTCCGAGGTCCTGCTCCTGGTTCATCTGTGAACACAGAACAAAAATATTTGTTAAGCAATTCTGCTTTATCCTTAACACCTTCTAGATATTCCTCCCCTGCACCCTTGAGTCTGACAATACCACTTTTGCCCTTCCTCTTCTCACTAATATATCTGAAAAATGTCTTATCCCCCCATTTTACTGCATTGGCTATTTCCTCCTCCTCTTGAATCTTTGCCTTCTTGACTACTTTGCTAGCTTCTCTAAGCTTTTCCAAATATGCATGGACAAGTGCAAGGTTATGCACCTAGGGAAGAACAACCCAAACTATGGTTACACAATGCAGGGTTCCACATTAGGAACCACCACCCAGGAAAAAGATTTAGGCGTCATTGTGGATACCATGTTAAAACCCTTGGCCCAGTGTGCAGCAGCTGCCAAGAGAGCAAATAGAATGCTAGGTATGATAAGGAAAGGAATGGAAAATAAAACAAAAGATATTATAATGCCTCTATATCGTTCCATGGTGAGACCGCACCTTGAATATTGTGTGCAATTCTGGTCGCCGTATCTTAAAAAGGATATAGCGATTTTAGAAAAGGTTCAGAAAGGAGCCACCAAAATGGTAAAGGGGATGGAAGGATACTCCTATGAAGAAAGGCTAAAAAGGTTAGGGCTCTTTAAACTGGAAAAGAGATGGCTGAGGGGAGATATGACAGAAGTCTATAAATTAATGAACGGAGTGGAACGGGTAAACGTAGATCGATTGTTTACCTTATCAGAATATAGAAAGACTAGGGGACATGCAATGAAGCTACAGGGTAAACTATTTAAGACTAATAAAAGAAAATACTTTTTCACTCAACGTGTAATCAAACTCTGGAATTTGTTACCGGAGGATGTAGTAAAGGCTGTTAGTGTAGCTGGGTTTAAAAAAGGTTTGGACAAGTTCCTGGAGGAAAGGTCCATAAACCATTATTAAGAAGGGACCCAGGATATCAATACTTGAACCAATACAAGCATTGTGGAACCTGTGTCCCTTGGGGAAACTGCTAGGTACATATGACCTAGATTGGCCACTGTTGGAAACAGAATACTGGGCTTGATGGACCTTGGTCTGACCCAGTATGGCATATCTTATGTTCTTATGTTAGATGCCTGTCTTCCTCTTTGTAATCTCTTGTATTTCATGAAGGCCTCCCTCTTTCTTCACTTTTTCAGCTACTTCTTTCGAAAACCATAGCGGTCTCCTTTTCCTTTTACCTTTATTTACCATTTTAACAAAAAGGCTGGTTGCCCTTAAAATATCCCCTTTCAGTTTAGCCCACTGTTTTTCTACATCCCCCAGCTGTTCCCATCCCACTAACATCTCCCTGAGGTATTGGCCCATCTTGGGAAAGTTAGTCTTCCTAAAGTCTAAGATCCTCACCTTTGAATGGATTCTAACAGCCCTAGTCCTAATATTGAACCACACCATCTAGTGAACACTGGATGCAAAATGGTCTCCCACTACAACATCAGAAACACTTTCACCATTGGTAAGCACCAAGTCCAGTATGGCCCCTTCACGTGTGGGGTCTGTTACCAATTGCCTGAATAGTTCTCCCTGTAGAGAATCCAGGATCTCCTTACTTCCAGATGATACTGCAGCAGGAATGTGCCAATCAACATCTGGCATATTGAAATCTCCTATCAGTAGCACTTCCCCTTTCCTAGCAATGCTGTGTATGTCTTCAATTAATTCTCTGTCCACCTCTTCCTCTTGTGAGGGAGGTCTGTATATCTCACCAATGCAAATAGATTTCTCTTTCCCTCTTTCTAGTTTAACCCACAATGCCTCCTCTCTCCCTTTTAAGCTCTGTAATTCCAAAGCTTTAATAGTAGTTTTTACATATAGTGCCACTCCTCCTCCCCTTCTTCCTACCCTGAGGGTAGATTCGGATGTAGTACCCGACCTTCCTTCTGTGTCAGCAAGTCCCTGGCAGAGCCCAAGGGGATCGGAGACTCCGACGACAGCCGGAGCAGGAGTGGGAACCAAGGCTGCAGAGGCCAAGAGAATCAGCGATGCCCCGTCCAGTTGGGCCTTGAACAGAGTACTCACAATGAGGGGAAAAGGAGGGAATGCATAGAGAAGACTGGAGGACCAGTCCAGGAGAAATGCATCGGGGCCCTCCCTGCCTGGGTGCGGCACTGGGCCACAGAATTGGGGAAGTTGTGAGTTCAGAGGACTGGCAGAGATCCATTGCTGGGGGTGCCCCAACGTAGAAACAGGTCCACCACAAAAAGCAAGAACCACATTAGATGAAAGAACCCAGTACAAAAACTTAGTAAGAAAGGAAAGACAGAGCTGTTTATTATTCAAAAACCAGGGGAAACCCTGTTTTTTGAACAGCCAGCTCGGTCTTTCCTTTTTACCACGTTTTTGGACTGGGTTCTTCCAGCATAGAAACAGCCATCCCACCAGTTTGGGGTCGAGGCACCACTCGTGGAGGCGAAGGATTCTGCTGAGCCTGTCTGCCAGGCCATTCTCCTGGCCCGGGAGGTACATCGTCTTGAGGGATATCCTCCGCTGGGTGGCAAAAGAGCAGATGAGAACTGCTTCCCTGCAGAGGGAGCTCGACTCCGTGCCCCCCTCTTTGTTGATATAGAACATCACTACCCAGTTGTCAGTCTGCACCAGAACAGACTTCCCACTGAGGACATTCTCGAAGGCCCTCAGGGCCCACCGGATGGCCCGGGGCTCGAGCAGGTTTATCTGCTGTTGAGTCTCTACCGGCGACCACTGTCCCTGTGTGCAGAGAGACCCGCAATGGGCTCCCCACCCTAACAGGGAAGCATGCGTGGTCAGTACCACATTGTGCTGTGGGGACTGGAAGGGCAATCCCTGCAGGAGGTTGCGGGGGTTTTGCCACCAGTTCAGGGACAAGTGGAGGTCGGGAAGAACCCTGACGGGGTTCCTGAGGTGTCCGGGGGACTGGCTCCATTGGGTACTGAGACACCACTGAGTCGTCCGCATGTGCAGGCGGGAGTGAGGAACTGCATGCACAGTCGAGGCCTGTGGCCCAGGAGATGTAGCATGGACCGAGTGGTGACCTGGTGGGTGCTCTGGACGTGAGCAGCCAGAGCCCGGAGGCGGGTGGGAGTGATCCACCGGCAAGGCGGCCATGCCCTGCTGAGTATCCAGGCACGCCCCGATGAACTCGAAAGCCTGCGCTTGCTCGAGGTGAGACTTTGGGTAGTTGACCAAGAACCCAAAACTCTCCTCGAGGAGGACAGTGTGCGACATGGCTTGCCAGGTCTCTTCGATGGAGGAGCCTGTAACGAGCCAGTCGTCGAGGTAGGGAAACATCGACACACCCCGGCGCCGAAGGTGAGTGGCGGCCATGGCGAGGCACTTCGTGAAAACCCGTGGGGCAGATGCAAGGCCGAAGGGGATCACTCTGCACCCTGAAACGCAGGTACTGCCTGTGCTGAGGGTGGATCAGGATATGGGCGTAAGCGTCCTTTAGATCCAAGGAGCATAGCCAGTCGCAGCATCTTGAATTTCTCCCGCACCAGGAACTTGTTTAGCCTGCAGAGGTCGAGGATGGGCCACAGATCCCCCATCTTTTTTGGGACGAGGAAGTACCAGGAATATAAGTCCCGACCTCGAAGGTGGGGAGGGACCTTCGACTGCCTGTTGGGCGAGGAGAGAGTTTAATTCCCGCTGCAGCAAAGGCTGGTGTGCAGGGAGGCTCCGCCAGGGAGAAAGAGGGAGCCTGTCAAAGTGGAGGCGATATCACCTCTGACACCTGGGTCCTCCAGGTCATCTGGGCGGGCTAAGTGCCCACAATGGGGCGAAGCTGGACATGCGTCCCCCCATGGGCTGCTGTATTGCCAGAGGACGAGGGGCTATGCTGCTGGCGTCAAAACCCCTGAGGGGGATGTGGAGGAGCCGGCGTCTGGGCCTTTGGTTTTCGGTGACCCTGACCAGGCTTCCCCTGCGTGGGAATGGTCAGAATAGGGGTAGGCGGGTACGGCGGGTAGCCGCGGTACTGGAGGCCTTTCCTGGGAAGAAGGGCTTCTTGGTAGGCTGCTTCTTCTGAGGTAGCGTAGAGGTCTTGCGGGAGAGACAGGTCCTAGTGACGTACTCCATCTCAATCTCAGCTGCCTTCTCCTCCATCTGCTTACCAAAACGTTGCTCGCCGAGGCAGGGCACGTCCAGGAGCTTCTCCTGCATCCACTGATCCAAATCCAAAGATTGGAGCCAAGCCTGGCGGCGGGCTCTGATGCCTGCAGGTGCCACCCGAGCCGAAGTCTCGAAGCCAATGTAGGAGGCTGAGGGATGTACTTGGAGCAATCGGCTACTGATTTCAACAGTGTGCGGAAGCCTCCAAGTTCTTTTGCCAAGTCGTGGAGGAACAAACCCATATGTAACTGGTATGCCTGGATCCGACAGGAGAGCATGGAACCTTGTGGCCCAGTGCATCAAGGGCTCTGGACTCTCAGCCCGATGGGACCGAGGAGTGGGACTTCGGGCTTTTCTGCTTCCTCATGGCCGATTCCACCACCATAGAGGTGTGTGGAAGTTGAGTCTTATGGAAGCCTGGCCCCCACTGCAACTTGTACATTGTGTCAAGGCACTTGCTCACGATGGGGACCGAGGCCGGGGCCTCCCACATGCGAAGCAATAGCTGGGAGAGGATCGGCAGCACCAGCATGGTGAGGGATTCCCTGGGCGGGGCCTTGTTCTGAAGAACATCGAGTTCTTCAGCACGAGGGTCTTCCTCGGCCTGGGTGACCAGGTTGAAGGCCGAGCCATGTCCCAAACAAACACCAGAAAGGAGGTGTCCTTGGGTGGTGAACGCTGCTGGAGACCAGGAGGCGAGGGGTCCAATAGAAGATCCCGGTGGGTGCGGGTCTCCGGGGATGTGTCCCCATCGGACTCCCAGTCCGAGAAAAATCGGTCAAGGGATCCGAGCCGGGTGGTTCACCCTGTCCGATGGCCAGCAGCCTGGAGCCGGAGGCCTTGGACGATCTCAGCCCCGAAAAACGGGACAGCGAGCGGGACTGACGTTGAGGACCCTCACGAGGCCCATGGCTCTTGGGGTTTCCTGGATGGACTGGGGTGTCCCACGCAAAGCTGGCCATGAGCGCCTGCTGGGTAGCAATGAATGCAGAAATGCTGCGTTGTAGCGCCAGCATACGGGACTCCCACACAGGCCCTGGGACGCTGATACCAGGGTCATCGGATTGGGCGTTGAGGAGAGGGGGTCCTCACCGGGATAGCCCTCAGGAGACTGGGTGCCTTCACCGGAGGTCTCCGTTTCTCTGCGAGGTACCTTGCGGGGCCACTCCTTGTCCGACTCTCGGGAACGCCAAATGAGGCTAAGCGACCAGGCGCGGGAATGCTTGCGCTTGTCAGGGGCCCCAGACAGTGACTTTGAGGCCTCCTTTTTGCGCTGTTCCACCTCGGGGGACCCCCTGGTCTGAGTGCCGCCTGGAACGTAGTGCCACAGGAGGAGAACCCACCGGAGGGGAGATGACCGAGGGTGCCACTAGGGACTCCGAGGCAGCCTTTCGAACAATGTCTTCGGACTTCTGCTTACGGCTGAGCAGGGCCTTAGAGGACATTTTCTTGCAGAGCCAACAGAGCTCTGGGTCATGGTCGGCTCCCAACACCTTAGACAGCAATCATGAGTGTCCATAAGCGACATGTTCCTAGAGCATCTATTGCATTTTTTAAACCCAGTGGCCATGGGGGCAAAAACGGCCCTTGTGATGTCAAAGACCCACGCAGCTAGCAGTTGGAAGAAAAAAAAAAAAAAGGGCGCAAAGCCCGGGAAGAAAACATTTAGGAAACGTATCCCCGCAAACTCCAAAAGGGAGCAAGGGGAGGATGGGCAGAGGACCAGTGCAACCGGAAAAAAGAGATATAGCCTGTTAAGGCGAAGAAAACAAAAACTTTTTCCGAGGACGAGGACATGCGTCCGAAGGGCTCCGCGGAAAAAAGGAGACTGAGTAAGATGGCACCTTTGGGTGGGAAGAGGACCACGCATGCGTGGTAGCAATCCCAAAGGCTTTCTTTGAAAGCTGGGGAATTGCCCAGCATGGGCTCCATCAGTGCCGACGTCACCCATAAGTGAGGACTGACTTCCTGCTTGTTCCTGGAGGTGAGAGTCACCAATAGGGGCAACAGTGAAACGATACAGTGCTTTAATAGTAGAAGCAACCTAAATTTCACCCTCAGGATTTTTGTGTTTAAGTAATCTGAAAATTACTTTTAGCCCACTTAATTCAGAGTTCAAGTGGGTTCCAATAAGAACAGCCCATATACAATGAGTGTAAGATTCATAAATCTCACAAAATTTTTGTATTAAAAGAAATCAGGTTTCAATGGCTGCACTCCTATGCCTCTATCAGCCTGAGCCACTAGATGCTCATTAAGCCTTCCTAATTGACAATGTGCTGCTTGGTCATTTTCATTGATTCTCTGTCTCCACCAATCTGCTGGTAGGAAAACATAACCCACTTTTCTGGACTGGTCTAAAAGGACAATATGGAAGGTCACATTTCTTCCTGATTTCTAAAGGTACAGTATTCCACAAAAAAGGGTGCTCTATAGTTTGTCATGGATTTAAGATGCTTGGAAATAGAACTAACTTAACTATTCAAAAAAGGTCTCCTTAAAGATTCAGTTGTTTACCAATTAGGATATGCAATTTACTGAAAACCAGCTTTCTAAGCTCAGATCTAAAACACTTAAGAGGCCTTGTATTTTATGTAGGCATATGTACAAAGGATCTTAACTTACATCTTTCCTGTTTCTAGTCTCTGTAAATGAGGCAGCCACAATATGACCTGAAATGCTAGCAGAGATTTGAAACAGCTATCACACACAGAAGAGATCTACAAATCTCTACTACATATTTATATTACTGTTACACTTGACACACTTGCTTAGCAAGCTCAAAAATGGCTCTTGCATGCTGGCACAAACTCCAGATTACACTAATTTATAATTTGAATTTATTCTCTGCTTCTAGGGTACAATTATGGTCTCAAATTCTGCTCAGATTAAAATCCTGGATGCTAATCTCCAGTGCTGCTAACAATTCAAGCAGAATGTTTTCAACACTCCAGAAGGAAAGACATCACACATTACTTAGTACGAACCAGTAAGCATGAGTACAAGTTTCAGCAGATGAATTGTACTGCTCCATCCAGTGTGGCAAAGTGTCTTCTGAAAGTACCTGCAAAAGGAACATTTCCAGAGTAAAGCCTCTAGTCAGTTGTGAGCGCATCAAGTAAGGATAACACTCTGAAGAAAGATTCCAGATATCAGTTACTTCACTTGGAATACAAGCACATGACTATTACACTAGGGCTCTTATTGCACTCTGGTGTCACATCACTAATGATTAAGCCCATCAGACTATAGAAACATTTTAACTTTCCCTTGCATAAATATTTATTAAGTATTTGATCACAGGATGGTTATGTAGGATATTTTAAATAAACTCAACACACTGATGGATGTTCAGATTATTATTACTATAATTTTTTTTTTTTTTAATAGCGACCACAGATTTTAAAAATCCCACCGAGCAAAGTATGATTCCTGGACAAGGCAGAGAAACTGAGAAACATACAGGCTGTATCAAGTCTGCAGCAGAAACCCAGTGTTCTATACCATTTGCAACACCTGAATCTTACTGGTGCACTCTTTAGAGCCACTTTGCATCAACCTCTGATGAGAGGGCAGAGAATTTCAGCAAAAGTAGCAGATTCAGACTACTCTACTGTGAAAGTATATGGCACACATGATTAGGCACCAAAGTCAAAATGTAGCTATGAAATGTTAATGCACAAAAGTGAATGCAAGGAGAACTGCTCAGCACAGGACATGATCTAAAGGTTAAAACCAAAATATGAGATTTATGAAAAAAAATTCAGCTCTTTTCTGAGTTCATTTTTCCTCTTTTGGTCTTCTTTGGTCTGTCAAGTTATAAAAACTTTTAGACCACCACATATGGACTTGAGATTGGTCACAGACTTTTTTTTAGCTTTTAAAAATAATTTTCTTCCCGCTTTAGTGTGTTACCTATAAAAGGCATTCAGATGTTTAACACAGCTACACTCCAATGGTGAAATTAGACCTTACCTGTTAATTCTTTCTAATCCAGACGAGTGAGTTATGCTCATCTACCAGCAGGTGGAGACTGAGAATACAAAGTATGCTATCAGTAGACTTTGAGGTCTGACTACAGCCAGCATGAACCTCACAAAAGCAGAGAAATGGAGCCCCAAAACCCTTATTCTCTGCCAGCCATGCCCTCTCTCCAAGAAAACAAGGGGGGCAACACAACAGCAATGGGTTCACCCCTAAAACAAAGACATGGGGAGGGGTGGCCTGCACAGAGCAGCAGGTGCACCTACTCTTGCCATCTTACTGGGCAGACTAAGATGGACCAGACTGGTCTTTATCTGCCGTCATTTACTATGTTACTAATACTTACTGACACTCAAATTTGGACTTTTGGCAAAATCTTGAAGAAAACACAAAGACATCAAACATAGAAAACAACCGAACACACACAACAGAGCTCCCAACGGAGAGCCCCATTAAAGATCCTAGCACAAACTGACCTGAATACACCTGCTCAACATATGATTCAGCAAGAGCAAACATGAGACAGCACCCTATACAGCAAATGTCCTGGAATGGAGGGACTCTAGGAAAGTAAGGTCTAATTTCACCTTCCTATTTGTCCCTCCAGTCCAGTTCAGATGAGCAGGAAGTAGCAAAGCAGTACTAACAGACGGGAACCAAAACACTGGCCTGCACCATCCGCACCCCTGTACATCCTGGCGATGCCACACAAAAGACTAAAGAGACAACCATATTGCTGCCTTACAAATGTCTTGGGGAGAAGCCAGGGCAACCTCTGCCCAGGACAATGCCTGAGTCTGTGCAGAGTGAGCCTACAAGTCAGAGAGCAATTGACGCCCCTTCAATGGATACACAGACACAATAGCTTCCCTGATCCACTGGGAAATAGAAGCCTTAGAAGCTGCCTTGAACTTCCGAGGACTATTAAACAAGATGAAAAGACCGAGTCACCGCTTAAGAGACCTATGGACATCTTATCAAGAAAGCAAACCGCCACTGAATCCTGCGGCTCAAAAAAAGTCAGAGACCACCTGATTGATATGAAAAACAGACATCAGCTTTGGTAACAAGAAAAGAAACAGATGCAGAACCACCTTCTTGGAAAATACCAGGCTCTCTACAAGACAAAGCCTGGAGCTCAGAAATCCAGCGGGCTGAACAAATTGCTACAAGAACCATTACCTTCAACATCAAATCCTTCACCGAAGGCCCCCTGAAGTGGCTCGAAAGCATAGTTACTCACCTGTAACAGGTGATCTCTGGTAACAGCAGGAATTTAGTCTTCACATACGGGTATCGTCGGTACCGACGGAGCCTGCACAGGAACGCTCCCCAGCGTCCAATTAGAAAGCTTTTGGGAGCATCCCACAGCGCCTGCGTGCTGCCTTCCCCAACTGCCTCTCTCCAGTTGAGTTTTAAAACTGAGACAAAGAAAGAGAGGGAAAGAAAAAAAGAGAGATACAACTCCTAGGGGAGGTGGGTGGGTTGTGAAGACTAAATTCCTGCTGTTCCTGGAGATCACCTGTTAAAGGTGAGTAACTATGCTATGTCCAGGAACAAGCAGGAATGTAGTCTTCACATATGGGGTCTCCCTAGCTACAGATGCCAGAGAGAGACCCCAGAAGTTGTGTGCCCCTGTGAAAGGGCTCCACTTCCCCCCATGGATCTCTGGCATCCTACTGGGAATGGTGGGTAGGAGTTGATTAAGTATGGAACAAGTGTCGTAGAACAGCCTGACCAAACAAGGCATCCCGGCGGGAGTCCTTGTCCAAGCAGTAATGGGCTGTGAAGGTATGAAGCCCAAGTAGCTGCTCGACAGATGTCATCAATAGACACACAGTGTAGATGAGCCATTGAGGCTGCCATGGCTCTCAAATTGTGAGCTGTGACATGGCCTTCCAGAGAAAGGTTTTTACTCTGATAGGTAAAAGAAATACACTGTGCAATCCAATTGGACAATGTTCCTTGGAGACTGGAAGTCCCAAATGAGAAGGATCAAAAGCAACAAAGAGTTGAGAGGACTTTCTATGCTGCTGTGTCCTTTGTAAGTAAAAAGCAAGTGCTCTTTTACAGTCCAAAGTATGAAGATTCCTATCTGCATTTGAAGCATGAGGCCTTGGAAAAAATACAGGCAGGTAAACTGCTTGGTTTAAATGAAAAGGTGAGACCACCTTTGGCATAAAGTGTGGATGAGTCCTAAGGACTACCTTATGATGGAACCTTGTACAAGGAGGATCAGTCACTAATGCTTGCAACTCACTAATGCGACGTGCTGATGTGATTGCAATGAGAAAGACAACCTTCCAGGAAAGGAATTTCAAGGAGGTAGTAGCTAGAGGTTCAAAAGGCGGCTTCATGAGCTGTCCAAGAATCAGATTTAGGTCCCAAGCTACCGGTGCTGGTCTAATGGGAGGCTTAGTTAGAAGGAGGCCCCTCATAAATCTCGCTATGAGAGGAAATAGGTAATAGGTTGTCCATTTAAAGGCTTGAAAGAAGCTGAAATAGCACTTAAATGGACTCGTACTGAGTTAGTCTTAAGCCCTGCAGATAAATGAAGGAGACACTCCAATAATGATTCCAGAGGTATCGCCAGGGGGTCAAGACCCTTCTGCGAACACCATATGGAAAACCTTTTCCACTTGAAAGCATAAGAGCATCTTGTGGAAGGTTTTCTAGAAGCATAAAGGATATCCTTTACTTGTTGAGACAGGTTAAGACCATGAAGGTCTAGGCCAGGGGTCGGCAACCCGCGGCTCCGGAGCCGCATGCGGCTCTTTCTCACCTTTGCCGCGGCTCCGGAGCACACTGCCCGCCCGGTGACAGGCAATAGTGTTGTAAGCTCCCTCCCTTCTTCTGCAGCCGCGGCTCCCTGCCTCTTAGGGACCCGCGGCTGTGCTTTTAAAAACATCGCGGAGCCCTTCCGGACTGGACGGGATCCGTGCAGCATTGTCCCGCCTCTAACGCAAGTTTGGAGGCGGGACAATGCTGCACGGAGCCCATCAAGACAGGAAGGGCTCCGAGATGATTTTAAAAGCACAGCCGCGGTTCCGTAAGAGGCAGGGAGCCGCGCGGCTGCAGAAGAAGGGAGGGGAGCTGACATGGAGGGAGGGAGCAGATATGGATGGAGGGAGGGGGCTGACATGGAGGGATGGAGGGGGCTGACATGGAGGGAGGGAGCTGATATGGATGGATGGAGGGAGGGGGGCTGACATGGAGGGAGGGAGCTGATATGGAGGGAGGGGGGCTGACATGGATGGATGGAGGGAGGAGGGGCTGACATGGAGGGAGGGAGCTGATATGGATGGAGGGAGGGGGGCTGACATGGAGGGATGGAGCTGATATGGATGGAGGGAGGGGGCTGACATGGAGGGATGGAGGGGGCTGACATGGAGGGATGGAGCACTGGTAATGGGGTTGAGGGGACTAGCACTGGAAATGAGCTGATTAGGGGAGGCTAGGACTGGTAATGAGCTGATGGGGGGTAGGACTGGTATTGGGCTGATTAGGGGAGGCTAGCACTGGTAATGGGGTTGAGGGGGGATTAGCACTGGAAGCGAGCTGATTGGGGGGCTTTGAATGGGCATGGGCTGATTGTGGGGAGGGGAGGATAGAGCTGCTGGCCCTGGAAGATAACTGGGGGCTAAGGCTGCCATGGTATTTGTACTAGAAGGGACTGGTCAGTGGGGCAGGAGGGGGATTGGAAGGAAATGGACACCAGTGGCAATCATGGGAATGCAAGTTGACATTGGAAGGTACTGGGAGTGAGGACTGGAAAGGGGCTGATATTGGGGAGGGTTACTGGGACTGGAAATAGGCTGATGGAAAGAAGTGAAGAAAACGAAAGAAGAGATAAGAAATGGCAGATGGACCATAGACCACAGAAAGAGAGCTAAGAGAAGACAGGAAAGCAGAAGCCTCAGATCGGGACCAGCATGATCAAAGAATAAATTGGTCAGACAACAAAGATAGAAAAAATAATTTTATTTCATATTAGTGATTTGACTACAAAATCATCATAATTTTGAAATCAAATATTGTTACTTGTTGTTGTGATATTTTGTGGCGTATTTTTTTTGGTGTGCGAAGGAAGAGGGGTAGTCTTATACGGCGAGTATAGGCCAAACACCTATATTTTAACAGGAAAAGTAGGGGGTCGTATATAGCATTAAGGTAAGAAACAATATATGCAGTGTTAGATTTGTTTTAAATGTCGCAATGGTTTTGCGGCTCCCAGTTTTTTTTTTCCCTTCGGAAACGGGTCCAAGTGGCTCTTTATGTCTTAAAGGTTGCAGACCCCTGGTCTAGACCCTCAGCAACCAGGCCCTGAGATGCAGAGAGTGGGGATTGGGATGCCACAACATCCTGCTCTCTTGAGACAGGAGATCTGGAGCAGATCCTAACTCCAGAGATGGAGCTTGAGAGAAATGTAGGAGCAGAGGGTACCACACATGCCGTGGCCAATGTGGAGCTATGAGAATCATATGGCCTCTGTCTCTCTGAAGCTTGAATAGGGTTTTGGGAATTAGGGGAATGGGTGGAAAGGCATATAGGAAGTCCTGGCCCCAATGGAGGAGGAAAGCATCCCTGGCCTGAGAACCCTGAGCCGGAATTCTGGAACAGAATTGGGGAAGTTTGGCATTCAACGGACTTGCAAAGAGGTCTATGTCCGGAGTTCCCCAAATTTGGAAAATTTTTGCTACCTGGTCTGCACGGAGACCACTCGTGTGGAAGCAGAACTCGACTGAGTCTGTCTGCCCAGGAGTTTTGAATGCCTGGCAGATACACCGCAAGGAGATTAATCTGATGCTCTCTGGCGAGGGCCCATAGTCGCAAAGCTTCGTTGCAAAGCGACAGAGAGCCTGTTCCTCCCTGCTTGTTCAGATAGAACATAGCTACTTGATTGTCTGTCTGAATTAGGACTGTCTTGTAGCTCAGCTGGGTGTGGAACACATGAAGAGCAAGGAAGATTGCTCTGAGCTCCAAGAGATTGGATGTGTAGATGGGTCTCCTGTGGAGTCCAGGTGCCTTGGGTAGAAAGATCTTGCAGGTGAGCTCCCCAACCCACCTGTGAGGCGTCTGTTAGAGTGACCTGAGGTGGGGGCTGTAGGAAAGGGGACCCCCCAACAGGTTTTGGGTTGACTGCCACCATTGTAGGGACAAAATAAGGCGACTTGAGTTTGCTATTTTGTCTGATAGACAGCCTGATGCTTGAGTCCACTGAGTGGAGAGAGTCCATTGGGCTGCTCTCATATGGAGGCGAGCATAGGGAACCACATGCACGGTAGATGCCATGTGGCCTAGTAACTAACATTTCCCGAGCAGTGAGATGAGTTTTTAACACTGCTTGGGAAGCTAACTGCACAATGCGAAGGCAGCGGGGCAGACAGGCCCTTGCTTTCCTGGTATCCAGCATAGCTCCTATAAACTCTAGAGACTGAGTGGGCATCAGGTTGGATTTTGGGATGTTTATGACCAGGCCCAAACACTGAAGTATACGCATTGTGCAAGATAGGGAAATTCTGGCCTCTGACTGATGGGGCTCGAATGAGCCAGTCGTCTAAGTAGGGGAAGACGAATATTCCTAGAGTGCGAAGAAATGCTGCCACTATAGCCATGCATTTCGTACACACCCTTGGTGCTGAGGCCAGGCCAAAAGGAAGAACCCTGTACTGGTAGTGCTTCCCCTGAAATAGAAACCGAAGGAATCTTCGGTGAGTTGAATGGATGAGAACATGGGTGTACGCATCCTTGAGATCTAGAGAACAAAGCCAATCCTGACTGAAGGTATGACAGAAGAGTTCCTAGAAAAATCTTGAACTTCTCCTTGAACAGGAATCTGTTCAATTTTCTGAGGTCTAAAATGGGTCTGGGTCCCCCTGTTTTCTTTGGAATAAGGAAATAGGGGGAGTAAAACCCTGTACCCTGTTGGGAAATGGGTACGTCTTCTATTGCCCCGTGGGCAAGTAGTAAATTGACCTCTTGACCCAAATGGTTTGAGTGACGTCTGATAATTGAACCATCTTGCAACTGTAGGAGGGGGCATGTTGAGGAAATGAAGCTTGTACCCCTCCTTTACAATGGAGAGAGTCTATTCTTCTGCTGTTATCTGCTCCCATCTGGGGGCAAAATGACAACCTTCCTGGAATGGTGGAGGGCTCTGGCCCATTGAGGGCCAGGAAGGCCAAGTTCTCTAGATGGGAGTCAAAGCCCCTGTGGAGGCTGAGTCTGCTGGGCCGGTTGAGGCTTAGCAGACTGTTTTTCTTTGTTTTGGTGGCTGCTGTCCCTTTCGGGCAGACTGACCTGCAGAATGCCCCTGCTGGGTATAGGAGGGGTAAAACCTTTTTAGAGAAGAATGGTTTCTTGTAGGATTTTCTCCTTGCAGGATCAGCTGTAGCCTTGGATAGTCTATCCAAAGTGGTGTTATCAGCATCCAGCTCATGAGCTTTCTCTTGCCAATTTTTGCCAAAGATTTTCGCCTGTGCAAGGGATTTCCCCAGTTTGTCCTGTACCCAGAGTTCTAAGTCAGATGCCTGGAGCCAGGCAATCCTATGAACACCTATGGTAATGGCAGAGGTTCTGGCTTATGCACTCAAAGCAGTCATAAGCTGCATGATTAACAAACTTGGAAACATCTTGGGCATGTTTGACAAGTGTAAGATAATCTTGCCTCTTATCAGGAAGGAGAGGGCTCATAAGCTCTAGATCTCCTGTAACCTCCTTAAGGAACATTCCCATATATAAAATGTAGGAACTAATCCTGGCAGAAAGCATAGAGGCCTGGAAAGTTCGATGCCCAAAGGCATCAAGAGTCCTACATTCACGTCCTGGAGGATTAGATGCATGTCTTTTTGCACTCTTGATCCTTCTCATAGCTGATTCCACTACCATGGAGTGGTGTGGTAACTGGGTTTTTTGAAATACAGGACAAGGAGGTACTCGATCAATGGTATCAAGCCTACGAGAATGAGGAGAGGTGGTAAGAGTTGTTTCCCACATTCTTAGCATGAGATCATGCATGATCTCATGAACAGGCAAAGTAGCTGCCTTCTTGGGAGCTTTAGGATATTGTAAAATCTCCAATTCCTTTGCTCTGGGCTCTGTTTCAGGAGCCACTGTGATGGAAAGACCTCTAGCCACCTCCCGGATGAAATCCTGAAAGGATATATCCTCTGGAGGAAACATCCTACGTTTAGGAGAGGAAGGCTCCTCAGAGAGAAGTACTCTGGTACCGACAGAGCTGTCAGAATCCTCAGACTCATCTGAGGATTCAAAATATTTCCTGTCCGGGTGCTCTTGCAAAGCACGATACCGGTACCGATCGAAGTCAGTACCGGAAGGGTCCGGTACCGGCCTGTCGATACCGGAGGAAACAGCATGACTCGGTATTGGTAACAGTCGCCGATGTCGATGCTGACGGTACCTGTACTGATATCGGTGCCAGAACCGGTGTCAATACCAGTTGAACTGTCTGAAGCGGTCCCGAAGGCACTGAAGCCACAAGGAGAGCCACCAGACTGCGTTCAATAGCCAAGAACCTCTGGTCTATTGATGCTGCTGATGCTTGGGTATCAGTACCGGATGAAGCAGCCGGTACCCCAGAGCATGGCACCAGTAGTTCTGCCGAGGTTGAGGCCTTGAGAACATCCTGGAGCCCCGATAGTGCTTTGGAAGCTGAAGCCTCTCGCCGGTGCAATTTTGCTGGTACAAGTACCTCAAGGGCAACACCAGAGGCATCTGGATGCTTGGAAGCAGATCTACCCTTTGAGGACCAGCCAGATTTATGTTTGGTTACCTGAGATCCATGGGAGGAAGACGAAGCCCTGGAAGACGTTGATGCCACAGATGCTGCATCGAAGGGAAAAAGGGTGTTAAGCTTAGCAGCTCAGTTTTGCCGACCCCTCGACATCATCCCACAGGCCACACACTCCGAGATGGAGTGGTCAGGACTTAACATTTAAGGCACCACGCGTGAGTGTCGGTGACAAAGATGGTACTGGCACACTTGGAACACTTTTTAAAACCCAAGGCGGGTTTTTCCATTCTGAAGGAAAAGTTGGGCCTAGTGCCCAAAATGGTGCATGGCACCCGACAGAAAAAAGACTGGAAAGTCCAGAAAAAAAATAAAAATTACTACAATTTTTTTTTTTTAAAGAAAGAACCAGCGGTACCGGTATAGTGTCGAGGAAAGCAGACGCTACTACAAAAAAGAATGAAAAAGATGGGATAATTTCTGCGGTGACAGGAAAAACGACCTGCTGGCTCCGCGGAAAACAAAGAACGAGAGAGGCAGTTGGAAAAGGCGGGAAGGCAGCACGCAGGCGCCTTGGGATGCTCCCAAAAGCTTTCTAAATGGACGCTGGGGAGCGTTCCCACGCAGGCTCCGTCGGTACCGACGATACCCATATGTGAAGACTACATTCCTGCTTGTTCCTGGAGACATCGTAGTTGCTCACCTGTAACAGGTGATCTCCGGGAACAGCAGGAATTTAGTCCTCACATATGAGTATCGTCGGTACCGACGGAGCCAGCATGGGAACGCTCCCCAGCGTCCAATAGGAACGCTTTTGGGAGCATCCCTCAGCACATGCGCGCTGCCTTCCTGCCTTTCCAACTGTCCCTCTTCAGTTAAGTTTGTAGCTGAGTGAAAGGATAGAGGGAGAGAGGAAAGAGACAAAGAAATACAACTCCTAGGGGAGGTGGGTGGGTTGTGAGGACTAAATTCCTGCTGTTCCCGGAGATCACCTGTTAGAGGAGAGTAACTATGCTATCTCCAGGAACAAGCAGGAATGTACTCCTCACATATGGGGACTTCCTAGCTGAAGATGCTAGGGAGATAGCCCCAGGAAGGTGCCACCGTCGAAAGTGAGAATCCTTCCTCCCATGGATCTCTGGCATCCCACCATGGTCAGTGGGTAGGAGTTGGTTTAGGTTTGAAAGAAATTTTGAAGAACAGCTTGGCCAAAGGCGGCTTCCCGACGGGAGGCTTTGTCTAGGCAGTAGTGGGCTGTGAAGGTGTGTACCGAAGCCCAGGTGGCTGCTCGACAAATGTCATCAATAGAGACAGAGTGGAGATTAGCCATAGAAGCTGCCATGGCTCTCTCATTATGAGCTGTGACATGGTCCTGAAAAGGAAGACCCTTACTCTCATAAGGAAAGGATATGCATTGGGCAATCCATTTAGATAAAATTCTTTTGGAGACTGGAAGTCCCAAATGACTAGGGTCAAAAGCTATAAAAAGTTGTGAGGATCTTCTATGTTGCTGTGTTCTTTGTATGTAAAAGGGCAAGGCCCTTTTACAATCCAGAGTATGAAGGTTTCTTTCTGCATTAGAGGCGTGAGGCCTTGGAAAAATACAGGAAGGTAAATTGATTGATTTAAATGAAAAGGCGAAACCACCTTTGGCATAAAATGTGGGTGAGTTTGAAAAACCACCTTATCATGATGAAACCTAGTATAAGGAGGAACAGCCACTAAAGCTTGCAATTCACTGTGATGAGCAGAGGTGATTTCAATTAGGAAGATGACCTTCCAGGTCAAAAACGTAAGGGCAGCAGTGGCTAAAGGTTCAAAAAACGGCTTCATGAGCTGCCCAAGAACTAGATTTAGATTCCATGCCACTGGTGGTGGCTTGATGGGAGGTTTAGTTAATAAAAGGCCTCTCATAGATCTTGACAGGAGTCGATGAGAGGAAATTGGTTGTCCATTATAAGCTTATAAGAAGCTGCAATTACACTAAGATAGACTCTTACCAAATTGGTCTTTAACCCAGAATTCGATAAGTGAAGGAGATACTCTAGTATCGATTCTAAGGGTATGACCAAGGGGTTTAATCCCCTTTTGGAGCACCATATAGTAAAACGTTTCCACTTGAAGGCATAAGATCTTCTTGTGGAAAGTTTCCTAGAAGCCTGAAGGATATCTTACCTGCTGGGACAGGATGAAATCCTGGAGGTCTAAGCCCTCAGCAACCAGGCCGTGAGGTGCAGGGACTGGGGATTTGGGTGCCATAGCGTCCCGTTCTCCTGGGAAAGGAGATCTGGAGCATGCCCTAACTCCAGAGGCGCCGCTTGAGAGAGATGAAGAAGCAGAGAATACCACATTTGGCGTGGCCATCGTGGTGCTACGAGGATCATGCGACCCCTGTCTCTCTGCAGCTTGAAAAGTGTTTTGGGGATGAGGGGAATGGGTGGGAAGGCATAAAGGAAGTCCTGACCCCATGAAGGAGGAAGGCATCCCTTGCCTGACAGTTGTGCGCTGGAATCCTGGAACAGAACCGGGGAAGTTTGGCATTCAGTGGCCTTGCAAAGAGGTCTATGGAGTGCCCCAGAGATGAAATATCTTTGCCACCTGGTCTAGGTGGAGTGACCACCCGTAAAGTAGCAGTACTCGACCGAGTTTGTCGGCCAAAAGGTTTTGAATGCCTGGAAGATATACCACTAGAAGGTGAATTTGATGCTCTCTGGCGAGGGCCCATAGTCGTAAAGCTTCATTGCATAACAACAGAGAGCCCGTTACGCTTGCTTGTTCACATAGAACATGGCTACCTGATTGTCCGTCTGGACTAGAACTGTCTTGTAGCTGAGCTGGGTGTGGAACAATCGAACAGCTAAATAAATTGCTCTTAATTCCAGGAGGTTTATGTGTAAGCCAAACTCCTGTGGAGTCCAGGTGCCCTGGGTAGAGAGATGATTCAGGTGTGCTCCCCAACCCACCTGTGATGCATCTGTTAGGGTGGCCTGAAAGAGGGGTTAATGGAAAGGACACCCCACTGTCAGATTTTCTAGTGATTGCCACCATTGGAGGGACAAAATCAGTCATTGAGAGATTGTTATTTTGTCCGACAAATGACCCGTGGCCTGTGTCCACTATGTGGAGAGGGTATCCAGACAAGCTCCTATGAATTCTAGGCATTGGGAAGAAACTAGTTGAGATTTCAGGAAGTTTATTACAAATCCCAAGTATTGGAGGATTCGCATTGTACGGGACAGTGCAGTGCTGGCCTCTGCAACTGTGGAGGCTCGAATGAGCCAGTCGTCTAAGTAAGGGAAGACAAAAATCCCCAGGGTTCATAGAAATGCAGCTACTACTGCCATGCATTTCGTGAACACCCTTGGTGCTGAAGCCAGACCAAAAGGAAGAACCCTGTACTGGAAATGTCTTCCCCTGAAAAGGAAACCTAAGAATTTCCTGTGATCTGGATGGATGAGAATGTGAGTGTATGCATCCTTTAAGTCTAGAGAGCAAAGCCAATCCTGGCTTTGAAGGTATGGCAGCAGAAGAGTTCTTAGGGAAGCCATTTTGAATTTCTCTCGAAACAGATATTTGTTCAATTCTCTGATGTCTAGAATGGGTCTGTGTCCCCCTGTTTTCTTTGGAATAAGAAAATAGGGGGAGTAGAATCCTGTTCCCTGTTGAAAAATGGGTACTTCCTCTATTGCCCCTTGGGCAAGAAGTGTGGAGACCTCATGATCCAGCAGATTGTCTGCAGAGGTTTGTGAATTGAATTGCTTTAGAACTGTAGGAGGGGGCATGCTGGGAAAATGAAGTTTGTACCCCTCTCCTACAATGGACAAAGTCCAATCTTCTGTTATCTGATGCCATCTGTTGACAAAGTAGCATAACCTGCCCAGAATATTGGGGGGTTGGAGACCCCTCAGAGGCAGGAAGGCAAAGCTCTCTAGGAAGGAGTCAAAGCCCTTGAGGGGGCTGACACTGGACAGCTGGTTGGGCTCTCGGGCCTTTTGGTTTCTTTTGCTGTCTAGTTTGTCTCTTTTGGGCAACCTGACCTGGAGTCTGACTCTGCTGGGTATAGGAAGGATACAACTTCCTCTTTTTGCTAAAACAGGGCTTTTATAAGGCTTCCTTTTGGCTGGAGTGGCTGTAGCCTTTGACAGTCTAAGGTAGAATTGTCAGCATCTAACTAGTTAGCCTTTTCCTGCCAGTTCTTGCCAAAGAGATTCTCCCCCGTGCAAGGAATGTTGCCTAACTTGTTCTGTACCCAAGTCTCCAAGTCTGATGCCTGTAGCCAGGCAATCCGTTGTGCGCCAATGGCAATAGCAGAAGTTCTGTTAATGCATTTGAAGCAGTCAAAGGCTGCACGATTGACAAACTTGGAGACATCCTGAGCATGCTTAACTAGAGCAAGAAAATCTTGTCTCTTATCTGGGAGAAATGGGCTCATAAGTTCCAAGTCTCCTGTGACTTCTTTGAGGAACATTCCCATATATAGGATATATGAACTGATCCTAGCTGAAAGCATGGAAGCTTGAAAAGGTCTGCATCCAAAAGCATCCAGAGTCCTGCATTTACGACCTGGAGGATTGGATGCATGCCTCTTTGCACTTTTCATCCTATGCATGGCTGATTCCACTACCATTGAATGGTGTGGCAGCTGAGTTTTCTAAAATCCAGGACATGGTGGAACTCGATACATAGTATCAAGTCTCCTAGAGTGAGGAGAAGTAGTCAGAGGTGTCTCCCACATTCTGAGCATCAAGCTACGCAGAATTTCATGGATAGGCAGAGTAGCTGCCTCCTTAGGAGTTTTAGGATATTGGAGGATTTCCAATTCCTTTGCTCTGGGTTCCTCTTCAGGAACTACTGTGATTGAAAGACCTTTGGCCATATCATGGATGAAATCCTGAAATGACATGTCCTCTGAAGGTGACATTCTGCGTTGGGGAGAAGAGGGATCTTCTAGGAGAAAAGCTCTAGTGCCAGCAGAATCGTCAGAGTCTTTGGAATCGAAGTATTCCTGAGCCCGATGCTCTTGCAAAGTACAATCCTGGTACCGACAGAAGTCTGTACCAAGGTGGCCCTGTACCGCTTTGTCAATTCCAGCCAGAGATGGCATGGGAAGAGTTCCCACCGGCACCGGCGTCGGTACCGGCACCAGTGCCCTTAGAACCACCGGTACCGCAGCTGAAAGAAGAGCTGAGATATCGATAGCAAGGAACCTCTGGTCTATCGATGCTGCCATGCCTGGGTGTCGGTACCAGTATGGACGGCCGGAACCCCTGAGCATGGCACAGGTAGTTCTTGCAAGGTTGAGGCCTCGAGAACATCCTGAAGCCCCATCGATACTTTGGAAGCCAAAGCCTCCCGCTGGGGCTGTTTTGCTGGTGTGGTTCCCTCAAGGGCAATGCTAATGGCCTCTCGATGCTTATCAGGAGAGCTACCCTTTGAGGACCGGCTTTTATGTTTAGTTACCCGAGATCCATGGGAGGAAGAAGAGGCCCTTGATGATGTCGATGCAATGGATCTGGCATCTGAAGAAAAGAGGGTACCGAGCTTTGCGGCCCGGTTCTGTCTTCCTCTTTTGGTCATCCCCTTGAAGGAGAGACATTCAGTTGGAGAATGATCAGGTCCTAAACATTTTAGACACCAATCATGGGTGTCAGTGACGGAAATGGTACCACCACACTTAGTACATTTTTTAAAACCACTAGTTGGCTTTTCCATAATTTAGGAAAATGGGGCCTAATGCCCAAAATGGCGCCTAGCACCAAAGAGGAAAGTTTCTGAAAAGAAACAAGTTTTTTTTTTTTTTATGAAAAGAACTGGCGGTACTGGTAGGCGTCGTGCGGTAGGCAAACGCGACCACAAGAAAGAAATTTAAAGACAGAATTTTCTGCGGTGACAGGGAATAGGTCCGGTCGGCTCCACGGAAAACTAAGAACTGAAAAGAGACAGTTGGAAAGGCAGGAAGACAGCACACATGTGCTGAGGGATGCTCCCAAAAGCGTTCCTATTGAACGCTGGGGAGCGTTCCCGCGCAGGCACCGTTGGTACCGATGATACCCATATGCGAGGACTACATTCCTGCTTGTTCCTGGAGATAGGAGGCACCCTCCAAGGTCGAACGCACCAAATTAAGATCACAAGAGGAAACGATGGACTGACAAGGGGAATAAAGATGCTTAATGCCCTGAAGGAAACAAATTACATCCCCATGTGCTGCCAGGACTTGCCCCTGAACACAATACCTGAAACAGACCAAAGCCACCACTGGAACCCTCAAAGAGCCCAAGGCCAAACCTTTCTCCAGTTCTGCTTGCAGAAACGCCAGAATATCAGGAAGTGAAGCCCTAAGGGGGGCAAACTCCACACCAAGCCTCAAAAATGCACTAGACTATGACATAGGCCAAGGAAGTCTATCGCCTACAAGCATGCAGTAATGTGGCAATGACTTGAGATGAGTAGCCTCTGCATATCAGCCAAGCCCTCTCCAGAGCCAAGCCGTGAGAACCAACCCATGTCTGGTAAGAGAAACAGCTCTCTTGTACCTGCAACTAACCCTGCATCGCGCTGATCTGGCTACCCATTGCCTGCACTGAACTGCCTACCCATTGCCTGCACTGAACTGCCTACCCATCGCTAGCTCCGAACTGGTTACCCATTGCTTACACTGTACTGCTACCCACTGCTACTACTAAACCTTGCTGCACTGGCCTCAGTCCCTCCACCACCCTTACCTTACCCCTACCTACCCTCAACTACCCTTACCGCAACCCATTTGCATAGTGCGTAATCCCCACTTGTAACCCTACATATACTGCATAGTGTTTAAAATCCTACAATCCGAAGCCATCTCATCCCCTGCAAGTTAACTCAAGCTGCTTAGCTCCCACTCCTCCTCTGCTATGGCTCCACATCACATTGTCCTTCTCTTCCTCATACTCCCCAACAGCATCCCCCTCCTACCAACACCCTCACTCCTCTCCCCCCTACTTTCCCTCCATCTTCCTCACCTCTCCCTCCATTTTGTCTACTAACCTAGCATCTGCCCTTGAGCTACATCTCACCCTCCCCCTTATTCAACCAGCCCCTCTCTCGTTAAGGCAACCCCACCCTCGCTTCCGCAATACTGCCTCTACTACTCCTTCTCTCATCAGGTAATAACCCCAACCCTGGCCCCCCCTCGATTTCTCTCTCATTCTAAGAAGAGCTCCTCACGCACCTTATCTAGTCTCATCCATATCCCTCTCCTTCCCCCTTCTGCCCTCCCTCACTCATGCCCCAGTCTCTCAACCAGAGATATCGACCCCAACCCTATCCCCTCTAGAGTTCTGTCTCACCCTAAAAAGAAATCCTCACATGCCCTGATATCATTACCACCCTTCATTCCCCTTCATCATGCCCCTCCTGGAGGGCACACTCATCCAGATACACCTACCCCTACCCTGGTCCCTCCAGACCTCTATTACTCTGGCAATAGAGCCTCACATAACAGCCCCCCTAGACCACTGTCTCATTGTGAAAAGAAATCCTCACGTAACTTATCCAACCTTATCCATATCCCTCTCCTTTCCCCCTCCGCTCTCCCGTTCTCATGCGCCCTATGGAATGCATGCTCACTCGCTAACAAACTCCCTTTTACTCATGATCGCTTCATCTCTAATGCACTACACCTTCTTGCCCTGAGACCTGGCTCCTCCCAGATACCACATCCGCTGCTGCTCTCTGCCACGGGGGTTACCAGTTCTCCCATACACCTCGTTCCATGGCCGTGGTGGTGGTGGTGTTGGGCTCCTACTTTCTCCCTCTTGCCAATTCTAACCCCTCCTGCTGCCTCAATCACACTCCTCCCTCTCCTTTGAAGTCCACTCCATTCGCCTCTTCATTCCACTCCCCCTCCGTGTAGCTGTTATCTATCGCCCACCCGACAAATCAAAATCAACCTTCCTTACCGACTTCGACTCCTGGCTTTCCATCTTTCTAGACCCCTCTTCCCCCACTCTTATTCTTGGCGACTTCAACATTCACGGCGACAACCCCTCCGATCCCCATGCTTTAAAACTCCTCGCCCTCACTTCCTCGTTTAACCTCCAACTTTGCTCCACTGCCATTGCCTTGACCTGATACTCTTCTCTCTGTCTCAACCCTGTCCTGTCTCCTCCGGCCTATTTCAAAACCTTCATAATATTGATCCCTTGACACTCTCCTTCACCATCTCTCCATCTCTTTCCTCCAAATCTGTTGATGAGGCAGTAGCCTCTTATAATGCTGCACTATCCTCGGCTCTTGACACTCTTGCCCTGCCCACCCCTCGTCCCGTTAGACGTTCTACTCCTCAGCCCTGGCTTTCATCTACAACTCGCCATTTACGCATCTGTTCCCGTTCTGCTGAACGTGCCTGGACCAAATCCTGCTCCCCTGAAGACCTTCTACACTTCAAATTCATGCTTGACTCCTTCCAATCAGCTATAGCACTTGCCAAACAAAACTACTTCATCCATCTGACTAACTCCCTAGCCTCTGATCCTCGCCGCCTCTAATACCCTCAATTCTCTCAAGGTGCCCCCGCCCCCACTTTCTGCCCAAACCCTTGCCGACTATTTCCATGACAAAATCAAAGATTACCCTCCAATTTCCCACTCCCTCATCTACCTCCCCCCTCCCCAATTCCCCCCATCCTGACTTCCTCTGCTACCCTCTCCTCCTTCCCCACAATCTCTGAAGAGGAAACCACACTTCTTTCCTCCTCCAAACCCACCACCTGTTCCTTTGACCCTATCCCCACCCATCTTCTACACCCCATCTCCCCCACCATTATCCCCTCTATCTCTCATATTCTCAACCTATCACTCTCCACTGCAACCGTCCCCATCAACGTCAGACATGCCGTTGTCACACCTCTCCTCAAGAAACCCTCACTTGATCCCACCTGTCCTAATTATCAACCCATCTCCCTCCTTCCCTTCATATCTAAACTTCTAGAACGAGCAGTCCGCCGACACTGCCTTGACCTCCTCGCCTCCCAGGCCCTCCTGGACCCACTACAATCCAGCTTCCGTCCCCTACACGCCACCGAAATGGCTCTTACAAAAGTCTCCAATGACTTGTTCCTCGCTAAATCTAAGGGCCTCTACTCTGTTCTCATCCTTCTCGACCTCTCTGCTGCCTTTGACACTGTTGATCACAATTTTCTACTCACCACCCTCTCCTCGCTGGGTTTGAAGGGCTCCGTATTACCCTGGTTCTCCTCCTACCTCTCCCATCGCTCCTTTGGTGTATGCTCTGGCAGCTCCTCCTCCTCTCCCACCCCGCTCCATGTTGGTGTTCCCCAAGGATCTGTCTTGGGCCCCCTCCTTTTCTCTCTCTATACCCAATCCCTTGGCACGCTTATCTCCTCCCATGGCTTTCAGTACCATCTCTATGCCAGCGACTCCCAAATCTACCTCTACACCTACTCTCTCTCCAGCAATCCAAACCAAGATCTCTGTCTGCCTTTCTGACATCGCCGTCTGGATGTCTCATAGCCGCCTGAAATTGAACATGGCCAAGACTGAACTCCTCATCTTTCCCCCCCAACGCCTCCCCTCCTCTTCCCCCTTTCTCAGTCTCCGTGGATGGATCCATGATCCCCCCTGTTCCCTCAGCCCGCAATCTGGGGGTTATATCTTTGGCACTTCTCTCTCCTTCACACATTTCCAGCTCGTAGCGAAGACCTGCCGCTTCTCTCTCAACATCAGCAAAATCCACCCCTTCCTGTCTGAACACACTACCAAAACGCTTGTCCACTCCCTAATCTCCTCTTGCCTCGACTATTACAACATACTCCTTGCTGGTCTCCCCGCGAGCCATCTCTTCCCCCTTCAAGCTGTACAAACTTATGCTGCTCGACTAATCTTCCGCTAGTCTCGCCATGCCCACATTACTCCTCAAGTCGCTTCATTGGCTCCCCATCCAATTCAAACTTCTACTACTCACCTATAAGTGCATTCACTCTGCGGCCCCTCAATACCTCTCATCTCTTATCCCCCCCCCCCAAAATCCCAGCTCGGGAACTTCGTTCTGCTAACAGACTACTTCTATCTAGGCCTTTCACTTGTACCGCTAACTCCTGACTCCACTCCTTTCACCTGGCTTCACCCTATGCCTGGAACAGCTTACTTATGTCTATACATCGGGCACCCTCCCTAGCCCTCTTCAAATCAAGGTTAAAAACCCACCTCTTCACTGTCGCGTTCAGATCCTGACTTCTATCCCTCATCTTAACCTAACCCCATCATTTTCATGACCGAACTGTAAAACCCATCGATTTGATTAATGTTTGTACTGTCTTGACTAGATTGTAAGCTCGGACGAGCAGGGACTGTCTCTTGCATGTATGTCTGTACAGCGCTGCGTGCGTGGCGCTATATAAGTGCTTATTATTATTAGTAGTAGTAATAGTAGCAGCTGAACCAAATCCACATACCATCATCAAGGCCAGTCCAGCACTATCAGCACTACGTGCCCCTGATGAGACACTATCCATTGCAGGACCTGACTGATTAAGGGCAACCGAGGAAAAACAAAGCAGATCTGTGCTCAGCTAGGGCTGAACCGAGGCATCAAGCCTGCCTGACATACATTCTGTGATGACTGAAGAAGCAGCTAACCTTGGCATTCGCCAGAGATGCCATCAAGTCCATTGTTGGCACCTCCCAGTGATCTACAATCAACTGTAACACAGACAGCCCACTTTCTTGGATCCAGAGAATTGAGACTTAGGTAACCCATCTGGACATTCTCCTTCCTGGCGACATGGATCTCTGCCCACTGCACCAGGATCGCTTCTGCTGCTACCAGTGAACTCTGAGTGCTGCCCTGTCAAATGATATAAGCCACCATGACATCGTCCAACAGCACTCTCATCGCCTTGCAACTCAGAGAAAGGAACACCTCCAGAACCAGATGCACTGCCCACATCTCCAAGCAACTGACCACTGACTCTCCTCCTGAGCCAGTCTCCCCTAAGTCATCTGAGCCAATGTCCTGCCCAATCGAACAGTCTGGCATCTGTGGTCACCACCACCCAGTTCAGGGGTTCGAGAGGCATCCTTGCCACGAGCTGCTCTGGATTCAACCGCCGCCGCAAACTTGCTCTGGCCTATTCCTGAAGTGGAAGCCGAACCTCCATGGACTGCAATTGGGGAGACCAATGTGACAAAGTCTGTCTGAATGGCCTGCATGTGCAACCTTGCCCAGGGCATTAGCTCTGAAGTGGCTGCCATACTGCCCAGCACCTGAAGATAGTTCCACACCCGAGGGTGGGGACCCTCATTAACTCCTTCATGCAACTTCACAATCCTGCCCTTTGGGAGAAAAACTATGCCCTTGAGGGCATCTAACCAAGCACCCAGATACTCCAAGGACTGGAAGGGCTCCAACCGGCTCTTCGCCAAGTTGATCACCCAGCCTAATTCCTGAAGAGGCCAGATTAAAGCGGCAACAGCCCTGGTTCTCTCCTGGAATGACTTTGCCCAAATCAGCCAATAGTCCAGATACAGGTGGATGAGGACACTGCTTGTGCAAGTTCATCACCACTACCCACCATGATCCTTGGTGAACAACCAAGGAGCAGTGGCCAGACCAAAGAGTAAGGCCTGAAAATGAAAATGCCTCCTCGGCACTGCAAAGCACAGAGACCACTGGTGACTGGGGCATATAGGAATGTGCAGGTAAGCCTCAATTAAGTCCAGAGAGGTCAAAAATTCTTCCTGCTGAGCCATCACTATAATCAAATGTAAGGTCTCGATATGGAAAGCATGGGATCTTTAGGACCCTGTTGACTCCCTCCAGATTCAGAATCGGATGCCAGGAACCTTCCTTCTTGGGAACTGCAAAGTAAATTAAGTACCAGAGTCCCAATCGACTCAAGGTACCGGCATGACCGCCTCTAGCTGCAACAGATGTTAGAGTCTTCTCCACTGCCTGAGCCTTATCTGAAACCTGGCGAGACCATGAAATTATCTAAGAGGGGCCTGTCGAACAACTTCCCTGCAAAAAGCAGTTTGCTAAGCCGCATCTTAGAAGTCGCACTGGCCAACCAATTGCGCAACCATAAAAACCGCTGCAACCACACCACAGTAGCCATACTCTTAGCTGATGCCCGAAACAAATCAGAGCAGATCTGCCAGAAAGGTCGACTCAGACTCCAGCCTAATTGCCTCTACCTGGCCTACAGGATCCACCATCATTTATTTATTTTATTTATTTATTTACATTCTCTTATATACCGCGCTATTCTGCATCAGTGCGGTTTACATTGAACAAACTGAAATTACATTGAACAGGGCATTATAACTTGGAGATAACTATTTTACAGGGAACATGGGCTATGGAGGGTTAAGTGGCTTGCCCAAGACCACAAGGAGCACCTGTGGGACTAGAAACCCCAGTCCTTCCAGCCCAAGGTTGCTGTCCTCTAGTGGGATTTGAACCCCCGACCTTCCGGCCTGAAGTACCTTGCCCCAACCACTAGGCTACTCCTCCACTCCATCTCCTCTGGAATCTTCCAAGACCACCGGAGACGGGCTCTAGCTACATAAGCTTAGCAGATGTCTCCCTGCAGAGTCAAAGCAGACACCTCAAAGGCCTACTTAAGCAGGGTTTCCATCCGATGGTCCCAAAGGTCCTTCAAGGCTGCACCACTCCATCAGAATGGTGGTCTTACGAGTAGCCGCTGTCAGAAGCGCAGCCTTGCTATACTTCAACCAATCTGCAAGCCCACATCCAGCAAGTTCCAGTCCTTTGCAATCACCATCTTCAAGGTCCTGCGTACCAGAAAATACAGTGGGAGCTTTCGGATGGCCTCAATAAATGGATCCTCTGCAGACTCAGAGGGCTCCAACCTAGGCTCCTCTACAATATGCAAAATTGCCAGGGACTTCAAAATAAAAGGAAGCTCATCCTAATGAAAAATCTGCACTGCTGTTTGATCCTCCCTCACCGGAAGCACCCCCTCCTCCATATCCTCCTGAAGCTGCTCCTCCAGAAAGACTGCTGTCCCCTTCCAAAGGGTCCAGGGAGTCCAATGACCCCACCAAGCCTAGCATGCTGTCCTCCAGCTGCGGGCGTTTGGCCTTCGCAGAAGATCCTTGCCCCCTAAACAAAGGGGACTTGGCGAAGACTGGGGACCCTTTACCCAAGTCATGCTTATAAAGAAAAAAAAGAAAAAAAAAAAAGGGCCTGATGAAGCAGGACAAACTCGGGAGAAGAGGAAGAGCCTCCCCCCTCCCAACAGGCAACTCAGCCAAAGGTGATCAGCAGTGGTTGTGTTCTCCCTAACGCAGCTGTGGTACAGCCCAACATTGAAGAACTGTGCCCTGTGGCTGCCACGAGCCACACATTGGCCATGATCCATGGCCCTGCTGATCTCGCTGACTCTCCCTGGTGTCGATCCCTGGACTTATGCTGTGGTTGCCCCCTCCTCCCCAAAGATTGCAAGCTGTTCCCGCCACCAGTCTTCAGCGCTGCCCGTTTCTGCTTTTTTTTTTTTTTGTTTAAAGAGCTTTAAAGACAGAGGAACCTGCTCAACCTCTGGCCCCCTCCCAAACGTTGAGGAGGAGGAAAAAGGGAGCTTACCTGAAGGGGTTGGCTGGGGGAGAAAGGGGATGGACCTGGTACCACTGGCATCTGCACCCCAGGCCATCAACCATCATCAGCTGTCCAATTCCAGCACCAGACTGCACAGGTTATGCCCACCAACCTCTGGATACTGAGAAATACTGGCTGTAGTCAGATGGCACAGGCTACTTATAGCATACTTCAAGTGAGTGTTCAGTTTTCACCTGCTGGTAGATGAGCATAAGCCACTCATCTGGGCTGGACTGATGAATAGGAAGGAAACCTTTTCAAATTTTGACATACTAATCTGTTAAAAGCAGGAACAGACTGGCCTAGGGACTCAGCAGCACTGCCATGAACAAGGACCTGGATGTAACCCCCGACATGGGTTTTCTGCACAATTAAATTTGTATTAGCTCACACCTTTTTGAGTAGTAGCTCTAGGGGAGTTAGAATCTGTATTTCTATCCCGGGTGGGACTTACAATTTAAGTTTGTACCTGAAACAAGAAAGGGTTAAGTGACTTGCCCAATGCTATAACTCCTAACTGCTCTACTCCAATGACTTCCAGCAGCTGGATTTATATGCTTGCAGGTTACCCCCAAAAGGCACTAGGGGGCACTGCTCCCAGAGTACCATCAGTACAAATGACCGACTAAAGTAATTTGGGAGACGAAACAAAATCAGGGGAAAATGAAGGCTCATGCTACTAGAACCAAGCCCTGTTTCTGAAACAGCTGAAAGCCCAAATAGGAGGAGAAAATTGCTGAGGCGCCCACCTCAACTAACTCAAACTAAACGCTCAAAAAGCAGCTTACTTTGCTTTCATTGACTTGTCTGTAGTTATTGGAACTGGTAGAATGCTCTTGGCATCCAGACTAAACATTTTCAAATACTCAACTATTTTTTTTTAAAGACTAATTGAAGACTGAGTTACTGTTAAGTGCCGTTGAGTCCGTGTCAACTCAGGGCGATCCTCTGAATAAATTGTCCTAAATTGTGTTTGGTCGTCAGTCAGACGGCTCATTGTTGACAGACTGGCACCCATAGCTGCTGTTATTGTATCAATCCATCTCATTGTGGCCTTCCTCTTTTGCATTGACCTTCTACCTTGCCAAGCATGATGTCTCTCTAATGATTTCTTTTCGCATGATGTGTCCAAAGTAGGAAACTTGAAATCTTGTCATCTGAGCTTCTAAACAAAGCTTAGGTTTGATCTCTTCTAGTACTGACTGGTTTGTCCTTTTGGCAGTCCATGGTATACACAGTATTCTAAGCCAGCACCATAATTCAAAGGAATAAATTTTCTTACTGTATCTTTTTCACTGTCCAACTTTTGCATCCATATGATGTTACTGAAAATACATGGCTTGAACGAGTTGAATCTTTGTATGGAGAGAGACATATCTGCTCTTGAGAATCTTGTCTCGGTCCTTCATAGCCATTCTGCCAAGAGCAAATGTGTTGCCTGATTTCTTGACTACTTGTTGCTTCTTTATTGATAGTTGATCCAAGTAGGTTAAAGTTGTCCATGATTTCAATTTCTTCTCCAACAATGAACTTATTGATTTTGCCAGTTGCCATGATCTTTGTCTTCTTTACATTAACGTGCAGGCCCATTTTAAGACTATGTTCCTTGATCTTGAGAAGCAAATGTTTCATACAGTCTTCACTTTCAGCCAGTAATGTGGTATCAGCATAGCGAAGGTTGTCGAGTCTTCCACTAATCTTCACACCTCTGTTATTTATTTATTTACATTCTCTTATATACCGCGCTATTCTGCATCAGTGCGGTTTACATTGAACAAACAAATTGCATTGAACAGGGCATTATAACTTGGAGATAACTATTTTACAGGGAACATGGGCTATGGAGATTTAAGTGGCTTGCTCAAGACCACAAGGAGCACCTGTGGGACTAGAAACCCCAGTCCTTCCGGCCCAAGGTTGCTGTCCTCTAGTGGGATTTGAACCCCCGACCTTCCAGCCTGAAGTACCTTGCCCCAACCACTAGGCCACTCCTCCACTCCACTGTTGTCTTCATACAATCCTGCTTCTCTGAAAATCTGATCTGCATATAAATTAAACAGGTAGGAGGAAAGTATGCAGCTTTGTCGTACACCTTTGCTGATTTTAAACCATTCAGTTTCTCCTTGTTCCATTTGAACTGTTGCTTCTTGATCAATGTAAAGAGTGTGCAAGAGAACGATCAGGTGTTCTGGTGTACCCATGCTTCTTAATATGGCCCAGAGTTTCTCATGGTTTACACAGTCAAAAGCCTTGCTGTAGTCAAAGCACAAACAGATATCCTTTTGGTAATCTTTTCAAGGATCCAATTCACATCCGCGGTGTCGTCTCTCATTCCTCGCCCTTTCCTGAACCCTGCGCTTGCACTTCAGGTAGTTCTTGTGCCAGGTATTGTAGTCTGTTGAATAATCTTCAATAGAATCTTGATGGCATGTGGAATCAGAGCAATTGTGTAATTTCCAGTCAGCTGGATCACCTTTCTTTAGTATTGGTATAAACACAGATCTTTTCCAGTCAGTTGGTCATGTCATCTTCCAAATTTCCTCGTAGAGCCTTGTAAGTATGGTAACAGCTGCATCAAATTGCTGTAATGCTTCTATGGGAATGCCATCAATGTCTGGTGCTTTGTTCTTTGATAAGGCTTTCAATGCTGCTTCGACTTTTCATTACAATGCTTCCGGATCATGAGGTACAAGTTGAAACGGCTGTTGGTCCACTTGATCTTTATTATAAAATCTCTGTATATTCTTTCCACCTTTTCTTGATCTTCTCAGAATTGTTCAACATGGATCCTTGAGCATCTTGTAACATTCCAATTCGAGGCTGGAATTTTCTAACTCTCATAGTTTTAGGAAAGCCAATCTTGTTCTTCCTCTAATAGTTTCTGATTCTATTTCCTTGCATGCGTTACTGCAGTACTTCTCCTTGTCTTGTCTTACTGCACATTGGAAATCTCTGTTGTGTTCTGTGATTGCCTCTTTCTCCTCTGGCTTTAGCTTCTCTGCTATTTTGGGCAATTTTCAGAGTTTCTTCCGTCATCCATTTTGGCTGTTTTTGCTTTTTCACCTTTTGTAGAGATTTCTCGCTTTCTTCCAACACAACCTTCTTGATGTCATTCCATAACTCTTCTGAAGCTTTGTCATTTGTATCTAAAGCAGCAAATCGATTTTGCAGTCTTTAAAATTCCAGTGGTGTATTCTCAAGGTCATATTTTGCTACATTCATGAGTGGCCTGCTCTTTTTCAACTTTAGCTAGAGTTTGCATACTAGTAATTGGTGATCTGTACCACAGTCAGCTCCAGATTTTTTCTTTATTGATGTTATAGAGCTTTTCCATTGTTGACTTCCACAGATGTAGTCAATTTGATTTTTATACAATCCATTGGGTGAAGTCCATGTGTACAGTCACGCTTGTGTTGCTGGAAGAAGGTGTTTGAGATGAATAGATCACTGGTCTTGCAAAATTCTATCGGTCTTTCTCCAGTTTCATTTCTGTTGCCAAATCCATATTTTTCTACCATTTTGCCACCTTCTTTGTTGCCAACTTTTGTGTTCCAGTCACCCATTACTATCAGGATATCCCATTTACATGTTCAGTCAATTTCAGCTTGTACTTGTTCATAGAACTCAATTTCATCCTCTTCTGCAGTTGTTGGGACATATACTTGAATTATAGTTGTGTTGATGGACTTTCCTCGTAGACTAACAGAAATTAAGTGTTCACTGACTGCATTGTATTTCATTATCGTTCTTGCAAGTTTCTTCTTAATTATAAATGCAACACCATTTCTTCTTTGTCTTTCATTTCCAGTATAGTAGACCATATGATCATCTGATGCAGAGTGCCCATCAGTCCATTTCAGTTCACTGACACCCAACAGATCAAGTTGTACATGTTCCATTTCATTCTTGACCACCTTCTTTGGTTCATGCTTTGTACGTTCCATGACCCAATATGTAAGATATCTTTGCAGCTTCTGACTCATTTCATGCTCAGCTACATCAGCAGTCAGACGTCCTGAGGGCTTTGATCAAACCATATCATAAATGCTGGCTTTATTCTGAAAAGTTTTCAGCTCCTCCCCAGTAGCCAGTTGTGCACCTTCTGACCTGGGGGTCTCATCTTCCAGCACTATAGTGCAATTTGTTTTGTTGTGACCATCCACTGGGTTTTCATGGCAAGATACAGAAGTAGATTGCCAGGCCTTTCTTCCGTGCAGTTTAAGTTTAGTGTTGTTGCAGTTATCACAGAAATGTGATCCTCTGCTGCCAACACTGTCCCCATTCTGCTGCTGTAAAGATGGGTGGTTTGTCTTGGTCTGGCACCTCAGCTGAGACCTGTCCATCTTGGGAGACCCTGCCAGTAGTTAAATGACAGATAGCTTAGCCCTCAGCATCACTGATGTACACAAGCTCTCACAGCGCAAGCTGCAAACCAAGTGCGAGTTATCATTTCCTCTCATTACATGTCATGTATACATGAGCATTTTTTTTGTTTCATTTGTCCCAGTTGCATATCTGTATTTATTATATTTTATGTTAAAGCTAAATAATCTGTTGTAGCCAAGATATTTTGGACTGGCAAAAAAACTTTCATGTTTACCTTTTTGTATTTCTTTTTTAAGTCTGCTAACGTTTCCAATTTAAGTTGCTTCCCTGTGTTTGGTCGATGTACCAGGAAAAGCCTCTTTTTGAGATTTACTTCCTTCACCAGGATGGCAGTTTTCTTGTTATTTCTTATCTGAAAAATGTTACAAAAAAAACCCACACTTACTCATATACAACTACATTAATATACAAAAAACCCTCCACAATTATAGTATGACACTAAACTATCAAGGTGAGGTATTTAATAACTTTGCCATCTTGGAAAAAACAGGCAGCAGTTCAAAGCTAGGCAGGGCTGGAAATGCTGCAGTCTGTCCCTTGTAGGACACTCCAGGTTTATTATCTAGGCAAAAAAATAGCATTGTAATCAAGGTAACAGATTCCAGCTGTCTTAACCCAAGGTGCTCCATAGACAGAAGGATAATGCAGCCACACTGTTGACTACAATGCTAGGAGTTGACCCTTTAGAGAACAGATACTTGAAGGCAACCCTGTTGGAAAGATTCTGGGTGGCAGATGGAGAGGGTCTGAAGTATTGTCTGTTCACAGGTGTAATTAAGCTATGAAGATGAATCCAAGCAGTAATGCCTGATGAAAGTATGGAGAGAAAGTCACACTGGCGCTCTGCATACATCTGCTACAGGACAAATAAGTTAGTGATAGAGCCTATTATAGCACGGAGCTAATATGCCCCAACGTGGTCTGAAGAGGAAATTCCTGCTTCCCAATAGCACAAGGTGATGTGGCTCATTATCCAAATTAGAAAGTGGATAACTATGGGTGATTAATGTTTGCAAAGGAAATGCTCGTATTTGTTTCATATGTTCCTTGGGGCCCTGAAAAGGCTCTCCTGCAGTCCAAGGTGTGAAATGTAAGGTTACGTACCGTAACGGGGGTTCTCCATGGATAGCAGTATGAGTCAGCCACGCATAGGTGTGTTACCCTCAGGGACTGGAGTAGTTCTCCCAATAGCTCAGAGGAATTCTAATTCTTTGTTTTTAAATTCCTGAGCTTCCTGCCCTTCTCCATAGACTGCAGGATTGCATCAGCCACACTTGGTGACGTCCTCCAGGAGGCGCCAATTTCAGAAGTGCTCTCAAGCTCAGGTATCTGAGCGTGCCCAGGTAGCCCACCTCCCGGTCCCACCCCTAGCCTGGCCAGTTCTTGTTCTTCCGCCTTGCCAACAAGACGGATCTGCTCTCCACACTTACATTTCTCATTCAAGATTTACCAGAAATATCAATACTCACCGCAATGCCCAAACCAGGTTCAAGGAAATGTTCCTGCGGTAAGAAGCTGATCTCCACAGATTTACACGACGCGTGCTTACGCTGCTTGGGACCTTCTCATAATGTGGACTGCTGTCCCACCTGCATCAAGATGGCCAGGAAATCCAAGAGTCATCCACAGCACGATCCTCTCACCGCCGTGAACAACGCGGGTCCCGCCGGCTCTCCTGCCACGACCAGCACAGCCGCTGCTAGAATGGCCCAGGATGTGCCCCTCAGGGCCTCCATCCCCGGCCTGGCTGTCGGTGCCCCGGCATTGCCTGCTCCGGCCCCTTCCCGGGAGACCCTTGTGCCTTCTATGTCTTCTGGACCTGCCTCGGACTGTGCGGTGACCGCCGGACATGCGATTCAACACGCGGCCAGGAAAGATGGTGTCTGTGAGCCCCTTCCTCCTTCCATGCTGGGCTCCCCCTTTGCCGCCGCCGCCAGCTCCGCCCCCAAGTGTCATCTCTCCTCGACGCTGGGTGCTCCTCTGCTCGTCGCCGCTAGCCCCACCCACCGACGTCATCTCCCTTCGACGCCAGGAGATCCACGTCATCGGGCCTCGACTCCAGGATGCCTGCCCGACGCGGAAATCAGCGCGGCAGAGCCCCAACGACCCCGGAAGGCGGCCAAACGCAAGTACAGCCGAAGCAGGGCAGGAGCATTTCTGCTCTCCACGCCGGCTCCCGGGGCTCCCACAAGAAAAAGAAGAAGCGCAGGCATGTACACTCCTCCAGCCCTACTGACTCTAGCGACTCCAGCTCGGGCTACAGGTACCACACAGGATTTAACTTGAGGCACTCGTCCAGACGCAGATCGCGCTCCCACAGAAGTGCCTCTGCTTATTCCAACCCTGCTAACTCTTCAGCTATCATCCAGCTGCTAACTCAACTTGTTCAGCAAACGGCACCCTCTTCAACAGCTGTTCCTGCTGCAACCTTATCCTTGGGGACCCCTCCATCACATGCAGTGGATCCCCCACAGGCAAGGGCTTCAGCACCTCCTCAAGCAGCTCTCTCCTCAGATAGCTCTGCAGAGGAACTGGAGGAGGAAGCGGCGGTCATAGGGTCCGCTGCCTCGGACCAGACCTCCTCAGCGGCCAGGCAGTCCCCTGAACCAGATGAGCACCAACCTCCTCCAGGGGATCTTACCTATCCCAATTTCCTCAAATTGTCAGCAACATTGGGCTTTACCTCCCCCAACGCCCCGGAGGAGGCAGAACCGGAGGTGCTCAAATACCTCACTACTCAAAAAAACCCCTTCGCCTTGCCTCTGCACCGCAAGCTGAAAGAGACCCACTCGAGACTTTGGCTCACACCGGCATCAGGGCGCGCAACCTCCAGGAGGCTGGACTCTAAGTATCTAATTGAGCCTTCCCCAGGTTTTGAGAAACCGCAATTGCCTCATCAATCCATTGTTGTCTCCTCAGCCCTTAAGAAAGCCAAGTCATCGCGTACACACACCAACCACCCCCCCGGACGAGATCACAAGCTGCTCGACGACATCGGGAAGAAGGTTTTTCAAGGGGCCATGCTCAGCGCAAGAATCGCCACCCACCAATTTCAACAGGTCCTTTTTCAGGACACCTGTGTAGCGAATATCAGGAATGCAGTCTCCTCTCTACCTAAGGAGTCGCAGGCCGCCTCCTCCGCTGCACTCAATGACATGACCGAATGCAACAAGCACCTGGCCAGCACAGCCTTCGATACGTCTGTACGTACAGCGGGCACAACGATATCCGCAAGGAGATGGGCATGGCTGAGGGCATCTGGACTGAGGGAGGACTCACGACAAGATTGCTGACACCCCCTGCGCGGGCGAATCCCTCTTCGGAGAAAAAGTCTCGGACACGGTAAACAATATGAAGGAGGACTGTAATACCCTGCAGGCCTTGGCAGAAGACGGTTTTGAACGCTACGGCCGCACCCAAAAGAACAGTTACCAGCGGAAACCCTATTACAGCTACAATAAGAAATACTCTTTGAGCAAGAAGTGGCAGGGCTCCAGGTACAAGTCCAACTCCTACCAAGGACCCTCTCACCAGCACCAGTTCCAGAGAGAACGTAAGCAGAAGACGACCGGCAACACGCAGACCACTAAAGGCGGTCCTTCCTTTTGACGACTATGGACGACCCCCCTCCCAGATCGGGGGGGCGCCTCTCCTTCCTCCCGGAATGGGAGAGGATCACCTCAGACTCCTGGGTCCTGCGGATCATCCACAAAGGATACCGCATCAGTTTTCGGCTCCACCCTTCCAGCGCAGCAGACCCACCACCAAGACACCTCCACACCTTCAGCGTGCCATGACAATGGAGCTGATATGCTTACTGTCCTCCAATGCGATAGAACCAGTCCCACCATCCGAGATCAATACAGGTTTTTACTCAAGATATTTCCTCATCCTGAAGAAATCGGGCGGGGTACGCCCCATCTTGGACCCGCGCAAATTAAACAAATTTGTCACCAGGGAGAAGTTCAGAATGCACTCCCTCAATTCCATCCTCCCTCTGATACAGACAGGCGATTGGCTCGCATCCCTGGATCTGCAGGAGGCATACACACACGTCAGCATCCACAAGGAGCACAGGAAGTTCCTCCGATTCCAGGTGCTGGGGCAGCACTACCAATACAAGGTTCTCCCCTTCGGACTGTCCCCGGCTCCACGCGTATTCACGAAGTGTGTGGCCGTAGCAGCAGCCCACCTCCGCAAACACAACATCGCAGTGTTCCCATACCTGGACCACTGGCTCATCTCAGCACCCTCTCTTCAAGAGCTGCTAGCATCCCTTCACACAACCATCACCTTGATCTCCTCTCTGGGATTTGTCATCAACTACAGCAAATCCCAACTTCGTCCTTCTCAACGGATGGAGTTTATCGGAGCAGTCATCGACACTCAATCCTCGAAAGCCTACCTTCCACATCAGAGAATGCTGACCGTCAGCTCTCTATCTGCCAATGTAGCAGCTACAGCGAACCCTTCGGCTTGATCAATGTTGCGCCTCCTGGGACACATGGCAGCCACAACCTCGGTCATCCCGGTGGCAAGAATGCAGATGCGCATGCTACAGTGGCATCTCCGAACTCACTGGAACCAACACTCACAGTCGCTGGCCTCCAGGATCCCGATGACCTCCCCAGTCAGGTCACAACTCCACTGGTGGACCATACCAGCGAACCTCTCCGTGGGCAAGCCCATCCACCAGCCCCAGCACCAGACAACCCTCACCACGGATGCCTCCTGCTCCGGCTGGGGAGCGCACTTCTGTCAGCTCAGCACTCAAGGAGCATGGTCCCAGAGCGAGCGGAAACTGCACATCAACCTCCTGGAGCTAAGAGCTATCAAATACGCCCTCCAGACCTTCCTGCCGCACCTACGGGGCACTTCCATCCTCATCCAGACGGACAACCAAGCGGCCATGCTTTACCTCAACAAGCAAGGGGGCACAGGCTCACGCCCCCTTTGCAAGGAGGCGCTAGCGATTTGGACGCTAGCCTTGAAGAACAAGTGCTGGCTACGCGCCTCTTATCTCCCCGGAGACATGAACGTCCAGGCGGACAAACTAAGCAGGCAGCTACAGCCCCACGAATGGGCTCTCCTCCCAGAGGTTGCCAATACCCTCTTCCTACGGTGGGGAGTCCCGGAGGTCGACCTCTTCGCCTCCGAGGAGAATGCCAAATGCCCCCAATTCTGCTCAAGACACCCATCCAACAAGAGACTTTCGGGGGATGCATTCGACGTGTACTGGGGGGAGTGGTCTCTGGTGTACGCCTTCCCTCCGACCCCCCTCATCCCAGCGACACTGCAACATTATCCAGGACAAGTCATCCTCGTAGTACTTCACTGGCCACGACAAATGTGGTTCACGCTCCTGAGACGCTTGGCACAAGATGGACCAATTCACCTACCGCTGTACCCGGACCTTCTAACGCAGAATGCGGGACTCACGACACACCCCAACCTCAGAGCCCTGTCGCTCACTGCCTGGAAGTAGAGCGGATGAACCTTGCTTCCCTCCAGCTCCCCACAGAGGTGCAGGACATGGTCCTGACAGCCAGGAGGCCTTCCACTAGAAAGTCTTATGGCCTAAAATGGAAATGATTCAGCCTCTGGTGTGCGGCACGAGGGCTTGACCCGTCCACCTGCCCAGTCAGCCGCGTCTTACAGTACCTCAGCTCCCTCGCCGATCTCGGCCTCCAAACACAATCCATCCGAGTGCACCTCTCCGCCATTGCGGCTCTCCATGCACCCGTTGAGGGAGACGACTCCTTAGCGACGCTTCCCCTCACGGCACGCTTCATGAAAGGGCTGTCGGACCTACGGCCTCCGGTGAGGGCCCCGGTTCCTTCATGGGACCTCGGTGCAGTTCTCCACCGCCTTACTCAGGCTCCCTTCGAACCTCTGCAGACCGCAGACATAAAATACGTCTCCTGGAAGACACTATTCCTGGTGGCCATCACCTCGGCCAGGAGGATCAGCGAACTCCAAGCACTGGTCGTGCACCCTCCATACACGCAGCTCCACCAGGACCGCGCCTCCCTGAGGACCAACCCCAGATTTGTACCAAAAGTGCCATCGGCGTTCCATGTCAACCAGTCCATCGAACTGCCCTCCTTTGTTCCGGAGCCACACCACTCAGAGGAGGAACGGCGTCTCCATACCTTGGACCGTCTCTGTGCCTTACGGATCTACCTAGCCAGAACCCGTGCCGCCCGGAAAGGCGAGCAGCTGTTCATCTCCTTTGACCCCCACAGGCCCGGACAACCGGTCACGAAAAGGACCCTATCCCATTGGGTCACCTCCTGCGTCTCCTACTGCCTCGACCCAACTGGTACTCAGCCGCAGAACAAAGTGGGACCTCATCAGCTGCGAGTGTTGGCCACCTCAATAGCCAACCTACGCTCAGTCCCCCTAACTGACATCTGTAAAGCAGTCACGTGGTCATCGCCTCACAACGTTCCAGAAACACTACTGCCTAGACCTCCGGTCTCAGGAGGGCTGCGCGGTCGGCAATGCCGTCCTCGCCTCCGCCCTTCAGCCCCCTCAGACTATGATGTGAGGGCCGGCCTGCGGCACCTTTCCGAACTCTATGCACCTTATACTGATAGTACATGCCTGTACTGTTCCTGTTTGCACAATGTTGATTGCACTGTCGCACATTACTGATTGCACCGTTTTGCACTATGCTGATTGCACTGTTTGCGCACTATTGTTTGCACTGTTTGCTCACTGGTTGCTCTGTTGCATATTGTTGACTAAGGTTCTCAGCACATGTCTACCTCCTTGCTACTGTCGTTCTGGGCACCCAAGCGAGGTTACTTACCTGTAACGGGGGTTCTCCGTGGACAGCAGGATAAGTCAGCCACACGTTCCCGCCCACCTCCCCTGGAGGAGGTCCGCCTGAAGATCCGCTCCCTAGCCGGGTTATCAAGCTTGGAAAACAACTGGCCAGGCTAGGGGCGGGACCGGGAGGTGGGCTACCTGGGCACGCTCAGATACCTGAGCTTGAGAGCACTTCCGAAATTGGCGCCGCCTGGAGGACGTCACCAAGTGTGGCTGACTTATCCTGCTGTCCACGGAGAACCCCCGTTACAGGTAAGTAACCTCTCTTTCCTCCCTTTCTGTGCCTGGTCCCAGCCCTTCCTGCCTCAGTGGTTTCCCAGCTGAGTGGGCTGGACCCAGAGGAAGAGGGCGGGATGACTCAGCTGACTCATACAGCTATCCATGGAGAACCCCCATTATGGTAAGTAAACTGAAATTACACTTACCTGGTAATTGTAGTTCCTTGAGTGACGACAGTTTAATCCTCCACCTCTGGGTTGTGCACCTCCTCCTGCAGCTTGGAGGCTGGACATGTTAAACTTGTGACATCACTGGATATAGCCTGCCGGGATCACCCATCGTCCCCAGTGAACTACTGACAAAGCAGACTCAAAAGAGCAACAAACAAGTAGCTAACATTTTAACGCTAATCTGAATTCACATGAAAGGTATAACAAAACTTCTCATACCGTGAACATCCCCTTTAATCGCTCTCTTCCCTGCCGAACCAGAAACTAGAAAGAGGAAGAGAGGTCAAGAAAGTCAGAAGGAGAACGACAGCAAATCTTAAGGCGACACTCACCTGTATCCCTGGATTTTGCTCCATAAATATTGCCCTGCTAATAAAACAGTCCCTGGGTAGGATTGAGGACTAAACTGTCGTCACTCAAGGAACTACAATTACCAGGTAAGTGTGACTTCAATGTCCTTATTGCTCCTCCAGTTTAGTCCTCCACCTCTGGGATGTAAAAGAATAGTACTAATGGGAGGGACCTTTCCAGCCGGCACACAACAACGCCGACCCGAAACAGGCATCATTCGCTGGCGAGCACATCAAGGAGATAATGTTTACTGAAGGTATGAAGAGGACCAGGTAGCCGCTCTACAGATCTCTACCGGCAGAACTAGGCTGTGTTCTGCACAGGAAGCCGCTTGCGCTCTAATGGAGTGAGCTCTCAGGCCCACCGGTGCCGGACGCACCTGCAAAATATAGGCAGAGAGAATCGCCTCCTTAATCCATCTGGAAATGGAAGCCTTCGCTGCCGCTTCCCCTTTCCTTGGTCCTCCGAACACCATGAACAGATGATCCGATTTGCGAAAAGATTCGGATACTGCCAAATATCGATGCAACACCCTCTTTACGTCTAAACGGCGCAAACCTCGATTGGAAGCATGTCTTACCTCCGACTGCAAAACTGGTAGAGAAACCGTTTGATTCAAATGAAATGGACAGGACACCTTTGGCAAAAAGAATGGAACTGGCCACAGAACCACCTTTTCTCTGGAAAAGCACAAGAAAGGCTCCCTACATGATTTATTTAACAGTTTTTATATACCACACTATTCATCATCAGTGCGGTTTACATTAAACATATACCTATCAATATAAAACTGACATAGGTTTACAGATAACAGGGAAAGTAAACTGGGTATGAACAGGGGAGAACTATATACAATTAAACAGGTAACATCATGGCTTGGTATTTGCAGAGATACAGCACTTTCCACATTTTTTTTTAAAACCTTTGTTCTGGGTTGTTGCTATGTGGAAGGCAGTTAAGTGAGTCAGGCGGAAGGCATTCTAAGGTATGTATGGTAGCTTGAAGTGCAAAGTGAATAAATAGTGCTTATATTCCACAAGGCAAGAACAGTCTCAGACCCCTTCTAGAACATCAAAACTTCCGAACTGTGATGCAAGCCATGACGCTCCCACATCTGGACTACTGTAACATAATATACCATGGCCTTCCAGCCACGCAGACCAACCCCCTCCGAACAGCTCTGAACACCACAGCGAGAATCATCCAGAGAGCAAAGAAAACAGACCACATCACCCCAATTCTGAAAGACCTTCACATACTCCCCCTCGAAGCAAGGACTAAATACAAAGCCATCCTACTCACCCACAAAGCCATCCTTCAAACACAGAACTCCCAACTTCACACCCTGCTGTCTCGACCAGCCCACGGCAGAACTACCAGACAAGCTTCCAGCAATTCCCTCACCGTCCCTCACAAAAGAACCAAATGCTCACAACGGATCTGCAACCGAGCCTTTGAACTCTATGCTCCCTCCTTATGGAACTCTCTACCGAGTTGTCTCCGCAATAATGCCAATCTACTATCTTTCAGGAAACAGCTGAAAACTATCCTGTTCCAGGAATACCTTAACACGACCCCCACCAAAAAGGCGAACTAACCTTTGATCTCACCCACCATGACCCCCCAACGCAAACCTGTACTAACCTGTCCATGTCCAAACTCTGTCCCATGTCCAAAGTCTATCCTATGTTGAAATCATCAATGTCGTCTCCCCGGTGATGGCCCTGCCCTATACTTAAATTCCCCCCACCCTTTTATATGTAACGCCGCTTTGACCCGGTGAAAAGCGGGATATAAATACAGCTAAATAAATAAATTAATTATTTAATGGCCTTTCTGAATTGAGTGATGTCCCTGATTGATCTGATGCTGGGAGGGAGTTTGTTCCAGCACTTGAGAGCATACGACACAAAAGCTCTGTTAGTGGTTAGTTGTGTCCATTTTGTGGAGATACTAGGAGTAACTAGTGTGTTTTCCGCTACTAGTCTCCTGGATCTATTGTGTTTGGTGCATGGGTGAGGAGATTTGAGATCGATGTAGGAGATATTTTATTAATGGCCTTGAATGTGATGAGGAGAGTTTTATATATTATTCTGCAACTTATCGGGAGCCAGTGTAAATCGATTAGTATTGGTGTTATATGATCTCTTTTTGAAGCTTCGGACAAGATGCGGGCTGCCGCGTTCATCGCCAGTTGAAGTGGACTTAGTGTATTCTTGGGGAGGCCATGAAGAACGATATTCGCATAGTTGAAGTGAGGTGTGACTATTGCTTGGAAAACTGTACGGAAATCCTTGGTCTCCAGCATTGGTTTCAGGTGGCGCAGTGTTTTTAATTTGTAGTAGATTGTCCTTACAGTGTTCTTTATGTGCTCCTTAAGACTGAGTTGTTGATCGAGTATCACACCGAGGTACTTTATGGTGGCCTTGATTGGAAGTTCTGCGTCTCTTACTATGAGGGTAGGTGGTGGAGAAAATTGCTTGTTTCTTGTGGCTATGAGTACTTCGGTTTTCTTGAAATTTATTCTCATGTTCTGATTGAGGAGCCAGTCAGTTATTGCATTGAAGCAGTTGATTAGTGCCGAGTAGTCAGGATTTGAGACATTGATCGGTGTGAAAATTAGCACGTCATCTGCATATAATAGGCAAGATATACTGAAGTCTCTGGTGATTTGGCAGATTGGCTGCATATATATGTTAAAAAGCAGCGCAGATAAAGAGCAGCCTTGGGGTACTCCTTGCTTCTGTTGGAAGGGTTCAGATGTATTGTTGCCTATACGGACCTGTTGCCATCGATCTTCTAGGTATGATTTGCACCAGTCCCAGGCAAGGTTATGGATGCCTTTTTCGTGGAGTCTAGCTAGCAGAATCTTATGGTCAACTGAGTAAAATGCCGCTGATATGTCCAGGAAAATCATTGCAATGGCCATGTGAATGTTGTCAATCCCGCATATGAGTTTGTTGAATAGCGAAGTCATGAGTGTTTCAGTTCCATGAGCTTCTCGGAATCCGTGTTGGCATGGGTCCAACGGGGCTGCTGTGTCTATGTGATGTTGGATCTGCCTCTGAGTTTCCTTCTCAAGTATCTTGGCTAGAAAGGGAATACTAGAAATTGGGCGGTAAGACTCTTCCTTCTTTGGGTCTATCTGGTTGTTTTTTTTAGAAGTGGACGAATTGATGTCTGTTTAAGGGCAGTAGGGAAAACCCCAGTTAGGTAGGAGAGATTTGCGATCTTAGCTATGCAAGGGCTAAGTTCAGCATGTAAGGTTTTGATCCAATGTGCAGGACATGGGTCATTTGGTGCCGTGGTTGTGTTTATGGCAGCGATAATGTCTTCGATGGTTTTTCTTGATGGAGGTGAAAATTTATCGAGTGAGGTTTGAGCTTGAGGGAATTGGGTTAGAACTTGTGATGAAGTTGTATTCGCCTTGACCAATTTGGATTGGATGAAATTGACATATAATTGTGGTTGTATGAATTCTTGTTGCGGTGGCGATGGCTCTTTGGTTAGCGTTTTTACTAAATTGAAGAGATCACGTGGTCTGTTTAGTGCTCTGCTGAGAAGTTCGGAGTGGAATTCTTTCCTTGTGGCCCAAGTTAGTTCGCGATGAGTTTTCAGGTGAGTAAGATACTCTTCCTGGTCCCGGCTGTTGTGGGTGTGTCTCCACTTTCTCTTTAACTTCCTCAGTCAAAGTAGAGATGTTCGTAGCTCTGGAGAGAACCATGGGGCATCCTGTTTTTTATTGGAACGATTCTTGGGTGGCAGTTTCCTGTTCATGGTTGGTTGTTGGGCATAGCACAGTTACTTACCTGTAACAGGTGATCTCTGGGAACAGCAGGAATTAGTCCTCACATATGGGTACGTCGGTACCGACGGAGCCTGCGCGGGAATGCTCCCCAGCTTCCCAGAGTGAAAGCTTTTGGGGCATCCCACAGCGCATGCGCGCTGCCTTCCCGCCTTTCCTAACTCTCCTCAGTTCAAGTTTAAAGCTGAGACAATAGAGAGAGAGGAAAGGAAAGATAGAGAGAGATACAACTCCTAGGGGAGGTGGGAGGGTTGTGAGGACTAATTCCTGCTGTTCCCAGAGATCACCTGTTACAGGTAAGTAACTGTGCTATCTCCAGGAACAAGCAGGAATGAGTCCTCACATATGGGGACTCCCTAGCTAAGATGCCTGGGAGATCCCCAAGGGTATGAGACCCTGAAGGGTTCCTCGTCTTCCTATGGATCTCAGGCATCCATTAAGGGAAGGAGGGCAGGATTTGTTCAAGAATGGAACAGGTGTCTGAGGACAGCCTGACCAAACAAGGCATCCCGGTGGGAGTCCTTGTCCAAACAGTAATGGGCTGTGAAGGTATGAACCGAGGCCCAGGTGGCTGCTCGACATATCTGGTCGATGGACACAGAATGAAGATGAGCCATAGAGGTGGCCATGGCCCTCACATTGTGAGCTGTGACATGGCCCTCCAGAGAAAGGTTCTTACTCTGGTAAGCAAAAGAAATACACTGAGCAATCCAATTGGACAGTGTTCTTTTAGAGACTGGAAGTCCTAAATGAGAAGGATCAAAAGCAATAAAAAGCTGGGAAGACTTTCTATGTTGCTGTGTCCTGTGTAAGTAAAAAGCAAGAGCTCAATTACAATCTAGAGTATGAAGGTTCCTCTCTGCACTGGATGCATGAGGAGCTGGAAAAAAAGACAGGTAAATATACCTCTTAAGATGAAAAGGTGAGACCACTTTAGGCATAAAGTGAGGATTTGTCCTAAGGACTACCTTATCATGATGGAACCTTGTATAAGGTGGATTAGCCACTAAGGCCTGCAGTTCACTGATGCGGCGAGCAGAAGTGACTGCAATAAGGAAAATAACCTTCCAGGAAAGAAATTTCAAGGAGGTAGTGGCTAAGGGTTCAAAAGGTGGCTTCATAAGCTGACCAAGAACCAAGTTTAAGTCCCATGCCACTGGAGGAGGTCGAATGGGAGGTTTAGTTAAAGTTAGGCCTCTCATGAATCTTGCAATAAGAGGATGAGAGGAAATAGGTTGTCCATTGAGAGGCTTAAGGGATGCTGCAATAGCACTCAAATGGACCCTTACTGAATTCGTTTTAAGGCCTGCATTGGAGAGATGCAGGAGACATTCCAATAGAGAATTCACAGGAAGTGCCAGAGGGTCAAGACCCTTTTGAGCACATCAAATGGAAAATCTTTTCCACTTAAAAGCATAGGAACGCCTAGTGGAAGGTTTCCTGGAAGCATGGAGGATATCCTTCACTTGCTGAGAAAGATTGAAGTCTTGAAGGTCTAGGCCTTCAGTAACCAAGCTCTGAGGTGAAGGGACTTGGGATTTGGATGCCACAAAGTCCCTTCCTCCTGGGACAGAAGGTCTGGCGCCGCTCCCAAGTCCAGGGAGGGGGCTTGGGAGAGATGCAGAAGTAGAGGGTACCACACTTGGCGTGGCCAGCGTGGAGCTATGAGGATCATGGATCCTTGATCCCTCTGAAGCTTGAACAGAGTCTTGGGAATCAAAGGAATGGGTGGAAAGGCAAACAGGAAACCCTGACCCCAATGAAGGAGGAAGGCATCCTTGGCCTGAGCTCCCTGACACGGAATTCTGGAACAGAACCGGGGAGGTTTGGTATTCCACGGACTTGCAAAGAGGTCTATGTCCGGGGTTCCCCATTCCTGGAAGATTCTGAGTACCTGATCCATGTGCAGGCACCATTCGTGTGGAAGCAGAACTCGACTGAGTCTGTCTGCCTAAGAGTTTTGGATTCCTGGGAGGTATACTGCCAGGAGATGGATTTGATGCTCTCTGGCGAAGGCCCATAATCTTAGAGCTTCGTTGCAAAGCGACAGAGAGCCAGTTCCTCCTTGCTTGTTTATGTAAAACATGGCTACTTGATTGTCCGTATGAATGAGGACTGTCTTGTAGCTGAAGAGGGTATGAAAGACCTTGAGAGCTAGGAACACTGCTCGAAGTTCCAAGTGGTTGATATGAAGAGAGGTCTCCTGTGGGGACCAAGTGCCTTGGGTGGAGAGGTCTTGTAGATGAGCTCCCTAACCTGTTTGGGAGGCATCTGTTGTGAGGGTTGCCTGGGGCAACAAAGGTTGGAAGGGGGATCCCAGCAACAGATTTTGAGTGGACATCCACCATTGAAGAGACCAAAAGAGACGTTTGGAGGTTGCTATTTGGTCTGAGAGAGCTCCTGAAGCTTGAGTCCACTGGGTGGACAAAGTCCATTGAGCTGCTCTCATGTGTAGGCGAGCATAGGGTACCACATGTACTGTGGAAGCCATATGGCCTAGCAGCTGTAGCATCTCCCTGGCAGTTAAGTGGCTCTTTGACTGAATCTGGGAGGCGAACTGCACTAGACGTTGACAACGGGCCTGAGGGAGGTAGGCCCTTGCAGAAGTGGTGTCCAACCAGGCCCCTATGAATTCCAGGTACTGAGTAGGGGTGAGCTGGGACTTTGGGAGGTTTACCACAAGTCCCAGGTATTGCAGAATGCGCCTGGTGCGGTTCAGGGAGATCTGAGCCTCCGACTGGGTTGGAGCTCGGATGAGCCAGTCGTCCAGATATGGGAAGACAAAGATTCCCAGAGTGCGTAGAAATGCAGTCACTATTGCCATGCATTTGGTGAACACTCTTGGAGCAGAGGCCAGACCGAAAGGAAGGAGTCTGTATTGGTAATGTTTTCCCTGGAACAGAAAACGTAGGAATTTTCTGTGAGATGGATGGATGAGGACATGAGTGTACGCATCCTTGAGATCTAGAGAACAAAGCCAATCCTGACTCTGCAGGTATGGAAGGAGAGTGCCTAGAGAAAGCATCTTGAACTTCTCCTTGCATAGGAATTTGTTCAATTCTCTGAGATCTAGAATAGGTCTGTATCCCCCTGTTTTCTTTGGAATGAGAAAATAGGGGGAGTAAAACCCTGACCCCTGTTGAAGAAGAGGAACCTCTTCTATGGCCCTCTGGGCCAGAAGGGTAGTCACCTCCTGATCCAGAAGGTCGAGGAGAGATGTGGGAGAATTGAAATGTCTCACCATGGTGTAGGGAGGAAGGTTTGAGAAATGAAGTTTGTAGCCCTCTCTTATGATGGAGAGGGTCCACTGCTCTGATGTGATTTGCTCCCATCTGGGAGCAAAATGAGCTAACCTTCCTGGAATGGTGAGAGGTTCTGGCTGTTGTAGAGCCAGAAAGGTTAAGTTCTCTAGTATCAAGTCAAAAACCCTGAGGAGGCTGGGACTGCTGAGTTGCAGCAGCCCCTGTAGACTTAGGCCTGGCCTGCTTAGGTTGCTGACCCTTAGCGGTAAAGCGACCTGTAGAAGATTGTTGGCCAGAAGTGGAAGGAAACCTGCCCTTTTTGAAAAAAAGACTTCTTAAAAGTCTTTTTCTTGGCAGGAATGGAGGTAGACCTTGAAAGTCTATCCAGAGCAGAATTCTCTGCATCCATTTGAGTGGCTTTTATTTGCCACTCTTTGCCAAAGAGATTTTCACCTGTACAGGGCAGATTTCCTAAGCCATCTTGAACCCAGGGTTCTAGAACAGAAGCTTGGAGCCAAGCAATTCTGCGAGCAGCTATGGCAATGCCTGAGGCTCTGCTGGCACCTTCAAAGGAGTCAAAGGCTGCCCTGTTGGAAAACTTTGAAATGTCTTGAGTATGCTTAAGCCAAAGGAGGAACTCATCCCTTCTATCCTCTGGAATAAAAGGGAGATAGGTGTGCAGTTTTTGTGCAACTTCCTTTAGAAACATACCCATATAAAGGCTATATGAGTTGATTCTGGCAATAAGCATGCTGGCTTGGAAGATTTTCCTACCAAAAGCATCCAAGGTCCTGCATTCTCTTCCTGGAGGAGCAGAAGTGTGTCTTTTGGTACTCTTTATCCTTTTCATAGATGACTGCACCACAATGGAGTGGTTTGGAAGCTGAGTTTTCTGAAATCCAGGACAAGGAGGGACATGGTACATAGTGTCCAATCTGCGAGAATGAGGAGAAAGGGTGAGAGGAGTCTCCCATAAGTCAATCATATGTTCATGAAGAGTTTCATGAATTGGCAAGGTGACTGCCTCTCTGGGAGCCTTAGAGTATCCTAAAATATCTAATTTTTTTGCTCTAGGCTCTGCTTCAGAGGTTACTGAAATAGAGAGTCCTTTAGCTACTTCTATTATGAAATCTTGAAAGGACAAATCCTCTGGAGGAGACATTCTCCTTTTTAGAGAAGCAGGCTCCTCAGGAAGGGTAATGGATACTTCAGGAGACTCATCTGATGAATCAGAATCATCAGAGGAATCGAAGTATCGTCTGTCCCCTTCCAACGATCGATACGCGTATCGATCGGTACAGACATCGGGCGTTCCCGGTACCGGATTGGTACCGAGAAATAGCCCTGGACAAGGATCCTGAGTCGGTATCCTGGCCGATGTCGATGCAGTCGGTACCGGTGCTGGTACCGGTGCCGGTACCGTCAACGGAACCCGTTGCGGTACCGTCGGCATCGCAGCATTAATAAAAGCCATTATAGCCTGCTGCATGGATTGAACAGTGTGATCCATGGACGCCACGACTGCCTGGATGTCGGTACCGGGAGATTGTGCCGGTACCCCAGAGCAGTCTAACAGGTGATCGGTCGAGGCCGTGCCATCGATGTCAACCTGTAACCCCATAGGAGCAGCTTTGGAAGCCGGAGCTTCCCGCCGGGGTTCTTTGGCTGGGGCAGGATCCTTGAGGGCAAGCCCGGAGGCATCTGAATGCTTGGAGGGAGATTTGCCCTTCAAGGACCTGCTAGGATTATGTTTGTTTACCTGAGACCCATCGGGAGAGGAAGACCTGGAAGATGTCGATGCCACTGCCGGTGCATCCGTGGGAAACAGCACATGGAGCTTGGCTGCTCGGTTCTGTAACCCTCGTTTAGACATTAAAGAACAGGCTGGGCAATCCGGAATGGAGTGTTCAGGACCCAAACATTTAAGACACCATTCATGGGTATCTGTAACAGAAATTGTACCGCTACACTTAGTGCATTTTTTGAACCCGGAGGCTGGTTTTTCCATGAGGGAAAAGTTTCTTTTGGGCCTGGAGGCCTAAGAAGAAAAATACACCAAGTGAGGGGAAAAAATATATATATTTTTTTTTTTAGAAAGAAAGAAAAGAAAAGACCGGCGGTACTGGTCCGGCGTCGGGGAAGGCAGACACGCGACCAAAGAAATAAATTAAAATAAAGAACTTCTTCAGCGGTGACAGGAACACGACCTGCTGGCTCCGCGGAAAAGAAGAACTGAGGAGAGTTGGTTAGGAAAGGCGGGAAGGCAGCGCGCAGGCGCTGTGGGATGCTCCCAAAAGCTTTCCTTTTTGGGAAGCTGGGGAGCGTTCCCACGCAGGCTCCGTCGGTACCGACGTACCCCATATGTGAGGACTCATTCCTGCTTGTTCCTGGAGATCTAGATCAAAAGCATGCGATGGATGTGATCTTCCTGGATTTCAGCAAAGTCTTTGACACTGTTCCTCATAGGAGGCTTATTAAACTAAACAGCTTGGGGATGGGTCCTAAGGTGGTGAACTGGATCAGAAAAAGCATAGTTACTCACCTGTAACAGGTGTTCTCCAGGGACAGCAGGAATCAGTCCTCACTTTTGGGTGACGTCGGCAGCAACGGAGGCCACGCAGAGCAATTCCCCAGCTTTCAAAGCCTTTGGGATTGCTACCATGAATGCGTGGTCCTCTTCTCGCCCAAGGGTGCCATCTTGATCAGTCAGGTCCCTTAGCTCAAGCCCTACCAAGCAGATTGCAAAAGAAGGACAAAACTTCATCAACTCATCAGGGGAGGCGGAAAGGTAGTGAGGACCGATTCCTGCTGTCCCTGGAGAACACCCGTTACAGGTGAGTAACTATGCTTTCTCCAGGAACAAGCAGCAAGTCAGTCCTCGCTTATGGGACTCCCTAGCTACAGACTACCGAAACTGTAACCAAAAGAAAATTACACCTCTGCGAGGCTGTAAGCAAAAGCTGAAGCCCTAAGGAGTCTGAGCCCTTGGGTCTCTGGTGCGAAGCCCTCAGTAGCCGTGAAGAAAGGTCGGAGGGCAGGAGTTGCTTATACCACGAAAAGATTACGGAGTACAGCCTGGCCGAAGGCGCTGTCCTGGCGGGACTCCCTCTCCAGGCAGTAGTGGGTGGCGAAGGTATTCGTAGAAGACCAGGTTGCTGCCTGGCAAATGTCCATCACGGGCACGGAGTGCAAGGCCCCCGAGACCGCTTTGGCTCAGACTCCTTGTGCAGCGACTCGACGATCCTGAGGGACGCCCGCCTTCGCATGGGCGATTGCGATGCAGTCTGCCACCCAAACAGAAAGGGTGTGCTGGATCGTAGGTCATGAAAAGTCTGTCCGACTTGCGGTGAGACTGGGTACACTGCAAGTAGAAGGCGAGGGCCCACTTGCAGTCGAGGGTGTAGAGCGCCGCCGCCGCCTGATCGGTGTGGGGCCTCGGGAAGGACAGGAGCACCATCTCTTGGCTGAAAGGGCAACACGACCTTGGGTAAGAACTTAGGATGTGTCCAGAGGACCACTCTGTTCTGATAAAACTGGTGTAAGGTGTGCCAGCCATGAGCGCCTGAAGCTCACTGACTCGGCAAGCCGAGGTCAGCACCACCAGGAAGGCCACCTTCCAGGACAAATGCCAGAGTGAACACGTCACCATCTAACTCTTAGTTACACCATTGGCTCGAAGGGTGGACAAGTGAGCTGCGTGAGCACCACATTCAAGTCCCACTCTGCCAGAGGGGGACGGATGGGTGGCTTGGATAACAGAAGGTACCGCATGAAGCGGGAGACTAGTGGTTGCCCCGAGAGAGGCTTTCCCTCGATAGGGAGATAATTAGCCAATATGGCGCTCAAATGAACCCTAACAGAGTTCAACTTCAGCCCTTCCCTCGAGAGGTGAAGGTGGTACTGGAGAACCTTATTTCTCCAACATCACTCTTCACCACTTTGTAGCCACAGTCTATCGCACGCAATCCAAACCATTAGAATGGCACTCCACGTTGCTATCATTCTTAGCGTCTACCTTCTCACCCACTGGCTTAGAACCTCCCAGGCCCTTTACACGTCACATGGCAAGATTCCAATCCTGAATAGCCATGGAAAAAGATGGAATGGCCCCCCGTACTTCAACCCAGGAAAGGACGCGCATACGCGCCACTCGCACCTGATACATATTGCACTCCAGATATCCAAAACTCCCAGCCAGGAAAAACCTTTGAAATGCCGACCCCTAAAATGTGCCATCATCAACGCACGCTCCATCCGCAACAAATGGCCTGTGATCCGAGACTGTATCTCATTTTATGACCTTGAAATACTCATGATAACTGAAACATGGCTCTCCTCTGAAGACAACGTCCTCCTCAACCAACTTCTACCCACCAATTTCTCCATCCACACGAAACATCGAGAAAACAAAAAAGGAGGAGGGGTTCTCATAATCTCCAAATCAGACCTCAATTTCCTCATTGTGGACTCCTCTAGCACAAATAACATGGACATCCTCTCTGTTGCAAACCAACAATGCTCCCTCAACTTGCTGTATAGAACACCCTCTTCTTCTCCTGATGACCTGCCAACCATTGTTGACCTTGCAGCTAACACACTCAATCCCAAAAAACCAAATTGGATAATGGGTGATTTCAATCTCCCTTCTTTACCCCAAAACCACGCAAATGCTTTCCTTGAAGCAATGGAAGACCTGAGATTCAAACAAATCATCAATGAACCCACGCATACAAAGGGAAACATTCTGGACATGGTATTTACCCCACAACCAGTCATGATCCAAAACAACAATCCTCCAGTATCAATCGTAGAGGTACCCTGGTCCGACCACAAATTGATCATCCAGATACCCATCAACCCTGACCAGCCAGACAGAAGTCAACACACAAGCAACACCTCTAGAACTGCCACCAGATGCTTTCGCCCCTTCGATAGAGAACACATCCTTTCGGAGATCCCATCACTACTTGACTATAGCTCACAAGACCTTGACGAACTAATCTCTCAATGGAACTCCAGCCTGCTTGCCTTATCTCAATGCTCAAACCAGGAAAACACAGCGAGAAAAAAAAGATCCGCCCCATGGTTCTCCCTTGAGCTACGATCCTCTCTCGCACAACTACGTAGACTTGAACGCCGATGGCGGCGATCGCGTTCAGCTGATGACCAGTCTGCTTACCGCAGCCAACTTGCAACACATCGTGAAACAATCACTACTAAAATGAGACAATACCATACAGACACCCTAAAAAGGTCTCTGAACAAACCACGGGACCTCTTCAACTTGGTCAAAGCCCTCTCAAAGGAACCATCTCCCGAACAACATAGCGAGATTCACCCACAAGAATTTGCCGATTACCTGCAATCCAAGATCGTGCAAACTAACAAGGGGGCAGTAATTTCATACCAAGATCCAACAGGCTTATCCCCACTGAACACACTCTCCACACCACCCACTAAATCTATCCAGAACACCATAGCAACCCTTAACACCTCTACGGCTCAGACTGACCCATGTCCAGCGTTTTGGATCAAGGAACTACGTGATGTGTTCAGCCCGTTCATCGCAAATATAATGCAGATCTCCTTCACAACAGGATACTTTCCCACTTCACTCAAGCAGACCTCCATTAGGCCCCTACTGAAAAACCCCAAACTTGAACCCAAAAAGTTGACTCTTATCGGCCAATAGCCAGCATCCCTCTATTAGCCAAAATAATAGAGAAAGAGGCACAACGACAAATTCAGAACCACATTGATGCTGCCGCTCCTTTAGACAACTGTCAACATGGCTTCAGAGAACATCATGGGGTCGAGACACTGCTCACTGTTCTATTTAACGACATCATCACAAGAATTGACAACATCCGTCAAGGCTGTGTGCTTATATTCTTAGATATAGCAGCAGCATTCGATTCCGTCAGTCATGAAATACTCCTCGAAAGATTGAAAGAGAAAGGAATCTGCAACAGTGCACTAGGATGGTGCAAATCTTATTTGGATGGCAGATGGCAATATGTGAAGTCCGGACCAGAAGAGTCAATACCCTTCCATCAAAAACAAGGGGTTCCCCAAGGCTCCTCACTATCCTCCTTACTATTCAATATTTACATGCAACCTATCTGCAATATCATAAGATCATTCAATGTGAACTGCCTGATATATGCTGATGACATCCTCTTATACATGCCTTTCTCCACAACCCACATGGACCTGACCCCACTCACGGACTGCTTCAATGCAGTTTCAACTTGGCTCCAATCACAGAACCTACGCATCCAACATAAAAAAACAGAAGTGCTATTCATCACCAGAGACCCCAACTTTACGCCCCCACCCCACGTCAGTGTCAAGGAAGCTGATCTCCAGACTAAAGAGGCAATAAAATACCTGGGAGTAACTGTCGATCAACGGCTGGACATGAGAACCCACATAAGAAACATAGTCAAAGCCGTCTATTTTAAAATCCGTTCACTCAAACACCTACGCTCCCTGTTGGAACCAGAGGATTTCCGAACCATATATCAAGCACTGATCCTGCCACATTTCGATTTTGCAAATGCCATCTTACAAGGGCTTCCCCAATCCACACTAGCCCCCCTACAGTTGGCCATGAATGCCGCAGCCAGGGTCATCAACGGAGCCTCCAGAAGCGACCACATAACTCCCATTCTCAAACAACTGCACTGGCTACCTATCCACGGGAGGATCACCTTCAAAACCCTTCTATTAACATTCAAGGCAATCAAAGGCATTTCCCCCCCATCTCTCACGCATCTTTTCCACATGGTACCCCCCAACAGATCTAGAAGAGCAACAACCATCAACATGCTAATCACACCAAAGGAATCGACAAAGTGCAACAAGACAACCACAAACAGAGCTTGCAGTTTCTATATCCCCAGATGCTGGAATACTCTACCCCCTGACATTAGGGCCATAAACAATCTATATCAGTTCAGAAAGGCACTCAAAACCTACCTCTTCACCCAATACTTCCCAGACAACCTTTGAGACTGGATATCCCTCTCAAGAAATCACCCCTTATAGATGCCCCTTACTCATGATCTGACTCTACCTATCCTGCAGTGTAAATAGCTTATGTATATAGTTATGTAGATAGTTAACCCTGTTATCCAAGTTTTATTACCTGTTCTATGTAAAACCAGACACCTTGTCACCATGGTAGTTATGTTATGATGTAAACCGCGCTGATGCCGAATAGCGCGGTATATAAGAAACTGTAATAAAATAAATAAATAAAATAAACCCACCGAACCAGGCATGAGAAGGGGTCGATCTGGTGCTCCAAGCATCAGACGGAGAAGCGTTTCCACTTAAAGGTGTAAGCCTGCCTAGTGGAGTCCTTCCTCGAGGCAAGGAGAATTTCCCCGAACTCCTCTGGAAGGGCCAGAGAGGCTAGAGACCCATTCAGCCGGGCCAGAGAGGCTGTGAGGGATAGGGAGGGGAGGTTCGGGTGCAGTACCCGACCCTCCTCCTGCGTCAGCAAGTCCCTGGCAGAGCCCAGGGGAACGGGAGGTTCCGACGACAGCCGGAGCAGGAGTGGGAACCAAGGCTGCCAAGGCCACGAGAATCAGCAATGCCCCATCCCGTTGAGCCTTGAAGAGAGTCCTTGCAATGAGGGGCAAAGGAGGGAATGCAAATAGGAGACTGAAAGACCAGTCCAGGAGAAATGCATCGGGTCCCTCCCTGCCCGGGTGCAGCAACGGGCCGCAGAAGCGAGGGAGTTGTGTGTACTGAGGGCTGGCGAAGAGATCCATCGCTGGAGTGCCCCAGCGTAGAAACAGCCAGCCTGCCACTCTGGGATCCAGGCGCCACTCGTGGGTGCAAAGGATTCTGCTGAGCCTGTCCGCCAGGCCGTTCTCCTGACCCGGGAGGTACATCGCCTTGAGGGACATCCTCCATCGGGCGACAAAAGAGAAGATGAGGACTTCTTTCCTGCAGAGGGAGCGTGATCCTGTGCCCTCCCCCCTCCTTGTTGATGTAAAACATCGCTACCCGATTGTCAGTCTGCACCAGAACAGACTTCCCGCTAAGGACATTCTTGAAGGCCCTCAGGGCCCACCGGATGGCCCGGAGCTCGAGCAGGTTTATCTGCTGCTGAGCCTCCATAGGTGACCACTGGCCCTGCATGCAGAAAGGCCCGCAATGGGCTCCTCACCCTAACATTGTGCTGTGGGGCCTGGAAGGGCATTCCATGCAGGAGGTTGCGGGGGTTTTGTCACCAGTTCAGGGACAAACGAAGTCGGTAAGAACCCTGACAGGGTTGCGCAAGTATTCCAGGGATTGATTCCATTGGGAGCTGAGACACCTCTGGGTCATCCGCATGTGCAGTCAGGAGTGAGGAACCACATGCACGGTCGAGGCCATGTGGCCCAAGAGACGTAGCATGGATCGAGTGGTGACCTGGTAGGCACTCTGGACGCGAGCTGCCAGAGCCCAGAGGCTGATGAATGATGTGTGGTGGCTCTTTACCTGTGCTTTCAATAGTATACTGATACACCTGTAACTAAGTGGTAGCCAAGTTCCCTCATCTGAGGCCCTTTTAACTCACACCCCATGCCTACGTTTATTGTATCCCTGTTGCTTTCAGGGATGCTACTGGATATCTGTTAAAATACAGGGTATCTGGGGTGCAGTTTAAAATGTGTTCATTCATGATAGTGATCTCACTTTATTTTAGTTGATATTTTTTTTTTAACTTAATGTTTATTAATTTTTCCAAAGCAAACAGAGCAATACACAGAACATATCCGAATACAGAATAATAATAAAATAAACCATCCACCTCTCCTCCTGCAAATATCCATACAACGGTACAGGAATATAAGATATACAATTCCCCCCCCCCCATATGTCCCTCCCCCCCCATCCCCCCTCCCCCCACCTTTTGCAATTAACATCCTCAATACTATGAGCACCTTTGCCCCGCAATCCCCCTCAATTCCCCCCCACAGTAAGCTCATCGCGTACCTGAGGCTGCCAAGTACTCCAGCAATGGTTGCCATTGACGATCAAAGCGCTCCCCTTGATTTTTCCTTATAGCAGTCAATCGTTCCATATGCAGAACTTTATATAATCGAGCTACCCAATGATGAAGCTCCAGATGGCCCCCCTGCTTCCACTTCCAAGCTATTTCACACCTCGCCGCCACTATACATGACCTCATGGGGCGGGACCATTTCTGTGACTGATTATCTGGCCAGACTCCCAAAAGGAACAAAGCAGGGCATAGTTCTAGCCGGACCCCAAAAATAGATGTCATCTGGTCCCGGACCTTCGTCCAATATGAACGAACCCAGGTGCATTCCCACCACATATGATAATATGTTCCCCTATCCCCACAGCCCCTCCAACAAAGAGCCGGAACTGCTGGGAACATCTTATATCATCGTTCAGGAGTGTAGTACCACCGCATTAATATTTTATAAGTGTTCTCTTGAATCAAGGTACAAATAGAAGATCTGGACGCTGCTTTAAGGACAGCCTTCCACTCCTCTCCATCCCAATTCAGCCCCAAATCTTTTTCCCATTCTACCATATATTTCAGTTTGGGTTCCACCTCCTGGGCCTTTTGCAAACTTGCATAATGTAAGCGTATCAACCCCCGAGAGGCATGGTGGCCCACCCACAAGGCTTCAAGATCATCAAGTCCTTCGTCAATGCGTTCCCGCTGAATTCTTTGGCGCAGGTAATGTGTAACCTGTAGATAAGCGAAAAAATCCCGCTTGTCTAACTGAAATTCCGCTTTCAATTGATCAAAGGACTTAACCTCGTCGGCCTCTATTAAATGCACAAATTGAGTTAGCCCCCGCTCCTCCCAAACCTGAAATATCCTTTCCCGGCCCGGTGCAAAGGGTTTTAGTTGATATTTTGGCACCAAAGGAGGAAGGACATCACGTACACATACCATTCAACAAAGTAGCTGTGACAGCATAAAGGAGACTCATATTCATGTTTGCCTGCAAGAGAAATTGGACTTACCTGCTAATTGTTGTTCCTTGAGGAACTCCAGTCCAGTCCCGCACCTCTGGGTAGTGTACCTCTTCCAGCAACTTGGAGGCTGAGCCTATCATCTTTTTGATGACACTAGTGTACATATGCAGCTGGCACCGCCCACCAGCCCCAGTACCTATTGACAAAGCAGACTCAGAGAAGCAAAAAATAAGTAGTTAAACATGGAACAAATGCTTCTATGTCCAAACAAACAAGTACCCCTTCCATCCCCTGGGAAGGATACCCCGTCCCCCACTCCAGGATGATGATGCCTACCTGTTGAGCGCCTGAGCAACTCCAACCAGCAGGATGCGAGCAACCGACAGCTCTTCTGGTCCGCCTCTCCCCCATACACTGATTACACACCCCTCCCTGGCTCCTCCTGGCCACTTCCTCCACCAAGGGAACCAGCTTCAGGAATGGGGTTGTGCACAGATCACCACAAGAAGCACTCAGGGAGGGTTCCGGGACTGGACTGGAGTTCCTCAAGGAACAACAATTAGCAGGTAAGTCCAATTTCTCTTTCCTTATCGTCCCTCCAGTCCAGTCCCATACCTCTGGGATGTATCAGAAGTTTAACGGGAGGGACCCGCACAACCGGCCTGAAGCACTGCCGATCTGAAACAAGCATCCCCTGCCGCCTGGACATCCAGGCAAAAATGTTCAGAGAAGTATGCCACCCTACAGATCTCAACCAGCGGAACTAAAGTATACGCTGCCCATGAGGCTGCCTGAGCCCTCATGGAATGCATCTGCAACCCCGCCGGCACTGTTCTACCCTTCAAGATGTATGCCGACGTGATTGCCTCACTGATCCATCTGGAAATGGAGGCTTAGCTGCCGCCTCACTTTTGCGCAACCTGCCAAACAGAACCAACAGACTGTCTGATCTCCGAAATGCCCTTTTCACATACCTTTGCAAGACTCTTACCATCCAGGTGGCACAGCTGTGGAGTGGCATGGCCCCATACCCGCTCTCGCCCACATCCATGCTCGCCAGAGCCAGTAAGGAAACTGACTGATCTACATGAAATGCTGACACCACCTTGGCAAAAATGAAGGTACTGGGCGCCGGACCACTTTCTCCTTGGAGAAGGAAAGGAATGGTTCCTGGCATGACAGGGTCCGAAGCTCTGAAATCCTGCGTGCCGAGCAACTCGCCACCAGGAATGTCATTTTCAGAGCTAAATCCTGCAGGAAAGCTCAACTCAATGGCTCAACGGGTTCCCCAGACAGCATCAGATTGAGATTCCAAGGCGGTAACCACTGCTCTCTTTGGCAGACGGAGGTGGGTCACCACCCCTAGAAAGCTCAGCATGTCTGGGTGTGCACCCAATGGCACCCCGTGGACTTTCCTGCGATAACCGGAAAATCGCCGCCAGTTGCATCCTCAAGGAACTGGCAGCTAGACCCTTATCAAAACTGGATTGCAAGAACGCCAAGATGTCCAGGACGGAGGCAGTGGAAGGGAATGGCTGCCTCTCTCTGCACCATGATTCAAAGATGCGTCCTACACAGATGCACAACAGTTCGTAGACCACCTCTGGGCCTGTAGCAAGGTCGCTATCCCCGAGCCTGATTTATCCTTTCTTCAACCGCGCGAGAATTGATCCACCTGGGGCATGTGAAGCGGCTCCTGCATCAAGAGGTCCTTCCGAATTGGAAGCCACTACAGTCAGTCAGTATCCGAATCAGGTCAGTATACCATGGGCACCTTAGCCAGTCTGGTGCCAACAGAATCACAAATCCCTGTTGCGCCTCTAGCCATTGCACTAACCGGCCTATGAGCGTCCATGGGGAAAAACAGAAGACCCTCTTCGAGCCACTGCTGAATTAGAGCATCCAGGCCCTTGGACTTCTACTGAAAAAATGGCAGGCCTTGGCCGACTCGAACATTGCCACCGCTGATAATGCCTGGAGACGAACTGCTGCCCATCCAGACAGACCTTCGGCCTCCTCCTCCAGGGCTGCATTGCCCATGACCCCTTGCGGTTGATGTAAGCCAGCCATTGTGGTCACATTGTCTGAGAGGACTTGGACCACCTTCCCCTGCAACCATGGCTCAAAACTTTCTAGCGCCAAGGTCACCGCTTGCATCTCGAGCCTCTTGATCGACCACAGAGCCTCCTGCAGACTCTCGTCCCTTAAAGCGTCCTTCGCAATGGGCTTTCCAACCTGAAAGGCTGGTCATCTGAGGAACCCACACCAGGGACTCCTTCCACATGCAGCCACCAACTGAAGACTCTTGGCGCTCCGTGGGCAGGACAGTATTTGGGACAGGGGTTGACTCTGATGGGACTATCGGCAGAGCAGAGCCCTCTACAGCAATTGCATATGTGCCCTTGCCCATGGGACTAGCTCGAGAGTGGCCGCCATGGTCCCCAGAACCTGCCGATAATGCCACGCTGATGGTCTTGCCCTCTTCAGGACCTGCTGTATTAATTGTCGTAGCTCCTGTGCCCGGCGAACTGGCATGAAATTCCTGCCCACACAGGTATCAAAGCAAGCTTTCAAATACTCTAGCTCCTGGGCCGGCCGTAACTGGCTCTTGGCCAGGTTGACCTCAACCGAGACTTTGAAGGAACTCTCCCACTCGCGCTGTTGCTCTTTTCGCTATCGTCCCTGGACTTCGCCTGGATCAGCCAATCGTCTAGATACGGGTGGAAGAGAGCCCCTTTCTTGTGAAGAGCTACCGCCATCACCACCATGACCTTGGTGAAGGTATGGGGGTGGTCACCAGACCGAAGGGCAATGCTCGAAACTGGAAATGGCCCCTTGGCACCTCAAAGCGGAGAAACTGCTGATGTTCTGGATGGAAGGAAACATGCAGATACGCCTCTGTGAGATCGAGAGTCACCAAAATTCGGTTTCCTACCGCCATTACTACTGTGAAAATGCGGTATCTGGAGACCCTAGTTCATGCCCTCAAAGTTGAGAATTGGGCGAAAGAAACCTTCCTTTTGGACAAAATGAAAAACATGAAGCATCGATTGCAGACGTACTGGTCTCGCGGAACCAGTTCCACAGCTCTCAACTGCAGGAGACAGGTCAAGGTCTCTTCTATTGCTGCAAACACCGCTGCGCACACTTTGGGCAATCAAAGCTCATTCTTGCTCAGGCAGTGGGTATAGGGGCGTCATGGATTGCACCCCTTTAAGGTCAAACTCTGGGAGATCTCACACATCCTGAATCATCTGTCCTACTACTCCATGTACTGGTAAGTATTTCTGCGATTTCCATACCGCCTGGAACAGCGGATCCTACAGCACCTCTTCCTCTGCCGGGAGGTTAGCAGGCATATTCAGGGCCTTGAGGGTCGCCAAGGTACACACAGAATGTGAGCCCTTTGGGAAAGAGGAATTGTATCAGTACCCGCTTGTGGTGATTGTAAACTGCCTTGATGGCCTTCGGCCTGGGCGGTATATCGAGAAATTGCATAAACATAAGCATAAAGATGAGCGCTGGTAGCTCCTCCCAGTGGAAAACCCGAACAATTCGGCCCTAATCCTCCTGTTCTAGGCTGTCTCCTTCTTCCAACTCCTCCTGCAGATCTAACTCCATGTCAAGGTCTTCCCCATCCAGCCCCCCGAAAGCGGCGATTGCTGCCACTCCTCTAAGCCTCTAGCCCACTTAGATGCCACTGCTCCTGATTTGTGCTCTCTGCGTCTGACATTCTCTTAGACCTGTGTTCCAGGGCCAAGGAGCCACTTGGTAGGCAAAAGACCTTATGCAAAAGACAGAAACTCTGGTGAGAACTCCCCCAGGAGCCCTATCGCTCCCTGGGCTTGAGGGGTGGATGGTCCGGGCATTGTGCAGGGATCGGGGGCCGGATCCATTGAAGGTAACATGGCACTCTCCACCCCCAGAGGCTCTTGCAACTGGGAGCAACTCTCCTGCCTCATCTCATCCTGCAGGTCCTGCTCCCATGACCTCTTGCGTGCAGTTTAGGAAGACACTTGCCTCTGAGATCACACCACATCGAGGACTGCACATCTTGAGGATTTTTAGATTGCACTGCAGTGTTGTATCTTAAAGATATGAAATGGACCTTGCCCTGATCCAATATAACCGACACATTCTCCGAGTAAAGTGTTTTTATTCTACTACTACTAATGGCTATAAGGGAATACAGCTTCCCTTACAAGCAATATTACAGATTTAATAGGTACATAATCTGGGCTAAAAGACAATAGATGATCATGTCAGGTTACTCACTGACCATAGACAGATGGAAGTATTTCATTTGCTTCCTATCCATTTTCAAATTACATACATTTCCTGTATGCAGGTACTTCCTGTTTTCCACCGAGCTGTAACTGTTAAAAAAAAAAAAAAAAATACTGCATATAGGTTTGGAACATATCTTTATTCCTGTCCCTGACTTTCTATCAGGCCCTTCTCAGGAGAAAGGCAGTTGGTTGATACATTGTTTCTTTTAGATCACCTGACCAGGCACACAGCACTCTGAAATTTGCCCAGCAACAAACAATGGCCTATCTGATTAGGCCTTTCCCACATGTCTGCATCAAGTCATTGTGCACTAAATAAGTTTCGAGCTATATAACACAATGAATGCTTAAGGATTAAGTGGGGTTCACACCCCTTGATACCATTCTATACCAGGCACTGGGGTCTGGCCGGCATGGTGGGAAAGGCTGGGGGCACCCCTCAGGAACTCCCTCAATCTGTACCCAGGTATGTAACACGATCCACAGCACAGTGCACCTCCACAGGCTCAGGCACAGAGCACCAGAGTACTTGGAACTAAAATCAAATCAAATTAACTGAAACTGAAATGAAAAAGAAACTGCAAATGGCTCCCTAGGAGGAGGCTGCTCTATCCTACTTTATTCTCCGGTGGCTGCCTCTCCCAGGCACCAAAAACACAGCAGGGGGTTAAACACATGTGGGCCTGAATAAGAAATCGCACCTAAAGGCAGCAGGGGGAGTTTCCCACACTGCTGCAGGCTCCCAAACATGCGGCTGCAGGCCGCTCTGTCTCCTCATGTTCTGGCGGTTGCTAGAGGTTTCTGCTGTCTCTCCCCCCACCCCCGCCACTCTTACCTTGGAGCCTCTCTGCTGCATGTCCTTTCTACCCCTCGCGCACAGCCTTCCTTCCTGGCTTCGGCGCTTGGGGGGGGGGAGGGAGTGACTCAGGGCTGCCAGCTTTCACTCCTGTCAAGCAACTGCAGTGGCTCCTTACCCAATAACGGGTTCGGGAGCAGCCAGAAGTCTCGGACTGAGGAAGGCCCCCACAGAACCCCCCCCCCCCCCCCGAAATCCTGGGGGGGGAGAGGGGGAAGAAGAAATATTCTCCCCTCAGCCCTGTTCTCTGTTACTTCTGTTTTTTTTTTTTTTTACTTCTGCCTTTATAAACAAAGAAACCTGCATCTTAACAGAGGAAATAAAAGCAAACTAACAAAACATCTCCTTAGTTGTCCTTTCTGTGAGTCCAGCACCCTGGCTCACAACCTCCTCCAGCTGCTTGGAGGCTGAGCATGGGGCTGGTGGGCGGTGCCAGCTGCATATGTACACTAGTGTCAGCAAAAAGATGATAGGCTCAGCCTCCAAGCTGCTGGAAGAGGTACACTACCCAGAGGTGCAGGATTGGACTGGAGGGACAATAAGGAAAGGTAGATTGTGGATATTCTGAAACTCAAATCTGGTTATGACAACTGAGGGACAGATTTCACAATCTCTGGTCTTAAATCTGCCTTCTGAAAGGGATCCTAGTACAAGGGGAAAGAGAGGGTTGATAGGGTCCTTACTTGCAGTGATAAATAAAATCCATCATCCGGTCCAGTCTGCTCAGCCCACATTTTAGTTGCATCATCCCAAGACAATCCTCTCTCAACACTAATCTAAAAGAAAAATATATTTATTTATTTATTTTTATTAACATTTTTTATATACCGCACTATTCGATATCAGCGCGGTTTACATGGAACAAGAAACTTCAGACAAGTTACATTTATCTGTTCATTACATATAACAGGGAAGTTAACCTGGATAACAGGAGCAACTATATACAGAAAACAGCAATAAGAACAACTATATACATAGTGTAGAGTAGTGTAGTGTAGTGTGCGGTTGAGGAAAGATTAGGTGGTCAGAAGGTAATTATCGATATTTGGATATATCAAGAGAGAAGACTCTTAAACACTGCAATTTACATAAATACAAGAATACAGTAAAACTTTAAACATATTGAAAAGTTACAAATCCAACATCAGACAAAATAAGTCAACTGACTGAGGGATGCCAGGCACCAGAGATCCAATTCAGTAGGCTCCTGTAATCTCTAGGCCCTGCCTTTCATTATGGCCTTCACCATGTTTCAGGCACCCAACTCACTAAACTATTCAACCAATGAACTTCTGAAGACAGGAGAGAAAAATGTCATGAACTGCTTTGTAAATCATCTTTTTTCTGATAATAAGCACATGTGAACACACTTACTGTGTATAATTCGACATGACCAGAGGTAGAATATCCTGGTGTTAGGAACTTTTTAACATCTGCCTTCCTCACCTTCTCATCTCCAGAGCCCAGATCTTGAAAAGGGAAAAGAAGAAATCAGACAGCTCCTCTGCTTAAAAGCATAGACAGAAAGAGACAAAGAGTGTGCCTACCTAGAATTCCCATGTCGTATCTGCCGTTCTTTTTGGCATTCTGTATAACAGCCGTTAATGTATCCGAGAAATACTGGAAGAGCGCATTTTGCTGGTGTACCTCCATACCAAGGATCCGATTCAAAAACTTTCCAATGTTGTTATAATCTGAAATAACATTGTGGTTAATGACAAGTTCAAATAAGGGGCCCCTCATAACTAATTTCTGCCTCGCTGCCTGTAAAACACTGTACAGAGATAGGTCAAAATATTTGGTATTGTGAGATTTTGGCCCCCATAGTGGGAGATGCTGTTCTGGGCCTCCAGCTGCTTGGAAAGGGGCTTTAAAGGGAAACTTCTTTTAAAGTGAATATGTCTGACAACACCTTCTCTGCAACAGAGATCGCAAAGTCAAGTGGTCCCTCTTCTAACCTGGGCCCCACCACCATAATACAGGGGCAGTTTCGGCAGTCTTTACGCTCCCGACTTTGGTTAACCACTGTAGAATTTTACAACAGACTGCCTGTACACCAACAGGCCGATTCTAAATAGAACATGGAGAGGAGAATTAAGATGTCCAAGTCAGGACATCGAAAATTCACACTGCCAAGAAAACCCAGGAGCTTCTGGGTCGCCAGGAGTCGGGACTGACTCGAAGGCACACATTGCAGTGGGGTTGCCATGTTACTCCACTTTAATGGGTAATAAAAGGGCGATAACCTTTCACTATCCTGACTTGTGGAAGGAGGTTTTAGCCTTCAAAAACTAGTCAAAAGGTGAAATTAGACTTACCTGCTAATTTTCTTTCCATTAGGACCTACAGTACAATCCAGACTCATGAGTTGTGTTCCAGCAGATGGAGACTGAACACACTAGGTTTTGGTGGTCACTACATAAGGAGTTAGGAATACTGGCTTGGTGGGAGGAGCACTATGTCAAAGCAGAACTTAACCACCAAAACTGGCCCTAAAGAGAATTATATATGCCGATTCTTCTGTGGTGACAGAGCAGCCCAGGCAGACCAAGGCTACATCCAGCCACTTCAAGCTCCCGGAACCAAATCCTTTGGCTTGAACAGAACCTTTCCTGACAAGAGCGGAGCATAAAGCATTACACCCTCTATATGCTACCATCTGCCACAGGCTTGCTACCATATCAAAAACGGGTGAGTTCTGTATTGGACTGTAGGTCCTAATGGTAAGGAAAGTAGAAGGTAAGTAATTTCACCTTCCATGGTGTCCCTACAGTCTAATCCAGACTCTCAGGATGTACCAGAGCAGTACTCAAATATGGGCAGGACCAGCAAGCCTGGTCTCCAACATCCACAAGCCAAAACTCTCCTCAGAACGTGCCTGCAAATCCAGCTTATGGTGATGCACAAAAATATGCAAGGACATCCAAGTAGCTGCTCTGCAAATATCTACCGGTGGCACTAACGCACATTCCATCCAGGACGCTGCCTGCGCCCTCGTGGATTGGGCCCTAAGCCAGTCGGCACCTGCCCACCCTTCAAGAGGTAGGCCGATGTGATTACTTCCTTCAACCACCTGGCAATGGAGGCCTTTGAAGCCACCTTCCCTTTGCGAGGACCTCCAAAAAATGACAAACGATCCGACCTCCAGAAAGACACTGTAGTCTTAAAGTAGTGCCTCAGCACACTCCACACATCCAAGGAGCAGAGTTGCCTACTTTCATCGTTCAGGAAAACCAGGACTACTGTCTGGTTAAGATGAAAAGGGAAGACTACTTGGGGTAAAAATAAGAGTATCGAGCGTAACATGACCAGGTCTTTTGCCATGAGCAAAAAAGGTTCCCTACAGGACAGAGCCCGCAGCTCCAAAATCCGCCAGGCCGAACAAATGGCCACCAGGAAAACCACCTTCAAAGTAAGGTCCTTCAGGGACACCGCCAATGGCTCAAACAGCGCCCCCGAGAGGGCTTCCAGTATCAGGTTGAGATCCCAGGAAGAAACAGGACCTCCGAGGGGGTCTCAGGAGCTTGATTGCCCTAAGAAAGCAGCAGACATCCGGATGCTAGGGAAACCCCTTGCGCATGTTCCCAACATGCAATGTGGCAATCTGCACCTTCAGGGAATTCAATGACAGCCCCTTATCAAAATCATCCCGGAGAAAGGCCAATACATCCAGATAGATGCCCCAAAATGCCGGCATTGTCGCTCTTCACACCATGCCTCAAAGATTCTCCAGACCCGCACATAGGCTAAGGAGGTGGACCTCATTCTTGTCTTTAGCGAGGCCGCAATTACCGACGGCACATATCCTTTACGTCCCAAGGATGCCCTTTCAAGAGCCAAGCCGTAAGCAAGAATTAATCTACCTGAGGCATCTGAACACACTGTCAAAAGATCCGGTTGCAGCGGCAGGCGTCATGGCTTGTCCACCAGCAGGCTCATCAGGTCCACATACCATGGACACCGTGGCCAATCTGGAGCCACCAGAATCAGACCTGCATGTGCGTCTATATACTGAAGGCAGTGACCTATGAGAGGCCATGGAAGAAAAGAATACAGCAGGGTATTCCATGGGCCAAACCTGAGCCAATGTGTTGAGGTCTGATCATGGACTCCCTGCACCTGCTGTAGAAATGCCTGACCTTGGCATTCTCTGCCGACACCATAAGGTCCAATACCAGCATGCCCCAGCACTGTGTCAACTGATGGAAGACTGCGCTCTCTAGGGACCACTCCCCCGTGTCTAATTGATGTCTGCTCAGAAAGCTGGCCTGCAGATTCTCCTTGCTGACCACATGAGCTGCCAACAGCTGCATGAGATTGCCTCGCTTCTTCATGCCAGTTGACAGACGACTGTGGTTGCACTGTCCGACAACACTGACTGTCCAGTGCTGTAACAGAGGCGGAAACTCGAGGAGAGCCAAACGCACCGCCCTCCTTTCCAGCTGGTTGATGGACCACTGCATCTGGTCCAGAGACTAGCTGCCATGCACGATCTAAGTCATGCAATGTGCTCCCCAACTAGAGAGACTGGCATGCATCATGAGCACCATCTACTCTGGTTGCTCCAGGGGAACTCCCTTTGCTAGACTGGTCAGATCCAACCACTATGCGAGACTGCTGTGCACCTCCAATGGGCAGAGTAGCCGAGTGTGACAACGCATGCTGCAGTGGAGACCAACAGGAGAATAGAGCCCTCTGCAACAGACACATGTGAGCCCATGCCCAGGGCACCAAATCCAACATCAATGTCATGGACCCCAGAACCTTCAGGCAAGACCATGCTAACTGATTTCTGAGTAAAGAACTGACAAACCTACATCTTTTTGCTCCGATCTTTGGGCAAGAAAACCATCCTCTGCAGAGTGTCACAACATTCTCAGAGATGGAGGAGAGTCTATGACGCAGACAGGTGGCTCTTGGCTGCATTTACCACCCAACCCATACTTCTCAGGAGCTGGAGGACTTGAGCAGCTTTCATGCTCTCGGAGAGACTTTGCTGAAATCAACCAATCATCCAAGTATGGGTGCACCAACATGCCCTGCCTGTGGAGATGCGTTACTACCACTACCATGATCTTGGTAAAGGTTCGCAGAGCCGCAGCGAGCCCAAAAGGAAGAGCCTGAAACTGGAAATGGACCATGGGAACTGCAAAACGCAGATACTGCTGGTGTTCTGCCCAAATAGGGACATACAAAGGAGGCCTCCGTGAGGTCGAGAGATTGAGAAACTCCCCGTCCATAGCCACGATTACAGACTGCAAGGTTTCCATCTGAAAATGAGGAATGCACATTGCCTGATTGACATACTTGAGGTCGAGCATGGGGCTAAAGGAAGCCTCCTACTTGGGTACCACGAAGTAGAATAGAATAACTTACCCTGATCCTGCTGGTCGAGCGGGACTGGTCTGTCCACATGTGCAGCAGAAAATATGCTGTAGCGAGTCGGAAACCACTTTTGCTCTTATTGGGGCGCTGTATGGTGAGATGAGGAAGGCATCTGCCAGCAGAAATGCAAATTCCAGAACGTAACCCTCACAAATGACCTCCAGCATCCACTGGTCAGATGTAAGGTGGACCCAGGCTGGGTAAAAGTGATGCAGACAACAGACTGGCATAAGCCCCCCTCATCTCATTGTGATTTCTTGGAGCCCAAATCGGAGGCCGTGAAGGAGTCCCTGCCAGAACCTCTACCCCCCTTGAGAAGAGTGTCCCTTAGCTGAGAAGACAGGCTTGTAATAGGGCACAAACCTAGTCACCCAGAACCTCCAAAAATCCATTGTGTGCCCCCACCTCAAGGACACTGCCTTCTTTTAAGATTTTGGCTTATCCTCTAGCAAGCGAGATGGTTTGGACTTCCTCCAGTCCTTCACCAACTTTGAGGGCTTCTCCGAACAGAAGTTTGCCCTTGAAAGGCAGCCTACAAAGGCGTTGCTTGGAGGTGCTGCCAACCAAGATCTCAACCAGAGCAGGTGCCGAGTGGCCACAACTGATGCCATGCCCTTGGCTGATGCCGTGAGAAGATCATAAAAGGAGTCCGCCAAGTATTCGACCCCCAAGTCAACATGAGCTGACACAGGGAGAGCTGCTACTAGCCCTGAATCTGCTCCCGTTAGGCTCTGGATCCAGTGCATACAGGCCCTCGCTACATAGGCAGCACGGAAGTCTACAACACCAGGGCATCGGACCTCAAAGGCCTGCTTCAGTAGAGTCTCCAATTTATTATCCTAAGGATCCTTCAATGCTGCCATGCCTTCCAACGGAATGGTGGTCCGCTTGGTGACTGCAGACACCAGGGAATCCATCTTCGGGAGTTGGAAGAAGTCCCTTTCGCTAGTGGGGATGGAGTAGAGTCGCTGCATGGCTCTAGCACTCCGCAAGCCGCCTTGAGGGAATCCCACTCAAGCTCAATCATTTGCTTCAGCTCTCGGTGCACTGGGAAGGCCCATCTCAGACCCCCTGTAGCAAGGGATCCTCCAAGGGTGGATCTGCCACTGGCACCTCCACCGAGAAGTTCAGAGATGCCAGGGAGTCAGTGATCAAGGCTAATAACTCCTCCCGGCAGAAGACTTACAATATTAGGGTCCTCCCCAGCCTGCATTGAGTCCCCCCGAAGCTCCAGGAGTCCAGGTGAGAAGCTGAGGGACCCTCCAGAGTGTCTTCTGACCCCTGATTCTCCCAGTGCTCCCAAATCACAACCATGCTGTTCTACCTACTGTTCCACCAGGCTCTGCTTAATGCAATAAGCCTGATGCAGCAACAAGACAAAGTCCAAAGAGAATGGGACTGCCACCGTTGCCCCTGCTGCGAGAGGATGCCCTAGAGCTGAAACACGCTGTCCCTGAGGCTTTTGTTCTAATTGATCTGTCCCAAATATGCACCTGGGGAGGAGAAAATGTCTGCTGTTGAAGCGGACAAAATTTATTTTTATTTATTTATTCAGATTTGTATACCACTTTTTCCTTCAATCAAAGTGGATGTTTACACAGGTTGGGATAACATTAAACAGAGGGTGACACAACATACATATAGACTATAGTGGATGGGATTATTGTACATTCAGGCTTGTGTAAGGAGTCTTCAGGATGTTTGGTTATAAAATTCCATGAATAAAAAGGTTTTAAGAGATTTGCAGAAGTCTTTGAGGTCATTTACTGCCTGCAGTTAATCCTAAAGGGAATTCCAGAGGGCTGGTGCTGAGAAGGATATGGCTCTTTTGGAGATCACTTGTTTTGTTTTATGGTATCCAGCGGGTATGCGAAGTCTATTGCTGCTGTAGGTTTGTCTGGATCAGTTGATTGTGTTATCAAACTGTGGAGGACATCGGCTGTGCATAGGTGTATGATCTTGAATATGTTTACAGTTGTTTTGTATCTTGCCCGTGCAGATATTGGTAGCTAGTGCAGTTGCCGAAGTATAGGTGTAATGTGGTTGTGGCCATGATCCCACCAAGATGGCATGGAGCTGTACCGATCCCAAGGCCCCCGCCAATACCTGGGAATAACCTGACTCCAGCATCTGCGCTTTTTGCAGTGATGTTTCTGCCTCGCGATCTTCAGTCTTGCAGACCCTGCAGAGTCCTAACGCCATCAAATGAGATCTCTTTTGCATCCCACACAGACTACTTTACCCGAAGGCATTGTGAGGTGGGAAGACAGGAAAAGCCAATGCTGAGAGTTCAAAGACAGAAACGCGTTTGCCAGCCAAACTGAAACTCTCAGCTGATGGAAATTTGCACGCAAGCAGATAAGTATGGGGAGCGAGGAGGGGTCAGTACTCACACCACCAAGCCCGAATACCTCTAACCCACTGAAGGGCAGAGGCTTTAGACACCGGTCTGAACAGCACTTCAGAGTAGCAGGGAGCAAGTCCTCCACTCCTTCCAGGGCCCTACCGCCAACCAAACGGCATTGGTCCCCTGAAGCAGACCCAGTCACCATAGCACTGCTCTCCCAACAATTCATTTGACAAAGGAAACTTTTTTGGTTAGCTGATCTGTACTAATCTACTCTTTCCTCAGTATTATAAAAATTCTTTTTTTTTTTCTTATAAACTAACTGAAAGAACCTCCAGTCGGTCCAGGCTACCAGGGTTCTGTCCCATCTGCTGGAGATGGAGTATACTGCCTTGGTGGGAGGAGCACTGGCTCCTTACGTAGTGACATCAAAAACTAGTGTGCTCAGTCTCCATCTGCTGGAAGAGGGACACAACCTATGAGTTTGGATTGGACTGTAGGGACGCCATGGAAAATATTAAATTAGTCCAATAAAATGGTATCAGACTATATTCTTATCACTGTATTTTACAAAGGCTCTGGCAAACTTAGAGCTTTTTGTATTACATGTATGAAGACATGCAGGAGCACACATGAATTTGCTTCCATGCACGGTGGAAAGAGCCATTTTACACAACATAACTGAGCACTACCAACTCAACAGCTTCCACATGGAGGTGCCAACATTTCCATGTTTATCTGGGATAGTTTAGACACCTATGCATATAAGTCCCACCAAACAAGTGGGAGCCCACAGCTTTTAACTTTTACATTTTGGATAAGAAATTGAAGGATAAAGGAGGAGGAGAAGTTTCACTTACTGTTAATTTCCTTTACTGGAATCCTGATAGACCAGTCCAGACAAGTGGGTTAACTCCCCCTGCCAGCAGATGATGCAGACAGAGAAAGATACCAGAAGCCTGACTGCCTGGGCCCTGGTAGATATATGGCTATATCCCCCTAGGTGTCACCATCAATATACTCTGGCAAAGCAACTCAATCAGTAACTTAGAACAAGGCACAGAACATCTCAGGCAAGTAACTGGGAAAACTAACTATATACAAGACCCCCAAGTACGGGGCACGACAGAGGAATAAGCCCTGTAGGACCATGGTCCTTGGATCTGTTAACAAGGCAACTGTAAGGGTGGGAGCTGGACTGGTCTAGCAGGATTCCAGGAAAAGAAATTAACGGTAAGTGAAATTTCTCCATCCAATTCATCCTAATAAACCAGCCCAGACAAGTGGGAAATACCCAGGCTACTGCAACCTTGGGCGGGAAGAGAAGTCACTGCAACCACACTGGCCCCAAAGCGTGCATCTCAAGCTTGGATATCAAGGCGATAGTGCCCAACAAAGGTGGACAAAGAGGACCAGATGGCCGGCTGACAAATGTTGGGAGGGAGGGGGGAAGGAGTGTGTGTGTGTGGGGGGGGAAACGACACGAACATTCCACCCATGAAGCTGCCAGAGAACGAGTGGAGAGCGCCAGCAGCCCCAGGGGCATTGCCTTGCCACACAGGATTCTTTTTAACATCTTTGTTAGTGATATAGCGGAAGCCCTGTCGGGTGAGGTTTGCCTCTTTGTGGATGATACCAAAATCTGCAATAGAGTAGACACCCAGGAAGGTGTAGATAACATGAGGAGGGATCTAGCTAAACTTTAAGAATGGTCTAGAATTTGGCAGCTGGGATTTAATGTTAAAAAATGTAAGGTCATGCATTTGGGCTGCAGCAATCCAAGGGAGCATTATAGTACAGGGGGTGAAGTACTTTTGTCCACTAAAGAAGAGCGGGACCTAGGCGTGTTGTGTCTGATGATCTTAAAGTAGCTAAACAGGTAGAAAAGGCGACGGCAAAAGCTAAAAGGATGCTTGGGTGCATACGGAGAGGAATGGCTAGCAGAAAAAAAAGAAGGTGATAATGCCTCTCTAAATCTTTGGTGCGACCTCATTTGGAGTATAGTGTGCAATTTTGGAGACCACACCTTGAAAAGGATGTGAACAGGATGGAGTCGGTGCAGAGGGTGACTACTAAAATGATTAGTGGTCTTCATTATAAAGCATATGAGGACAGACTGAAGGATCTTAATATGTACACCTTAGAGGAAAGGCGGGATAGAGGTGATATGATTGAGATGTTTAAATACCTCCGTGGCATAAATGTTCAGGGAGAGAGCCTCTTTCAATTGAAAGCAAGTTCTGTTACGAGGGTACATGGGATGAGGGTGAAGGGAGATAGATTCAGGAGTGATATGCGGAAATATTTCTTTACGGAAAGAGTAGTGGATCCGTGGAATAGTCTCCCAGTGGAGGTGGTAGAGATGAGGACAGTAACTGAATTCAAAAAAGCATGGGACAAACACAGAGGATCTCTAAAAGTAAAAAGGGGGACGGTTGTAGTTGTTGATATGGAAGGACAGACTAGATAGGCCATGTGGTCTTTTTCTGTCATCATATTTCTATGTAGGCAGATTCAATAGTTTGGCAAAGCCAGCGGGCGATGGTGGCCTTGGAGGCTGCCAGGCCCTTGCGGGGTCCCACAAAAAGATGAACAGACTTGCAAAAAAAAAAAAAAAAAAGTGTTAGTAGCTGAGAGATAGCACTGCAAAACCCTACAGAGGCCTACGGCACAGAGCCCTTTGTTGGGTCCCTGACATTGCCCCTTAGAAAAGACCAGGAGCGATATAGTCTGGTTTACATGAAAGAAAGTAAGGACCTTCAGGAGGAAGGAGGGAACTGCCCTTAGGGATAATCCTTCTGCCAAAAATGAGAGGAAGGGGTCCCGACAGGAGGGGGCCTGCAGCTCAGAGACCCTCCTGGCCGAGGTAATAGCAAACAAAAGCACAGGTCTTGAGCAACAAGTCATGAAGGGCGATTTGCTTCAGAGGCTCAAAAGGCAATGGAGGACTAGGGAGTCTTGAAGGATTACAAAAGGGCACTGCTACTTCTGGAGAGAGACCTGCAACTGTTAAGTATTTACTTCTGGAAATATTTCTAAACCTTGTAGAAAATGAATTCCTTAGATTAAAGCTGATTAATCTGTGAACCCAGTTTGTTAAATCAGTCAGGGCCTAGTAGCAGCAAAGAGCTTTCAGTTTAAATATAACACACAGCAGAGAGCTTTCTGGTTAAATTTAGAACTCAAGACTCCCTCTATCCAAGGAAGGGCTTTGGGACTCCCCCTGGAGATTGGTAAGAGATTACCTTAGAAGCACAGGACAGGGTACTGTGCAGCAGCCAGCTTTTAATAAGTCTTTTTTCCCCCTTTCTCCTTCCCCAACACCCACCCACCCCTGGGATAATCGTAGCTTGGTAGGTGCTTATTCTTAAATGAAAGGCGGTGCCATATGACAATTGAGACAAGAAAGAAATTCCACTCAAATACGCTAATGAGGTCCTTAAACAAGCCACATGACCTCTTCAATATAGTTAAATCCTTAACAGGTGACCCATCCACTTCCCAACCACCTATGCCACACCCCCAAGACTATGCCATATACCTACAATCAAAAATGATACAGACCAGTATGATTACCACAACTTCATCACCTTCCACCCCACAGACCGTGGTCCAATTAGTATCGCTTGACAAATTTTCCCAGGTATCCCACAAAGAAATCGAAGATATCATAGCAGCTATTAATTTAACTACCGCACCAAATGACCCCTGTCCAGCCAGATGGATCAAAGAACTACGACATGAACTTAGCCCAACTATTAGCAAGATTGTCAATTATTCCTTCTCAACAGGATCCTTCCCTCAGAGCCTGAAGTACACATCCATCCGTCCGCTCCTGAAGAACAGTAAACTTGACCCAACAAAAGTTGAATCCTTCAGACCCATCTCCAGCATCCCTCTATTAGCAAAAATCATGGAAAAAGTAGTCCAGCGACAAATACAGCATCATGTTGACTCCGAATACCCTCTGGACCCCTCACAACATGGCTTCAGAGAAGAACATGGTGTAGACACCCTTCTCACAACACTGTTCAATAACCTAATCATAGGCATTGATAATATCCACCAAGGGTTCACTCTTATCTTTCTCGACATAGCTGCAGCATTCGATTCAGTAAACCACGATACTCTCCTACAGCGCCTTCAAGACAAGGGAATCCAAGGACTAGCCCTGAACTGGTGTAAATCCTACTTATCTGATAGACAGCAGCAAGTCAGAACAGGAGAAGCAACGTCTGATCCATTCCCCCTTAAACAAGGTGTCCCGCAGGGTTCCTCATTGTCCGCCTTAATGTTCAATATCTATATGCAGCCAATCTGCGATCTCATACGCACTTTCAACATACAATGCCTTGCCTATGCTGATGACATCCTCATGTTTGCTCCATTCAACATAAAACAACCAGATTTTACACCAATAACTCACTGCTTTGAAGCTGTATCCAACTGGCTCCTTAATCAGAATCTACGGATAAACCACAACAAAACTGATGTTCTATTCGTTACACGGAACCCAACATTCATACCCCCTACCTACCTTCAGGTAAACAACATTGAGCTGAAAGCACAACCCACAATTCGATATTTAGGAATTATATTAGATCAACAGCTTAATATGTCAGCCCACATTAAGAAAACAACGAGTGCAATCTACCACAAGATGCGATCACTACGTAATCTCCGACCTTTACTTAACTACTCTGACTTCCGTACTATATTCCAAGCCCTGATATTGCCACACTTGGATTTCGCCAATATCATTCTACATGGTCTCCCGCAATCCACCCTGAATCCTCTCCGTCTGGCCATGAATGCAGCCGCGAGAATCCTCGTAGGCGCTCCACGATCAGAACACATAACTCCAATATTGATGAGTTTACATTGGCTACCCCTACAGGCCAGAACTCTATACAAGACCCTGGTCATGACTTTTAAAGCCTCAAAATGCCCATCTCTATCACCTCTCAGTAATATGATACATATCACCCCAAATAACAGATCCAGGAGGTCTGTTACATTAAACTCCATTGACCTCCCGAAACTCCTCACAAAATGCTCTAAATCAACAGCCGCTAGAGCCTTCTCTCTGTTTTCTCCCAGAGCCTGGAATGCCCTTCCACCCGAAATAAGAGCTATATCAAGTCTGATGAAGTTTAGAAAGGCATTGAAGCTCTATTTGTTCCTAACATACTACCCGAAGACACTCCATCTGACAATAGTACTCATGCAGATCTCTCATACTTGACCCCGGTAGAGAATGGGTAATTATGATGTTTATTACATGCTCATTATACTATGCCGTATTTATTATCACGATATTTGGCATTTTTATTCTGGCATTTTTATTCTGCTCTTTAATTAATTTCTTACCCACGGCATTATAGATATTCTTGTTCACATCTAATTAACCAAATAACCATGTATATAGTAGCCATGTATATAGTTTTTTGTCTATAGTTACCCTGATTTTCACCAAGTTTATGTACCTTGTTCTATGTAAAAAACCAATGCTGCTTGTACCATTGTGTTTATATTTGTTCATATGTAAACCGCACTGAATTAAGAGCGCGGTATATAAGAGAAATAAATAAATAAATAAATAAATATTCACACTCAGGTGCAGCTGTTTATTCTCATCAGCACGCATTAAGGACCTGAGATTAAACAAACTTCAGGTGAACAAAGCACAATAAAAGTATTAGGTATAGTTTATTAGTATTAGTATCCCCAGAAACCCTTAGTAAGTAAAGAACTTTAATATCTAAAAACAACCTTAAAACGAAGATGCAGGCAGCAGTCCAGCATCCAGATGAGGGCTTTCTTTTGCATTGAGTGTCACATGTATGATTTTCTCCCAGTTGGTGAGGGGTCTTACGTATGCACAAGGTGCAAGGAGCTCTTTGCTCTCAGGGAACGAGTCCAGTGGAAGACATAAGGAAGACAGAGGTACACAGACAAGACCTACAGGAATATAGTCCTAAAGTGCCACCTCCAGTCTGGCAGCATCCCTGTTGCCATGGAGAAGGGGTCATGTAACAGGACAGCATCACCCTGGTGTGGCAGGAAGTGATCCTATAGTAAGGACCTGTCCTCCAGGTGATGTAAAACCCTCTCACACCGAGGAAGTTTCTCCAGGGCCATATGCCCATGAGGGAAGGGTTAGGACAGTAGTTACAGTTGGTGATTGGATCGTTAAAGGCATGTAGATAGCTGGGTGGCTGGTGGACATGAGCATCGGCTGGTAACATGCCTGCCTGGTGCGAAGGTAGTGGACCTCACGCGCCACCTAGACAAGGTCTTAGATAGTGCTGGTAAGGAGTCTGCTGTCTTGGTACATGTCGGTACCAATGACAGGAAAATGTGGTAGGGAGGTTGTGGAGGCTAAATTTAAGCTTTTAGGTAGGAAGTTGAAATCCACAACTTGCAGGGTAGCATTCTCTGAAATGCTTCCCGTTCCACAGGCAGGACCCAAAAGGCATGCAGAGCTCCGGAGTCTCAATGCATGGATGAAACGATGGTGCAAGGATCAGGGTTTTGGATTTGTTCGGAACTGGGGAACATTCTGGGGAAAGGAGGGGCTCTTCTGAAGGGATAGGCTTCACCTTAACTGGGATGGAACCAGGCTGCTGGCATTAACCTTTAAAAAGGAGAAAGAGCAGCTTTTAAACTAGATAATAGGGGAGAGCAGACAGTCGCATCCAAGAGCGCATGATTCGGAACAATGTATCCTTGGAAGGATACTACCAAAAAAATGAACTTAGGGCACATCAGCAGAGAGGTTCCAATAAAGACAAAAGTAGCCCAAATACCCTTGAGCACAGAGCAGACAGAGTTTAAAGATTCCAAATTACCCCTGCCTACTGATAAAGCACAGTTACTTACCTGTAACAAGTGATCTCTGGGAACAGCAGGAATAAGCCTTCACATATGGGTATCGTCGATACCGACGGAGCCTGCGCGGGAACGCTCCCCAGCGTCCAGTAAGAAAGCTTTTGGGAGCATCCCACAGCGCCTGCGCGCTGCCTTCCCGCCTTTCCCAACCGCCTTTCTCCAGTTCGAGTTTTAAAGCTGAGACAAAGAGAGAGAGGAAAGGAAAGATAGAGAGATACAACTCCTAGGGGAGGTGGGTGGGTTGTGAAGACTTATTCCTGCTGTTCCCAGAGATCACCTGTTACAGATAAGTAACTGTGCTATCTCCAGGAACAAGCAGGAATGAGTCTTCACATATGGGGACTCCCCAGCTGGAGATGCCAGGGAGAAACCCCAGGTTGGGTGTCCTTGAAAAGGACTCTACCTCCTCCCATGGATCTTTGGCATCCGACCAGGGTAGGTGGGTAGGAGTTGATTAAGAATGGAACAGGTGTTTGAGAACAGCCTGACCAAACGAGGCATCCCGGCGGGAGTCCTTGTCCAAACAGTAATGGGCTGTGAAGGTATGAACTGAGGCCCAGGTGGCCACTCGACAGATTTGGTCGATGAACACAGAGTTTAGATGAGCCATTGAGGCTGCCATGGCTCTCACATTGTGAGCTGTGACAAGGCCCTCCAGAGAAATATTCCTACTCTGGTATGCGAAAGAAATACACTGAGCAATCCAGTTGGACAGTGTTCACTTAGAGACTGGAAGTCCTAAATGAGAAGGATCAAAAGCAACAAAGAGTTGAGAAGACTTTCTATGTTGCTGTGTTCTTTGTAAGTAAAAAGCGAGAGCTCTCTTACAATCCAAGGTATGAAGATTCCTCTCTGCACTTGATGCATGAGGTCCTGGAAAAAAGACAGGTAAATATACCTCTTGGTTCAGATGAAAAGGCGAGACCACTTTAGGCATAAAGTGTGGATTGGTCCTAAGGACTACCTTATCATGATGGAACCTTGTATAAGGTGGATTAGCCACCAAAGCTTGCAACTCACTGATGCGGCGTGCTGAGGTGACTGCAATGAGAAAAACAACTTTCCAAGAAAGAAATTTCAAGGAGGTGGTGGCTAAAGGTTCAAAGGGTGGCTTCATAAGCTGGCTAAGAACCAGGCTTAAGTCCCATGCCACTGGAGGTGGTCTAATGGGAGGTTTAGTTAAAAGAAGGCCTCTCATGAATCTTGCTATAAGAGGATGAGAGGAAATAGGTTGTCCATTGAGAGGCTTGAGGGACGCTGCAATAGCACTCAAATGGACTCTTACTGAATTTGTTTTCAGAACTGCATGGGATAGATGCAGGAGATACTCTAGTAGAGAATTCAGAGGTATTGCAAGAGGTTTTAGACCCTTCTCTGAACACCAAATGGTAAATCTTTTCCATTTGAAAGCATAGGAACGTCTAGTAGAAGGCTTTCTAGAGGCATGAATAACATCTCTGACTTGCTGAGAGAGACGAAAATCTTGAAGGTCTAGGCCCTCAGCAACCAAGCCCCGAGATGGAGCGACTGGGGTTTGGGTGCCACAACGTTCCTTCTTCCTGGGATAGAAGGTCTGGTGCAGAGCCCAAGTCCAGGGAAGGAGCTTGAGAGAGATGCAGAAGTAGAGGATACCACACTTGGCGTGGCCAATGTGGTGCTATGAGGATCATGGTCCCTCGATCTCTCTGAAGCTTGAATAGTGTTTTGGGAATTAGGGGAATTGGTGGAAAGGCATAAAGGAAGTCTTGATCCCAGTGAAGGAGGAAGGCATCCTTGGCCTGAACTCCCTGACACAGAATTCTGGAACAGAACCGGGGAAGCTTGGCATTCCACGGACTTGCAAAGAGGTCTATGTCCGGGGTTCCCCAAATTCGAAAAATCCTGGCTACCTGGTCCATGTGGAGGGACCACTCGTGTGGAAGCAGAACTCTACTGAGTCTGTCCGCCCAAGAGTTTTGAACGCCTGGAAGATATACTGCCAGAAGATGGATGTGATGCTCTCTGCCGAAGGCCCACAGTCGCAAAGCTTCGTTGCAAAGCAACAGAGAGCCAGTCCCGCCCTGCTTGTTTACATAGGCTACTTGGTTGTCCGTATGGATGAGGACTGTCCTGTAGCTGAGCAGGGAATGGAACACTCGGAGAGCTAAGAATATTGCTCTGAGTTCCAAGAGATTGATATGCAGAGAAGTCTCCTGTGGAGACCAGATGCCCTAGGTGGAGAGATCCTGCAGATGAGCTCCCCAACCCATTGGAGAAGCATCTGTTGTCAGAGTTGCTTGGGGTAGCGACTGCTGAAAAGGGGACCCCAACAACAGATTTGGAGGGGACTTCCACCACTGGAGAGACCAAAATAGGCGACTGGAGTTTGCTATATGGTCTGGCTCAGGCATCAGGTTGCCTAAGTCCATTGAGCTGCCCTCATGTGAAGGCAAGCATATGGAACCACATGCATGGTGGATGCCATGTGGCCTAATAGTTGTAACATTTCTCGAGCAGTTAAATGGGACTTTAACTGCATCTGGGAGGCTAACTGCACCAAGCATAGGCAACGGGCCTGAGGAAGATAGGCCCTTGCAGTTGTGGTATCCAGCAAGGCCCCTATAAACTCGAGAGACTGAGTAGGGGTGAGATGGGATTTTGGGATATTTATTACCAGTCCCAAATACTGAAGGACACGCATTGTGCAGGTTAGACAAATCTGGGCCTCTGACTGGGATGGAGCTCGAATGAGCCAGTTGTCCAGATATGGGAAAACGAATATTCCTAGAGTGTGTAGAAATGCAGCTACTACTGCCATGCATTTCGTGAACACCCTTGGTGCAGAGGCCAGACCGAAAGGAAGCACCCTGTATTGGTAGTGCTTTCCTTGAAAAAGGAACCGAAGGAACCTTCTGTGTGTTGGATGGATGAGGACATGGGTGTACGCATCCTTGAGATCTAGAGAACAAAGCCAGTCCTGACTCTGAAGGAATAGCAGCAGAGTACCGAGAGAAATCATCTTGAATTTCTCTTTGAATAGAAACTTGTTCAATTCTCTTGAGATCTAATATAAGTCTGTAGCCCCGTTTTCTTTGGAATAAGAAAATAAGGGGAGTAGAACCCTGAGCCCTGTTGAAGAGGTGCTACCCTTCTTGCCCAAGGGGCAATAGAAGAAGTAATCTCCTGACCCAGAAGGTTGAGGAGAGATGTTGGAGAATTGAACTGTTTCACTATGGTGTGGGGTGGAAGGTTTAAGAAATGAAGCTTGTACCCTTCCCTTATAATGGAGAGGGTCCATTGCTCTGCTGTGATTTGCTCCCATCTGGGAGCAAAGTAAGCTAACCTTCCTGGAATGGTGAGGGGCTCTGGTTCTTCCAGAGCTAGAAAGGCTAAGTTCTCTAGTTGCAAGTCAAAGGCCCTGAGGAGGCTGAGGCTGCTGGGCCGTGGGAGGCCTGGCAGCCTTTGACTTGGCCTGTTTAGGTGGTTGCTGACGCTTTGCAGCAAAACGACCTGCAGAAGATGTCTGCTGACCATAAGCAGGATAATATCTTCCCTTTTTAGAAAAAGGTGTCTTTTTGAACAATCTTTTCTTAACAGGCGCAGAGGTAGAATTTGAAAGTCGATCCAAAGCAGAGTTCTCAGCATCCATCTGAGTGGCCTTTGCTTGCCAATCCCTGCCAAAAAGGTTTTCACCTGTACAAGGAAGATTTCCCAGTTCATCTTATTTATTTAACAAGTTTTTTATACCGCCTTTTCCTTAAAGCGGTTACAAGACATACAAAGGTTATAAAGTAAGGGAAACATACAATGTATAAACAAAACATCAGAGTAGTAAGGTAGGATAAATAACATAGGTTAACTAATATAGAAAATCATTTTATAAAACAGCTACAATAGACGGAATCTAGTTAATTGTTTGATCCGTAGTGTTCAATGAAGAGTACTGTCTTTAATTGTTTACGAAAGTCCTTTAAGTCGTCAATTGATCGTAAGTCAGGAGGGAGAGAGTTCCATATTAATGGGGCAGCTAATGAAATTGCTCTTTGTGTAGAAAAATTGCATGATTTTGCATAGTTTCTTGGGGTGCTGAGGGTGTTTGAAGTGGTTTGCCTCCTTGGTCTGTTGCTGGAATTAGGGAGTAAGAGGGCATGGAGGCTGAATGCAGAGCTCTTATGTCTTATTTTGAAAATATTTATCATCTTATATTTGATACGGTGACTTATTGGGAGCCAATGGAGTTCTTTGAGGATAGGGGTAATGTGGTCATGAATTGCGGAGCCGTTGATTATTCTATCTGCGGTGTTCTGAGCCATTTGTAGCGATTTGAGAGAATGTTTTGAAAGACCGTTGTAGATTGGGTTACAAAAATCTAGTATGGGAGTTATAAGCGCTTGACTGACTGTGCGGAAGTGTTCATATGAGAAAAGAGGCTTGAGGCGTCTGATTATTTTCATTCTGTAATATGCGTTTTTAACAGTTTTTCTTATGTGGGACTGTAGGTTGAGTCCTTTGTCAAGGGTTACTCCGAGGTATCTAACTTCGTCCTTAATTGGTATCATTGTGTTGTTACATGTGATGTAAGGTGGGGGGCTAAAGTTGGTGTTTCTGGTGATAATAAGTGCCTCTGTCTTGTTAAAGTTTATAGCAAGGTTGTTGTTCGTTAGCCACGTGGACATGTTGGCAAGGCAGTTCGTAATTCTGTTGTAGTCAGGGCTGTTAATGTCGATTGGAGTGTAAATCATAACGTCGTCTGCATAAATAGTGTAATCTATTTGATGGGCTGCCATGATGTGACAGATCGGTTGGATAAATAAGTTAAATAGCAGTGAGGAGAGTGCAGATCCTTGCGGTACACCTTGTTTGATCATTGTGGGCTGTGATGTGTTGGTTCCTATTTTAACCTGGAACTGCCCGTCTGTCAGGTATGATTTGAACCAGCTTAGGACGGTGCCAGTTAATCCAATGCTCTGTAGTCTGGCTAGGAGGATTTTGTGGTCCACTGTATCGAAGGCCGCTGAAATATCTATAAATATCATTAGGGTTCCTCGATTGTAATTGTCTATGGTCTGGATGATGTCATTGAATAGATATAGCAGCAGTGTTTCAACTCCATGGTTGGGGCGGAAGCCATGTTGATGTAAATCAAGTGGAGCATGCTCAATGTGGTCCTGGAGTTGTAGTTGTACTGTCTTTTCTATGATTTTGGCTAGGAGTGGTATGCTGGAGATTGGCCTATATGCTGCTGGATTGCTCTTTTCTAGGTTGGTTTTCTTGGGGATAGGCCTTACTGTGGCTAGTTTTAGCTGTTCTGGCATGATTCCTTGAGTTAGGGAGTTGGTTACGAGGTGGTATATATAACTGAGGAAGTCTTGCTTGGTTGCTTTGATCCATGGGACTGGGCAAGGATCTGTGGGTGCAGTGATGATGTCTGATAGTTGCATAGTTGGAGTGTGGAACTTGTCCCAAGTTGTGCCAGGTAAGATATGGCTGTTGGTTTCTGAGTGTTTTAGTGGTGGAGTTTGGCCTATTTTCTCTTGAAGATAATCTGCATATGTTTGTGGGTTGACCTGTATATCTTTATCAGAGCTAGGTTCATTGGTTAGATTTTTTACTATTTCAAAAGGTTCCCTAGGCTTGTTATAAGCTTTCTGGATAGTGTTTGTGTGGTGCTCTTTTTGTTTTATTGATAAGATCGTTGTAATTCTTTTGCTGTGTTAAATATAAGTCCTGTGAGGTGTAAGATTTGAATCGTCTCCAGTGGCGTTCTAGTTTTCTTAACTCCCTCTTAGCGTTGCATATGCTTTTGGAGTACCATGGTGCATGTCTCTTGTTGATCGTCTTTGCGCCTGTTTTAGTTTTGGCTGCTGTGCTGATGGTGTTATACCAACTGTTCACTTGTTTGTCCAGATCGAGTTCGTTTGTGTTAAGGTGAGGTAGTGTGTCTTGTAGGAATTGTTCTTTATTGAAAGCTTTGAACCTTCTTGGACCAAACGGAGCGGTTTTTGTCTTAAGCTTGTCCATTTTGTCTGTGAATTCCACTTTGATTCTGTGGCGGTCTGACCATGGAACCAGTGTGACTACGGGTAAAGAGATGTTGCCCTTGTCTATGATGTAGTTTGGGGCAAAGATGAGATCTGGCATGGATCCGTATCTGTGCGTAGGAGTTTTTATTAACTGGGTGTATAGTAGAGAGTCCATTGCTTGCAGGAAGGTTTCCTTATCTATATTGGTGGAGGAGTTGAGGTTAAAGTCACCTAGTAAAATTAGAGGTTTATGGTTTGTGTTGAATGCGCAGATGGTTTCTAGAATGGAGGTTAGTTCTTCTGCTGGAGCGTGGGGGGCTCTGTATATAAGGCAAATGGCTAAGTGTTTGTTTCCCAATGTAATAGAGCTGCATTGGTCAGAGCTGTTAGAAGTGATAGTTTGTAGCTGTAGTGAGTCTCTTGCAATGATTAGAACTCCAACTCCTCTTTTCTGAGTGCGAGGGTTGTTAAAGGCGGAGTACGTGGGGAGGACTAGTTGGTTGAGGACGACGTTGTCAGTGGGAGTTAGCCAAGATTCTGTGATGCATAGGATATCTGGGTGTTGGTCATTGATGTGGTCTCTGATTGTGTGAATTTTGTTTCTTACTGATCTTGTGTTCATGAGTTCTATGTAGGTTGTATTTGGGGTGTAAGGCTTTTTGAGGTGTGTCGTTGGATTTGTATGATTTTGGTGTTTAAAGTCGTTGTGTCTGTATCTGGTTATTATGTGTGAGCTCAGTGAGGAGTATAGAAGCATATAGTATGCTGGCATAACTGTTGGCAACCAAATATAAAGGGGGTGTGAGTATCGAGTTCCTATTTGATGAGGGTATGGTTGGGTAAAGAAGAGTGAATCAGGGAGGTAGGTAAGAGTGGCCATAATAGTTGATTGTTGACCTTCCCTGGAAGTAGGGATTCAGCCTTTAACAACTGATGTCTGTCACTGCTAAACCTCTAGAATTTCATTTTCATCTAACTACAAAGTAGCAAAGTCACTCCAGCTCTTTTACTTTCACAAGGCAAGTGTAATTGGCCTAACAGTACTAATTCATCTACACGGTAGTTTTCTACCCCGTAATCTTTTACTCACTGCTTTCTTCTTGCTTTGGATGAAAGGTGGCGTTACCGATTGTGTGATCTCAGATACAGAGCAGGGACCCAAAGTTCCAAATCAGAGGCTTGTAACCAAGCAATTCTGCGTGCACCTATGGCAATAGCCGTGGCTCTGCTTACACACTCAAAAGAGTCAAAGGCTGCACGGTTGGAAAATTTGGAAACATCTTGGGCATGTTTAAGCCAAGTGAGAAATTCCTGCCTTTTATCTTCTGAAATAAAAGGGGCTAAAGTCTGCAGATGATCTGTGACTTTTTAGAAACATCCTCATATAGAGACTATAGGAGTTGATTCTGGCAGCAAGCATATTAGCTTGGAAAACCCTTCGGCAAAAGCATCAAGGGTCCTGCATTCACGTCCTGGAGAATTAGATGAGTGTCTCTTTGCACTCTTTATTTTCCTCATGGCAGACTCTACCACAATAGAGTGGTGAGGAAGCTGAGACTTATGAAAGCCAGGACAAGGAGGGACACGGTACATGGTGTCTAACCTACGAGAATGAGGAGAGGTGGTAAGAGGAGTCTCCCACATGCTCAATATGAGATCATAAGAATCTCATGAATAGGTAAGGTAGCTGCTTCTTTAGGAGCCTTAGGATATTGCAAAATATCTAATTGCTTGGCTCTAGGCTCTGACTCAGGGGCCACTGTAATGGAGAGGCCCCTAGCCACTTCCCTAATGAAGTCTTGGAAAGACAAGTCTTCTGGAGGAGACATTCTTCGTTTTGGAGAAGCAGACTCCTGAGGAAGACGTACCGGTGCCTCGACAGAAGCCTCAGACTCAGAATCTTCGGAGGAATCGAAGTATCGCCTGTCTGGATGCTCCTGTAAAGCCCGATATGCGTACCGAGTGGGATCGACATCGGGAGTAAGCGGTAACGGTTCGGTACCGATGAGCATCATAGGACAGGGTACCGTTGCAGTCGACACCAAAGCCGATGTCGATGCAATCGGTACCGGCAACGGGAACGATGCCGGTGCTGGAGTCGGTACCGGCAACGGAGATTGTTGCGGTACCGGAGGCGTCGAAGCCTGCATAAACGCCATTAGGGTGCGTTGCATGGACAGAATCTTCTGATCCATCGACGCCACCAGAGTCTGGATGTCGGTACCAGTGGAGGCCACCGGTACCCCAGAACACGGCAACAGGTGATCGGTCGAGGCCGAGCCATCGATGTCAATCTGTGACCCCATAGACAATGCTTTGGAAGCTGGAACTTCCCGCCGGGGTAATTTTGCCGGTGCGGAATCCTCGAGGACAAGCCCGGAGGCATCTCGATGCTTAGAGGGAGATTTGCCCTTCGAGGACTGGCTAGATTTATGTTTGGTTACCTGAGATCCATGGGAGGAAGAAGCAGCCCTGGAAGACATCGATGCCACAGAGGCTGCATCAGAGGGAAACAGGGTACTGAGCTTGGCTGCTCGGTTCTGCCGACCTCTTTTAGACATCATGGTACAGGACACACAATCCGTGATGGAATGGTCAGTACCCAAACATTTTAGACACCAATCATGGGTGTCGGTGACAGAAATAGTACCGCCACATTTCGTGCACTTTTTGAACCCGGAAGCGGGCTTCTCCATGAGGAGAAAAATATTCAGGCCTAAGGCCCAAACTGAAAATGCACAGTTGAAGAAAGAAAAGTTGTTTTTTTTTTTTTTTTTTTAAGAAAGAAAAGAAAAGACCGGCGGTACCGGTCTGACGTCGAAGGCGGCAGACGCAACACAGAAAAATAAAGAAAAAAATAAAGAATTTCTTCTGCGGTGACAGGAACACGACCTGCTGGCTCCGCGGAAAAGAAGAACTGGAGAGTGGCGGTTGGGAAAGGCGGGAAGGCAGCACGCAGGCACTGTGGGATGCTCCCAAAAGCTCTCTTACTGGACGCTGGGGAGCGTTCCCGCGCAGGCTCCATCGGTACCGACGATACCCATATGTGAAGACTCATTTCTGCTGGTTCCTGGAGATTCAGATTAATATAAATAAAATACAGTCTCTAAAAAGCTTGTATGCAAATGCTAGAAGTCTAAAAAATAAGATGGGAGAATTAGATATGATTGGTATTCTCAGAGACATGGTGGAAGAAGGACAACCAGAGGGACACTGATACCTGGGTACAAACTGTATCGCAATGAGAGCTGATCAAATTGGTGGAGGGGTTTCGCTCTGTCAGAGAGAGCATTGAGTCACAAAGGATTAAAGATTTGCAGGAAACAAAATTCGCTGTATCATCTCTATGGATTGAAATTCCATGTAAAAAGGGGAAGGAGATGGCAGTGGGGTTGTACTATTGACCACCTGGCCAGCATGAACAAATGGGTGATGCAATGCTCAAAGAAATCAGGGAAGCTAACAAAAGTTACAGAACAGTAATAATAATAGGTGATTTAAATTACCCCGGTATTGACTGGGTCAGTGTTATGGCAAGACATGCTAGGGAGATAAAGTTTTTAGATGAAATAAATGACTGCTTCTTGGAGCAGCTGGTTCATGAACCGACCAGAGGGGAAGCCATTTTGGAGTTAGCCCTTAGTGGAACACCAGATCTGATGCAAGAGATAAGGATGTTGGGGACACTTGGCAATAGTGATCATAGCATGATTTGTGTTTGATTTAATTAATGGAGGGATGGTAAGGAAATCCACAGTACTACCTTTTAACTTTCAAAAAGGAGACTATGATAAAATGAGGAAAATAATTAAGAAAAAACAAAAAGGAGCAGTTGCAAAGGTTAAAGACTTACATCAAGCTTGGGTGTTTAAAAATACTATCTTGGAAGCCCAGACCAGCTGTATTCCACGCTTTAAGAAAAGTGGAAGGAAGTCCAAAAAACTGCCAGCATGGTTTAAAGGTGAGGTCAGAGAGGCTGTTGCCAAAAAGCATCTTTCAGGAAATGGAAAAAAGAGCCAAATGACAAAATGGAAACAGCACAAGCGCTGGCAAGTTAAATGCAAGGCTTTGATAAGGCAGGCAAAGAGAATTTGAGAAGAAACTTGCTGTGGAAGCAAAAACGTGTAATAAAGCATAGTTACTCACCTGTAACAGGTGATCTCTGGGAACAGCAGGAATTTAGTCTTCACATATGGGTATCGGTACCGACGGAGCCTGCGCGGGAACGCTCCCCAGCATCCAATAGGAAAGCTTTTGGGAGCATTCCACAGCACCTGCGTGCTGCCTTCCCGCCTTTCCCAACTGTCCCTCTTCAGTTGAGTTTATAGCTGAGACAAAAGAGAGAGGGAAAGAGATAGAGAGATACAACTCCTAGGGGAGGTGGGTGGGTTGTGAGACTAAATTCCTGCTGCTCCCGGAGATCACCTGTTACAGGTGAGTAACTGTTATCTCCAGGAACAAGCAGGAATATAGTCTTCACATATGGGGACTCCCTAGCTGCAGATGCCAGGGAGAAGACCCCAGAAGTTGTGTGCCCTTGTGAAAGGGCTCCACTTCCCTCCATGGATCTCTGGCATCCTACCAGGGATGGTGGGTAGGAGTTGATTAAGTATGAAACAGGTGTTGAACAACCTGACCAAACAAGGCATCCCGGTGGGAGTCCTTGTCTAAGCAGTAATGGGCTCTGAAGGTATGAACCAAAGCAGCTGCTCAGCAGATGTCGATAGACAAAGAGTGAAGATGAGCAATAGAGGCTGCCATGGCTCTCACAAAGTGAGCTGTGACATGGCCTTCCAGAGGAAGGTTTTTAGTCTCATAGGCAAAAGATACACACTGTGCAATCCAGTTGGACAGTGTTCTTTTCGAGACTGGAAGTCCCAAATGACTAGGATCAAAAGCAACAAAGAGTTGAGAGGACTTCCTATACTGCTGTGTCCTTTTGTAAGTAAAAGGCAGGAGCCCTTTTACAATCCAAAGTAAGCACAGTTACTTACCTGTAACAGGTGATTTCTGGGAACAGCAGGAATAAGTCTCAACATATGGGTACGTCGATACCGACAGAGCCTGCGCGGGAACGCTCCCCAGTGTCAAAAAGAAAGCTTTTGGGAGCATCCCACGCGCATGCGTGCTGCCTTCCCGCCCATTCATTTCCTTCTCATCAGCTGGGTTTGTAGCTGAGACCGAAGGAGGGAAGTAGACAAATAAGAGAGAAAGAGAGAAACTCCTAGGGGAGGTGGGTGGGTTGTGAAGACTTATTCCTGCTGTTCCCAGAGATCACCTGTTACAGGTAAGTAACTGTGCTATCTCCAGGAACAAGCAGGAATGAGTCTTCACATATGGGGACTCCCAAGCTAGAGATGCCTGGAGGAGGCCCCAGCATGTTGCAAATCTAATAGATGGGCCATGCTATTTCCCAGAACCTCAGGCATCCAAGGGATGGAGAGTAGGAGTTGAACTAAAAACGGTGTGCTGTGGAACAGCTTGACTAAAGGCGTCTAGAGAGGAGTCCTTGTGTAGATCAGAAATGTTAGTGAAAATTGGATTCCAATTTTCTAATGTGGATCTTAGTCAAAAATATTACGAAAATATTTGTTGAGACTAATGGTCTGGTGCTAGAAAACAGTACATTATCCTCAAAGAGAATACCTTACTGAGAAGCAGAGGAAAATAAATTTCTTAATACAGGCAGAGGTCAGAAGCCTAAAAGGCTAGAACTAATCCCAGAAGAAAAAACTGGGAGAGTTTAATGAGGTTGGACTTTGGATGAGAAGCTAAGCTTCTGTAGGCCAACGTTTGAAGCTCTTTGTCCTTGGAGCAGAAAAAGGCTCTAGGAAAGAGGAGCTAAATCTGACTGGTTTGCAGAAAAAAGAATGGGTCTTTGAGACCCCTCTATCCAATGAAAGAAAAACATTTGTAGTAGGTGGTGTAGCCTCCAGTTTCTTGAAGATCAGCAATGTCTTCCCTAAGTGATGTCACTTAGGATGACTTTACATGGAGAGCTTCAGATATAATGTAACCAGATAGGTTACGGTAAAAGAAGGACGTTTGTGCTTACCATAGAAATTTAAAAGCCTATGGCATGCTGGAACAGCATTAATATAGACAGCAACAAATCTTTCAGAGTTAGATATGTGTATTGATATATATATATATATACACACACAAATAAGAGAGGGGTAAGACCTGCTTGAAAATATGTATAGAGAACCCCTTACTGGTTATACGTGGAAGAACCATGAAAAAGGTTACATGGAAACCAGTGGAATGTTCCTAGTCAGAAGGATAGGTTTAGAACTCTCTAAATTCTAGACTTTGAATAACCAGAAATGGAGATCTACGTGAAGGGGTGCAGAGAAAACCTTAGTCTTAAGACAACAAGTCTGTATCCTTCTATAACTTCAGTGTGGAGAAAAAGATGCAATAAAAGGGAATACCATATTTGCCCATCTATGAGGGCAATATGAGTATAATGCATTCTTTGTTTAGCATAAGCTCCAATGAAGTATTGGGAATTAGAAGGAATGCACTAGACAAGGACAGACTGCAGTAAAAAGATGTGGAGATGTGGAACAACTCAGGGAATTAAGCAATTCTTTATGCTTTCACGTGATCTAAACCCTGGTTCATTTTCCCCAAAAGGAAATTTTAAGGAAAAAAAACGGTCATGTGGGAGCATGACTGGGCAGCCTTTCAACCATCTGGAAGTTACCCACCAGGAATGGCTCTGACGCTCTCTGGCAAAAGCCCATAGTTGCAGAGCTTTTTGTAGAATTGCAGAGAGCATGTTGTAAGTTGCCCAGGTGAGATCTGGTTGTTTAATTACCAGTGTGCAACCTAATCTATTCTGTGGGAGCCAAAGAATTGAAGATGGCTAAGAATAGTAAACAGGCAGGTTGCCTGCAAAGATAAACTGTCCAAGTAGGCTTTGGAACCTCTCTTGGAATTATGTGTTAAGGCAGCAGAGGAGGTTAGGTCCTATAGATTGGAAAAGGACCGACAGAACGAATTAGAAGTGATAAACTCTCACTTATGGTCTGATAAGCTGTCTTAAAAGAAATATTTGAAAGATTGCAAAGGGGAGAAACTCTATGGAAATCACTTACTGGAGTAGGTATTGGGGACAATCCTATGGCTTAAAGGTAAGCCCTCCAGTCAAATAATATCACTCTTAGATTGAAAAAACTCAACTAGAGGGATAGAAGTAAAGACAGAGTTGGGAAGACTTACAATTTGGTAAGTCTCTGAAAAGGGTAAAGCTCCCCTGTGGTGAAAAATATGAGACATCCTCGTACAGGACAACTGCCAAGGTGAAGGGCATAGCATACCTTGTAAGTAGTTGTAACTCATCTGTTTACTTTTAAAAGGAGGGGAGAAACTTGTTACCTGTAGGGCATGATTATCCTCAATAGCTCTAAGAGCTGAAAGGATGGACTGCTCTTAACAAGAGAGTCATGCCTAAAGTGGAGGATTAAGGCAGTGTATCACTGACCTCTCAATAAGGATGAGAAGAACTGTAAATGCTTTTGTAGTTAAGAAGTAGTGGTTCTGAAACTCAACAGGAAAAAAGATTTAATGAAATAAAGAATCAGAAACCCTGCGACTGCTGAGTTTGCTGAGCCTGTTGAGACTTTGGTTTTCTTAGCCAGGTATGATGTTGCCCTTCTTTGGAAACATCTGCATGATGGGTAGATGAATAAAACTTTTTCCCCTTAGGGCAGTGGTTCTGAACCAGTCCTCCTTGAACCCCTAGGCCAGTCGGGTGTTTAGGATAGCCCTAATGAATATGCATGGGATATATATGCATTAGAGATATCCTGCCAACCTGACTGGTTTGTGGCCCTCTAGGGCTGGATTTGGAGACCCCTGCCTTACACCTCTGTCATTTAAGATTGTGAGTGGGCAAGGTGCAGATGCCCTAGACATCAAAAGGGTAGATATAATGTGCCACATGCCTCCTCATTTCTCACCACCACCAAAAAGTTGTCTAATAGACAATATTTTGGTGATGGTGAGAAGCAAAGAGGTATGTGATACATTCTATCTAACCTTTTTGATGTCTTGGAGATATGCACCTTGCCCACTCACATTCTTAAATGACAGAGGTGTAAGGCAGGGGTCTCCAAAATCCAGCCCTAGAGGGCCACAAACCAGTCAGGTTGGCAGGATATCTCTAATGCATATATATCTCATGCATATTCATTAGGGCTATCCTAAACACCCGACTGGCCTAGGGGTTCAAGGAGGACTGGTTCAGAACCACTGCCTTAGGGGAATAAAGTTTGTTAGGAGATTTTTTACTAGCTGGGATAGAGGAAAGTTTTGACATTCCTCTGAAAGCAACAATATCCGTATTTAACTGATTAGCTTGAAATAAAGCATCCTTGTTAAAGAGATTTTCACCAGTACAAGGAGTATTTCCCTCCTTTTCTTGTACCCCTTTGTCCAAGTCTGAAGCTTGGAGCCAGGCCATGCGTCGTGCTCCTATGGCTATAGCAGAAGTTCTGGTCCCTGTAAAATAGTTATCTCCAAGTTATAATGCCCTGTTCAATGTAATTTCAGTTTGTTCAATGTAAACCGCACTGATGCAGAATAGTGTGGTATATAAGAGAATGTAAATAAATAAATAGATTCAAAACAGTCCAGGGAAGCACGATTAAGGAATTTAGAGACATTTTGAGCATGACTGACTAATATGAAAAAGTCTGCTCTTTTATGTTCTTGAAGAAAAGGGTTCAAAAGCTTTAAATTCTTTGTAACCTCTTCAAGAGATAATCCCATATAGAAAATATGAGATAATTCTTGCTGAAAGCATGGATGCCTGGAAACATCGACGTCCAAAGGCATCTAAAGTTCAAGACTCATGACCTGGCGGATAAGAAGAGTGCTCCTTTGCACTCTTAATACGCCTCATTGCTGATTCTACAACAATAGAATGAGGAGGAAGTTGAGTCTTTTGAAAACCTGGAGAAGGTGGCACCTTGTACATGGAGTCAAGTGTCTTAGAATGTGGTGATATCGTTAAAGGAGTTTCCCATATCCTTAAAAGTAGATCTTGTAAGATCTGATGCAAAGGAAGCACGATGACCTCTTTTGGAAACTAGGGGGATTGCAGAGTCTCTGAATCCCCTGGCAAGGATTCTTTACCAGGTATAGAAACGGCAAGTAACTTTGCCATATCAAGCAGAAAAGCTTGAAAAGAAATCTCCCCTGAGGAGGACCTTCTAAAATGAGGGGTAAAGGCTAGAATTGTTGAAGATTCAGCCTTGGTACCGATGGATTCATCCCAGTCATCGGGATCGGAAGACCTGAAAGGATGAAGCATCGGATTTTCTTTAAAGCGATGTCTTGGGTACCCATCTGAAGTCGGTACCGAGACGAGTCGGTACCGAATCATCCATGCTAGAGATCGATTCCAGGCTCGGCATCGAAGGAAGCGAGTCTGTCGAAGCAAGCATGGACGGTACTGACACCGATGCCCATGTCGATACCGATACCGGTACCGATACTGGAGGAACAGTCTGCAGCAACTCTAGCGGTACCGAAGTAGCCGAGAGCGCTAGACTGCGATCGGTGAGGAGTGTTTCATCCATCACCATAGCTGATGCCGGGGTGTCGGTACCGCTCGAAGCGGCCAAAACCACCGAGCATGGCTCAGGTATGTTCAACAAGGTAAGAACCCCGGGAACAACCTGAAGCCCCGTTAATGCTTTGGAGCCCGAAGACTCTCGCTGGGGCTTTATTGCCAAAATGTCCTTGAGGGCAAGGCTGGAGCCATCTCGATATTGGGAAGGAGATCTACCACTCGAGGACTGGCTAGTCTTTATAGACACTTGTTTGGTTACCTGATCCTGTGGAGATATTCTAGCTGGTGACATCGAGTGCGATGTGAACCGGGTATCGAGTTGTGCTCGACTCTGAAGATTTCTGTTTGAGCTCCAGCAGGAAATACACTCCAGTGGGCAATGTTCAGAATCTAAACATTTTAGACACCAAGTATGGGTGTCTGAAAATATATCTGTACCGCCACACTTTGAGCATTTCTTAAGGGTAGTGGCTGGCTTTTCCATAATGGAAAGATAGAGGCCTAGTGGCCTAGAAACCGTCAGACACTAAACAGGAAAAATTTTCTGAAGAAAAGAAGAAATTCTTTAGAAGAGAGACAGAAAAGCACCGGCGGTACCGGTGGTGTCGAGGGAAGGCAGATGCGACCACAAAAAACTAAGAATAAAAAGAAGAATTTTCTGCGGTGACAGGAATACGTCCTGCCGTTTCCGCGGAAAACGAAGAACTGATGAGAGGGAAGTGAATGGGTGGGAAGGCAGCGCGCATGCGCGTGGGATGCTCACCAAAAGCTTTCTTTTTGGACGCTGGGGAGCGTTCCCGCGCAGGCTCCGTCGGTACCGACGTACCCATATGTGAAGACTCATTCCTGCTTGTTCCTGGAGATTGAAGATTCCTTTCAGCATTTGAGGCATCAGGCCTTGGGAAGAATACAGGAAGGTAAACCGCTTGGTTTAAATGAAAAGGTGACACCACCTTTGGCATAAAAATGTGGATGAGTCCTAAGGACTACCTTATCATGATGAAACCTTGTATCAGCCACCAATGCTTGCAATTCACTGATGCAACGTGCTGATGTGATTGCAATGAGAAAGATGACCTTCCAGGAAAGGAATTTCAAAGAGGTAGTGACTAATGGTTCAAAAGGCGGTTTCATAAGCTGCCCAAGAACCAAATTTAAGTTCCATGCCACCGGTGGTGGCTTAATGGGAGGCTTAGTTAAAAGAAGGCCTCTCATAAATCTCGCTATGAGAGGATGAGAGGAAATAGGTTGCCCATTAGAGGCTTGAAAGAAGCTGCAATAGCACTCAAATGAACTCTCACTGAATTGGTCTTAAGCCCTGCATTAGACAAATGAAGGAGATACTCCAGTAATGATTCCAGAGGTATCGCAGAAGGGTTAAGACCCTTCTGCGAGCACCATATGGTAAACCTTTTCCACTTGAAAGCATAAGAGCGTCTTGTGGAATGCTTCCTGGAAGCATAAAGGATATCCTTTACCTGTTGAGAAAGGTTAGGACCGTGAAGTTCTAGGCTTTCAGCAACCAGGCCCTGAGATGCAGAGACTGGGGATTGGGATGCCACAGCATCCCGTCCTCCTGAGAAAGGAGATCTGGAGCAGATCCTAACTCCAGAGGCAGAGCTTGAGAGAGATGTAGGAGCAGAGGATACCACATTTGCCGTGGCCAATGTGGAGCTATGAGAATCATATGACCTCTGTCTCTCAGAAGCTTGAACAGGGTTTTGGGAATTAGGGGAATGGGTGGAAAAGCATACAGGAAGTCCTGGCCCCAATGGAGGATGACGGCATCCATGGCCTGACAACCCTGAGCCGGAATTCTGTAACAGAACCGGGGAAGTTTGGCATACAGCGGACTTGCGAAGAGGTCTATGTCCGGGGTTCCCCAAATTTGGAAATTTCTGGCCACCTGGAGAGACTATTCATGTGGAAGCAGAACTCGACTGAGTCTGTCTGCCCAAGAGGTTTGAATGCCTGGAAGATACACGGCAAGGAGATGAATCTGATGCTCTCTGGCGAGGACCCATAGTCGCAAACCTTTGTTGCATAGCAACAGAGAGCCTGTTCTGCCCTGCTTGTTCACAAAACATGGCTACTTGATTGTCCGTTTGAACTAGGACAGTCTTGTAGCTGAGTTGGGTGTGGAATACTCGAAGAGCAAGGAAGATTGCTCTGAGTTCCAGGGGATTGATGTGTAGCTAGGTCTCCTGTGGAGTCCAGGTACCCTGGGTAGAGAGGCCTTGCAGGTGGGCTCCCCAACCCACCTGTGAAGCATCTGTTAGAGTGGCTTGGGGTGGGGGTTGCTGATAAGGAGACCCCACCAAAAGGTTGTGGGGTGACTGCCACCATTGGAGGGACAAAATAAGGCGATCTGAGTTTGCTATTTTGTCTGACAGGCAACCTGACGCCTGAGCCCACTGAGTGGATAAAGTCCACTGGGCTGCCCTCATATAGAGGCGAGCATAAAGAACCACTTGCACGGTGTATGCCATGTGGCCTAGCAACTAACATTTCTTGAGCAGTGAGGTGAAGTTTTAACACTGCTTGGGAAGCCAACTGCACAATGCGAAGGCAGCGGGCCTGTGGAAGGTAGGCCCTTGTCTGTCTGGTATCCAGCAGAGCTCCTATAAACTCTAGGGACTGAGTGGGAGCAAGGATGGATTTTGGGAAGTTTATGACAAGTCCCAAATACTGAAGGATGCGCATTGTGCGAGAGAGAGAAACCCTGGCCTCTGGCTCTGAAGGGGCTCGAATGAGCCAGTCATCTAAGTAAGGGAAGACAAATATTCCTAGGGTGCGAAGAAATGCTGCCACCACAGCCATGCATTTTGTGAACACCCTTGGTGCAGAGGCCAGGCCAAAAGGAAGAACCCTGTATTGGTAGTGCTTCCCCTGTAATAGGAAGCGAAGGAACTTTCGATGAGTTGGATGGATAAGAACATGAGTGCACGCATCCTTGAGATCTAGAGAACAAAGCCAATCCTGACTCTGAAGGTATGGCAGCAGAGTTCCTAGAGAAATCATTTTGAACTTCTCTTTGAAGAGGAATTTGTTCAATTCTCTGAGGTCTAAAATGGGTCTGTGTCCTCCTGTTTTCTTTGGAATAAGGAAATAGGGGGAATAGAACCCTGTACCCTGTTGCAGAATGGGTACCTCTTCTATTGCCCTTTGGGCAAGAAGCACAGTGACCTCTTGACCTAACTGGTTGTTGATAGGTCTGAGACTTGAACTGTCTTACCATTGTAAGAGGGGGCATGCTGAGGAAATGACGCTTGTACCCCTCTCTTACAATAGACAGAGTCCAATTTTCTGCTGTTATCTGACCCCATCTGGGGGCAAAATGACATATCCTTCCGGGAATGGTGGAGTGTTCTGGACCATTCAGGGCCAGGAAGACAACGTTCTCTAGATAGGAGTCAAAGCCCCTGTGGAGGCCAAGTCTGCTGAGCCGGTTGAGGCTTAGCAGCTTTTGTTTTTCTTTGCCTAGGTTATTGCTGCTGTCCCTTTTGGGCAGACTGACCCAAACGATGTCCCTGTTGGGTATAGGAGGGATAAAACTTCTTACTGAAGAAATGTTTCTTGTAGGATTTTTTCCTTGCAGGATCAGCTGTAGATTTAGACAGTCTATCCAAGGTGATATTGTCAGCATCTATCTCATTAGCTTTTTCCTGCCATAGAGATTCTCTCCTGTTCAAGGAATATTTCCTTGTTTATCCTGTACCCAAAGTTCCAAGTCAGATGCCTGCAGCCAGGCAATCCTACGTGCACCTATGGCAATAGCAGAGGTTCTGCTTATGCAAAGGCTGAACGATTGACAAACTAGGAAACATCCTGAGCATGTTTGACAAGGGCAAAGTAATCCTGCCTCTTATCAGGAAGGAGAGGGGGCTCATAAGCTCTAAATCTCTTGTGACCTCCTTAAGGAAAGCGTAGTTACTCACCTGTAACAGGTGTTCTCCAGGAGCAGCAGGAATCAGTCCTCACTTATGGGTGACGTCGGCGCCGACGGAGCCCTCGCGGAGCAATTTTCCCCAGCTTTCAAAGAAAGCCTTTGGGAATTGCAGCGCGCATGCGCGGTCGTCTTCCCGCCCGAGGGTGCCATCTTAGCCAGTCAGATGACATAGCTAAAAAAGACAGCATAAAAATTTGCAAAAAGAACAGAAGCAGACGATTGCAACTCCAAGGGGAGGAGGGAGGGTAGTGAGGACTGATTCCTGCTGCTCCTGGAGAACACCTGTTACAGGTGAGTAACTACGCTTTCTCCAGGACCAAGCAGGAAGTCAGTCCTCACTTATGGGACTCCCAAGCTCAAGGCTACCGGAGACCCTGAGCACAAAAATGAGCTCCCTCTAGCTCAGCAGCACAGAAGGATAGAATCTTCGCTGAATTATCACCCACCGGTAGCCCACATCCGGGATGGAGGGTAGGAGTTGCTCAGACCTCAAAGAGATTACGGAGGACTGCCTGTCCGAAAGCACTGTCCCTACGGGACTCCCTCTCGAGACAGTAATGGACCGCAAAAGTCTGGCTCGAAGACCAAGTAGCGGCCCGGCAGATGTCTGCCAGCGGAACAGAGCGGAGGTAAGCCACTGACGTGGCCTTTGCCCGAACGCAATGAGCCGTGACTCGACTTTCTAAGGAGAGTCCGGCTGCCCCATAAGCCCAAGAGATACAGTCCGCAACCCAGATGGACAGAGTACGCTTGGAGACCGGGAGCCCCAATTTATTGGGGTCAAAAGACACAAAAAGCTGAGCAGCTTTACGGTGCTCCCGCGTACGGTCAAGGTAGAAGTTCAATGCCCTTCTACAGTCCAGGGTATGGAGGACCGTTTCAGCTCGGCTGGAGTGTGGTCTGGGAAAGAAGGTTGGAAGTACCACCTCCTGATTGATGTGAAAAGGGGAGACCACTTTAGGCAGAAATTTTGGGTGAGTCCGTAGGACTACCCTATTCTTGTAGAACCTAGTGTAAGGGGGATCAGACACGAGGGCCTGCAATTCACTTACGCGCCTAGCGGAAGTGAGGGCTATCAAGAACAGTGTTTTCCAAGACAGAAAACGTAGAGAACAGGTAGCCATAGGTTCAAAAGGCGGACAGGTGATCCGCTGCAAAACCACATTCAGGTCCCAGTCAGGCGCTGGCGGGCGCAGAGGTGGTTTAAGTAGAAGGAGACCTCGGAGGAACCTCGTTACGAGAGGGTCATTGGAGAGAGGTCTGCCGTCCACCGGCACATGATGTGCTGAAAGAGCACTGAGGTGAACTTTGACGGAGTTGGACTTAAGTCCCAGATTAGAGAGGTGCAGCAAGTACTGCAAGATCACCGACACCGGGCAGGAGAAGGGATCCTGAGACTGTTGGGTACACCAGACTGCAAAGCGACGCCATTTAAGGGCGTAGCATTTGCGGGTAGAAGGCCGTCGCGAAGCTAAGACGACCTCCTCCACCTCCGCCGGCAGGAGAAGGGGAGCAAGGACTACCCTCTCAGCAGCCAGGCCATAAGGTTGAGAGACCTGAGGTTGGGGTGCAGAAGGGACCCCTGATCCTGAGTGAGGAGATCCGGTTGTATCCCCAGAGGGATTGGGCCCTCCACCGCCAGTTGCAGCAGGAGTGGAAACCACGGCTGCCTGGGCCAGCGAGGGGCCACCAGGATCATGAAGGCTTTGTCTCGGAGAACCTTGAAAAGAGTCCGAGAGACCAGCGGGATGGGAGGGAAAGCGTACAGAAGGCTCCCCGACCACGAGATCAGAAAGGCGTCCGCCGCAACCCGAAGGGGGTGTGGCTGACGAGAGCAGAAGCGAGGAAGTTGCCGGTTGTGAGGACTGGCAAAGAGATCCACCGTGGGGAGACCCCACTTGAGGAAGAGCTTCTGAACTACCAAGGGATCCAGACGCCACTCGTGCGGCTGGAGGACCCTGCTGAGTTTGTCTGCAAGGCAATTTTCTTGGCCCGGGAGATAAACTGCCTTGAGGAGAATGCCGTGACTGACGGCCCAAGAGCAGAGCTTCTGTGCCTCCCGGCAGAGGAGGAAGGAGCCCGTGCCCCCTGCTTGTTCACGTAGAACATGGCAACCTGATTGTCCGTCTGGACAAGGACGGACTGTTGGGAAGTCAGGTGGGAGAAGGCCTTGAGAGCGAGGCGGATCGCCCTGAGCTCCAGGAAGTTGATCTGCTGAGCAGACTCCCACGTGGTCCAGAGGCCCTGAGTACGTGCCTCTTGGCAATGTGCTCCCCAGCCCAGGAGGGATGCATCGGTGGTCAGCACCCGGGTCGGCTGAGGTGACTGGAAAGGCATTCCGAATATCAGGTTCGGCTGCCGGAGCCACCACCGGAGAGACGAGAGCAGCGGCTCGGAGACGCGCACTAGGTCTGCCAGGCCGCCTGTGGCTTGTCGCCACTGCTGGCGGAGACACCATTGAGCAGACCGCATGTTCAGGCGGGCATTGGGGGTCACATGGACAGTGGAAGCCATATGGCCGAGCAGTCTCAGGAAGCGCCTGGCGGAGACCAGGGGCTGGCTGCGAAAGCGGTCGGCTAGGTCCATGAGCCGTTGAGCCCTGTCGAGCGGTAGGTACGCTCGTGCCCGAGGAGTGTGCAGCCTTGCGCCGATGAACTCGAGATCCTGTGAGGGGAGCAAAGTGGACTTTGCGAAGTTTATGACAAAGCCCAAGTGCTGCAGCAGAGTCACCGTGCGGCACGTGGCGTTGGTGACCTCCTGAGCGGACGCTGCTCTGATGAGCCAGTCGTCGAGGTACGGAAAGACATAGAGGCCGTGAAGCCGGAGATGGGCCGCCACGACCGCGAGACATTTTGTGAAGACTCGCGGTGCGGAGGATAGGCCAAAGGGCAGTACTCTGTACTGGTAATGATTTCCTGCCACCACAAACCTTAGGTATTGGCGGTGGCTTGGGTGGATGAGGATGTGCGTGTAGGCATCCTTTAGATCCAAGGAGCATAGCCAATCTCCCTGCTGGAGGTAGGGCAGAAGGATTCCAAGGGTAAGCATTTTGAACTTCTCCCGCACAAGGAACTTGTTGAGGTTGCGCAAGTCCAGGATGGGTCTGAGGCCCCCTGTTCTCTTTGGTATCAGAAAATACCTTGAGTAAAAGCCTTGACCTCTCAGGTGGTGGGGCACCGGTTCCACCGCCTGTTCCTGCAGAAGACCTGCTAACTCCTGAAGGAGCAACTCCCTGTGCAGAGGGGGCGCGAAGGTTCTCCCGGAAAATAGGAGGGAGGGACCTGATGGAAGTGGAGAAGGTAGCCTTCTCGCACGACCTGAAGTACCCAGGCATCTGCGGTGATGCTGGACCACCTGTGGCCGAAGTGAACCAGCCGGCCGCCGGTGCTGGGAGGAACCAGCGGGGGGGAGAGGCTATGCTGAGCGAGTCAAAAACCCCCACCCTGCTGAGCAGGGGCTGGTGGTGCAGGCTTGGGGGCTTGCTGCCTACGGGACCCGTTACCCCGTCCCTTGGCCTGCTGGCCCTGTTGGGGAGCTGCAGGGGCCTGATAATGGGGGTACTGTTTGTAGGCAGCCGCCTTCCTCGGGTAAAAGGACTTTTTTGCCCCGAGCCCTTCTTTTTCTGGGAAGGGGCGGAGGTCTTCCTAGAAAGCCTGGTCCTGGTGAGAGTCTCAGTCTCAATTTGTGCAGCCTTTTCCGCCATGGGCTTGCCAAAGAGGTTTTCGCCTCGGCAGGGGACATCGACCAACTTGTCCTGTACCCAGGGCTCAAGATCCGACGACTGAAGCCAAGCCTGTCGGCGGGCACCGATGCCGGCTGCGGCCACTCTAGCCGAGGCCTCAAAGCCATCATAGGCTGCTCGGGACATGAACTTTGAGCATTCCCGAATGCCCGTGGACAAGGCTAGGAACCTCCGCAAGGGCTCCTCGGAGAGACCAGCGGAGAATCCGGCTAGCTCTTTAGCCAGATCCCGGAGATACATGCCCATGTAGAGCTGGTAAGTCTGGACACGACATGCGAGCATAGAGCCCTGGAAGCACTTCTTGCCAAGGCCATCCAGGTTACGGGCCTCCCTTCCAGGAGGCACCGAGGAGTGCATCTTCTGGCTCTTAAGACGATGCATGGCCGATTCCACTACCATGGAATGGTGTGGCAGCTGTGCCTTCTGAAAGCCAGGGCTCTTGCGGACCCGATAGATAGAATCGACCCGCTTGCTCAGGACCGGCGAGGAGGCCGGACTCTCCCACATGCGGAAGAGTAGTCGTTCCAGCATAGGAGGAACCGGCACAGTAAAGTGCTCCCTCGCGGGAGAGTCATACTGGAGGGCGTCGAGCTCTTCGGCTCGAGGCTCCTCCTCGGGATCCGCAGGGAAGGCCAAAGCCTTGGCCATATCCCTAACGAAGTCCGAGAACCGGGCATCCTCCGGGGGGGACTGCTTCCGAGGCTCGGACCCCGGTGAGTCCGATGGGACACACCGAGTCCGGAAAGAATCAGGTGACTCTTCCTCCTCAGACTCCCAGACCGACTCCGACGAGGACTCGGTGGGGTCGGCCCGGGCAGGATGCGGCGCCAGCCGCCCCGACGTCGAGGGAGTCGGCGTCGGCGACCTCGGTCCCGAACGGGAGGCCGAGGGTGACCTCGACCGAGGATCGACTCGAGTTCTCATTGACTCGAGGATCGGCTCGGTCTCCGGGGTCGACTTGGACGTCGACGTCCCGGCGGTCGGGGCAGCGGCGCCAGCGAGGCCAGCGAGCAGTGCCCGCTGCTGGTCCATGAAGGCAGACAGTCTGCTCTCCAAGGCCGTCAACCTGAGTCCGAGCTCAGGTGACCCAGCAGCCCCCGACTCGGGCCCCGACGGCGTCGGGCCCGACGTCGGCTGTCGCGGAGGCGAGTCCAGAAGGACTACAGGACTTACCCGGGCAGGCATCTCCGACTCCAGGCGAGGTCGCTTCGGGAGATGTTCCTTCTCCAAGGACCCGGGGCGGCTGTCGGGGCTATGCGACCTGGCCCTCGCGGAGCCAGGAGCGTCCACCGACGCCGCCCTCGCGGGTTTTTCCTTCCGACGATGGTCCCCGGAGGGAGAACCCCGGTCGGAGGAGCTCCGGCGACGGTCCGAGCTGGAGCCCTTTGACACGGAGGCCTCCGACGAGGTCCGGGTACGGCTGGGGTCAGCGAAGATTCTCTCGCGCTGATGCCGCCGACTTCTCAACGCCTTCGAGGACAGTTTGCTGCAGGGCCCACAGATCAGTTACTCATGATCGGGGCCCAAGCAGCGGAGGCAAAAGTCGTGTGTGTCGGTTAGTGACATATTTCGGTCACACCGACCACACCGCTTAAAGCCACTGGCAGCCATCGGGGGAAAAAGGGCCCCTGCGAGGTCAAAGGACCGGGCTGCCAGGGAAAACGAAAATGAAAGCTGACGAAGTCAGAAAAACCGAAAAAACGCTAGAGGACTCGAGACCGGCGTCGCGAGTCCGGGCGGGAAAACGATCGGCGTCGAACCGAAAGAAAAAAGTATAAAATAAAGAGGAAAATCAACTTTTTCGCGGGGACAAGACGGGGACGTCTGCAGGGCTCCGCGGAAAAAAGAAGACTGGCTAAGATGGCACCCTCGGGCGGGAAGACGACCGCGCATGCGCGCTGCAATTCCCAAAGGCTTTCTTTGAAAGCTGGGGAAAATTGCTCCGCGAGGGCTCCGTCGGCGCCGACGTCACCCATAAGTGAGGACTGACTTCCTGCTTGGTCCTGGAGAATATTCCCATATATAAAATATAGGAACTGATCCTAACAGAAAGCATGGAAGCCTGGAAGGTTCGACGTCCAAAGGCGTCAAGAGTCCTACACTCACGTCCTGGAGGATTAGATGCATGCCTTTTTGCACTCTTGATCCTTCTCATAGCTGATTCCACCACCATGGAATGGTGTGGTAGCTGAGTCTTCTGAAACCCAGGACAGGGAGGAACTCGATACATGGTGTCGAGTCTTCGAGAGTGAGGAGATGTGGTTAGAGGTGTTTCCCACATCCTTAACATGAGATCATGCAAGATCTCATGAATAGGTAAGGTAGCTGCCTCCTTAGGAGCTTTAAGGTATTGTAGGATTTGTAATTCCTTTGCCCTGGTATCGGCAGAGCTTTCAGAGTCTTCAGACTTATCTGAGGATTCAAAGTACCTCCGATCCGGGTGATCGTGCAAGGCACGGTACAGTACCGATCAAAGTCGGCATTGGAGGGGTCTGGTACCGACTTGCCGATACCGGATGGATAAGCATGACTCGGTCCCAGTAGAATACCTGCCGATGTCGATGCAGTCGATACCAGTACCAGAGTCGGTGCCGGTACCGTTTGAATTGTCTGAAGCGGTTTCAAGAGCATCGAGGCCGTGAGAAGAGCCGTCAGACTGCGTTCAATAGCCAAGAATCTCTGGTCTATCGACGCTGCTGATGCTTGGGTAACGGTACCGGATGAAGCAGCCGGTACCCCAGAGCATGGTACCAGTAGTTCTGCTGAGGTTGAGGCCTCGAGAACATCCTGGAGCCCCGTTAATGCTTTGGAAGCTGAAGCCTGCCGCTGGGGCAATTTTGCCGGTGAAAGTCCCTCAAGGGCAACACCAGAGGCATCTCGATGTTTAGAGGGAGATCTACCCTTTGAGGACCGGCTAGATTTATGTTTAGTTACCTGAGATCCATGGGAGGAAGACAAAGCCCTGGAAGACGTTGATGCCATAGAGGCTGCATCGGAGGGAAAAAGGGTGCTAAGTTTAGCAGCTCGGTTCCGCCAGCCCCTCTTCGACATCATCCAACAGGCAACACACTCCGAAATAGAGTGGTCAGGACCTAAACATTTGAGGCACTACTCATGGGTGTCGGTGACGGAAATGGTACCGCCACACTTGGAACACTTTTTAAAACCCGAAGCGGGTTTTTCCATTTTAAAGGAAAGTTGGGCCTAGTGCCCAAAATGGCGCGTGGCACCTGAGGAGAGAAAAACCTGGAAAAGACTCCAGGAGGTTTTTTTTTGGAAAAAAAGAAAGAACCACCGGCGGTACCGGTGTAGCATCAAAGGAAGGCAGACGCGATCACAAAAAAGAAGAATAGAAGGGAATTATTTTCTGAGGTGACAGGATGTGCGCAGAAAACAAAGAACCGGAGAGGGACAGTTGGGAAAGGTGGGAAGGCAGCACGCAGGTGCTGTGGGATGCTTCCAAAAGCTTTCCTATTGGACGCTGGGGAGCGTTCCCGCGCAGGCTCCGTCGGTACCGACGATACCCATATGTGAAGACTACATTCCTGCTTGTTCCTGGAGATAGACTTTTTCAAGTGCTTTCGTAGCAAAAAACCTGAGAGAGTCAGTTGGACCATCAGATGATAGAGGGGTAAAAGGGGCAGTAAGAGGGGACAAGGCTATAGCAGAGAGACTGAATGAATTCTTTGCTTTGGTGTTTACTGAGGAAGATGTAGGGATCTTAGCCATGACTGAAGTGGTATTTAAAGGTGATACTGCAGAAGAATTGAAAGAAATAGATACGTTTTCCTGGTGTATTACAACTATTTGATAAATTGACGAGTTGCAACTCAGCTGGACAGTATGGTATACATCCAAGGGTGTTGAAAGAACTGAAATATGAGATTGCAGACCTGCTATCATTAAAATCATCTGTAATATCCCAAGATTGGAGGATCGCCAATTTTTAAAAAGGGTTCCAGGGGTGATCCGGCAAACTACAGACCGGTGAGCCTGACGTCAGTACCAGGAAAAATGGTAGAAATCATCATAAAGAACAAAATTATTCAACATGCAGATAGTCATGGCTTAATGGGAGACAACATGGCTTTAGACAAGATCTTGTCTTACTAATCTTATGTTTTTTTTGAAGGTGCGAATAAACAGGTAGACAAAGGTGAGAGTCGGTTGATATAGTGTATCTGGACTTTCAGAAATTCTGACAAGGTCCCTCAGAGACTTTTGGTACAAATAAAAAGTCATGGCATAGGAGGCAGTGTACTATTGTGGATCAGGAACTGGTTAAAAGATAGAAAGCAGAGGGTAGGGCTAAATGGCCAATTTTCCCAATGAAAAAAGGTGAATAGTGGAGTACCACAGGGATGTGTACTTTTTGACATATTCATAAATGACCTGGAAAAGGGAACAAGTGAGGTTATCAAATTTGCAGATGAGACAAAACTATTTAAAGTTGTTAAAACCCAAGAGGATTGTGGAAAATTGCAAGAGGATCTTGATAAATTGGAAGACTGGGCATCCAAATGGCAGATGAAGTTTAATGTGGACAAGTGCAAAGTTATGCACCTAGGAAAGAACCCACACTATGGTTACACGATGTAAGGTTCCACATTGGGAATCACCACCCAGGAAAAAGATTTAAGCGTCATCGTGGATATGTTAAAACCCTCCACCCAGTGTGCAGCAGCGGCCTAGAGAGCAAATAGAATGCTAGGTATCATAAGGAAAGGAATGGAAAATAAAACAAAGGATATTATAATGCCTCTGTATTGTTCCATGGTGCGACTGCATCTTGAATATTGTGTGCAATTCTGGTCGCCGTATCTTAGAAAGGATATAGCGTTATTAGAAAAGGTTCAGAGAAGAGCCACCAAAATGGTAAAGGGGATGGAAGGATACTCCTACGCAGAGAGGCTAAAAAGGTTAGGGCTCTTCAACATGGAAAAGAAATGGCTGAGGGGAGGTATGATAGAGGTCTTTAAATTAATGGAGTGGAACGGGTAAACAAATCGATTGTTTACGTCATCAGAATATAAAAAGACTAGGGGACATGCAATGAAGCTGCAGGGTAACCTATTTAAGACTAATAAGAGAAAATATTTTTTCACTCAATATGTAATCAAACTCTGGAATTTGTTACCGGAGGATGTAGTAAAAGCTGTTAGTATAGCCGGGTTTAAAAAAGGTTTGGACAAGTTCCTGGAGGAAAGGTCCATAAACCATCATTAAAAGGGACCCTGGATATCACTGCTTGACCCAATACAAGCATTGTGGAACCTGTATCTTTTGGGGAGATTGCAAGGTACTTGTGACCTAGATTGGCCACTGTTGGAAACAGGATACTGGGCTTGACGGACCTTGGTCTGACCCAATATGGCTCTTATGAGAGATCCCAGGAGGGGACCACCGGGCAGACTGGAGGACAAAGCACGCACACACCCTTGAGAAACCTACTGACATCTGGGTGTGACGCAAAGGAGTGCCTTGCAATGGGGCTTCTAAAACAAGTCAGGGCCGATACCTGAACCAGGAGAGAGTTGAGGGCCAGGCCCTTATCCAGCCCATCCTAAAGAAAGGCCAAGACCTCTGGGATTTGCACCTGCCAGGAAGAGGGGCACTGCTTCACACCCAGACTCAAAGAGGTGACAGACCCTCGCATACGCTAGGGATGTGGAAGGGTGCTGTGCCTTCAAAAGGGTAGCCACTACTCAACTTGAGTAGCCCCAACAGGTCAAGTGGCGCTTCTCAAGAAGCATGCTGTAAACGGATAAGGAGCCGGATCGTCCAGTGTGATTGGACTTTGACAGAGACCCAGCCATGACCCGAGAGGCGGAGAGGGGCACCTGAAGATGACAAAGGTGGTTGGCGTACCACTGCCTCCACAGCCAGTCTGGCATCACTAGGATTACCATGCCAGGGTGAGCCTCAACATGCCAAAGAACTCTCCCGATCATTGCCAAGGGAGGAAATACGTACAGCAGAAGGGTCGAGGGCCAGGGTTGGACCAACATGTCCAGCCCCTGCAACCCCTGTTCTGTCGACTGAAGAACATGTAGGTCTTTGCGTTTGCTGCTGTTTCCATGAGATCAATGTCAAGCTGTCCCCAGGCTCAAACTATCCGCTGAAACTCCCAGGGGGCTAACTCCCACTCACCAGGGTCTAGACTGCTGAGAAAGTCCGCTTGGATATTGTCCTCTCCAGCAATGTGCTGCACTGACAGAGTGGACTGATGACACGCCGCTCAAGGGAGGAAAAGGGCCATCTCCCGGGCTACACCTGGGCACTTTGTTCTGCCCTGTCAGTTTAGATAAGACACTGCCGTCACATTGTCCGACAGCACTCAGACCGCCTGAGCACAAAGGAGGGACAGAAAGTGCTGAAGGGCTAGGCGGACTGCCCGAGCCTCCAGGGAGTTGGACCATCTAGCTTCTTGTGGCGTCTAGGACCCCCCCCCCCGAGTCATTTGGTTGAAGCAATCTGCCCCCCAGCCTAAGAGGCTGGCATCCATAGTTACCAGAACCCAGGAAGGAGTTTCCAAGGGGACACCCCAGAGCAGATGGTGTGGTGAGAGCCACCAGATGAGACTGCTCCAGATTGACCGCAGGAGAGGTAGGTGGCAGTCATAGTCCTGAGATCGGAGGCCAATGGGAGAGGAGCACTCGAAAGTCCCTGTGAGTGGATGTCAAAGCCACCAAGGCGGCCAGCTTCCAGGGGAGGTGTTTCACATAGCAGGTGGCCAAAGGCTTGAATGGCAGCCTGGTGAGCTGGGAGAGCACCACACAGATCCCACTTTGCTGCTGGAGGGTGGATAGGGGGCTTGGATAGCAGGAGGCCCCTGAGGAATCTGGAGACCAAAGGCTGGCCTGTGAGGGGTTTCCCTCTATATGGTGATGGTTAGCCGCTATGACATTGAGATGCACCCTCACCAAATTAGATTTCAAGCCAGAGTTTGAGAGGTGCAGTAAGTACTGCAGCACAAGCTTTATCTGACATGAGAATGGATTCTCATTCCTTTCCGCACACCAGACGGAAAATCTCCTTCACTTGAAGGTGTAAGCCCTTCTGGCGGATGGCTTCCGGGAGAATCTCCTCAACCTCATCTGGGAAGTTAAAAGGGGCCAGTGCTACCCTTTCGGCAGCCAAGCTGTCAGCGTTAGGGATTCCAGGTTGGGGTGTAATAAGGAGCCCCACCTCCTGTGATAGGAGATCTGAGTTCCAGCCCAGTGGTACTGGTGTTGCCACCGACAGGGAGAGCAGCAGGGGGAACCAGGGCTGGCTGGGCCACCCGGGAGCAATCAGGATTACTGAAGCATGCTTGCTCTGGATCTTGAAAAGGCACTTGGCTATGAGAAGGGTTGGTGGGAATGCATAAAGCAGGCCCTGTGACCAGATAAGAAATGCATCCGCCGCTACCCTCCTGTGGCATGGCTAAGGGGAGCAAACTTTGGGCAGCTGAGAGTTGTCAAGGGATGCAAAACAGGTCCAGCCAGGGTCTTCCTCAAAGGTGGAAAAGCTTCTGGGTCATCCTGGGGTCCAGGTACCACTCATGAGGCCAAAGGACCCTGCTGAGGTTGTCTGCCAGACGGTTGTCCTAGCCTGGTAAGTACACCACCCTCAGAAGTATATGGTTGCGCACTGCAAAGGAGGGGAGGGTCACTGCCTCCTGACAGAGGAAGTATGAGCCTGTGCCCCCCTGCTTGTTCACATAAAACATGGCAACATGATTGTCTGTATGAGGACCAGGAGGTTGTTCAGGAGGTGGTGGAAGGTCTGAAGGGCAAGGAAGATGGCCCTGAGCTCAAAGAGATTGATATGTAGGAGAAATTCCTCTGGGGACCAAGGTGCCCTGGCTTTCACAATGAGTGCCCCAGTCCACAAGAGAGGCATCTGTCATCAAGACCTTCAGGGGGGTGGGGTCAGTACCTGGAAGGACATCAGTGCCCTGATGTAATGTGGGGACTGCCACCAAGTGAGGGAGGCCACCAGCTGGTGGGTGACCTACACCCTGTTCCTCAGCCTACCTGTGGCTTGCATCCACTGCGAACTGAGGAACCACTTGGCTGTCCGCATGTGTAGGCGAGCCAAAGGCATAACGTGAACTATTGAGGCTATATGACCTAACAGGCGGAGGAGTAAGCGAACTGGCACAGAGCTGCAGCTCTGTACTTTTGCCAGCTGCATCAGGCAGTGGGCTCTTTCCACAGGGAGAAACACCCTGAACCCGCAGTGTGTTGAGCTAGGCCCCTATGAATTCCAGGTCTTGGACCAGGGAGAGAATGGACTTTGGGTAGTTTATGATGACCCCCAAATATTGCAGGGTAGTGAGCCTTGTGGCCCGCTGGTCTCGAGAGGCATGCTGCCTGATGAGCCAGTCGTCCAGGTAAGGGAAGACATGGCTGCCTTGTTGGCACACATGGGCAGCAACGACCACCAGGCATTTTGTAAAGACCCTTGGAGAGGAGGACAGGCTGAATGGTAGGACCCTGTACTGGTAGTGCTGCCCTCCCAACACGAATCTCAGGTAATGCCTATGGGAGGGGTGGATCAGGATGTGGGTTTAAGCTCCCTTGAGATCCAAGGAGCGGAGCCAGTCTCTCTGGTGAAGGTAGGGCAGCAGTGTTCTAAGGGAGAGCATCTTTAACTTCTCCTGCACCAGGAACTTGTTCAAGCTGCGCAGGTCCAGAATGGGCCGAAGGCCCCCTGTTCTTTTTAGGACAAGGATATACTTTGAGTAGAACCCCTTTCCCCAGAGGTGCTGGGGTACAGGTTCCACCTTTCTGTCCCTAAGCAAGCCTGTGAGTACTAAGGCGAGCAAGGCTGGTGGAGGAGAGGCTGTGATGGCTCTCCTAGGAAGATGTTTGGAGGGTTCTGCCATGGATAAAGGAAGTACCCCCTCCTTCACCACCTGCAGAGCCCAATGGTCTGTGGTGATGCTGGCCCATCTGTGGGTGAAAGACCAGTCAACCCCCTGTAGGCTGAGGTGGGACTCCCAGGGAGGGAAGGCCCAGCCCAGGGAGTCAGAAGCTTACCCCCCAGTTGGGCAGGAGCTGGTGCCTGGGGCTTGGGAGTCTTGGGCTTCCTGGGCCAGTGTCCCTGGCTTTTTGGTTGTGAAGCCTGGTGAGGCTGCCCCTAGTACATCTGGTAGTGGCCAGTCTGGGGGTAGTCCTTTTTCCTTGGGGGAAAAGGTTTTTTTCCCTGGGGAGAGTCAAGGTCTCTTAGGACAGCTTCTGCCGGGTCACTACCTCTGCCTCAATTTCTGCAGCCTTATCAGTCATTGGATTCCCAAATAGGTTCTCACCATTGCAGGGGACATCCAGCAGCTTTTCCTCGGCGATGGGGAAGCAAGGGCAGAGTTAAACCTTGGAAACAGTTTCCCCTGCAAATCAGACCACCACCTATTACATGGCCTGGCACCGGTCGCAGGTGGAACTTGCATGGTCTGGGTCCAGGCAGTGGATGCAGCAGTCATGATTATCAGTGACTGAAATAGTCTGATTGCAGTGGTTGCATTTCTTGAACCCACCAGGGAACATGGTTGGAGAAACACCCGAAAGGGGTCAAGGACCCCTGGGCAAAAAGCATGGGACACAAAGGATCTCTAAAGGAAAAAAGGGACTGTTGTAGTTGTTGATATGGAAGGACAGACTAGATAGGCCATGTGGTCTTTTTCTGTTGAAATGTTTCTAAGTTTCTAAAAAATGGCACGAAGGCCAGTTGAGGCAAGACCTTGAGAAGAAAGAAAAAAATGGGGAGCCAAGACCGGCACCGCAGGGGCTGCCTCGAGGCAGGAGACTGGTATAGCACCGGAGGAAGAGAGTTAGTTTGGCGCTTTTTCCAGGGAAGTAGAGGACTACATCCGATGGGCTCCGTGGAAAAAAGGAGACTGAGCAAGATGGAACCCTTGGGCAGGAAGGGGACCACGTATGCGTGGTAGCATTCCTAAAGGCTTTCTTTGAAAGCTGGGGAAATGCTCCGCACAAGCTCCGTCTGTGCCGTTACCCATAAGTGAGGACTGACTTCCTCTTGTTCCTGGAGAAGTGAGGTTGTAGTTCAGAATAAGCTTAAGGGGAGAAGTGCAAGTGAAGACTAAGAGCCAGACTGAGGGGATAGGGTCCAAGCATGTGGTTTTCCTGGCTGACGAAAGGGATTTGGACAGAGTGGCTTCAGAGACACGTTAAAATGTAGATCAACCGAGTCAGAGAAGGGTGGGGGAGAGCGGGGGTGGGCAAGCAAGGAAAGAGGAAAAGAGACAGAACCTTCTCTGCAAAGAATGTAGCCAGCTGGGAAGGATGGAGGGGGGAGGAGGGACTGCAAGATGGTGGTATGAGTACGTAAGGACTGAGTAGTGGAGAGACTTCATAACCAGAAACAAATCGGCGTGAACATAAGAACATAAGATATGCCATACTGGGTCAGACCAAGGTCCATCAAAGCCCAGTATTCTGTTTCCAACAGTGGCCAATCTAGGTCATACGTACCTAGCAGTTTCCCCAAGAGACACAGGTTCCACAATGCTTGTATTGGTTCAAGCATTGATATCCTGGGTCCCTTCTTAATAATGGTTTATGGACCTTTCCTCCAGGAACTTGTCCAAACCTTTTTTAAACCCAGCTACACTAACAGCCTTTACTACATCATCCGGTAACAAATTCCAGAGTTTGATTACACGTTGAGTGAAAAAATATTTTCTTTTTTTAGTCTTAAATAGTTTACCCTGTAGCTTCATTGCATGTCCCCTAGTCTTTCTATATTCTGATAAGGTAAACAATCAATCTACATTTACCCGTTCCACTCCGTTCATTAATTTATAGACTTCTATCATATCACCCCTCAGCCGTCTCTTTTCCAGGTTAAAGAACCCTAACCTTTTTAGCCTTTCTTCATAGGAGTATCCTTCCATCCCCTTTACCATTTTGGTGGCTCTTCTCTGAACCTTTTCTAAAATCGCTATATCCTTTTTAAGATACGGCGACCAGAATTGCACACAATATTCAAGGTGCGGTCTCACCATGGAACGATATAGAGGCATTATAATATCTTTTGTTTTATTTTCCATTCCTTTCCTTATGATACCTAGCATTCTATTTGCTCTCTTGGCCGCCGCTGCACACTGGGCCGAGGGTTTTAACATGTTATCCACAAACACGCCTAAATCTTTTTCCTGGGTGGTGGTTCCTAATGTGGAACCTTGCATCGTGTAACCATAGTTTGGGTTGTTCTTCCCTACGTGCATAACCTTGCACTTGTCCACATTAAATTTCATCTGCCATTTTGATGCCCAGTCTTCCAATTTATCAAGATCCTCTTGCAATTTTCCACAATCCTCTTGGGTTTTAACAACTTTAGTTTTGTGTCATCTGCAAATTTGATAACCTCACTCGTTATTCCACTTTCCAGGTCAGTTATGAATATGTCAAAAAGAAGCGGACCCAGCACAGATCCCTGGGGTACACCACTATTCACCTTTCTCCATTGGGAAAATTGGCCATTTAGCCCTACCCTCTGCTTTCTATCTTTTAACCAGTTCCTGATGCACAATAGTACACTGCCTCCTATCCCATGACTCTAGTTTTGCCAAGTCTCTGGTGAGGGACCTCGTCAAAGGCTTTCTGAAAGTCCAGATACACAATATCAACCGACTCACCTTTGTCCACCTGATTATTCACTCCTTAAAAAAAAAAAACATAACAGATTAGTAAGACAAGATCTTCCTTGTCTAAAGCCATGATGGCTGTCTCCCATTAGGTCATGACTATCTACACATGCTGAGTAATTTTATTCTTTATGATGGTTTCTACCATTTTTCCCGGTACTGACGTCAGGCTCACCGGTCTGTAGTTTCCCAGATCACCCCTGGAACCCTTTTTAAAAATTGGTGTTACATTGGCGATCCTCCAATCTTCAGGTATTAGAGATGATTTTAATGATAGTTCACAGATTACTAATAGCAGGTCTGCAATCTCATATTTCAGTTCTTTCAACACCCTTGGATGTATACCATCCGGCCCAGGTGATTTGCTACTCTTCAGTTTATCTAATAGTTGTAATACATCTTCCCGATGTATCGATATTTCCTTCAATTCTTCTGCACCTTTAAATACCACTTCAGTCATGGGCAACATCCCTACATCTTCCTCAGTAAAGACTGAAGCAAAGAATTCATTCAATCTCTCCGCTATCACCTTGTCGCCTCTTAGTGCTCCTTTAACACCTTTATCATCTAATGGACCAACTGACTCTTTCACAGGTTTTTTGCTACAAATGTACTTGAAAAGGTCTTTACTTCGCGTTTTTGCTTCCACAGCAAGCTTCTCAAATTCTCCCTTTGCCTGCCTTATCAATGCCTTGCATTTGACTTGCCAGTGCTTGTGCTGTTTCCAGGTTTCGTCGTTTGGCTCTTTTTTCCATTTCCTGAAAGATGCTTTTTTGGCAACAGCCGCCTCTCTGACCTCACCTTTAAACCATGCTGGCAGTTTTTTGGACTTCCTTCCACTTTTCTTAAAGCGTGGAATACAGCTGGTCTGGGCTTCCAAGATAGTATTTTTCAACAGCCAAGCCTGATGTATGTCTTTAACCTTTGCAACTGCTCCTTTTAGTTTTTTCTTAACTGTTTTCCTCATTTTATCATAGTCTCCCTTTCGAAAGTTAAAAGGTAGTACTGTGGATTTCCTTACTATCCCTCCTCCACTAATTAAATCAAAGGCGATCATGCTATGATCACTATTGCCAAGTGGCCCCCAACAGCATTATCTCTTGCACTAGATCTGGTGTTCCACTAAGGACTAGGTCTAATATGGCTTCCCCTCTAGTCGGTTCATGAACCAGCTGCTCCAAGAAGCAGTCATTTATTTCATCTAGGAACTTTATCTCCCTAGCATGTCCTGACGTGACACAGACCCAGTCGATACCGGGGTAGTTGAAATCACCCATTATTACTGCACTGTAACTTTTGTTAGCTTTCTTGATTTCTTTGAGCATTTCATCATCCATTTGGTCATTCTGGCAAGGCGCTCGATAGTACACCCCCACTGCCATTGCCTTCCCCCTTTTACATGGAATTTCAATCCATATAGATTCTACAGCAGATTTTGTTTCCTGCAAAACTTTAATCCTTTCTGACTCAATGCCCTCTCTAACAGAGAGCAACCCCTCCACCAATTTGATCAGCTCTATCATTACGATATAGTTTGTACCCAGGTATCAGTGTCCCACTGGTTGTCCTCCTTCCACCATGATATTCCAATCATATCTAACCTTTCATTTAGTGCTATATATTCTAACTCTCCCATCTTATTTTTTTAGATTTCTAGTATTTGCATACAAGCATTTTAGAGAATGCATTTTATTCATATTAATTTGGCTATTGTTAGACATGGGTAATTTGGGATCTTTAAGCTCAGTCTGCTCCATACTTGAGGGCATTTGGGCTACTTTACTCTTTTGTGGAACCTCTCTGCTTTTGGTAGTATCCTTCAAAGATACATTCTTCCGAACCATCCGCTCTTGGGCGACTGTCGGCTTTCCCCTAATATCTAGTTTAAAAGCTGCTCTATCTCCTTTTTAAAGGTTAATGCCAGCAGCCTGGTTCCATCCCGGTTAAGGTGAAGCCCATCCCTTCGGAAGAGCCCCTCCTTTCCCCAGAATGTTCCCCAGTTCCTAACAAATCCAAAACCCTCATCTCTGCACCATTGTCTCATCCACGCATTGAGACTCCGGAGCTCTGCCTGCCTTTTGGGTCCTGCGCGTGGAACAGGAAGCATTTCGGAGAACGCTACCCTGGAAGTTCTGGATTTCAACTTCCTACCTAAAAGCCTAAATTTAGCCTCTAGAACCTCCCTACCACATTTTCCTATGTCATTGGTACCGACATGTACCAAGACAGCAGACTCCTCCCTCCCCAGCACTATCTAAGACCTTATCTAGGCTACCTTCGCACCAGGCAGGCATGTTACCAGGCGATCCTCACGTCCACCAGCCACCCAGCTATCTACATGCCTAATGATCGAATCACCAACTATAACGGCTGTCCTAACCCTTCTCATGGGCACATGGCCCTGGAGAAACTTCCTTGGTGCGAGAGGGTTTTACATCACCTGGAGGACAGGTCCTAGTTACAGGATCACTTCCTGCCACGTGACCTCTCTCCTCTATGGCAACAGGATGCTGCAAGACTGGAGGTGGGACTTCAGGACTATATCCCTGTAGGTCTCGTCTATTGTCCTCTGTCTGTCTTATGCTTTCCAAGTCTGCTACTTTAGCCTCTAGAGAACGGACTCGTTCCCTGAGAGCAAAGAGCTCCTTGCACCTAGTGCACACGTAAGACCTCTCACTAACTGGGAGAAAATCATACATGTGACACTCGATGCAAAAGACTGGAAAGCCCCCATCCCGCTGCTGGACTACTGTCTGCATCTTAGTTTTAAGTTCGTGTTTAGATCTAAGTTCTTTACTTACTAAGGGTTGCTATGGATATTTATACTAATAAAACTGTACCTAATACGTGTAATATACCTTGTTCACCTGAAGCTTAACTAATCTCAGGTCCTTAGTGTATGACTGATTTGGGTAATGAGCTTCACCTGAGAGCACCTCCTGTCTTTTAAGATGTTAAGTACCTATAAAGCTACGATTATCCCAGGGGTGAGTGGGTGTGGGGAGGGAGGGAGGGAAATAACACTTTTTTTTTTTTTAAACTTTATTTTAATCATCACCAACAAAAATAATAAGCAAACCACTCACAACCTCCGGGGGGGGTGGGCTCTCATCCCCACCCGGAATACATACAGGAGATGAATACAATTTTTTAATACAGTTTCCCTCCCCATCTCCTCCCCCCCCTCCCCCTCCCCTTCCCTAGGTAGCACCCCCGCCCCATCACCCCCCCCCCGCCGCCCCACAACCACCAACCTTGCACTATTACCCCCCCGCCCCCCACTCCACCACCCCTCTAGGAGCCAATGTCTAAAAGCTCATTGCGACATCGGGCTCCCAGGGTATCGATGTACGGGCTCCATACAGCGGGATGTGGGCTTTCCAGTCTTTTGCATTGAGTGTCACATGTATGATTTTCTCCCAGCTGGTGAGAGGTCTTACGTGTGCACTAGGTGCAAGGAGCTCTCTGCTCTCAGGGAACAAGTCCGTTCTCTAGAGGCTAGAGTAGCAGACTTGGAAAACATAAGACAGACAGAGAGGTACATAGACGAGACCTACAGGGATATAGTCCTGAAGTCCCACCTCCAGTCTGGCAGCATCCCTGTTGCCATGGAGAAGAGAGGTCACGTGACAGGAGAGCATCACCCTGGTGTGGCAGGAAGTGATCCTGTAACTAGGACCTGTCCTCCAGGTGATGTAAACCCCTCTCGCACCGAGGAGGTTTCTCCAGGGCCAAGTGCCCATGCGGGAAGGGTTAGGACAGCAGTTATAGTTGGTGATTCGATCATTAGGCATGTAGATAGCTGGGTGGCTGGTGGACGTGAGGATCGCCTGGTAACATGCCTGCCTGGTGCGAAGGTAGCGGACCTCACACGCCACCTAGATAAGGTCTTAGATAGTGCTGGGGAGGAGTTTGCTGTCTTGGTACATGTTGGTACCAATGACATAGGAAAATGTGGTAGGGAGGTTCTGGAAGCTAAATTTAGGCTTTTAGGTAGGAAGTTGAAATCCAGAACTTCCAGGGTAGCGTTCTCCGAAATGCTTCCCGTTCCACGCGCAGGACCCAATAGGCAGGCAGAGCTCCGGAGTCTCAATGCGTGGATGAGACAATGGTGCAGAGATGAGGGGTTCGGATTTGTTAGGAACTGGGGAACATTCTGGGGAAAGGAGGGGCTCTTCCGAAGGGATGGGCTTCACCTTAACCGGGATGGAACCAGGCTGCTGGCATTAACCTTTAAAAAGGAGATAGAGCAGCTTTTAAACTAGATAATAGGGGAAAGCCGACAGTCGCCCAAGAGCGCATGGTTCGGAAGAATGTATCCTTGAAGGATACTACAAAAAGCAGAGAGGTTCCAAAAAAGAGTAAAGTAGCCCAAATGCCCTCGAGTATGGAGCAGACAGAACTTAAAGATCCCAAATTACCCATGTCTACCAATAGCCAAATTAATATGAATAAAATACAGTCTCTAAAATGCTTGTATGCAAATGCTAGAAGTCTACAAAACAAGATGGGAGAGTTAGAATATATAGCACTAAACGAGAGGTTAGATATGATTGGAATATCAGAGACATGGTGGAAGGAGGACAACCAGTGGGACACTGTGATACCTTGGTACAAACTATATCGAAATGATAGAGCTGATCAAATTGGTGGAGGGGTTGCGCTCTATGTTAGAGAGGGCATTGAGTCAGAAAGGATTAAAGTTTTGCAAGAAACAAAATTTGCTGTAGAATCTCTATGGATTGAAATTCCATGTAAAAAGGGGAAGGCGATGGCAGTGGGGGTGTACTATCGTCCGCCTGGCCAGAATGAACAAATGGATGATGAAATGCTCAAAGAAATCAAGGAAGCTAGCAAAAGTTACAGTGCAGTAATAATAATGGGTGATTTCAATTACCCCGGCATCGACTGGGTCAGTGTCACAACAGGACATGCTAGGGAGATAAAGTTCCTAGATGAAATAAATGACTGCTTCTTGGAGCAGCTGGTTCATGAACCGACCAGAGGGGAAGCAATATTAGACCTAGTCCTTAGTGGAACACCAGATGTAGTGCAAGAGATAAGGGTGTTGGGGCCACTTGGCAATAGTGATCATAGCATGATCGCCTTTGATTTAATTAGTGGAGGAGGGATAGTAAGGAAATCCACAGTACTACCCTTTAACTTTCGAAAGGGAGACTATGATAGAATGAGGAAAACAGTTAAGAAAAAACTAAAAGGAGCAGTTGCAAAGGTTAAAGACGTACATCAAGCTTGGGTGTTGTTGAAAAATACTATCTTGGAAGCCCAGACCAGCTGTATTCCACGCTTTAAGAAAAGTGGAAGGAAGTCCAAAAAATTGCCAGCATGGTTTAAAGCTGAGGTCAGAGAGGCTGTTGTTGCCAAAAAAGCATCTTTCAAGAAATGGAAAAAAGAGCCAAATGATGAAACCTGGAAACAGCACAAGCACTGGCAAGTCAAATGCAAGGCATTGATAAGGCAGGCAAAGAGAGAATTTGAGAAGAAGCTTGCTGCGGAAGCAAAAACGCGAAATAAAGACCTTTTCAAGTACATTCGTAGCAAAAAACCCGTGAGAGAGTCAGTTGGTCCATTAGATGATAAAGGGGTTAAAGGAGCACTAAGAGGCGACAAGGCGATAGCGGAGAGACTGAATGAATTCTTTGCTTCGGTCTTTACTGAGGAAGATGTAGGGATGTTACCCACGACTGAAGTGGTATTTAAAGGTGTGGAAGAATTGAAGGAAATATCGATACATCGGGAAGATGTCCTACAACTATTAGATAAACTGAAGAGTAGCAAATCACCTGGGCCGGATGGTATACATCCAAGGGTGTTGAAAGAACTGAAATTTGAGATTGCAGACCTGCTATCAGTAATCTGTGAACTATCATTAAAATCATCTCTAATACCTGAGGATTGGAGGATCGCCAATGTAACACCAATTTTTAAAAAGGGTTTGAGGGGTGATCCGGGAAACTACAGACCGGTGAGCCTGACATCAGTACCGGGAAAAATGGTAGAAACCATCATAAAGAATAAAATTACTCAGCATATAGATAGTCATGACCTAATGGGAGACAGCCAACATGGCTTTAGACAAGGAAGATCTTGTCTTACTAATCTGTTATGTTTTTTTGAAGGAGTGAATAAACAGGTGGACAAAGGTGAGTCGGTTGATATTGTGTATCTGGACTTTCAGAAAGCCTTTGACAAGGTCCCTCATGAGAGACTTTTGGCAAAACTAAAGAGTCATGGGATAGGAGGCAGTGTACTACTGTGGATCAGGAACTGGTTAAAAGATAGAAAGCAGAGGGTAGGGCTAAATGGCCAATTTTCCCAATGGAGAAAGGTGAATAGTGGTGTACCCCAGGGATCTGTGCTGGGTCCGCTGCTTTTTGACATATTCATAAATGACCTGGAAAGTGGAATAACGAGTGAGGTTATCAAATTTGCTGATGACACAAAACTATTTAAAGTTGTTAAAACCCAGGAGGATTGTGGAAAATTGCAAGAGGATCTTGATAAATTGGAAGACTGGGCATCAAAATGGCAGATGAAATTTAATGTGGAGAAGTGCAAGGTTATGCACCTAGGGAAGAACAACCCAAACTATGGTTACACGATGCAAGGTTCCACATTAGGAACCACTACCCAAGAAAAAGATTTAGGCGTCCTTGTGGATACCATGTTAAAACCCTCGGCCCAGTGTGCAGCGGCGGCCAAGAGAGCAAATAGAATGCTAGGTATGATAAGGAAAGGAATGGAAAATAAAACAAAAGATATTATAATGCCTCTATATCGTTCCATGGTGAGACCGCACCTTGAATATTGTGTGCAATTCTGGTCGCCATATCTTAAAAAGGATATAGCAATTTTAGAAAAGGTTCAGAGAAGAGCCACCAAAATGGTAAAGGGGATGGAAGGCTACTCCTATGAAGAAAGGCTAAAAAGGTTGGGGCTCTTTAACCTGGAAAAGAGACGGCTGAGGGGAGATATGATAGAAGTCTATAAATTAATGAACGGAGTGGAACGGGTAAACGTAGATCGATTGTTTACCTTATCAGAATATAGAAAGACTAGGGGACATGCAATGAAGCTACAGGGTAAACTATTTAAGACTAATAAAAGAAAATATTTTTTCACTCAACGTGTAATCAAACTCTGGAATTTGTTACCGGAGGATGTAGTAAAGGCTGTTAGTGTAGCTGGGTTTAAAAAAGGTTTGGACAAGTTCCTGGAGGAAAGGTCCATAAACCATTATTAAGAAGGGACCCAGGATATCAATGCTTGAACCAATACAAGCATTGTGGAACCTGTGTCCCTTGGGGAAACTGCTAGGTACGTATGACCTAGATTGGCCACTGTTGGAAACAGAATACTGGGCTTGATGGACCTTGGTCTGACCCAGTATGGCATATCTTATGTTCTTATGTTCTTATACCAGGAGGAAGGAAGTCCAAAGCTTGACACTGCCCCGCGCCCGCCACCGCTCCATCAACATGAGCTGATGAAAACAATTGCGCCATTCCATGAACGTGGGGGGACGCTGCTCCCGCCAAAGACGTAATATAGGGCCTTTACTCACCAGACAGGCCCTCCGCATTAACAAACGGTCTGTGCGCCGGGCACGGTAAGGGGGGTCCATCCTGTCCAAAACCACAAAAGCTCCCGTCCATCGCAACCGCTGCTGCAATAAGCCGCTGACATACGCACCAATTCGGGCCCAATATGCTTGGACATGTGGGCAAGCCCACCACATATGCAACAAATTGGCTAATGGTGTCAGACAGCGCGGGCAGCGACCGTCCTCCGTCAAATGACTACGTAGGGCTCTGCGGGGAGAAAAATGGGCTCGGGTAATGCATTTGAATTGCACCTCCTGCCACCGTGCCCCCTCCACTACCGCAGCAATCCGGCGCAGAGCGGTACGGATGGTGTCAGGGAAAACCTCCCACCCCAGCTCAGCCCCCCACGCCGCTTCCACTCCCCGGTAATCGGCATGTTGACGGATATTATCCAGGCGAGCCCTCAGACCCGCAATCGTAGGAGGCTTGTCCTCCCCTAGTGCGAAAAAACCTAGCAGCTGCTCTGAACGCTCCAGAGTGAGCGCCTCTCTAGGTAGGGAAGAGATATAATGAGAAACCTGCAGGAACACAAAAGTATGTTGTGTAGTCAAGTCATATTCCTGACAAAGAGCCTGAAAGGGTTTACAGCGCCCCGTACCATCAACCAAATGCCCTAGAGATCGAATACCCCTCCGCCACCAGTCCCAGAAACCCCGGGACCCAGAACCAGGGGCAAAGTGAACATTACCCTGCAGGGGCAACCAGCTGGAGACCGTCCAGGACGTCCCCCACCGGGTATTTAAATACCGCCAGGTCCGCTGGGCCGAGCCAAACAAAACGCTGCGCACTAGGCGGGCAGGTAGATCCCTGGACGTCGTATGTAATGCCCCTAACAAAGAGAGGGGCGCCGCTAGGGCCTCTTCCAGGGATGTAGGCGTGTACACCTCGGTCTCCCCCAGCCAATCGCCAAGATGGCGGGCCTGACAGGCCAGCGCATACGTGCCCAGGTCGGGAAACCCCATCCCCCCCTCTCGCCACTTCCCCATTAACCTCACCAGGGGGATACGGGCTTGAGCACCGCGCCACAAAAAGGCCCGTAACACCCCCTCCATCCGACGCAGGTCTCTCCGAAGCAACCACACCGGCAAGGTTTGCAGCCAGTACAACAATCGTGGCAGTATCACCATCTTCACCGCCGCCACCCGTTCTGACAAAGATAGTGGCAAAGACCCCCATGCCAATAGCTGGGAGCACACTCGGTTCAACATCCAGTCCAGATTGCACCTATAAAGGTCCCGCAGTTGACAAGTCAGCCGAATACCTAAGTATGTGAAATGAGTTAGCCCACTTAAGGGGGAACCTGCCCACCCAATCCCGTTGCAGGGTCCCGGATACATCTAGGGCCTCCGACTTATCCCTGTTAATCCGCAGGCCGGCGAAGAGACCGTAAGTCTGAAATTCCTGCAACAGATGAGGCAAAGACTCCTCCGGGGATAGAAGATGCACCAAAAGATCGTCCGCAAAGGCCAACACGGTAAAAGTTTGAGACCCAATCCGCACCCCCCGGATCGCCGGCGACGCCTCCACTGCCCGGATCAATGGATCCAAAGACAGAACAAATAGCAGGGGTGAAAGAGGGCAACCCTGCCTAGTGCCTCGTTCTAACGGAAAGGCCTCCGATAACACCCCATTGCAAAGTATCCCTGCCGTTGGGGTGGCATATAGGCAATCTATCATGGCACAAAAGGGAACACCCAGGCCATAACACGGCAACAAGGCTTTTAAGTAGCTCCAGTCAACCCGGTCGAAGGCCTTTTCCGCATCGAAACTAACAAGTAAGGAAGGCAAATGCTGGTCGTGCACCCATTCCAGCGAAGCCAAGATCTTACGCATGTTCCGTACGATGTACCGACCCTTCACAAAACCGACCTGGGAGCTATGAACCAAATCATCCAAATATCCCGCCAGTCTGTCCGCCAGTACTTTGGCAAATATCTTAAGATCAAAATTTAATAGAGAAATCGGGCGGTAGGAAGCAGGCAATTCCGGGTCCTTACCCGGCTTGGGGATTAAGGTAATGTGGGCATGATTATTCCCCCACCGAAAGCCTCCTTGATCCACCCGCCACGCATACACCTCTGTCAGGACCAGACTAACATAGCTATTAAGCAGTTTGTAAAACTCGGCCCCCAAACCATCTGGCCCGGGCGATTTAAAACAGCGAGCCGCAACAATAACCGACTCCACTTCCGCGGGGGTGATCGGCCGCCCCAGGTGGAGGCTTTGTTCCTCCGTGAGTGAGGGCAAATTCAGCTTCCGGAGATAATCCGATACTGCTGAGGGTGAACTACTCTCCGCTGCATAAAGTTTCTGAAAGAATCCCCGAAACACCTGGCCTATCTCCCTACTGTCCTGCTGCAGCATCCCATGCTCATCTCTTAGAGCCGCCAACAGTATTGGAACCTCTCGAACCCCGCAAGCAGCGAGCCAGCAACCGCCCAGGCTTATCCCCATAGCACTGCAGCCGATATCGGTAATATAGAATAGACTTCTTGGCTCTCTGGTGCAACAACTCATTGAGATCCACTCTAGCTTCCCACAGCTCCTTTCGAAGCCCCGGAGTTGGGGCCCGCGCCAACTGCCGGCGTAGCAAGGATACCTGCTTCTCCAATCGGAGAATTCGTTCCACAAGCATCCGATGTTTACGTGCCGCAAACCCAATAATGTCACCTCGTAACACAACTTTAGCTGTCTCCCACACTAATTCAGGGTCCCCCTGGTGACCACGATGGACCTCCTCAAATTCCCGCCAACGTTGTTCCAGGAACTTATGGAACTGAGCGTCCCTGTAAAGTTCCGGTGGGAACCGCTAGAGCCGTGACCGATCCGTCACCCCCCCCCCCCAACCTAGCTCCAGCCATACTGGGGCATGGTCGGAAATTTCAAAAGGCCGATCTGCACATCCCCCACTCTTGCGAAAATCTCACCGGAAAGTAGAAGGTAGTCGATGCGAGAGCTAGAGCCATGAGCTCTGGACTGGTGGGTAAAGTCTTTTTCTAAGGGGTGCAACACCCTCCACGGGTCCACCAGCCCTAGGCGAGTCTTAAAGCGCTGCAACACCCGTGACACCGGCCCCCGTTCACATGCCTCCCCCCCTCTAGAGGTATCCATCTCAATGTCCAGGACTCCATTTAAGTCGCCTCCCAACACCAAAGGGGACTCAGGCAACTGCTCCACCCTAGAGGCCATGCTGGCGTAGAAGTGGGGATCAAGGGAGTTTGGACTGTACACTGTCCCCAGGATGACCGGCTTCCCCTCTAAAGTACCTTGTAAGAACAAATAACGTCCTGCCACATCTCTTACTTCAGCTTCCACTGAACAGCGCACCCGCTTGTGAATCAGGATGGCCATGCCTCCTTTTTTTCCTGTGGCCGGGGCCCCCCATACCTGCCCAACCCAGTCTCGGCGTAGTTTACTATGCTCCTCAGCCGTCTGGTGGGTTTCCTGTAAAAATGCAATGTCACATTTTTGCCTAGCTAAGGCCTGCAGGACTTTATATCTCTTGATTGGATTTCCCAATCCACATACATTCCATGTAATGACTTTCAAAGCGGCGGGGCAGTGTCAAGACCCAGCTGCCCGGTATCACTTGCTAGTAGGGACAGGGCTCTCCCAGCCTGGAACCCCCTCCCCTCCCCCAGCTTCTCTGCTCTAAACACACCATGAGGTTGACAATGGATGCGACCTAACCCCCCCTCCCCCCCACCCACAACTCCCTCCCCCCCAACCCCTCCCACCCAGGAGAATATTGATCCTCACACCCACATTACACCGCTCCTCTCTCCTATGAGTCTTCCAGTGACACGCTCCACCGCCCCCCACTACCGTCCATACCCCACCCACCAACCCAGTCCCCCACAACCAAGAACAGACAATAATACCCCACCCGGCCTAGTAACCCCTATCCCCTGGTGACCCAAGCCCTCAAATTAGGTAAAGCAGTCAAGCAAAGTTGCTCATGACCAAATACATAACTCAAACATCTAACCCCGGGACCCGGGAGGGGGGTAAACCCCCCTCCCTCTCTCAGGTCAGAAAGTACTGCAACATTAGCCTAAAGCGCCTGGTCTGCCCTTAGCTCGAGCAGCCATCACCAAGATATTCCCACAGAAAACAAAAATGCCTGTTTAGAAGGAGTTGTACTAGCCGCGCCCTGAAGGGAAACACCGGAGGCCCTGCACCAGTGCACTGGCCTCCGACCAGAGCCTGGTAGAGGAAATCCCCTCGGGCCGGGTATATAAAGGAGGAGAGATAACGCTCCTGCACGGTACGGCCTAACTATCCAGCTGCCGAGGCTCTCATGCCAAAGCAGCTGCAGGCTCTACGGCAGTGCTCCCGCTGCCCCCCCCCCCCCGGCGGAGCCCGATGGCAAAAGTTAATATGCGTGTTACCATAAACTGGCAGTGAGACAGGATGTGTAACATACTGGGCTCTAGTGGGTGGGACAGGCCTCCCCAAGTAAACCAGAGGTAGCCGGCCCCACTCCCCCTCCCCCGTGGTAAGGGAGGTAATAAAGCAAACGGTTCCAACCCAGGGCAAGCCGCAGCCCCCCCCCCCCCGAGGCCCATGGGAACAGGCCCATTCAAAGTAGATGGGTGGCTTGGTGGGGCACACCATAGCACCCAAGTGCCCCGAGGGGGACCATAGCGGCACGGCCCACCCATATCACCCATCCCAGCTGTCTGGTAGCCCGTCCCAGCCATCCAAGAGGGACCGCAGTGCCCCGTGCAGTCAGGCCCGTCCCATCCCCAAGCCCTCTTCATTAACCCTCCTCAAGGTACACTTCGTGCAAGTCTAAAAAACAAAAGAACCAGAACCCCAACATTTTAACAAATGACAAATGACCCCTCCAACCCTCCCGCCTATTCAACCAGTCGCTAGGAGTCTGGCTCCCAGCGAACCAGGGAAAACTGAGTCGGGGCCATTAGTCGGGGGTAAAGAAGGTGTATCAGACTCTTAGAATAAAAGTCCCGCCCACACCGACCATGTACCCCGACCGAAGTCCAGTCACTGAGCACTCGAGACACTTACAGTGCCTCAGACAGAAAAGTCTTGTTCTGCAAAGGTAACATACGCCAGCCTCTCAAGGGTCCTCAGCCTGCTCCTCCTTCCGAGGTGATGCTCTCCACATACATCGCCACTGCATCTGCGGACTCAAAGGTCCTGCATTGCCCGTCTCGGAACACATGCAAGCGCGCCAGGTATTGCACCATGAATTTGATCTTACAGTCAATCAGCTTTTGACAGAGTGGCACATAAGCCCGGCGACGTTGACTTAATTGCATGGAATAGTCCTGCGCGATCCGGATCCGCACATTGTCCACCTCCAAGACACCACGGGCCCGCGCTGCGCGCAAGATGGCCTCCTTCTGGGGGAATTGCAGGAATTTCACAAGAACCACTCGAGGTCTAGATTCCTACACATTTCGGCTGCCCACCCGATGTGCTCGCTCCAGCTGGATCCGCTCGCCGGCAGCTTCCCCCGTCAGCATCGGAGAGAAAAGCCCCACCAGGTACTGCTGTAGCTCGGTGTCCGATACAGCTTCAGGGACGCCCATCACCCGCAGATTCCAGGTCATCGATCTTAGCCTCTTGGGATCGTAGCTGGGTCTGCAGGCCGTCCACTGACTGCTGCAGTGTTGTGAGTGTGTCCTCCGCACGCCCCACACGCTCCTCCGCCTCCTGCAGTCGCTTGCCAAAGGTCTCTACGGAGCTCTGCACAGCATCCAGTTTCTCCCGGATGGTGGTGAATTGGGTAGCTAGAGCCTCCGCAACCGCCGCCGATATTTCCTCAACTCTGGCAGGGGAGGCCGGGGAGCTCGGCGCCACCGCACCGTCCGCCATCTTGCTAGCAATAGGCCCGCGGTCCTGCTCCTTCTTCCCCGTTCACAGCGCTGCTGCCATCTCTGTCTTTGTTGCGGCTCGCCTCGGGCACTACGGTAGGCTGTCCGGTCGCTGGGGGACTGCTTTGTGGCGGTCTGGGGTTGAAGGAAACGGCTCTAATTTGCCGGTTTAAGCGAGGGACGGTCGGAGCGCGAACAGATCACGTCTGCTCGCTCTCACCGCATCACCGGAAGTCCCGGAAATAACACTTATTAAAAGAGGGCTGCTACACAGTACCCTGTCTTGTGCTGCTGAGGTAAGCTATATTCTGATTTGATTATATTATAGCTCTTAGCTGCTGCTAGGCTCTAACTTCTTATGAAATTTAAACTACAAGCTCTCTGCTGGGTTCTAAATTTAACCAGAAAGCTCTCTTGTGTTTTAAATTTAAGCTAAAAGTACTTTGCTGATGCTAGGCCCTGAGTGACTATTAAATTTAGACTACAAGCTCTCTGCTGGGTTCCAAATGTAACCAGAAAGGAGGAGTTAGCAGATGTGGACATGTGCCGGGAATAGCAAGTCTGCTTAGATTCTTGTACAAGGTGACTAATGGTGGTGAGAGACAAAAATGCTGGAGAGAAGTGGGGGAGGGGTGTTTACACCAAAGGCATTCAAGCTTGCAGTAGATAAGCATGGTAAAGATATAAGCCAGGGTGATATGATGGGTGTTTGGAAAGGCTGGGAGGTGGGAGGGTGAGAAGGGGGGCTAGATGATCAAGAGCAACAGACAGGGAAGAATTCCAGATCCATACCTGGTTGTCGACAGATTGCATAGAGAAATCCTGGAGGGAGCAATTGTTAGCCAGGGTAGTTGCAGTAATGTGATGAGAAAATCGGTGGGGGGGGGGGGGGAGAGTGGATTCTGAGCACCGGGGAGCAGAGCAACGAAGGGAGACAGAGGGAAAAGGTGATACAGACATGGTTGGTCCAAGGAAGAGAATTTAAGAGGGGAAAACTCCAGGGAGGGGCTAGAAGGAGTCAGGTGGTGGTCAAGGGTACATGTCCTCCCTTTGTAAGACATGCCCAAACCACACCCCCTTATAATTTCTACATGGTGTGAATCTCCGCTTGTAAAATGCAGTTCTCAAAATTACATGCGCAAGTGTATTCCAAACTCCACTTGTAGCAATGGACAAGGCTGCAAGATCATGAGAGGGATAATTCTCTGATTTTCTGCAGGACAGTGTCCTCTGCTGTGTTTTGTTTTGTTTTTTTAAAACAATTTTGAAAAGATGGATGTTGCCTTGGAGCTGCAAGTGTGATCTTTGGAAAGACTGATCTTTCCTATGCATTACCTTCTGGTACCTGTTTCCATCAGGTTAAAAAAAATTGGGTTTGTTTTGCTGCTTAACATTTTATGTAAGTACAGTTAACAGTAGGCAGTTTAGCGTAGTTACTCATCTACAGCAAGAATTTAGTCTTCACATATGAGTATCGTCGGAACCGACTGAGCCTGTGCGGGAATGCTCCCCAGTGTCCAATAGGAAAGCTTTCGGGAGCATCCCACAGCGCCTGCGTGCTGCCTTCCCGCCTTTCCAACTGTCCCTCTCCAGTTGAGTTTATAACTGAGACAAGGAGAGGGAGAGGGATACAAACTCCTAGGGGAGGTGGGCGGGTTGTGAAGACTAAATTCCTGCTGTTCCTGGAGATCACCTGTTACAGGTGAGTAACTACGCTATCTCCAGGAACAAGCAGGAATGCAGTCTTCACATATGGGGACTCCCTGACTGCAGATGCCAGGGAGATGGCCTCAGGAAGTTGTTAGCCCTTGTGAAAGGGCCATACTCCCCCCCCCCATGGATCTCTGGCATCCTACCAGGGACGGTGCGTAGGAGTTGATTAAGTCTGAAAAAGGTGTTGAACAGCCTGGCCAAACAAGGCATCTCAGCGGGAGTCCTTGTCTAAGCAGTAGTGGGCTGTGAAGGTATGTACCGAAGCCCAAGTAGCTGCTCGACAGATGTCGTCGATAGACAGAATGAAGATGAGCCATTGAGGCTGCCATGGCTTTCACACTGTGAGCTGTGACATGGCCTTTAAGAGGAAGGTTTTTACTCTCATAGGCAAAGGATATGCACTGAGCAATCCAGTTAGATAGAGTTCTTTTGGAAACTGGAAGTCCCAAATGACTAGGATCAAAAGCAACAATGAGTTGAGAAGATTTTCTATGTTGCTGTGTCAAAGCTCTTTTACAGTCCAAGGTATGAAGGTTCCTTTCTGCACTGGAGGCATGAGGCCTTGGAAAGAACACAGGAAGGTAAACCGCTTGGTTTAAATGGAAAGGCAAAACCACCTTTGGCATAAAGTGTGGATGAGTCCTAAGAACTATCTTATGGTGGAAACTTGTATAAGGAGGATCAGCCACTAATGCTTGCAATTCACTGATGCGACGTGCTGATGTGATTGCAATGAGGAAGATGACTTTCCAAGAAAGGAATTTCAAAGATGTAGTGGCTAATGGTTCAAAGGGCGGTTTCATGAGCTGCCCGAGCACCAGATTTAAGTCCCATGCCACCGGTGGTGGCTTAATGGGAGGCTTTGTTAAAAGAAGGCCTCTCAAATCTCGCTATGAGAGGATGAGAGGAAATATGTTGTCCACTCAGAGGCTTGTTAAGAAGCTGCAATAGCACTAAGATGGACTCTTACTGAATTTGTCTTGAGACCTGCATTTGACAAATGGAGATACTCCAGTATCGATACTGCAAGAGGGTTAAGACCCTTCTGCAAGCACCATATGGTAAACCTTTTCCACTTAAAGGTATACGAGCGTCTTGTGGAGGGTTTCCTGGAAGCATGAAGGATATCCTTTACCTGTTGGGAAAGTTTAAGATCCTGAAGTTCTAGGCTTTGTGCAACCAGGCCCTGAGATGCAGAGACTGGGGATTCGGATGCCAGAGCATCCCGTCCTCTTGGGAGATGATGATCTGGAGCAGATCCCAACTCCAGAGGTGGAGCTTGAGAGATGTAGGAGCAGAGGGGTACCACATTTGCTGTGGCCAACGTGGAACTATGAGGATCATATGACCTCTGCTTTCAGAAGCTTGAATAGGGTTTTGGGGATGAGGGGAATGGGTGGGAAGGCATATAGGAAGTCCTGACCCCAGTGGAGGAGGAAGGTGTCCCTTGCTGACATTGAGCCGGAATTCTGGAACAGAACCAGGGAAGTTTGGCATTCAGCGGACTTGCAAAGAGGTCTAGGTCCGGGGTTCCCCAAATCTGAAATATTTGGGCATCCTGGTCTGGATGGAGAGACCATTCGTGTGGAAGTCGAACTCGACAGTTTTTCTGCCCAAGAGTTTTGGATGCCTGGAAGATACACCGCAAGGAGATGAATCTGATGCTCTCTGGCGAGGGCTCAATCGCAAAGCTTCATTGCATAGCGACAGAGCCTGTCCCCCCCTGCTTGTTCACATAGAACATAGCTACTCAAGTGTCCGTTTGAACTAGGACTGTCTTGTAGCTGAGCTGGGCGTGAAATACTCCAAGAGCAAAGAAGATTGTTATGAGCTCCAGAAGGTTGATGTGAAGACAGGCCTCCTGTGGAGTCCAGGTACTCTGGGTAGAGAGATCGTGCAGATGGGCTCCCCATCCCACCTGTGATGCATCTGTTAGGGTGGCTTGGGATAGGGGTTGCTGGAAAGGAGACCCCACCAGAAGGTTTCTGGGTGATTGCCACCATTGGAGGGACGAAATAAGACGATTTGAGTTTGTTATTTTGTCCGAAAGGCAGCATGAGGCCTGTGTCCACTGAGTGGATAAAGTCCACTGGGCTGCTCGCATATGGAGGTCAGCACAAGGAACCACATGCACGGTGGATGCCATGTGGCCTAGCAATTGTAGCATTTCCCGAACAGTTAGACAAGGTTTGAGCACTGCTTGGGAAGCTAGTTGTACTATGCAAAGACAACGGGGCTGTGGAAGGAAAGCCCTTGTCTGTCTGGTATCCAGATGAGCTCCTATGAACTCTAGGGACTGAGTGGAAGCAAGATTGGATTTTGGGAGGTTTATGACCAGTCCCAAATACTGAAGGATTTGCATTGTGCGAAACAGAGCAAAGCTGGCTTCTGGCACTGTAGGGGCTCGAATGAGCCAGTCGTCTAAGTAAGGGAAGATGAATATTCCCAGAGTGCGGAGAACTGCTGCTACCACAGCCATGCATTTTGTGAACACTCTTGGCGCAGAAGCCAGGCCAAAAGGTAAGAACCTTGTATTGGTAGTGCTTTCATTGAAACAGAAATCGGAGGAATCTCCTGTGATTTGGATTGATGAGAATATGAGTATACGCATCCTTGAGACCTAGAGAACAAAACCAATCATGGCTTTGAAGATATGGCAGCAGAGTTCCCAGAGAGACCATTCTGAACTTCTCTCGGAACAAATATTTGTTCAATTCTCTGAGGTCTAAAATGGGTCAGTGTCCCGGTTTTCTTTGGAATAAGGAAATAGGGGGAGTAGAACCCTGATGAGGAATGGGTACTTCCTCTATTGCTCCTTGAGCAAGGAGCATTGTGTCTTCTTGACCTAAGAGACTGACGAGAGAGGTTTGAGAATTGAACTGTCTTACAATTGTAGGAGGGGGCATGCTGTGAAAATGAAGCTTGTACCCCCTCTCGTACAATGGACAGAGTCCAATTTTCTGCTGTTACTTGGTACCATCTGTGGGCAAAATGACATAACCTGCCTGGGATGGTCGAAGGTTCTGGACCGTTCAGAAGCAGGAAGGCAAAGTTCTCTAGAGAGGAGTCAAAGCCCCTGAGGCGGCTGAGCCTGCTGAGGTTTTGCAGCTTTTGGCTTTTTTTTCTTGTCTAGGTTGTTGCTGTTGTCCCTTTTGGGCAGTCTGACCTGGACGGTGTGTCCCTGTTGGGTATAGGAAGGATAAAACTTTTCTCTTATTGAAAAATGGTTTTAGAGGATTTTTTCCTTGCAGGATCGGCTGTAGATCTGGACAATCTATCCAAGGTGATATTGTCAGCATCTCTCTCTTTAGCCTTCTCCTGTCAATTCTTGCCAAAGAGATTTTCTCCTGTGCAAGGAAATTTTCCTAATTTATCCTGTACCCAAATTTCCAAGTCAGATGCCTGAAGCCAGACAATCCGATGTGCACCAATGGCAATAGCAGAGGCTCTGCTTATGCACTCAAAACAGTCAAAGATTGCACGATCTACAAACTTGGAAACATCCTGAGCATGTTTGACTAGAGTAAGATAGTCTTGCCTTTTGTCTTCAGGAAGGAGAGGGGTTCATAAGCTCCAAGTCTCCTGTGACCTCTAAGGAACAGTCCCATATACAAGATATAGGAACTGATCCTAGCTGAGAGCATGGAAGCAGACGCCCAAAGGCATCAAGAGTCCTACATTCACGACTTGGGGATTGGATGCATGTCTCTTAGCACTTTTCATCCTTCTCATGGCCGTTCCACCACCATTGAATGGTGTGGTAATTGAGTTTTTTGAAAGCCAGGACAAGGTGGAACTCGATACATGGTATCGAGTCTTCGAGAATGAGATGTGGTTAAAGGTGTTTCCCACATCCTTAGCATAAGATCATGTAAAATCTCATGCATAGGCAGAGTAGCTGCCTCTTTGGGAGCCTTAGGGTATTGGAGAATTTTCAAGTTCTTTGCCCTAGGCTCTTTTTCAAGAGCTACTGTGATGGAAAGGCCTCGGGCCACATCACGGATAAAGTCCTGAAAGGACATATCCTCTGGCGGAGACATTCTGTGCTGAGAAGAGGAATCCTTGGGGAGAAGTACTCTAGTACCGGCAGAGTCTTCGGAGTCTTCAGACTCAGAGGATTCAAAATACCTCCCATCCCGGTGATCGTGCAAAGCACGGTACCGGTATTGATCAAAGTCGGTATCGGGTTGTTCCGGGTACAAAGCTGTCGGTGCTGGAGACATAGGCATAACTCTGTATGGTTGGCATACCCACCGATGCTAATGCAGTCGGTACCAGTTCCGGTACCGGTATCAGTTGAGGTGTCTGAAGCGGTTTCAACGGTATCGAAGCTGTGAGAAGAGCCGCTAGACTGCGTTCAATAGCAAGGAATCTCTGGTCTATCGACGTTGCCAATGCTTGGGTGTCAGTACCGGTAAAAGCAGCTGGAACCCCAGAGCATGGCGCCAGTAGTTCTGCCGAGGTTGAGGCCTCGAGAACATCCTGGAGCCCCATTAGTGCTTTGGAAGCCAAAGCCTCCCGCCGCAGCAGTTTTTCTGGTGAAAATTCCTCAAAGGCAACGCCAGGGGCATCTCGATACTTAGGAGATCTACCCTTTGAGGAGGACCGGCTAGATTTATGTTTAGTTACCTGAGATCCATGGGAGGAAGATGAGGCCCTAGAGGACGTCGATGCAACAGACGCCACGTCTGAGGGAAAAAGGGTGCTAAGTTTAGCAGCTCGGTTCTGCTGGCCCCTTTTTGACATCATTCCACAGGAGTGGCACTTTGAAATAGAGTGGTCAGGACCTAAACATTTGAGACACCAATCGTGGGTGTCAGTGACAAAGAGTACCGCCACATTTAGAACATTTCTTAAAACATGAAGTAGGTTTTTCCATTTTTAAGGAAAAAATTGGGCCTAGTGCCCAAAATGGAGCCTAGCACCAAGGAAAAAAAGTTTCTAAAGTAAAACACCTCAGAAACTATAAATTTTTATTTTATTTTATTTTTTTAAAGAAAGAACCGGCGGTACCGGTATGGCGTCGAAGGAAGGTAGACGTGACCACAAAAACAAAGATTAAAGACAAAATATTTCTGCAGTGACAGGGTATGATCTGTCGGCTCCACGGAAAACAAAGAACTGGAGAGGGACAGTTAGAAAGGCAGCACGCAGGCGCTGTGGGATGCTCCCAAAAGCTTTCCTATTGGATGCTGGGGAGCATTCCCGCACAGGCTCCGTCGGTACCGACGATACACATATGTGAATACTACATTCCTGCTTATTCCTGGAGATAACTGTTTCCAAGTCATCTAGCTAGACCAGTCCAGACAAGCGAATCTCCCCCTACCAGCAGATGTTGAAGACAGAGAAAAAGCCATCAGAAGCCTGATTGACTGGGCTCTGGTAACCATATAAGTATACCACCAGTATTTTCTCTGTCTCCAGGAGATGGTGTTTATTTTTCTCTTCAAAGTGTCTTTATTTTTTCCTCTTATTTGGGCTTTTGCATTATCTGCTTCTAGCTGGACGTTCCAGAGCACACAAAAAGATGTCCCTCTGGATTTCTCAGCCCACTTGCTCGCAGCACTTGGTGAGCTCCTGGTCACGAGGATCAGTTGAGCTCCCTTCAACAAGGGGGTGTCCGGCTCCTGGCCATGAGGGCTTGGTTTGCCAGCAGCAGGGGGAAGCCTTCAGCATTCTGCAGCAGTTTTTGTATAAACTGCCTGGTCAGCTTCTTTCGCGTCTGCCTTGGCTCCCCTGCTCTGCTGCTGCTTCGGCTGGAGGCTGTCTGCAATGAGTGTGACCCCCCCCCCTTCCGACACTGCTCACGCTCACTCCCGTTCCTTACTCCTCACGGGATCTGTGCTGGTTGTTTCCTTCTCCCTTGCAGGGCATCTTGTCAGTGCCTTTGTTCAGCAGTCTGGGCGCTTAGGAAGGGGATCCTTGTTTTTTTCTGAGCAGGCTTCAGTGCAGCGGCCATCTTCGGGACTCCTTGCTCCCACGCAGTCACATTTGCAGCAACCATTTTCTAGCAGGAATCCCCACGAATGTCTCATTTCCTAGCAGCTCTCCTCTTCCTGTGGGCAATTTTGTTAGCAGTTTGGCATCAGGTCCTAGGAGCCCCCAGCACTTATCCTCCAGGCGATTTTGGCCTCTGGGCAGGATGGCAGCTTCATTTCATGATGCCTTCCTCGTCTCAGAGGTGCATCATTTGCAGCACAAATAAGGAGGATTTGAGGGATAGGGTGCATGTAGAATGCTCCTCTCACCCTGGCAAATCTTCCACGATTCCTGCTCCTCTCTCCAATAAGGGCAGCTCTTCCTCTGCTCCCATTCCCCCGGCAGACCCTCGCCCCGGTCCTTCTGCAGAGGGGTCTCCAGACCCTCCACTTCTGGTACCCCAGCCTCCGGCCTCTTCCTCACAGTCCCTGATGTTCTACGAGACCTCGTTCCAGACTTCAGATGCACAGTTTCTAGCCCTCTTTAAACAGGCCTGGTCCATCTGGTGCTCCGACTCATCATTGGTGGGTTCAGAACATTTTTCCTTAACATGGCAAACTCTGCATCAACTTCCCAGAAGCGTCCTCAAAGTGATTTGGCTCCTAAGGGACGTAGCTGCCCACCCAACGTAGTATCGTGGGGCTTGGAAGAGAGGCCAGTAGACCTGGAGGACACGTCTTCAGCAGATGACAGCATGGTGGTCTTGGACAGCAAGGATGGGAAATACTCTCCATTGGAGGCTTCAGCAGATGGCCAGGAGGATGAGCAGGATATCCAGCTATTCTGCAAGGATGAGTTACCGGTTCTAATTGCTCAGGTGGTGGATGCCTTGCGCCTCACTGACCCTCCCGTGCTGCAGCAGCCCCAGGCACAGTCGCAGGCAGACCCCATCTTGCAAAGCATATGTAAGTCCTCCAAGGCCTTTCCCTTTCCAGAAGAGCTTCAGCAGATGGTGTTTCAGGAGTGGAAGGTGCCAGATTCCTCGCTGCGTAGAGCTCGCTGTCTGGGCCAACTCTATCTCTGGTCAACGACAGAAAGGGAGAGATGGCTCGCATATCCAAAAGTGGATGCGTTGGTGATAGGAATTACAAAACACATGACCATTCCAGTCGAGGATGGAGCAGCACTATGGGACAAACAAGACAGGAAGGTCTAGAGTTCTTAATACAGCCTTCTCGTCTTCTACGCTGTCGCTCCAAGCCTCCGTCTGTGAAAGTCTTGCGGCCTGTGCCTTTACGGTGGATTCAGCCCTTGCCGGAGGATCCAGCACTAGCTCTCTTGGAGTCTGTCACGGCTTTAACAGATGCCTTTTACGATTTGCTAAGGCTCCTGGCTTGGTTGGTGGCAGCAGTCAGTGGCTCTGCGATGTCTCTGGTTGCGCCAGTGGTCGGCAGATGCTGCCTCTAAGACATGCCTCTCGAGACTTCCTTTTAAGAGTAGGCTCCTCTTTGGCGAAGACCTGGACAAGCTGGTCAAAGACTTGGGTGACGTCAAGCCTCAGTATCTGCCGGAGGATAAGCCTAAGACCTCCACGTGCTGTTCGTCATGGTTTTATTCCTCGACCTCACGGCATACCTCTAGGTCTCACCACTCCCATCGTTACCGTCCCGGTAGACCAGCAGCCTCGGCTACTTCCAGTCACTTCGGCCACAAGTCGCAGCCCTTTCAAGGTGCCCGGAAGGGAAATTTATTTAGACAGTTTTGTATACAACCTTATCCTTCAATCAAAGTGGTCACAACACAATTGAGGGGATACATTTAACACGAGGGGATATGAGACGCATACACTAATACTTACAGGGAATATGGGCTATGGAGGGTTAAGTGGCTTGACCAAGGCCACAAGGAGCACCTGTGGGACTAGAAACCCCAGTCCTTCCGGCCCAAGGTTGCTGTCCTCTAGTGAGATTTGAACCACCATCTGGCCTGAGGTACCTTGCCCCAACCACTAGGCCACTCCTCCAGCTCAGCAGTGGGCCCTCATCACCTCTGATCAATGGGTCTTCGACATTGTATCTCGGGGCTATGCTCAAATATTGGCAGCCCATTCACGAGGCCTTTCAAGTCTCTCCAGGCAGGACGCTCAGAAGGATAGCCATCCACTCCACCATTCGTCCCATCCCTCCTTCAGAGAGGGGGTCAGGTCGTGATTCCATCTATTTTGTGGTGCCCACAAAAGGACAGCTCATTTCGATCCTCGAACTCAAGGTGGTCAACCGCTGCCTTCGCGTCCCACGCTTCAGAATGGAAACGCTTCAATCGGTCATCCAAGAGGTGCGCTAAGGGGAGTTCCTTACTTCTCTCAACCTGACAGAAGCATACTTCCAGATTCCCATTCAAAGTGACCACCAGCATTTCTTATGCTTCGCCATCTGTGGGCAACACTGTTTCATGTCATGCCATTCAGCCTCACCTCGGTCCCACATACTTTCTCCAAAGCCATGGTGGTGGTAGTGGCAGCGGCCTTACGCAAACAGGGAATTCGTGTGCACCCTTTACCTAAGACTATTAGCTCATTCGTGCAGATTCCCTCTCGGAGGACCGTGAGACAGTTTCCCAGGTGGTCTCCTCCTTAGAGAGCCTGGGTTGGGTGGTCAATCAATCCAAGAGTTGCCTGCAGCTGTCCCAGCAGTTGGAGTTCCTGGGAGCCCGGTTCTACACAAGCCAGAGCAGGGTCTCCCTGACGCACCACCGTTTTTTTCAAGTTTTCCTCTCAGCTCCAGCCAGTGGTTTGTTTGACAGGACTGTCCACGTGCTTGGGACTTCCTTCAGGTCCTAGGGTCCATGGCGGCCATCGAGGTGGTCCTGTGGGCCAGAGCGCACATGTGATGCCTACAGCGGGCTCTGCTCTCACTGGTCCCCAGTATCAGAGGATTACAACTGTTGTCTCCTGCTTCATATTCATAAATGACCTGGAAAGTAGATAACGAGTGAGGTTATCAAATTTGCAGATGACAAAATTATTTAAAGTTGTTAAAACCCAAGAGGATTGTGAAAAATTGCAAGAGGATCTTGATAAATTGGAAGACTGGGCATCAAAATGGCAGATAAATTTAATGTGGACAAGTGCAAAGTTATGCACCTAGGGAAGAACAACCCAAACTATGGTTACACAATGCAAGGATCCACATTAGGAACCACCACCCAGGAAAAAGATTTAGGCATCATTGTGGGTAACATGTTAAAACCATCGGTCCAGTGTGCAGCGGCGGCCAAGAGAGCAAATAGAATGCTAGGTATTATAAGGAAAGGAATGGAAAATAAAACAAAAGATAGTATAATGCCTCTATATCATTCCATGGTGAGACCGCACCTTGAATATTGTGTGCAATTCTGGTCGCCGCATCTTAAAAAGGATATAGCGATTATTAGAAAAGGTTCAGAGAAGAGCCACCAAAATGGTAAGGGGATGGAAGGATACTCCTATGAAGAAAGGCTAAAAAGGTTAGGGCTCTTTAACCTGAAAAAGAGATGGCTGAGGGGAGATATGATAGAAGTCTATAAATTAATGAACGGAGTGGAACGGGTAAACGTAGATCGATTGTTTACGTTATTAGAATATAGAAAGACTAGGGGACATGCAATGAAGCTACAGGGTAAACTAAGACTAATAAAAGAAAATATTTTTTCACTCAACATGTAATCAAACTCTGGAATTTGTTACCGGAGGACATAGTAAAGGTTGTTAGTGTAGCTGGGTTTAAAAAAGGTTTGGACAAGTTCCTGGAGGAAAGCTCCATAAACCATTATTAAGAAGGGACCCATGATATCAATGCTTGACCCAGTACAAGCATTACGGAACCTGTGTCTTTTGGGGAAACTGCCAGGTACGTATTACCTAGATTGGCCACTGTTGGAAACAGGATACTGGGCTTGATGGACCTTGGTCTGACCCAGTATGGCATATCTTATGTTCTTCTGTCGACAAGACGCAACCTTGGCTGGGGGATCTCACCTTCTCATCTCCTAAAGGGCATCCCCTTGGAGGCTCCTCGCTGGGTCTTGGTGACCACAGTCGCGAGTCTCTCGGGTTGGAGAGCTCATTGCCTGAATCGCACGGCTCAGGGCATCTGGTCAGCTCACGAAGCGCAGTGGACCATCAACCATCTGGGAGGCCCGGGCAGTCCACCTGGCCTTATTGACATTCTTGCCTTACTTCGCACCCAGGTGGTTCATGTTCTCTCCGACGTCGTGACGACGGTGGCCTATCTCAACCGCCAAGGAGGCACAAAATGCCCCAGAGTGGCCAGGGAAATTGCTCTTCTCTTTCCATGGGCGGAGAGAAATCTACAGGCCCTATCAGCCCAGCACATCGCAGGAACGACCAACGTGAGGCAGATTAGTAAAGCTGTGGCCAGCGACAGTACTGCTGTAGGTCTTTCCCCCATGGACACTGATCGGGAAAGTTCTCCAGCAGATCGGTGCACACCCGGGTGCAGTGATTCTGGTGGCCCCAAAATGGCCCCAGAGGCCCTGGTATGCCGACCTCATGCAATTAGCCTGAGCAGCCCCTCTGCAACGCTGTGCTCGCAGAGGTATCCAAATCGAGGGCTGATCACCATAGACGACCCCGATCCCTACTTATTTAACAGATTTTATATGCCGGACTTTCTACAATTCAAGACGGTTTACAAGGAACATAACAGACAGTATATTTCAACTGAATACATTGTAACAATAAGGATCACAGTATAAATGATTAACAGCCAACATAGTTACTTGCTTATAGCCTGGCTGTTGAATGCTGCCAGTTGAGCAACAATGGCTATTTTCGTCGGGTGTGGCTACCCTGCTTCAGGCTCGACATCCCTCAACGTCGCAGGCATATCACGCATCTGAGTCCTGGTGTTCGCTGTGTCACCCTCTCACCGTGGCGCATGCAGATCCTGGAGATTCTCGCCTTCCTTCAGGAGGGCCTCAACAAGGGACTAGCTCTCGGGTCTCTGAGTTCATGTCTCTGCTTTGACATGCGTCCGTGGACCAGTGGAAGGTTGCTTTATTGCGTCCCACGCAGATGTAGCATAGTTTCTCAAGGGAGCTAAGGGAATACGCCAGCCAATCTGTCTGGTAGTGCTGCCCTTGGAACTCTCCTTGGTCCTGAAGGTCCTCATGGGTGAGCCTTTTGAGCCACTCAAGAGGGTATCGCTGCAGGATTTGACCCTCATGACGGCATTCTTGGTGGTGATAGCCTCAGCTCATAGGGTCTTGGAGTTGCAAGTTCTCTTGTGCCAGGATCCCTATATATCTCCTTCACGGAGGAGGGTGTGTCCCTGCACACAGTTCCCTCCTTCTTGCCAAAGGTCATCACGCCTTTTCATCGGAACCAGCCTTACTACCGGCTTTTTCTAAAGATCTGGCCCGCATAAGAATCTCAAGGCACTGGATCTCAGGAGAGTCCTGTATCGCTATTTAAAGGTCACAAATACGTTCTGCAAATCCGACCACCTCTATACTGCTTGTGGACCCTCGGAGAGCTTACAGCCTCCAAGTCCACCATTTCTTGATGGCTCTGTCAGACCATTGAATCAGCCTATATAATCAGAGGCAAGCCGATGTCCTCGGGTCTTCGGGAGCACTCCACACGGGCCCAAGCCATTTCGTGGGCTGAGCGCTTGCAGGTCGCCCCTCTTGACATCAGTAGGGCGGTCACCTGATCCTCCCTCTCCATGTTCGTCCGGCACTATTGGCTCCATCTCCAGGCTCAGGAGGCGGCCCAGTTTGGAGCCAACATAGTTACAACGGTTCTGTCTTCCCACCCTGAAGGCAGTTAGCTTGGGTATTACCTGCTTCTCTAAACTGGTCTAGCAGGATGACTTGGAAGGAGAAATTTTCACTTACAGTTAATTTCCTTTTCTGGAATCCTGCTAGACCAGTCGAGGACCCACCCTGTATCTTATTGAGCAGTAGCTTTCCGAGGAAGCCAAGGCTTACATTTTGAGCACTGTATCCTCAAGAAAGTTTGCTCTGTGTAACTAGTTGGGCATGGAATGGTGGCCCATGCTGGCTCCAGGGGAGGCTTTGACCTGTTGGGTTTTATTGTTGCTTTGTCACAGTATACTGAGGGTGATCCCTAGGGGTATACCTATGTATCTACCAGAGCCCAGCCAATAAGGCTTTTGGTGTTTTTTTCCGTCTCCAACATCTGTTGGTAGGGGGAGATAGACCCGCTTGTCTGGACTGGTCTAGCAGGATTCCAGGAAAGGAAATTAACAGTAAGTGAACATTTCTGCATAATTATGTACCAAGTAACAAGTGTCATCATTAGAAGCAACTGGAAGCAACAGGAAAAAAAAGGAAAGCACTAGAAAATACTGGAAATGTACCAGCAAGGGAAGTGTTCTAATTGGTTGATGGCAATTTTATGTTTAAGAATTTTTATAGTTATAGTTAGAGATAGTTTACAAAACTTACAACATGCAATGCATATAAAGCATAGTTACTCACCTGTAACAGGTGATCTCCGGGAACAGCAGGAATTTAGTCCTCACATATGGGTATCGTCGGTACCGACGAAGCCTGCGCGGGAACGCTCCCCAGCGTCCAATTAGAACGCTTTTGGGAGCATCCCACAGCACCTGCGTGCTGCCTTCCCACCTTTCCCAACTGCCTCTCTCCAGTTGAGTTTTAGAGCTGAGACAAAAAGAGAGAGCGAGGGAAAGGAAAAGAGATACAACTCCTAGGGGAGGTGGGTGGGTTGTGAGGACTAAATTCCTGCTGTTCCCGGAGATCACCTGTTACAGGTGAGTAACTAAGCTATCTCCAGGAACATGCAGGAATGTAGTCATCACATATGGGGTCTCCCTAGCTTTAGGTGCCAGAGAGAGACCCCAGAAGTTGTGTGTCCCTGAGAAGGGCTCCACTTCCCCCCATGGATCTCTGGCATCCTACCAGGGAAGGTGGGTAGGAGTTGATTAGGTATGGAACAGGTGTTTGAGAACAGCCTGACCAAACAAGGCATCCCGGTGGGAGTCCTTGTCCAAACAGTAATGGGCTGTGAAGGTATGAACCGAGGCCCAAGTGGCTGCTCGACAGATGTCGTCAATAGACACAAGAGTTCAGATGAGCCATTGAGGCTGCCATGGCTCTCACATTGTGAGCTGTGACATAGCCCTCCAGAGAAAGGTTCTTACTCTGATAGGCAAAAGAAATACACTGAGCAATCCAGTTAGATAGTGTTCTCTTGGAGACTGGAAGTCCCAAATGAGAAGGATCAAAAGCAACAAAGAGTTGAGAGGACTTTCTATGTTGCTGTGTTCTTTGCAAGTAAAAAGCTAAAGCTCTTTTACAGTCTAAGGTATGAAGATTCCTCTCTGCATTTGATGCATGAGGTCCTGGAAAAAAGACAGGAAGGTAGACCTCTTGGTTAAGATGAAAAGGCGAGACCACCTTAGGCATAAAGTGTGGATGAGTCCTAAGGACTACCTTGTCATGATGGAACCTTGTATAAGGTGGATTAACTACTAGTGCTTGCAATTCACTAATGCGGCGTGCTGATGTGATTGCAATGAGAAAGAACCTTCCAAGAAAAATTTCAAGGAGGTGGTAGCTAACGGTTCGAAAGGTGGTTTCATGAGCTGCCCAAGAACCAGGTTCAAGTCCCATGCCACCAGGGGTAGTCTAATGGGAGGCTTAGTTAGGAGGCCTCTCATAAATCTTGCTATAAGAGAACGAGAGGAAATAGGCTGTCCATTTAGAGGTTTAAGAGAAGCTGCAATAGCACTCAAATGGACTCTTACTGAATTTGTCTTAAGGCCTGCATTAGACAAATGGAAGAGATACTCCAGTAAAGATTCCAGAGGTATCGCAAGGGGGTTAAGACCCTTTCCTGAACACCAAATAGTAAACCTTTTCCACTTGAAAGCATAAGAACGTCTAGTGGAAGGTTTTCTGAAAGCATAAAGAACATCTTTCACTTGCTGAGAAAGATGAAGATCTTGGAGATCTAGGCCTTCAGCAACCAAGCCCTGAGATGCAGGGACTGGGGATTGGGATGCCATAACATTCCGTTCTCCTGAGATAGAGATCTGGAGCAGACCCTAACTCCAGGGAGGGAACTTGAGAGAGATGTAGAAGCAGAGGGTACCACACTTGCCGTGGCCAATGTGGTGCTATGAGAATCATGTGGCCTCTGTCTCTCTGAAGCTTGAAGAGGGTTTTGGGAATTAGGGGAATGAGTGGAAAGGCATACAGGAAGTCTTGACCCCAGTAAAGGAGGAAAGCATCCCTGACCTGAGCCCCCTGAGCCGGAATTCTGGAACAGAACTGGAGAAGTTTGGCATTCCACGGACTTGCAAAGAGGTCTATGTCTGGGGTTCCCCAAAGTTGAAATATCCTGGTCACCTGGTCTGCATGCAGAGACCACTCGTGTGGAAGGAGAACTCGACTGAGTGTCTGCCCAAGAGTTTTGAATGCCTGGAAGATATACTGCCAGCAGATGAATCTGATGCTCTCTGGCGAGGGCCCATAGTCGCAAAGCTTCGTTGCAAAGCGACAAAGCCTGTTCCCCCCTGCTTGTTCACATAGAACATGGCTACCTGATTGTCCGTATGAATGAGGACTGTCTTGTAGCCGAGCAGGGAGTGGAACACTCGCAGAGCCAGGAAAATTGCTCTGAGTTCCAAGAGGTTGATATGCAGACAACTCTCTTGTGGAGACCAGGTGCCCTGGGTGGAGAAGTCTTGCAGATGAGCTCCCCAACCCTTTGGAGAAGCATCTGTTGTGAGAGTTGATTGGGGTAAGGGTTATTGAAAAGGGCACCCCAGCAACAGATTTTGAGTGGACGTCCACCATTGGAGGGACAAAATGAGGCGACTTGTGTTTGCTATTTTGTCTGACAGGCATCCTGATTCCTGGGTCCATTGGGTGGATAAAGTCCACTGAGCTGCCCTCATGTGGAGGCGAGCATATGGCACCACATGTATGGTGGATGTCATGTGGCCCAGCAATTGCAACATTTCTCGAGCAGTTAGATGAGGCTTTAGCACTGCTTGAGAAGCTAACTGCACCAAGCGAAGGCAACGGGCCTGGGGGAGATAGGCCCTTGCCCTTGTGGTATCCAAAAGAGCTCCTATGAACTCTAAAGATTGAGTGGGAGTCAGACTGGATTTTGGGATGTTTATTACCAGCGCTAAATACTGAAGGATACGCATTGTGCAGGATAGAGAAGTCTTGGCCTCTGACTGTGTTGGAGCTCGAATGAGTCAGTCGTCCAAGTAAGGGAAAATGAATATTCCCAGAGTGCGGAGAAATGCTGCTACCACAGCCATGCATTTCGTGAACACCCTTGGCGCAGATGCCAGACCAAAAGGAAGCACCCTGTATTGGTAGCGCTTTCCTTGAAAAAGGAACCGAAGGAATCTTCTGTGGGTTGGATGGATGAGAACATGGGTGTACGCATCCTTGAGATCTAGAGAACAAAGCCAATCCTGACTCTGAAGGTATGGAAGCAGAGCACCGAGAGAAATCTTGAATTTCTCCTCGACAAGGAATTTGTTAAATTCTCTGAGATCTAAGATAGGTTTGTATCCCCCTGTTTTCTTTGGGATAAGAAAATAGGGGGAATAGAACCCTGTGCCCTGTTGATGACGAGGCACTTCTTCTATTGCCCCTTGGGCAAGAAGGATGGCAACCTCCTGACCTAAGAGGTTGATGAGAGGTGTCAGAGAACTGAACTTATTCACTATTGTGTGAGGGGGCATGCTTGAAAAATGAAGTTTGTACCCCTCTTATGATGGAGAGTGTCCAATGCTCTGCTGTTATTTGCCCCCATCTGGGGGCAAAATGACACCTTCCTGGAATGGTGGATGGTTCTGGACCTTCCAGAACCAGAAAGGCTAAGTTCTCTAGCTGAGAGTCAAAGGCCCTGAGGAGGCTGAGGCTGCTGGGCCGGTGGAGGCCTAGCAGCCTTTGCTTTCTTCTGTTTGGGCGGTTGCTGACGTTTGGTTGAAAACTGACCTGCAGAAGATGTCTGCTGACTATAAGCAGGATAAAATCTTTTCTTTTTAGAAAAAGATGTTTTTTTGAACAACTTCTTTCTAACAGGATCAGCAGTAGACTTGAATAGTCTATCCAAAGAGGAATTTTCAGCATCCATTTCATTGGCTTTTTCCTGCCAATCTTTACCAAACAGGTTCTCACCCGTACAAGGGATATTTCCCAATTTATCTTGTACCCAGAGCTCTAAATCAGATGCCTGGAGCCAAGCAATTCTATGTGCACCTATGGCAATAGCCGAGGCTCTGCTGATACACTCAAAGCAGTCAAAGGCTGCACGGTTGGAAAATTTAGAGACATCTTGGGCATGTTTGACCCAAGTGAGAAAGTCCTGTCTTTTATCCTCAGAAATGAAAGGACTTAAAGTCTGTAAATTATCTGTGACCTCCTTTAGGAACATTCCCATGTAGAGACTATAGGAACTGATTCTTGCAGCAAGCATGGAAGCTTGAAAGACTCTACGTCCAAAAGCATCCAGGGTTCTGCATTCACGTCCTGGAGGATTAAATGCATGTCTTTTTGCACTTCTAAAACTTCTCATAGCTGACTCCACCACAATAGAGTGGTGAGGAAGATGAGCTTTATGGAACCCAGGACAAGGAGGGACACGATACATAGTATCTAACCTACGAGAATGAGGAGAGGTGGTAAGAGGTGTTTCCCACATCCTCAACATGAGATCATAGAGAATCTCATGAATGGGTAAGGTAGCTGCCTCTTTAGGAGTTTTGGGATATTGTAAAATGTCCAACTCCTTGGCCCTTGGCTCTGTTTCAGGGGCCACAGTAATGGACAGGCCCCGAGCCACCTCTCTGATGAAGTCTTGGAAAGACATGTCCTCTGGAGGAGACATCCTGCGTTTAGGGGAGGACGACGACTCTGGAAGAAGCATAGCTGTATCGACAGAACTTTCAGAATCCTCAGATTCTTCTGAGTCGTCGAAGTATCGTCTGTCCGGATGCTTTTGGCAAAGCACGATAGCCGTACCGACCAAGGTCGGTACCGAGAATAACCGGTACCGGAGGGCATCATAGGACAGGGTACCGGCATAGCAGACACTGATGCCGATGTCGATGCTAGCGGTACTGGTACCGATACCGGTGGACTTGTCTTTCGCGGTACCAAGGGCGTCAATGCCGCAAGGAAAGCCACTAGACTGCGTTCCATGGTCAGAATTCTCTGGTCCATAGACGCCGCCAATGCCTGGAAGTCGGCTGGTGGAGACCCCAGAGCATGGCACCAGATCTGTTGAGGCTGAGCCGAGAACATCCTGGAACCCTGATAATGGTGCTTTAGCAGCCGAAGCCTCCCGCTGGGGTAATTTTGCCGGTGCAGAATCCTCGAGGGCAAGCTCAGAGGCATCTCGATGCTTAGAAGGAGATCTACCCTTCGAGGACCGGCTGGATTTATGTTTAGATACCAGAGATCCACGGGAGGAAGAAGCAGCCCTGGAAGACATCAATGCCACCAAAGCTGTATGAGGGAAACAGGGTACTGAGCTTGGCAGCTCGGTTCTACCGACCTCTTTTAGACATCATGGCACAGGACACACAGTCTTTGATGGAGTGGTCAGGACCTAAACATTTTAAATACCATTCATGGGTGTCGGTGACGGAAATGGTACCGCCACACTTGGTGCCCTTCTTAAAACCTGAGGCAAGTTTTTCCATGTTTGAGGAAATATTTTTGGGCCTAAGGCCCAAAAAGGCGGGTGCACCTGAGGAAAAGAAAAAAAAAAAATTTACACAGAAAATAGAAAAGAAAAACTGGCGGTACTGGTAGAGCGTCGAAGGCGGCAGACGCGACCACAAAAAGAAAGAAAAAGGAAATTCTTCTGCGGTGACAGGAACACGACCTGCTGGCTCCGCGAAAAAAGATGAACTGGAGAAAGGCAGTTGGGAAAGGCAGGAAGGCAGCACGCAGGCGCTGTGGGATGCTCCCAAAAGCGTTCTAATTGGACGCTGGGGAGCTTTCCCGCGCAGGCTCCGTCGGTACCGACAATACCCATATGTGATGACTACATTCTTGCTTGTTGCTGGAGATAATACAATTTGTTTCAAGATGTTGCCATTTTAGAATCAAATGATTTGCTGCAAGCAGTTTGTTACTCAAGTGAAAAATATGTCGACAGTACCTTTATCAAGCGTCAAAATTCCTGATCTGTCTTCCACATTTATTAAGCCAACACCTATTAATCCTTGCCGAACATCTGGGAAAATAAAAAGGTATATTTACAAGATTAACATGCAAATCAAAATGTCTAAAAAAAAAAAAGCATGGGTAACAAACAAGATGAGAAAAACTTTGCACTTAAACTATACCTTTAAAGAAGTCTCCTGGATAGTCAGCAGGGGGAGAGACCAAGGGAGCATCTAGATTCACAATTGATTTCATAACAATTTCCAATGCATTTCTGCCATACTGTATCAAGGAAGAAAAGGTTTTAAAACTGAAAGATGTTTATATGTAGGTAGAAAAGACCAAGCATGCCAAGTCTTTCTGAGAAATGCAAGGGACACAGATCTGCAGTAACATGCTCAGAGTCTATGCAAAGATGCACCAAACATCTTAACACACAGCATGGACCTAAAAATCAGCATAATAAGCCAGCTGTGAAGGACAGTGGATAATATATCTATATCTCATTTATCTATATATCATATATCTATATATCTATATACACACATGCAATGCAATGCAATGTGTGCCTTCGAGTCAGCCCTGACTCCTGGCGACCCAGAAGCTCCTGGGTTTTCTTGGCAGTGTCACCGGAAGTAGATTGCCAGGCCTTTCTTCCGAGGAAATGGAGGGTTAAGTAACTTGCCCAAGGCCACAAGGAGTGCTAGCGGGAATCGAACCCTGGTTGCTTGGTTACCAAGCCAGTGCTCTAACCACTAGGCTACTCCTCCACTCCATATACACACATACATACATATATATATATAAAAAGAAAAAGGTTTACAGCTATGTTGTTTCAGACCATAGGTAAATACAGTGGAAAAGTATCCATCTTCTAAAAATCGTATAAAACTATTAATTACCTTATTGTCAAAGTTGAACCTGCTTAAGTCCCTAGATTCCGTTGCTCTTCTATCCCCATGTGTAAGGGCCCCCTGAAAAACAAGTTCCATATCAGAGCATCACAGGATGTATCTATAAAAGCCACAAAGAATTATACCCTCGTTATAAAAGGGTTTGGGATAGACATGTTCGAGTCTTCCTTAGATGAAACATTGCTTGCTGCTCAACTTCACTTTAAAACAAGTACTCTCACAGCTCTCATCTCCCACCAAATATCTCAAGGGACTGAAATTATTTAAACTGCAGAAAACTACTATACTGAACCACTTAAGAGCACGCAACAAGACAGTATGTGGTCCTGAAAAGCTAGATGTTGATGTAGAAAAGGCGTTCGACCAGGTGTCTTGGTCTTTTCTCTTTCAGGTAATGGAGCGAATGGGTTTGGGGGATGATTTCCTGGGTTGGGTAAAGCGTAGTTACTCACCTGTAACAGGTGTTCTCCAGGAGCAGCAGGAATCAGTCCTCACATATAGGTGACGTCGGCGCCGACGGAGCCCCCGCGCGGAGCATTTCCCCAGCTTTCAAAGAAAGCCTTTGGGAATTGCAGCGCGCATGCGCGGTCCCCTTCCCGCCCAAGGGTGCCATCTTGCTCAGTCTGATGACATAGCTAAAAGACAGCAAAAAATTAGAAAAAATAAATCATATGACTGCAATTCCAAGGGGAGGAGGGAGGGTTGTGAGGACTGATTCCTGCTGCTCCTGGAGAACACCTGTTACAGGTGAGTAACTACTCTTTCTCCAGGACCAAGCAGGAAGTCAGTCCTCACATATGGGACTCCCCAGCTTAAGGCTACCGGAGACCTCAAGCCGAAAAAATGAGCTCCCTCTAGCTCGTCAGTACCTAAGGAAGGAATCTTCTCTGAGAACGCCCCCGACCGGTAGCCCAACACTAGGGCCGGAGGGTAGGAGTTGCCTAAACCCCAGAGATAATGGAGTACTGCCTGTCCGAAAGCACTGTCCCTGCGGGACTCCCTCTCAAGGCAGTAATGGGCCGCAAAAGTCTGGCTTGAAGACCAAGTAGCGGCCTGGCAGATGTCTGCCAACGGAACAGAGCGGAGATGAGCCACTGACGCAGCTTTCGCCCTGACACGATGAGCCGTGACTCGACCCTCCGACAAGAGGCCGGCTGCCCCATAAGCCCAGGCAAAACAGTCAGTGACCCATATGGACAAAGTACGATTGGAAACAGGTAACCCCAACTTATTGGGGTCAAAAGAAACGAAGAGCTGAACAGCCCTCCGGTGCTCCCGCGTACGGTCAAGGTAGAAGGATAACGCCCTCCTACAGTCCAGGGTCTGAAGGACCATCTCAGCCCGGTTGGCATACGGCCTGGGAAAGAAGGTCGGAAGAACCACCTCCTGATTGAGGTGAAAAGGGGAGACAACCTTAGGGAGAAACTTCGGGCGAGTCCGTAAGACTACCCTATTCCTGTAGAACCTAGTGTAAGGGGGATAAGACATTAGTGCCTGAAGTTCACTTACTCGCCTAGCAGAGGTAAGAGCTACCAGAAACAAGGTTTTCCAGGAGAGAAAACGGAGAGGGCAGGTAGCCATAGGTTCAAATGGCGGACAAGTAATCCGCTGTAAGACCACATTCAGATCCCACTCAGGGGCTGGTGGACATAAAGGAGGCTTAAGCAGGAGGAGGCTTCTGAGAAAACGAGCCACCAAAGGGTGGTTGGAAAGAGGCCTTCCGTCCACCGGCGAGTGGTGTGCTGAGAGCAGAGGTGAACCCTGACAGAGTTGGACTTAAGGCCTAGATTGGAGAGGTAAAGCAGTTACTTACCTGTAACAGGTGATCTCTGGGAACAGCAGGAATAAGTCTTCACATATGGGTATCGTCGGTACCGACTGAGCCTGCGCGGGAACGCTCCCCAGCGTCCAGTATGAAAGCTTTTGGGAGCATCCCACAGCGCCTGCGCGCTGCCTTCCCGCCTTTCCCAACCGGCTCTCTCCAGTTCGAATTTTAAAGCTGAGACAAAGAGAGAGAGAGGAAAGGAAAGATAGAGAGATACAACTCCTAGGGGAGGTGGGTGGGTTGTGAAGACTTATTCCTGCTGTTCCCAGAGATCACCTATTACAGGTAAGTAACTGTGCTATCTCCAGGAACAAGCAGGAATGAGTCTTCACATATGGGGACTCCCAAGCTGAGATGCCTGGAGTCCCAGCATGTCATAGGTTGGAACATGCTATCCCCCACAACACCAGGCATCATGAGGATGGAGGGTAGGAGTTGAAGAAAGAAAGGTGCTGTGGAACAGCTAATCTAGCATAGGACTGCAGACAAGGAGTCCATGTGTGGATGATAATTATCATCAATGATATTGAAAGAAATATTGCAATATGGACCTCCCCTAACAGGATTACACAGCAGTAAGGAGGTTCATGGGATCCACTGGAGGACCTCACTGTGAAGTGGAGGTAATAAACCTGTAGGAAAAAACAGTGAAGGTCAGATTCCTGAAAGGTAAACGGGGACCCCGATAATAACTGGGGTAGTACCAAAAACGGTGGGCCTTCGGCGGAAGGCTTTATGATAAAAGCTGAACTCTTTTGGCGACAGAGTGGCTCACCCTTGGAAGCAAAAAGAGAAGGCCGACCAAATTGGACAAACAGGCACAGTCCTTGAGGGAGGAAAAGGTATGGAAACCCCTTGTATCCCAAAAGAAAGGACAAACGCCTGAGGCGTTAGAGCCTGTGATTAGCTGAAGATCCGCAATGTCTCTCCTAACTGGAGTCAGCTAGGAGATATACTGGAACATGGAGAGCTTCAGAGGCACCTAAACCTTAAGGAAGTTGTTAACTACCACAGAAGTGGTTGTGAGTGTAGAACCCCAAACATGCTGGATAGCATAGGTATAGGTAAAGCCCATCTGTCAGAATCATATAGCTATATGAGCCTCGACAGTCAGGTAGATAAATGCAGGATACATATCTACTGATAATAAAATATCTCCACATACATACACACATATATATATATATATAGATATACGTATAAGAATATATCTATAGTGAGATATGAAAGGGCATAAAATACATACAAATAATAGACATCTGTAAGATGTATACTATAGATATAAATATATATATATATATATGCCTCTATATGGGTGTCTGCAAGAAGCAGACAGAGATATGCCTACAGAAAGGTATTCACATAGGAAATGTGGAGAGGAAAGATTCATCTATTAACAAGGTGGTTGAACCTACTTGAGAAGATATATAGAGAATCTATTCCCACTGGTTATGGCTACAGGGATGCTAGCTAGTGAAATAACCAAGACGGTTACGTGAAAAGCAGAGGATAAAATCAGTCTGCAGCCAGTAAGTCCCGAGTATTCCAGAACTCTAGCATGGTAAGTGAACAGAAGACGCATAAAAATGAGATACCTCTTTGCCCTTAAGCAGGTCAGCATGGTATCATGCGTTCTTACCATGAGGACGAGCTGCAAGGAGAAAAGCATATTCCCGATTGGAAATAGTATGGACCAAAGCAGGGAATTGGCAACTCCTTAAGCTTTCACGTAAGAGAAGGCCTATGTCCTTTATATTAAAAAGGAGAAAGTGAAAAAAGGGAGAACCTTTCTAGTCATGGGAGACATGACTGAAAAAGCCTTTTCCAACCATCTAGGATAGCTGTTGGAGAAAAACCCCTCTTGCTCTCTAGCAAGGGCCCATAGTGGAGAGCTTCTCTGTAGAATTGCAGAGCATGATGCAGGAGAATGAGGAGATAGAACTGGCTGCTGGAGAGCCAGTACCTATGTCGACTATGCTGCCAAACCCAGGGAAATGGAGATGGCAGAAAGAGAAGACAATCCAACAAGCTTGTAGTGAAAAATTTTAAAGACAGATGACAGCACTGACTTGGAGCCACTACTAAGACCAGACAGAATGTTAGTGGAGGACAAATCTGGTTGCTGGTGGACAAGAACCAGTGGTCCAAACATTAAGGCTCCTGCATTGGCAGCTGTCTTGCCAGACAGCAGAAAGAATCTTACTGTTTAAAAACAGAAAGGACAGACAGAACAGGAGTAGAGAACTCTGGACATGTCTGATGAACTGCCTCAAAGCAAGATTGAAAAAGAGGAGTCAATTCAGAGAAGAGAACTCCGCACTGGAAAAGTAACAAAACTAGAGAGGCTGAAGAAAAGCCCTTCAGTGAAGGAATACCGCTCTTACAGAGGAAAATCTTGGTAAGAGGGTAACGAGAATGGAGCTGAAGATGACTTACAAAGTAATAAGTCTATAGAAAGGAAAAAAAAGACAAGCTGGCACAGGAAACTATCGTTTGATAGTGGTTAGACCTCTTTCCCTAGCAGGAAGAAAAGGAGAACCCTGTGACCTATAAGCATGAGCATCCTGACAGCTCATAGAACATAGAAAAAATGGATGTCTTTTGGGAAGAGATCCATGTCTAGGATTTAGAATGACAGCAGTGGATTGCCTCTATTGAGAAGAGACAACTGCAGATTCTAACCCCAAGAGTCACAAGCATCTGATGGAGATTGATCAGAAACCCTGTGGTTGCTGGGTTTGCTGAGCCTGGTGAGAGGTTGAATTCTGCAGACCAGGACGATGCTTCCCTTGTTTGGGAACATCTGTATGATGGGCAGATGACGCATAAAACCTTCTCCTATGGGAAGAAAGTTTGGCAGGACATTTCCTACCTACTGGGACAGAAGGTGGTGCAGAACAGCCCCTAGGAACAGGTAAGTCAGTGGACAACTGAGCAACCTGACGTAAAGACTCCTTGTTGAAAAGATTGTCTCCAGTGCAAGGAGTATGTCCCAGTCTTTGCTGTGCCCATTTGTCCAAGTCTGAAGCTTAGAGCCAGGCTCTATGTCGTGCCCCTATAGTTATAGCGGAGGTCCTGCTAACAGACTCAAAAGAGTCTAGGGAAGCACGATTAAGAAACCAAGAGATATTCTAAAGATGCTTAAGCAGTGAAGAATAGCCTGCACTCTTGGACTCTGGAAGGGAAGGAGTCAAGATGTAATTGCTTTGTGACCTCCTCAAGAGATAGACTCATATAAAAAATATATGAGAGAATTCTTGCAGAAAGTATAGATGTCTGGAAGGTTTGACGTCCAAAGGCATCTAGTGTCTCAGACTCACGACCTGGTGGATAAGAAGAGTGCTTTTTCTTACTCTTTACCCGCCTCATTGCTGATTCCACTACTATGGAATGATGAGGAAGTTGAGTCTTTTGAAACCCTGGAGAGGGGAGCACCTGATATAAGAGATCAGTTGCTCTGGAAGGTGGGGGTACCCTTAAATGTGTTTCCCACATTCCTAGAAGGAGATCCTGCAAGGAATGATGCAAAGGAAGCATTATGTTCTCCTTTGCTTTGGTAGAAACAGAGCCTTGTGCAGGATCATGTCCCGGGATAGGAATGGCAAGAGATCTTGCTATATCCAGGAGGAAACTCTGAAAAGAGGGATCCTCAAAAGGAATCTCCCTTGGACAGGTTAGATCTGAAGAACTAGCCTGAGCACCGAAAGAGCTATCCAAATATATAGGAATAGAAGATCCTGCACGGTGCAGTGTGGAATGCTTAAGGGATGGTCGCCGGTACTGGCTGTCAGGAGCAGCGACCGTCATTACCACATTGTCCATGCCAGGTATCGACGCCAAGCTTGGTATAGAAGGGAGCGATCCTGTTGAAAAAAAGAATGGCAGGAGTTGGCCACGATGCTACTGTGGATACCGGTACCGATGCCAATACCGGTACCGATGTCGGAGCCGAGCCCGACAGACATCAGAGCAGGCATCGGTGACAGTTCAATCAGTACCGAGGTAACCGAAAACCTCCAGCCGCTATCCTCGGTACCGAGCCTCCGTTATCGATTGGTGTCGGTACCAAAGCGTATTGGTATCCAGTCTTCCAGACTAGAGATCGATTCCAAACTCGGCATCGAGGGCAGAGAGCCTGATAAGCGACGCATGGAAGGCACCAACCGCAAGGGTAATGAGGACATCGGTACCGAATTCGGTACTGTGTCTGATACCGGTGGATGAAGGTCAACCAGTGGCAACTCAAACGGCCTCGGGGGAACAGAGAGTTGCAGATCTGAATCATCGGAACCGAGCCTTCGGTACCGCCGAGAGCCGGTACCAAGGCGAGTCGGTACCCAGTCCTCCAGACTGGAGATCGATTCCAGACTCGGCATCGAAGGAAGCGAGGCTATCGATGCACGTCTGGAGGGTAGCGATGTCGGTGGTAGTATCGGTGCTGGTACCGATAATGGAAAGTCAGTCTGGAGAGTATCCACCGGTCCCGAAGGCACCGAGGACGCCAGATGACCATCCCTGGTGAGGAGTGTTTCATCCAACACCAGTGCTGATGCCGGGGTATCAGTACCGCTCGAAGCGGATGCCACCACCAGACACGGCTCAGGTATGTTCTGTGAGGGGTGAACCCCAGGAACAACCTGAAACCCCTCAAACGCTTTGGAGACCGAAGACTCCCGCCGGGGTTTTGAAGCCAGTGGGCCCTCGAGGGCAAGGCCGGAGCCGTCTACATGCTGTGCATGAGACCTACACTCGAGGGCTGGCTAGTCTTAACAGACTGTTTGTGGGTTACCTGATCCTGTGTAGAAGAAAGGGACGGTGCCCCGAAGTTGGAGGGAAACCGTGTATCAAGGGAACCTCGATGTCGAAAACCTCTTCTCACCGAACTGTTGTCAGGACCCAAGCAGGTTAGACACCGTCTTCGAGGGTCTAAAAATAAAGTTGTACTGCCACAGTTTGAACATTTCTTGGAGAAAGTGGCTGGCAGTTCCATGAAAGAAAAAGAAGAGGCCTAAGAAACCGTGAGACACTATGAAGAAAAAATATCCCTTGAAAAAGGAAGATTTTACAAGAAAAGAAACGAAAACATCGGCGGTATTGGTGGCGTCGGGGAAGACAGCCGCAACCACAAGAAAACTAAAGAAATAAAACAAAAATTTTCTGCGGTGATAGGACGACGTCCTGCTGGCTCAGCGGAAAACGAAAACTGAGGAGAGGCAGTAGGGAAAGGCGGGAACGCAGCACGCAGGCGTGGTGGGATACTTCCAAAAGCTCTTTGATTGGACGCTGGGCAGCGTTCCCGCGCAGACTCCGTCGGTACCGACGTACCCATATGTGAAGACTCATTCCTGCTTGTTCCTGGAGATATGTTCCTACTCTGGTAGGCGAAAGAAATACACTGAGCAATCCAGTTGGACAGTGTTCTCTTATAGACGAAGTCCTAAATGAGAAGGATCAAAAGCAACAAAGAGTTGAGAAGACTTTCTATGTTGCTGTGTTCTTTGTAAGTAAAAAGCTAGAGCTCTCTTACAATCCAAGGTATGAAGATTCCTCTCTGCACTTGATGCATGAGGTCCTGGAAAAAAGACAGGTAAATATACCTCTTCGTTCAGATGAAAAGGCGAGAAAAGGAAAGCTTTTGGGAGCATCCCACAGCGCCTGCGCGCTGCCTTCCCGCCTTTCCTAACCATCTCTCCTCAGTTCGAGTTTAAAGCTGAGACAATAGAGAGAGAGGAAAGGAAAGATAGAAAAAGAGATACAACTCCTGGGGAGGTGGGTGGGTTGTGAAGACTTATTCCTGCTGTTCCCAGAGATCACCTGTTACAGGTAAGTAACTGTGCTATCTCCAGGAACAAGCAAGAATGAGTCTTCACATATGGGGACTCCCTAGCTAAGATGCCTGGGAGATCCCCAAGGATATGAGACCCTGGAGAAGGGTCTACTACCTCCTATGGATCTCAGGCATCCATCCAGTAAAGGAGGGTAGGAGTTGTTTAAGAATGGAACAGGTGTTTGAGAACAGCCTGCCAAACAAGGCATCCCGGCGGGAGTCCTTGTCCAAGCAGTAATGGGCTGTGAAGGTATGAACCGAGGCCCAGGTGGCTGCTCGACAGATCTGGTCGATGGACACAGAATTTAGATGAGCCATAGAGGTGGCCATGGCCCTCACATTATGAGCTGTGACATGGCTCTCCAGAGAAAGGCTCTTACTCTGGTAGGCGAAAGAAATACACTGAGCAATCCAATTGGACAGTGTTCTCTTAGAGACTGGAAGTCCCAAATGAGAAGGATCAAAAGCAACAAAAAGCTGGGAAGACTTTCTATGTTGTTGTGTCCTATTGTAAGTAAAAAGCATGAGCTCTTTTACAATCCAGAGTATGAAGATTCCTCTCTGCACTGGATGCATGAGGAGCTGGAAAAAAGACAGGTAAATATACCTCTTGATTAAGATGAAAAGGTGAGACCACTTTAGGCATAAAGTGTTGATTTGTCCTAAGGACTACCTTATCATGATGGAACCTTGTATAAGGGGGATTAGCCACTAATGCCTGCAGTTCACTGATGCGGCGAGCTGAAGTAACTGCAATGAGGAAAATAACCTTCCATGAAAGAAACTTCAAGGAGGTAGTGGCTAAGGGTTCAAAAGGTGGCTTCATGAGCTGACCAAGAACCAAATTTAAGTCCCATGCCACCGGAGGAGGCTTAATGGGAGGTTTAGTTAAAGTTAGGCCTCTCATGAATCTTGCAATGAGAGGATGAGAGGAAATAGGTTGTCCATTGATGGGCTTAAGAGATGCTGCAATAGCACTCAAATGGACTCTTACTGAATTTGTTTTAAGGCCTGCATTGGAAAGATGCAGGAGATAGTCTAACAGAGAATTTAAAGGTAGTGCTAGAGGGTCAAGACCCTTTTCAGCACACCAAATGGAAAACCTTTTCCATTTAAAAGCATAAGAACGCCTGGTGGAAGGTTTTCTGGAAGCATGGAGGATATCCTTCACTTGTTGAGAAGATACCAGTCTTTAAGGTCTAGGCCTTCAGTAACCAAGCTCTGAGGTGTAGGGACTTGGGGTTTGGGTGCCACAAAGTCCCTTCCTCCTGGGACAGAAGGTCTGGAGCAGCTCCCAAGTCCAGAGAGGGGGCTTGGGAGAGATGTAGAAGTAGAGGGTAACACATTTGGCATGGCCAGCGTGGAGCTATGAGGATCATAGATCCTTGATCCCTCTGGAGTTTGAAGAGAGTCTTGGGAATCAAGGGAATGGGTGGAAATGCATACAGGAAAGCCCTGACCCCAATGGAGGAGGAAGGCATCCTTGGCCTGAACTCCCTGACACGGAATTCTGGAACAGAACCGGGGAAGTTTGGCATTCCACGGACTTGCAAAGAGGTCTATGTCCGGGGTTCCCCATTCTTGGAAGATACTGAGTACCTGATCCATGTGCAGGGACCATTCGTGTGGAAGCAGAACTCGACTGAGTTTGTCTGCCCAAGAGTTTTGGACTCCTGGGAGGTATACTGCCAGGAGATGGATTTGATGCTCTCCGGCGAAGACCCACAATCTTAAAGCTTCGTTGCAAAGCGACAGAGAGCCAGTTCCTCCTTGCTTGTTTATGTAAAACATGGCTACTTGATTGTCCGTATGAATGAGGACTGTCTGGTAGCTGAGGAGGGTATGAAAGACCTTGAGAGCTAGAAAAACTGCTCGAAGCTCCAAGTGGTTGATATGAAGAGAGGTCTCCTGTGGGGACCAAGTGCCTTGAGTGGAGAGGTCCTGTAGATGGGCTCCCCAACTTGTTTGGGAGGCATCTGTTGTGAGGGTTGCTTGGGGCAACAACTGTTGGAAGGGGGACCCCAGCAACAAATTTTGAGTGGACATCCACCACTGGAGAGACCAAAAGAGACGTTTGGAGGTTGCTATTTGGTCTGAGAGAGCTCCTGAAGCTTGAGTCCACTGGGTGGACGAAGTCCATTGAGCTGCTCTCATGTGTAGGCGGGCATAGGGTACCACATGCACTGTGGAAGCCATGTGGCCTAGCAGTTGTAGCATCTCCCGGGCAGTTAAGTGGCTCTTTGACTGAATCTGGGAGGCTAACTGCACTAGATGTTGGCAACGGGCCTGAGGAAGGTAAGCCCTTGCAGTAGTGGTATCCAACCAGGCCCCTATGAATTCTAGGGACTGAGTAGGGGTGAGCTGAGACTTTGGGAGGTTTACCACAAGTCCCAGATACTGCAGAATGCGCCTTGTGCGGTCCAAGGAAATCTGGGCCTCTGACTGAGATGGAGCTCAAATGAGCCAGTCGTCCAGGTATGGGAAGACAAATATTCCCAGAGTGCGTAGAAATGCAGCAACTATTGCCATGCATTTGGTGAACACTCTTGGAGCAGAGGCCAGACCGAAAGGAAGAACTCTGTATTGGTAATGTTTTCCTGGGAAAAGAAACCGTAGAAATCTTCTGTGAGAGGGATGGATGAGGACATGGGTGTACGCATCCTTGAGATCTAGAACAAAGCCAATCCTGACTTTGGAGGTATGGAAGGAGAGTGCCCAGATAAAGTATCTTGAACTTCTCCTTGCATAGAAACTTGTTCAATTCTCTGAGATCTAAAATGGGCCTGTATCCCCCTGTCTTCTTTGGAATGAGAAAATAGGGGGAGTAGAACCCTGACCCTTGATGAAGAAGGGGAACTTCTTCTATTGCCCCTTGGGCAAGAAGGGTAGCTACCTCTTGACCTAGAAGGTCGAGAAGAGATGTGGGAGAATTGAAGTGTCTCACCATAGTATGGGGAGGAAGGTCTGAGAAATGGAGCTTGTAGCCCTCTCTTATGATGGAGAGGGTCCACTGCTCTGATGTTATTTGCTCCCATCTGGGAGCAAAATGAGCCAACCTTCCTGGAATGGTGAGAGGCTCTGGCTGCTTTAGAGCCAGAAAGGCTAAGTTCTCTAGCATCAAGTCAAAAACCCTGAGGAGTTGGGCCTGCTGAGTTGCAGCAGCCCCTGTAGGCTTAGGCCTGGCCTGTTTAGGTTGCTGACGCTTAGTGGCAAAGCGACCTGTAGAAGATTGTTGGCCAGAAGTAGAAGGAAATCTGCCCTTTTTAAAGAAAGACTTTTTAAAAGGCTTTTTCTTGGCAGGAATGGAGGTTGACTTTGAAAGTCTATCCAGAGCAGAGTTTTCTGCATCCATTTGAGTGGCTTTTATTTGCCATTGTTTGCCAAATAGGTTTTCACCTGTACAGGGAAGATTTCCTAAGCCATCTTGAACCCAGGGCTCTAAATCAGAAGCCTGGAGCCAAGCAATTCTGCGAGCAGCTATGGCAATGCCTGAGGCTCTGCTGGCACCTTCAAAGGAGTCAAAGGCTGCCCTGTTGGAAAACTTTGAAATGTCTTGAGTATGCTTAAGCCAAATGAGGAATTCCTCCCTTTTATCCTCTGGAAGAAAAGGGAGGAAAGTGTGCAATTTTTGTGCAACTTCCTTTAGAAACATACCCATGTAAAGGCTATATGAGTTGATTCTGGCAATAAGCATACTGGCTTGGAAGATTTTCCTACCAAAGGTATTATACCACATTGTTTGTTCTATATTTTATATGATGTTCCTTGTAAATAAGTTCTGTTATATTTCAATGTTCCATGTAAAACAAACTTGATTTGTTAATTATTGTTAACTGTAAACCGCAACTGAACTCTTGGAAGATGCGGTATATAAATGTGAACAAATAAATAAATAAAAAATAAATAAATAAATCCAAGGTCCTGCATTCTCTTCCTGGAGGAGCAGAAGAGTGTCTTTGTACTCTTTATTCTCTTCATAGCTGACTGCACCACAATGGAATGGTGAGGAAGCAGAGCTTTCTGAAATCCAGGACAAGGAGGGACACGATACATAGTGTCCAATCTACGAGAATGAGGAGAGAGGGTGAGAGGAGTCTCCCATAAATCAATCATGTGTTCATAAAGAATCTCATGAATTGGTAAGGTGACTGCCTCTTTAGGAGCTCTAGAATAGCCTAAAATATCCAATTTCTTAGCTCTAGGCTCTGATTCAGAAGTTACTGAAATAGAAAGTCCTTTAGCTACTTCTCTTATGAAGTCTTGAAAGGACAAGTCCTCTGGAGGAAACATTCTTCTTTTTGGAGAAGGCGGCTCTTCAGGAAGGGCTATGGATACTTCAGGAGACTCGTCTGATGTATCAGAATCAGAGGAATTGAAGTATCGCCTGTCAGGGTGCTCTTCCAACGTTCGATACGCGTATCGAGCAGTATCGACATCGGGCGTCCCCGGTACCGGATCGGTACCAGTAAGCAGCCCTGGACAAGGAACCGCTGTAGCCGGTATCCTGGTCGATGTCGATGCAGTCGGTACCGGTATCGGTGCTGGTACCGAAGCCAATACCGAGAACGGAGTTTGTTTCGGTACCAGCGGTGTCGCAGCTTGAAATGAAGGCCGTAATAGCCTGCTGCATGGACAGAACATTGTGATCCATCGACGCCATGAATGCCTGGAAGTCGGTACCGGGAGATTGTGCCGGTACCCCAGAGCATTCTAACAGGTGATCGGTCGAGGCCGTGCCATCGATGTCAACCTGTAACCCCATAGGAGGAGCTTTGGAAGCCGGAGCTTCCCACCGGGGTTGTTTTGCTGGCGCAGGATCCTAGAGGGCAAGCCCGGAGGCATCTCGATGCTTAGAGGGAGATCTACCCTTCGAGGACCTGCTAGGTTTATGTTTGGTTACCTGAGATCCATCAGGAGAAGAAGACCTGGAAGATGTCGATGCTACCGACGGTGCATCAGCGGGAAACAGCACATGGAGCTTAGCTGCTCGGTTCTGTAAACCCCGTTTAGACATTAGAGAGCAGGACGGACAATCCGGAATGGAGTGTTCAGGACCCAAACATTTAAGACACCATTCGTGGGTATCTGTAACAGAAATAGTACCGCTACACTTGGTACATTTTTTAAACCCGGAGGCTGGTTTTTCCATGAGGGAAATTTTCTTGTAGGCCCTGAGGCCCAAGAGGAAAATACACTAAGTGAAGAAAAAATATATATATATATTTTTTTTTTTTAAAAGAGAAAAAGACCGGCGGTACCGGTCCGGAGTCGGGGAAGGCAGACACGAGACCAAAGAAATAAAATAAAATAAAGAACTTCTTCAGCGGTGACAGGGTTCGACCTGCTGGCTCCGCGGCAAAGAAGAACTGAGGAGAGATGGTTAGGAAAGGCGGGACGGCAGCGCGCAGGCGCTGTGGGATGCTCCCAAAAGCTTTCCTTTTTGGGAAGCTGGGGAGCGTTCCCGCGCAAGCTCCATCGGTACCGACGTCCCCTTTGTGAAGGCTCATTCCTGCTTGTTCCTGGAGATATTTGTTTACTGCACCAAAACTAGGGGAGGACATTTCAAAAGGGGAAAGGGGGGTAACTGCACCATTGCCTAGTGGCAGCCAGATGTGAGATAGCACAACACTGGATGGGGGCAGGTACACCAAACTATGTAGGCTTCATCAGAAGAGTATCAGAAATGAGCTTGATGCAAAGACTGACAGGGTTGTGGCATGTGGAAGAGGAGAGAAGGGTGGAGCAATAGAGGAGTGTGTGGACCTGGCTGGAGAATTGGAAGGAGGAGTGAAAAGCACCCGAGAGCCATACCCTATAGAAGAACAAGACAGGCAGAGAATACATGGTGAATGAAAATGTGAATAGCTATGTGATGCGTTAGAATGGAAGGCGGCGAGGAAGCAGATGGATTCTACAGAGAGGGATGGTAGAGAAGGGAGGGGGTAGAGAAGGGAGGGGGGAGGGGAGGGAAGGGGGACGGTGGAGGGGGGTAGGAGGTATGAGTATTTATCAGGGTGAAATAGAATGTAAGGGTTAAAACATGTTAACAGGTACCATCGTTGTGGAAAATGTAAAAAGTTATGTACGATGATTGTGTTTTTCAATGGCATCCTTAATAAAAAGTTAAAATGGAAAAAAAGCTAGAAGTTGCACCTGTAATTGCAGATAATGCAGCATATTAAAGCCACATGGAGAGGCAATCAAGTGCATCACATCATCAGTCATTTAGTTAAAACAGCAAATAACCTTTCTGCATGAAGTGACTGACAAAATGTTGGGGATTGCCCAATAAAGAAGCTTTGCAGTTGAAATGCGTCAGTTTTGGCCATTAATCTTACTGCAATTTAGTAAACAGGATCCTGAGCTATTTAAAGATGTATAATGCACTTACCAAACTTTCCAGTCTTTTTGCTACTATAGAAGCAAATCTTTGTTCACCTGCCAGTTCAGAAATTAAGAAAACATATTCAGGAGCAGTAACTTGGTTTGATCTGTGAGTTCTTCCTGTCAATACAAAGAAAATACGCCCATCATTTACTTTAAAATAAAAACAGTAAGCAATCACTCCAAATACAGAATCAGAATCAAATTTAAGCATCAAAACAAACTTTAATTAAAGCTAGTTATGCGTGGGCATATCTGGCACACTCACCAAACTGCTGGATTGCTCTATCAGCACTCCAGGGTAGCTCTAAAGTCATGTGCACTCTCCTTCTCTGGTTCTTAGCTCTGCGGTCAGCTTGTAAAGAGATACCCGAGCTGGCTGCTTCCGAGATAATAGCAATATTCTAAAACAGAAAAGAGACCACAGGAGTTACTTTAACACATAGCTTTATACTGTAGGAGGTTAAGCTTTTAAATATTTAAAGTCACTACCTAGTTGGGTAAGAAAGCGAGAGACACTTCACTTTTATTTCTTGCCTTTACAAAACAGAGCTTCAACAGTTATATATTCAAGCATAGCCGATAGGTCCCAGCCTTGAGGCAAATTGAGGACGACATGAATTGCTCTGTACCCCAAGCATGAGTGGGAAAGACATTTGAATCTGGTCTTCCCAGGTGTTCAGCCTGCTACTCTTATGTTACACCTCCAATTTAAAAATACTGCAGGAGACAGCCTTTATTTGCAGGAAGGATACTTAAACCAATCTGAAGCAAATAATCCCATCCTCCCAGATGTAAAATAAACAGAGGAAGCAGAAAAACGCAAGTGGAAGCATTTCGCTAGGCAGATTTACATAGAAACTTGTATTAAGGAGTATCATAGGACTAGGCATTTATCAATAATGTATTTAAACTAAATAGAGGAATAATTACCAGACTCGCAGCTCTTGTATTTGTGTCAAGTGTTTGGTTATAAAAGCTCCTCTTCAGGTATTAAACAGTCTTACAACCAATTTACTGAGACATAATGCAAATCTAAAGTGGCTCCTTTACAAATCCGGCACTACAGTGCTGGATAACGACTGTTTAAATCTGATTTCAAGAGATAACCAAGCTCAGTTTCCAAAAGCATGCTCACTGTGTGCAGGTGTATGTTTTTCAAGAGCAACTCAATAGATTAAAAGGTGAAATTGGACCTAGAGTCCCCCTAGTCCAGATGCATAATTCAATATCTTAACTGTACATAAATTATGTTCAATGTAGTGTTTTCAATTGTTCTATGTAAACCACCCCTGATCTCTGGAAGAGGCAGTATATAAAAACTTGTTAAATAAAATGCATGGGTTATGCTCAGAAGATGGAGACTGAGATAGCGTAGTTACTCACCTGTAACAGGTGATCTCCGGGAACAGCAGAAATAAGTCTTCACATATGGGTACTGTCGACACAGACAGAGCCTGCACGGGAACGCTCCCCAGCGTCCAAAAGGAAAGCTTTTGGGAGCATCCCACCACGCATGCGGGCTGCCTTCCCGCCCAACTACCTCTCTCACTTCAGTTGATTTGAAAGCTTGAGACCAAAGGAGAGAAGTAGAAGAAAAATAGAAAGAGAGAGAAAGACAACTCCTAGGGGAGGTAGGTGGGTTGTGAGACATTCCTGCTGTTCCCGGAGATCACCTAGTACAGGTGAGTAACTACACTATCTCCAGGAACAGGACTGTAGTCTTAACATATGGGGACTCCCCAGCTAAAAATGCCTAGGGATGAACCCAGAATGTTGCGGATCTAAGATGGGCCATGCTTCCTCTGGCATCCAAGAGTGGATGGTGGGAAGGAGATGATCTAGGAATGGAAGAGATGCTGTAGAACAGCCTGACCGAACAAGGCATCCCGACGGGAGTCTTTGTCTAAACAATAGTGGGCAGTGAAAGTATGTACAGAAGCCCAAGTTTCTGCTTTGCAGATCTCAATAGCAACTGAACGAAGATTAGCTGTTGAGGCTCCATGGCTCTAACATTATGAGCCATGACATGGCCTTCAAGAGGGATCCCTTTACTTTGATAGGCAAAGGAAATACAGTCTGCAATCCACTTAAGAGAGAGTTCTCTTATTGACTGGAAGTCCTAAATGACTAGGGTCAAAAGCCAGAAAAAGCTAAGAGACTTTCTATATGGCTGAGTTCTGTGAAGATAAAAGGCCAGAGCCCGTTTACAATCTAAGGTATGAAGATTTCTTTCCGTGCTGGAGTCATGAGGCCTAGGAAAGAAGACTGGGAGATAAACCGATTGGTTTAAATGAAAAGGTGATATCACCTTTGGCATAAAATGAGGATGAGTCCTCAAGACTACTTTGCCATGATGAAACCTCATAAGGTGGGTCAGCCACTAAAGCTTGCAGTTCACTAATGCGTCTTGCAGAAGTGATAGCAATTAGGAAAATGACTTTCCATGAAAGAAACTTTAGCTCTGAAGTAGCTAAAGGCTCAAAGGGGTGGCTTCATGAGTTGACTCAGAACAAGATTAAGATCCCATGCCACCAGAGGTTTGATGGGAGGTTTTGTTAAAAGGAGACCCCTCAAATCTTGAAACAAGAGGATGAGAGGAAATTGGCTGTCCATCGAAGGGTTTATGAGCTGCAGCAATAGCACTAAGATGGACTCTAACAGAATTGGTCTTGAGACCAGAAACTGATAAATGAAGGAGATAGTCCAGAAGGGACTCTACTGGTACCAAAAGGGGATTAAGTCCCCTCTGGGAACACCAGACTGAGAACCTCTTCCATTTAAAAGTGTAAGAACGCCTTGTGGAAGGTTTTCTGGATGCTAGAATAGCCTTCACTTGATGTGAAAGGCCTAGATCTTGAAATTCCATGCCTTGAGATGAAGGGACTGGGGATTGGGGTGCAGTAGGGATCTGTTCTGGGACAGAAGATTCGGAGCACTCCCCAGCTCCAGAGGAGTGGCTTGCGAGAGACCTAAGAGAATAGGATACCATGTTTGCCTTGGCCAACAGGGAGCTATGAGTATCATGCGACCTCTGTCTCTCTGGAGTTTGAATAAGGTTTTGGGAATTAGGGGAATTGGTGGGAAGGCAGAGAAAATCCTGGCCTTAATGGAGCAGGAATGCATCCCTCGCCTGACAATTTTAAGCTGGAAGTCTGGAACAGTACCGGAGAAGTCTGGTATTCTGTGGACATGCAAAGAGGTCTATGTCTGGTGTTCCCCAGACTTGAAATACTCGAGCAAGTTGATATGAATGGAGAGACCACTCGTGTGGCAACAGGACTCGGCTGAGCCTGTCCGCCCAAACGTTTTGAATGCCTGGAAGGTATACTGCCAATAAATAAATGTGATGCTCTCTGGCAAAGGCCCACAGTTGCAAAGCTTTATTGCATAATTGCAGAGAGCCTGTTCTTGTTTGTTGTTTAGGCAAAACATGGCTACTTGATTGTCGGTTTGCACCAGAACTGTTTTGTTTATGAGATGGAAGCAAAAGACTCGAATAGCACTGGAAATGGCCCTTAGTTCTAGGTGGTTTATTTGAAGAGAAGCCTCCTGTGGGGTCCAGAGACCCTGGGTAGACAGATCACCCAAGTGGGCTCCCCAACCCAACTTGGATGCATCTGTCGTCAGGACAGCCTGAGGTAGGGGTTGCTGAAAAGGAGAGCCTATTGTAAGGTTTTCCAGAGATTACCACCAATGCAGAGATGCAATCAGGCGTGTGGTAACTCTGATCTTGTCCGATAGGCATCCTGAGGCCTGGGACCATTGGGAAGCTAAGGTCCACTGGGCCGTTCACATGTGAAGGCATGCATAAGGAATCACATGGACTGTAGATGCCATGTGTCCTAGAAGTCGAAGCATCTGTCGGGCAGTGAGGAAGGTGTGTAGCACTGCTTGAAATGCTAGTTCGATGATGCACAGACAGCGAGGCTGAGGCAGGAAAGCCTTTGACTGCTGTGTGTCCAAGCGAGCCCCTATAAACTCGAGGGATTGAGATTTATTTATTTATTATTTATTTATTACAAATTCTTATATACCGTGCTATTTGGTATCAGTGCAGTTTACATTGTAACAACATTTTGCATTAGAACAAGATCTTTTGCTTACATTGTAATAGGGATTGTAACTTGGAAATAACAGGGTAACTATATACAGTTCAAAAAAGGAGCTTATAAATTATTTAAGTTATATTATGTAATAGAGTCGTAATGTAGTCATGCTGATTGTGAATGTTCCTAATGGTGAGTTTCTTTTGTAAATCACTGGGGGTTATGTTGTTGGTACGTCAGAAGCTGTGTGGGTGAGATGAGGTGTTGGATGTGAATGTATTAGGTTAGTATGGGTAAAATAAAGGCAGAACAAGTGATGTTTAATAGCTTTTCTGAATTGCGAGAGGTCAGCAATTGATCTTATATGCGGTGGGAGATTATGCTCCTAAGTGCTGGAACATAGTGTAAATGCTCCGTTTCTAGTTGTTTGGGTACATTTAGTGGACTCAGGTGGTATAGATAGCGTATTGCTAGTTGTTGACCTTCTTAGCCCGTTAGTAGGGGTACTGGTCAGGAGTGAAGAGAGGGATGTGGAAGATATCCAGTCAATTGCTTTAAATGACAGGATTAACGCCTTGTAGGTGATTCTGCATTGTACTGGTAGCCAGTGTAGATCCATAAGTATGGGAGTTATGTGGTCTTTTCTGGAGATGCCGCAGAGAATGCGGTCTGCTGTGTTCATCGCCATTTGAAGAGGATTGCGAGTGCTCTTGGGGAGTCCATGTAGGATGATGTTGGCATAATCAAAGTGTGGCATTATGAGCATCTGGAATATTGTTCTGAAGTCATCTGGGGCTAGTAGAGGTCTTAGATGTCATAGTGTCCGTATTTTGTTGTAAATGGATTTAGTGGTATTCTTTATATGCTCTTTGAAGTTGAGCTGCTGGTCTATTGTAATCCCCAGATATCGTATTACAGACTTGCATGGGAGCTCAGCGTCACGAACTTTCAATGAAGCAGGAGGAGAGAAGTCTTTGTTTCTGGTTATGAAAAGGACTTTAGTTTTTTTAAAGTTTATGCAAAGATTTTGGGACAGGAGCCAATCAGTAATTGCATTGAAGCATTCAATAAGTGGAACAAGGTTTGGCTGCTTGATTTTAATTGGAGCGAAAATCAGTACATCATCCGCATAGATCAAACTGGAGATGTTAAAAGAAAGGATGATATCACAAATGGGTTGCATTTAAATGTTAAAGAGTAGAGCCGAAAGGGATGATCCTTGGGGTACTCCTTGTTGCTGATGGAATGGTTCCGATGTTGAGGAGCCTATCCGTACTTGTTGCCAGCGGCTCATGAGGTAGGATTTGCACCATTCCCAGGCCAGGCCATGAATTCCCTTTTCCTGGAGGCGGGAGAGGAGTTGCACATGGTTAACAGAATCAAATGCAGCTGCTATATCAAGAAATATGAGTACGAACCCATTCTCAATTTTGTCAATACCTCTGGACAATGAATTGATGAGTATAGTGAGTAGAGTCTCTACACCATGGGACATGAGTATAGTGAGTAGAGTCTCTACACCATGGGACTCACGGAATCCATGCTGACAAGGATCAAGAGGGGCTGATATGTCAATGTGTTGTTGTAGTTACATTTGAACCACCTTCTCTATGAGTATGGCTAGATAGGGTATACTTGAAATCGGGCGGTATGAGTCTGTCTTTGCTGGGTCAAGTTTGTTGCTTTTCAGGAGAGGGCGTATGGAAGTTTGTTTCAGGGTTTCTAGGAATGTTCCTGTTGTGAAGGAGAGTTCCATGATGTAGACTAGAGTTGAGCTAAGTTCTACACGCATTGATCTGATCCAATGGGCAGGACAAGGATCATTCGACGCCGTAGTGGTGTTGATGGTGGCAATAAGGTCAGCAATGTACTTCTCTGTCGGAGAGGTGAATTTTGTCAATGTTTGATGTATCTGAGGGAAGAAGCACGGTGTGGAGCTTTGTGTAAAATTTGTTTTTATAATTTTAGATTGTAGGTTCTCGGCGAAGGACTGGGGTTGGATAGAAACTGATTGGAGGAAGGTGTTGTGGTTAAAGCTTTAGCAATGCTAAAGAGGTCACGTGGTTTATTTAACGATCGAAGGAGGGTGTCCGTGTGGCGCTCTCATTTTTTTGTAAATTTTCTCATGGTGTTGCTTCAGGGTGTTCTCATAAGTTGATTTGTCAGATGTGGATCTAGATTTGCGCCATTTTCTTTCTTGCCTTCTTAGAAGCTGAAGCGATGCACGTAATTCAGCAGAGAACCAAGGGACTGGTTTTCTGTTTCGTGGTTGTTTGTTGGATGCTGGTGAGCTGGGACTTGGGAAGGTTTATGATCCATCCCAAGTATTGCAGTATTTGCATTGCTCAGGAAAGAGCATGACTTGCCTCTAGAGCTGACGGCGCTCGAATGAGCCAATCGTCTAAGTAAGGGAAGACAAAAATTTCTAGAGTCCTCATAAATGCTGCTACTACTGCCATACATTTTGTGAAGACCACTGGAGCAGAGGCCAGTCTGAAAGGAAGGACCCTGTATAGAAAATGTCTTCCCTTGACTAGGAATCAAAGGAATCTGTGATCTGCATGAATAAGGATGTACATGTAAGCATCCCTAAAATCTAGAGAACATAGCCAATCTTGTTCGTGAAGGTATGGAAGAAGTGTGCCGAGGGAGATCTTGAACCTTTCTTGGACTAAATATTTGTTCAGTTCTCTGAGGTCCAGGATGGTCTTTGTCCCCCTGACTTCTTTGGAATGAGAAAATAGGGGGAATAGATTCCTGTGCCCTGCTGGGACATTGGAACCTCTTCTATAGCCCCTTGAGCCAGAAGTGTGGTGACCTCTTGCCACAACAGGTCTGAGACCGGTGGTTGAGATTTGAACTGTTTTATTAGCGTGGATGGGGGCAAGCTGAGGAAATGAAGCTTGTATCCCAGACTCATGATAGAGTCCAATCTTATGATGTGATTTGTTGCCATCTTTTGGCAAAATGGCAGATATGGCCTGGAATACTTAAAGGTTCTGGGCTTAGAATAGGAAGAATGGCTAAGTTCTCTAGACAACAGTCAAAGACCCTGGGGAGGCTGGGTCTGCTGAGCCTTCTGAGGTTGTCTTTCTTTGTCTAGTTTGTTGTTGCCCCTTCTGGGGAACATGTGTTTGCTGGGTGGAAGATGGATAGAATTTCTTCTTTTTAGAGAAAAATGGTTTTTTGAAAACCTTTCTTGGCTGGGTTAGCTGTAGATTTTAACAGTCTGTCTAAAGTTGTATTATCAGTGTCAATTTCATTAGCTTTGTGCTGCCAATCCTTGCCAAAGATTTTCTCCTGTGCAAGAAATGTTTCCCAACTTATCTTGCGCCCATTCCTCCAAGTCTGAAGCTTGGAGCCAGGCAATACGACATGCTCCTATGGATATAGCAGAGGTTCTGCTAATACATTCAAAACAGTCAAAGGTAGCACAATTCATAAACTTAGACACATTTTGAGCATGTTTGACTAAAGTCAAATGATCTGTCCCGTTTATCCTCTTGAAGAAAAGGGTTCAAAAGTATCAAGTCTCTTGTAACCTGTTCAAAAAACATTCCCATGTATAATATATAGGAAGTGATTCTTGCTGATAGCATGGAGGACTGAAAGCATCGACGACCAAAGGCATCCAGTGTTCTAGACTCACGACCTGGTGGATTGGAAAAGTGTCTTTTAGCATTCTTAATCCACCTCATGGCAGACTACCACCATAGAATGATGTGGTAACAGTCTTCTGAAATCCCCCCTTTTTTTTTTTAAATTTTTTTATTAGTCAAATATAATGACCAGATACAAAATAGGGAAAAAATCAGAAACATGTCATTAACAGCTTCCCACATTCTTAACATTAGATCATGTAAGATCTGGTGTATAGGAAGCATAGCTGCCTCCTTTGGAACCAAAGGATATTGAAGGATTCTCAAATCTTCTGCCCTAGGCTCCTTTTCTGGTACTAATGTAATGGCAAGACCCTTTGCCATATCACGTACAAAATCATGAAAAGACATACCCTCAGGAGGGGAAATTCTGCGTTGAGGAGAAGGAGTTGAATCTTGTAAAAGTTCAGCTCTGGTACCGGTGGAATCAGTCATCGGAATCGGAAGACTCAAAAGGAGGAAGCACCGGGTTCTCCCGAAGCAGATGGTGTCGGTACCGCTCGATGTCGGTACCGAAACGAGTCGGTACCTGATCCCCATGCTGGAGAGAGATTCCAAACTCGGCATCGGGGGAAGCATGCCTGTTGAAACAGGTACAGAGGGCCCTGGCACCGGTACCGGCATCGGTACCTGCGGAACAGTCTTCAGCGACTTTAGCGGTACCGAAGTAGCTAAAAGAGTCGCTAGACTGTGTTCGATAGCGAGGAGTCTTTTGTCCACTGCCGATGCCAGGGTGTCAGTAGCAGTGGAAGGGGCCACAACCCCCGAGCATGGCACCAGTAGTTCCATCGAGGTCGAGGTCTCAGGAACATCCTGGAGCCCCGATAAAGCTTTGGAGCCCGAAGACTCCCGCCAGGACTGTTTTGCCGGTGAAAATGTCTGAGGGCAACGCCAGTGGCATCTCTATGTTTAGAGGGAGATCTACCCTTCGAGGACCGGCTAGTCTTAGAAGACTTGTGTTTAGTTACCTGAGATCCCTGGGAAGAAGTAGAAGCCCTGGAAGACAGACATCGATGCTACAGACATCGTGTCTGAAGCAAATAGGGCACCGAGTTGATTTGCGCGATTCTGAAGACTTTTTAGTCAACTTCCTGCAGGAGAGACACTTCGCAGAGCAACGGTCAGGACCTAAACATTTAAGATACCAGTCATGGGTGTCGGTAATAGAAATTGTACCGCCACATTTTGAACATTTTTTTTAAAACCAGTGGCTGGTTTTTCCATGGTAAGGGAAAAGAGGGCCTAATGCCCAAAATGGCGCCAAGCACCAGAGCAGGGAAGAAATCCCTGAGAAAAAGCACTAAAATTAAAATATTTTTAGAAGAAAAGAAAGAAAAGCACCGGTGGTACCGGTAGGCGTGGACAGAAGGCAGATGCAACCACATATAAAGGAAAAAAGAAGAAAAACAGATAATTGAGGCAGAAAATTATCACCTGCCCGTGTAATCTGTCATACATTGGGAGAACCATTCGTCCGGTCCGGTTCGTCTAGGTGAACATGCCTCCCGATTGACCAACAAGACCCTTTCGGCTCCTATAGTTGAACATTGTCTCCAACATCACCATGTTTTCACATATCTTCGTTGGAGAGTGATTGATTTAATACCTTTGGATCCCCGGGGGGGGTGACCGGGAGCAGCTCCTTCAACACTGTGAACAACGCTGGATTTTTAAACTCAACACAGTAATGCCTACGGGCTTGAATTTAGAATGTGATTGGTGGAGTTTGCTTTAATTTTCTGCCTCAATTATCTGTTTTTCTTCTTTTTTCCTTTTTCTGAGGTTACAAGTTTTTCACTGCAATAAAGTTTTGGAATTCCCTCCTTGCAGACGTCTTTCATGACGTGTTGATGACGTTTTTTTCGGCAGCCATTCATAGATTTTCTGGTGTTTTAAATGACCGGGAGTATTTGGCGTTTTTCAGGGCGCGCATTTTTTAGTAACAGCTTGATACAGAGCCTTCTCCGGCTCAAAACATGCATGTCGCTGCGTGAATCCTGTGCTGCCCCATTTATACACTACCAGATAAGTGATTTATATTGCGGTTAAGGTTTTGATAATACAAACAAAAGGCCTCTACCGACACCGAGTGGGGAGCTTTTTCCTCTCTCCATCTCAGGTCGGTGGATCCCGACAAAAAAATATGTTTGTTTAAATGGTAATTGTGGTTTTTTAAGCATAGTCATGTGGGTTACTTTAATGCTCCCCAAGTCTTTTTATATGTTTTGACTTTTGGATTGGTTAATATGGAAGGCAGACAACATTAGACAAAAAAGGAAGGTATGAGTCAAAGCACCACCTTCTCCTTGGACATGACCAAAACAGGACTCCCGACAGGACAGAGCCTGCAGCTTAAATACTGTGCACCAAACAAGTCACAATTAGAAAGAGGACCTTCAGAGTCAAATCTTTCAGGGTAGCCCCTCCCTCAAAGGGTGCCCCCGACAATACAGGAAGGCCCAAATTCAAGTCACAGGAAGGGATCATCAATTGAAAAAGTGGTAGAATATGCTTAAACCCTTTAAAGAAATGGACCACATCAATATGTGAAACTAGGATCTGACCCTGCACCCAGCCCCAGAAACAAGCCAGCAGTGCAACTTGTGCCTTTCAAGGAACTCAAAGGCAGAACTTCCTCCAGTCTGGCTTGAAAGAAGGCCAAAAACTCTGGAAAAGAGACCCCAAGAGGAGAGATTACTCCTCTTCCCCCCCCCCCCGTTCCTCACACCAGCTCACGTATGCACAATATGTGCACATAAGCTGGAGATATGGACTGGTGCCACACCTGCAATAATTTCTCCACCACCTGCAGTGAATACCCTCAGTGCCTTAGATATAGATATACTCTTCTCAATGGCCAGGCCATAAGCAAGAAGATGGACGTCTGGCATCAGGACAGGGCCCTGCAGCAGCAGGCTGTCCTCCCCCAGAAGCTGGAGAGGGATCCACTGTCAGAAGCCACACGGGTTCTACATACCAAGGCCATCACAGCCAATTTGAAGCCATGAGGACCAATCCAAGGTGAGAATCCACCTGCTGCAGGACCATCCTATCAGTAGCCAGGAGGAAACGGGTACAGCATACATGTGCTGGCCCATGACTGAACCGGAGCATAGTGTCTCAGTCATGTGTTCCTGGCACCTGCAGAAAAAAAGTCAACTTGGCATTGGCAAGTGATGCCATGAGATCCATTACTGGCATTCAACCAGTTCACTATTAACTGGAAGAGTGACTCCAACAGGGACCATTCCCCCCAGGTTCAGCATGTCATGACTCTAGTAATCCACCTGCACACTGTCCTTGCCCACTACATGGGCATTGAAAGGAGTGTCAGGTGCTATTCCACCACTGCCGCATGGAAGCACCTCTGCCATCACCTATAAACTCCTCATGCCCCCTTGCCAATTAATGTACACCACTGCTGTCGCATTGTTGGACAAAATATGCACCGTCTTCTCCCTCCAGAGGAAGGCAGGCCTGCAAGTCTAGGAACACCGTTCGAGTCTCCAAGTGATTGATGGACCGACCCCTCTCCTTTGGGGACTAACACACCTGAGTGACCAGGGATAGGCAATGGCCTCCCTAGTCTAACAGACTGGCATTCGTGGTTAGGACCATCCAGTCTAGCGGTTCAAGAGACATCTGTGCCGAAAGTCGCTCGCTGTCCAGCCATCATTGGAGACATGTCCTGCCCCCCCCCCCCCCTTTCAAGGAGAGGCGCACCTCCATTGACTGTGACAGAGAAACCCAGCATGCCAGCAGCACTGTCTTGAAGGGGCGCATGTGCAACCATGCCCATGGTACCAATTCCAGGATCACTGCCATGAAACAGAGTACTTGAAGATAATCCCACACCCCCACACTTGGGTCTGCAACTTTGCTATCCTCTCCAGCAGGAAGACCATGCCTGCCTTTGATGTCTATATGGGCCCCAAGTATTCCAAGGATTATGTCGGAATAGTCCTTTTTGCAAAATTGACCACCCAGCCCAGCTCTTGAGGCGATTTGGCCCGAATCAACCAATTGTCCCTATATGGGTGAATGAGGATGCCCTGCATCCTCAAGGCCACCGCGACACCAGCATCACCCTTTGGCTAAGCCAAAAGGCAGAGCCTTAAACTGGAAATGACCCATCGGGACAGGCAAATCTGAGGAAGAGCTGGTGATCCAGGCGAATGGGAATGTGCAGGCAGACTTAGGAAAAGTCCAGAGAGATCATATACTCCTTTCCAGATGGCCACAATCAGAGCACAGGGTTTCCATATGGAACAGGGATATCTTCAAAGCCTGGTTCACAGTCTTGCGATCTAGACTACGCCTCAAAATTACCTTCTTTCTTGGGAAGCACAAAAGTGCAGTTACTCACCTGTAACGAGTGTTCTCCAGAGACAGGAGGAATCGGTCCTCACAGATGGGTGACGTCAGGGTTGATGAAACCTGCAAGGAAGCATCTCCCCAGCTTTCAAAAAAAAAAAAAAAAGAAGCTTTTGGGAGATGCCACTACACATGTGGTCCCCTTCCCGTCCAAGGGTGTCATTTTGCTCAGTCAGATGACATAGCTAGGACGGTAGTGGGAAAAAAACAAAACAAAAAACACAAGGTAGGGAGGCAACTTCTAGGGGAGGGGGGATGGTTGGGAGGACTGATTCCTGCTGTCCCTAGAGAATACCTATTACAGGTGAGTAACTACACTTTCTCCAGGAACAAGCAGGAAGTTAGTCCTCGCATATGGGACTCACTAGCTCCAGGCTGCAGAGGACCGAACCATGACAGCACCAATGGTGACCAAGTTGGGTAGCCATGAGTTGCAGAAGATGAGTCCCCCAAAGAGATTCTGCCAGACCCTAGCGTCCAGTGGCACTATCACTCCGGTAGCCTGAACATAGAAGGGTCAGAGGGCAGGAGCTGCCTACATTCCGAACAAATTATGGAGTAACGCCTGGCTGAAGGCACTGTCCCGACAAGACTTGCTTTCCAGGCAAAGCGAGTTGCGAACATATAGACTGAAAACCATGTGATGGCTTTGCAGATCTCCATCACCAGTACTGAGTGCAGGTTCGTCAGATGTGGCCATTGCTCTTACGTGATGTGCAGTGATCTGGTGGTCTAGGGAGAGCCCAGCTCACTCATAGGCGAGGTCAATACAGTCGGCCACCCAAGTGGACAGAGTTTGCTTAGTCACAGGAAGCCCCAGTCTGCTGGGGTCGTAGGAACGAAAAACTGAGGACCTTTGCAATGGCCCTGGGTCTGCTGTAGATAGGACAGGGCCCTTTGTAGTCCAGTGTATGGAGTATCATTTCCTCCTGACCGGCATGAGGCTGCGGGAAAAAGGTGGGAAGGACCGCTTGGTTGAGGTGGAAAGGAGATACCACCTTTGGGAGGAATTTTGGGCGAGTGTGGAGCACCACCTTGTTCTTGTAGAATCTTGTGTATGGTGGCTCTGCCACCAAGGCCTGAAGCTCACTTATTCTGCGAGCAGATGTGAGCTACCAGGAATGCTACCTTCCATGACAGATACCGCAGATGGTAAGTAGCTAGGGCAGAGGTTCCCAACTCCAGTCCTTGGGGAACCCTAGGCCATTCGGGTGTTCAGGATTCCCACAATGAATATGTATGAGATAGATTTGCATGTTCTGTCTTCATTGTATGCAAATCTATCCTATTGTGGGAATCCTGAAAACCTGACTGGCCTAGGGTTCCCCGAGGACTGGGTTGAAAACCCCTGAGCTAGAGGCTTGAATGGCAGCCTGGTGAGCTGTGAGAGCACCACATTGAGATCCTATTCCGCCGCAAGGGGGGGGGAGGTGCGAATTGGGGAATTAGATAGCAGGCGGCTCTGAGGAACAGAGACCAGGGGCTGATTCAAGAGGGGTTTGCCTTCGACAGGGTGGTGGTGTGCAGCAATCGCACTCAGGTGCAGCCTCACTGAGTTGTACTTCAGGGTGCAACAGATGCAGTAGATATTGGAGCACCAATTGCACTGGGCAGAAGGGGCTCTCCCACTTCTCTGCACACCATACACCACAGCATCCCGTCCTCCTGAGAAAGGAGATCTGGAGCAGATCCTAACTCCAGAGATGGAGCTTGAGAGAGATGTAAGAGCAGAGGGTACCAAACTTGTCATGGCCAATGTGGGGCTATGAGAATCATATGGCCTCTGTTTCTCTGAAGCTTGAATAAAGTTCTGGGAATTAGGGGAATGGGTGGGAAGGCATACAGAAAGTCCCTACCCCAATGGAGGAAGGCATCCCTGGCCTGACAACTCTGAGCTGGAATTCTGGAACAGAACAGGGGAAAGTTTGGCATTCAGTGGACTTGCAAAGAGGTCTATGCCCGCGGTTCCCCAAATCTGAAAATTTTGCCCAACTGGTCTGCATGGAGAGACCATTCGTGTGGAAGCAGAACTTGACTGAGTCTGTCTGCCCAAGAGTTTTGAATGCCTGGAAGATACACTGCAAGGAGATGAATCTGATGCTCTCTGCCGAGGGCCCAAAGTCACAAAGCTTTGTTGCAGAGCGACAGAGAGCCTGTTCCGCCCTGCTTGTTCACATAAAACATGGCTACCTGGTTGTCTGTTTGAATTAGGACAGTTTTGTAGCTGAGCTGGGTGTGAAACACACAAAGAGCAAGGAAGATTGCTCTGAGTTCTAGGAGATTGATGTGTAGAACAGTCTCCTGTGGAGTCCAGGAACCCTGGGTATAGAGGCCTTGCAAATGGGCTCCCCAACCAACCTGTGAGGCATCTGTTAGTTACTTGGGGTGGGGGTTGCTGAAAAAGGGACCCCACCAACAGATTCTGGGGTGACTGTCACCATTGGAGAGACAAAATGAGACCGAGGTTGCTATTTTGTCTGACAAGCAACCTGACACCTGAGTCCACTGATTGGATAGAGTCCACTGGGCCACCCTCATATGGAGGTGGGCATAAGGGACCACATGCACGGTGGTTGCCATGTGGCCTAGCAATTGTAACATTTCCTGAGCAGTGAGGTGAGACTTTAGCATTGCTTGGGAAGCTAACTGCACAATGCGAAAACAGCGGGACTGTGGAAGATAGGCCCTTGTCTGTCTGGTATCCAGCAGGGCTCCTATGAACTCTAGAGACTGAGTGGGAGCTAGGTTGGATTTTGGGAAGTTTATGACAAGTCCCAAATATTGAAGGATACGCATTGTGCGAGATAGAGAAAACCTGGCCTCTAGCTCTGATGGGGCTCGAATGAGCCAATCGTCCAAGTAAGGGAAGACAAATATTTAGGTTGCGGAGAAATGCTGCCACCACATCCATGCATTTTGTGAACACCCTTGGTGCCGAGGCCAGGCCAAAAGGAAGAACTCTGTACTGGTAGTGCTTCCCTTGAAATAGAAAGCAAAGAAACCTTCGGTGAGTTGGATGGATGAGAACATGAGTGTACACATCCTTGAGATCTAGAGAACAAAGCCAATCCCGACTCTGAAGGTATGGCAGTAGAGTTCCCAGAGAAATCATTTTGAATCTCTCTTTGAAGAGGAACTTGTTAAATTCTGAGGTCCAAAATGGGTCTGTGCCCTCCTGTTTTCTTTGGAATAAGAAAAAAGGGGGAATAGAACCCTGCAGCTTGTTGATGAATAGGTACTTTTTCTATTGCCCCTTGGGCAAGAAGCAGACTGACCTCGTGATCTAACTGGGAGTTGAGAGAGGTCTAAGAATTGAACTGTCTTACCATTGTAGGACGGGGCATGCTGAGGAAGTGAAGCTTGTATCCCTCTTACAATGGATAGAGTGCAACTTTCTGCTGTTATCTGCCCCCATCTGGGGGCAAAATAACAACCTTCCTGGGATGGTGGAAGGCTCTGGCCCGTTTAGGACCAGGAAGACAAAGTTCTCTAGATGGGAGTCAAAGTCCCTGTGGAGGCTGAGTCTGCTAAGCCGGTTGAGGCTTAGCAGTCTTTGTTTTTCTTTGTTTAGGTTGTTGCTGACCCTTTTGCACAGACTGACCTGAACGATGCCCTTGCTGGGTATGAGGAGTAGAACAACTTCTTCCTAGTGAAGAATGTTTTTTTGTAGGACTTTTTCCTTGCAGGATCAGCTGTAGATTTTGATAATCTATCAAAGGTGAGATTATCAGCATCTAGCTCATTAGCTTTCTCTTGCCAATTTTTGCCAAAGAGATTCTCTCCTGTGCAAGGAATATTCCCCCGTTTGTCCAGTACCCAAAGTTCCAAGTCAGATGCCTGGAGCCAGGCAATCCTACGTGCGCCTATGGCAATAGCAGAAGTTCTGCTTATGAACTCAAAACAATCAAAGGCTGCACGATTTACAAATTTGGAAACATCATGAGCATGTTTGATAAGTGCAAGATAATCTTGTCTCTTATCAGGAAGGAGGGGGCTCATAAGCTCTAGATCTCCTGTAACTTCCTTTAGGAACATTCCCATATATAAAATGTAGGAACTAATCCTGGCAGAAAGCATAGAGGCCTGGAAGGTTCGATGCCCAAAGGCATCAAGAGTCCTACATTCACGTCCTGGAGATTAGATGCATGTCTTTTTGCACTCTTGATCCTTCTCATAGCTGATTCTACCACCATGGAATGGTGGGGCAGCTGAGTTTTTTGAAATCCAGGACAGGGAGGAACTTGATACCTGGTATCGAGCCTAGGAGAATGAGGAGAAGTGGTGAGAGGTGTTTCCCACATCCTTAGCATGAGATCATGCAAGATCTCATGAATAGGCAAAGTAGCTGCCTCTTTGGGAGCTTTAGGATACTGTGAAGTCTCCAATTCCTTTGCCCTAGGCTCTGTTTCAGGAGCCACTGTGATGGAAAGACCTCGAGCCACATCCCGGATGAAATCCTGGAAGGCTATATCCTCTGGAGGAGACATCCTACGTTTAGGAGAGGAAGAATCCTCAGGAAGAAGTACTCTGGTATTGACAGAACTGTCAGTCTTCAGACTCTGAGGATTCAAAGTATTTCCTGTCCGGGTAATCATGCAATGCATGATACCGGTACCAATCGAAGTCGGTATCAACAGGGTCCGGTACGGACTTGTCAGTACTGGAGAGCACAGCATGTGTCGGTAACGGTAGTCCACCTGCTGACGTCGATGCCATTGGCCCCGGTTCCGATGTAGGTGCCATTACCGGTACCGATTGAATTGTCTGGAGCAGTTTTGGGGGCATCGATTCCGAGAGAAGAGCGGCCAGACTGCGTTCAATAGCCAAGAATCTCTGGTCTATCTACGCTGCCGATGCCTGGGTATCGGTACCGGACAAAGCGCTCGGTACCCCAGAGCATGGCACCAGTAGTTCTGCCGAGGTTGGGGCCTCGAGAACATCCTGGAGCCCTGATGATGCTTTGGAAGCCGAAGCCTCCCGCCGGGGCAATTTTGCCAGTGTGAGTCCCTCAAGGGCAACACCAGAGGCATCTCGATACTTAGGAGATCTACCCTTTGAGGACCGGCTAGACTTATGTTTAGATATCTGAGATCCATGGGAGGAAGACGAAGCCCTGGAAGATGTTGATGCCACAGATGCTGCGGAGGGAAAAAGGGTGCTAAGTTTAGCAGCTCAGTTTTGCCGATCCCTCTTGGACATCATCCCACAGGCAACACACTCGGAGATAGAGTGGTCAAGACCTAAACATCTGAGGCACCACTCATGGGTGTCGGTGACAAAGATGGTACCGCCACACTTGGAATACTTTTTAAAACCCGAAGCGGGTTTTTCCCATAGTAGAGGAAAGTTGGGCCTAGTGCCCAAAATGGCGCGTGGCACCAGAGGAGAAAAAAAGCTGGAAGACTCCAGGAAATTTTTTTTTTTTTTAAGGAAAAGAAAGAACTGGCGGTACCCATGTAGCGAAGGAAGGCAGACGTGCCACAAAAAAGAAGAATAAATGGGATATTTTCTGCGGTGACAGGATGTGTGCGACCTGCCGGCTCCGTGGAAAACGAAGAACTGGAGAGAGACAGTTGGTAAAGGCAGGAAGGCAGCACGCAGGTGCTGTGGGATGCTCCCAAAAGCTTTCTAATTGGATGCTGGGGAGTGTTCCCGCACAGGCTCCGTCGGTACCGACGATACCCATATGTGAAGACTACATTTCTGCTTGTTCCTGGAGATAAGAGTATCAGAGGGTAGAAAATAACATGAAGGAAAGCAGAAACTGCGGGAATTTGTCTATACGCCCTGGGATCAGATGGTGGTGAGCGGACAATGGCCAAGGTAGGCCCAGGAGATGGAAAGGCCCTAGAGTGGGAAAAGAAAAGGTAGCAAAAAAGGCTGCGAAGAATAAGGTGAAGTTTTGCTACAGCAAATATATTAAGACAAACTAAAGGCATGGTTTGCTGGATTAAAACCTGAACTTGTGGGAGTAAAGGAGGAATTAGGCAAAATAATGGGAGAACTAAAAGAGGTGGTGGCAGATTGGTGCATAGGGTGGAGGAGCACGATTCAAAAAGAGCAAATGCAGAAAGGCAAAGTCAGGAAATCCTTTTTCACTGAAAGGGTGGTGGATGCTTGGAATGCCCTCCCGATGGAAGTGGTGCGGCAAATACGGTGACAGAATTCAAAATGGCATGGGACAGACACAGTGGATCCCTTTACAGCAACAAGATAAAATCAAAATGAACTTAACTACCTAATTTCTCAACGAACAGGGGTGTCCTACACGGAGCGGTGGGTTCACCCCTAAACAAAGACATGGGGAGGAGTGACCTGCACGGAGCAGCAGGTGCACCTACCTCTTGCCATCTTACTGGGCAGACCATATTGGTCTTTATCTGCCATCATTTACTATGCTATGTTAGAAACAAACGGCATTGCAGGACCAAATCAAAGAAACAGATAAATGGAAAGCTAAAATACTATATAAAATTGAAGATCTGGAGAACTGAACAAGAAGGAACAATCTAAGAATTAGAGGGCTTCCGGAGGACCTCAAATTCAAAGACAGTAAGAGGGTAGCAGAGGCTACATGTTTGGAGGCGTTATGCCAGGGAGGAGAGACCAAAATGCCAGAAGACAAAACAGTGGACCAAGCACACCAAACCCTAGGCCCAAAACAGCAAAACAGACTGTGATATAGTTATCTGCCTAAAGAACTATGAAAAAGAAAAAATAGCCACAAAGATGCAAGGATTGGATAATGTGTGTGGCAAGAATATAAAATTGCTATAATGGCAGATCTAGCGGCTGGAACACTACAAAGAAGCGTAGTTACTCACCTGTAAGGTGTTCTCCAGGGATATCAGGAATCAGTCCTCACATATGGGTGACACCACCAAGGAGAAATTAGGCCTTACCTGCTAATTGTCTTTCCTTGAGTTCTCTCCAGGCCAGTCCAGGAAAATAGGGTTGTCAACCTCCTCTAGCAGCTGAGGACTGATAAACTGAAAGAAACTTTGCTGACAGCCCCTGTAGCTCCCCCTGGTGTCAGAGAGTCAGTCTTATGGTAACAAAGCAGTAGAACTAAACCTGCCAAAAACTGTAAAAGAAACAGTAACTATCCGCACAGCAACCAACTCCTTTTGTTCATTGTTGGCTTTTCTTAATTGTATCCAATATCCTTTTTTTTTGTTTTGTTTTGTTTTAGGTTGTTTTAATGCTGTTTTCAGAACTCTGTCATCTGAATAAAAAACCCCGGCTCCAGTCACCAGCTTGGCAACCGGAAAAAAAGATGTGTCTGTAGGCCGAGGATTTCCAACACTACAACTCTCGCAGAAAATTAGAGGGTGGGTCCTGGACTGGCCCGGAGAGAACTCAAGGAAAGACAATTAGCAGGTAAGGCCTAATTTCTCCTTCCTATTTGTCTCTCCGGGCCAGTCCAGGAAAATAGGGCAGTACCAAAGCAGTACTCAAACCCGGGAGGGCCCTGCGAGCCCCGTCATAATAACCGAGGCCCCCACTCTAGCATCGTCCCGCGCGTGAACATCCAAACGATAGTGCTTCGCGAAGGTATGCAAGGAAGACCATGCCACCGCCCGACAGATCTCAATCGGAGGAACCAAGGCATATTCCACCCACGAAGTAGCCTGACCCCGAGTCGAATGAGCCCTGATCCCCACAGGCACCGTCATGCCCCTCGTCTCATAAGCTGTTCTAATGGCATGCTTGATCCACCGAGCGATGGAAGCCTTGGAAGCCGGCTTACCCTTAGCGGGCCCCCCAAAAAGCACGAACAGCCGGTCGGACTTACGAAATACCTCCGTTGCCTTGAGATACCTCTGCAACACCCGACCTAAGTCCAACCGTCGGAGCAAACGATCCTGCAGTCCCCCCTCACGGGGACGAAACGTTGGAAGAAAAACGGCCTGATTCACGTGAAAAGAAGTAACCACCTTAGGAAGAAAAGACGGAACCGGTCGCGATACTACCTTCTCCGCTGAAAAATGAAGGCACGGCTCTCTGCACGACAGTGCTTGTAAATCCGAAATTCTGCGAGCCGAACATAAAGCCACCAAGAAGGCCGTCTTCCAAGACAGTTCTCTGAGATTACCCCCTGACTCAGATTCAAAAGGAGGTCCAGTTAACGCCTCGAGGACCAAATTCAAATTCCAAGGCGGCACCACTTGTCGCACTGGAGGCCGAATGATCTTGGCCGCTCTCAGAAACCGGCGCACATCCAGGTGAGAGGAGATGGCACGACCTTGTATCTTACCCCTGAAACAGGAGAGAGCCGCCAGCTGAACCTTTAAAGTACTGAGAGCGAGACCCTTCGAGTCCACCCTGAAGAAAAGCTAAGATTTCTGGCAGACGAACCCCCGCAGGTCGAAGCTGACGATCAGCACACCACGCCTCAAAAATCCGCCACACTCGAACGTAAGTTAACGAAGTGGACGTTTTCCTAGAACGCAGCAAGGTGGCTATCACTGATGGAGAGTATCCCTTACGCTGCAACCGAGCCCTCTCAAGAGCCAGGCCGTAAGCAAGAACCGATCCACCTGCGGCATTAAGACAGGACCTTGGAACAACAGATTCATTTGAGATGGCAATCTCCAGGGAGGAGCCACTAGGAGACGCACCAGATCGGCGTACCAAGGACGCCTGGGCCAATCCGGAGCTATGAGAATCACCGTCCCCTCAAACCGTGCTATCTGCTGAAGGACTCTGCCTATCAGAGGCCACGGCGGGAATACATAAAGTAGCTGACCCGATGGCCACGGCTGCACCAGCCCATCGAGCCCCTCCGACATGTGCTCCCTGCGCCTGCTGAAAAATCGAGCCGCTTTGGCATTCGCTTGAGTGGCCATGAGATCCAGAACCGGAAGACCCCACCTGACCGTGATCTCGTGAAAGACCGCTCGGTTGAGCTCCCACTCGCCTGGATCTATGGCGTGACGACTGAGAAAATCCGCCTGGACATTGTCTTTCCCGGCGACATGCGCCGCGGAAATCGCCAAGAGGTGGGCTTCCGCCCACTGAAACAACTGTTGACTCTCCTCGAGCAGTCCTGCACTGCCCGTGCCCCCTTGCTTGTTGATGTACGACACCATCACCAAATTGTCGGAAAACACGCGAACTGCGTGAACCCCGAGTAGCTCGACAAACGCCTCCAGCGCCAACCGAACCGCTCGGAGCTCTAAGCGATTTATTGACCACAGCCGTTCTTCCGTCTCCCAGAAGCCTTGTGCGATTTGTGCTAAGCAGTGCGCACCCCAGCCGGAGAGACTGGCATCCGTTGTGAGCAACACCCAGTCTGGGATTGCTAAAGGCACCCCCGCCCCGAAGATGGACAGGATCCAGCCACCACTGAAGACTGTCCCTGACCCTCGTCGGACAGGGCAACCGCTGAGAGAGAGAATGATCCTGCGGAGACCACCTCTCCAGCAACGCATGTTGAAGCGGACGCATATGCGCCCTGGCCCACGGAACCAGGTCCAAGGCAGCCGCCATGGACCCCAGCACTTGCAAATATCTCCACGCTGTCGGCGCCGGAACGCGCAGAAACGCAGTAACCTGGGACATGAGCTTTTGAACCCTTTCCGACGGCAGGAAGACTGAGCCGACCTCCGTATCGAAGAAAGCTCCTAGATACGTTAGCTGTTTTGTCGGTTCCAGATGACTCTTTGCCCGATTGATGACCCAACCAAGCTGTTCGAGAAACTCTACCACTCGTGCCGTAGCCAACACGGACTCCGTTAGAGACGGAGCTCGGATCAACCAGTCGTCGAGATAAGGATGTACCTGAATCCCTTCCTGTCGTAGCGCCGCTGCCGCTACCACCATGACCTTGGTGAAGGTCCGAGGTGCCGTAGCCAGCCCGAACGGCAGTGCTCGGAACTGAAAATGACCCATAGGAACCGCAAACCAAAGGAATTTCTGGTGCTCCGCCCTGATGGGAATATGCAAGTACGCCTCCGTCAAATCTATGGAAGACAGAACTTCCCCGAGCTTGACCGCTGTGATTACGGATCGTAAAGTCTCCATTCAGAAATGTGGCCCTCGTAAGCAGCGATTCGCGTGCTTGAGATCCAGAATAGGCCGAAAAGAACCTTCCTTTTTGGGTACAATGAAATAAATTGAGTATCGACCTAAGCCGCACTGGTCGGTGGGAACCGGCACTACTGCTCGAAGGCGTAATAAGCGCAAGAGGGTGTTGTGGACCGCCGTTCGCTTTTCCCGAGAACCGCAGGGAGAGGCCACAAAGGCCTCCACTAGTGGATGAGCAAACTCCAGCGCATAACCTTCTCTGATGATCTCGAGAACCCACTTGTCTGTGGTAATGTTGGCCCAGGCGGAGAGGAAGTCCTGCAAACGACCTCCTACAGGAGGCTCCGCCTGGACCAGCATCCCTTCATTGTGGCTTTTTGGCAACATTTTGTTGGGCGCCAAAATAACCGCGACCGAATCCTCTAGCACCCCGAAAGGACTGGCTCCTATTTCCAACACCCCCTCGTTGATAAGGAGTAAAACGGGATCCGCGGAATCGACGAAAATCCTGGCCCTGCCCTCTCTGAGCTGAAGGCGGCTTTAGCACTCTCGGACGATCCTCTGGAAGACGACCCCCCTTAGAATCGCCTAAATCCTTCACAATCTTCTCCAAGGCCTCCCCAAACAGTAGCTTGCCTTTATAGGGAAGTTTACTGAGACGAGCCTTAGAGGACGCATCTGCTGCCCAGTTTCGCAGCCAGAGAAACCGTCTAGCCGCTATCAGAGAGGCCATGGATTTCGCTGAAATGCGCACCAAATCATAAAAAGCATCTGCCAGATAAGCCGCCGCCGACTCCATCTTGGCCCCTTCCGCAGCAGAGTCAGCTTCCTTATCCACAGCTTGATCGCTTTGCAGCCAACGGATGGATGCCCTGGAAACATATGCGCCGCATACGGAAGCCTGCAACTCTAAGGCAGAGGAGTCAAAGGCTTGCTTTAAGAGCGCTTCCAACCGACGATCCTGAAAATCCTTCAGAGCCGCACCACCTTCCACAGGGATAGTTGTCTTCTTGGTGACCGCAGCCACTAATGCATCTACCTTAGGCATGTCCAACAAATCCTTTTCCTCCTGAGGAACGGGATACAAACGAGCTATAGCGCGACTGCCCCTCAAGGAAGCCTCCGGACACTCCCACTCGGATTCAATCATTTGCTTGATAACTCTGAATGGGAAAACAGCGCTGCTCGGTCCGAAACCCCTGCAACAAGGGGTCCTCCAATGGTTCTTGCGGATCGGAAGGGATCACCATATGTAAAGCAGCCAGAGACTGCGAAATCAGCGCACTGAGTTCCTCTTTCCTAAAGACACGAAAAATATTAGGGTCCTCGCCCGGCCCTAACTCCCCTTCCTCCAACTCTGTGGGCCAAAAATCCAGACTTGTCTCCGAAAGCGCTTCCCCCTCTTGTGGAAGCATATACTCTGAATGGAGAGGAGAAGAGCTGTCTATGACCGCTGCAGCCCCCTGAACCAAAGAGGAGCAGCCCTCCCCTGGGTCTCCTGCGGAGATCTCAACTTTTTTGCTGTCTGACAGACAAGCAAGGGAAGGAGAAGAAGATGCCTGAGACGCCTGAGATTGCCTCAATAAAAAAGCTTTATGGAGTGCCAAAATGAACTCAGGGGAAAAGAAGGAGTCCAAAGACCCTTGCGCCAGCGAAATCGGTGGTTGAACTGCTTCTTCAGCCGAAGGAGCCTTGTGCGACTTAGACTTCTTTTTTCCTGCTTTCCCCTGCAGCGCGGGAGAGGAGCGTGGCTGAGACAAAATGGCCGCTGCTCCCACCTTTTCTGACCGGGCCTGTAGGAGATCTAAGCTCTCTCCCTCCGAAGGCTTTGCAGCCTCCATAATACCTGAGAACTAGCCGAGAATTCAAAAGTAAAGTACAGAAAACCCCTCCGAGATCACACACACACAGCCGCTAAAAAAAGAACCGCGAATGACCAATGCGTCAAAAAGCTGTTACTCGCATGTCGGAGCGTTACGGAAAGGAAAACCCCGCGCTGAGCAGCAAAGCCCCGACAAAAAAAACCCAAGCAAAACAGCCACAGACAAAACACTTCCTACCTGAACAAACTGAAGAACTATAGAGAGGAGAAGCCGCCGCGATTCTGTACACCGCTGCCAGCGGGTAACCAGAACGGAGAGCAGAGACCGAGAATCGAAGTCCGGGGCTCCCAGACTGTTCTCAACGTCTCGCCACGGGGAACTCCCACAAAGACAGGCTCTGCCTTTTAAAAGCACCGGATCGGCTGCTAAGGAGAACCCGAAGCTCCGGAATCGTGGCCCCAATAAGAATTGATTTATTATTTTGTACCAACAGGAAGAAAAAACGGAGGGCTGATGAGCTGAACTGCCCTGCTAGAGCCAATTAGTCAGCACCACTAAAAAACACACTTCTATCTCCTCTCTGGATATTAGTATTTTCAACCATACAGTAAAGTACAGTCGAGATCCTATTATTCTCTCCGGGGAGCTTGTCAGCTAAACACCTTACTCTGCTGCTGAGGACTGAAAGACTGACTCTCTGACACCAGGGGGAGCTACAGGGGCTGTCAGCAAAGTTTCTTTCAGTTTATCAGTCCTCAGCTGCTAGAGGAGGTTGACAACCCTATTTTCCTGGACTGGCCCGGAGAGACGAATAGGAACAGAGCCCGTGGATTGGAGTATTCCTTTTGCAGATCTGGAAAGAGGTAAAAAATGGTGGATGCCTTCCAAGATGCATTAGACAAACTGTGATGGAACCAACCAGGGAAAGTTAGATGCTGGATTTAGTGCTCACCAATGGAGATAGCGTGTGAAATGTCAGGGAGGATGCCCATGCGAGCAACAGCGATCATCACACGGTGTGGTTTGAGATAAAAACCAAGGTGGTGTCCAGTCACAGAAAGCTCAAAGTCCTAAGATGTCAAAAAACTCTGACTTCAGTAAAATGGCCAAGTAACTGAAGGAGGAGTTGGAAGGATGGGAGGGGATAAGGGAAGTGGATTTGCAATGGGCTAAACTGAAAGAGGCAACAGATACATATGTAAGGAAAGTAAATAAAACCAAGAGGAAAAGGAAACTTATTTGATTCTCAAAAAAAGTGGCTGCACTAAGGCAGGGAAAAACACAGCTTTCACAAAATTCAGAAGTTTGCAACAGAGGAACACAGAAATGAATACAGGTTCAAACTAAAAGACAAAAAGAGAAATAAGGATAGCAAAATCAAAGACAAAAAAAGATGGCTAAAGATGTGAAGTGTGGTGACAAAACTTTCTTCAAGTATATTTGGGAGAGCAGGAAAATCAGAGGTGGAATCGCAAGACTCAAAAAGTGCCAGGGTTGGATTTGTGGAAAGCGACATTGAAAAAGTGAAAAAGCTAAATACTTTGGCTCTGTTTTTACTAAAGAAAAGACTGGAGAAGGACAAGCTTTGCTTTCCAAATATACAAAAGGGAATGGAGTATATACCACACCATTCACAGAAGATGTGTTAGAGTAGCTTACAAAACATAGGATCAGATGGGATACTAAAAGAGTTCAGAGAGGTTCTTGCAGGGCCGTTAAAGGATGTTTTTAATAGATCCTTGGAGATGGGGCAGTTCTACAGGACTGGAGAAGGGCTGTACCACCTCTTAAAAAGTGGTAATAGGGAAAAAGTGACAAACTACAGGCCAGTAAGCCTTACCTCGGTGGCAAGAAAAGTAATGGAGGCACTCCTGAAAGAGTGAATAGTGGACTCTCTAGAAACCAACAGGTTGCATGATCCGAGGCTACATGGTTTTACCAAAAGACGATCTTGCCAAACAAATCTAATTGAATTCTTTTATTGGGTGACCAGAGAACAAGATCAAGGGCATGCGATGGATGTCATCTACCTAGATTTCAGCAAAGACTGATACTGTTCTTCATAAGAGGCTTATCAAACTCAATAGCTTGAGGATGGGTCTCAAGGTGGTGAACTGGATCAGAAATTGGTTGACTGACAGAATGTGAATGGTAAACTGCACTCACTCGGATGAAAGGAAGGTGATTAGCGGTGTGCCCCAGGGTTTGGTCCTGGGACTGGTACTGTTCAATGTATTTGTGAATGATATTGCTGAAGGACTGAATGGAAATGTCTGTCTTTTTACAGATGACACGAAAATCTGCAACAGAGTGGACTCCCCTGAGAGAGTGGAGAACATGAAGATTGATCTACAAAAGCAGGAAGAATAAATCTTAACTGCCAAGCATTAGACCAATGTGAAGAAGTGCAGTGTCATGCACTGGGAAGCACAGATGCAAGTGAATTGTACGCGATAGGGGGCAAGAGGTTGGTGTGCATGGACCAGGACAACCATGGAGTGATTTTTTTCTGAGGATCTCAAGGTGGCGCAACACTGCAACAAGGCAGTGGCAAAAGCCAGAAGGATGCTGGCTAGCATACAAAGAGGAATTATCAACAGAAAGGAAGAGGTACTAATGTCACTGTACAAGTCGCTAGTGAGGCCTCACTTGGAATATTGCGTTCAGTTTGAGACCATATCTCACAAAGGATATAAAAAGATTGACAACTGTTCAGATAGAGTAGTTACTCACCTGTAACAGATGTTCTCCAGGAGCAACAGGAATCAGTCCTCACATATGGGTGACGTCGGCGCCAACGGAGCCCCCATGCGAAGCATTTCCCCAGCTTTCAAAGAAAACCTTTGGGAATGCAGCCACGCATGCGCGGTCCCCTTCCCGCCCAAAGGTGCCATCTTGCTCAGTCCAATGACATAGCTAAAAGACAGCACAAAAAAGAAAATGAACTATATACAACTGCAACTCCAAGGGGAGGAGGGAGGGTCGTGAGGTCTGATTCCTGCTGCTCCTTGAGAACACCTGTTACAGATGAGTAACTACTCTTTCTCCAGGACCAAGCAGGAAGTCAGTCCTCACAAATGGGTGACTCCCTAGCTCTGGGCTACCAGGAACCCAGGCTGAAAAATAGAGCTCCCTCTAGAGCCTCAGCAAAAGTGAGAGAATCTTCTCGGAGACCACACCTGAACAGTAGCCCAACACCAGGGCCGGAGGGTAGGAGTTGCCTAAACCTCAAAGAGATTACGGAGTACCGCTTGCCCGAAAGCACTGTCCCTTCGGGACTCCCTCTCAAGGCAGTAGTGGTCCGCAAAAGTCTGGCTTGAAGACCAAGTAGCGGCCCGGCAGATGTCTGCCAATGGAACAGAATGGATGTGAGCTACTGATGCGGCCTTCGCCCTGACCCGGTGGGCCGTGACTCGACCCTCCAGGGAGAGGCCGGCTGCCCTGTACGCCCAGGCGATACAGTCTGCCACCCAGATGGACAACGTACGCTTAGTGACAGGCAACCCCAATTTATTAGAGTCAAAGGAAATGAAGAGCTGAGAAGCCCTTCTATGCCCCTGCATACGTTCTAGGTAAAAGGACAGCGCCCTTCTACAATCCAGAGTATGCAAGACAGTTTCGGCCCTACTGGCGTGCGGTCTAGGAAAGAACGCCGGAAGTACCACCTACTGGTTGAGGTGGAAGGAGGACACTACCTTGGGAAGGAACTTAGGATGAGTCCTCAAGACTACGCTGTTCTTATAGAACCTGGTATACGGCCTATCCGAGACCAGGGCCTGAAGTTCACTCACACGCCTGGCCAAGGTAAGTGCCATAAGAAAACACCTTCCAGGATAGGAAACGTAAGTGGCAGGTAGCCATCGGCTCAAAAGGTGGGCGAGTCAGTTGCTGCAAGACCACATTGAGATCCCACTCAGTGGCCGGTGGACGAATAGGCGGCTTGAGCAGAAGCAGGCCTCTGAGGAAGCGAGACACCAGAGGGTGGCCCAAGAGGGATTGTCCATCCACCAGCGAGTGGTGAGCTGAGAGGGCACTAAGGTGGACCTGGACAGAGATGGACTGAAGTCCCAGGTTGGAGAGGTGGAGCAGGTATTGCAGTACCACCGGGACCGAGCAGGAGAAGGGATCCTCCTGCTGTTCAGAACACCAAGTGGAAAACCTACGCCACTTCAGAGCATAGGCCTTCCGAGAGGAATGCTTCCTGGAGGCCAACACCACCTCTTCAACCTCCTTTGGTAGGAGCAAGGGAGCAAGGGCTAGCCTTTCAGCAGCCAGGTCATCAAATTGAGGGATTTGAGGTTGGGATGCAAGAGGGACCCCTGATCCTGAGTCAGAAGGACGGGTTTCAGCCCCAGAGGAAGTGGAGCATCCACCCCAACTGCAGAAGAGGGAACCATGGCTGCCTGGGCCACCTGGGGGCTATCAGGATCACTGTGGCTCGGTCCTGCTGGGTTTTGAATAGAGTCCGGGCCACCAGAGGTGTGGGAGGAAACGCATACAGCAGGCCGTCGGACCAGGGGATCAGGAATGCATCTGCCGCTGCCCTCAGAGGATGCAGTTGCCTGTTCAGCGGACTGGCAAAAAGATCCATGGTTGGAAGTCCCCACTTCAGAAAGATCTGTTGGACTACCCGAGGATCCAACTGCCACTCGCGAGGCTGCAGGAGTCTGCTTAGCCTGTCTGCCAGGTAGTTTTCCTGGCCTGGGAGGTAGACCGCCCTGAGGGTTATGCCCTGATGGATAGCCCAGGAGCAGAGAGCTTGTGCTTCCAGGCACAGGAGTCGGGATCCTGTGCCTCCCTGCTTGTTCACGTAGAACATAGCCACCTGGTTGTCCGTCTGAACTAGGACAGACTGGTGAGAGAGGACCCGAGAGGAAGTCCGTAAGGTTAGTCGAATGGCTCTCAATTCCAACAGGTTGATCTGCTGGGTGGCCTCCCATGGAGACCACAGGCCTTGGGTGCAGGTCCCCTGGCAATGTGCCCCCCAGCCTTGCAGGGAAGCATCGGTTGTCAGTACCTGAGTGTGTGGGGAGGGTCAAAAAGGAACTCCCCCGACCAGCGTAGGGAGTCCACCAAGGGTTTGGACACCTTTATCCTGTCTGACAACTTCCCTGTGGCCTGTACCCACTGTGCCCTGAGGTACCACTGAGCCGACCTCATGTGCAGACGGGCATTTGGGGTGACATGCACTGTGGAAGCCATGTGATCTAAGAGCCGGAGGAAGTGTCTGGCAGAGACCAGAGTTCGCCTGAAAGTGACCGGTCAACTTCAGCCTGTGAGCTCTGTCCACAGGCAAATAGGCCTTTGCATGGATGGTATCCAACCTTGCCCCTATGAACTCCACGTCCTGTGAGGGGACTAAAGTGGACTTTGGGAAGTTTATAACAAACCCCAGGTGCTGAAGCAGGGATATGGTTCTGAAGGTGGCCTGCCTGGCCTCTTGTGGAGACTGGCCCCTGATAAGCCAGTCGTCCAAGTAAGGGAACACAAAGATCCCCTGGTTCCTGAGGTAGGCCGCAACCACCGCCAGGCACTTTGTAAAGACCCTGGGGGCAGAGGTGAGGCCAAAGGGAAGCACTCTGTATTGGAAGTGGTTCCCTCCCACCACAAATCTGAGTTATTGCCTGTGACTTGGATGGATGAGGATGTGAGTATAAGCATCCTTCAGGTCTAAGGAGCATAGCCAATCTCCCTGCTGGAGTTAGGGCAGTAAGATTCCAAGGGTAAGCATCTTGAACTTTTCCCTCTCCAGAAACTTGTTCAGATTTCTCAGGTCTAGGATGGGTCTGAGGCCTCCTGTTCTTTTTGGTACCAGGAAGTACCTCGAGTAGAAGCCTTGCCCTTCCAGGTAGTGAGGCACCGGTTCCACCGCCTGGTCCTGTAGCAGATCTTCCAACTCCTGAAGGAGTAAGTTTCTGTGCAGAGGGGGTCTTGGAGGCTCCCCTGGAAAGTAGGAGAGGGGTATCTGGGTGAAGTGGAGCAGATAGCCCCTCTCGATGATGCTTAACACCTAAGTATCCCCTGTGATGGCTGGCCACCTGTCTGCGTACAGGGTCAGCCGAACTCCTGTGCCCTGGAGAGGAGAGGCTATGCTGGCATAGTCAAAAACCCCCTCCCTGCTGAGCAGGAGCCGGAAGAGGAGGCTTGGGGGCCTTCTGCCTACAGGGCCCATGACCCTGCCCCTTGGCCTGCTGGCCCTGTTGGGGAGCTGCAGAGGCCTGGTAGTGAGGGTAGGTTTTGTAGGCAGTGGTCCTTCTTGGGTAAAAGACCTTTTTCCCTGAGCCCTTCTTTTGAGAAGGGGCAGAGGTTTTCCTGGACAGCCTTGTCCGGGTAAGGGTCTCGGTCTCGAGTTCTGCAGCCTTTTCAGCCATGGGCTTGCCAAAGAGGTTTTCACCTCGACAGGAGACATCAACCAACTTGTCCTGTACCCATGGCTCGAGGTCCGAGGATTGTAGCCAGGCCTGGCGGCATGCACCGATGCCAGCCCCTGCTACTCGGGCCGAAGCCTCAAATCCATCATAGGCTGCTCGAGAGATAAACTTCTAGCACTCTCGAATACCAGAAGACAAGGCCTTGAACCTCTACAAGGGTTCCTCGGACAGACCAGCAGAGAACCCGTCAATCTCCTTTGCCAGGTCTCGAAGGTACAAGCCCATGTACAGCTTGTAGGTCTGGACGCGGCAAGCAAGCATAGAGCCCTGGAAGCACTTTCTACTGAGGGCATCCAGGTTCCGGGCTTCCCTGTAGGGAGGCACCGAGGAGTGCATCTTCTGACTATTCAGGCAATGCATGGCTGATTCCACAACCATGGAGTGGTGTGGTAGCTGTGCCTTTTGGAGCCCGGGGCTCCTGCGGACTCGATGGAATCAACCCACTTGCTTAGAACCGGCATCGAGGTCGGTGCCTCCCACATGCGTAAGAGCAACCGCTCCAACATCAGAGGAACCGGTACAGTAAAGGCCTCCTTGGGAGGAGAGTCATACTGCAGGGCCTCGAGCTCCTCCTCGGGGTCTGCCGGGAAGGCCAAGGCCTTGGCCATGTCCCGTACGAAATGCGAGAACCGGGTATCCTCGGGGGGGGGGGGGGGGAAGACACCTCATCAGAGGCTCGGAGCCCGGTGAGTCCGAAGGGACGCACTGAGTCCAGAAGGTGTCCGGGGACTCCTCTTCCCTCAGTCTCCCACGCCGGTTCCTCCGAGGAGGAATCGAGCAGCTCCGAGTGGGCGAGCACCGACACCAAGGGTATCGGCGTCGACGACCTCGGTCCCGAACGGATCTACTCGGCCTCCGGGGTCGACTTGGATTGACATCGAAAACCTGTCTCAATAATACATCCAACTTTCTATCCTGTCCATCCTTGAGAGCCGCACTACCTTCTACCGGAATAGTAGTCTTCTTGGTTACGGCTGATACGGTCGCGTCCACTTTAGGAGACCTAAAAACCTCCTTATCCTGATCCAACAAAGGATACAAACGGCCCATGACTCTGGAACCTTTCAGGGGTGCCTCTGGAACATTCCATTCTTCCTGAATCATTTCCTGGAAAACTGTGAACCGGGAATGCCCTTTGAGTCTCTGAATACCTGCAACAACGGGTCCTCAAGCGTTTCATCCTCTGCAGTGCCCGGGACTGGCATATTGAGTGCCTTAAGTGTCTCCACAATGAGACCTGGAAGCTCATCTCTCCTGAAGACTCTTTCAACTCTGTATTGATCATCTCTCCGAAATTTCACCTTCTTCCAGCTCCTCATCCAACACCATACTTTGGCCCTCCTCATCCGAAAGAGGATCCACTGAAGCCCCGACTGCTCACCCAGCTCACCTTCTCTGCGGGCTCTCTTGCCTTCGCCCAGAGGATCCGCCTCCCGAGGGGACGCAGAGCATTTGTGTGCCACTGATATCCTTTGCAAGCTGCTGTTGCAAAGAACTCCAAGACTGTCTGCTGCAGCAAGGCTACAAACTGTGGCAAAAAAATGGTAGATAGATCCGTTGGCAATGGTGCCTGAGACGGAGGCGCGCCTGCACTGCAAGATGGACCCGCCACCGGCTCGCTCTGCGTTAATGCAGGCCCTGGAGGGACCGAGCCATCTGACGCTGGCCCCGGGACCTCCTCTAGCTGCTCTTGGATCTGTACCAGCTCCACAGACCCCCCTATACAAGCCTTGCAGGCTCCGGTGTTAGAGCTCTTCTGAGCTCCACATACCACACACTTTTGCTTGGCAGGCATTTTGTGGCTGAAAAGACACTAACGCGGACCCTGGCCGACTATCCAGCTGGCGCAGGGCGACAAACACCCCCAACTGACCTGGTAAGAGCAACCAAGTGCACTCCCACTGTCAAGTGAAACTACAAAGAACACAGAACTGCACGAAAAACTGTCCCTTGTTTTTGTTTTTTTAAAACACCTCCTGCCAAGCACTGAACTAAGCCCTGCAACAACCGCAAAAGATAACCACTTGGCAATGGAGACTCGGCACACCGCGGCCACGCGGCAGGGCTTCTCGCCGAAAAACACACCAAACGCACTGAGAGAAAACTGAAGCTGTTATAAACAGAAAGCGCTCACCTTGTGTGGCTGCAGGGCAAGTTATAAGATCCGCTGTAATAACATTGCCTGCAGCCAGCTATGGGGATACTCGACGTCCCCGGCCCCGATCTGACACTGTGCTGTGCCCTTCAAGCTGACAGCTCAGTGTAGCGGGAAGAGTCGCCAGACGCACCAGCAGGCAGGGCCCTCTGCGCGGCGTCGGCTGAACTCTGAACTCAAACTCCCCCAAAATCGGCTGCTTCCTTTGTGCGCACAGGCATCGCTGAACCTCGGACAGCGGTAACTGAGCAGGCAAGACCCTCTCTCTTCATGTAGCAAGTGTGAGGAAAAGAAGGGGAAGGGGAGGGGGGGAGAAGATGAACAGAGACAGAGCCACAATAAGAAACTGAACTGAAGCAAGATTTAAAGGCACAGCTCGCAAGAACAAGGTACTCAAGTAAATTTCTTTAACAATCCCAAAACCAAACTACACTGTCCTAAATTCCTCAATTGTTTCTCAAGTGAACCCGGACCCCCGGGCTCCTATCTATCCAACTGCTTGGAGACTGAGGTAACTGGTGGCAGGAGGCAGTCACCGGGGAGTTATACCAGTGAGGTCACAAAAGTGGGAGTTTCTCAGTCTCCAAGCTGCTAGATGAGATGGGCAACCCAGAGGTTCCGGGACTAGACTGGGGACACGATCAGGAAAGGCTCTCATATACACCCCCTGGGATCTAAAGTGGCCAAGCTGCATTGCATCCAGACACAGACTGGGCAAGAGCTATAGACCTAAGTCTCTCTGGAACAAAACATACATCTGCTGAGACAGAGAAAATGCCAAGGGCCTCCTCTAGCTGTGCTAGGTTTTATGCTAGTGGTGATATCACAGCATAGTTTTGCGTTCTTTTCTGTCTCCCATCTGCTGGCAGGGGGAAATAACCCACTAGTCTGGCCTGGTCTAGCAGGAAGATCTGGAAATGACTTTTCAGCTGTTACTTTCTTACTGCTTATTTGGGTCTCCAGCTCAACGACAGCAAAACCTCACTGAGCTAAGAAACTATAAGCCTTTGTTCGCTACTACCCAGATTTTTCCATCTCAAGCTCAGCCACTCTAGCAACAACCCTTGGCCAGTGGCCACAGATCACAGCATCTTCTTAACTCAGGACATGTGCACCCAGAGCCAAAACACACTCCTTGCAAGGGCTGACCCAAAGAACGAAAAGGATGTCATTTAGATCTCGCGTATGGACTGAACTGGCTATAAATAGCTATTCTGAATGGAAAAATAAATATGTAAAAATACTGCACCATACACCTTCCTCCCCCTGCCCCCCAAATATTCTTTTTAGGTATGTACTTGAACAAAACTTTGTATTTGGACATTTCTAGTACTAGAAGCAGAAATTTCACTTACCATTCATTTCCTTTCCTAGAATCCTGCTAGACCAGTTCAGACAAATGGAAATTTCCGAGGGGCATCTCCTGTGCACCCTGAAAACGTCCAGCTGAAATAAATAACTTAAAAGAAAACCTGAAGAGAAAAACAGACCACCACCAGCATCTGCTGGAGACATAAAATACTGGTAATCTGTCTGGACTGGTCTAGCAGGATGACTTGGAAGCATCATTTATTTATTTATTTGGTTCTTCTATACCGCCCCTTCCGGAGATCAGGGGCAGTTTACAATTAACAGAACAGAACAAGTTACATGGAAAAGTGGTTAAACTATTTACAAGAACATATCTTACAAATCAAATTTCGTAAAGACTTAGTAGAGTTTAGTAGATCCGCTGACAGGATTAAGTAATGGCGCCAAAAAAATGCCCCGGCGCTTCACAGTGACGGCAACAGCCTTAGCCTTTCCCTATGTCTGCTAGGTCCCCACTGCTGACCTTGGATCGCTGCCTAAATGTCAAGATTTGAAATCGCGGGACTTCAGTCCGCGCGGCTTCGCTCCCTCCGGAGTAAGTGAGAAGCCGCCAGACGAGCAAACCGCTTGTCAGTCTTCCGCTTCTGTTGAATCGGGGTGTCTGACCAGCAGAGCTCTCCCCCGAACTGGCAAGGGGAAGAGATCTGAGCTGCGAGAAAAGCGACCGCACTCACACAATGAACAAACAAGCAGGGACCGGCAGAAGAAAAGTTTAACTCCCGTCTTTTCTTTTTTTATTTTTTTTAAATGTAAAGACGCAGAAACCAAATTAAATAGAATCAGGAAATAACTTTAAATGAAATCAAAACTAAGGAACTGCTATCCTAATGCTCCTGAATTTAACCCTAAGGTGAGCCCAGCACTAGGCTAACTACATCCTCCTGCTGCATGGAGACTGGACACACTGGGGGTTGCTGGGAGAGCCGAGGGGCTACATGCAGTGATGTCACTTTTTTGGACATGCCCAGTCTCCAAGATGCAGGAGGTGGTGCACAACCCAGAAGTAGAGGACTATACTGGATGACCAATAAGGAATTACTATTTATATAGATACAAAGTGTATTCTATAATTTTATGAAGTAAGGATCAATTACTACATTATAGTTGTGCAAAGGACCCTTAAGCATGAATTATGAATGAATCAGAATGTCACTTGACCCAAAACTTTAAATTTAACTCAACAAAAACTTCTTACAAAAATTAACCACAAATTCTTGGATGACATTACCTTTTCTCCATCCATGAACCTCTGTTTTTCGGTAATATTCAGAATTTCTACCGGTACATCAAGTTCTGACCTTGACTCGTATGATATGCTTCCATCATCATTACTTACAACCCTTCCTTTGCGACCCGTCATCTTGAAATAGAGAAAGACTCAGATGAACTGCACTAAAATGTTAGAACTGAATATACTATGATGGCTTGATCAAAAAATTTCCAAGTGCACCTTGATGTATTATACCCTATGAATTCCAGGAAACAGCTCTTTGGCACCAAATACAGTAAGTATTAATACAAGCACTAGAAGTAAACTGGAGGGATTTAAGGTCATACCCAATCATACTCTGACTTAAAAGCAAGGTTCACTACAGTCTTGGTATGCACTAACCTACTAGAGAGAAATCTATGAGAAAGATAGTCAGATAAACTAAAAAACACAACAAACATCTGTTGAGTCAGAACTGGGAGAACTACTGCATCAAACCAGACATTTACACTGTACCTGCTATATGAACATTTCACTTTATTACAGCAACTGAAATGTACAGATGGTACATTACACAAAAAATTGCAATAAAATAGCTGAAGCACCAGGAATCCCTACCACTCTCTACATCTAATCCCACAGCAGTTTGAGTGAGGAGGTGGGAGCAGCAGGTGTCCCTGCACCAATTCTGCAAATTTGGTGGAGGAAGTAGGCACAGGAGAGGGGTCAGATCTCTGATGAGAAAAACAAACAAACACTCCTGTGCACAGCTTTTTCCCCACTTGCATCCTTCTCAAATTACTTTAGCTCGCTCACTGTAGCAAATGGAAATTACACTAACCTGGTAATTGTAGTTCCTGGAGGGTCCAGTTTAGTCCTCCAACATCGGGTAGTGCCCCTCCTCCTGCAGCCGGGAGACTGGACCAATCAAATCTTCTGTAGTATATATGCAGCCGGAGCTCCCAGAAGTCCCCAGTGTACTAGTAACAAAGCATACTTAACGAAGCAACACATTAGATTAATATACAAAATGACCTAATTAAAGAACAATTTGTTCCACCCCCAAGGAATATCCAACCCCCTCCCCAAACGAGGAAGTCAGAACACTACATTGCGCCGGCATTGACGCCTCAGGAATCAAAACACCGCTCCCCACCAGAAGTTCAGGAGCTGCCTGAACCCCCGAGACAGGGAAGAGCCTCTGCAAAAAACGCGGCTGCCACAGAGGGACCGAACGGCAAGAGGAACCGTCTTAATATCAACCGTTCGGAAAGGCGCGCCGCACCACATTAGCAGATAGTCGGGAGGGAAGGAGGACTAAACTGGACCCTCCAGGAACTACAATTACCAGGTTAGTGTAATTTCCATTTCCTGTTCGGTAATCCAGTTTAGTCCTCCAACATCGGGATGTAACAGAGCAGTTAAGACCGGGCGGGACCTTGCCATCCGGCGCGCAGAACCGCCGAACCAAAACAGGAATCCCGAGCCGCTGACACATCTAAGCGATAGTGTCTACTGAAAGCATGCAGAGACGACCAAGTGGCCGCCCTACAGATATCTGCCGGCGGAACCAGGCTATACTCCGCCCAAGAGGTCGCCTGAGCCCTAGTGGAATGAGCCCTCAGACCCTCCGGAACAGACCGCTGTTGCAACAGATACGCGGACGCGATCGCCTCTTTGAGCCATCTAGCAATGGAGGCTTTAGCTGCCGCTTCCCCTTTACGCGCACCCCCGAAGAGCACGAAAAGCCGGTCAGATTTCCGAAAAGACTCGGTAACCTTTAAATAACGATGGAGCGTACGACCCACATCGAGCCGGAGAAGACCTTTGTCCGTTGACCCGACAGATTGCGAAGAAAGCACTGGAAGAAACACTGCTTGATTCATGTGAAAGGGAGACACCACCTTTGGCAGAAAGGAAGGAACCGGACGGAGAACGATCCGATCCGCGGAAAAAGACAAGAAAGGCTCTCGACAGGACAATGCATGCAGATCTGAAATGCGCCGTGCCGAACAGATGGCTACAAGAAAACCCGCCTTCAGCGTGAGATCTTTCAGAGACGCCCTGCGCAGGGGCTCAAAAGGTTCACGAACCAGGGCCCTCAGAACTAAATTCAAGTCCCAAGGAGGAACGAAAACTCTGCGGGAGGGCCGCAAATGAAAAACAGCCGTAAGGAATCGGCGTACATCCGGATGAGCCCCGAGCAGACGACCCAAAACCTTGCCGCGGTAACACGAGATAGCCGCCAGCTGGACTTTTAGGGAACTAGCCGCAAGGCCCTTATCGAAACCATCCTGAAGAAAACTTAAAACGACGGGCACGGAAACCGTCGCCGCCCGGACTCCCCGCCGGGAGCACCAGTCTTCAAAAATCCTCCAAATCCGAACGTAAGTAAGAGAAGTGGACGTTTCCTCGCCCGCAGAAGGGTAGAAATCACCGCGGGGGAGTAGCCCTTCCTTTTCAGCCGAGCCCTCTCAATGGCCAAACCGTAAGCGAGAATCGATCCACTTGGGGCATCCGCAAGGGACCCTGAAGAAGAAGATCCGGTAGAGCGGGCAGGAGCCAAGGAACGCCGTCGCGCAACCGGACCAGATCGGCATACCAGGGCCTCCGGGGCCACCAGTAACACGTGACCCCGGTGGCTCTCGATACGTTGTACGACCCGGCCGATCAGAGCCCACGGAGGAAGACATAAAGAAGACCGGACGTGGGCCACGGCTGAATGAGAGCGTCGAGCCCCTCGGACATGCGCTCCCTTCGCCTGCTGAAGAAGCGCCCTGTCTTGGCTGATTGAAAGGTCGCCATGAGATCCATGATGGGTGGGACCCCACCGCCGGACGATTTGTGCGTAAACCTGTGGGTTTAGCTCCCATTCTCCGGGGTCCACCCGCACTCTGCTGAGAAAATCGGCCTGGACATTGTCTACGCCCGCAATGTGAGCCGCCGAGATCGCTGGAAGGCGAGTTTGCACCCAGTTGAACAAGGCCGCCGCTTCTGCCTCCAGGGCCACGCTGCCGGTACCCCCTTGGCGATTGATGTAAGCTACAGTGGACGCATTGTCCGACAGGACTCTCACCGGCCGTCCGAGAACCAGGGTCTCCAGGTCCACCAGGGCTAGCCGGACTGCCCGCAATTCGAGACGTTTGATCGACCAAGAGGCCTCCAGGGGAGACCATTCCCCCTGAGCAAAGCGGAACTCGCAGTGAGCCCCCCAGCCGGTTAAGCTCGCATCCGTCGTGAACGGAACCCACAGAGGAGGCTCCAAGGGAATCCCTCGCGACAGGTTCTCGGCGGAGAGCCACCACCGGAGGGATCGGCGAACCGTCTTTGGGCAAGGCAATCTCTTGTTCAACGAGTCGAACTGGTTGGACCAACGTCGCAGAAGAGCACTCTGCAGCGGACGCATGTGGAAGCGCGCCCAAGGCACCACCTCCAAGGTCGCCGCCATCGTGCCGAGGAGCCGCAGGTACCACCACGCCGACGGAGCTGGCATCCCCCGGAAGAGACGGACCAGAGCCTGCAACGCCAGTACGCGTCGCTCCGGAAGGCACACCAAGCCCCTTGCTGTGTCGAAGCGGACTCCCAGATACTCGAGATCCTGTGTCGGAGACAGACAACTCTTGCATTCGATCACCACCCATCCGAGGGACCGAAGGAGATCCACCACCCTGCTCGTGACTTGCACACACTCCCGACTGGACTTCACTCGAATCAACCAGTCGTCGAGATATGGATGGACCAGGATGCCCTCCTTGCGCAACGCCGCCGCGACTACAACCATTACCTTTGTGAAGGTGCGGGGAGCCGTGGCGAGTCCGAACGGCATGGCCCGGAATTGAAAATGGCCCCACGGGAGCGCAAAGCGGAGAAACCGTTGATGGGAGGGCCGGATGGGAATGTGTAAATAGGCCTCTGTAAGATCGAGGGATGTCAAAAATTCCCCTTGACGCACCGCTACGATGACTGACCGCAGGGTCTCCATGCGAAAGTGCGGTACTCTGAGAGCGCGATTCACGCCTTTGAGATCCAAGATCGGACGAAGGGAACCGCCCTTTTTGGGAACCACAAAATAGATGGAGTAGCGACCTGCGCCTCTTTCCAAAGGCGGGACCGGAACCACAGCCCCCAGAGAGAGAAGCCGATCCAGGGTCACGCGGATGTCCCGCGCCTTTTGAGCTCCCTTGCTGGGAGACAGAACAAACGAATCCGGAAGTGGGTGCGCAAACTCTAGGGCATAACCTTCTTCTATAATCTGCAGCACCCACCGATCTGACGTAATTTGGGCCCAAGAAGGAAGAAAGTCGCGCAAACGACCCCCGATGACCGGGTCTTCCTCTAGAGCCCGCCTCGTTTCATTGTGGCTTGCGATTAAAGGAAGAGGCCGAGGAAGAGGCGGCTCCGGAGAAGCCCCTTCCCGCTCCTCTGAAACCACGAAACCCTTGATGACGGGTTCCAAAACGGCCGCGCTGCGAAGTCCACAGCCGGGAAGAACGAAATCTGCGCGCATCCCAAAACTGGCCGCGCGCGGAGGTGGACGACCTATTAAGCTTAGGCTTATCCTCTGGAAGCCGACCACCCTTCGACTCACCGAGATCCTTCACCAACTTATCCAGAGCCTCACCAAATAACAACCTGCCCTTAAAGGGTAGTTTACTGAGGCGAGACTTGGAAGAACCGTCGGCCGCCCAATTGCGCAACCAGATGGACCGTCGTGCCGCTACCATGGAGGCCATGCTATTAGCTAGGGAGCGTATTAAATCATAACACAGATCCGCCAAGTAGGCCGATCCCGACTCCACGCGGGTAACGTCCAACAGCCCCTGTTGGTCCATACCGGACCCCAAGCGTAGGTGCTGCGACCATCGCAAACAAGCTCGAGCTACCCACGCCCCACATATAGAAGCTTGTAACGATAAGGCGTTGGTCTCGAAGGCTTGCTTCAACAAATTATCAACCTTTTTGTCCTGAACATCCCTCAGGGCCGCGGCCCCTTCAACCGGGATGGTGGTTTTCTTAGTCACTGCCGAAACGGCAGCATCCACCCGTGGAGACTTAAACAAGTCCCTGTCCTTGTCGGCAAGGGGGTAAAGACGATTCATGGTCCGAATCCCTTTCAAAGTGGATTCCGGTTGCTCCCATTCCGCATGGATCATCTGCTCAACTACTCGGTGCACAGGAAAAACTACCTGGGCATCCCTGACCGCCTGAATGAGAGGATCCTCGAGACCCTCCTCCTCCAGCGGCCACACCGCAGAGAGGTTAAGTGCTTGGAGAGACTCCGTGACCAAAGGTACCAGCTCGTCCCTTCGAAACACCCGAATGATGCAAGCCTGATCTTCCGGTTCTGGAAGCTCTCCGTCTTCTAATTCCTCCGCCTCAATATCCGGATCCCCCTCAGCCTCGGAATCCGGGAGGCAAAGGGCGTCCTGATCCTGGTCCCCCAACCTGGGCCGCTTGACAGCGGGTTGGGAAGACCGCTGAACCCCCACTGCGGAAGCTGGGGGGAGAGAGGCGGGCCAAGCCTCCGGCAAATGACCAGACCGGCTTAAGCGGAAGGCCTGATGCATGAGAAGAACAAAATCCGGGGAAAAGTCTATAGGCGACGCCACCATAGCCGCCTGCTGGAGCTCAGGGACCGACGTATTAGACGCCGGGCCCAGACCAGAAGGAAGGATGCTCGGTGAAGGGACACTGTCCCCCGAAAGAGAAGGGTCCCCGGGCACATGCTGTTCCTTAATTTCAATAGGCAGCTCCAGTTCTGAAGAAACTGCAGCACAGCTCTTACAGATTCCAGAGTCAGTCATTGTACCTCTGCGGGAGCCACAAATTACACACTGAGGTTTGGCAGCCATGCCAAGGCCACCTGCCCTCAGGGAAAAATAAGGCAACAGGAACAGAGAAGCCCACACCAAGGGGACTAACCTTATTCAATTCAGCACAGTATTAAATTTAAAACCCTATTTATTTATTTTTTTTTACAGTAAACAAAATACTCCCCAGAATCCTAGGGGTGCCCTGAGCAAAATCGCCAGCAAAAGAAACCCCAAAAACACCAGGGAAACCCGTGCGCAAGTGTTAAAAAGTGCCCTTAAAAAGCACACTTTAGAAATCCAAAATGGCCGCCGCACTTTTTCACCCGCGGTAAAAAACGGCGCGAAAATACAAAGGTACCCAAATAATATGGAAAAGAAAGAAAACGACCCTCTAATAAAGGGCAAGCGAAAAAAAGGCAGGAAAAAGTGCAATTTGGAAGCCAGGGGAGCCGACAGAGCCTCTGCCCAAGCAAAGAACAGAGAGCTGAAAGCTTAAAACAAGGAAAATTCCTACCAGCTCTGGGAACAGCAAGGAACTCAGCCCACTTCTCAAAGTGACAGGCAATGTTGCAGCCGGTATGGCTCTTCCCCGAACAGCCTTGGGGAGAGCTCAACCCAGGTTCAGAGATTCCCAGGCAGGAAGGCAGGAGCCCAAGGCAGGTCTGGCTTTCCCCAGAAAGTCCCCTGTGTCTTTTTTTTTTTTTTTTTTATTAAAGATACAGCTACCTAGCAAAGGAAATAGAACATAAAGGACCAGAAATAAACCCCAAAAGAACTAACTAGTGTTGCTCCTTCAAGTGTCACTTAGCGTGCCCAGCAGGGGCACAGAAGTCCTCCAGCTGCAGGGAGACTGGACACACTGGGGACTTCTGGGAGCTCCGGCTGCATATATACTACAGAAGATTTGATTGGTCCAGTCTCCCGGCTGCAGGAGGAGGGGCACTACCCGATGTTGGAGGACTAAACTGGATTACCGAACAGGAACAGCCCTTGGCTGGAGTCATGTACCAGGGCTCTTTCCAGAACCTTGCAATCATGGACCCTAAATCTGTTGCACAATGACTCCCTCCTGAGGGAGTCATTGTGCAACTACTTTGGGGGAGGAGGGGACTTAACCAGGTCCTCCACATGACCTTATGCAGCTCTTCCACTGAACTGGCACCAAAGGGCAACAGTTGTGCGAATTCATGGGAAAGTAGTATCAGCCTTTACCTAAAACTGTCAGATGGAAACTTTCACCAGCTGTATCTTCATTATGTAGTTTCATTTCACAAATCTGATTATATATATATAGCTAGGACTAATATAAAAAAATGCAGGGGGACCGATTCAGTATGGGGTGGTCCTACCTATGAAGCTTTGAAGCCTCACTGAAAGCATTAACAAGAAAACAGTAACTAGAAAAAAACATTAAGTCATTTTTGATTACTGGCATAAGCAGACTTAAGCTTCAGACACTCCCACTGCTCTAATCAAATAGCAGTTGCATTTACCTCTGCCACATTCTCGGGCCCACCAAGCTCATCTATAAGTTCATCCAATGTGTTAGGTGGCAGGTCTTCAGCTAATTTTTCTAACTTATCCAGAAGCTCTTTTTTCATCTGCTGAGCTCTTTCTATTGCATCTTGACTAGTGACACAGCTGCTGCTGTTCACGGCTACTGAAAGTCAAAAACAAATTCCTCAATCCCACCATTCAGCATCTTGTTCAGACAGACAATTTATGACTGACAATTAAGTTCTAGGTCTCAAAGGTCCACACATACCTGAAGGGACAGTCAGGGTACTGGTGACAGAGGTGGGAACAGTTGAAGAAAAACTAGGACGCTTTGATCCAAGGCCAGATGCTAATAAGGCACTATGAATGGAATCTGGATCTACACTCCTCCTTTTTTTCTTATTTTTGCTTTTCTTATGGTCTTTCCGAATTAACCATGGGTCTGCAGTGCAAAAAAAACAAAAAAAAACCTCTATACATGTTTTACAATATTTAAGAAAACTGCTTGGGAGAAGAGGTAAGAAAGTTCACATACACCAATGCAATATTAATGTACAGTTTCACAAGTTTAAAACAAAAAATGCTTACATAATAGCTCAACTCATTTAAATAAGTGGGGAAAGCATAGTTATTCATCTGTAGCAGGTGCTCTCCATGAATAGCAGGAGTAAGTCCTCATGTATGGATGACCTCGCTGACTGAGCCCCAGCATGAAAACTGCCTTCAAGAGAACCCGGGGGAAGGGAGCATGGTCCCAGCTTTGGGAGTCACGAAGAGTTGCAATTCTGCCAACAGGGGAGCTGCTGCTGTTAGTAAGGTGGTGGCAGGTCATTGAAGCGAGATCCCTGCCAGCAGGGCCAGCCTGTCCACTAGGCCATAGCCTGCCATAGCCCTGCCTGCCTGCCCAGCCATGCCACCCTGTGCTGAGCCACACCACTCTCCCCCACCCTGCTGATTCTGGCATTCGGGAGCCGCTGCTACTGAGTCAACCCTGCTGCCAGAATAAACAGCAGTAGAGTGGGGGTGGGGAGGCGGCATGGCACAGCCAGGGCTTCTGCTTTGGGCAGAAGAAACCTTTGGGCCAGCCCTGCCTCCAGGGCTGGAATTGGAGCTAGCAGGGTCCTGACTGCAAGCAGAGCTGCTTTTCCCCAAGAGTACCACCATCAGTATGTGTGGGAACTGGCAGCATGGCTATGAGGGGAGAAGAAACTGCTTGAAAATCATGCCAGCATCACTTATTTCATCATGGCTTCAGTACAGCTACCAACTATATATTTTTTTTGTAGTGAAAACTATTGGAGGCAGTTTGGGGAGGGTGGGGCTGAAAGACTATTTGAGAAGAGATGAATGGGGGAGGCAGGAATTATCACAGGTATAGAAAAGTCAAAAAGATTTTATGCTGGAGGGGCTGTGGTGGGCAGGGATCCTTTTTCCATACATGGTAGGAATACCCCAAAGTAACGGGCTACTGGGAGAAATGTATAATGAAAGCAGTGGTGGGGTTTCCTTTGGAAAGGGATCCGAAGATTTATTTGATCTATAAGTAAACAATAAAAGGTACAAATAAAATACTGGGAATTCTTGAAGTACACCATTATGGCGGTGAAGTATGAAAGCAGTCTATAGGCAACAGAATGGAATGCCTTCAATGGCAGACTTATTGCAGACCGTATAGCTACTATGAGCTACAGAGACTTACAGCTGTATACCTAGGGCCAGCCCCATCAATAGGCAAACCAGGCAGCCACCTACAGCACCAGCCCTCTCGGGGCGGGGGGGGGGGGGCATTCATTGCTGCCGCTCTTGCAGCTCTTGCCCCTCACCAGCAGCAACAGATTGAAGTTGTCTTGTGGTGCTTAATTGCAAACTTTGTCACCACGGGGCTGTCTGATTCCTGCCGACGGTCCTGCTGAGCGGCAGCTGGGGCGCATGAGATGTTTGCCTACAGTACCTCATTTCCTTGAACCAGCTCTATGTATGCAATAGGAAGCAGGACTGCACTGAAGAGATCTGGGGTAGATTTTGGGACTGGAGAAGACTATGGAAGCCGAAGTGATTTGAACCTCTTCTTTTTGTATGTGTCAGAATGGGGATAAGGAAGGCATGGGGCAGGGGGGAGAAAGGGACTTAAGGTCTGGTGTGATACAAGACCTGGAAATAGAACTGGGGTAAGTTATTGCTCTTCATGGACACGCAGGATGCATCAGCTCACCTGGTGATGTCATCCAACTGCATCATCCAGATGAGGTGCCCTCCCGGAGCTCAGAAAGGTAAACCTTTCTGTGCATGTGCCAGTGAAACCCTACCCCTGCCTGCCCCTACCTGGGCCAGTCTCTCTTCTGCCTTACAAAGACGGAAAATAGCTCTCCAACAACAAAAAAGTATTACAGAACAAGACTTCAAGACTACCAGCAAGATACAAAGTAAAATGACCAAACCTTGTTTTAAGAAGTATCTCAAGTGCAGCAGGAAGATGAACTCCAGACACCCATGATCACTGTGTCCATTGCCTTGAGGTTGTTCACCATGTGGAGGATTTCCCCCACTGCACCTGGCATGTCCCCATGAGCCTGGTGCTCCAGGAGCCACACACTTCATGACTTTCAGGCTGAATTGCGAGACCACTGCTTCACAGAACAGACCTCTTCCCACACTGCCAAGAAGAATAGAAAAGAGAAGCATGTTGCTGCCAGCAAGAGCACCCCTAAAGAACGGGATGTGCCCCGAGGCCTTCATCCTCTACCTGGGGCTCTCCAAAACAGCCCTCCAGTGCTGACCCATGACAGTCCTCAGGAACCAGGCCCCCGCAGCTTTTCCAACTCCAGGGCACTGGTTTCCCCGCAACTAAGATGAACTTTCCAGTGCCAAACTTGCTGCCTCTGCAGCTCAGCCCACACACTGCACCATTGGACAAGGTGCCGTACAAGCCATGCACACCTGCAGCGCTATTGGCCAGCACCAGGAACATCACAGACTCACCATGTTGATGGAGAACTCCATGGCGCGATGCTGATGGCACTGAGATCCCCCCCTCGGTGCTTCAAAGAATGCCACAATCCCCCACGATGCCTCAAACCGGCAGGGAAGGCACAGGAGCCTCTCTCACTAGTGCGGCAGAGTCTTCCACAGCAGTAACAGCAGCAGTGCCTCCTGTAGCAGCTGGGACAGAGGGAGAGGCAGGAGCTCAACCACAAACCCAGATAGCCTGGACTTGTCACCACTGGAGACACCACAAGCCAAATCATGGAGATGCTGCAGTATAATCTGGGGCAGGTCAGCCAGCATGACAGGGGTAGCTAACACCATGCTGAATGCTCTTGGCACAATTCCTCATGCAGCACACAGTCCAGAGAGCAAAGGGAGCCCAGCTCCCAGACAAAGCAAAGTCCCCAGGAGCTGCTGCATACCATGCCAAGACCCATGGCACATGCCATTTCCACACAGACCCCCCTCACAAATAGCCTTCTCTCCAGAACCGCTATCCTTAGACAGTGAGGGCAAGGAAGCAGACACCCAGGGCTCTTCAAGGAGCTACAACTGCCCCTCCGATTCTGCGGTCTCCCCGCAAATGCTCCCAACACTGCTGCCTCTGCCTCCTTCCCCACTGGAGGACGTGGCCACACCTCCCTCTACTTCCAGCAGATGCATCAGATCCAAGAAACTAAGTTATCGGCCTCTTACAATACCTGGACGCCCCCAGATCATTAATGTCTATTCTGGTCCATAAGCTCCTCGACAACCTCCAGAAGGTTTGGCAGACATCCTCCTCAGGATCCGCCACGTCCAGAAAACTCAATAGGCTTCAACAAGATTCAACCAGTGGACTGGTGGGGTATTGGCACTCAAGGCAGTCAAGAGCCCCTGCACTCACACTAATACTCCTCCAGAAGAGGTCCACAATGTCCGACGAGTTTGGGAAGAGGTCCTACCTAACAGCAATGCTAACAGCAAAAATAGCCTTTCATCAATTACAACAGGTCTTCTACCAGAACACATTGCTAGCCAGCCTGCGGAATGCCACCGACAATCTTGCACAAAAAAAACAAGGACATGCTCCTCTCCCCATCCTGGGTGACCTTGGGAATGCAGCAAGCCTCTAATACACTTGGCCTTCGACACCTATGACCTCTGCAATCACTGCCAGACAGCCTGGCTCAGGGCCTCAGGGAGGATACCCAAGAGCAATTCACAGACTCCCCTTGCACCAGTGACACACTTTTTGGTGACAAAGTGAAGGACACATTTAATGACCTGAAGGAGCACTGCAACATGCTCCAGAACCTGGCCTCCAAGGAACTGGCATGCTCATCTAAAGTACCAAGGGTCTTTTCACAAGAAATCCTACTCTACCCCACACTACTACCACTTGTACCACAGGTGGCAGCCTCAATGATCTAAACAAGTCAAAGCGTAGTTACTCACCTGTAATGTGTTCTCCGGGGACAGCAATAATCAGTCCTCACATATGGGTGTCATCGACACGACGCAGCCCTTGTGCGGAGCAAATCCCCAGCTTTCAGAGAGAAAGCCTTTGGGAATTGCATCACACATGGGTGGTCCTCTTCCCGCCCAAAGGTGCCATCTTGCTCAGTCAAATGACATAGCTAAAAAGACAAAAGAATAAAAAAAAATAAGACTGCAACTCCAAGGGGAGGAGGTAGTAGGGTCGTGAGGACTGATTCCTGCTGTCCCTGGAGAACACCTGTTACAGGTGAGTAACTACTCTTTCTCTGGGAACAAGCAGGAAGTCAGTCCTCACATATGGGACTCCCCAGCTATAGGCTACCGAGAACCCATAGCTGAAAAATAGGCTCCCTCTACAAGAGCCGCAATAGGAATCTAACTAAGAGTAGCACTCCGGTAGCCTGACACAGAAGGGTCAGAGGGCAGGAGTTGCCTAGACCTCGAAAAGGTTACAGAGTACAGCCTGGCCGAAAGCACTGTCCCGTCAGGACTCCCTATCCGGGCAGTAACGAGTTGCAAAAGTCCAACCCGAAGGCCAGGTGGAAGCCCAGCAGATGTCTGCCAGTGAAAGAGCGGAAATGAGCCACTGATGCCGTCATGGCCCTAACCTGATGGGCCGTGACACAACCCTCCAACAGAAGCTCAGCTGCCCAGTATGCCCAGGCAATACTGTCTGCTACCCAGGTGGACAGCGTACTCTTGGAAACAGCCATCCCCAGCTTACTGGGGTCATAGGCTACAAAGCTGAGAAGCCCTTCTATGGCCATGTGTGCGCTGAATATAGAAGGCTAATGCCCTCTTACAGTCCAGAGTATGCAGTACCGTCTCTGTCCGACTGGCATGCGGCCTGGAAAAGAAGGTAGGCAGCACCACCTCCTGGTTGAGGTGGAACAAGGAGACCACCTTCGGAAGGAACTTGGGGTGTGTGCAAAGCACCACCCAGTTTCTATAGAACCTGGTGTAAGGCCTGTCGGATATGAGGGCCTGAAGCTCACTCACCCGCCAAGCTGACGTGAGGGCCACCAAGAAAACCACCTTCCAAGAAAGGTAGCGCAGATGGCAGGTTGCCATCGGCTCAAATGGCAGCCGAGTAAGCTACCCTAAAACCACTCGGTCGCCGGCGGGCAAACTGGAGGCTTCAGAAGAAGCAGGCCTCAAGAATTAAGAAACCAAGGGATGGACAAAAAGAGGCTTCTCTTCTGTGAAGTGATCTGCTGCAAGAGCGCTAAGCTGCACCGACGGCATTGGACTTGAGGGCCAAATCCAAAAGGTGGAGAAGATACTGTAGAACCACCCCAACCTGACAGAAGGGATCCACACCCTGCCCCTCGCACCACGACACAAACCTACGCCACTTTAAGGCATAGGTCCTCCTAGTTGAGGGCCTCCTTGAGGCCAGCAAGACCTCCTCAATCTCCTTTGGAAGGAGAAGAGGGGTGAGGATTACCCCCTCAGCAGCCATGCCATTAGGTTGAGGGAACCGAGGTTGGGATGCAGGAGAGTGCTCTCCCCACCTCCTGGGACAGGAGGGTTGGGGAGAACCCCAGAGGGATGGGAGCCTCCACTGCTAGCTGAAGTAGAAGTGGAAACCAGGGTTGCCTCGGCCACCTTGGGGATACCAGAATAACCAAGGCCTTGTCCTGGAGGATCTTGAAAAGTCTTGGCCACAATAGGGGTCAGAGAGAACGCATACAGGAGGCCCACTGACCATGATATCAGAAAAGCATCAGCAGCCACCCTGTTCGGGTGGGGCTGCCTGGAGCAGAAGCAGGGCAACTGATGATTGACCGAACTCACAAACAAATCCATCACTGGCTGTTCCCAGGCCTGGAAAAGCCAAAGGGCTTCTCCTCGGTCCAGCTGCAACTCGTGGGGCTGGAGAATCCTGCTTAGTCTGTCGGCCAAGCAGTTGTCCTGGCCCGGCAAGTAGACGGCTCGCAGATGCATGCCATGCTGGGCTGCAAACGAGCAGAGATCCAGAGTTTCCTGACATAGGAGATAGGACCCCGTGTCGCCCTGCTTGTTTACACAGAACATGGCGACCTGGTTGTCTGTATCAAGACAGGTTTGTGGGCTAGGACCCGCCAGAACACTCAGAGCCAGGCGTATGGCACGGAGCTCCATGAAATTGAACTGTTGTGTTCTCTCATTTGGGGACCAGACTCCGAGTACAGAACCCCTGGAAATGGGCTCCCCAGCCCAGTAGGAAGGCATCCGTGGTTGGGATCTTTGTGTGCAGAGGAGTCTGGAAAGGCATTCCTGCCTCCAAGTGGAGTGGTTGAAGCCACTAGTCCAGGGACCGTACTAGCCGCCTGGACACTGACTTTGTCCCTGAGACAACCTGTGGCCTGTGACCACTGGTCTCTGAGGCACCACTGAGCAGTTCTCATGTGGAGGCAAGCGTCTGGTGTCACATGGACCGTGGAAGCCATGTGCCCGAGGAGGCACAGAAACTGTCTTGCTGACACTGCAGGTCTGTGACTCACCTGACGTGCCAGGGCCAGAAGCCTGCTTGCCCTGTCCGCCAGCAGGTAGGCCTTTGCCTGAAGGGTGTCTAGTCTGGCCCCAATAAACTCTAGTTGTTGAGTAGGAGCAAGGCTGGACTTGGGGTAACTGATTACAAACCCCAGATGCTGGAGCACCTGGATGGTGCGAGATGTAACCTGGTGGGTCTCGCTGGCTGAGGAGCCTCCAATGAGCCTTGGAGTGTCTGAGAGGCGGCCACTATGGCCAGGCACGTTGTGAATACCCTGGGGGCCAAGGCCAGGCAAAAGGGGAGTACGCTGTACTGGTAATGATTGCCCCCTACCACAAAGCACAGATACTGCCTGTGGTCTGTGTGTATTAGGATGTGTGTATACACATTTTTTAGGTCTAAGGAGCATAGCCAGTCTCCCTGGCGGAGGTAAGGCAGCAATATTCCAAGGGAGAGCATCTTGAACCTCTCCCTCACCAGGAACTAGGTTTAAGTTGCGCAAATCGAGGATGGGTCTGAGGCCTCCTGTTCTCTTTGGCACCAGAAAGTACCTGGAAGAGAAGCCCTTGCCCTGCAGGTGGTGGGACACCGATTCTACCGCCTGATCCTCGAGAAGACCCACCAACTCCTTCAGAAGAAGGTCGAAGTAAGAAGGGGGCACCTGGGACAGGTGAAGAAGATAGCCCTCTTGGACTATCTGCAAGACCCAGGCATCAGTGGTAATGGCTGTCCACCTGTGGGAATACAGGGCAAGCCTGCATCCTGTGCACTGCCTGACCCCTGTGGGGAGAGGGGCCATGCTGTGAGAGTAAAAAGCCACTGCCAGGCTGGGCCGGAGCCGGTGCCTGGGGTTTGGGGGCTTTCTGCTTACACGGGCCATGCCCCTGTCCCTTGGCCTGCTGCCCCTGTTGGGGAGTCTGGGAGGCCTGAAAATAAGGGTAGCTTCGGTAAGCAGCACCCTTCCTCAGGTAAAAGGGCTTCTTACCTGAGCCCTTCTTGCGAGAAGGGGCAGAAGTCTTCTTGGAGAGCCATGTCCTCGTCATGTACTCAGTCTCCAGTTCTGTGGCCTTGTCGGTCATGGGTTTGCCAAAGAGGTTCTCCCCTTGGCATGGCACATCAACCAACTTGTCTTGAACCCATTGCTCGAGATCAGACAACTGTAGCCATGCCTGGCAGCATGCACCGATGCCCACCGCGGCTACGCAGGTCGCCAACTCGAACCTGTCATAGGTCGCTCGAGACAAATTTCGAGCACTCACGGACAGCGGTGGACAGGCTCCTGAAGTGCTGGAAAGGCCCCTCTGAGAGACCAGCCGAGAACCCAGCAAGTTCCTTCGCCAGGTCCTTCAGGTACATGCCCATGTACAGCTGCTAGGCCTGGATCAGACAACACAGCATTGAACCCTGGAAGTACTTCCTGCCGAGGGCATCCAAGTTGCGGGCCTCCCTGGCAGGAGGCACCAAGTGTGTCTTCTGACTCTTCAGCCTGTGCATGGCCGATTCCACAAACATGGAACTGTGTGGCAGCTGCGACTTTTGAAAGCCAGGGCTCCAGCGGACTCGATGCATCGAGTTGATCCATTTGCTGATAACCGGCATCAACGCCGGTGTCTCCCACATGCAGAGCATGTGTCGTTCCAGGATCGGAGGCACGGGTACAGTAAGGGCCTCCTGAGGGGGGGGGGGGGCCTCATAATGCAGGATCTTGAGCTCGTCAGATCGAGGATCTTCCTCAGACTCTGTGGGGACGTATCCCTCACGAAATTCAAGAACCTCGTGTCCTCCGGAGGGGACCTTTTCCAAGGTTCGGACACCGGGGAATCGGTCGGAACGTCCCTGTGCCGACAGGTGTCCGGGGATGACTCCTCCATTTCCCACCCCGATGCCTCCGAGGAGGAATCAATGGGCTCTGGCATTGAGGGCCCGGCACCGACCGCCCTGATGCCGGGAGTCTCAGTGGTGATGACTTCGGCCCTGAATGGGAGGCCAAGAGGGACATCAGCCGAGGATTGACTCGATCCTGAATGGCCTCAAGGATCGGCTCGGCCTCCAAGGTCGACTTCAACGTCGATAGCCTGGTGGTCGGGATGAAAGAACCGGACAGACCAGCAATCAGTGCCCGCTGATGCTCCATGAATGCACACACACTGCGCTCCAAGGCCACCATTTTGAACTTGAGTCCAAAAGGCTCCACAGCCACCGGGTCAGGTCCCGACGCTAGTTCCCCCAGAGGGGAGTCCTTGATGAGGAAAGTTGTTACCTGCTTCAACTGATCTCTCCTGGCGAGGAATCTTTGCCAGGCGCTCCGTCTGCGAGGATCCCAGATGGCGCTCGGGGCTCCGCAACAGGCCCCGAGAGGGACCAGGCCGCTCAGAGCCATCCAATGATGCTGCCTTCGAGAACTTCTTCCTTCGGTGTTCCCGCGAAGGAGATACCCCTCTCTGAGGAACCATGATGCTGCTCAGACTCGGAATGCTCATCCCGAGACGAAGCCTCAGACGAGGTCTGGGCTCGTGAAGGCACTGACTCAGGAAGAATCCTATCGTGCTGCTGCTGCTGGTGGCTCTTCAGGGTCTTAGAGGACATCTTTCTACACAGACTGCAGACAGTCAGGTCGTGATCGGGCCCAAGGCACCAGAGGCAGCAGTCATGCGTATCAGTGAGACATGAGTTTTGCACACCGATCGCATTTTTTAAACCCGTTGGCAGCCATCGGGGGAAAAAGGGCCCCTGTGAGGTCAAAGACCCGGGCTGCCAGTGAAAAAGAAAAAGGGCGCTAACGCCAGTCACGAAGGAAAAAAACCAAAAAATACTAGCAGGACTCGATACTGGTGTAACGAGCTGAAGGCGGGAAGAGGAACTGGGGTCGATCCAGTAAAAGAAAAAATTATTAACAGTTTGACTTTTTTCATGGGGACACAGACAACGTCCAGAGGGCTCCTTGGAAAAAAAGAAACTGAGCAAGATGGCACCCTTGGGCAGGAAGAAGACCACGCATGTGTGATGCAATTCCCAAAGGCTCTCTGAAAGCTGGGGATTTGCTCTGCACAAGGACTCCGTCAGCACCAACGTCACCCATATGCGAGGGCTGACTTCCTGCTTGTTCCTGGAGAAAGCATAGTTACTCACCTGTAACAGGTGATCTCCGGGAACAGCAGGAATTTAGTCTTCACATATGGGTATCGTCTGTACCAACGGAGTCTGCGCGGGAACGCTCCCCAGGAAAAGCTTCAGAGTCCAACAGAGACTGCAGCTCTGCAGCTGTGGTGGGTGGTTGGGGTGGGGTACAGCTGGTGGGGATGCAGTGTTACTGTGGGGGTCTTCCAGAAATTGATGCGCTACCCCCTCACTGATCTCTAAACCCCACTTGTCTGAAGTGATGGATTTCTAGGGGTGTTTGAAGAGAGAGAGACAGCCTCACATGGGGACCCCCGAGGCTTGGTGGAATCAAAGGGGGGGGGGTGCTTCTTCAGATGCTGCTTGTGCAAGCAGAACTGTATCTCCAGGAACAAGCAGGAATGTAGTCTTCACATATGGGTATTGCCGGTACCGACGGAGCCCGCACGGGAACACTCCCCAGCATCCAATAGGAAAGCTTTTGGGAGCATCCCTCAGCGCCTGCATGCTGCCTTCCCGCCTTTCCCAACTGTCTCTCTCCAGTTCTTTGTTTTCCGCAGAGCCGACAGGTCGCACATCCTCTCACCGCAGAAAATTATTCCCTTTTATTCTTCTTCTGAACCTTGAGCAAAGTTTAGGGAACCAGGAGAGTAGGTGGGTATGCATACAGAAGTCTCCCAGACCAGGGCAGGAGAAAGATATCCGCTGCCACTCAGCGTGGGGCTGGTTTCTGTGAGCAGCATAGTAGCTGCGCATTCTTGGGGCTGACAAAGAGGTCCAAAGTTGTGGTACCCCACCGTTGGAAGATGGAGTTGGCTACCTCCGGGTTCAATCACCACTAGAGAGGCTGAAGAACTCTGCTGAGCCAATCTGTGAAGAGTAAATTAGACTTACCTGCTAACTGTTGTTCCTTAGGGAACTCTAGTCCAGTCCCAGAACCAGAGTTAGCGTAGTTACTCACCTGTAACAGGTGTTCTCCAGGAGCAGCAGGAATCTGTCCTCACATATGGGTGACGTCGGCACCGACGGAGCCCTCGGGGTGACGTCAGCGCCGACGGAGCCCTCGGAGCAATTTTCCCCAGCTTTCAAAGAAAGCCTTTGGGAATTGCAGCGCACATGCGCGGTCCTCTTCCCGCCCAAGGGTGCCATCTTGCTCAGTCAGATGACATAGCTAAAACACAGCAAAAATTAGCAAAAACGAAAGCATATAACTGCAACTCCAAGGGGAGGAGGGAGGGTTGTGAGGACTGATTCCTGCTGCTCCTGGAGAACACCTGTTACAGGTGAGTAACTATGCTTTCTCCAGGACCAAGCAGGAAGTCAGTCCTCACATATGGGACTCCCAAGCTGAAGGCTACCGGAGACCCTAAGCACAAAAATGAGCTCCCTCGAGGTCAGTAGCACAGAAGGAAGGAATCTTCTCTGAATATGTCTCCAACCGGTAGCCCAACATCCGGGACGGAGGGTAGGAGTTGCCTATACCTCGAAGAGGTTATGGAGGACTGCCTGTCCGAAAGCACTGTCCCTGCGGGACTCCCTCTCCAGGCAGTAATGGGCTGCAAAAGTCTGGCTTGAAGACCAAGTAGCGGCCCGGCAGATGTCTGCCAATGGAACAGAGCGGAGGTAAGCTACTGACGTAGCCTTCGCCCGAACACGATGAGCAGTGACTCTACCTTCCAGCACGAGGCCCGCAGCCTCGTAAGCCCAAGCGATGCAGTCCGCAATCCAGATGGACAGAGTACGCTTGGAGACAGGGAGCCCCAACCTGTTGGGGTCATAAGACACGAAGAGCTGAACAGCCTTTCGGTGCTCCCGCGTATGGTCAAGGTAGAAGGTCAACGCCCTTCTACAGTCCAGGGTATGCAGGACCATTTCAGCTCGGCTGGAGTGCGGCCTGGGAAAGTAGGTCGGAAGTACCACCTCCTGGTTGATGTGAAAAGGGGAAACCACTTTGGGAAGAAATTTGGGGTGAGTCCGTAGGACTACCCGGTTCTTGTAGAACCTAGTGTAAGGAGGATCAGAAACCAGGGCCTGCAGCTCAAACGCGTCTAGCAGAAGTGAGGGCTATCAAGAACAAGGTTTTCCAGGAAAGAAAACGTAGCGGACAGGTAGCCATAGGCTCAAAAGGCGGACAGGTAATCCCGCTGCAACACCACATTAAGGTCCCAGTCCGGGGCTGGCGGGCGCAAAGGTGGCTTAAAGAGAAGGAGGCCTCTGAGAAACCGAGCCACCAGAGGGTGGCTGGAAAGAGGTCTACCATCCACCGGCATGTGATGCGCAGAAAGAGCACTGAGGTGGACCTTGACCGAGTTGGACTTAAGTCCAAGGTTGGAGAGAGAGAGCAAGTACTGCAAGACCACTGATGCTGAACAGGAGAAAGGATCTTGAGACTGCTGAGTACACCAGACGGAGAACCGACGCCACTTGAGAGTGTAGGACTTTCTGGTGGAGGGCCTCCTGGAGGCCAAGACGACCTCCTCCACATCTGGAGGTAGCTGCAGAGGAGCAAGGACTACCCTTTCAGCAGCCAGGCCATCAGATGAAGGGACCGGAGATTGGGGTGTAGGAGAGTCCCCTGATCCTGCGACAGGAGGTTGGGCTGAAATCCCAGTGGAAGAGGAGTGTCTACCGCTAGCTGCATCAGAAGCGGGAACCAAGTTGTCTCGGCCACCGGGGAGCCACTAGGATCATCGATGCTTTGTCTCTGAGAACCTTGAAGAGCGTCCGAGACACCAGTGGCATGGGAGGAAAGGCATACAAGAGGCCGGTGGACCATGGAATTAGAAAAGCATCCGCTGCTACCCGAAGAGGATGCGGCTGTCGTGAGCAGAATCTGGGCAGCTGCCGGTTCAGAGGACTGGCAAACAGATCCATGGTGGGGAGGCCCCACTTGAGAAAGATCCGCTGAACCACCAGCGGATCCAACCTCCACTCGTGTGGCTGGAGGATCCTGCTGAGCTTGTCGGCCAGGTAATTTTCTTGACCTGGGAGATAGACAGCCTTGAGGATGATGCCGTGGTGGACTGCCCAAGAGCATAGTTTTTGTGCCTCCTGACAGAGAAGGAAGGAGCCTGTTCCGCCTTGTTTCTTCACGTAGAACATTGCAACCTGATTGTCGGTCTGTATCAGCACCGACTGGTGAGAAACCAGGTGAGAGAATGCTTTGAGCGCTAGGCGGATGGCTCTGAGCTCCAGGAAGTTTATCTGCTGAGCAGACTCCCAAGGAGTCCAGAGGCCTTGAGTACATGTCCCTTGGCAATGTGCTCCCCAACCCAGGAGAGAAGCATCGGTCGTCAGGACCTGAGAATGCGTAGGGGACTGAAAAGTCACTCCCAGTACCAGGTTGGGCAGATGAAGCCACCATTGTAGAGAAGAGACAAGCTGGTCGGAGATCTGTATGGAGTCCGCTAGGCTCCCCGTGGACTGATACCATTGATTGCGAAGGCACCACTGAGCTGGACGCATGTTCAGTCGGGCATTGGGGGTCACATGGACCGTGGAAGCCATATGGCCGAGCAGTCGCAGAAAGTGCCTGGCTGAGACCAGCGCATTGCTGTGAAAGTGGCCGGCGAGATCCATGAGCCGCTTGGCCCTGTCCAGAGGGAGGAAGGCTCGCGCCTGAAGTGTGTCCAACCGGGCGCCGATGAACTCGAGATTTTGAGAGGGGAGCAAAGTGGACTTTGCGAAGTTTATGACAAAACCCAAGTGCTGGAGCAGAGCCACAGTGCAATGAGTGGCTTGAGTGGCCTCTTGGGAAGACTGGGCTCTGATGAGCCAGTCGTCCAGGTATGGGAACACAAACAGACCTTGAAGTCTTAGATAAGCCGCCACCACTGTGAGGCATTTGGTGAACACCCTGGGTGCAGAGGATAGGCCAAAGGGCAGCACTCTGTACTGGTAATGATTTCCTCCCACAACAAATCTGAGATATTGTCTGTGGTCCGGATGAATGAGGATATGAGTATATGCATCTTTCAGATCCAAGGAGCATAGCCAGTCTCCCTGCTGGAGGTAGGGCAGCAAGATTCCAAGGGTAAGCATCTTGAACTTTTCCTTTGCAAGGAACTTGTTGAGGTTTCGCAAGTCCAGGATGGGTCGGAGGCCTCCTGTTCTTTTTGGAATCAGGAAGTACCTGGAGTAAAACCCCTGGCCCTTTAGGTGGTGGGGCACCGGTTCCACGGCTTGTTCCTGAAGGAGACTTGCTAACTCCTGAAGTAGCAAGTCCCTGTGCAAAGGTAGTCGGGGAGGCTCCCCTGGAAAGTAGGAGGGAGGTACCTGGTGAAAGTGAAGAAGATAACCCTTTTGAACTATGTGAAGTACCCAGGTATCTGTGGTGATGTTGGACCACCTTTGGGCAAAGTGGACCAGTCGGCCTCCTGTGCTGAGAGAAACCAGCTGAGGGGGAGAGGCTATGCTGAGGAAGTCAAAAAAACCCACCCTGCTGAGCAGGGGCCGGTGGTGCAGGCTTGGGGGCTTGCTGCCTACGGGACCCAGTACCCCGTCCCTTGGCCTGCTTTCCCTGTGGGGGAGCCGCTGAGGCCTGATATTGAGGGTAGTATTTATAGGCAGCACCTTTCCTCGGGTAAAAGGGCTTTTTCCCCGAGGCCTTCTTCTTTTGATAAGGGGCAGAGGTCTTCCTCGAGAGACAAGTCCTGGTAAGAGTCTCCGTCTCGATTTGTGCAGCCTTCTCATCCATGGGCTTACCAAAGAGGTTATCACCTCGGCAGGGGACATCGACCAACTTGTCCTGTACCCAGGGCTCGAGGTCGGACGTCTGAAGCCAAGCCTGGCGGCGTCCACCGATGCCAGCCGCAGCTACTCGAGCCGACGCCTCAAAACCATCGTAGGCTGCTCGAGAGATAAACTTGGAGCACTCTCGAATACCAGTAGACAAGGATTGGAATCTCTGCAAAGGTTCGTCGGAGAGACCAGCAGAGAACCCGGCTATTTCCTTAGCCAGGTCTCGGAGATACATGCCCATGTAGAGCTGGTATGTCTGGACTCGACAAGCAAGCACAGAGCCCTGGAAGCACTTCCTACCGAGGGCATCCAGGCTTCGGGCTTCCCTACCAGGGGGCACAGAGTGGTGCATTTTTTGACTCTTAAGTCTATGCATGGCCGATTCCACCACCATGGAATGGTGCGGTAGTTGTGCCTTCTGGAAGCCGGGGCTCTTGCGGACTCGATAAATGGAATCGACCTGCTTGCTTAACACCGGCGACGACGCCGGGCTCTCCCACATGCGGAAGAGAAGTCGTTCCAGTATCGGAGGAACCGGTACAATAAAGGCCTCCTTCGGGGGAGAGTCATATTGGAGGGCATCGAGTTCTTCGACTCGAGGCTCCTGCTCAGGATCCGCAGGGAAGGCCAAGGCTTTGGCCATATCCCTCACGAAGTCCGAGAACCGGGTATCCTCCGGGGGGGACCGTCTCCGAGGTTCGGACTCGGGGGAGTCTGAAGGGACACACCGAGTCCGAAAGGAACCAGGTGACTCTTCGTCCTCAGATTCCCAGGCCGACTCCTCGGAGGAAGAGTCGATCAGCTCCGGTCGGGCAGGCACCTATGCTATCCGCTCCGACGCCGAGGGAGTCGGCGTCGACGACCTCGGTCCCGAACGGGAGGCCAAAGGAGACCTCGACCGAGGATCGATTCGAGCCCTCATGGACTCGAGGATCGGCTCGGTCTCCGGGGTCGATTTGGAGGTCGACGTCCCGGCGGTCAGGGCAGAAGCACCAGCGAGGTCAGCGATCAATACCCGCTGCTGGTCCAAGAAGGCAGTCAGACTGCTCTCCAAGGCCGTCAACCTGAGTCCGAGCTCAGGAGACCCAGCAGCCCCCGACTCGGGCCCTGACGGCGTCGGGCCCGACGTCGGGTCCTTCGGAGGCGAGTCGAGGACAACAGTACTCACGTGAGCGGGCAAGTCCACCTCGAGTCGAGGATGTTTTGACGGCCTCTCCGTCTGAGGACCCGGGACGGGAATCAGGGCTATGCGACCTGGCCCTCGAGGAACCAGGAGCATCCACCGATCCCGCCCTCGAGGGTTTCTTCTTCCGATGATGTTCCCGGGTAGGAGACCCCCTTTTCAGAGGAACTTCGACGATGCTCAGGACCAGAGTCCCGAGACGTCGAAGCCTCTGACGAGGTCCGAGCCCGGCCGGAGTCAGAGAAGATACGCTCCCGCTGGTGCTGCCGACTCCTCAAAGCTTTTGAGGACATTTTGCCGCATGGCCCACAGATCATGGAGTCATGATCTGGGCCGAGGCAGCGGAGGCAGAAGTCATGAGTGTCTGTAAGAGACATGAGTTTCTTACAGAGATCACACTTTTTAAAGCCGCTGGCAGCCATCGGGGGAAAAAGGGCCCCTGCGAGGTCGAATGACCGGGCTGCCAGGGAAAAAAGAAAAAGGCGCAAAATCTGTCACGAAGGACAAAAAACCGAAAAATAAGGGACGGACTCGCAACCGGCGTCGCGAGTCCGGGCGGGAAAAGAACCGGCGTCGAACCGAAGAAAAAAGAGAAAAAGAGAGAAAAAAATCAACTTTTCTGCGGGGATTCACAGGCAACGTCTGTAGGGCTCCGCGGAAAAAAGAAGACTGAGCAAGATGGCACCCTTGGGCGGGAAGAGGACCGCGCATGTGCGCTGCAATTCCCAAAGGCTTTCTTTGAAAGCTGGGGAAAATTGCTCTGCGAGGGCTCCGTCGGCGCCGACGTCACCCATATGTGAGGACTGACTTCCTGCTTGGTCCTGGAGAAGTCAACCTCCACCAGCAGCTTTGGAGACTGAAAGATGTCATCGTTCTGATGTCACTGGTACAAAGAGGCAAGATCCGCCCCCTTTCACCAGCACCTATTGACAAAGCAGACTCAGCAGAGCAACAAATAAGTAGGTAATTGGAACTATGGAAACAGACAGGGGAGCAGTGAACAAACAAGAACCCGCACTGCCCCGCCCAAACGTGTCACACATGATCTGCGAACACAGAATAGAAAAAGAACCGCTCGAAAAAAACGCGGTCCCACTGCACTCTAGCGCCCAGCCGGGCCTGCTGCGGAAACAAAAACAGAGCCCCCCCTGAGCGCTATTTCCATCTCATCTTCTCACTGTGGACAACCTAGTTGAAAAGATGCTACAAATTTCACCTCACCTGTGCACCTCCTTGTTCTCCTCTCTCATGAAACTTCAGGCTGCCCGCCATTACCGGGAGGGATCCGGGACTGGACTAGAGTTCCTTAAGGAATAACAATTAGCAGGTAAGTCTAATTTACTCTTCCTTTGCGTCCCTCTAGTCCAGTCCCGGAATCATAGAGGATGTAACAGAGCAGTGAATATCAACAGGAGGGACCGGAAAGCCCAGCCTGAAGAATCGCTGAACCAAAACGGCCATCACTCCGCGCCTGCACATCCAGGCGATAGTGCCGGGCAAACGAATGCAACGAGGACCAAGTCGCCGCTCTACAAATATCCGCAACCGGTACTAAACTGACTTCCGCCCAAGACGCCGCCTGCGCTCTAGTGGAATGCGCCCGCAGGCCCACCGGAACCTCTTTGCCCTTTAGCAGGTAGGCCGAAGCAATAGCCTCCTTCAGCCATCTAGAAATAGAGGACTTCGCCGCCGCCTCCCCTTTCCGCGGACCCCCAAAGGCGACAAAGAGCCTGTCGGACTTACGGAAAGAAGCGGTCTTACGGAGATACTTCTTGAGCGCTCGCCGCACATCCAACCGATGCAAACGGCCACCCGACTGAGCTTTCTGCTCCGCGGAAAACACCGGCAGCGACACAACCTGATTCACATGAAAATCCGAGACCACCTTTGGCAAAAAGGCTGGAACCGTACGCAAAACCACCCTGTCACCCGAAAAGGACAAGAAGGGTTCCTGACACGACAACGCCTGCAACTCAGAAATCCTTCTGGCAGAACAAATAGCTACCAGGAAAACGGTCTTCAGGGTCAAGTCCTTCAGCGAAGCCCTACCCCTAAGTGCTCGAACGGTTCCCCAACCAAGGCTTCCAATACAACATTGAGGTCCCACGAAGGGATAACCGGCCACCTTGGCGACCTTAGCAACAGCACCGCTCGTAGGAAATGCCGAATATCACTATGTGCCGCGATCACCTGACCCTGAACCTTTCCTCGATAACAGGAAAGAGCCGCAAGCTGTACACGTAAGGAACTGGCCGCGAGGCCCTTCTCCACCCCAGCCTGCAAAAAGGACAGGATATGAGGGACAGAGGCTTTCAATGGAGAGATAGCCCGCTCGGAACACCAAGCTTCAAAGACACACCAGACGCGGACATACGCTAGCGACGTAGACGGCCTGCGCACACTTAGAAGGGTAGAGATGACTGCCGCCGAATATCCCCTGGCCGTCAACTGCGCCCGCTCAATAGCCAAGCCGTAAGCGAGAATCGACCCACCTGCGGCATTCTTAGCGGCCCCTGTAACAGATCCTCTCGAAGCGGAAGCCGCAGCGGAGCGTCCGCCAACAGTCAAACCAAATCCGCATACCACGGTCTCCTTGGCCAATCCGGCGCCACCAGCACCACCAGGCCCCGATGTCGTTCGATGCGCTGGACCACCCTGCCTATGAGTGCCCAGGGAGGAAACACAAAGTAGACCCTCTACCGGCCAACACTGCGCCAAGGCATCCAGGCCTTCCGACATCCACTCTGTCTGCTGAAGAAACGCTCCACCTTCGCAGACTCCAAGGTTGCCATGAGATCCATCAACGGAACCCCCCCAACGGCTCACAATCAGCGCGAAGACTTCCGGGTGCAGAGCCCACTCCCCCGAGTCCACCCTGCGGCAGCTGAGAAAATCCGCCTCGACATTGTCTACGCCGGCGACGTGCTGGGCCGACAGCGCCTGCAAGTTCTGTTCCGCCCAGGCCAACAGCACCCTGGCCGCCTCCTCCAGAGACGCACTCCCCGTGCCGCCCTGCCGATTTATATAGGCAACCGTCGCCGCGTTTTCGGACAGCACGCAAACCGCTTGACGTAATACCTCCTGGAACTCCAGAAGAGCCCGATACACCGCACGCATTTCCAACCTGTTGATGGACCACTGTCACTCCTCCAGCGACCAAGTCCCTTGGGCAAATGACCCGTCGAGATGCGCCCCCCATCCTGCCAGACTTGCATCGGTCGTGACCAGCCGTCAGGACGGAGGCTCCAGAGGCACTCCTTTCACCAGACTGTCTGGCCGCAACCACCAGAGAAGGTCCCACCGCACCTCCGGCGGACACGGCAGACGTTGCAACAGCGCATCCCGTTGATGAGACCAACGCCGGAGGAGAGCACTCTGCAACGACCGCATATGCGCCCTGGCCCACAGCACCAAGTCGATCGCAGCCGCCATGGTTCCCAGTAACTGTAAATACTGCCAGGCTGTCAGCACCTTGCGCCCCAGAAACCGTTGCACGAGCTCCCTCAAAGCCTGTGCTCTTTTGCTGGGAAGAAACACCACTCCCTGCTGTGTTTCGAAGCGCGCTCCCAAGTACTCCAGCGTCTGGGAGGGGGTTAGCCTGCTCTTTGCCACGTTGACCACCCAACCGAGGCTTTCCAACAAAGCGACCACCCGAGCGGTGGCTGCCGAGCTCTCCTCCCTCGACTTCGCCTGAATCAACCAATCGTCCAAGTAAGGATGCACCAGTATTCCCTCCTTGCGAAGCGCGGCCGCCACCACTACCATCATCTTGGTGAACGTCCGTGGAGCCGTCGCCAGACCGAAAGGCAACGCCTGGAATTGAAAATGCCCCATCTGCACCGCAAAACGCAGGAATCTTTGATGTTCTTGCCGGACGGGGATATGCAGATAAGCTTCCGTAAGATCCAACGAAGTCAAATTCCCCGGACCGAACCGCCGCAATGATGGAACGCAAAGTTTCCATTCGAAAGTGGGTCACGTGGAGACAACGATTTACGCGCTTGAGGTCCAGAATCGGCCGAAAGGTACCCTCCTTTTTGGGAACCACAAAATAGATGGAGTATCGACCTGAACCGCACTGTTCCTCCGGAACGGGCACTACCGCTCCGAGTTGCTGCAGATGCCGCAGTGTGACGGCTACCGCCCGGAGCTTCCGAGGCGCTCTGCACTGGGAAAGAACAAAGGAATCTAAGATGGGACGCTGGAACTCCAGAGCATAGCTGTCCCGAATAACTTCCAGCACCCACTGGTCCGAAGTGATCTGAACCCAGGCAGGGTAGAACTCCCGCAACCTTCCTCCCACGGGAACCTCCGCCACCTGGGTCCGCCTTATCTCATTGCGGCTTCTTGGTACCCGAGGACTGAAAGGAGCCAAAACCTCTGCACGCCCCTCTGAATCCCCGAAAGAGCAGGCCACGAACTGGAAACCTGCCCCTCTGCGATTGATTAAACCGAGAGGACCGAAACCTACGAAAATCCCTCGGGAGGCCCCTGGACCCCAAAGCCCCACGACCCTACTTCGGCGTATCCTCCGGGAGGCGACCCCCCTTGGACTCCCCGAGGTCCTTAACCAACTTCTCCAAATCTTCCCCAAAGAGTAGTTTCCCCCTAAATGGGAGCTTACTGAGCCTCGCTTTGGAAGAGCCATCCGCCGACCAGTTACGCAGCCACAGATATCGGCGAGCCGCCACCACCGAGGCCATGCTTTTGGCCAGACCGCGGATTAAATCGTAGTGAATATCGGACAAGTAGGCCGTGCCCGACTCCAGCCGAGCAACATCCTCCGTCTGTTCCTCCAAGGGTTCCCTGAAGTCGCTGAGACCACCTTAAACAGCCTCGAGCCACCCACGCCCCCGCTATGGAGGCCTGCAGAGATAGGGCACACATATCAAACACCTGCTTCAGCAAGGTATCCAACTTCCTGTCCTGCGCGTCTTTCAACACCGCGGCCCCCTCAACCGGAATGGTGGTCTTTTTGGTGACCGCCGACACCGCCGCATCCACCCTGGGCGAATGAAAAATCTCCCTATCCTGTTCGGACAGTGGGTATAACCAGGCCAAAGCCCTGGTCCCCCGCAACGCCGATTCCGGCGAGTCCCATTCTTCCTGAATCATATTGCGAAAGACCCTATGCACAGGGAATACCCTCTGTGAGGTTCTCACGGCCTGCAAAAGCAGATCCTCCAACACCTCCTCCGAGGAGGTGGACCCCGCGGGCATGTTCAAAGTCTTCAGTGTTTCAGCAATCAATGCTGGCAGTTCCTCCCTCCGAAACACGTGGACCAATCTGCTTTGCTGCTCCGCGTCCAGCAATTCACCTTCCTCTAATTCGTCCTCCGAGGCGTCGTCCGCCTCCAAGTCCCGGGTTCTCCCCTCCTCATCCAACCCAGCATCCGAGGTGGGGCCCAGACTCTATGTCTCTTAGGGAATCTCCCCTTCCCGGAGACCCCCCGACCCTGTTCTTTTCCTGCCGGTGGGGCTCTGCGACCGAGCTCCCAACCCTGGCTGCAGCAAGGCAAAGGCCTTCTGCATTAGCGCGAAGAAATCTGAAGGAATCCCAGCCACTCCGGTCCCCTGGGACTCCTCCCCTGACAAAGGAGCGCTCCAAGCCGCGGACGGACCTGCTACCGGCTCCGAAGCCTCCAAGGAAAGAGGCCCTGATCCCCTGACGTCGAAGGAAGCCTCCGGCTGATCACTCGAGCCTTCCCCCAAGGATTTCTCCATGCCCACTGCCTCTAAGGAGCAGGCCTTGCAGACACCAGCTTCCAATAGCTCACCGCGCCTCACCCCACAAACAAGGCAGCGGGGCTTAGCAGGCATGCTTGTTAGCGCTGTGGTCCAGGAAACCAAGCCTGATAGGGGTCTCTCTGAATGCCCTATGTGCTATTCTATGTTCTCTGAAAAATTTATTTATTTATTTTTTTTTTTTTTTTCCTGAATCTCACCAAGGCAGCCCCAACTAGCTGTCCCCTGGCAGTCCGAATTAAAAACGAAGCTCCCAAGCTGTGGAAAAGGCAAAAGAAACTGGCGCTGAAAAAACGGCACTCAAAATGGCCGCCGCAACGTTCACGCCGCCAAAAATCACGCGGTCAGACTCCCAGCTAAACTCCGGAGCTGCCGAAACCCCCCTTAGCCTAAGAACTTCTCCCCCAGCGATCCCCGAAGTTCGGGGGTACTCACCACGCTTCTGAGAGGAGAGGAAGGAAGGGCAGCGCTAGGCACCTCTGGAGCACAGCCTTTTGCACGGCATCAGCTCCAGGGACTGACTGTCACCTCAGCAGCAGAGCCTTTCTGCTGACAGTCACTTCTGCCTTCTACCTGGCTCCTCACCCTTCCAAATCGGGTTCGGGAGCAGGGAGGCTATTTCACCCTCCTGTGCTCGTTTTAACGCTGGGGCACTCTGAGACCTCGGTAGGGAGGGAGGGAGGGAGAGGGAGTTTGGCAAAAGATGAGACAAAAAACGCCCACAGCAGCACAGGATCCCTGTATCAGCAGCAGAGGTACACCTAAGGACAAAAAACAAAGGAAAAAACTCTAAAAACCAACCCAACCAGGGGCTAACTAAAACAATTAAGATCTACTTATTTGCTCCTCCTGAGCCCAGTCCCGGGCTCAGAACCTCCAAGCTGCTTGGAGACTGAAAGTACTGGTGAAAGGGGGCGGATCTTGCCTATTTGTACCAGTGACATCAGAACGATGACATCTTTCAGTCTCCAAAGCTGCTGGTGGAGGTTGACAACTCTATGGTTCCGGGACTGGACTAGAGGGACACAAAGGAACAGATTGTTCTGGCCCAACAGGTAGACCACCCGGAGGATCATGCCATTCTCCGTGGTGAAATTCTACAAAGCAAACCACCTCCCAACAGAGGAGGTATGAGCCTGTCCCCTTTTGTTGATGTAGATCATTACTTGGTTGGCCATCTGCCAAGCAGAGAAAGCACAGTTACTTACCTGTAACAGGTGATCTCTGGGAACAGCAGGAATAGTCCTCACATATGGGTACGTCGGTACCGACGGAGCCTGCGCGGAAAAGCTCCCCAGCTTCCCAAAAGGAAAGCTTTTGGGGCTTCCCGCCTTCCTGACCAACTCTCCTCAGTTCGAGTTTAAAGCTGAGACAATAGAGAGAGGAAAGGAAGAGAAAGAGATACAACTCCTAGGGGAGGTGGGTGGGTTGTGAGGACTATTCCTGCTGTTCCCAGAGATCACCTGTTACAGGTAAGTAACTGTGCTATCTCCAGGAACAAGCAGGAATGAGTCCTCACATATGGGGACTCCCTAGCTGAGATGCCTGGGAGATCCCCTACGTAGGTATGTCATCTTCCGATGGATCTCAGGCATCCATTGAGGGAAGGTGGGCAGGAGTTGTTTAAGAATGGAACAGGTGTTTGAGGACAGCCTGACCAAATAAGGCATTCCGGCGGGAGTCCTTATCCAAGCAGTAATGGGCAGTGAAGGTATGAACCGAGGCCCAGGTGGCTGCTCGACAGATCTGATCTATGGATACAGAGTGAAGATGAGCCAGAGGTGGCCATGGCTCTCACATTGTGAGCTGTGACATGGCCCTCCAGAGAAATGTTTTTACTCTGGTAAGCAAACGCAATACACTGAGCAATCCAATTGGAAAGTGTTCGTTTGGAGACTGGAAGTCCCAAATGAGAAGGATCGAAAGCAACAAAAAGTTGGGAAGACTTTCGATGTGGCTGAGTCCTATGGAGGTAAAAGGCAAGAGCTCTTTTACAATCTAGAGTATGAAGGTTCCGCTCTGCACTGGATGCATGAGAAGCTGGAAAGAAGACAGGTAGGTATACCTCTTGATTAAGATGAAAAGGTGAAACCACTTTAGGCATAAAGTGTGGATTTGTCCGAAGGACTACCTTATCATAATTGAAACTTGTATAGGGTGGATTCGCCACTAAGGCTTGCAGCTCACTGATGCGACGAGCTGAAGTGACTGCAATGAGGAAAATAACCTTCCAGGAAAGAAATTTCAAGGAGGTAGTGGCTAAGGGTTCAAAAGGTGGCTTCATAAGCTGACCAAGAACCAAGTTTAAGTCCCATGCCACCGGAGGAGGCCTAATGGGAGGTTTAGTTAAAGTTAGGCCTCTCATGAATCTTGCAATAAGAGGATGAGAGGAAATAGGTTGTCCATTGAAAGGCTTGAGGGATGCTGCAATAGCACTCTTACTGAATTCGTTTTAAGGCCTGCATTGGAGAGATGCAGGAGATATTCCAATAGAGAATTGATAGGAAGAGCAAAAGGATCAAGATCCTGTTGAGCACACCAAATGGAAAATCTTCCATTTAAAAGCATAAGAACGCCTTGTGGAAGGTTTTCTGGAAGCATGGAGGATATCTTTCACTTGTTGAGAGACATTTAAGTCTTGAAGGTCTAGGCCTTCAGTAACCATGCTCTGAGGTGGAGGGACTTGGGGTTTGGGTGCCACAAAGTCCCCTCCTCCTGAGGCAGAAGGTCTGGAGCAGCTCCCAGGTCTAGGGAGGGACCCTGGGAGAGATGCAGAAGTAGAGGGAACCACACTTGGCGTGGCCAGCGTGGAGCTATGAGGATCATAGATCTGTGATCCTTCTGCAGTTTGAACAGAGTCTTGGGAATCAAAGGAATGGGTGGAAAGGCATATAGGAGGCCCTGACCCCAATGAAGGAGGAAGGCATCCCTGGCCTGAACCCCTTGACATGGAGTTCTGGAACAGAACCGGGGAAGTTTGGCATTCCACGGACTTGCAAAGAGGTCTATGTCCGGGGTTCCCCATTTCTGAAAGATTCTGAGTACCTGATCCATGTGCAGGGACCACTCGTGTGGAAGCAGAACTCGGCTGAGTCTGTCTGCCCAAGAGTTTTGAATTCCTGGGAGATATACTGCCAGGAGATGGATTTGATGCTCTCTGGCGAAGGACCACAGTCTGAGCTTTGTTGCAAAGCGACAGAGAGCCAGTCCCTCCTTGTTTGTTTATGTAGAACATGGCTACTTGATTGTCGGTATGAACAAGCACTGTCATGTTGCAAAGGAGGGTATGAAAGACCTTGAGAACAAGAAAAATTGCTCGAAGCTCCAGAAGGTTGATATGAAGGGCAGTCTCCTGTGGAGACCAAAGGCCTTGAGTGGAGAGGTCTTGAAGATGAGCTCCCCAGCCTGTCTGGGAGGCATCTGTAGTGAGGGTTGCCTGGGGTGGTAGCGGTTGGAAGGGGGACCCCAGCAACAGGTTTTGAATGGATATCCACCACTGGAGAGACCCAAAGAGACGTTTGGAGGTTTCTATTTGGTCAGAGAGAGCTCCTGATGCTTGGGTCCACTGAGTGGACAGAGTCCATTGAGCTGCTCTCATATGCAGGCGAGCATAAGGCACCACATGAACTGTGGAGGCCATGTGGCCTAGCAATTGTAACATCTCTCGGACAGTCAAGTGAGTTCTGGACTGAATCTGAGAGGCCAGGTGCACTAGCCGGTGGCAACGTGCCTGGGGAAGATAGGCCTTTGCTGTGGTGGTATCTAACCAGGCCCCTATGAATTCTAGGGATTGAGTAGGGGTGAGTTGAGACTGGCAGATTGATGACAAGTCCCAGATACTGCAGAATGCAGATGGTGTGGTCCAGGGAAGTCTGAGCCTGAGACTGAGATGGAGCTCAGATGAGCCAGTCGTCCAGGTATGGGAAGACAAAGATTCCCTGAGAGCGTAGAAATGCAGCCACTACTGACATGCATTTTGTGAACACTCTTGGAGCAGAGGCTAGACCGAAGGGGAGTACTCTGTACTAGAAATGTTTTCCCTGGAACAGAAATCGAAGGAATTTTCTGTGGGAGGGATGGATGAGTATATGTGTGTACGCATCCTTTAGGTCTAGAGAACAAAGCCAGTCCTGACTCTGAAGGTAAGGAAGGAGGATACCCAGAGAGAGCATTTTGAATTTTTCCTTGTATAGGAATGTGTTTAATTCTCTCAGATCTACGATGGGTCTGTGTCCTCCTGTTTTCTTTGGTATCAGAAAATAGGGGGAGTAGAACCCTGAGCCCTGTTGGAGGAGGGGAACCTGTTCTATGGCCCCTTGGGCAAGCAGGGTATTCACCTCCTGATCCAACAGGTGTAGGAGAGATGGGGGAGAGACGAAATGTCTCACCCTGGGATAGATAGGAAGGCTGGAAAAATGCAGTTTGTATCCCTCTCTGATGATAGAGAGGGTCCACTGCTCTGATGTAATCTGTTCCCATCTGGGAGCAAAATGAGTTAGCCTTCCTGGAATGGTGAGAGGCTCTGGTTGCTGCAGAGCCAGAAAGGGTATGTTCTCTAGAAGTAAGTCAAAAACCCTGAGGGGGTTGGGACTGTTGAAGCGTAGCAGCTGCTGCAGGCTTTGTTCTGGCCTGTTTAGTCTTCTGTCGCTTAGGAACAAAGTGAGCTTGAGCAGATGACTGGCCAGCATTGGAACCAAATCTAGGCTTTTTGTAGAAAGACTTCTTAAAAGACTTCTTTTTGGCAGGGAGTGAAGTAGACTTAGAGAGTCTATCCAAAGCAGCATTCTCTGCATCCATTTGAATGGCTTTGACTTGCCACTCTTTGCCAAAGAGATTCTCACCTGTACAAGATAAATTGCCTAGGCCATCTTGTACCCAGGATTCCAGGTCAGAGGCCTGGAGCCAAGCAATTCGACGAGCAGCTATGGCTATGCCAGATGCTCTACTAGCACCCTCAAAAGAGTCAAAGGCAGCCCTATTGGAGAACTTTGACACATCTTGGATATGCTTTAACAGAAGCAGGAACTCCTCTTTTCTATCCTCTGGAATAAAGGAGAGAAAATCGTGTACTTTAAGAGCAAGCTCCTTTAGAAACATGCCCATACAGAGGCTGTAGGAGTTGATTCTGGCAATAAGCATAGTAGCTTGAAAGATTTTCCTGCCAAAAGCATCCAAAGTTCTACATTCTCTTCCTGGAGGGGTAGAAGAGTGCCTTTTGGTACTCTTAATCTTTTTCATAGCAGACTTCACCACAATAGAATGGTGAGGAAGCTGGGTTTTTTGAAAACCAGGAGAAGGAGGGACCCGATACATGGTATCCAACCGACAAGAATGTGGAGATAGTGTAAGAGGAGCCTCCCATAAATCCATCATATGTTCTTGGAGATTATGATGAATGGGTAAGGTGACTGCCTCTTTGGGAACCTTAGAGTATCCTAAAATGTCTAATTTTTGAGCTCTAGGTTCCTTTTCAGAGGATACTGTAATGGAAAGTCCTTTGGCAACTTCCAAGATGAAGTCCTGAAAGGACAAGTCCTCTGGAGGAGACATTCTTCTCTTTGGGGAAGAAGGCTCCTCAGGAGGAATAAGGGATGCTTCATCAGAATCATCTGAGGTATCGGCATCCTCAGAAGACTCGAAGTATCGCCTACTTGCTTCCAGAGATTGATACGGGTACCGACTGGTATCGACCTCGGGTGTACCGGGTGCTGGGTCGGTACCGAGAATATCGCAGGAAGCAAAAACCGGTACCGGCCTTCTACTGGAAGTAGATGCTCTGGGTACCGGTATCGGTTGTGGTACCGGAACCGGGGTCGGAACCGACGGTTGCGGTACCGAGGGCGTCGCAGCATTAATAAAAGCCATTATGGTCTGCTGCATGGATTGTACCGTAGTACCCATTGACGCCACAACTGCCTGGATGTCGGTACCGGTTTGAGCCGGTACCCCAGAGCAGTCTAACAGGTGATCGGTCGAGGCCGTGCCATCGATGTCAACCTGTAACCCCATAGGAGGAGCTTTGGAAGCTGGAGCTTCCCGCCGGGGTTGTTTGGCTGGGGCAGGGTCTTCAGGGTCGAACCCAAGGGCCTCTCTCTGCTTTGAGGGAGATTTGCCCCTTGAAGACTTGCCCGAGGAATGTTTGGTTACCTGAGATCCATCCGGAGATGAAGATCTGGATGATGCTGATGCTGGATTATCTGCAGAAAACAGCACATGAAATTTAGCTGCTCGGTTCTGTAAGCCCCGTTTGGACATCAGAGAGCAGGATGGACAATCCGGAACCGAATGGTCAGGGCCCAAACATTTAAGACACCACTCATGGGTGTCTGTGACTGAAATAGTACCAGAGCACTTGGTGCATTTTTTAAAACCAGAAGATGGTTTCTCCATGAGGGAGAATTTGTAAAGGCCGGTAGGCCTTACAAAAAGAAATACACCAAGTGTGGAAAAAGAAAATTTTTTTTTTTTAAAGAAATAAAGAAGTAAAGACCGGCGGTACCGGTTCGGAATCGGGGAAGGCAGATACGCGGTCAGAACAACTTTTAAAAACAAGAAATTCTTCAGCGGTGACAGGAACACGACCTGCTGGCTCCGCGGAAAAAGAAGAACTGAGGAGAGTTGGTGAGGAAGGTGGGAAGGCAGCGCGCATGCACTGTGGGAAGCCCCAAAAGCTTTCCTTTTGGGAAGCTGGGGAGCTTTCCCGCGCAGGCTCCGTCGGTACCTACGTACCCATATGTGAGGACTCATTCCTGCTTGTTCCTGGAGATAAAAATCAAACCCCTCATGAAAATAAAAAGAGAATAGTCTAATCTGTGTGCTATGTTTGTCTTGCTATGCACTGCTTATCATGCTGTGTATTTTTTTCAATTGTAGACAAATCTCAGCAAAAAAAGAACCAATGGTCTCAGACATGAATGGCAAACTACTCCTGGATGTAAATTCCCCAAAGGGGTAGTGCCCAATTGCATCAATGACCATAAAACAGGTTCTTTTTAGTGATTCTTAAACATTCTTCTCTTAGTATTTCTTTTCCATAATATTTAGAGATTGTGCTTATCTCTCAGAAGAAATCTGAGCAGTCCCAACGCCACCATCCCGGTACCCTCAATGCGTTTCGATTCTTCTTCAGGGGATTGGTTTTGCCAGACAATTTCTGTGGAAGGAGAAAAACCAGTGGGAAGATATACTTCTTCAAAAATCAATTTTACTTGTCTTTAAACTTGTCTGTAGTACTATTAAAGCAAAGATTCTCACCACGTTAAATTCCAACAAACTCAGTGATGTGCGGTCTCTCACATTCCAAAATCAAACAGTTGCTTCAGAAAAACGCCGCGCATGCGGGTTGAACAAACGGAAATGTCAAGCTAACTTCAATTACGTCATCGTGACGTTGATGTATCCGCACCAGAGTAATACAGTGAACCTTCATTACGTTATTACGCTAAACCTTCTCTTACTAGTCTTTGCTGCTCTGCCGTGCACCGCTGTTCTAAATACAGGCACTCCATTCCACCATTGTGTTAAGCCCCCCTGGGGAGACTGATTGTAATTGATGAATCCACTTTTGTTCCTGAATCAACAGGCTCTTCGCCCTAGATCTGCCCATCCGGCCACTAGCTACCCAGTTTATCCCAAAACATTTTAATTCCTCAAAACTATGTTGATATTGGGTGCAGTGGGATACTAAAGGAGCTTCCTGTACTTTGCATTTGAGCCTGCTCTTGTGCTCATTCAATCGAACCCGTAATGGTCGCACGGTTTTGCCTACATATAGTAAGCCGCAGGGACATCGAATGGCGTATACTACATGATCCGATTCACAAGAGGTACTATGTTTCAGTTTATATGTGCGGCCATGATAGAAAAAAGATTGCATCTCTTCTGAAACAAAACATATGCTACAGTGACCGCAAGGTCTATGTCCCGCTAATGAATCACTATCAAAGCGTGGATAAGATCTTAATTTGGCTGGGCTTAATTTTTCTTTTAAATTGGTATGTCGTGTCCAGACGCATCAAATTTGTTTATTTTAAAGACAAGGAAAGGCACTGAAAACATTTTGATGCCTTTAAAAATCCGTTTAATTCTCCCACTAAGCGGGGAGAATTTAGTAATGAAATTAACATCATCATCATCAGTATTGTCTACGGTGGCACGGGGATGTAATAACGTTCTGTTGTTGTAAAGTGCTCTACGGTAAGCTACTTTTAGAGTTTGTAGAGGATATCCTCTTTGTTGAAATTCATTCATTAAAGTCTTTGCTTGACGTTTGTAGTCTTCAACATTAGAACAGTTTCTTCTGAACCTTATAAATTGTGAAAATGGTAAACTGTCTCGGAGCTGTTTTGGATGTTTACTCTGATAATGAAGTAGTGTATTTCTGTCTGTCGGTTTTCTGTGTACTGATGTTACCCAACCATGTGGACTTTTTTGAATGACTACATCAAGGAAAACAATACACTGGTCATGAAAATTGTGAGTAAATTTGATATGGGGGTTTACACCATTCATCCAATCCACAAACTCTTGTAGTGTTGCGGCTGTACCCTGCCACAATAAAAAAATGTCGTTGATGAATCTTTTCCAAAGCACCTAGTGGTGCTTGTGTGGTGAAAGAGGGAGCCATCGATTTTCATATGTATCCATATACTAATTTGCCACCGAAGGGGCACAGGTGGCTCCCATAGCCACCCCCGATGTTTGTTTGTAGATGACTTCCTCAAATTCAAAATAGTTGAAGATCGTGAGTTCTGCCAGCTGAGATAGAAATGCAAGGTGGTCCCCCGAAAGATCTCCTCGAGCCCTTAAAGCAGACATTACTTCATAGGCGGCCTTTTGGGGAATGTTTGTATACAGGGCGGACACGTCCATGGTGACCATCAAGGTCTCGGAATCAGAAGCCCAGTTAGAGTATTCTGATAGCATGCTCAAAAAATGGGAGGTGTCTTTTGTACGACGAAATGTTTTTCATTAAATGTCGCAAATAAGAGTCAATATAAATAGACAATGGTTCCATTACTGAGCCTTTTGTGGAGACAATTGGTCTCCCCGGAGGGTTAACATCTTTGTGTATCCTGGGGACTAGGTAAAACCTAGCCATTGAAGGGGAAGACTCATTAAGAAAATTCATTTCTTTTCGGGAAATAAGCCCATGTTCTAACGCAGAAGAGGTGATATTTTTAATCTTTTTTTGCAAGTGGGATGTAGGATCATTCTCTAATTTTTGATATGTGTATTTGAGAAAGTTGACGTTCAGCTTCAATCAAATAATAATTTCTGTCCATTACCACTATGGCTCCCCTTGTCAGCTCGACGTATAACGATGTCAGAATGATTTTGTAATTCTTGCAGAGCTTCTTTCTCAACTGGTGTAAAGATCCGAGAGACTAGATTAGTTGATTGTTCTAGTTTCTTTATATCCATCAGCATTAAATCACAGAAAAGAATTAGAGTAGAATGTAGGGGTCCAGGTGGCATCCATGTTGACTTAAGAGGTAATGGAACCCTATGATCTGTAGGTAAATTTTCTTTCGGTTTATCTATTGTATGATCTGCAAAAAATAATTTTAAATGAAGTTTCCTCATCAAACTTTCTATATCGATTCGAAATTGAAAACTATCGAATCGAATTTCAGGGACAAAGGACATTCCTGTATTTAGAACCCTTAGTTGTACCTCTGATAAATGAACCGTTGAAATGTTAACGACCAGATTATTTGTGGTATTCCCTTCACATACATTACTTAAAGTCATCAATTTCGTTGTCGGGTTTGTCCTCTGCTGCGTTGCTTTCCTTGACCCGTGTTTTTCTTCTTTGTTTTTCCTTCCTCTTCGCTCGGAAAATCCCTCTGGGTCTTTTTCCCAGAATCTGAGGAATCCACATCTTCTGAAAGTGAAAGTGAGTCAAACTCAACTTGTTTCTGTACTTTTTTGAATTTTCTTTTTGGATTTTGCCACGGGTATACATATCCTGTTGTATAGTCGTCGTAATCACGTTTCAACTTTTTCGTGTTTTTTTTTGTTTTGTTTTTTTTATTGAAAATTTTCAAACATACTTACAACAAAAGTACTCAGGTAATCCAGGTGCCAATGGCATACCATAAACAGGAAACCATTCTTATATAATAAAATAAAAAACACATCGGCAATCTATTCTTAGCCCACTAAAAGGGGGAGAGTTACGAAGCAAATAAAACAAAGGAAATTTCAAGAACAAAGTTCTAACTAATAAGACAGCTCAATCTAATATCCCTTCTTCTCCTTGCGTAAGTGTGCCAGATTGTTTACTATCCAAAAATACCTGTAACTGAGAAGGATCAAGAAAAATATATTTAGACCCCTGAAATGTAACTATACATTTACAGGGGTATCGGAGGAAAAAACTTGCCGATAAAGCCAAAACCCTCGGCTTCATAGCTAAGAAAGAACTTTTTCGTTTTTAACTGTTTAGTTTCCTCGTACAATGTCTGTTTGTTTAATCAATTCTGCCGTTTTACTTTCGTAATGTTGCGTCATGTCTTTCTTTTTCTTTCAAATTTGACAGCTTGGTATCTATCTCTTGCCCTAAACTGTCTAGTGCACTAGTCGTGATATCTGTGATAAGGACCATCAGATCCAAAGAGCATTTATTCAAAATGCAGGTCCATTTTTCCATGAATTCAGTCAGTAGTGAATAATTTTGGTTCTTTGTATACTCGGAGGCCTCTAGGTATTTGCATTTCTCTCTCAGCTGGCAGAACTCACGATCTTCAACAACTATTTTGAACTTGAGGAAGTCATCTACAAACGTCGGGGGTGGCTATGGGAGCCACCTGTGCCCCTTAGGTGGCAAATTTGTATATGGATACATATGAAAATCGATGGCTCCCTCTTTCACCACACAAGCACCACTTGGTGCTTTGGAAAAGATTCGACGACTTTTTTTTTTTTTTTTTTATTGTGGAAGGGTACAGCCGCAACACTACAAGAGTTTGTGGATTGGATGAATGGTGTAAATCCCCATATCAAATCTACTCACAATTTTCATGACCAGCGTATTGTTTTCCTTGATGTAGTCATTCAAAAAAAGTCCACATGGTTGGGTAACATCAGTACACAGAAAAGACAGACAGAAATACACTACTTCAGAGTAAACATCCAAAACAGCTCCGAGACAGTTTACCATTTTCACAATTTATAAGGTTCAGAAGAAACTGTTCTAATGTTGAAGACTACAAACGTCAAGCGAAGACTTTACTGAATGAATTTCAACAAAGAGGATATCCTCTACAAACTCTAAAAGTAGCTTATCGCAGAGCACTTTACAACAGAACATTATTTTACATCCCCGTGCCACCGTAGACAATACTGATAATGTTATTTCATTACTAAATTCTCCCCGCTTAGTGGGAGAATTAAACAGATTTTTAAACGGCATCAAAATGTTCTCAGTGCCTTTCCTTGTCTTTAAAACAAACAAATTTGATGCGTCTGGACACGACATACCAATTTAAAAGAAAAATTAAGCCCAGCCAAATTAAGATCTTATCCACGCGTTGATAGTGATTCATTAGCGGGACATAGAACTTGCGGTCACTAACATATGTTTTGTTTCAGAAGAGATGCAATCTTTTTTCTATCATGGCCGCACATATAAACTGAAACATAGTACCTCTTGTGAATCGGATCATGTAGTATACGCCATTCAATGTCCCTGCGGCTTACTATATGTAGGCAAAACTGTGCGGCCATTACGGGTTCGATTGAATGAAAACAAGAGCAGGCTCAAATGCAAAGTACAGGAAGCTCCTTTAGTATCCCACTGCACCCAATATCAACATAGTTTTGAGGAATTAAAATGTTTTGGGATAGACTGGGTAGCTAGTGGCCGGATGGGCAGATCTAGGGCGAAGAGCCTGTTGATTCAGGAACAAAAGTGGATTCATCAATTACAGTCAGTCTCCCCAGGGGGGCTTAACACAATGGTGGAATGGAGCGCCTGTATTTAGAACAGCAGTGCAAGGCAGAGCAGCAAAGACTAGTAAGAGAAGGTTTAGCGTAATAATGTAATGAAGGTTCACTGTATTACTCTGGTGCGGATACAACGTCACGATGACATAATTGAAGTTAGCTTGACATTTCTGTTTGTTTGTTCAACCCGCATGCGCGGCGTTTTTCTGAAGCAACTGTTTGATTTTGGAATGTGAGAGACCGCACATCACTGAGTTTGTTGGAATTTAACATGTGGTGAGAATCTTTGCTTTAATAGTACTACACTAAATCAACAATACCCTATTTATGATGGTGAATCTCTAAGAGACAAAAATTAAACCAACATAAGAAAACCCCTTAATTATTCAATTCTTTTGTCGAAGCCCACCGGGGGAGGGCCAGCACTGTTAACCTAGCCCTCACCAGGCTGTGGACTGCTTTTATTCGTTTATTTCACCCTCGTGAATTTAAAAACCAATTACTTATCTTCATCCACTAGCCGCAGTTAGTGTCCTTCATGTTGCAGATTCCAAGATATACAATACACGACGTGCACGTTTCGGGTGTGCGCCCTGTATCAAGTGTAATCTCCGTATAAAGTATTACAACAAACTGCCGTCATTCTCTTCCAACTCTAAACACCGCCACCTTCATCGTGGCTTGCTTGGGTATTATGTAATGAATGGCTTTTACCTCGTCATTTTTAAACAGGGGAAACACCAATGGGAAGAGGAAAGTCCTCACTGTCAGAGGATTCCACCTCTCCATAGGTAGACAGACGTCCAATCAGAATTCGCTACATCATAGAATGGTGATCCAATCGATGTCTCGATTTAACCCGTCAGGGTGTACAGTATGTAATATAAAAATCCAACGCTGTTCTAATTGTTGCAGTCGTTGCTCGCGATCTCCCCCTCGGGGATCAAAAGGAACATGATCTATCACAGTCCAGCACAACTCCTCAAAAGAGTGAGACAATGCTATACAATGTTCAACTAGTGGAGCTGTCAACACCTTGTTTTTTATACGCGATGCATGTTCTGCCAAGCGTTGTTTGAGCGACCTGGTAGTGCGTCCCACATATAATAAATCACATGGACATCTCAACAAATACACTATATGAGAGGTAAGACACGTAGTCCTCCACTGCCGTGTATACTCACGTCCTGTAGTGGGGTGTTGCCATTTTTGTCCCGAAAATGTCTGTTCACAATATTTACAAGTAGAACAGGGGTCATGTCCCCCATCATATCCCGGAGAGATAGGTCTGTCTAAAGACAGTGTTGTCTTAACCAAATGGTTACTCAGATTGGAACCCCGGGTAAAAGCTACTCGCAAGGGCTGCTGAAAACATTCATGTAACGATAAAATTCGCCAATGAGAACGTAAAATTTTTGCTACTTCTGAACTGTTTTTTGATTAAGGTAAAATGCCCACCAACACACTAGAGTCATTTGATCTATGGACTGAATATTGGGGGTCCAATAACCATTCTCTGTGTGTATATCGCGCCCGGCGAAAAGCTTGGGAAACCACTTTCAATGGATAACCCCTAACCAACAACCGATTGGTCAGTTCAGAGGCATGTACCTTGAAATCATCTAAAGAATGACAGACGCCTCAATCGCAGAAACTGCCCAAATGGAAGTCCACGCTTGAGGGAACCAGGATGATTGCTTCGATAGTGTAATAAACTATTCCTCTGAACTGGTTTCCGGTATAACGAAGATATTAATTTACCATCTTCTACAATAATAGTGATATCCAAAAATTCAATTCGATCTTGAGCTGTGTGTTCAGTAAATGTAATATTAGGCTTCAGTTGATTTAACCAGATGATAAAATTAGTAAGTGTAGGACGATCTGAAGTCCAAACAAAAAATATATCATCTAAAAACCTTCTCCATATTTTTACATGTTGGTACAACGGAGATTGTTGGATCAATGTGTCTTCCATTTTCCCCAAATAAAGAGTAGCTAAAGACGGGGCTAAAGTGGCCCCCATCGCCACTCCGGAGATTTGTTTGTAATAATTGCCATCAACCAAAAAGTAATTTTGAGTTAACACAAGGCGTGCCAAATCCAACAAAAAACTCTGTGGGAGACAGGCTGGAGCTGAATAAAAAGAATGCTCCAACAATTCTAAAGCCTCCACCTGATCAATGTTGGTGTAAAGCGCAGTTACATCAAGAGTTACTAAATAGGCTCCCAAAGGGACCACAATATTTGATAGTAATTGCAGAAGATGGGTTGAATCTCGTAAATAGGTCCGTACCTCTCTTGCCTCAGATTTTAAAAATATGTCACAGAAGATGGAAAGGGGTTCCAAAATTGAATTACGACAGGACACTATAGGTCTTCCCGGGGGAGCTGTTAGCGATTTGTGAACTTTTGGCACCAGATATAAAGTGGGGACCATAGGGCGAGTTGGCAACAAAAACTTTTTTTCTTTCAAAGTTATCCATCCTGATGTGTAAGCTGTGTCAATAAGAGATTGAATCGTAAGTTTTAAAGCTGTCGTTGGATCACTGTCTAAAGGTTGATAAATCAAAGGATCTTGAATATGAGCATTTTACCTTATTCAGAAAACAGTTAAGTAGCAAAAATTTTACGTTCTCATTGGCGAATTTTATCGTTACATGAATGTTTTCAGCAGCCCTTGCGAGTAGCTTTTACCCGGGGTTCCAATCTGAGTAACCATTTGGTTAAGACAACACTGTCTTTAGACAGACCTATCTCTCCGGGATATGATGGGGGACATGACCCCTGTTCTACTTGTAAATATTGTGAACAGACATTTTCGGGACAAAAATGGCAACACCCCACTACAGGACGTGAGTATACACGGCAGTGGAGGACTACGTGTCTTACCTCTCATATAGTGTATTTGTTGAGATATCCATGTGATTTATTATATGTGGGACGCACTACCAGGTCGCTCAAACAACGCTTGGCAGAACATGCATCGCGTATAAAAAAACAAGGTGTTGACAGCTCCACTAGTTGAACATTGTATAGCATTGTCTCACTCTTTTGAGGAGTTGTGCTGGACTGTGATAGATCATGTTCCTTTTGATCCCCGAGGGGGAGATCGCGAGCAACGACTGCAACAATTAGAACAGCGTTGGATTTTTATATTACATACTGTACACCCTGACAGGTTAAATCGAGACATCGATTGGATCACCATTCTATGATGTAGCGAATTCTGATTGGACGTCTGTCTACCTATGGAGAGGTGGAATCCTCTGACAGTGAGGACTTTCCTCTTCCCATTGGTGTTTCCCCTGTTTAAAAATGACGAGGTAAAAGCCATTCATTACATAATACCCAAGCAAGCCACGATGAAGGTGGCGGTGTTTAGAGTTGGAAGAGAATGACGGCAGTTTGTTGTAATACTTTATACGGAGATTACACTTGATACAGGGCGCACACCCGAAACGTGCACGTCGTGTATTGTATATCTTGGAATCTGCAACATGAAGGACACTAACTGCGGCTAGTAGATGAAGATAAGTAATTGGTTTTTAAATTCACGAGGGTGAAATAAAAAACGAATAAAAGCAGTCCACAGCCTGGTGAGGGCTAGGTTAACAGTGCTGGCCCTCCCCCGGTGGGCTTCGACAAAAGAATTGAATAATTAAGGGGTTTTCTTATGTTGGTTTAATTTTTGTCTCTTAATAGTACTACAGACAAGTTTAAAGACAAGTAAAATTGATTTTTGAAGTAGTATATCTCCCCACTGGTTTTTCTCCTTCCACAGAGATTGTCTGGCAAAACCAATACCCTGAAGAAGAATCGAAACGCATTGAGGGTACCGGGATGGTGGCGTTGGGACTGCTCAGATTTCTTCTGAGAGATAAGCACAATCTCTAAATATTATGGAAAAGAAATACTAAGAGAAATCTGATTAATTAACAAGAATGTTTAAGAATCACTAAAAAGAACCTGTTTTATGGTCATTGATGCAATTGGGCACTACCCCTTTGGGGAATTTACATCCAGGAGTAGTTTGCCATTCATGTCTGAGACCATTAGTTCTTTTTTTGCTAAGATTTGTCTACAATTGAAAAAAATACATAGCATGATAAGCAGTGCATAGCAAGACAAACATAGCACACAGAATAGACTATTCTCTTTTTATTTTCATGAGGGGTTTGATTTTTTCTCTATTAGGCGACTACAACCCTCTATAAATAGACCTACCTATTTTGGTGATCATCTGCCAAGTAGGCCTGAAACACCCAGAGAGCGTTTGTCACAGCCCAGTGTTCCAGGAGGTTGATCTGGAGGGCACTCTCCTCCCAAGTCCAGGCACCCTACAACTGTAGACCGTCGCAATGGGCTCCCCAGCCAAGCTTGGCAGCATCCATAGTGAGGACATACTATGCTGGAAGGGTAGGCTGGCCATGAGGTTCTGTTGACTCTGCCACCAGGTGAGGGAGGCTGCCAAAGGCCAGGTAATCCAGACCGGACCCACCAGATGGCCCATGGCTTGAGTCCACTGGGCCTGTGACATCCAGAGATATGCCTGCGGGGCCACACGAACAGTCAGGGGGTCATGTGCCCCAAAAGGCACAGCAGAAACCGGGCAGATGCTGATGAGCGGCTGTGCAACTCCTCTGCTAGGAATGTGAGGCACTGCGCCTGGTCCAGACGGAGGAAGGCTCTGGCCTATGTTGAGTCCAGGAGGGCTCCAATGAACTCCAAGGACTGATGAAACTTTGGAAATTTGATCACAAACTCCAGGGTCTGCAGCACCCTGATGGTGTGGCAGGCCACACTGCATGCCTCCTCTGGCAAGCTTGCTTTTATGAATCAGTCACCCAGATAGGGAAAGACAGACTCCCAAGCAAGCGGAGGTGAAGAGTGACAACAGCCAAGCTCTTGGCTGAATACCCCGGGGGCTGAGGAGAAGCTGAAGGGGAGGACCCTGTATTGGTAGTGGTAATCTCCAATGACGAAGCAGAGATACTGACAGTGCCAGGAGTAGATCAGGATGTGAGCATAGCCAGTCTTCCCGGAGTGGGTAGGGCAGCAATGTTCCAAGGGATAGCATCTTGAACTTCTCCTTGACCAGAAAGTTTTAGGTCCTGCAGATCCAGGATGGGCCGGATAGCTGCCTGTCTTCTTGGTAAGTACTGGAAGTAGAACCCTTTGCCCCAGAGGGGCTGAGGTACTGGCTCCACAGCCCAATGCTTGGGTAGAGTCTCCAGTTCCTTCTGCAGGAGCTCTATGCAGGGAAGTCATGGGAAGCTCCCCTGGAAAGGGAAAAATCATCTGGTCAAAGTGCAGAAGATAGCCTTCTCGCACTACATGCAATACCAAGACATCAGTGTTGATGCCTGGCCAGAGGTGGGCGAAGTGGACCAGACATCCCTCCTGTGTGCTTGGGCCCTAGCCTTCTGGGGAAAGACTATGCCCAGGGAGTCAAAAGCACCATCCCCCAGGCTGCAGCTGCACTGCTCTCACAATTCTTCTGGCTCTTGGCTGACATCTGCAGGCAGAGCGGGCAGGAAGGGTCGAGGTCCGCCCCAAGGCACCAGATGCAGCAACTGTGGCAGTCCACGATGGACATGGTGAGGGGCATTTGCCACACTGCTTGAATCCACTGACTGAAGACACAGCAGAGATCAAGCTCATGTGTCTTAGCCAGGGAGGACGCGAGGAGAATACCCATGCCCACAAAAGAAAAAAAACAAAAACAAACCCCGAACAAATAGAAAAAATGCAACGCCGAGGCAAGGGCGGGCTCAGGTGGCGACCAAGGAACCAATCTGGCAAAAAAAGAAGGATGAAAACGCAAAGAAAAAATTGGAAAAAAAATAGACTTTTACCGGGGACATAGAAAGGACATCTGCAGGGCTCTGCAGAAAACAGAGGAAGGTGACCGTGCATGCATGGTCTAACTCCCAAAGGCTTTCTTTGAAAGCTGGGGAGTAAAATTGCACAGTCTCCGTCGGTGTAGACGTCACCCATATGTGAGGGCAGACTGCCTGCTTGCTCCCGGAGAAAAATCAGTTAAATTTTGTTATTTCATATGTGAATGTTCTATGTATATCTTATTTGTTTTGCTGTGAACTGCCTTCGCTTTAAGATTAGACTGTATATAAAACAAAAATAAATATGCAGCTAGTTCAGTATGGGCAATAATTGAAACACTTTTTAGCTGGATAAAGTATAAAAAGCCCTTGAAAACCAGGTCCAATGGAAATAAAGGTCTTAAACATCTATTCTTGTTTTTAGTAGCAAATTAAAGTTTGCGCTGATAAAACGTAGTTATTCACCTGTAACAGGTGATCTCCGGGAACAGCAGGAATATGTCTTCACATATGGGACGGAGGCTGCGCAGGAACACTCCCCAACATCCAAAAGGAAAGCTTTTGGGAGCATCCCACCACGCATGCGTGCAGCCTTCCCGCCCAACTACCTCTCTCACTTCAGTTGAGTTGAAAGCTGAGACCAAAGGAGAGAAGTAGAAGAAAAACAGAAAGAGAGAAAGACAACTCCTAGGGAAGGTGGGTAGGTTGTGAAGACTTATTCCTGCTGTTCCCGGAGATCACCTGTTACAGGTGAGTAACTACACTATCTCCAGGAACCAGCAGGAATATAGTCTTCACATATGGGGGACTCCCCAGCTAAAAATGCCTAGGGAATGACCCCAGCATGTTGCGGATCTATGTAAGATGGGCCATGCTTCCTCCCAGGGACTTCAGGCATCCAAGAGTGGATGGTGGGAAGGAGTTGATCTAGGAATGGAAGAGATGCTGTAGAACAGCCTGACCGAACAAGGCATCCCGATGGGAGTCCTTGTCGAAACAATAGTGGGCAGTGAAAGTATGCACAGAAGCCCAAGTTGCTGCTTTGCAGATCTCATCAATAGCAACTGAACGAAGATTAGCTGTTCAGGCTGCCATGGCTAACATTATGAGCCGTGACATGGCCTTCAAGAGAGATTCCTTTACTCTGATAGGTAAAGGAAATACAGTCTGCAATCCACTTAGAGTTCTCTTAGTGACTGGAAGTCCTAAATGACTAGAGTCAAAAGCCAGAAAAAGCTGAGAAGACTTTCTAAATGGCTGAGTTCTGTGAAGAAAAAAAGCCAGAGCCCGTTTACAATCTAAGGTATGAAGATTTTTCTGTGCTGGAGGCATGAGGCCTAGGAAAGACTGGGAGATAAACCGATTGGTTTAAATGAAAAGGTGATATCACCTTTGGCATAAAATGAGGACGAGTCCTCAAGACTACTTTGTCATGATGAAACCTTGTATAAGGCAGGTCAGCCACATGTTATCCAAGTTGTTTTCTCCTGTTCTATGTGAAGCCAAACAGTTTGTTATGGTCATTTGGTTGTATGTAAACCGCGCTGACAATAGTGCGGTATATAAGAAATTGTAATAAATAAATAAATAAATAAATAATAAAGCCTGCAATTCACTAATGCGTCTTGCAGAAGTGATAGCTATTAGGAAAATGACTTTCCATGAAAGAAACTTTAGCTCCGAAGTAGCTAAAGGTTCAAAGGGTGGCTTCATGAGTTGATCCAGAAAAAAATTAAGATCCCATGCCACCAGAGGTAGTTTGATGGGAGGTTTTGTTAAAAGGAGACCCCTCAAATCTTAAAACAAGAGGATGAGAGGAAATTGGTTGTCCAAAGGGTTTATGAGATGCAGCAATAGCACTAAGATGGACTAACAGAATTGGTCTTGAGACCAGAAGCTGATAAGTGAAGGAGATAGTCCAGAAGTGACTCTACCAGTACCAAGAGGGGATTAAGTCCCCTCTGGGAACACCAGACTGAGAACCTCTTCCACTTAAAAGCGTAAGAACGCCTTGTGGAAGGTTTTCTGGAAGCCAGAAGAATATCCCTCACTTGTGAAAGGCCTAGATCTTGAAATTCTATGCCTTGAGCAGCCAGGCCTTGAGATGAAGGGACTGGGGATTGGGGTGCAGTAGGGATCCGTTGTTCTGGGACAGAAGATCCGGAGCACTCCCCAACTCCAGAGGAGTGGCTCAAGAGAGACCTAAGAGAAGAGGATACCATGTTTGCCTTGGCCAACAGGGAGCTATGAGTATCATGCAACCTCTGTCTCTCTGGAGTTTGAATAAGGTTTTGGGAATTAAGGGAATTGGTGGGAAGGCATAGAGAAAATCCTGGCCCCAATGGAGCAGGAATGCATCCCTCGCCTGATAATTTTGAGCTGGAAGACTGGAACAGTACCAGGGAAGTTTGGCATTCTGTGGACTTGCAAAGAGGTCTATGTCTGGTGTTCCCCAGACTTGAAATACTCGAGCAAGTTGATATGAGTGGAGAGACCACTTGTGTGGCAACAGGACTCGGCTGAGCCTGTCCGCCCAAACGTTTTGTTTTGAATGCCTGGAAAGTATACTACCAACAAATGAATGTGAAGCTCTCTGGCAAAGGCCTACAGTTGCAAAGCTTCGTTGCATAATTGCAGAGAGCCTGTTCCACCTTGTTTGTTTAGGTAAAACATGGCCACTTGATTGTCGGTTTGCATCAGAACTGTTTTGTTTATGAGATGGAAGCAAAAGACTCGAATAGCATTGGAAATGGCCCTTAGTTCTAGGAGGTTTATTTGAAGAGAAGCCTCCTGTGGGGTCCAGAGACCCTGGGTAGACAGATCGCCCAAGTGCGCTCCAACCCAACTTGGATGCATCTGTCGTCAGGACAGCCTGAGGTAGGGGCTGCTGAAAAGGAGAGCCTACTGTAAGGTTTTACAGAGATTGCCACGAATGCAGAGACGCAATCAGGCGTGTGGTAACTGATCTTGTCTGACAGGCATCGTGAGGCCTGGGACCATTGGGAAGCTAAGGTCCACTGGGCTGCTCGCATGTGAAGGCGTGCATAAGGAATCACATGGACTGTAGATGCCATGTGTCCTAGAAGTCAAAGCATCTGTCGGGCAGTGAGGGAGGAAGTTTGTAGCACTGCTCGAGATGCTAGTTCGATGATGCGCAGACAGCGAGGCTGAGGCAGGAAAGCCTTTGACTGCTGTGTGTCCAAGCGAGCCCCTATAAACTTGAGGGATTGAGATAGGGTGAGCTGGGACTTTGGAAGGTTTATGATCCATCCCAAGTATTGTAGTATTTGCATTGCTCAGGAAAGAGCATGACTTGCCTCTAGAGCTGACGGTGCTCGAATGAGCCAATCGTCTAAGTAAGGGAAGACAAAAATTCCTAGAGTCCTCATAAATGCTGCTACTACTGCCATGCATTTTGTGAAGACCCTTGGAGCAGAGGCCAGTCCAAAAGAAAGGACCCTGTATTGAAAAAGTCTTCCCTTGACTAGAAATCAAAGGAATTTTCTGTGATCTGCATGAATAAGGATATGCATGTAAGCATCCCTTAAATCCAGAGAACATAGCCAATCTTGCTCGTGAAGGTATGGAAGAAGTATGCCGAGGGAGATCTTGAAACTCTCGGACTAAATATTTGTTCAGTTCTGAGGTCCGGGATTGGCCTTAGTCCCCCCGACTTCTTTGGAATGAGAAAATAGGGGGAATAGAATCCTGTGCCCTGCTGGGACATTGGAACCTCTTCTATAGTCCCTTGAGCCAGAAGAGAGGTGACACCTTGCCACAACAGGTCTGAGACCGGTGGTTGAGATTTGAACTGTTTTATTAGCGTGGATGGGGGCAAACTGAAGAAATGAAGCTTGTATCCCAGACTCACGATAGACAGAGTCCAATTTTCTGATGTGATTGTTGCCATCTTTTGGCAAAATGGCAGATACGGCCTGAAATATTTAAAGGTTCTGGGCTTAAAAAAGGAAGAATGTTTAAGTTCTCTAGACAACAGTCAAAGACCCTGAGGAGGCTGGGTCTGCTGAGCCTTCTGAGCTTGTGTCTGTCTAGTTTGTTGTTGCCCCTTCTGGGGAACATGTGTTTGCTGGGTGGAAGATGGATAGAATTTTTTCTTTTTAGAGAAAAAAGGTTTTTTGAAAAACTTTTTCTTGGCTGGGTTAGCTGTAGATTTTGACAATCTGTCTAAAGTTGTATTATCAGTGTCAATTTCATTAGCTTTGAGCTGCCAATCCTTGCCAAAGAGACTTTCTCCTGTGCAAGGAATGTTTCCCAGCTTATCTTCCACCCATTCCTCCAAGTCTGAAGCTTGGAGCCAGGCAATACAGCGTGCTCCTATGGATATAGCAGAAGTCCGGCTAATACATTCAAAACAGTCAAAGGTAGCAAGATTCATAAACTTAGACATTTTGAGCATGTTTGACCAAAGTCAAATGATCTGTCCGTTTATCCTCTTGAAGAAAAGGGTTCAAAAGTTCCAAGTCTTTTGTAACCTCTTCAAGAAACATTCCCATGTATAATATATAGGAACTGATTCTTGCTGATAGCATGAAGGACTGAAAGCATCGACAACCAAAGGCATCCAGTGTTCTAGACTCATGACCTGGTGGATTGGAAGAGTGTCTTAGCACTCTTAATCCGCCTCATGGCAGACTCTACCACCATAGAATGATGTGGTAACTGAGTCTTCTGAAACCCTGGACAAGGTGGTACTCGATACATAAGTGTCAAGATGTCTAGAATGTGGAGATACTGTTAAAGGAGCTTCCCACATCCTTAACATTAGATCATGTAAGATCTGGTGTATAGGAAGCAAGCTGCCTCCTTTGGAGCCAAGGGATATTGAAGAATTCTCAACTCTTCTGCCCTAGGCTCCTTTTCTGGTACTACTGTAATGGCAAGACCCTTTGCCATATCACGTACAAAATCAGGAAGGGACATATCCTCAGGTGGGGACATTCTGCATTGAGGAGTTTAATCTTGTAAAAGTTCAGCTCTGGTACCGGTGGAATCATCAAAGTCATCGGAAGACTCAAAAGGAGGAAGCACCAGGTTCTCCCGAAGCAGATGGTGTCGGTACCGAAACGAGTCGGTATCTGATCCCCCATGCTGGAGAGAGATTCCAAGCTCGGCATCGGGGGAAGCATGCCTGTTGAAACAGGTACCGAGGGCACTGGCACCGGTATCAGTACCGGTGCCTGCGGAACAGTCTGCAGCAACTTTAGCGGTACCGAAGTAGCTAAAAGAGTCGCCAGACTGCGTTCGATAGCAAGAAGCCTTTTGTCCATTGCTACTGTCGATGCTGGGGTGTCGGTACCGGTGGAAGCGGCCACAACCCCCGAGCATGGCACCAGTAGTTCCATCGAGGTCGAGGCCTCGGGAACATCCTGGAGCCCCGATAAAGCTTTGGAGGCCGAAGACTCCCGCCGGGACTGTTTTGCTGGTGAAATGTCCGAGGGCAACGCCAGTGGCATCTCGATGTTTAGAGAGAGATCTACCCTTTGAGGACCGGCTAGTCTTAGAAGACTTGTGTTTAGTTACCTGAGATCCCTGGGAAGAAGTAGAAGCCCTGAAAGAAATCGATGCTACAGACATCGCGTCTGAAGCAAAAAGGGCACCAAGTTGATTTGCTCGATTCTGAAGACTTCTTTTAGTCAACTTCCTGCAGAAGAGACACTCCGCAGGGCAATGGTCAGGACCTAAACATTTAAGACACCAGGTATGGGTGTCGGTAATAGAAATTGTACCGCCACATTTTGAATATTTTTTTTTAAAACCAGTGGCTGGTTTTTCCATGGCAAGGGAAAAGAGGGCCTAATGCCCAAAATGGCCCCAAGCACCAGAGCAGGGAAGAAGCCCCTGAGAAAAAGCACTAAAATTGAATTATTTTTAGAAGAAAGAAAAGCACTGGTGGTACCGGTAGGCATCGACGGAAGGCAGATGCAACCACAAAAAATATAAAAATAAGAGAAGATTTTCTGCGGTAACAGGGGACACGTCCTGTCGGCTCCGCGGAAAACAAAGAACCGAAGTGAGAGAGGTAGCTGGGCGGGAAGGCAGCATGCATGCATGGTGGGATGCTCCCAAAAGCTTTCCTTTTGGACATTGAGGCGCGTTCCCGCGCAGGTTCCATCAGTGTCGACGGTACCCATATGTGAAGACTACATTCCTGCTTGTTCCTGGAGATAATAATCTATCTCATCATTAATAGTCCCTGACCAATTAGATTCCAAGAGTAAATTTTCCCTTACAAAAATCCTGATGCCATAGCAATTATTGCTACATTAATCCCAAGTGATATTTTTAGCTAAGTATTCAGTATATGCTAAATTGCCATGGTGCTGGATCATGGAGCCTTGAAATCCATAACCTCTGTTAAATTCAAGAGTGAAAGTCATCTGAAAACATATAGAAAAATATTTCAAATAAATTAAAGTATTCAACTTCTGCTCCATCAGCTCTGCCAACAAAATAAAAACGAGATGTGCTATACCATGAGATGCAGAGCTTCCCACCTGCTGGAAGATTCCAGTGAGGAAACAAGGCCTTTTTATAAAGAGTGCAGCTGACCTACTAAAAGAAAAAAAGAAAAAAACCTCACCATCTTCATCATCCTCACTGGACTCATCTCGAAATGGGTTAAAATCATCATCCTCTCCAGAACTAACTGATTTAAAGCTTTCCTCATCACTTTCCTCTTCGTCATCCGAGGCATCCGAGGCACTTTCCACTTCGTCTGAACTGCTGCCTGCAAGGCCACCAATTTTACGAGCTCTCTTGGCTTCTCTTGTTATTTCCTCAGCTGGCAAAAAGATAAATAAAAACTGGACTGAAGATCACTGTCACATGCACACTATTAACTATGTTCATCACACAAGATGATTTCAGAGTTTTAACGAAAAATTTCAATTTGTAACTGCAAATCACTTTATTTAAATTCTACAGATCTAACATGGATATTCCCGTGTTATAGTGTCCCATTTTCAAATCAGTAAATGGTGCAGTTTCTCTCCAAGTTGAGGACCTCCCTGTGTACCATCATGCACATCTCCTGACACTGTAAGCTTGGACATGTCCTAATCATAATGCTTTTTCCAAGACCTTCAAAAACATCTCCCCCATGGCTTGCATTCTCTTTACACAGCAGGACCTCCTATTCTACATTTAGCTCATGTATTCCCAGTAGCAGTTCAAGGCAAGTTAAGTTTAGGTACAGTAGGAATATTCCCTATTTCTTTTGAAGAACCACCATGGCTGGGAAGGCTTTCAAATGTTAAATGGTCAAGAAAAATGCATTACCAAACAGATGAGGTAAAAGCACTACCCTGAATAATCTCCCCTCCCTATGGTTTTAAATTAAAAAAAGCTAAAGCCGACAGCTCCTACAGTGGCTCTGCCTCACAGCAGCAGGTTATCTTATCCATGACACCCATTTTCAGCTTTTCCCCCCTTTATATATATTGTGGGATTTTTTCCCCTCATACTCTAGCTCAGTGATGGCTAACCTTTTTGAGCCCGAGTGCCCAAACTGCCGCACAAAACCAAAGAATTTCCTCAAAGTGCCAGCACGTCAATTAAAGCCTCATTTGCATAAGGTGCCTCATTTGCATAAATATTTGCATAATGTTACCATACACTAACTTTTAGTAAACATGCCTCTTAATGAGTATATGGATAAAGAAAGACTAAAAGGTTTCTACATTACTATAATCCAGTACCAACCGCCAGGCACATTAGGAACTACTACAAACGCTGCCCATTTAGAACCCATAGCAAACCCGCCGTATCCTAACAGCACTACCAGGACTCACAAAGCACCATACCCTAACTATCAAAAGGCAACACTGAAAATATTAAACCAATACATTTCAGAGAACAATACATGACCTACTGGGGAAAGAACAAGTGACAATGTCAAATAGGAATTATATAAACAGAATACCTCAGCTCAGTTACACATGCAGAACAGACCATCACCAAACAAGGAATCACAATTTAGAAACAGGAAGACAATAATTAAACTGGGAACCCCAAAAGCCAAACTTGGAATATACAACAACACTGTAGAAATAAAACTATAAATTAATTTCCTCTTGTACTAAACAAAGCGCAAAAATTAATGATGCACATTTCCCAGAGCTGACATATTCCAGTTAATAAATTCAAAAGAGATATTTTTCTACCTTTTGTGCATTTTTTTTCAGTTGCAATTGTTCCAGCCACTTTCTTCTGGTTTCTTCGTGTCTTCTGCTAACTCTCCATCTGCTGTCCATTTGTCCTTTCTTCTGTCTTCTTGGTTTTTTTTTTCCATTCTCTCTCTACATCTGCTTTAACATACTAATCTTTCTCCTTTTGCTCTTTCCTCATTCCTATTTCATCTACTCAAAATTTACCCCTCCATCCTCAATCCCCACTTATTCTCCCAATACCCGGCCAATTGTAGATTTTTTATCCCTCCCACACAAAATATTTTTCCCCTCTCCATTTTACTCTCCCAGCCCCATCCCATTCTAATCCTCCCCCAACACCAGCTCCCTTCTAGTTCCAGCCTCACCCAGCATCCATTCCCTTCTAGTCCCTGCATCAGCCCATTTCCAGTCCTAGCAGCCCCCCAACCCATTTCCAGTCCTAGAAACCCCCCAACCCAATACCAGTCCTAGCCCCCCCTCATCAACCCACTTCCAGTCCTAACCCCCCATCACCCCATTTTCAGTTTAAGCCCCCCCTATAACCCATTACCAGTCCTAACCCCCATCAGCCCACTTCCAGTCCTAACCCCCCCATCAGCCCACTTCCAGTCCTAACCCCCCCATCAGCCCACTTCCAGTCCTAACCCCCATCAACCCATTTCCAGTCAGCCCCCCATAGCCCATTGCCAGTCCTAACCCCCCATCAGCCCACAGTCCATTACCAGTCCTAACCCCCATCAGCCCACTTCCAGTCCTAACCCCTCCCCATCAGCCCATTTCCTGTCCTAGCCCCCCATAGTCCATTATCAGTCCTAACCCCCCATAGCCCATTACCAGACAGCCCCCATCAGCCAACAGCCCATTACCAATCTTAACCCCCCCATAGCCCATTACCAGTCTTAACCCCCCCATAGCCCATTGCCAGTCCTAACCCCCCATCAGCCCACAGCCCATTACCAGTCCTAACCCCATCAGCCCACCTCATGTCCTAACCCCTCCCCATCTGCCCATTTGTTTTCCCAGCCCCCCCATATCCCATTATCAGTCCTAAACCCCCCCATAGCCCATTACCAGTCCTAACCCCATCAGACCACCTCCAGTGTTAACCCATCAGCCCATTTCCAGTCCTAACCCCACCCAAAAGCCCACCTCAAGTCCTAACCCCTCCCCATCAGCCCATTTCCTGTCCTAGCCCCCCATAGCCCATGACCAGTCCTAACCCCACCCAACAGCCCACCTCAAGTCCTAACCCCTCCCCATCAGCCCATTTCCTGTCCTAGCCCCCCATAGCCCATTACCAGTCCTAGCCCCACCCCACAGCCCACCTCAAGTCCTAACCCCTCCCCATCAGCCCATTTCCTGTCCTAGCCCCCCATAGCCCATTACCAGTCCTAAGCCCCCATCAACCCACTTCCAGTCCTAATCCCATCAGCCCATATAGACTTAGCTCCCCCATAGCCCATAGCCCCCCCATAGCCCATCACCACTCCTAACCTCCCCCAGCCCATCACCAGTCCAAACCCCCCATCAGCCCATTTCCTGTCCTAGCCCCCATAGCCCAGTACCAGTCCTAGCCCCCCCAACAGCCCACAGCCATTACCACTCCTAACCCCCCAGCCCATCACCAGTCCTAACCCCCCCAACAGCCCACAGCCATTACCACTCCTAACCCCCCCAGCCCATCACCACTCCTAACCCCCCCTCAGCCCATTTCCTGTCCTTGCCCCCCCCAGCCCATCTCCTGTCCTTACACCCCACAGCCTTTAACACTCCTAACCCCCCATCAGCCCATTTCCTGTCCTAGCCCCCCCCAGCCCATCACCAGTCCCAACCCCCCAACACCCCACAGCCATTACCACTCCTACCCCCCCCCCCCCCCATCCCCACTCCAACCCCCCCCACCCATTACCACCCCTAAACCCCCCCCCCCCCCCCAGCGAAATTTTTTTTACAAAGAAAGCTGTCGCTGCCGGGGCCGGGGCCGCCGCGGCAGAATCGAGTGTGCCGTGGGGCCCCCCCGCCCAGCAAAGCCTGCCCTCCGTCCCCGGTATCACCTCTCTCAGCTGCCTCCAGTCACACGCGCCGGCTTTCAGAGCGCGAGGGAAGTTTCTCCCTCGTTGCTCTGTTAAGCCCGCGGGGGCTGATGGGAACTTCCCATCAGCCCCCGCGGGCATAATAGAGCAGTGAGGAAGAAACTCCACTCGCGCTCTGAAAGCAGGCGCGTTTGACTAGAGGCAGCTGAGAGAAGGTGATACCGGGGACGGAGGGCAGGCTCTGCTGGGCGGGGGGGCCCCGCAGCACACTCGATTCTGCTGCGGCGGCCCCGGCCCCGGCAGCTTTTTATTTATTTTTTTTTTAATGCCGCATATTTTGATTGCGGACCTTCCCGCGTGCCAGCTGCAAGGCCTTCGCGTGCCACAGCTGGCACGCGTGCCATAGGTTCGCCATCGCTGCTCTAGCTATTGCAGCATTAGTTCTCTATTGTCAGGGCTCTTTAGAACCAGATACATGCACAATTTACAATCTAGCTAGATTAAGGTTATGCAGTAACAGTGTTCCTGAGGGAAGGAAACCACAAGTGCTGCCCCTGTATCTGCCCAGTCCATGCAAGCCTGACCAAGAATCAGAGCTGTAGTTTGTCCTACGTCCCCCATTCTTTTGTAATCCAACTCAGCTGGAACCAGGACTAGCATCTTTGTCCTCTGAACCATCATGCACAACCATTTGTATTTTCCCTCTATTTTTATAGCCCCCTGCTTGTGCCATCCCTCCCCCCTCCAAAGACTATTCTGGTCATTACAGCAACAGTCCTTTCATGGGCCTCAACCAGGACATTAAGTCACAAAGCCAAGGCATAATTTTCATATTTTAAGATAATATATTAAATGGCATTGTACCTTACCCTTTCGTTTTTTCACTTTATTCTCTTTACAAGGACTGTCTGTAGGAGACACATTGTCACTCTGTGCTGTCAAATCGATTCCCAGCAAACTGAAAAGTTTCTTCCGGTCCGGGGCTGGGAAGTGTTTCTCAATAAGAGACTGCAGAACTCCTCTGTAAATGCAAGACAGGAAAAAAATACTGAAACAGATACCAAATGTAGTCTACTACTTATTGTCTACCTTAAAGATGACCTGACGTATCTTCACTACACAAAAGTGTACATCAAACTGGTTGGTTGAAGAAATGAATTGTCTTCAGCACAAAATCAGTTTTCTGCTGATACTAGTCATGCAAAAGTGTGGGGGGGGGGAGGGGAGAATGTATGTGATCATAATGAGAACATTATGTGTCTTTTAAAGCAGTGGTTCTCAAACCTATCCCAAGGGGGTGCTCCAGCCAACTGGGGGTTTCAGGATAATCACCAGGAATATTTATGAGATAACATGACATGCACATACACTGGCCCCATGGCAAGCAAAGTCATGAATATTCATTACAAAAAAAAAAAAACCCGAAAACCAAATTGGCTAGGGGTAACTGCTGGACAGATTTGGGAACCACTGATCTAAAGACATGCAAAACACAAAGACATCAATTTCTATGACTTAATCCTCAGGCAACCGCCCTCCTTTGGAATCGCCTAAATCCTTCACAATTTTTTCCAAGGCCTCTCCAAAGAGCAATTTCCCCTTAAAAGGCAATTTACTAAGGCAGACCTTTGAGGACACATCCGCCGACCAGTTACGCAACCAGAGAAAACGTCTGGCCGCCACCATAGAGGCCATTGTTTTTGCCGCAATTCGCACTAAGTCATAAAAGGCATCCGCTGCATACGCTGCAGCGGACTCCTATTTCGCGGTATCTGGAACTTCCGAAGCGGAGTCACCTGTCGCGTCTCCCTGTAACCAGCGAATGGAAGCACGCCAAACATAAGCTCCACATACAGCCGCTTGCAACGCCAACGCGCTCGAATCAAACGCTTGCTTGAGCAAAACTTCTAATTTTCTATCCTGGAGATCCTTAAGCGCTGCTGCACCTTCGACAGGGATGGTAGTCTTTTTAGTGACCGCAGACACCAGCGCATCCACCTTCGGCATGCGGAACAACTCCCGTTCTTCTTGTGGAAGAGGGTACAAGCGCGCTAAAGCGTGGCCTCCACGCAGGGTCGCTTCGGGACACTCCCACTCTGAGTCTATCATTTGTCGCATCACCCGATGCAGGGGAAAACAGCGCTGCTGAGCCTTAAAACCCTGCAACAAGGGATCCTCCAAAGGCTCCTGAGAGGCCGCAGGAGGAACAAGGTGGAGGGCCGCCAAAGATTGTGCAATAAGAGCTGCCAGCTCCTCTTTCCGGAAAACTCGGAAAACATTGGGATCCTCCCCGGGAGCAATTTCCCCCTCCTCCAACTCCTCCGTGTCCTGATCCAAAAAAGGTTCTGCCAAACCTTCAGTGTCCCCCTGTCCAAAGAGGAGGGAATCTTGGGCCATCCCAGGGCCCAATGGCTCTGGAATACTCCCTTGACTTTTGGAAGAACCCTCACCCGGGTCTTCAGTGGCCCTCACCGTAGGAGAGAGAGTTTCCACAGTGGATAATCCAGCAGCCTGCACCGGCTGAGCTGACCTGAGCAAAAACGCCTGGTGCAGAGCTAAAATGAACTCAGGCGAGAAAAAAGAACTTAGCTCACCCTGATCCATCGGTTTTGGCAGCGCAGGCTGAATTACAGGCCCCGGTTCTCTAGAGGTCTTAGCTTTCCTCTTGTGTGGCCTAGCCGGCTCCGAGGGAGAGCTTGCCGGCGCTGCCAAAATGGCTGATTTTCCCGCCTTTTCTGAGGGTAAAGAAGGCTCCTGTAATGGCTTCCCCTGCTGATCCGACATCCTAAAAACGCGGGAAGGGGAATAAAAAACTGTTTGCGCCGTGAAGCTGAAGGCAGCAGTACCCGGAACCGCTAGCACTCGAAACCGCACTAACGGCAGACAGAGACAGAAACGGCAGCGGCTGAAGAACGGACACACAAAAAAAACTCACCCCCAAGCAAGTCGCAAGAATCGGCAAGGTAACGGAAGCAGTCCCGCAGCCAGCGAGAAACAGCCCACGCTATCAATTTGACCGGTCGGGGTAAAACTGGGGCTCCCAGAATTAACCTCCTTCCGACGGAGACGGAGATGGTGAATTGAGGCAGGCTCTGCCTCTCACCGGGGGACTGCGTTACTTCACGTCTCCAATTTCTTAAAGCAATATGCAGCAATTTGCAAGATAAGGACTGTAGAACCCCATCAGCTCTGCTAGAGCCAATTTACACAGGGAAATAAAAGGAAAAAAACTAACATCAGAACTAAAATTGAGGGAGAGCTATAGATTCGACCCTCTCTAGCTGCTGAGGACTGAAAGACTGCTGGGTGACCCTCAGGGGGAGTGGCTTCACCTCTCAACAAAACTTGAAGTCTTCAGCCCTCAGCTGCTATAGAGGATTGACAACCCTACCTGTCCCTGGACTGGCCCAGAGAAGCGAATAGGAATATTTATGAGATAACATGACATGCACATACACTGGCCCCATGGCAAGCAAAGTCATGAATATTCATTACAAAAAAAAAAAAACCCGAAAACCAAATTGGCTAGGGGTAACTGCTGGACAGATTTGGGAACCACTGATCTAAAGACATGCAAAACACAAAGACATCAATTTCTATGACTTAATTGGTTTATAGAAATGTTCTTCTTTCAGTATACCTTGTTAGGGTTTTATTCTATATAAAATCTGAATACAAGGATATGCTACAAAGATACTAATTCTATGTAGTATTTGTAGATTTTTTTTAACCATTTCTTCCTTTGGGCTTTCACCTCAAATCAGAGCTACAGTTGGAAACTGCCTCTAGATCTTCATACGCAACTACCAAGTATAGTCAAACATTCCTAAAATCCACAGAATCCTCTGCTAGGAAGTCCTGAGGCTACCTGAATCCTCTGCAAAGGGTGAGAAGATTCTGGGCTTTCATATTTCTTAAAGTATTGCATAGAGAGTGGAAGACTTGCAACACTGGACATAAATAAAAGCATAAGAGCGGTGGTGGATGAACTAGCTGGGACACTTATCAGGTCATAAATAATGCATCTTCTACTCAGTCTCTGTATAGAGGTCAGAATTGAATCACAAGTATAAACACGGCTGCAAATTATCTAATTTAGACCTGTGGTGTTCCCAGACCCTTTTCTACAGATTGGGGGGGGGTGCCCTGCCCCGCCCCCCACTTGTAGCCAGCACCACTCTGTGGCACTGTATACAACCCTCCTCCCCTAAGCCCCACACATGGTGGCTTGCCATATTGTCCCCAATTTAAGCCAACTCTTCTTTCCCAGCTAGCCAACTGTTGAAGGTATTTTTGCTGTGCTGCCTCCAAAGTGTGGACCCAGCTGAGGTGGGCCACACCCACCTTTGGTTTGGTTTGGCCAAATTTTATCAACCTTCAGGTATGAAACATTTAAATTATATAAAAAAGAAAAAAATATGTTGTTTTAACCAAATAAAAACAAGTGCACTGCTCAACAAATGTAGCAATTTCCCTCAGAGTTAAAGGAAAACACTTCTTTATAATAAAAGCCACGAGCAAAAACTTTTGTTATTTAATATATACTATTAGTAAATAGTCAAATCAGAACAGGAATGAGTGTGAGCTCAAAATGGAACAAAACGCGTGGGACCCACAGCACAAGAAATGTGCAAGAAGCCACTTACAGAAAAGGAACAATTTTCAAAACCAAAATTGAAGTTTGCCGACCTGATTGGTTAAAAATCAAGTGGCAGTATTTGCAGAGAAGTGGTTACACACCTTGTTGCTGGGCTGCAATGTGCTAAAATGTCTAAGGCCTGTACACAAAAAGGTATAATGAAGCAGCACGATTTATCCATTGGAAAAAAAAAAACGTAAAACCAACACTGTTGTACCAGAAACCCTTGAGAATTGTGAAAAATGAGGTTGTGATCACCTGGGACATTCAAATTCCAACAGATTCTCTTGCATCAAGCTTTATGTCAGACAGTGAGTAAAAGGAAAAACACACAGCACTGCTAATAGACCCATCAGTACCAAGGTACGATTAGACCTTACTTGCTAAATTTCTTTCCTCTAGTTCCTCCAGTCCAGATTACTGGGTTTCCTTCCCCTTCCAGCAGATAGACACAGCGGGGTTACTTACCTGTAACGGGAGTTCTCCATGGACAGCAGGATAAGTCAGTCACACCTGGTGACATCCTCCAATGGCACCGAATGGAAGTGCTCTCCTGAGCTCAGAAAGGTAGACCTTCCTGAGCATGAGCCAGTAGCCCACCCCACCGGCCTGCCACTAGCTAGCCAGTGTGTCCCCAATTGTGCCTTGCACCTTTGCAGCTAAGTAGGCAGGCCACGAGGAGGCAGATCTCGAGGGGAGGTGGACGGGATTGTGTGGCTGACTTATCCTGCTGTCCACGGAGAACTCCCGTTATAGGTAGATAACCCTGCTTTCTCCATGGACAAGCAGGATTCATCAGTCACACCTGGTGGCTCCCAAGCTGTGCTACTGCACAGTACGCTGTGGAGGATGAGGGAGGCCGAGACAGAAGAGGTGAAGTTATGGCTTTTATTGCAAGACTTCTCAACATCATTAACATTGCAGGTGAATAGCAAACAAACAGTGTGAGTCAGAGGCCAACATGGCCTGACATCAAGCGAAGCCAGCATGGCCAAACAATGAACGTATACACAGAGGCCATATGGCCTAATCATGACAGCTAACATGGTCTAGCAACAATGACAACTCCCTCAGATGCTATGGCACTTCATGGCTCCTAGCAGAGGACAGCGCTCGGTCCGCTCCTGTCAGTCCCACAGCAGCCAGGGAGAGGACCGCCTGACTGAATGTGCTTCGGGCCTGAGTGTCCAAGTCCAAACAGTAGTGTCTCTTGAAGGTTTGGACCGACAGCCAGGTGGTGGCTTTGCAGATGTCTGCCAGGGAAATGGAGCGCAGGTTTGCGATGGTGGTTGCCAACACCCTGAGTTGATGTGCCCCAACATTGGATGGGGTTTGAGCACCCACCTGGTTGTGGCAGAATGCGATGCAATCCAATATCCATTGTGATAGCAGCCTGGCCTGTTGGGATCATAGGAAACAGAGCTGTGAACCCTGCTTGAGAGGTCCTGTTCTTAGGATGTATATGCGAAGAGCTATGGTACAGTCCAGTGTGTGGAGTGTCTGCTCTTCAGTGGAGGAGTGTGGCTCCAAGTAGAAGGTGGGCAGCTCAATGGTTTGGTTGATATGGAAGGTAGAGGCCACTCTGGGGATGAACTTGGGGTGCGTATGCAAAGAGGCCCTGTTGTGGAGGAGCTGTGTGTACGGAGGGTGTGCCACAAGAGCTTAGAGATCACGGATGCGCTAGGCAGATGTGATGGCGATTAGGAAGAGTGTCTTCGAAGAAAGGTGTTTCATGGATATGGAGAGCATGGGTTCAAAGGAGTCCTAAGTCAGTTGGATAAGTCTTCACAAAGGGCCTGCACGGAACATTTTGTGCCGCTGAGAAAGTTGAACAGGATTCTTACAATTTTAACAGTGTCACAAGTCATTGTGCCCTTGCTATCTCAGAGTTCTTTTACCAGACGAACCCCTGACGAAGGGTATCGAAACACGGCCCGTGCTGGGTTGTCAATGGCTCAATAGAAATAAAGCTCTGTCTTTTCCACATTAATCACGTTTTGTACTGGGTGCTTCATTTTACGTGATTACTTGCTGTGTTGTGGTGCAATCAAGGTTGTTGGAAGCTCCTGCCAACCATGAGATTCTTTTTGGTGATCCACCAGTGGAGGCTCCGCCTGGTTCTTTTGTCAAGAATGACAAGCGTGGACAGGTGTTGTAAGCGTTGATTCCAGCATGTGTAGCTGTGCTAGAGATAGCACCTCAGTGGTTGCAGCCATGTGACCCAGAAGCCGCAGGAGAGTCCGAGTCATTGTAGATGTTTGCGAGGCAACCTCCTGGGCTAGTGTGGAAATCTTTTCTACCCACTGGGTGGGGAGGAAAGCCTTTGCTGCTATGGTGTCTGTCTGCCCCGATGAACTCCAAGCGTCGAGATGGGGAGAGGTGTGACTTCTGGTATTTCATCAGGAACTCGAATGAGGTGAGAAGGCGGATTGTCTCGTTGACTACCACCTAAGTTTCCAGTGCAGAGGATGAAGATAAAAAGCATAGTTACTCACCTGTAACAGGTGATCTCCGGGAACAGCAGGAATTTAGTCTTCACATATGGGTATCGTCAGTACCAACAGAGCCTGCGCAGGAACGCTCCCCAGCATCCAATTAGAAAGCCTTTGGGAGCATCCCACAGTGCCTGTGTGCTGCCTTCCCCAACTGCCTCTCTCCAGTTGAGTTTAAAACAGACAAAGAGAGAGAGAGAGAAAGAGATAGAGAGATACAACTCCTAGGGGAGGTGGGTGGGTTGTGAAGACTAAATTCCTGCTGTTCCCAGAGATCACCTTTTGCAGGTGAGTAACTATGCTATCTCCAGGAACAAGCAGGAATGTAGTTTTCACATATGGGGACTCCCTAGCTGCAGATGCCAGGGAGAAAGCCCCAGAAGTTGTGTGTCCCCTTGTGAAAGGGCTCCACTTCCCCCCATGGATCTCTGGCATCCTACCAGGGATGGTGGGTAGGAGTTGATTAAGTATGGAACAGATGCTGAAGAACAGCCTGACCAAACAAGGCATCCCAGCTGGAGTCCTTGTCTAAGCAGTAATGGGCTGTGAAGGTATGAACCGAAGCCCAAGTAGCTGCTCGACAGATGTCGTCGATAGACAGAGTGAAGATGAGCCATAGAAGCTCACATTGTGAGCTGTGATATGGCCTTCAAGAGGAATGTTTTTACTCTCATAGGCAAAAGATATACACTGTGCAATCCAGTTGGACAGTGTTCTTTTGGAGACTGGAAGTCCTAAATGACTAGGATCAAAAGCAACAAAGAGGAGAGGACTTTCTATGTTGCTTTGTCCTTTGCAAGTAAAAGGCCAAAGCCCTTTGGCAGTCCATCCACAGTATGAAGATTCCTTTCTGCATTTGAGGAGTGAGGCCTTAGGAAGAATACAGGAAGGTAAAACGCTTGGTTTAAATGAAAAGGTGACACCACCTTTCACATTTTATTTATTTATTTATTTATTACAGTTTCTTATATACCGCGCTATTTAGAATCAGCGCGGTTTACATCATAACAAAACGACCATTACGACAAACTGTCAGGTTTTACATTGAACAGGAGTACAAACTTGGATAACTGGGTTAACTATATACATAATCTATCTACACTGCAGTGTGAGGGCATTTCTAGATTGGGTCATTTCTTGGAGGGGATATCTGGTTCAGTTGCTGTCTGGGAAATATTGGCGGAAAAGGTATGTTTTGAGAGCCTTTCTGAACTGAAATAGATTGGTAATGGCTCTAATGTCGGGGGGTAGGGTGTTCCAGCATTTTGGTACATAAAAACTGAATGCCCTGTTTGTGGTGTTCGTGTTGGACTTTGTTGAAGCCTTTGGTATTGCTAGCAAGTTTACAGCTGATGTTCTTCTTGCTCTATTGGGGGGGACCATGTGGATTAGATTCGTGAGTGAGAGGGATGAGGTGCCTTTGATTGCCTTAAATGCTAATACAAGGGATTTGAAGGTGATTCTCCCGTGAATTGGTAGCCAGTGCAGCTGTTTGAGAATGGGAGTCACGTGGTCGTTTCTCCATAAAGTGTGGATGAGTCCTAAGGACTACCGTATCATGATGAAACCTTATATAAGGAGGATCAGCCACCAATGCTTGCAATTCACTGATGCAACGTGCTGATGTGATTGCAATAAGAAAGATGACCTTCCAGGAAAGGAATTTCAAAGAGGTAGTGGCTAATGGTTCAAAAGGCCGTTTCATGAGTTGCCCAAGAACCAGATTTAAGTCCCATGCCACCGGTGGTGGCTTAATGGAAGGCTTAGTTAAAAGAAGGCCTCTCAAATCTCACTATGAGAGGATAAGAGGAAATAGGTTGTCCATTTAGAGGCTTGAAAGAAGCTGCATTGGCAGTCAAATGAACTCACTGAATTGGTCTTAAGCCCTGCATTTGATAAATGAAGGAGATACCTCCTGGAATGATTACTGGAGTATCGCAAGAGGGTTAAGACCCTTCTGTGAGTACCATATGGTAAACCTTTTCCACTTAAATGCATAGGAACGTCTTGTGGAAGGCTTCCTGGAAGCATAGAGGATATCTTTACCTACTGGGAAAGGTTACGACCGTAAGTTCTAGGCTTTCAGCAACCAGGCCCTGAGATGCAGAGCATTCCATCCTCCTGAGAAAGGAGATTTGGAGCAGATCCCAACTCCAAAGATGGAGCTTGAGAGAGAGATATAGGAGCAAAGGGTACCATATTTGCCATGGCCAATGAGAATCATATGACCTCTGTCTCTCTGAAGCTTGAACAGGGTTTTGGGAATTAGGGGAATGGGTGGAAAGGCATACAGGAAGTCCTGACCCCAATGGAGGAGGAAAGCATCCCTGGCCCGACAACCCTGAGCCGGAATTCTGGAACAGAACCGGGGAAGTTTGGTATTCAGCAGAATTGCAAAAAGGTTCCCCGAATTTGAAAAATTTTGGCCACCTGGTCTGCATGGAGAGACCATTCGTGTGGAAGCAGAACTCGACTGAGTCTGTCTGCCCAACAGTTTTGAATACCTGGAAGATACACTGCAAGGAGATGAATCTGAGGCTCTCTGGCAAGGGCCCATAGTTGCAAAGCTTTGTTGCAGAGTGACAGAGCCTGTTCCGCCCTGCTTGTTCACATAGAACATAGCTACTTGATTGTCCATTTGAATTAGGACTGTCTTGTAGCTGAGTTGGGTGTGGAATACTCGAGGAGCAAGGAAAATTGCTCTGAGTTCTAGGACACTGATGTGTAGATAGGCCTCCTGTGGAGTCCAGGTACCCTGGGTAGAGAGGCCTTGCAGGTGGGCTCCCCAACCCACCTGTGAAGCATCTGTTAGAGTGGCCTGGGGTGGGGGATGGTGAAAAGGAGACCCCACCAAAAGGTTTTGGGGTGATTGCCACCATTGGAGGGACAAAATAAGGCGATCTGAGTTTGCTATTTTGTCTGACAGGCAACCTGACGCCTGAGTCCACTGAGTGGATAAAGTCCACTGGGCTGCCCTCATATGGAGGCAAGCATAAGGAACCACATGCACGGTGGATGCCATGTGGCCTAGCAACTAACATTTCCCGAGCAGTGAGGTGAGGTTTTAGCACTGCTTGGGAAGCTAACTGTACAATGCGAAGGCAGCGGGGCTGTGGAAGGTAGGCCCTTGTCTGTCTGGTATCCAGCAGAGCTCCTATAAACTCTAGGGACTGAGTGGGAGCAAGGTTGGATTTTGGGAAGTTTATGACAAGTCCCAAATACTGAAGGACACGCATTGTGTGAGAGGGCGACTCTGGCCTCTGGCTCTGAATGAGCCAGTCGTCTAAGTAAGGGAAGACTAATATTCCCAGGGTGTGGAGAAATGCTGCCACCACAGCCATGCATTTTGTGAACACCCTTGGTGCAGAGGCCAGGCCAAAGGGAAGAACCCTGTATTGGTAGTGCTTCCCTTGAAACAGAAAGCGAAGGAACTTTCAGTGACTTGGATGGATGAGAACATGAGTGTACGCATCCTTGAGATCTAGAGAACAAAGCCAATCCTGACTGAAGGTATGGCAGCAGAGAAGCTTGTACCCCTCTCTTACAATAGACAGAGTCCAATTTTCTGCTGTTATCTGACCCCCATCTGAGGGCAAAATGACAACTTCCTGGGATGGTGGAAGGTTCTCGGCCGTTCAGGGTCAGGAAGGCAAAGGTTCTCTAGATAGGAGTCAAAGCCCCTGTGGAGGCCGAGTCTGCTGAGCCTGTGGAGGCTTAGCTGCTTTTGTCTTTCTTTGCCTAGGTTGTTGCTGCTGTCCCTTTTGGGCAGACTGACCTAACCGATGCCCCTGCTGGGTATAGGAGGGATAAAACTACTTCTTACTGAAAAATGGTTTCTTATAGGATTTTTTCCTTGCAGGATCAGCTGTAGATTTAGACAATCTATCCAAAGTGATACTGTCAGCATATATGTCATTAGCCTTTTCCTACCAATTCTTGCCAAAGAGATTCTCTCCTGTGCAAGGAATATTCCTTAGTTTATCCTGTAACCAAATTTCCAAGTCAGATGCCTGGAGCCAGGTAATCCTACGTGCACCTATGGCAATGGCAGAGGTTCTGCTTATGCACTCAAAACAGTCAAAAGCTTGTGATAAGGAAGCTTATCATAGCTCAGGAAGGAGCTATAGAAAAGGTGAAGTAACTCTGAACAAGCAACCTGTCAGTTCTGGTAGAAATAAGAAAACAGAATTTTCCCATAAAAGACTACCAGTCCCAGAATGCACCAGGTTTCCAACAGCCATTAGAGGAGCTGAAGTGGGGAAACGTGTGTTCAATCAGGGGGGCTATGAGGTAATCCCTAAGCACTCATCTCAAAGGGCAGGGCCTGATTCAGCACAGCTGCGCTGTGTTAGGGAGGAGCACTCATCTAAGCAGAATAAAGGTAGAGTTTATTCTACAGAGAATCAGCTTGAGCTTGATCTTCATCATCAGGAGGATCATCAGAAGCAGAAGCCAAACCGGACAGACAGAGAGGGAAAGAAACCCTTTGGAAGAAAGAGGAGAAAAGCCTTTGAGAGGTCTAGAAGAGTCCAGAGCAGTACGTATACTGGGAGGCATTCCAAGGGCCAGCATACACCATTGGACTGGGGAAAGCCAGAGGAATGGTGCTGCAGAGCTAGGAATCTCCAGACGGTACCTGTGAGGGAGACGGCTGCACGTGGAAGGGACCCTAAGACCCGTGCCAGAAGGTATGTGAAGAGAGATCCAGTGTCCAGGGATCTGGATTGGAAGGCTGGACATAAGAACTGGACTACATACTGGCCAGGCTATATAGAGAGGAACTCTAACAGCAATGGAAGCTCAGGTATGAACACTGATCTATGCCCTAGCTATAACCTTGAAAGACAGCAGGGAAACAAGTATTCTCCTGAAAGTGCTCCATTGGGAGATTCATCTGTGCCAATCCATGATATTGAACCCATGCTTGTTGAAGAAGAGGGGGTGATAGCAGATGAAGAATCTGTTTACATGGACTGCTGTCTAAACTCCTTTGGTGATTTTCTGTTATAAAGTACAGCAACCATCACAAAGAAATACAAACTTGTTCTTTAATCTACTCAGAAAAGCTCTTGAGTAGGATTTTTAGCCACGAAGTAGAAAGCAAGCCAGCTAAGGGGTATCAGCTGGATAACTGCTAGCAATTGAGCCTTACCTAATTGCTTGTGAGATCTGAGAGAATCACTTCTGAATCTATGTGGGAAGATATAAGAAGTTTACCTGAAAAGAACAGTTTTTTTCTTTCTTTGTGGCTTTTGGTTTGTTGTTTGATATATAGCTAAGAAAATATTAGCTAAAGCCTACAGAAAAGACCAGTTTGTTGCCAACCAGGTCTTATTTCTTTTGCTTTGATTGCCTGACAAGTTCAAATGTTTTCCTGATTTTGTTTTTCCAAGTTTAACACTGAAAGCAAGTAACCTGATTTATGTGCTACCAAGCATATCTGTGTTGGGAGAAATAGCCCCATAAATAAATATCTTATTGGCTTTACCCAAAAGCACAACTAATTATTGTGAGCAGCTGTGTCTGGTGTGAATGAACTGCATTGCCCACAATCCCTTGCAAATCATATAGATATATGCACTTGCCAAGACTGTGAAGATTCTCACCCAGGCAGCCGTCTGACAAGCTGCACGATTGACAAACCTGGAAACATCCTGGGCATGTTTGACGAGAGTGAGGTAATCTTGCCTCTTATCAGGAAGGAGAGGGCTCATAAGCTCTAAATCTCCTGTGACCTCCTTAAGGAACATCCCCATATATAAGATATAGGAACTGATCCTAGCAGAAAGCATGGAAGCCTGGAAGGTTCGATGTCCAAAAGCGTCAAAGAGTCCTACTCTCACATCCTGGAGGATTAGATGCATGCCTTTTTGCACTCTTTATCCTTCTCATAGCAGATTCCACCACCATGGAATGGTGTGGTAATTGAGTCTTCTGAAACCCAGGACAAGGAGGAACTTGATACATGGTGTCGAGTCTTCAAGAGTGAGGAGATGTGGTTAGAGGTGTTTCCCACATCCTTAACATGAGATCATGCAAGATCTCATGAATAGGTAAGGTAGCTGCCTCCTTGGGAGCTTTAGGGTATTGCAGGATTTCTAACTCCTTTGCCCTAGGCTCTTTTTCAGGAGCCACTGTGATGGAAAGACCTCGGGCCACATTTCTGATAAAATCCTGAAAGGACATATCCTCTGGTGGAGACATCCTACGCTGAGGAGAAGAGGAATCCTCAGGAAGAAGTACTCTGGTATCGGCAGAGCTTTCAGAGTCTTCAGACTCATCCAAGGATTCGAAGTATCTCTGATCCGAGTGATCGTGCAAAGCATGGTACCGGTACCGATCAAAGTCGGCATCGGAGTGGTCCGGTACCGACTTGTCGATGCCAGAAAGACACGCATGACTCGGTCCCGGTAGAATACCCACCGATGTCAATGCAGTTGGTGCCGGTTGAATTGTCTGAAACGGTTTCAGGAGCATCAAGGCCGTGAGAAGAGCCGCCAGACCGCATGCAATAGCCAAGAATCTCTGGTTTATCGACGCTGCCAATGCTTGGGTATCGGTACCAGATAAAGCGGCCGGTACCCCAGAGCATGGCACCAGTAGTTCTGCTGAGGTTGAAGCCTCTAGAACATCCTGGAGCCCCATTAGTGCTTTGGAAGCTGAAGCCTCCCGCCAGGGCAATTTTGCCAGTGAAAGTCCCTCAAGGGCAACGCCAGAGGCATCTCGATGTCTAGAAGGAGATCTACCCTTTGAGGACCGGCTAGATTTATGTTTAGTTACCTGAGATCCATGGGAGGAAGACGAAGCCCTGGAAGACGTCGATGCCACGGAGGCTGCATCGGAGGGAAAAAGGGTGCCAAGTTCAGCAGCTCGGTTCTGCCGGCCCCTTTTTGACATCATCCCACAGGCAGCACACTCAGAGTGGTCAGGACCTAAACGTTTGAGGCACCACTCATGGGCGTCGGGTGACGGAGATGGTACCGCCACACTTAGAACACTTTTTAAAACCCGAAGCGGGTTTTTCCCATTTTGAAGGAAAAGGTTGGGCCTAGTGCCCAAAATGGCACGTGGCACCTGAAAAGAAAATTACTGGAAAGACTCCAGAAGGAAGGGGTTTTTTTGTTTGTTTTTTTTTAAGAAAGAACTGGTGGTACCAGTGCAGCGTCGAGGGAAGGCAGACGCTAACACAAAAAAGAATAGAAGGGATTTTTTCTGCGGTGACAGGATGTGTGACCTGTCGGCTCTGCGGAAAACAAAGAACTGGAGAGGAACAGTTGAGAAAGGCAGGAAGGCAGCACGCAGATGCTGTGGGGGATGCTCCCAAAAGCTTTCCTACTGGACGCTGGGGAGCGTTCCCGCGCAGGCTCCGTCGGTACCAACGATACCCATATGTGAAGACTACATTCCTGCTTGTTCCTGGAGATGCCAATCGTCCAAGTATAGGAAGACAAGGTTGCCCTGTTTGCGTAGGTGTGCTGTTGCAACTGCTACACATTTCGTGAACACCAGTGGTGCCAGGGAGAGGCCGAATGGGAGGACCCAGTATTGGTAGTGGTTGCCCAAAGCTTGAAATCAGATATTTCCTTTGGGAAGGGTGGATTGGAACATGAGTAAGCATCCTGCAGGTCCAGGGAGGCTAGCCAGTCTCCGGTTTGGAGGAGAGGAAGGATGGAGCCCAGTGGGTACATATGGAACCTCTCCTTGTAGATGAATTTGTTCAGTTTCCGGAGGTCGAGGATGGGGTGTATGCAGTCCGATTTCTTGGGGACCAGAAAGAACCTGGAGTAGAGAAGCCGCTGTTGATTTGGTCGGTGGGAACAGATTCCATTGCCTGCACTGTCAGGAGGTGTATCAGCTCAGTATTCATTTGCAGGACAGCGTCTGAGAGGGCAATGTGATTTGTTGTCTAGCACTGGCAGGGTGGGGAGAGGAACCGGATGCAGTACCCCTCTCGTATAAATCTGCAAGACTCATTCATCCATAAAGATGAGCCGCCAGGACTTCCAGGAGACTGACAATCTGCCCCCCACTGGGAGCAATGTCTGTGCGGCTGGAGGCTGTTTGTCAAAAGGATGGGCCACTCTTCCCGGAAGCATGGGGACCTATTTCTTTTGTTTCCTGTACCTCTGATGAGATGTTCTGTATGAAAATTGATATGTAGCCTCCTTGTATTGTGGGGGCTGCCATTTGCAGTAGAAGTTTTATTTCCTGCGCGTGGAGTAGGGCTTGTGGTTGTAGTTTCCTTTTGGTGTGCTGGAGCCACGCTCTAAACCATCCTCAGCAAGGGTCTGGAGGGTGGTGCAGTGATCTCATGTCATTCACTGTATCTGTGACCTTTTCGCCGAACAGAGATTCGCCATTGCAAGGGTCATCAGTGATGTGTTTGTAGGTATCCTCCCACAGCCCTGATGCATGTAACCATGCCAGGTGCCTCGCAGAGATAGCTGTACCAGCAGAGTGTGGCAGTCTTGAAGGCATCAAATGCTGTACTGACCAGGTGTTTTCCGCATTCTGAGGTCTCCCAATGTGGCCGTGGCCATGGCCATTGCTTGAGCCACCTGTGGCAAAGAGGTGATGGTGTCCTTTAGGATTCCCAGCAAGGTGTCCTTGAAGAGGAAATGCTGGAATTGGTGCACTGCAATCCTTGCATTGAGCATTGCCACCTGGAACATCTTTTTTCCCCCACATCATCTAAAAGTTTTCGGTCTCTCGCTGGTGGAGAGTTGGCATGGGTGCATGATTATTTGACCCGCTTCAGGGCAGAGGACACGATGGAGTGGTGTGGAAGCTGGCTCTAGGCGAAGTCCAGGACCTGTCAGACTTTGAATTTGATGTCCAGCCTGCAGGGTCATGCTAGGACCAATGCTGGCGTCTACCAGAGCTTGGATTGGGCATCCAGAAGGCACTGGCAAATCGGCAGGGTTACTGGTGTGTTTGGTGCATCCAAGTACTTGAGGACCTCTGGTCCTGCTTGGTCTGGTGAATCGGAGGGCATAAGGGCTAAAACAGTCGCCACCTTGCACAAGAATTTTGGATATGTAAAGTCTTCAAGTGTGGCGGAACAGGTGGGGGCAGGCCAGAGCCCACGCTGGATGCAGTGATGGATTCCCTTGCTGAATCCCTAGGAGTGATGGAGCCTGGATCTTTTGCTGGGGAGGCTGAGCCCAGTGGGGCTCTTTCTCCACCTCTCCCGCGCTGAGTGGGGGTGGCTAGTCCAGTGGTGAGCCATCTGCAGCATCAACGTAGCACCGGCTGGTCTTGTTGCTTGTGGTCCAGTCCTGGTAGGGGCTGACAGTCGGCACGAGATATTCTGTCGCGTAGAGGGAGGGGCTGGTGTAGCTTGGAGGCCCTCCTGCAACAGGCTGGTGAGGTTGGAGTAGTTGCAGGATGGCTCCTTGGTTGTGAAGGACTCCTCCAGTGGTCTGACTGATGCCTCCAATTTTGCTTCCTTTACTGGCAAGAGGCAAGGTGAGAAGGGTTAAGGACTTGGAGCAGGGCTGGGGCTTTAGCTTTGCCTACCCCTTTTGCCTTGATGCTGCCTGACACTTTCTCCGGAGCAGGACCTGCTTGATCTGTGCCTTCTTCTCTGATAGTGCCTGCTGCTAGAGCATTTGCGGTGCCTCTTGTGCCCTCTTTCTTGGCTCCGATTGCAGCTCCGATAGTGGCTCTGGTGACTGGGAGGATCAAGGAGCCGGCGCTGAAGACAAATCTCTCCTGCAGCTGTGTTGAGGGGCAGACCCAGCTTTGGCATGGAGAGGGAAGTCTTCATAGCGTTGCTGCGTTGAGGGGAGGTCCCGATGACTGATGACTATTCCACTGCTGGCCAATCACAATCGAGTGGGCGGAGCTGGGCAGAGCAGAAGAATCAGCAAGATGGCAGCCTCCAAGTGAAGCATGCTTTCTAGAGAGGGGGGGCAGCAGCAGTAGCTGGAGAGAAAGTTTGTAGAGCTCCTGAAGTGCTGCAGGTGGTCTTCTCAGATGATTTCTGTGCAGCAGCAGCATCGGGTCCGGCCAAGACAGCGCAACCGGGGATGGATACCTCAGGGGGCACATCCCATGTCGCGACCTGATCCGTTGCCACGTGCGAGGTCCCTGGAGAGGGGAGAGCAGAAAGAAAATCCTACAAGGCATGGCTCCTCGATCTGCGGGCTCTGGGGGACATTCTAGCATAGTGCTGGCAGTCGGCAACCTGGTGATTAGCCCCCAGGCATGGCGCGCACGCACAGGTCGTGTGTGTCTGTACAGTTTATCTTCCTGGCTTAACAGGAACACTTTTTAAACCTGGGCTTCACAGATTTAGGCATCTTCTGACCTCGTGTATTCTGCTCTTGTTATTGAAGGGTTTCTTTCAGTTTTCTTCCTTCTGAATGGTAGCATATTGTAAGGAGTGCAGGAATCCGTGTTGTAGGCATGGCGGAAGAAATAAGATGGCTAGCTAGGGGCAGGCTGGTGGGTTGGGCTACTGATTCATGCTCAGAAAGGTCTACCTTTCTGAGCTCAGGAGAGCACTTCCGTACGGCACCGGAGGACGTCACCAGGTGTGGCTGACGAATCCTTCCAGGCTTTTGGTGATGTCATCCCACAAAGGGAAACAAACTCCTCCACCTAGCCAGTAGACTCAGGAGTAATATGCAGAAATATTTATTTACAGAAAGAGTGGTAGATGCATGGAATAATCTCCCAGTGGAGGTGGTAGAGATGAGGACAGTATCTGAATTCAAAAAAGCATGGGACAGAGGATCTGTTAAGGAAAAAAGGGGACTTTTGTAGTGGTTGATATGGAAGGGCAGATTAGATAAAAACATGATGGCAGAAAGACCACATGGCCTATGTTTATCCTATTGACAAAGCAGATGCAACAAGCACCCACCAAGCTGGCCTAAACACACCCAAAATCATATACGCTCGAGGACCACCCGAACCCTGGAAGCACCCCCGACAGACGAGTGTACAGAATTCATTGAAGCCATGAAGCAGAAGCAGAGTCCTCCCAAGACCAGCAAACAGACAACCCTCAATCCTATACTCGGCTTGCACCATATACTAACGACAAATCGGGTGGGTTCTGGACTGGACTAGAGAGACTAAAAAAAAGAAAATTGGACTAAAGACAAGAAAATTAGCAGGTAAGGTCTAATTGCGCCTTCCACAGTGTCACTCCAATCCAGACTACCAGGATGTACCAAAGCAGTACTCAAATGTGGGCAGGGCCCGCAAACCCGGCCGTCAAAAAGCAAGCCCTGAAACGGTCACCTGATCTCACCTGTACATCCAAAACGATAATGTTCCACAAGTGCCTTTGGGCAGCACTAGATTAGACTACATCCAAGATGTCGTTTGCATCCTAATGGAATGCACCCGCAAGCCTGGTGGCAACACCTTTCGCTGCAACAGATACACTGAAGATATCGCTTCTTTGAGCCACCAAATGATAGAAGAAGCAACCTCCCCTTTATGAGGACATCAGACTTTCAAAATGGCTGTGCACGCTTCAAATGACGACATGACAGACAGTGTATGTCTAGGCAGCGTAACTGCAGGTGCATGGTATCCAGAAAACCAGGAACATGACTGTCTGTTTCACATAAAAGGAAAGGACAGAACTGGAAGCAATACCACCTTTTTGTTAGCCAGCAGGAAAGGCTCCTGTCATGACAAGACCTGAAGCTCAGAAATGCATCTAGCTGAGCATACCACTACAAGAACCACCACCTTTAAAAGTGAGATCCTTTAAGGAAGCCTCCCCCTAAGGGTTCAAACTGAGGCTCCATCAAAATCTAAGAGACCATGTTAAGGTCCCAAGCTGGAATCAAAGTATGCATGGGCGGACAAATATGTCTCACTGCCCACAGAAAACTGAACCTATCAGGATGTGATGCCAGGGACACCGCTTGAACATGACCCCTGTAACATGACAGGGAAGCTACCTACCTCTGAGTGAGTTGAATGCCAGATCTTTATCCACACCTGACTGTAGGAAGGTCAGAATATCCAGGATAGAAGCCCACAATGCAATGGATCCCATGTCGGCACACTAATTCTCGTATGCCAAACTCGGATGTAGGCCAAGAAAGTGGAACACTTCTGTACCCACAAAAGAGTAGCAATTACTGCCAAACAGCTCTGCTTCTCAGCCACGCCCTTTCAAGAGTCAGGCTGTAAGCAAGAACCAACCCATTTGTGGCATGTTCAGAGGCCCTGTGAATGCCAGGAAGACTGCTCTCATTTTCAACCGATAGACTACATCAGCTGATCCAGAAACTAGACTCCCTGGGCGATCTGCGCCTGACAATGGGCTGCCCAACCTGTCAGACTGACAATCGGTTGTCACCACAGTCCACGCCAGCATCTCCAAGGGCATGCCGACCAGTAGATGCTCAGACCAAATCCACCATGCCAGGACTGGTCAACCTCCAGACAGTTCAACTTGTGCAAGAGCAAATGATGTCGCGGGGACCAGCGTGTGAGTAATGCCTGCTGGAGAAGACTCATGTGCTCGAACCCATGGTCGTACCAGGTCCAATGTTGCTGCCATGGACCCCAGAATCTGCAGATATGACCACGCCGTGGGCACCTGCTGCTGCAGGGACAGACTAATCTGACTCTGCAGTTCGCATGCCCTCTTTCTGGCAAAAAGACCAACATGCAATTGGGGTCGAAGAAAGCTCCCAGGTACACGAGACTTGAGACCAAGTCAGATGGCTCTTGGCCCTGTTGATCACCCAGCCAAGCCCCTGTAACATGTCACGCACTCAGATCAAGGCTGATGGACTTTCCACTAGCAACTTTGCTCTTATTAGCCAATCGTCAAGGTAGGGGTGAACCAACAATCTCCCGTCATAGCACCACTGCCACTACCACCACCACCATCTTCGTGAACGTATGTGTTGCCGTAACAAGCCTGAATGGCAACACCTGAAACTGGAAGTGCCTCATCAGGAGCTCAAACTACAGAAAGCATTGGTGCTCTGTATGGATTACAACATATAAATACGCTTCTGTAAGATCCAAAGCCGTGAGAAAAATTAATCTCTCCCTACTGTCATGATTACAAAGCGCAATGTTTCCATACAGGAGCATGTCACCCACAGGGTTCGATTAACACACTTGAGATCTAGGATGGGACAAAAGGACTCCTTTTTGAAGACCATGAAATAGATGTAGTATCTACTGAAACCTAACTGGTCTACAGGTACAGGCATAGGCACCACCACCTGGACTTGCCTTGACCGCTGCCTGTTTGTCTGGGGCCTTGCAAGGAGAAAGAAGAAAAGCCTCCTTGAGTTGTCTCGCAAACAAATGCATAGCCCTCTCAAATCACCTCAGCACCCACTGATCCGATGTTATTTGTATCCAGGGGGCCACCGACCAGGACAATAACAGGCTGAACCCCCCCACATCTCATTGGGCTTTCTTGGGCCCAGTTCCAGAGCCGGAGAAGAAACCCTGCCCTGATCCTCTACCACTCCCCCCCCCCCCCCAAAAGGGCTGGCCTCTTAAAAGGGTATCTACCGCAAAGCAAGTCACCCAGTAGTGGTGAAAGTCCCAAGACTGGGTCTTGGTAGCCACCAGGGCTTCTCCTGTCTTAGGCTTATTCTCCAACATCCTAACCAGCTTTGACTTGCCCAAGTCCTTTAGCAGTTTTTCCCAAGGCCTCCCCGAAAAGAAGCTTCTCTGAAAGGGGCGTCTACTTAACTGCGACTCGGACACATCAGTCGACCAGTTCCACAACCAGAGCAACTGGTGAGCCTCCACCAACAGCGGAGGCCATGCTCTTGGCCAATGCTCTAACCAAGTCACAGTGCGCATCTGCTAAGTACGCTGCTCCCAACCGTGACACTTCAAAAGCTGTTCAGCATCAGAGGCCACCAATTCCACCAGAACTTGCAAACAGAGCACACAGACCCTAGCCACATAAGCCCCACAGACTGATGCTTGCAATGCCAAGGCGTTAACCTCAAAGACATGCCACAACGTCGTCTCTAACTTCTTGTCCTGCAGGTCCTTTGATACTGCTCCACCTTCCACTGGGATGATGGTCTTTTGTGACAGCAGAGACTAAGGCATCCACTTTAGGCAAGCACAGGAGCTCCTTTTCTTCCACGGGCATGGGATACAGAAGGGCCATAGCCAGTCCACCATGCAACCTGGCCTCTGGAACCTCCCATTCTGCCTCAATCATCTGTTGGATGGCTCTGTGGATGGGAGAAGCAGTGTCTGTGTTGATTCCCTGCAATAAAGGATCCTTGAGCGACGGATCATTGGTCTGATGCTCATATGGGATAAAGAGCTATAAACACCACGAGCTAATTCCTACAGAACACCTGGGCAATGTGAGTCTTCCCCCACTGCCATGTCACCATCTTCAAGGTCCAGTTGGATCCCTTCGTGTCTAGCCCTGAAGGGCCCTTGAAGGGGTCAGCCAATCCTCTGGAGTGTTCACGTCATCTTTTCGCTACCTTTGAGTCACGTTGGATTCTTCACTCTTTCCATGATCACATCAGACAAATCATTTAGCGCTCATTTTTCTTTCTTTGTCATATCAGCAGTCTTTTCCTTCTGACAACTCCTGCCTTAACCACTATCTAGACTTGGCTATTGTAATATAGCATTTGCTGACCTCCCTCAATACTCTTTAAAGTGCCTTCGACTTATTCAGCACACTGTGGCCAGAATAATTTTTCACGCATCCAGATTTGATCACATCACCAACTGCTCTCCTCATCAGTTTACACCGGCTCCCTGTACCATCCCATATTCATTGCAAGATTCTCAGCCAGGTACATAAAAACACGCTTAATGCTGGTTCCCTAGATTACTTAGCATCCTCCCTTGTTATGCTTGCCCCACAATGCTCTCTGTGCAATTCATATGAATCTTCTACCCTCCCTCTCTCTCTCTGGCCCATCTTCAATCTACTAGCCAATCAGCATTTTATTTCCTCTGACCCTCTCTTTGGAATAATGTTCTGCCACATCTCTGGTTAAAGTCTTCTTTAACAAAGTTCAAAGCCCAAGTTAAAACTGCACTGTTTTTGACCTCCCACTGGACTCCCTCAGTTGACTTCCTTATGTTTCCTAACTGCCCCCCATCTCTTTTCTCACCACCCTCTTCTCAGTCCTGTCTTGTCATGTCTAATTTTCCCATCTGTCCTAGACATACTGGAGTTCTTTTCTTTTTCTGCTTCAGTTTTTATTGTATTCTATCGTAAACCCGTTTGCTGTACCCACATTAAGTAGTATATCAAATCTTAAATAAATGAAATCAAATCAAATAAAAAACTAGCTTCTAATAACTTATTTTCAATAAAAGCAATCCTCCTCAGTACAGCCAAAACTGCACAAGGCTCTTCCCCGTCTGCTGAAGACTGAGGATACTGGGTAGATGGCAGGAGTTCAGCTCCATTTATGACATATCAATCAACAAAAGCCTGGAATTCTCAGCCTTCATCTGCTGGGAGAAACCCCAGTAAAGTCTGGACTGGAGGGATGCTATGGAAGAACTATTCTGTACAAAGCATGCAAAGAAAGAAGATCTCAGAGTACCTAGAAATGCAAAGACTAACAAAAAGTGGCAGAAGTATTTCCAGTTTCAAGAATCAGCTTGATCAAAGCATTTTGAAGTGTATCTTGAAGAGCTGCCTATATATAAATACCCTGCAAACTCCAGGAGGCTGCTCTTTGCCACAAGTATTAATACACGCACTAATGGTGAACATGAACAACTTAGATCAAGCACAGTTACTTACCTGTAACAGGTGATCTCTGGGAACAGCAGGAATAAGTCTTCACATATGGGTATGTCGGTACAGACAAAGCCTGCGCAGGAACGCTCCCCAGCGTCCAATCAGAAAGCCTTTGGGAGCATCCCACAGCGCCTGCGTGCTGCCTTCCCGCCTTTCCCAACTGTCTCTCCTCAGTTGAGTTTTAGAGCTGAGACAAAGAGAGAGAGACAGAGAGGGAAAGGAAAGGAAAGAGACAGAGAGAGAGACAACTCCTAGGGGAGGTGGGTGGGTTGTGAAGACTTATTCCTGCTGTTCCCAAAGATCACCTATTACAGGTAAGTAACTGTGCTATCTCCAGGAACAAGCAGGAATTATTTATTTATTTATTTATTTATTTGGCAAACATTTATATACCGCTACTTCCAGCGATCAGCAGCAGTCTGATTACATAAGGAGAACTGTCAAATCAGTACAGTAAAATTTGGGGTGCGTACACATTGATTCGGAGGGAAGGCACATCACACAAGCGGGTTCTGTTTGAGGATATGGGTACTAATTACATATATACATGAATACTTATATACATTTGAGGATAAGGGCAGTAATTACATATATACATATATACATTTTCATTAATCTTCACATATGGGGACTCCCTAGCTTTTGATGCCAGGGAGAGATCCCATAAGTTGTGTGCCCCCGGGACAGGGCTGCACTTCCCCACATGAATCTCTGGCATCCCATGAGGGATGGTGGGTAGGAGTTGATTAAGTATGGAACAGGTGTTTAAGAACAGCCTGACCAAACAAGGCATCCCGGCGGGAGTCCTTGTCCAAGCAGTAATGGGCCGTGAAGGTATGAACCAAGGTCCTTCTCCAAGCAGTAATGGGCTGTGAAGGTATGAACCGAGGCCCAAGTGGCTGCTCGACAGATGTCAATAGACAGAGTTCAGATGAGCCACTGAGGCTGCCATGGCTCTCACATTGTGAGCTGTGACATGGCCCTCCAGAGAAAGGTTCTTGCTCTGATAGGCGAAAGAAATACACTGGGCAAACCAGTTAGATAGTATTCTCTTGGAGACTGGTAGTTCCAAATGAGAAAGATCAAAGGCAACAAAGAGTTGGGAAGACTTTCTATGTTGCTGTGTCCTTTGTAAGTAAAAAGCCAGAGCTCTTTTACAGTCAAGGGTATGAAGATTCCTCTCTGCACTTGATGCATGAGGTCCTGGAAAAAAGACAGGTAGGTAGACCTCCTGGTTGAGGTGAAAAGGTGAGACCACCTTAGGCATAAAGTGTGGATTAGTCCTAAGGACCACCTTGTCATGATGGAACCTTGTATAAGGTGGATTAGCTACGCGTGCTTGCAATTCACTAATACGATGTGCTGATGTGATTGCAATAAGAAAGATAACCTTCCAAGAAAGGTATTTCAAGGAGGTGGTAGCTAAAGGTTCAAAAGGCAGCTTCATAAGCTGGCCAAGAACCAAGTTTAAGTCCCATGCCACCGGGGGTGGTCTAATGGGAGGCTTTGTTAAAAGGAGGCCTCTCATGAATCTGGCTACAAGAGAATGAGAGGAAATAGGTTGTCCATTTAGAGGCTTAAGGGAAGCTGCAATAGCACTCAAATGGACCCTTACTGAATTTGTCTTAAGGCCTGCATTATACAGATGGAGGAGATACTCCAGCAAAGATTCCAGAGGTATGGCAAGGGGGTTAAGACCCTTCCCAGAACACCAGATAGTAAACCTCTTCCACTTGAAAGCATAAGAACGTCTAGTGGAAGGTTTCCTGGAAGCATAAAGAACATCTTTCACTTGTTGAGAAAGATGAAGATCCTGGAGATCTAGGCCTTCAGCAACCAAGCCCTGAGATGCAAAGACTGGGGATTGGGATGCCACAACTTTCCATCCTCTTGAGAGAGGGGGCCTGGAGCAGACCCTAACTCCAGGGAGGGAGCTTGAGAGAGATGTAGAAGCAGAGGGTACCACACTTGCCGTGACCAATGTGGAGCTATGAGGATCATGTGGCCTCTGTCTCTCTGAAGCTTGAACAGGGTTTTGGGAATTAGGGGAATGGGTGGAAAGGCAGAGGAAGTCTTGACCCCAGTGAAGGAGGAAAGCATCCCTTGCCTGAGCTCCCTGAGCCAGAGTTCTGGAACAGAACCGGGGAAGTTTGGCATTCCACGGACTTATAAAGAGGTCTATGTCCGGGGTTCCCCAAATTTGAAAAATCTTGGACACCTGGTCCATATGTAGGGACCACTCGTGTGGAAGCAGAACTCAACTGAGTCTGTCTGCCCAAGAGTTTTGAATGCCTGGAAAATAAACTGCCAGAAGATGAATGTGATGCTCTCTAGCGAGGGCCCACAGTCGCAGAGCTTCGCTGCAAAGCAACAGAGTCAGTTCCTCCCTGCTTGTTCACATAGAATATGGCTACCTAATTGTCCGTGTGGATAAGGACTGTCTTGTGGCTGAGCAGGGTGTGGAAAACACACAGAGCAAGGAAGACTGCTCTGAGCTCCAAGAGATTGATATGTAGACAAGTCTCCTGTGAGGACCAGATGCCCTGGGTGGAGAGGTCTTGCAGATGAGCTCCCCAACCCATTGGAGAGGCATCTGTTGTAAGAGTTGCTTGGCGTAGACACGGTTGAAAGGGGGACCCCAGCAACAGGTTTTGAGGGGACTTCCACCACTGGAGGGACAAAATGAGGCGACTTGTGTTTGCTATTTTGTCTGACAGGCAGCCTAATGCCTGGGTCCATTGGGTGGATAAAGTCCACTGAGCTGCCCTCATGTGAAGGCGAGCATATGGTACCACATGCATGTTGGATGCCATGTGGCCTAGCAACTGTAACATCTCTCGAGCAGTGAGGAGGGGTTTCAACTCTGCTTGAGAAGCTAACTGCACCAAGCGAAGGCAACGGGCCTGGGGAAGATAGGCCCTTGCCTTTGTGGTATCCAACAACGCCCCTATAAACTACAGGGACTGAGAAGGGATCAAATTGGATTTTGGGATGTTTATTACCAGCCCTAAATACTGAAGGATACGCATTGTGCAGGTTAGAGAACTCTTGGCCTCCGATTGAGTGGAAGCTCGAATGAGCCAGTCGTCCAGGTAAGGGACGACAAATATTCCCAGGATGCGCAGCAGCTACCACTGCCATGCATTTCGTGAACACCCTTGGTGCAGAGGCCAGACCAAAAGGGAGCACTCTGTATTGATAGTGCTTCTCTTGAAAAAGGAACCGAAGGAACCTTCTGTGAGTTGGATGGATGAGAACATGAGTGTATGCATCCTTGAGATCTAGAGAACAAAGCCAATCCTGACTCTGAAGGTATGGCAGCAGAGTTCCTAGAGAAACCATCTTGAACTTTTCCTTGACTAGGAATTTGTTAAACTCACTGAGATCTAAGATGGGTCTGAAGCCCCCCGTTTTCTTTGGAATAAGAAAATAGGGGGAGTAGAACCCTGTGCCCTGTTGTTGAAAAGGCACTTCCTCTATTGCCCCCTGGGCGAGAAGAGTGGCAACCTCCTGCTGCAACAGGTTGAGGAGGGAGGTTGGAGAATTGAACTGGTGCACTCTTGTGAGAGGGGGCAAGCTTGAAAAATGAAGTTTGCACCCCTCTCTTATGATGGAGAGTGTCCAAAGCTCTGCTGTAATTTGCCCCCACCTGGGAGCAAAGTGACATAACCTTCCTGGAATGGTGGAGGGCTCTGGTCCTTCTAGAGCCAGGAAGGCTAAGTTCTCTAGCGGAAAGTCAAAGGCCCTGAGGGGGCTGAGGTTGCTGGGCTGGAGCAGGCCTAGCAGCCTTTGCTTTGGTCTGTTTGGAAGATTGCTGACGTTTGGTAGGGAACTGAGCTGCAGAAGATGCCCGCTGAGCATAAGCAGGATAGAATCTTCCCTTTTTAGAAAAAGGTGTTTTCTTGAATAACCTTTTCTTAGCAGGAGCAGCTGTGGATTTGGATAGTCTATCCAAAGCAGAATTTTCAGCATCCATCTGATTGGCTTTTGCTTGCCAATCCTTACCAAACAGGTTCTCACCTGTACAAGGGATATTTCCCAATTCATCTTGAACCCAGATCTCTAAATCAGATGCTTGAAGCCAAGCAATCCTACGTGCACCTATGGCAATAGCTGAGGCTCTGCTTACGCATTCAAAGGAGTCGAAAGCTGCACGGTTGGAGAATTTGGAGATATCATGGGCATGTTTGAGCCCAGTGAGAAAGTCCTGCCTTTTATCTTCAGACATAAAAGGACTTAAAGTCTGCAAATGGTCAGTGACTTCTTTTAAGAACATTCCCATGTAGAGACTATAAGAATTAATTCTCGCAGCAAGCATGGAAGCTTGGAAGACTTCTTCCAAAAGCATCCAGGGTTCTACATTCACGTCCTGGAGGATTAGAGGCATGTCTTTTGGCACTTCTAATCTTTCTCATTACAGACTCAACCACAATAGAGTGGTGAGGAAGTTGAGTTATGGAAACCAGGACAAGGAGGGACACGATACATGGTATCCAACCTGCGAGAATGAGGAGAGGTGGTTAGAGGAGCTTCCCACATCCTCAACATGAGATCATACAGAATCTCATGAATAGGCAAGGTAGCTGCCTACTTAGGAGTTTTAGGATACTGTAAAATATCTAACTCCCTGGGGCTCTGGGCTCTGTCTCAGGGGCCACTGTGATAGAGAGGCCCCAAGCCACCTCCCTGATAAAGTCTTGAAAAGACAAGTTCTCTGGAGGAGACATTCTTCGTTTAGGAGAGGACTCCTCCTGTGGAAGAAGCATCACTGCATCGACCGACTCTTCAGAATCCTCAGAGGAATCGAAGTATCGTCTGTCCGGATGCTCTTGCAAAGCCCGATACCCGTACCGACCGGGGTCAGTATCGGGAATAACCGGTACCGGGGTATCGGTACCGGAGGGCTTTAGTGGACAGAGAACCGGCATAGCGGACACCGATGCCACCGGTACCAGGATTGGTACTGATGGCGATGCTAGAGCCGGTACCGGTGGAGTAGTCTGTTGCGGTACCACGGGCGTCAATGCCACAAGGAAAGCCACCAGACTGCGTTCTATGGACAGAATAGCACAGTTACTTACCTGTAACAGGTGATCTCTGGGAACAGCAGGAATAAGTCTTCACATATGGGTACGTCGGTACCGACTGAGTCAACGCGGGAACGCTCCCCAGCGTCCAATCAGAACGCTTTTGGGAGCATCCCAACACGCCTGCGTGCTGCCTTCCCGCCTTTCCCAACTGCCTCTCCTCAGTTAAGTTTTAAAGCTGAGACCAAGAGAGAGAGTGAGAGAAAGGGAAAGATAGAGATAGAGAAATGCAACTCCTAGGGGAGGTGGGTGGGTTGTGAAGACTTATTCCTGCTGTTCCCAGAGATCACCTGTTACAGGTAAGTAACTGTGCTATCTCCAGGAACAAGCAGGAATGAGTCTTCACATATAGGGACTCCCCAAGCTAAGATGCCCGGAGGGAGTCCTAGCATGTTGCAAATCTAGAATGAGCCATGCTACTCCTCAGAACCTCAGGCATCCTGGGGATGGAGGGTAGGAGTTGAATTACAGAAAGGTGCTGTAGAACAGCTGGACTAGAACAGGACTGTGGAACAGCTGGACTAGAACAGGACTTCTATAGAGGAAGACCCTGTATAGATGACATTTAGTAGTAAAAATATTGAGTGCAATATTCTAATGTGGACCTCCCTTGGTGGTATTGTAAAAAGTCTATTGAGGTTCATATGGATCTGTTAGAAGAGCCAGTAGAAGATCCTCAAGGAGTACCTCACTGTGAAGTAGAGGTAATAAACTGTAAGAAAAACAAGTGGAGGTCAGAACCCTTCAGGGTGAGAAATAGCCCCAGGGGAAACTGGGGTAGTACAATGAGGTAGGGCTTCAGCGTTAAACGCAGAAGGTACTATTAGACAAAGCTTAAGCTCTTTTGGCTGAAGAACAGTACAATCCTAGGACCAAACGGATAAATAAGTCTGACCGATTTGGACTGACAATAGAAATAGTCCATGTAGGAGAGAAGGGGTATGGAAGACACCTGTATCCGATAACAAAGTAAGGACAGACTTATGAAGCGTTACAGCTTTATATTAACTGAAGATTCGTAATGTCTTTCCTAAATGAGGTCAATTAGGAAAGAAAAAAGTACATGGAGAGCTTCAGAGATATACATGGGCAGAAGATATATATCTTCTGCCCATGTATATCTCTGTGTGTATATATGTGTATATATATATATTTATATATATTTATAAATATATATATTTTATATATATATTTATAAATATATATTTTATATATAAAAATGTGCTAGTTACCACGGAGTGGTTGTATGTGTAGAACCCTAAGTATGCTGGCACAGCATTGATAGGGGTAGTACCCATCTGTCAGAGTCATATAGGAATATATGAACCTAAACAGGCAGATAAGTACGTAGATACATATTTTCCTAAAAGATATATATACTCCGTGGTAATTAGCAAATTTTTTGTTTCTCTTACCATAACCTTTCAGGGTTAGGTACCTCTGAAGCTCTCCATGTACCTTTTTCTTTCCTAATTGACCTCATTTAGGACATATAGACACATGTCTCCACATATGTAGATGGAGACATGGCTATATAACTAGATCCCCATAGGAATATGGGGAGAGAGAAAGATTCAACTAACAGCAAGAAGGGTGATACCTGCTTGAATAGATGCATAGAGAATCTTCTTTCCCTGCTTATGATTGACAGAGTCAGAGGAATGGTCTCCCTGACAAAGAGTCGTCTAGATTCCTTTAAAAATTCAAGCTCTTGAATAACCAGGATAGCCTACGTGAAAAATGCAGAGGACAACTTCAGTCTGCAGGCAGCAAGTCCAGATCTCTCTAGAACTCCAGTATGGTAAATGGATAGAGAATGCCAATGGAATAAGATACTATATTGACCCGCCTATGAGGGCAAGATGGGTATCATGCGTCCTTCAGTTGAAGATGAGCATCCCCTGAAGTATTGGGAAGGAGGGCATATAAGGACGAGCTGCAACGAAAAGAAAGCTATCCCTGGTGAGAAGTCCAAGGAGATGTGGACCAAGCCAGGGAATTGGCCATTCTTTAGGTTTTCACGTGACGTAAGGCCTGTCTCTTGTTTCGAAAAGAGATTTTAGATGAGATGGTAAGGGTAGGGAACACCTACCAGTCATGGGAGCATGACTGGGTGAACCCTTCCTAACCATCTGGGATTATCTGCTAGACAAGATACTAATGCTCTCTAGCAAGGGCCCATAGTGCAAAGCTACTCTGTAGAGTTGCAGAGAGCATGTGGCAGGTTGGTTAGAAGAAAAGCTGGCTGGTTAAAGCCAGTAGGTAACAAACTATTCTGCCAAAAACAAGGGATTTGGAGATGGCGAAGAATAGAAGTCAAACCAATTGCATTTGCAGCAATTACCAGGGCAGCAGAAAAAAATCTTTCCCTTTTTTTTTTTTTTTTTTTTTTTTTTTAATTGGAAAAAAACCAGACATAAGCAGGAGTGGTAAAACTTCCTTATTGTCTGATAAGCTGCCCTAAAGAAAGAATGTGAAAGGGGGAGACAACTCTGGAAAGGAAACCCCTTCCTGGAATATGTAGAGAACCATAGGGGCTTACCAGTGTAATAGAACCACTCTTACAAACCGAATGTTGTAGTAAGAGGGCAGGTAAGACAGAGTTGAAGGAGACTGACGATGTAGTAAGTCTCTGAAAGGTAAGATGATACATGCTAGTACAGGGAAAACGGTCTTATTGATAGTTGTTACACCTCTTTTTCCCAGTAGGAGGAAGAGAAACCTGTTAATAGGCATGATCATCATAAAAACAGCAAAAAGAAAGGATGTCTCATGAAAAGAGATCCATGAGAATTTAGGATGAAATTAGTGTAGATGCTTCAAATGAAAAGAAGCAGACTACAAACTCTAACCCCCAAACAGGACTGCTGGGTTTGCTGAACCTGTTGAGGTTGTGGTTTCTTTAGCCCGGTTCGATGTTTCCCCTGTCTGGGAAAGCACAGTTACTTACCTGTAACAGGTGATCTCTGGGAACAGCAGGAATAAGTCTTCACATATGGGTACGTCGGTACCGACGGAGTCCGCACGGGAACGCTTCCCAGCGTCCAATCAGAAAGCTTTTGGAAGCATCCAAACACGCCTGCGCGCTGCCTTCCCACCTTCCCAACTGCCTCTCCTCAGTTAAGTTTTAAAGCTGAGACAAAGAGAGAGAAAGAGGAAAGGAAGATAGAGAGATACAACTCCTAGGGGAGGTGGGTGGGTTGTGAAGACTTATTCCTGCTGTTCCCAGAGATCACCTGTTACAGGTAAGTAACTGTGCTATCTCCAGGAACAAGCAGGAATGAGTCTTCACATATGGGGACTCCCAAGCTAAGATGCCTGGAGCCCTAGCATGGTGGGGATTGGAACATCCTACACCTCATATGGCCAGGCATCCTGAGGATGGAGGGTAGGAGTTGAAAAGAGAGGAGCTGTAGAAAAACAGCTACCTTAAGGACTACAGGTAAGGAGTCCTTGGTATGTATGATAATTATCATGACAAATATTGAATGATCAATCACAATATGGACCTCACCTACTGGATTGCAGGAAGTAGAGAGGCTGATGGAGTCTACTGGAGATCCAGTAGAGGAATCTTCAAGGTGACCTCACGAAAGTGAAGGTGAAGGTCCAAATCTGGAATTGACAGGTGACCCAGGTGTCAACTGGGGTAGTATAAAAACGGCAGGTCTTTAGTGGAAAGCTTTATGGAAAAAGCTGGAAACTCTTTTGGCTACAGAGTTATTAACATTTAGGAGCAAAAGAGGAAGACTGACCGATTTGGACAAACTAGCCCCGTCTTGGAGGGAAGAAGGGGTATGGGAAAAAAGCCCGTATTCCCAAGGAGGACAGATGTCTGAAGGGCTGAAACCTCAGATCTACTGAAGATCCACCCTGTCTTTCCTAACTGGTGAGAGATAGGAAAGATATTGAAGCATGGAGCTTCAGGGATACCTAGACCTAGGGTTAAAGTAGGAGCTGTCAGTACCACAGTAGTGGTTGTGTGCATAATACCCCAGACATTGTGTGTGTGCGAGTGTGCGAGTGTGCGAGTGTGCGAGTGTGCGAGTGTGCGAGTGTGCGAGTGTGCGAGTGTGCGAGTGTGCGAGTGTGCGAGTGTGCGAGTGTGCGTGTATATATATATATCGTGACCTCTGGAGGGGCATAACATATGCACACGAGAAGTATATAGAGATATATACATACATGAATATATATGTCTAAAGATAAATGTCTGCAACTAAGCAGATAGAGATATGCCCATACAAACATTCACATGGGAGATGTGAAGGAGAAAGATTCATCTAACAAGAAGGTGGAACCCACTTAAGAAGATATATAGAGTATCTATTCCCCCTGGCTAAGATGGTGCAGGAATGCTATCCAGCGAAATAACCAGGATGGTTGCGTGAAAAAACAGAGGATAATATCAGTCTGTAAACAGCAAGTCCTGAGTCCTGTAGAACTCTCGCATGGTAAATGGACAGAAAATGCATAGGATGAGATACCAGGTTGACACACTGGAGGGACACAAGGGGTATCATGCATTATTAGTAAAATATGTGCTGTCCATGAAGGAGTAGGATACCATGAGGACAAGCTGCAAGGAAAAAAAAGAGCATATTCCTTGTAGGAATTGGAGAACTCTTTGGACGTTTACGTAGAAAAGGCTTATGTCCTGTATTATAACAGGAGATAATAGGGTGTGGAGAACCCTCACAGTCATGGAAAATGACTGAGGAAGCCTTTCCCAACCATATAGGATAGTCAGAGACAAAACACCATGCTCTCTAGCAAGGGCCCATAGTAGAAAGCTTCTCTAAGATTGCAGAGAGCATTATGCAGGAGAATTGGGAAATAAAACTGGCTGTAGGTCAACTATGCTGCCAAATCCAAAGAAATTGGAGATGGCAAAAAAAGAAGATAGTGTGATAAGCCTGAAGTGATTAGGATTATCCAAGATAGATGAAAGCACTATCTTGGAATCACTAAGGCCAGACAGAAAGTAGTGGAAGACAGACTGGAAACTTGTGGAAAAGTACCAGTAGTCCAATCACTGGAACTCCTGCATGGGCAGCTGCTGAATAAGACAGCAGGGAGAATCTTTCTGTGTAAAACAGAGAGAACAGACAGAAGAAGAGGAGAAATTCCTGTCCCTGTCTGATGAGCTGCCCAGAGAAAAGGGAGTTTATTTGAGAGAAAAAACTCCACACTGGAATGAAAGGCTAGAGAAGCCCTGCAGTGGTATGGTACCACTCTTTCAGGGGAAACCCTGGATAAGAGGGTAGAGAAACAGGAGCTGAAGGGTGACTTACCATGTGGTAAGTCTGTGGAAGGAAAAAATTCATGTTGGAACAGAAAACTATCATGGGGTAGTTGTTAACTTCTCTTCTTGGTAGGAAGAAGAGAAGAAACCTGTGACCCATAGACATGAATATCCTGACAACTCAGCATACCTAGGAGCAAATGGATGTCCTGAGAAAAGGAATCCATGTGTAGAGTTTTGAATGAAAAAACAGTGAAAAAACTTCTACTGAGAAGAAGTCAACTGTAGGTTGTAAACTTCAGGACCCTATGGTTGCTGGGTTTGTTCAGCCTGGCTAGAGTTTGGATTCTTCAGACTAGGGCAAGGTTTCCCCTGCTTGGGAACATCTGTATGACAGCAGGAGAAGAGTGAAACCTTCTTCTCCTAGGAAAAAAAGGTTTGATAGGGCATTTCCTACCTACTGGGGAAGGAGAAGGCTTAGAATAGCCTTCAGAAACAGGGAAGTCAGAAGACCACTGAGCAACCTGATGTAAAGACTCCTTATTGAAGAGATTTTCCCCAGTGCAAGGACTATTACCCAGTCTTTGTTGTGCCCATCTGCTTAAGTCTGAAGCTTGGAGCCAGGCTCTACGTCGTGCCCCTATGGCTATAGCAGAAGTTTTGCTAACAGACTCAAAGGAGTCTAGGGAAGCACGCGTAAGAAACCAAGAGATACTTTGAATATGACTAAGTAGTAAGGAATAGTCTGCAGTCTTGGGCTCTGAAAGAAAAGGAGTCAAAAGAGATAATTTCTTTGTGACCTCCTGAAGGGATAGACTCATATAAAAAATATATGAGAGAATCCTTGTTGACAGCATGGATGTCTGGAAGGTTTGACGTCCAAAGGCATCTAGTGTCCTAGACTCACGACCTGGTGGGTAAGAAGAGTGCTTCTTACTTTTCACCTTCCTCATTGCTGATTCCACTACAATGGAATGATGGGGAAGTTGAGTCTTTTGAAACCCTGGAGAGGGGTGCACCTGATACAGAAGATCAGTTGCTCTAGAAGGTGAGGGAACCCTTAAAGGTGCTTCCCACATTCTTAGAAGAAGATCCTGCAAGGAATGATGTAAAGGAAGCATTATATTTTCCTTTTCTCCAGTAGAAAGAGAGCCTTGTGCAGGATCATAGCCAGGGATAGGAATAGCAAGAGACGTTGCCATATTCAGGAGAAAATTCTGTAAAGAAGGATCTCCAAAGGGAACCGTCCCTGGGCAGGCTAGCCCTGAAGAACTAGCCTGGGCACCGGAGGATCTACTTGAGAATATAGGAATATAAGATCCTGCACGGTGCAAGAAAGGATCCTTAAGGGATGGATGCTGGTACTGGAAGTCATGACCTGAGACAGTCAGTACCTGCATCGTCCATGCCGGTATAGAAAGGAGCGATCCTGATGAAAGAAGCATGGAAGGAGCTGGCCCCGATGTTACTGCGGGTACCGGCACCGATACCGGTAGCTGTGTTGGAATCGAAGGCGATACCGACATCGCAGCAGTCATCGGTGGCTGCTCAAGCGATACCGAGGTAACCGAAAGCCTTTGGTAATCACCCTCGGTACCGAGCATCCGGAACCGGTAAGCGTCAGTACCGAGACATGTCGGTACCCAGTCTTCCAGACTAGAGATCGATTCCAGACTCGGCATCGAAGGAAGCGAGTCTATCGATGCATGTCTAGAGGGTACCGACGTCGGTGGTAGTATCGGCGTTGATGCCGATACTGGAAAGTCAATCTGGGGCGTATCGACCAGTCCCGAAGGTCCCGAGAAAGCCAGATGACGATCCCTGGTGAGGAGTGAATCGCTCAACACCAGTGCCGATGCCGGGGTATCGGTACCGCTCAAAGCGGATGCCACCACCGAGCATGGCTCAGGTATGTTCTGTGAAGGGAGAGCCCCAGGAACAACCTGAAACCCCTGAAAGGCTTTGGAGGCCGAAGACTCCCGCTGGGGTTTTGAAGCCAATGGATCCTTGAGGGCAAGGCCGGAGCCGTCATCATGTTGTGCATGAGACGTACCACTCAAGGGTTGGCTAGTCTTAACATACTGTTTGTGGGTTACCTGATCTTGTGGAGAAGAAATAGTCGGTGCCCGGACACTGGAAGGGAACTCGGTATCGAGGGAAACTCGAAATGGAAAATCTCTTCTCACAATATTGTAGCCTAATGGCTCCGGAGGAAAATGGTCAGGACCCAAACAGGTTAGACACCAGTTCTTGGAGTCTAAAAACAAAACTGTACCGCCACAGCTTAGACACTTCTTAGGAAAAGAAGAAGGCAGCTCCATGATGGAGAGGCCTAGAAGGCCTAAAAAATTTAAGACAGAAACTGAGGGAAAAATATTCCCTGAATTTAAGGAAAAGAAAAGAAAAACACACCGGCGGTACCGGTGAAGTCGGGGAGACAGCCGCGACCACAAGAAAACAAGAATTAAAGAATTAAAAATTTTCTGCGGTGACAGGACGACATCCTGCCGGCTCTGCGGAAAAACGAAAACTGAGGAGAGACAGTTGGAAAGGTGGGAAGGCAGCACGCAGGCGCTGAGGGATGCTCCCAAAAGCTTTCTGATTGGACGCTGGGGAGCGTTCCCGCGCAGGCTCCGTCGGTACCAACGTACCCATATGTGAAGACTCATTCCTGCTTGTTCCTGGAGACTGAGTCTTCACATATGGGGACTCTGATACGAATGTGACAAATTGTGGTTTTAACTTGAATGGAATGGATACAGCAGTCATGTAGCTATTGGGGTTATTATAGGGCATAACAGCTTGCACTGAGTGGTCTGAAGCCAGCTAGAACCAGTATGATGAGTCAGAAGCGCCTGACTGTTATGCTGGACATACCCTCTGTGTATGAAGTCCATAACCAATTACAATCATGAGCATCCTGCTTTCACGTGAAGCTCATGATGTAGTATCATATCAATACACATTTCCAATTGTAAATAACTAATGAAAAATGTATATAAGATGCGGGACTTTCCAAGGAAAACGGGACTGTACCAGGGACGAAGCAGACGTGTTTCGGTGTTTTTTCCCGGATTCCTTGCAGCACTGTGAAAGTCCCCTGATTGCTGAAGTGAAGCTACAATATCCGGTGATGTATTGATGCATTTCATTTCATGCTATACCTACTTATAATAATTATCTTGCTATGCAATAAAAAGTAGCTTAGTATTACTATTGAGCTGTGCCTGATTTGTATGTCAGTGAGGACCTAATCTGATTTAGTAATACAGACTCCCAAGCTCAGATGCCCGGAGGGAGTCCTAGCATGTTGCAAGTCTAGAACGAGCCATGCTATTCCTCAGGACCTCAGGCATCCTGGGGATGGAGGGTAGGAGTTGAATACAGAAAAGGAGCTGTGGAACAGCTGGCTAGAACAGGGCTTCAGAAGGGGGAAGACCCTGTATCGAGGGCATTTGGTAGTAAAATATTGTGATCTGGGCCTGTCTTGTTGGCACTGCACAGGTGCACTGAGCTACATATGGATCTGATAGAAGAGCCCGTGAATGTGCTCAAGGGGTACCTCACTGAGAAGTAGAGGTAATAAAGTAGAACAAGAACAAGTGGAGGTTAGAACCCTTCAAGGTGAGAAATAGCCCCAGGGGAAAACTGGGGTAGTCTAAGAGGTAGAGCTTCAGCGGAGACGCAGAAGGTACTATTAAAGAAAGCTTAAGCTGTTTTGGTCCAAGAGAAAAAATGAGTCTGACCCAACTGGACTGGGGTTGGAGCAGTCCATGTAGGGGAGAAAGGATATGGAGACCCTTGAATCTGATAAGAAAGTAAAGACAGACTCAGGAGCGCTAAGTTTTAGAGCAACTGAAGCTCTGCAAAGTCTTTCCTAAATGGGGTCAATTAGGAAAGAAAAAAGGTACATGGAGAGCTTCAGGAGTACCTAACCTGAAAAGGTTATGGTAAAGATAAAGGTTGTTAATTACCACAGGAATTGGTTATAGGTGTAGCCCCCTAAATATGCTGGCACAGCATTGATAGGGGTAGTGCCCATCTGTCAGGATCATATAGGAATGTAAGGAGAACCTAACAGACAGATAGATAAGTAGATGGATACAGATCTAAGATATATCTCATATCTGTAAAGAATATATATATATATATTGAGTGGAGGAGTGGCCTAGTGGTTGGGGCAAGGTACTTCAGGCCGGAAGGTCGGGGGTTCAAATCCCACTAGAGGACAGCCACCTTGGGCCGGAAGGACTGGGGTTTCTAGTCCCACAGGTGCTCCTTGTGGTCTTGGGCAAGCCACTTAACCCTCCATAGCCCATGTTCCCTGTAAAATAGTTATTTCCAAGTTATAATGCCCTGTTCAATGTAATTTCAGTTTGTTCAATGTAAACCACACTGATGCAGAATAGCGCGGTATATTAGAGAATGTAAATAAATAAATAATATATGAAGAGATATATATATGGGCAGAAGACACAGATATAGATAAGTATATATCTGTATCTATATACAGTCAAACCTCGGTTTTCATTTGCCCCGGTTTTCATACGTTTCGGTTTTCAACGTCTTTTCTGACTGAGATTTTGTCCCGGTTTTCATGCATTGCTTCGGTTTTCAACGTCTTTTGACTGAGATTTTGTCCCGGTAGCAGGGAAGAAAAGCTGTCAACGTAAGCAGGAGATGTTGCATGAATGTGGGAGGCAGTTCTTTCTCTTGCAGGGTACGTCTGAAGCTATATCATTAAGATTTTCTGCCATTCTGAAGCATTGAGCAGATAATGTAAAGGTATTTTAATGGACTGAATTCAATGTGATTCCGAAGAGAGCTGGGCACAGCAGCTTGTCAGGGGTGGCTAAGGCCAGATGTTAACATACTGTACTGTACAGTACTGTACTTAGCTTGCTTTCAGTGATGTTAAATGTTCATTTATCCATTTCATTAGTCATTTATATTTATTTCTCATTGTTTTCTGTATGTAAAAATATAGTTATTCTCTATAAAATGTATTTTTTGTGAATATTTTTGGGTGTCTGGAACGGATTAATTGGATTTACATTATTTCTTATGGGAAATATTGCTTCAGTTTTCATACGTTTCGGTTTTAGTCAGACTTTTTCGAACGGATTAATCATGAAAACCGAGGTTTGACTGTATATCTAGATGAATAGGCAGGCATATAGAGACATGTATGGATGGAGAGATGTCCGGAGAACCCCATCCCCCCTTATAGGGAGAGAGGAAGATTCATACCTGCTTGAGTAGATAAATAGAAAAAAATCCTCATCTCCTGGTTATGACTGGCATAGTCAGAGGAGGGTGTCCCTGACAAGAAGGCGACTTAATTCTTTGCAGAATTTGAGCTCTTGAATAACCAGGATGGCCTACGTGAAAATGGCAGAGGATAACGCCAGTCTGCAGACAGGAAGTCCAGATATCTCCAGAATTGTAGTATGGAGATTGGATAGAAGAGGCCTCTGGAGGAAGATACCCTAGTGATCCGCCTATGAGGGCAAGATGGGTATTAGGTATCCTCTAGTTGCCAGTGAAGAATTAATCCCTGACGGGAAAACCCAAGGCGATATGGGCCAAGCCAGGGAATTAGCCCTTCTTTTAGGCTTTCACGTAATAAAAGGCCTGAGGCTTACGCCTCAACAGAGATTTAAAATAAGATGGAAAGGGTAGAGAATACCTGCTAGGCATGAACATGACTGGGGGAAACCCTTTTTAACCATCTGGGGTTATCTGTTAGGCAAGATACTAATGCTCTCTAGCAAGGGCCCATAGTGCAAAGCTACTTTGTAGAGCTGCAGAGAGCATGCTGCAGGTTGGTTAGAAGAAAAAACTGGCTGTGGACGATCCTTGGTGAGGAATGTGGAAAGCCAGTAGGTAATCAACTATTCTGCCAAGAACAAGGGGGCTAACCAACCAAACAGTGATAACAGGGTTTCCCAAACGAGGTTGATACCCTGTTTGGGACTTAGCACTAAGGCTAGGAGGATTGCTAGTGGAGGAGAAGCCCTGGTTGTGTAGTGAACAAAACCTGTGGCCTAACCACTAGGAATTTTTGCATCTGCAGCAACTATCAGGGCAGCATGGAGAGTTTCTTTTCCCTCTTTTTTTATTTTTTTTAGATTGGGAAAAAGAAAACAGACATGGCAGGATTTCCTATTGTCTGAGGAGCTGCCCTAAGGTAACAAGGGGGAAGACAACTCCAGAGGGGAGAATCCCCTGGTAGAAGAGATAGAAGACCATAGGGGCTTACCCGTGTAAAAAGTCACTCTTACAAACCAAATGTTGTAGTAAGAGGGAGGTAAGACAGAGCTGCAAGACACCCACTTTGGAGGAAGTCTCTGACAGGTGAGATGATACAGGCCAGTATAGGGAAACAACTGTCTATTGATAGTTGTTAACAGATTTTCCTCTTCCTCTTGGAGGAAAGAGAGGTAAGTATGGGCATGATCCTCATAAAGACTCTTAGAGAAAAAATGTCTCATGAAGAGATATCTAGTTAGGTTAGGATAAAATTAGTGCAGATACTTCAAGTGAAAAGAAGCAGACTGCCATCCTAACCCCCCCCCCCCCAACCGAAAGGGGCAATGATCTATTTGAAACCCTGCGATTGCTGGGTTTGTCGACCCTGTTGAGGTTGTGGATTCCTCAGACCAGGGCAATGTTTCCCCTGTTTGGGAACATCTGAATGATGGGCAGATGGGTAAAACCTTCTCCCCTTAGGGGAAGAAAGTTTGGTAGGACATTTCCTACCTACTGGAAAAGGCGGCAGCGTAGAACAGCCTCTGGAAAAAGGAAAGTCAGTGGAAAACTGAGTAACCTGAAGTAAAGACTTCTTGTTGAAGAGATTTTCTCCAGTGCAAGGAGTATTTCCCAGTCTTTCCTGTGCCCATTTGTCCAAGTCTGAGGCTTGAAGCCAGGCTCTACGTCATGCCCCTATAGCTATAGCAGATGTCCTGCTAACAGACTCAAAGGAGTCTAGGGTAGCACGAGTAAGAAACTTAGAGATATTCTGAGTATGACTAACCAGTGAGGAATAGTCTGTACATCTGGGCTCTTGAAGAAAAGGAGTCAAAAGATGTAATTGCTTTGTGATCTCCTCAAGAGATAGACCCATATAAAAAAATATATGAGAGAATCCTTGCTGAAAGCATGGATGTCTGGAAGATTTGACGTCCAAAGGCATCTAGTGTCTTAGACTCACGACCTGGCGGACAAGAAGAGTGCTTTTTATTACTCTTCACTCGCCTCATTGCTGTTTTCTACCACAATGGAATGATGAGGAAGTTGAGTTCTTTGAAACCCTGGAGAGGGGGGCACCTGATATAGAAGATCAGTTGCTCTAGAAGGTGGGGGTAACTTTAAAGGAGCTTCCCACATTCGTAGAAGGAGATCCTGCAAAGAATGATGCAAAGGAAGCATTATGTTCTCCTTTGCTTTGTTAGGAACAGAGAGGTATTCTGTATTCCCATGTGTAGGATCTTGTTCAGGAATAGGAATGGCAAGTGATTTTGCCATAAGCGGAACCCAAGGACCAGGCCTACACATGGGAGTAATTGCAAACAAAGTTTATTGGCGGACCCAACTAAAAGGTTTCGGCCGGAGGCCTTCTTCAGGGGTCACAGGTAGTAGCAACAACGTGTAATCAAGCAAAATTGCTCTCCTCAATCTTGCCGAAGTAGTTGCTATGCGTTTTCCCGTGCATAGCAACTACTTCGGCAAGATTTGCAATTACTCCCATGTGTAGGCCTGGTCCTTGGGTTCCGCTTCTGGTTTTCCTACCTTGTTTCTGCGGATACCTCATTCTTCTCCTGGTTTCACAAGTGATTTTGCCATATCCAGGAGGAAAGTCTGGAAAGAAGGATCCCTAGAGGGAACTTCCCTGGATAGGATAGATCTGATGAAGAACTAGCATTGGCACCGAGGGATCTATCTAAATATATAGGCTTAGATGGTGGTCGCTGGTACTGCAGGTCAGGACCAGCGACAGTCAGTAACAGATCGTCCATGCTAGGGATCGATTCCAAACTCGGCATCGAGAGAAGCGAGCCTGACGAGAGAAGCATGGAGGGTACCAACAACAAAGGTAATGTGGATATCGGTGCCGACTTCGGTACCATATCTGATACTGGAGGATGAAGGCCAGCCGGTGGCAACTAACGGTATCGGAGGAACCGAGAGTTGCGGATCCGACGTATCGGAACCGAGCCTTCGGTACAGACGGGAGTCGGTACCAAAGCGAGTCGGTACCCAGTCCTCCAGACTGGAGATCGATTCTAGACTCGTCAATCGAAGGAAGCAAGTCTATCGATGCACGTCTGGAGGGTACCGACGTCGGTACTAGTATCGGTGTCAATACCGATACTGGAAAATCGGTCTGAAGCGTATCCACCGGGCCCGTAGGTACCGAGGACGCCAGACGACGATCCTTGGTGAGGCATGTTTCATCCAACACCAGTGCCGATGCCGGGGTATCGGTACCGCTCAGAGCGGATGCCACCACCGGGCATGGCTCAGGTATGTTCTGTGAGGGGTGAACCTCAGTAACAACCTGAAACCCCACACAGGCTTTGGAGGCCGAAGACTCCCACCGGGGTTTTGAAACCAGTGAATTCGAGGACTAGGCCATAGGCATCTCTATGCTGTGCATGAGAAGTGCCGCTCGAGGACTGGCTAGTCTTAATAGACTGTTTTTGGGTTACCTGATCCTGTGTAGAAGATGATATGGTCGGTGCCCTGAAGATAGAAAGGGGACCGCGTGTCGAGAGGAACTCGATGTTGAAAAATGCTTCTCACAGTACTGGTGCCCGAAGGCTCCGGAGGAAAATGGTCAGAACCCAAGCAGGTTAGACACCAATTGTGAGTGTCTAAAAATAAAGTTGTACCGCCACAGTTTGTACATTTCCTAGGGAAAGTGGCTGGTGGTTCCATGAGAAAAAATGGAGAGGCCTAGAAGGACTGAGAACCGTGAGACACTAAGAAGAAAAAAATATATTCCTTAAGGAAAAATTTTACAAGAAAAGAAAGAAAGAAATACCGGTGGTACTGGTGGCGTCGGGGAAGGCAGCCGCGACCACAAGAAAACTAAAAAATAAAAGAAGAATTTTCTGCGGTGACAGGACGACATCCTGCCGGCTCTGCGGAAAAATGAAAACTGAGGATAGGCAGTTGGGAAGGCGGGAAGGCAGCGCGCAGGTGTGTTGGGATGCTTCCAAAAGCGTTCTGATTGGATGCTGGGAAGCGTTCCCGCGCGGACTCTGTCGGTACCGACATACCCATATGTGAAGACTTATTCCTGCTGTTCCCAGAGATCACCTGTTATAGGTAAGTAACTGTGCTTTATTCTATTTATTTCTCCAAGAACAAGCACGAATTGAAGACTCATTCCTGCTTCTTCCTGGAGATCATCTGTATGATGGGTAGAAGATGGATAAAATTTTCCCCTTGGGGGAACAAAGTGTGTTAGGAAATTTCCTACCAACTGGGAAAGAGGAAGGCGTAGACAAGCCTCTGAAAACAGCAATGTCAGTGGTTAACTGAGCAGCTTGGAGTAAAGACTCCTTGTTAAAGAGATTTTCTCCAGTGCAACGAGCATTTCCCAGTCTTTCTTGTACCCATTTGTCCAAATCTGAAACTTGGAGCCAGGCTTTATGTCGTGCCCCTATAGCTATAGCAGAAGTTCTGCTAACAGACTCAAAGGAGTCTAGGGAAGCACGAGTAAGGAACCTAGAGATTGAGCATGACTAACCAAATAAGGAATAGTCTGCTCTTTTGGACTCTTGAAGAAAAGGGGTCAAAAGTAGTAATTTCTTTGTGACTTCAAGAGATAATCCCATATAGAAAATATATGAGAGAATTCTTGCTGAAAGCATGGATGCCTGGAAGGTTTGGCGTCCAAAGGCATCCAAAGTCTTAGACTCACGACCTGGTGGATAAGAGGAGTGCTTTTTAGTACTCTTAACACGCCTCATTGCTGATTCTACAACAATGGAATGAGGAAGTTGAGTCTTCTGAAAACCTGGAGAAGGGGGCACCTTGTATAGAAGATCAGTTGCCCTAGAAGGTGGGGATACCGTTAAAGGAGTTTCCCACATTCGAAAGAGCAGATCCTGCAAGGTTTGATGCAAAGGAAGCATGATGTCCTCCTTTGGACTCCAGGGAATATACAGAGATTCTGTATTCCCTGGTGCAGGATCTTGACCAGGAATAGAAATGGCAAGTGACTGCCATATCAAGCAGGAATGCTTGAAAAGAAATATCCCCAGAGGGAAGTCCTCTAGAAAGAGGAGTACAGGCTAGATCTGTTGAACTAGCATTGGCACCCAGGGATCTATCCAAATTCATTGGAATAGAAGACCCTAAGGGGTGGAGCATCGGACCGTCCTTACAGGATGGTCGCCGGTACCGCAGGAGGTCAGGACCACAAGCAGTCGGTAGCGCATCGTCCATGCTAGGGATCGATTCCAAACTCGGTACCGAGGGAAGCGAGCCTGTTGAAACAAGCATGGAAGGTACCGACAGTGATGCTAATGTGGATACCGGTACCGTATCCGATACCGATACATGAAGACCAGTCGGTGACAGCTCTAAAAGTACCAAAGAAACCGAGAGTGACCGACATGGATTATCGGAACCGTGCCTTCGGTACCTAGTCATCCAGACTGGAGATCAATTCCAGTCTCGGCATCGAAGGAAGCGAGTCTATCGATGCACATCTGGAGGGTACCGACGTCTGTACCAGTACCGGTATCGATACAGATACTGAAAGATCAGTCTGCAGCGTCTCTAACGGGCCCGAAGGAACCGAGGGCGCCAGACTGCGATCGTCGGTGAGGAATGTTTCATCCAACACCATTGCCAATGCCAGGGTACCGCTCGAAGCGGATGCCACCACCGAGCATGGCTCAGGTATGTTCGGAGAGGGGTGAACCTCAGGAACCTGAAATCCCATTAAGGATTTGGAGGCCGAAGACTCCCACCGGGGTTTTAAAGCTAGTGTGTCCTCGAGGGTAAGGCCAGAGGCATCTCTATGCTGTGCATTAGATCTACCACTCGAGGACTGGCTAGTCTTAACAGACTGTTTTTGGGTTACCTGATCCTGCGAAGAAACGGTGGTCGGTGCCCTGAAGTTCAATGGGGACCGCGTATCGGGGTGAACTTGATGCTGAAGACTTCTTCCGACTATACTGTTGCAGGAGGAACACTCCAGCGGATAGCAGTCAGGACCCAAGCAGGGTAGACACCAATTATGAGTGTCTAAAATCAATTTTGTACCGCCACAGTTTGAACATTTCTTAGGGATAGTGGCTGGCACTTCCATGAAGGAAAGTGAGTAGGCCTAGCAGGCTGAAAAAAACCGTCAGGCACTAACAAGGAAAAAAGTATTCCTTAAAAAGGGAAATTTACAAGAAAAAGAAAAGAAACACCGGCGGTACCGGTGGCATCGGGGAAGGCAGACGTGACCACAAGAAAACCAAAAAATAAAAAGAATTTTCTGCGGTGACAGGAGGTGGTCCTGCCGGCTCCGTGGAAAAACAAAAACTGAGGAGAGGCAGTTGGAAAAGGCGGGAAGGCAGCACGCAGGCGTGTTGGGATGCTCCCAAAAGCGTTCTGATTGGATGCTGGGGAGCATTCCTGCGCAGACTCTGTCGATACCGATGTACCCATATGTGAAGACTCATTCCTACTTGTTCCTGGAGATCCTCTGATCCATTGATGCTGCCAATGCTTGGAAGTCTGTACCGGTGGAAGCCACCGGTACCCCAGAGCATGGCACCAAGAGATCTGTCAAGGCCATGCCATCGAGATCATCCTGGAACAAAGATGATGATACTTTAGAGGCCGAAGCCTTCCGCCGGGGTAATTTTGTCGGTGCAGAATCCGAGGGCAACGCCAGAGGCATCTCGATGCTTAGGAGATCTACCCTTCGAGGACTGGCTGGATTTATGTTTAGTTACCTGAGATCCATGTGAGGAAGCAGCAGCCCTGGAAGACATCGATGCCACCGAAGCCGCATCAGAGGGAAACAGGGTAATGAGCTTGGCAGCTCGGTTCTGCCGACCCCTTTTAGACATCATGGAACAGGACACACAATCTGTTATGGAATGGTCAGGACCTAAACATTTTAAGACACCAGTCATGGGTGTCGGTGACAGAAATGGTACCGCCACATTTTGTTCCCTTTTTTAAATCCTGAGGCAGGCTTTTCCATATTTAAGGAAAAAAGGTTTTGGGCCTAAGGCCCAAAGCGCAAGTGTACCTGAAGAAAAACGAACGGAAAAAAGTTGTTTTTTTTTTCTTTTACAAGAAGGAAAGAACAAAGACCGGCGGTAAAGAAGGCAGACGCGACACAAAAGAAAGAAAAAATAAGGAAATTCTTCTGCGGTAACAGGAACACAACCTGCTGGCTCCGCGGAAAAGAAGAACTGAGGAGAGACAGTTGGGAAAGGCGGGAAGGCAGCACGCAAGCGCTGTGGGATGCTCCCAAAGGCTTTCTGACGTACCCATATGTGAAGACTCATTCCTGCTTGTTCCTGGAGATAGAGTAGTTACTCACCTGTAACAGGTGTTCTCCAGGAGCAGCAGGAATCAGTCCTCACATATGGGTGTCAGACGCCGATGAAGCCCCAGCGGAGCATTTCCCCAGCTTTCTATGAAAGCCTTTGGAAATGCAGGCACGCATGCGCGGTTCCCTTCCCGCCTAAAGGTGCCATCTTACCTCAGTCAAGTGACATAGCTAAGAACAGTACACAAAAAATGTAAAAACAAACTATGTACAACTGCCAACTCCCAGGGGAGGGGGGAGGGTTGTGAGGACTGATTCCTGCTGCTCCTGGAGAAAGCACAGTTACTTACCTGTAACAGGTGATCTCTGGGAACAGCAGGAAGGGTAAATTAGACTTACCTGCTAATTGTTGTTCCTTGCGGAACTCTAGTCCAGTCCCGGAACCAGAGTTGTCAACCTCCTCCAGCAGCCTTGGAGACTGAAATACATCATCGCTTTGCTGGCACCAGTATAAGTAGGCAAGGACCGCCCCCTCTCACCAGTACCTATTGACAAAGCACACTAAGCAGAACAACAAATAAGGAGAATTAACCAGAATACATTCAACATAGCAATATATATATACGGAACAGAATATTTCATGTTCCACTTCAAGTAATTATTTTTTTATTTTTATTTTTTTTTTAATTTATTTGTTTAACAAATTAATTGCATTCATCGACTGTCTGAATAAGAACATCGTCTGACAACACAGAAGTGCCGTACCACACCACCTCCTAAGAGGAAAAACAGGCAAGAGCGCTACGCAAGAGGGTCCTCCAATGGCTTCATCCCCCGCCACCCAGGAGCAAAGACAACGCAGAGCGCCCGCGGGAGCCGAAACAATCAGGCTGGCAACTCTTCAAACCAAAGGAGGGATCCGGGACTGGACTAGAGTTCCGCAAGGAACAACAATTAGCAGGTAAGTCTAATTTACCCTTCCTTAGCGTCCCTCTAGTCCAGTCCCGGAACCATAGAGGATGTAACAGAGCAGTGAACATCAACAGGAGGGACAAGCAAGCCCAGCCTGAAGCACCGCTGAGCCGAAACGCCCATCCTCCGCGGACAAAACATCCAAGCGGTATTGCCTGGCAAAGGAATGCAAGGATGACCAAGTCGCCGCCCTACAGATGTCGCCCACTGGGACCAGACTGAACTCTGCCCAAGACGCCGCCTGCGCCCGAGTGGAATGAGCCCGAAGACTCTGCGGAACCACCTTGCCTTTCAAGATGTAGGCCGATGCAATACCAGTGGGAAATAGACGACTTCGCCGCCACTTCTCCCTTACGCGGTCCCCCGAACGCCACAAAAAGTCGATTCGACCGCCTAAAGGACGCCGTCCGGGAGAGATACTTCTTGAGAACCCTGCGGGCGTCCAACAGCTGCAACTGACCCCCAGATCCGGCCACATCGCGGTCGGAGAACACCGGAAGAGAGACTACTTGGTTAACATGAAAAGCGGACACCACCTTGGGTAAGAACGCCGGAACGGTACGGGGAACCACCTTGTGGTCGGTAAAAGAGAGATAGGGCTCCCTACAAGACAAGGCTGTAGCTCCGAGATCCTCCTAGCCGAACAAATTGCCACCAAGAAACTGTCTTCAATGTGAGATCTTTTAGCGAAGCAGTGGACAACAGCTCAAACGGAGGAGCCAGCAAGGCTTCCAACACCAAATTCAAATCCCACGGAGGAACAGCACAGCGCCGAGGCGGCCGCATGAGCAACACCGCCCTCCAAAACCGGCGGACATCCGCGTGGGCCCCGAGAGGCTGACCCTGCACTTCCGCCAGCACTCGAATCACACCTTTGCCACATAAGGCAAATCAGACTCTAGTCACATCAACTCCCTGAACCTTTCCTGTTCCAGGCGAGTAGACTGCCGTAAATACTGCGACCACCGGAAGCATGCTCTCGTTCCCCCAGACACCCCCAATGGGAGCCTGCAAGGACAAAGCAGTGCCCCCAACGATCGATTCAGTGAACCACCTACGCTCCTATCGCGCGCTAAAGAAGATCGCTAGGGCTCTCCTCCAGTGAGTCCACACCTCCTGGAAGTGCAAGGTGTGCACCCACAAACGTAGTACCGAGGCCTGCGCCTGCCTAGTCTCAAAATGTCAATCAAGAACAGGCCAATTCGGGACAGCTGAATACGTTGTGGTTTTTTTTGTTTTGTTTTGTTTTTTTGTACAAAGACATCTCTTAACCAAAAATTCCTTCAGCCGATGTGGAGAAGCTATTTCCGCGCCAACACAATGCAGCAGAAAGAACTCCCTATGACAGGCATAGAAATCCACAGCCTTCCCGCTAGAGGAACGCCCCATTCCGTCTGCCTGCACCAAGCTGGACATTCCTTTAGCCCCTGGTGTTAGAAAATATAGCTTTCCCATTCCAGTGGCAATTGAGTCAGCAAAGAAGAAGCCGAGAACCCGCAGCGAAGTTCCCATTATACCACCTGGTAAAGACTACACTTCTAGACCCATGAAGCAAAAAGCATGTAAGAGTGCATTGTGTCCTGTCACTAGCTGATCAAACTTATCATGTGTGTCCCTACAGTTTCTTTCGGGATTGAAGGAATGCTCTGGGAGAATTCTTTGGGCAGACACGATTCACCCTCTGAAAATTCAGAATCGGGCGAAATGAGCCTTCCTTCTTTGGAACCACAAAGTAGAGGGAGTATCAACCGTATTGGGCTGCCGGCACCGGCACCACCGCTTTAAGTTGAAGCAGCCGCTGGAGCTTTCCTGCGACCGCCTGAAACTTTTGCGGAGCTCTGCAGAAGGATTGGACAAAGGAAGCTAATACGAGCCGATGGAGCTCCCAGGCTGACGCCAAGCAGCGTGCAAGCCATCCCGCAAACACAGCATATGATATATGCCTTCCAGAATCTGAGCTGCTGCTAGTGCTGTGAAAGAACGAGCCGGGCTGCGCGCATCTGGCCCCCAGTAAGACAGGCGCTGAACACTAGCAGATACTCTCCGTACTGGAGCCAAAATAGCCTCAAAGGCCAGAGTCCTATTCAGCGACCTCTCGCTGAGCCACCTTGTACAGAAGGAAAAGGAACCCCATATAGCCAAAATGAAGACATTACAAATCTACCACCAAACCTTATAAATCGGACAAAGCCAAACTAAACGGGAATATTGTCCATCAAGAAACCACAGAACTATAAAATCCCTCTCAGAACATAATGCATATGTCAGAGCATTCCACACCTGGGGCCTGGCCAAGGCACTCAGCCAAGCACCTTTTAGAACTGTCCAAGAGAGCTACCACCATAATTCCTTTTGACTTGAATATGTGTACAGCGGATCATAGCGCTATATCACAACAGCTAACCTCAAATATTACCCTGCCATAGCAGCCGACTAACGCCTTATAGGACCTGCTATGGACAGCGGAAGGAAATTCTTGTAAAACATAGCTAGGCCCCCCTTTTTTTTTTTTTAACCACCTTTGAAGGCCTACTGAAAAAGTGTAATCCATACACTGCAGCTGGGTTAATTTATTTATGTATTCTATTTTATTCTATTTTTGCACATTTCAGGAAATTGCACCCATCCTATGCACTCTGTTCTAATAGTGATTTTCCATCTGCCATGTTCACTTACATGTAGTCAGAAGTTGGGATCCCGAGAGTTTTGGGCACAGCCGGGAAAGGGTGTATAGGACTCCAAAAATCAAGCTCCGGCCACCTCCAATGAAATCAAAGCAGATCAGCTAAAATTACCCGAACTGCTGTTATAGCCTTGCAAAAGCTACCAGGTCCCACTGCACCTTGCTTTCCTTCCCCCCTTATCCTGAGGGATTCACCGTTGCTGGAGGCGTTGCTCCCCCCCTGCCAGCCTGCTACGTCTGCCAGGGAGCTGAAGAGCGAAATAGAGAGCAGAACTCCTGGAAGTAAACAAATAGCGTCCAGCTCGTGGGGTTCAGGGCACCAAAAGCCCCCGAATAAATCAACCGTGGTCGCTCAAAATGAACAAGGCTCTCTCTCACTAGAGAGTTTCTTGTTCCTTTTGAAATCCTGCTCTAGAAATAGATGAGAACTGCCGGGGAAGGGCACGATAAGTGATCCCCCCTTAAGCTAGGAAACACCCAGGCACCTGGCAAAGAGGTGGCTGCCTGTGTGAACCTAAGGAGTAACACAATTTCTTATTTTACCACCCCCCTCCCCCAGGGATGGGGGCCCTGAATACCACATGTGAGTCATGAGCAGCTGTGGCTGTTAGGACAACAGAGACCAACAAACCATACAGAATTTAAGAGCTGCAATCTTGGTTATACAAACAGGAGCTGCAGCATTACAGAGAATAAGCAATCAACTGCTGCATACACAGACAGAGAAAGGCCCCATTGAGTGCATCCGCTGCCCTCTGGTGGCCATAGACCTTAGCCCAGGCACTCCTTGATTGACAGGTAACTGCTATATACTTCTGTATATCCTAAGGATTCCTAAACCTGTCCCTGTGAAAGACAGGCCTTTGGGCAACTGTCAGTATAGAATACACAAAGGCCCATTTCCAGCCGGACCCTTACAAATACCTGCTCTGGAACCTAAAACTGGCAATTTGCCTAACATCCTGGGACTTAACAGATGCTCCTCAGAGACATGATTAGAAGGGAAAGAACATATGGAATCAATGCCACAACTGCTGTCCTATAAACTAAGAACAAACTCAAAAAGAAAGAGGTCTAAAACACTAGGCCCAAAAAACTAGCTATTCAGCTTGTCTTCCTCACACAGGCCTCTCACTGCAACTCCCACCATGTGGTCCAAACACCCAGAAAGAAAAGGGCCCCAAAAAAGGAGGCCTCAGCAGACCGACAGAGCCCAAAGGCCTTACCTGCAGGGCAGAAAGCCACCCTGCCAGCTCCTACCACCTTAAAGTGCTCCGAGAGGATCGCTCAGCCGGCTCCAACGTGCAAATTAAATCCCGCAGCAACGGAGAGGCTCCGTCTCACACAGCTGCAGTGTGGATGTACGGGTCCCGGAGCTTTCTCCCATAGTCAAGGGAGAGAGATCCGCACCAGCAAAGGCCTGCATCAAGCAAAAAATAATTGAGGAGGGAAGGTGAGAGCTGCTACAAACTTAAAGAGGCCGGCTCAAATTTAAAACCACTGTAAATAAGGATATTTGCTCCTAACCAAAGGAACTAATCCCCGGTTGCCAATTAATCAAAGGCAACTGAATCAAAAATAAAGTAAATTAAAGGCAAAAATCAAAATCAGACTAGAATTTGCACACTAAATGCTCCTTATCCGCTCCCCCCAGGAGCAAGGCTGTCTACCAAAACAAATAAATCCTGCCGGTGAAAACGCAGCCCTCAAAATGGCCACTGCCAGCATTCCCGCTCAAAAAAGCACTCCCCCCCCCTCCCCCCCCCCCCCCCCGCGGCAAGGCCCCGAGCACCCTGCAACCCCGGGAGCCGCCGCAAAGCCTCCCCTCCCATTTTAAACCAGCTCCCCAAAGCAGATCTGCGTGGGTACTTACCACCGCAGCCGATCCCGGGGGGGAAGGGGAGGGGGAGGGGAGTGAGGGAAAGGAGCCAATAGGACACCGGAGCATAGCCTTTTTAACGGCTTCAGCTCCGATTGATCTGGGCACAACCTTCTCAGGCTTTTCAGCCCCTGTATCGCTGCTGCTGCAACTGCCCGCCTTCCACCTGCTCCTCACCCCTTCAACGCGGGTTCGGGAGCAGGGAGGCCACGGATCAGCACTGTCTCCCCTGTGCTCGTTTAGACGCTGGGGCAATGCAGAGAGGGAGGGGGAAGAACTCCCTGATCCTTTAGAAACAAAAAATAAAGGTCCACAGACACAGGAACCCTTACAGCAGCAGCAGATCTGACATAAAAGAAAACGAAGTAACCAAATCAAACAGGGAAAATAAACCAAAAGGAGTAAATTTCAAAAACCCAAGCTCTGCTTATTTGTTCTCACTGAGCCCAGCCCTGGGCTCAGAACCTCCAAGCTGCTTGGAGACTGAAAGTACTGGTGAGAGGGGGCGGTCCTTGCCTACTTATACTGGTGCCAGCAAAGCGATGATGTATTTCAGTCTCCAAGGCTGCTGGAGGAGGTTGACAACTCTATGGTTCCGGGACTGGACTAGAGGGACACTAAGGAATAAGTCTTCACGTATGGGTACATCGGTACTGACGGAGTCTGCGCGGGAACGCTTCCCAGCGTCCAATCAAGAGCTTTTGGAAGCATCCCAGCACGCCTGCGTGCTACCTTCCCGCCTTTCCCAACAGCCTCTCCTCAGTTAAGTTTTAAAGCTGAGACAAAGAAAGAGAGAGAAAGGAAAGGAAAGATAGATAGAGATACAACTCCTGGGGAGGTGGGTGGGTTGTGAAGACTTATTCCTGCTGTTCCCAGAGATCACCTGTTACAGGTAACTGTGCTATCTCCAGGAACAAGCAGGAATGAGTCTTCACATATGGGGACTCCCAAGCTGAGATGCCTGGAGTCCCAGCATGTCATAGGTTGGAACATGCTATCTCCCAGAACACCAGGCATCCTGAGGATGGAGGGTAGGAGTTAAAGAAAGAAAAAATGCTGTGGCACAGCTAACCTAGCATAGGACTGCAGGGAAGGAGTCCATGTGTGGATGATGATTGTCATCAATGATGTTGCAGAAGATTGCAATAGAGACCTCCCCTAACAGGATTTCACAGAAGTATGGAGGTTCATGGATCTACTGGAAACCCAGTAGAGGAACCTTGAAGAGGAACTCACTGTAAGTGGAGGTAATAAACCTGTAGGAAAATAGTGGAGGTCAGAATCCTGAAAGGAATAGGTAACCCCAGTAGGAAAAACTGGGGTAGTACAAAAAACGGTGGGCCTTCAGAGGAAGGGTTTATGACAAAAACCTAACTCTTTTGGCGGGAGCGTGGCTCACTCTTAGGAGCAAAAAGAGAAAGGCTAACCGATTTAGACAAACAGGCATAGTCCTTGTGGGGAGAAAGGGTATGGGGACCCCTTGTTTCCCAAGAAGAGAGGACAAATGCCGGAGGCATTAAGCCTGTGATTAACTGAAGATCCACAATGTCTCCCCTAACTGGGATAAGCTAGGAGAGATATTGAGTATGGAGAGCTTCAGAGGTACATAAACCATTAGGTTATGGTATAAAAATTGTTGACTACCATAGGAGTGGGTGTGTGTGTAAAACCCCAAACCTGCTAGATAGCATAGGTATGGGGAAAAAAACCCTGTCAGAATCATATAGGTATATGAGAATAGACAGGGAGATAGAAAAGTATGTGGATACATATCTATCTATAAGAAAATATCTATACAGATAGATATAGATACAGATAGATAGACAGACATAAGAATATATCTATAGTGAGATATGGCAGGGCATAAAATACACACAAAAAATAAATATGGATATGTAGGCTTACATATAGGGGTCTGCAGGTAAACAGACAGATATGCCTACAGTACAGTGATCACATAGGCTATGTGGAGAGGAAAGATTCATCTAATAACAAGGAGGTGGAACCTACTTGAGAAGATATATAGAGAATCTATTCCTCCTGGGTATAATCTGCAAGAATGCTAGTTAGTGCAAAAGAACCAGGATTGTTACATGAAAGACCAAGGACAATGTCAATGTGCAGCCAGGAAGTCCTGAGTCTTCCAGGACTCTGGCATGGTAAGTAGACAGAAGACGCCTAGAGAGGAGATCCCATGTTGACCTGCTTAAGGGCAAAGGTATCATGCGTTCTTACCATGAGGACGAGCATATCCCCGATTGGGAATACTATGGACCAAAGCAAGGAACTGGCAACTCCTTGAGTCTTCACGTAAGAGAAGGCCTATTTCCTTTATATCAAATAAGGAGATAGAAAAGAAGGGGGACCCTTCTAGTCATGGGAGACATGACTGAAAAGCCCTTTCTAACCAGCTAGGATAGTTGTTGGAGAAAAAAAAAAAAAAACATGCTCTCTAGCAAGGGCCCATAGTGGAAAGCTTCTCTGTAGATTGCAGAGAGCATGGAACTGGCTGGTAGAGCGCCAGTATCTCAGTCAACTATGCTGCCAACTCAGGAAATGAAGATGGCAGAATAGAAAACAATCTAGAAAGCTTGTAGTGAGAGGATCTCCAAGAGCCACTACAAAGACTAGACAGAATGTTAGTGGAGGACAATCTGGTAGTTTGTGGATAAGAACCAGTGGTCCAACATTAAAGCTCCTGGATGGGCAGCTGTTGGCAAGACAGCAAGAAGAATCTTACTGTTCCAAAACAGAAAGGACAGAACAGGAGTAGGAACTCTGGACATGTCTGATAAGCTGCCCCAAGGAAGATTAAAACAGAGGTGGTGACTCAGAGGAAAACTCCGCACTGGAAAGTGAGAAAACTAGAGAGGCTGAAGAGAAAGCCTCCCAGTAAGTAATTCCGCTCTTACAGAGGAAAAACATGGTAAGGGGGTTAAGAGAATGTAGCTGAAGACGACTTACGAAGTAGTAAGTCTATAGAAAAGAAAAATACATGCTGGCACAGGAACTATCATTTGATAGTTAGACCTCTTTCCCTAGCAGGGAAGAGGAGAAACCTGTGACTTATAGGCATGAACAACCTGACAGCTCATAGAAATATAGAAAAAATGGATATCTTTTGGAAAAAGATCCCTGTGTAGGGGTTAGAATAAAGTGGTGGATTGCCTCTATTGAGAAGCAATTGTAGATTCTAACCCCAAGGGTCACAAGCATCTGATGATGATCAGAAACCCTGCAGGTGGCTGGGTTTGCTGAGCCTGGTGAGAGGTTGGATTCTTTAGACCAGGACAATGCTTTCCCTATTGGGGAACATCTGTATGATGGGCAAGTGATGAATAAAACCTTCTTCTCCTGTGGGAAGAAAGTTTGGTAGGACATTTCCTACGTACTGGGACAGAGGAAAGGGGAGAACAACCCCTAGGAACAGATAAATCAGTGGACAACTGAGTAACCTGACGTAAAGACTCCTTGTTGAAAAGATTTTCCCCAGTGCAAGGAGTAAGTCCCAGCCTTTGTTGTGCCCATTTGTCCAAGTCTGAAGCTTGGAGCCAGGCTCTACGTCGTGCCCCTATAGCTATAGCAGAAGTCCTGCTAACAGACTCAAAAGAGTCTAGGGAAGCACGAGAAAGAAACCAAGAGATATTCTGGATATGCTTAAGCAGTGAGGAATAGTCTGTACTCCTGAAATCTGAAAGAAAAGGCGACAAAAGATGTAATTGCTTTGTGACCTCCTCAAGAGAAAGACTCAAAATATATATGAGAGAATTCTTGCAGAAAGCATGGATGTTTGGAATGTTTGACGACCAAAGTCATCTAGTGTTTTAGACTCACGACCTGGCGGATAGGAAGAGTGCTTTTTCTTACTCTTTACCCGCCTCATTGCTGATTCCACTACTAGGGAATGATGAGGAAGTTGAGTCTTTTGAAACCCTGGAGAGGGGGGCACCTGATATAACAGATCAGTTGCCCTGGGAGGTGGGGGCACCCGAAAATGTGTTTCCCACATTCCTAGGAGATCCTGCAAGGAATGATGCAAAGGAAGCATTATGTACCCCTTTGCTTTGGTAGAAAGAGAGCCTTGTGCAGGATCATGTCCTGGGATAGGAATGGCAAGAGATCTTGCTATATCCCAGAGGAAACTCTGAAAAGAGGGATCCCCAACAGGAATCTCTCTTGGACAGGTTAGATTTAGAGAACTAGCCTGAGCATCCACAGAGGTATCCAAATATATAGGAATAGAAGATCCTGCACAGTGCAGTGTGGAATGCTTAAGAGATGGTTGCTGGTACTGGGTATCATGAGCAGCAACCGTCCTAACCACATTGTCCATGCCAGGTATCAACTCCAAGCTTGGTATAGAATGGAGCGATCCTGTTGAAAAAAGCATGGTAGGAGTTGGCCACGATGCTACTGTGGATACCGGTACCGATGTCAATACCGGTACCGATGTCAGAGTCGAGCCCGAGAAAGACATCGGAGTAGTCATCTGTGACAGTTCAATTGGTACCAAGGTGACGAAGCCATCCGGCCAGTATCCTCGGTACCGGAGCACCGGTATCGATGTCGGTACCAAAAACTATTGGTACTGAGTCTTCTAGACTAGAGATCGATTCCAAACTCGGCATCGAGGGCAGAGAGCCTGATAAGCGAAGCATGGAAGGCACTGACCGCAAAGGTAATGAGGTCGTCGGTACCGATTTCGGTACCGTGTCTGACACCGGTGAAGGAAGGTCAACCAGTGGCAACTCAATCTGCGTCAAAGGAACAGAGTTGTGGATCGGAATCATCAGAACCGAGCCTTCGGTACCGCCGAGAGCTGGTACCAAGGCGAGTCGGTACCCAGTCCTCCAGACTGGAGATCGATTCCAGACTCGGCATCGAAGGAAGCGAGTCTATCGATGCACGTCTGGAGGGTACCAACGGCAGTGGTAGTATTGGTGCTGGTACCGATAATGGAAAGTCAGTCTGGGGTGTATCTACCGGTCCCGAAGGTACCGAGGACGCCAGATGACGATCCCTGGTGAGGAGTATTTCATCCAACACCAGTGCTGATGTCGGGGTATCGGTACCGCTCGAAGCAGATGCCACCACCGGACACGGTGAGGTATGTTCTGTGAGGGGTGAACCCCAGGAACAACCTGAAACCCCTTATTTGCTTTGGAGACCGAAGACTCCCGCCGGGGTTTTGAAGCCAGTGGGCCCTCGAGGGCAAGGCCGGAGCCGTCTTCATGCTACGCATGAGACCTACCACTCGAGGACTGGCTAGTCTTTTTTTTTTCAAATTTTTATTTATCAAATTTTCCATCAAACCAATCAAGCAATATACTTGTACAGAAATGATGCACACATTATTAATATACAAAAGAATATACCATAGAACACCCAAACAGTGACACATCTATAGTCCTCATATGGGGGGGAACAGTAATCGGAAAAAATCACTGGCTAGTCTTAACAGACTGTTTGTGGGTTACCTGATCTTGTGTGGAAGAAGGGGACGGTGCCCCGAAGTTGGAGGGCAACCGTGTATCGAGGGAATCTCGATGTTGAAAACCTCTTCTCACCAAACTGTTGTCAGGACCCAAGCAGGTTAGACACCAACTTTGAGGGTCTAATAATAAAGTTGTACCGCCACAGAATGAACATTGCTTAGAGAAAGTGCTTGGTTCCATGAAGGAAAAAGAAGAGGCCTAAAAGGCCTAAGACCGTGGGACACTAGGAGGAAAAAAATATATCCCGTGGAAAAAGAAAAATATTTCAAGAAAAGAAAAGAACACACCGGGAGGTACCGGTGGCGTCGGGAAGGCAGCCGCAACCACAAGAAAACTAAAAAATAAACACAAGAATTTTCTGCGGTGACAGGAGGACGTCCTGCCGGCTCCGCGGAAAAACGAAAACTGAGGAGAGGCAGTTGGGAAAGGCGGGAAGGCAGCACACAGGCGTGCTGGGATGCTTCCAAAAGCTCTTGATTGGATGCTGGGAAGCGTTCCCGTGCAGACTCCGTCGGTACCAACGTACACATATGTGAAGACTCGTTCCTGCTTGTTCCTGGAGATCACCTGTTATAGGTGAGTAACTACTCTTTCTCCAGGACCAAGCAGGAAGTCAGTCCTCACATATGGGTGACTCCCTAGCTCTGGGCTACCAAGGAACCCAGGCTGAACAAGAGAACTCCCTCTAGTCCCAGCAGCAAAGAAAGGATTTTTATTTATTTATTTTATTTATTTAACAGTTCTTATAACTGCGCTCTTTGTTATCAGTGTGGTTTACATACAACAAAATTTTACTCAGACAGAATAGGATCTGTCTTAAGTCTACAGATAACAGGGAGCATAACGGACTTAAACTGGGGAGAACTATTTACATTTTAACAGATACTGACACAACCTCCACCAGTAGCCCAACAGAGGGCAGGAGGGCAGGAGTTGCCTAAACCTCAAAGAGATTCCGGAGTACTGCTTGGCCAAAAGCACTGTCCCTAACGGACTCCCTCTCCAGACAGTAATGGGCCGCAAAAGTCTGGCTTGAAAACCAAGTTGCAGCCCTGCAGATGTCCACCACGGGCACAGAGCAGAGATGAGCCACTGAGGCAGCCACTGCCCTGACACGATGGGCCGTGACCCGACCCTGCAAAGGAAGGTCAGCCGCCTTGTAAGCCCAGGTGATACAGTCAGCCACCCAGATGGACAAGGTACGCTTGGACACAGGCAACCCCAACTTATTGGGGTCAAAAGATACGAAGAGCTGAGTAGCCCTTCTATGCCCCTGCGTACGGTCAAGGTAGAAGGATAAGGCCCTCCTACAGTCCAGGGTATGCAGAACTGCTTCAGCCTGGCTTGCATGAGGCCTAGGGAAGAATGTTGGAAGAACCACCTCCTGGTTAAGGTGGAAGGAGGAGACAACTTTTGGGAGGAACTTTGGATGAGTCCTAAGGACTACCCTGTTCCTATAGAAGCGAGTGTAAGGCCTATCACAGACCAGGGCCTGAAGCTCACTCACTCGCCTAGCCGAGGTAAGGGCTATCAAGAAGAGTGTCTTCCAGGAGAGGAAGCGGAGAGGACAAGTAGCCATCGGCTCAAAAGGTGGGCGTGTCAGCTGCTGCAAGACCACATTCAACTCCCACTCAGGAGCAGGACGACGGATTGGAGGCTTGAGCAAAAGCAAGCCCCTGAGAAAGCGGGACACCAAGGGGTGAACCGACAGAGAATGTCCTTCCACCAGTGAGTGATGAGCTGCTAGAGCTGAGAGGTGGACCCGAACAGAATTGGACTTAAGTCCCTGATTGGATAAGTGCAGTAAATACTGAAGCACCACTGGTACAGTACAGGAGAAAGGATCCTCTGTACGTAGCTGACACCAGACAGAAAACCTTTTCCATTTAAGAGCATAGGTTTTCCCGAGTGGACTGTTTCCTAGAGGCCAGGACAACCTCCTCAACTTCCTGATGTAGGCCCCAGGGAGCCAAAACTACCCTTGCAGCCTCCAGGCCATCAAATTGAGAGCTTTGAGATTGGGGTGCAGAAGGGAACCCTGCTCCTGAGAGAGAAGGTCAGGTTGCAACCCCAGAGGCAGTGGGGGATCCACCGCCAGCTGAAGCAGAAGTGGAAACCAAGGCTGTCTCAGCCACCTGGGAGCCACCAGCAGGACCGAGGCCTTGTCCTGAAGAATCTTGAATAGAGTTCGGGTCACCAAGGGCATGGGAGGAAACGCATACAGGAGGCCCTGAGACCAGGGAATCAGAAAAGCATCCGCTGCTATCTGCTGAGGATGCGGTTGCCTGGAGCAGAACTGTGGCAGTTGTTTGTTTAGTGGACTGGCGAAGAGATCTATCAAAGGAAGACCCCATTTCAGGAAGATCTTTTGAAAAATCAAAGGATGCAGCTGCCACTCGTGGGGCTACAAAATTCTGCTCAACCTGTTGGCCAGGTAGTTTTCCTGGCCTGGAAGGTACACAGCCTTGAGGAGCATGTTGTGCTTGAGGGCAAAAGAACAAAGGTCCTGAGCCTCCCGACAAAGGAGTCTGGACCCAGTCCCGCCCTGTTTGTTCACATAAAACATGGCTACTTGGTTGTCAGTCTGAACCAGGACAGATTGATGAGCCAGGGTAGGAGAGAAATCTGAGTGCTAATCGAATAGCCCTGAGTTCTAGGAGATTGATCTGCTGTGCAGCCTCCCAAGGAGACCACGGGCCCTGGGTGCACTTGTTCAGACAATGAGCCCCCCAGCCTTGCAGGGAGGTGTCTGGTCAGTACCACTGTGTACCCCGGAATTTGAAAAGGTACCCCTTTTAGTAGATTGGGTGGGTGCAGCCACCAGCTGAGGGAGTCCAGAAATGGTCTGGACACCCTTATTCTGTCTCTGAGGCTGCCTGTGGCCTGTGACCACCGACTTCAAAGGCACCATTGTGCAGGCCGTATATGGAGCCTGGCATTGGGGGTTACATGAACTGTCGAAGCCATGTGGCCAAGCAGCCTCAGGCAGAGTCTGGCAGAGACCACTGACCCGCTGAGAAACTGGTTTGCCAAGTCCATCAGTCTTTGGGCCCTGTTTGCTGGCAAGAATGCCTTTGCCAGGACAGAGTCCAGCCTGGCCCCTATGAACTCCAAGTTCTGGGAGGGGAGCAAAGTGGACTTTGCGAAGTTTATTACAAATCCCAAGCTTTGAAGAAGAGCAATAGTTCTGAGAGTGGCCTGTCGGGCCTCCTGGCACGTCTGACCCCTGATGAGCCAGTCGTCCAGATAGGGGAAGACAAAGATGCCTTGATTTCTTAGGTAGGCCGCCACCTCTGCCAGGCATCTGGAAAAGACCCTGGGAGCGGAGGTTAGGCCAAAAGGCAGTACTCTGTACTGATAATGGTTTCCTCCCACAGAGGTACTTTCTGTGGTCTGGATGAATGAGGATGTGAGTGTATGCATCCTTTAGATCTAAGAAGCATAGCCAAGCTCCCTGCTAGAGGTAGGACAGAAGTGTTCCAAGAGTAAACATCTTGAACTTTTCCTTCTCCAGGAACTTGAGGTTCCTGAGGTCCAGAATAGGTCGAAGGCCACCGGTTCTTTTGGGTACTAGGAAATACCTGGAGTAGAACCCTTGACCTTCCAAGTGGGGAAGCACAGGCTCTACCGCCCTGTCCACCAACAGACCTTGGAGCTCTTGGAGGAGAAGATCTGTGTGCAGGGGAGGCCTTGGAGGCTCCCCTGGAAAGTATGGAGGAGGTAGTTGGTGAAAATGTAGCGCATAGCCCCTGTGGACTATGTTTAACACCCAACTGTCCCCAGTGATGTGGGGGCACTGGTGGGCAAAGAGGGCAAGGCGACCTCCTGTGCAGGGTCGGGAGAGCAGGGACTGAGAGGCTATGCCCAAGGAGTCAAAAACCCCCACCCTGCTGAGTGGGAGCAGGGGCCGGAGGCTTGGGGGTCCTCTGCCTACGGGGCCCATTACCCTGCCCCTTGGCTTGCTGACCCCTGGGGGGCAGCTTGGGCAGCCTGATACAGAGGGTACTGTTTGTAGGCAGTGCCCTTCCTCGGGTAAAAGGGCTTCTTACCCGAGGCCACCTTCTTATGAGAAGGGGCAGAGGTCTTTCTAGACAGCCTTGTCCGTGTAAGGTGCTCAGTCTCGAGCTGTGCGGCCTTCTCGGCCATGGGCTTGCCAAAAAGGTTCTCACCTCGGCAAGGGACATCGACCAACTTGTCCTGAACCCATGGCTCGAGGTCCGATGACTGCAGCCATGCCTGGCGTTGAGCCGCGATGCCGGCTGCCGCAACTCGGGCCAAAGCCTCAAAGCCATCGTAGGCGGCACGGGACATGAACTTTGAGCAGTCCCGAATCCCCGAGGACAAGGACTTGAATCTCTGCAAAGGCTCCCCGGAGAGACCAGCGGAGAACCCGGCCAGCTCCTTGGCCAGGTCTCACAAGTACATGCCCATGTACAGCTGGTAAGACTGGACACGGCAAGCAAGCATCGAGCCCTGGAAGCACTTTCTACCAACACCATCGAGGTTCCGGGCCTCCCTGCCGGGTGGCACCGCAGAGTCCATCTTCTGACTTTTCAGGCAATGCATGGCCGATTACACCACGATGGAATGGTGTGGTAGCTGCGCCTTTTGAAAGCCAGGGCTCTTCCGGAGTCGATAAATCGAATCGAACCGCTTGCTTAGAACCGGCGCCGAGGCCGGTGCCTCCCACATACGGAAGAGGAGCAGTTCCAGCATCGGAGGAACCGGGACAGTAAAGGCCTCCTTCGGAGGAGAGTCGTACTGCAGGGCCTCGAGCTCTTCAGCTCGAGGCTCTTCCTCGGGGTCCGCTGGGATAGCCAACGCGGTGGCCATATCCACAACAAACTCCGAGAACCGGGTATCCTCCAGAGGGGATCTACTCCAGGGCTCAGACTGCGGTGAGTCTGACGGGACGCACCGAGTCTTGAATGTGTCGGGGGACTCCTCATCCTCCGTCTCCCAGGCAGACTCGTCCGACGAGGAGTCAGGATCTGACCCCGCGGAGCCCTGGAGCACCCGCCCCGACGCCGGAGGCACTGGCATCGATGCCCTCGGTCCCGAACGGGAGGTCGAGGGAGACCGCGACCGAGGTTGACTTCGAGCTATCATGGACTCGAGTATTGGCTCGGTCTCCGGGGTCGACTTCGACATCAATGTCCTGGTGGTCGGCGCAGATGCACCAGACAGGCTGGCCATCAGTGCCCACTGCTGCTCCATAAAGGCAGACAGTCTGCTCTCCAAGGCTGTCATCCCGAGACTCAGCTCGGGAGACGCAGCAGCCACCGACTAGGGCCCCCGGCGGAGGAGAGTCCGAGGACCACAGGGCTTACGTGTCCAGCAGACTCCGGCTCCACGTGAGGAACTTTGGCAGGCTTCTCTTGTTCCACGGGCCCGGGGCAATGGTCGGGGGTCTTAGACCTGGCCCTCAAGGAGCCAGGGACCTCCTCCAACGACGCCCTCACGAGCCGCTTCTTCTTCTTGCATTCCCGGTCGGGGGACCCCCTGTCCGAGGAGCTCCGACGGCACTCGGGATCCGAATCCCGAGATGTCGAGGCCTCAGACGAGGTCCGGGCCCGGCCGGAGGCTGAGTCCGAGAAAAGCCTTTCTTTCTGCTGCTGGCGACTTCGCAGTGCCTTGGAAGACATCTTCCCACATGGTCCACACGTCTTAGGGTCGTGATCAGGACCGAGGCACTGAAGGCAGCAGTCGTGTGTGTCGGTGAGAGACATCAACTTCTTACACCGATCACACTTTTTTTTCCCCGATGGCTTCCAGCGGTTTCAAAGAGTCCCCGCGAGGTCAAAGGACTGGCCTTCCAGGGAAAAAGCAAAAAAGGGCGCGAACGCCAGCCACTAAGGGCAAAAACCAAAAAAGAAGAATCGGGCTCGATACCGGTGTACCGAACCCGGCGGGAGGGGAACCGGCGTCGAACCGGGAAGAAAAAAATAGCGAGAATCACCAAAAATATCAAACTTTTATCCGGGATGACAGGACACACGTCCGGTGGGCTTCTCGGAAAAAGAGAGACCGAGGTAAGATGGCACCTTTAGGCGGGAAGGGAACTGCGCATGCGTGCCTGCATTCCCAAAGGCTTTCATAGAAAGCTGGGGAAATGCTCCGCTGGGGCTTCATCGGCATCGATGACACCCATATGTGAAGACTGACTTCCTGCTGGGTCCTGGAGAATATCAATTACACTCAGGGCTCCTTCTAGATTACAATCATGGACTCTAAATTTGTTGCTATGAGCACTACCTCGGAAACCTTGACCAACTGGATAGGGAGGAGAACCGAACTGGTAACCAAATCCATATCCTCCACATGGCAACATGCAACACTACACTGAGCTGGCCCACTGCTTTATGGATCTTGACTAATAAGCAAATAGGACACAATCCAAGCAGCACTTGCAAACTTACTTTGCTGTAGAGACAAAATCATTCAGTTCTCCACCACCCTCCTCCAAAGCTTCTAAAGTTCTTGCTTCTCCAGTGGACTGCAACCCAATGACCACACACTGAAAATAATACCACAAATACACTCCATTATACTATGATAATTAAACAAGCCTCTTAATATGCTAGTACCCCAAGCATATCAACTTTCAGCCAGTATTGGGAAAATATTTTGAGACTTGAGCCAGCCTCAAAAATGTAATTGTTTATCTAGTGTCAAATGAATTACTACTATCACACTTAATACTGACAGAACCCACTTAGCCAGGGAAGCTGCTCTGAGAGGGCCAAATGTAGCCCCAGCTCCACACATTCCAATAAAGCTAGTCTGACAGATCTGAAGTCTTCAGCATAAGACCTCTTGGTTCGAGCAGTTCATGTAACCATTTAAACAGTTACCTGAAAACGTTTTACAGTATTTTCCATGCTGATCTAGTGTCAATTAGTAATCCAGTGCATGTATAGAAAGGACAAAATTTCAGAGTCTTACGTTTCCATTCTTTATTTCCTCTCGTGCTAGCTGAACCACCCTTTTAACTTTGGATGCTATGCAGAGGTACTTGAAGAACCTTTGGTGTGCAGACCAAAACTGACCCCACATAGATTTTTTCATTCGCTGTTCAGCATCAATAAGATCAGCTGCTTGTTGAAATCTTTCTCTGGCCAACACCCACTTAAGAAAAGAAAGGTCATACTTTAACATTCTGTACATTTTTATATGACATGATGCTTTTCCATGGAGAACATACTGAACCACCAAGTTAGGCTGGTTCATTTTTAAAGCAGTGTTTTACTTTTGCTCTTCTCAGATTATGGCATCAAGTTAGCATGTACTTTCACAAAATCTTAACTTGGTCCTTTTAAGCTGAAGTTAAACCTCTTATTACTAAAATGTATGATCTTCACCATATGGCGATGGGTTGATGTGTGCTTTTTGTTTTAGACTGCAATGGCTTTGATATTACATATATTTACATTTACACAAGTTTATGTATCGACGTCCTTCATGTTAATTTGTTAAATTCTGCATTTTCTCCATGGAAAAGCAAGATTGCTCCAGCCAGACAAATTGCATTTAGTTTAGGAGTATGCATCATGTCTTTGGCCTTTCTGTACTGAGGAATAATTCACTTATTCATTTTCATAAAACAAGATGTTCCTTACACTCAGAAAAATCTCCATGTTCGTTAAACAGGATGGACCCACAGGCTGCACTAACTTGAATTGTACTGCATAGATAGCATTTTGCATTTAATTCATACCTCAATATGTAGCTAGTGCCATTCATGAAAAATGGAAGTAATATTCTTGGGTCAGGCTTAAATCAGAAGTTCAAAGCTAATTACATTCAGGTACAGAGGTATTTAACTATTCCCAGAAGGCTTACAATCCAAGTCTGCACTTGAGGCAATGGAGAGTTAAGTGATCACAGGGAGCTGCAGTGGGATTTGAAACTGTCTTTCAAGCAAAAAATAAGAACAGGTCAGGGATAAAATAGAATCCCACAGAAATCCTCTATTTGTCTGACATAGCCATACTTACAGCCGATCTGTGACATCATACGCACTTTCAACATCTCCTCATTAATTTACGCTGACGATGTTCTACTGTTTACTCCATTTAAAGTCAGTCAACCAGACCTCTCCAACCTTATCCAATGCTTCAATGCCATCACAGACTGGTTAGCTTCTCAAAACCTCCGTATAAACTTCAAGAAGACTGAAGTTCTCTTCATATCAAAAAACAAAGCATTCTCACCTCCATCCTCTCTAAAAGTAAGAGATGCTGATCTCCCCTGTAAACAATCTATTCGCTACCTAGGGATTACTCTGGATCAGCATTTTGAATTTAAGGAACACATTCGGAACGTCACAAAGGCTGTCTACAATAAAATAAGAACGCTAAGACAACTCAGACCCATGCTACCTCACAACAACTTCCGGACCATTTTCCAGACCCTCACACTACCTCATTTTGATTATGCTAATGTCATCTTATACGGTCTCCCTAAAAACACCATTAATCCTCTACAACTGGCGATGAATGCGGCTGCAAGGGTGCTTTGTGGTCTTTCAAGATCAGACCATATCACCCCGACTCTCATGGAACTACACTGGCTACCAATTCATTGCAGGATAACCTATAAAATCCTCATCATCACTTTCAAGATTATCAACAACCTTGCCCCCACGTCTCTTAACGACCTCATCTCCCTCACCCCAAAAAACAGAGAGAGAAGGATAACAACGGACAACACCCTGATTATCCCCAAGGAGTCCATCAAATGTACCCAATCAACCAAGAAAAGGACCTTCGCCTTCTATGCACCTAAATGCTGGAATGACCTCACACCTGAAATAAGAGCGATTAAAGACCTCTCTCAATTTCGTAAGGCAATCAAGCACCACATCTTCCTGATCCATTTTGCACAGACTTCCAATCCTCATCGGACCATCAGCCCTCCTAAACCGACAAACTCTCACTCTTCTCCCCAATTCCCTCACAAGTAATTTCTGCCTCAAGTTCTTTTATGCCCTATCTTATCTTATTCCGACCATAGTGTGCCTGTGAATACTAAAGAACCCAATATGTTTATACACAGCTCAGTTTTTACACTGTTTTTTGTATATAGTTTTACTGTGTGTACATAGTTATAGTTTTATTACCCCTTTTCCAAGTTTAAGTTACCTGTTATAATGTAAGCACACCAGTGTTTTCTGATTGTGCAGTTCTGTTACTTGTAAACCGCACTGAAAACAAATAGCGCGGTATATAAAAGATGTTAAATAAATAAAATAAATAAATAAATGTAATCTGCACAAAATGGCTGCATCAGGGGCAATTACTCTTATATTATCCCAGAAGAAAATGGTAATGAGTAAGCTAAAATAATCTTAATGGCAGCAGTACAGAGCTTCAGCGAGTAGATTTTCACTTCTGTCCGCTGGAGCTCTGTGGATCTGTTTCTTTTGCTTGTTGGTTTTGTGGGGGCATGACCCTTTTTTTTTTACTGACATATGAACCTGGATTTACTGGTTCTCACCCCACTGCTCTAATTAGGCACCTGCAGTTTTAGTTTATTTTTGATACACCTAATAACCAATTACAATTATTAAACTCCAAACAATTCAATGAATAAGTGTTTCAAAGGTTTTGCTATAAAAAGGTGGTTTGCTGCTGTCATCTTTCTCTGTTTCTATGAAATGTAAAGCATAGTTACTCACCTGTAACAGGTGATCTCCGGGAACAGCAGGAATTTAGTCTTCACATATGGGTATCGTTGGTACCAACGGAGCCTGCACGGGAACGCTCCCCAGCATCCAATTAGAAAGCTTTTGGGAGCATCCCACAGCACCTGCGTGCTGACTTCCTGCCTTTCCCAACTGCCTCTCTCCAGTTGAGTTTTAAAGCTGAGACAGAGAGAGGGAAAGAGAAAGAGACAGAGAAATACAACTCCTAGGGGAGGTGGGTGGGTTGTGAAGACTAAATTCCTGTTGTTCCCGGAGATCACCTGTTACAGGTGAGTAACTATGCTATCTCCAGGAACAAGCAGGAATGTAGTCTTCACATATGGGGACTCCCTAGCTTTAGATGCCAGGGAGAGACTCCAGACGTTGTGTGCCCCTGAAAAAGGGCTCCACTTCCTCCCATGGATCTCTGGCATCTGACCAGGGTAGGTGGGTAGGAGTTGATTAGGTATCGAACAGGTGTTGGAGAACAGCCTGACCAAACAAGGCATCCCGGCGGGAGTCCTTGTCCAAGCAGTAATGGGCTGTGAAGGTATGAACCGAGGCCCAGGTGGCTGCTCGACAGATGTCATCGACAGAGTGCAGATGAGCCATTGAAGCTGCCATGGCTCTCACATTGTGAGCTGTGACATGGCCCTCCAGAGAAAGCACAGTTACTTACCTGTAACAAGTGATCTCTGGAAACAGCAGGAATAAGTCTTCACATATGGGTACGTCGGTACCGACGGAGCCTGCACGGGAATGCTCCCCAGCATCCAATCAGAAAGCTTTTGTGAGCATCCCTCGCGCCTGCGCACTGACTTCCCGCCCTTTCCACCGTCTCTCCTCAGTTGAGTTTCCTAGCTGAGACAAAGGGAGAGAACGAGGAAAGGAAGATAGATAAATACAACTCCTAGGGGAGGTGGGTGGGTTGTGAAGACTTATTCCTGCTGTTCCCAGAGATCACCTGTTACAGGTAAGTAACTGTGCTATCTCCAGGAACAAGCAGGAATGAGTCTTCACATATGGGGACTCCCTAGCTAGAGATGCCAGGGGGAGATCCCATAAAATGGATGTTCCTGGATCAGGAGTGCATTTCCCACACAGGAATCCCCAGCATCCCATGAGGGAATGGAGGGTAGGAGTTGAGAATAGAAGAGCTGTAAGGAAAACAGCAAACCCAAGGACTACAGGAGAGGAGTCCATGGCATGTATGATAAGTACCATTAAAATTATTTAATGAACAGTTATAATATGGAGCTTACCTACTGGACTGTAGGAAGTAGAAAGCGTGATGGAGTCTACTGGATATGCAGTAGCGGAATCCTCAAGGTGACCTCACAGCAGTGAGGATGAAGGTCCAGACCTGGAGTAGCAGGTGATCCAGGTGTCAACTGGGGTAGGATGAGAACGGCAGGTCTTCAATGGAAAGCTTTATGGGAAAAAGCTGAAAACTCTTTTAGGTACAGAGTCATTAACATTGAGGACTAAAAGAAGAAGACTGACCGATTTGGACAACTAGCCCAGTCTTGGAGGGAAGAAGGGGTATGGAAAAAAGCCCATATTCCCAAGGACAACAATGTGTACTCAAAGTAATGAAGATGTACACTGTCTTTCCTAGCTGATGAGAGATAGGAAAGATATTGAAGCTTGAATCTTCAAGGATAGGGAGACCTAGAGCAAAGCGGAAGCTGTTATCACCACAGTAGTGGTTGTGTGCATAACAGTCCCCACATACTAAGGAACAGTATGGAAAAAGGAGCCCACTGTCTAAGCTCTAAGAAAGGTACAAATTGCTATAGCATAGACAGTGAGGAGATAGTATGTAATACATATTGATTTATAAAAAAAGTCTCCCAACATATACACACATACATATATATATATATATATATATATATATATATATATACACACGTTGGGAGACTTTTTATAAATCAATATGTATTACATACTATCTCCTCACTGTCTATGCTATATCTCCATATATATATATATACACACACATACATACACACACACACACACACATATAGGAGCATAAATTATGCACACACAGCTTACAGACATATGTAGAGGCATATATAGAGATATTTACATACATGACAATAAGTCTGAAGATACACTAAACCCCCTAAGAACATTCACATGGAGAATGGGAAGGGGAAAGATTCATCCAATAACAAGAGGATGAAACCCACTTGACAAGATATATAGAGAATCTATTTTCGTGGGCTAAGAGGATGCAGGAATGCAATCCAGGAAAATAACCAGGATGGTTGCGTGAAAAACAGAGGATAAGATCAATCTGTAAAGAGCAAGTCGGGAGTCCTTTAGAACTCTGACATGGTAGATGGGTAGAAACGCATAGAGAAGATACCAGGAGGATCCACTGGAGGGACATAGGGTATCATGCGTTACTAATAGCCCTGGATATTCACGCAGAAAAAGCTTATATTCTGAATTATAACAGGAGACAAGAGGGTGTGGAGAACCCTCACAGTCATGGGAATGATTTATAAGCTTTTTTCTACTATATAGGATAGCCCTCAGAGACAAAACTCAATGCTCTGTAGCAAGGGCCCATAGTAGAAAGCTTCTCTGAAGATTGCAGAGCGCATTGTCAAATAAAACTGACTGAAGTCAGGCATGTTGCCACATCCAATGTTCCCTCTAATTTTCTGTAGGCCGTATGCGCATAAAATATCAGCTGTGCAGCTTTTGAAGAAAGGTTAAATTTTTGTGCGGCACATAACGACACTCGGAGTTCTATACTTTAAAATTTGACTACACATCAGAATACAGTATGTACACCACATTGATTGCACTAGATAATATTGTAGAACTTGTGAAAACCATAAATACACAACAACTTTTAAATTTTAAGATGTCTGTGTTTTCTATCAGAATCAGAACTGTAATTTTTGTGCGCTCTGTTATAAAGTATGTGCGCTCGCTCGGCGAGGTGTGTGCGCGCACACACGCACACAGCTTAGAGGGAACAGTGGCCACATCCTAGGAGAAGGAGATGGCTGGAAAGAAGATAATGTGAGAAGCCTAAAGTGAGTAGGAATGTCCAAGATAGATGAGGATTAGCTTGGAATCACTACTGAGGCTGGTTCAAATACTGGAACTCCTGCATGCACAGAAGCTGAATACAGCAGAGGATCTTTCTGTGCAAAACAGAGAGGAACAGACAAAGGGAGAGGAGATATTCCTGTCCGTGTCTGATGAGTTATCTTGAGAATATATTCAAGAAAACTAAAAAGATCTACACTGGAATGAAAGGCTAGAGAAGCTTTTCAGTATGGTACCACTCTGTCAGGGAAAAACCTGGATGAGAGGGTAGAGAAAACAGGTAATTGGAGGGTGACTTACCCATATGGCGAGTCAGCTGAGGGAAAAAATGTTCATGTTGGGCCAGACACTATCATGAGATAGTTGTAACCTCCCTTAATAGTAAGAAGAGGAGAATTCTGTAACCCATGAACAAGAATATCCTGACCGCTTAAAGAAAAAACAGGGAACAAATTTCTGTTAAGAAGTTAACTGTAGAATGTAACCCTCAGAACCTATGGTTGCTGGGTATGTCGAGACTGGCTCGAGTTTGGAAACTTCAGACTAGGACGAGGTGTCCCTTGCTTGGGCACCTCTGGATGATGGGCAGGAGAAGAGTGAAACCTTCTTTTCTTAGGGAAAGAAGGCTTGGTAGGACATTTCCTACCTCCTGGGGAAGAAGGCGGCTTAGAATGGTCTCCAGAACCAGGGAAGTCAGTGGAGCAATGAGCAACCTGACGTAAAGCCTCCTTATTGAAGAGATTTTCTCCAGTACAAGGAGAATTACCCAGTGTATGTTGTGCCCATCTGCTCAAGTCTGAAGCTTGGAGCCAGGCTCTACGACGTGCTCCAATGGCAATAGCAGAAGTTCTGCTAACAGACTCAAAAGAGTCTAGGGAAGCACGAGAAAGAAACCAAGAGATATTCTGGCTATGACTAAGAAGCAAGGAATAGTCAGCAGCCTTAGGCTCTGACAAAAAAGGAGTCAAAAGAGAATTTCTTTGTGACCTCCTGGAGTGTTAGACTCATAAAACATAAGAAATAATTCTTGATGCCAGCATAGATGTTTGGAAGGTTTGACGTCCAAAGGCATCAAGTGCTCTAGAAGCACGACCTGGCGGATAAGAAGAATGCTTCTTGCTTTTTACCTTCCTCATTGCTGATTCCACTACAATGGAATGATGGGGAAGTTGATTCTTTTGAAACCCTGGAGAGGGGGGCACCTGATACAGAACATTAGTTGCTGTAGAAGGTGAGGGAACCCTTAAAGGTGATTCCCATATTCTCAAAAGAAGATCCTGCAAAGAATGATGTAAAGGAAGCATTATATTTCCCTTTTCTGCAGGAGAGCCGTGGTTAAGATTACAGCCAGGGATAGGAATAGCAAGAAAGCACAGTTACTTACCTGTAACAGGTGATCTCTGGGAACAGCAGGAATTAGTCCTCACATATGGGTACGTCGGTACCGACGGAGCCCGTGCGGGAAAGCTCCCCAGCTTCTTAGAATAGAAGCTTTTGGGACCTCCCACTGCACATGCGCACTGCCTTCCCGCCTTCCTGAACAGCTCTCCTCAGTTTCGAGTTTATAGCTGAGTCAACAGAGAGGACAGGAAGATAGATAGATAAAAGATACAACTCCTAGGGGAGGTGGGTGGGTTGTGAGGACTAATTCCTGCTGTTCCCAGAGATCACCTGTTACAGGTAAGTAACTGTGCTATCTCCAGGAACAAGCAGGAATAAGTCCTCACATATGGGGACTCCCTAGCTTAGATGCATGGGATCCCCTGTAAAGGTTCGCCATCTTCGTATGGATCTCAGGCATCCATTCTGGGAAGGTGGGCAGGAGTTGTTTAGGAATGGAACAGGTGCTTGAGGACAGCCTGGCCAAACAAGGCATCCCGGCGGGAGTCCTTGTCCAAACAGTAATGGGCTGTGAAGGTATGAACCGAGGCCCAGGTAGCGGCTCGACAGATCTGATCTATGGAAACAGAGTGCAGATGAGCCATAGAAGTTGCCATGGCCCTCACATTGTGAGCAGTGACATGGCCTTCCAGAGAAATGTTTTTGCTCTGGTAAGCAAAAGAAATACACTGAGCAATCCAATTGGAAAGTGTACGCTTGGAGACTGGAAGTCCCAAATGGGAAGGATCAAAGGCCACAAAAAGTTGAGAAGACTTTCGATGTGGCTGAGTCCTATTAAGGTAAAAAGCGAGAGCTCTTTTACAATCCAGAGTATGAAGGTTCCTCTCTGCATTGGATGCATGAGGAGCTGGAAAAAAGACAGGTAGATATACCTCTTGATTAAGATGAAAAGGCGAGACCACTTTAGGCATAAAGTGGGGATTCGTCCTAAGGACCACCTTATCATGATGAAATCTTGTGTAAGGTGGATTAGCCACTAAAGCCTGCAGCTCACTGATGCGGCGAGCCGAAGTGACTGCAATGAGGAAGATGACCTTCCAGGAAAGAAATTTCAAGGAGGTGGAAAACATTGGCTCAAAAGGTGGCTTCATAAGTTGACCGAGCACTAGATTCAAATCCCATGCGACCGGGGGTGGTCTGATGGGAGGTTTAGTGAGAGTCAGGCCTCTCATGAATCTTGCAACAAGAGGATGAGAGGAGATAGGTTGTCCATTTATATGTTTCAAGGATGCTGCAATAGCACTTAAATGGACTCTTACCGAATTCGTCTTGAGGCCTGCATTGGATAGATGCAGGAGATAATCAAGAAGAGAATTCAAAGGAAGTGCCAGAGGGTCAAGACCCTGCTGAGCACACCAAATGGAAAAACGTTTCCATTTGAAAGCATAGGAACGCCTGGTAGAGGGTTTCCTAGAGGCAGAAAGGATATCTTTCACTGGTTGGGAAAGATGAAAGTCTTGAAGGCTTAAGCCTTCAGTAACCAAGCACTGAGGTGAAGGGATTTGGGGTTTGGGTGCCACAAAGTCCCCTCCTCCTGAGACAGGAGGTCTGGCGCAGCTCCCAGATCCAAGTAGGATCCCTGGGAGAGCTGTAGAAGTAGAGGGAACCACACTTGGCGTGGCCAGCGTGGAGCTATGAGGATCATAGTTCCATGATCCCTCTGGAGTTTGAACAGAGTCTTGGGAATCAAAGGAATGGGTGGAAAGGCATATAGGAATGCCTGATTCCAATTCAGGAGAAAGGCGTCCGTAGCCTGAGCTCCCTGACACGGAGTTCTGGAACAGAACCGGGGAAGTTTGGCATTCCACGGACTTGCAAAGAGGTCTATGTCCGGGGTCCCCCATTCCTGAAAGATTCGGTTTATTTGGTCCAAATGTAGGGACCATTCGTGTGGCAGCAGTACTCGACTGAGCCTGTCTGCCCGAGAGTTTTGAACTCCTGGGAGATACACTGCTAGCAGGTGAATCTGATGCTCTCTGGCGAAGGCCCATAGTCTTAGAGCTTCGTTGCAAAGCGACAGAGAGCCCGTCCCTCCTTGTTTGTTTATGTAAAACATGGCCACCTGATTGTCCGTCTGAACTAGGACAGTGAGGTTGGCTAGGAGGGAGTGGAAGACCTTGAGGGCAAGGTAAATTGCTCGCAGTTCCAGAAGATTGATATGAAGGGTGGTCTCCTGTAGAGACCAAGTGCCCTGAGTGGAGAGAGTTTGCAGATGGGCTCCCCACCCTGTTTGGGAGGCATCTGTTGTGAGGGTTGCTTGGGGTAGCAATGGTTGAAATGGAGCCCCCAACAACAGATTCTTGGTGGAAGTCCACCAGTGGAGGGACCAAAACAGACGATCGGAGGTTTGTATTTGGTCTGAGAGCGCTCCTGACGCCTGAGTCCACTGAGTGGCCAGGGTCCATTGAGCTGCTCTCATATGAAGACGAGCATAGGGCACCACATGCACTGTGGAGGCCATATGACCCAGTAGGCGTAGCATTTCCCTGGCTGTCAAGTGAGTGCTGGACTGAGCTTGGGAGGCCAAACTCAGGAGGCGCTGGCCTCGAACATGTGGAAGGTAGGCCCTTGCAGTGATGGTGTCCAACTGGGCCCCTATGAATTCTAGAGATTGAGTAGGGATGAGTTGGGACTTGGGAAGGTTTACTACCAGTCCCAGATACTGCAAAAGGCTCCTTGTGTGGTCCAGGGAAATCTGGGCCTGTGACTGAGTTGGAGCTCGGATGAGCCAGTCGTCCAGATATGGGAAGACAAAGATTCCCATGCCTCTTAGAAATGCGGCTACGACTGCCATGCATTTTGTGAATACTCTTGGAGCAGAGGCTAGACCGAAGGGGAGTACTCTGTATTGGAAATGTTTTCCCTGAAACAGAAAGCGAAGATACTTTCTGTGGGATGGATGGATGAGTATATGTGTATACGCATCCTGTAGGTCTAGAGAACAAAGCCAGTCCTGACCCTGGAGGTAAGGAAGGAGAATGCCGAGAGACAGCATTTTGAATTTCTCCTTGAAGAGAAATTTGTTCAATTCTCTCAGATCTAGGATTGGTCTGAATCCCCCTGTCTTCTTTGGAATGAGAAAATAAGGGGAGTAGAAACCGGACCCTTGTTGAGGAAGAGGAACCTCTTCTATGGCCCCTTGGGCAAGAAGAGAGGAAACCTCTTGACCCAACAGGGTTAGGAGAGATGGGGGAGAATTGAATGGTCTCACCATATGATGGGGAGGAAGGCTGGAGAAATGAAGTTTGTAACCCTCTCGAATGATAGAGAGGGTCCATTGTTCTGTTGTGATTTGTTCCCATCTGGGAGCAAAGTGAACCAACCTTCCGGGTATGGTGAGAGGTTCTGGTTGTGTTAGAACCAGAAGTGGCAAGTTCTCTAGGAGCAAGTCAAAACCCCTGAGGGGTTGGAGCCTGCTGAGCTACAGTAGCTGCTGCAGGCTTAGCTCGTGCTTGTTTGGATTGCTGACGCTTAGCAGTATAGCGAGGTTGAGAAGACTGCTGGCCAGTATTTGAAGCAACTCTGGCCTTCTTATAGTAAGGCCTTTTAAAAGACTTTTTCTTAGTAGGAATTGAAGTGGACTTTGAAAGTCTTTCCAAGGTGGCATTTTCAGCATCCATCTGGGTGGCTTTGATTTGCCACTCTTCCCCAAATAAGTTCTCACCTGTACAGGGCAGATTCCGTAAGCCATCTAGAACCCAAGGTTCCAGATCAGAGGCCTGGAGCCAAGCAAGACGTCGGGCTGCAATAGCAATGCCCGAAGCCCTACTGGCTCCCTCAAAGGAATCATATGCTGCCCTATTAGAGAACTTAGAAACCTCTAAGAGTTGTTTCACTAGGGAAAGGAATCCCTGCTTTTTATCCTCAGGGATAAAGGGGGCAAAATGCCGCACCTTTTTGGCAAGTTCCTCCAGGAACATGCCCATATAGAGACTGTAGGAATTATAATTTTTTAAAGAAAGAAAGAAAAGACCGGCGATACCGGTATCGGTATGGGGAAGGCAGGTACGCGGTCTAAAGAAACAAATAAAATAACAATTTCTTCAGCGGTGACAGGAACACGACCTGCTGGCTCCGCGGAAAAAGAGAAACTGAGGAGAGCTGTTCAGGAAGGCGGGAAGGCAGTGCGCATGTGCAGTGGGAGGTCCCAAAAGCTTCTATTCTAAGAAGCTGGGGAGCTTTCCCGCACGGGCTCCGTCGGTACCGACGTACCCATATGTGAGGACTTATTCCTGCTTGTTCCTGGAGATAGGTTGCCATGTCAAGGAGAAACTTCTGAAAAGAAGGATCTCCAATGGGAACCATCCCTGGGAAGGCTAAGGTTGAAGATGCAGCCTGAGCACCAGAGGATGAATTGGTCTGGTGCAGAAAAAGAACCGCACTAGATGGATAAAGATACTGGCAGTCACGATTTGAGGCAGTTAATACTGCATCGTCTATGCCAGGTATCGATTCCAAACTAGGCATAGAAAGGATCGATGGCACCGATGTAACTGCAGGAATCGACATCGATACCGGTAATGGCATCGAGGCTGTCATCGGAGGCTGCTCAAGCGGTACCGAGGTAACCAGAGAGTCTTGGTGAGTATCCTCGGTACTGCGTATCCGGAAAAGAAAAGGGTCGGTTCCAAGGCGCGTCGGTACCCAGTCATCTAGACTAGATATCGATTCCAGACTCGGCATCGAAAGGAGCGAGTCTATCGATGCATGTCTAGAGTGCACCGACGTCGGTGGTGGTACCGGCGATGCTGATACAGGGAAGTCACTCTGGGTCGTATCGATCGGTCCCGAAGGTACCGAGGACGCCAGATGACGATCTCTGGTGAAGAGTGGAACACTCGACACCGGTGCCCATGCTGGGGTATCGGTACCGCACGAAGCGGATACCACCCCCGAGCATGGCTTAGATACAGGAAAGTCAATCTGGAACGTATCGATTGGTCCCGAAGGTACCGAGGATGCCAGATGACAATCCCTGGTGAAGAGTGAAACACTCGAAGCGGATACCACCCCCGAGCACGGCTCAGGTATGTTCTGTGAGGGGTGAGCCCCAGGAACAACCTGAAACCCCTGAAATGCTTTGGAGCCCGAAGACTCCCGCCGGGGTTTTAATGCCAATGGGGTCTTGAGGGCAAGGCTGGAGCCGTCATTATGCGTGGCATGAGACCTACCACTCAAGGATTGGCAAGTCTTAACAGACTGTTTGTGGGTTACCTGATCCTGTAGAGAAGAAAAACCCGGTGCCCTCACTGCAGGAGGGAAAACGGTATCGAGGGAAACTCGAAAGAGGGAAGGTCTTCTCTCAGTATTGCAGCCTGATAGTTCAGGGGAAAAAGGGTCAGGACCCAAACAGGTTAGACACCAGTGGTTGGAGTCTAAAAAGAAAACTGTTTCCACAGTGAAGGCACTTCTTAGGAGAAGGCGGCTCCATGATGGAGAGGCCTTGTAGGCCCAAAAAAGTTAAGACAGAAACAGAGGGAAAAATCTGAGTTTAAGAAAAAAAGAAAAGAAAAAACCACCGGCGGTACCGGTGTCGGCGGGAAAAACAACCACGACCACAAGAAAACAAGAAAAGAAGTGTTTAAAGAAAAATGTTTCTGCGGTGACAGGACGACGTCCTGCCGGCTCCGCGGAAAAACGAAAACTGAGGAGAGACAGTGGAAAGGGTGGGAAGTCAGTGCGCAGGCACGAGGTATGCTCCCAAAAGCTTTCTGATTGGATGCTGGGGAGCATTCCCATGCAGGCTCCGTCGGTACCAACATACCCATATGTGAAGACTCATTCCTGCTTGTTCCTGGAGATAGGTTCTTACACTGATATGCAAAGGAAATACACTGAGCAATCCAGTTAGATCGTGTTCTCTTGGAGACTGGAACTCCCAAATGAGAAGGATCAAAAGCAACAAAGAGTTGAGAGGACTTTCTATGTTGGTGTGTGTTCTTTGTAAGTAAAAGGCTAAAGCTCTTTTACAGTCCAAAGTATGAAGATTCCTTTCTGCATTTGATGCATGAGGCCTTGGAAAGAACACAGGTAGATAGACCGCTTGGTTTAGATGAAAAGGCGAGACCACCTTTGGCATAAAGTGTGGTTGAGTCCTAAGGACTACCTTGTCATGATGTAACCTTGTATAAGGTGGATCAGCCACTAGTGCTTGCAACTCACTGATGCAACGTGCTGATGTGATTGCAATGAAAAAGATAACCTTCCAAGAAAGGAATATCAAGGAGGTAGTAGCTAAGGGTTCGAAAGGTGGCTTCATGAGCTGACCAAGAACCAAGTTTAAGTCCCATGCCACAGGTGGTGGCTTAATGGGAGGCTTAGTTAGCAGGCGGCCTCTCATAAATCTTGCTATAAGAGGATGGGAGGAAATAGGTTGTCCATTTAGGGGCTTGAAGGAAGCTGCAATAGCACTCAAATGGGTCCTCACTGAATTAGTCTTAAGTTCTGCATTGGATAAATGAAGGAGATACTCCAGTAATGATTCCAGAGGTACTGCAAGGGGGTTAAGCACAGTTACTTACCTGTAACAGGTGATCTCTGGGAACAGCAGGAATAAGTCTTCACATACGGGTACGTCGGTACCGACGGAGCCTGCGCGGGAACGCTTCCCAGCGTCCAATCAGAAAGCTTTTGGAAACATCCCACCATGCCTACGTGCTGCCTTCCCGCCTTTCCCAACTGCCTCTCCTCAGTTAAGTTTTAAAGCTGAGACAAAGAGCGAGAGAAGGGAAAGACAGAGATAGAGAATACAACTCCTAGGGGATGTGGGTGGGTTGTGAAGACTTATTCCTGCTGTTCCCAGAAATCACCTGTTACAGGTAAGTAACTGTGCTATCTCCAGGAACAAGCCGAAATGAGTCTTCACATATGGGGACTCCCAAGCTAAGATGCCTGGAGTCCCAGCATGTTATTGATTGGAACATGCTACACCTCATATGGCCAGGCATCCTCAGGATGGTGGGAAGAAGTTGAAACAGAAAGGTGCTGTGAGAGACAGCTAACCTAACATAGTCCTGCAGACAAGAAGTCCCTGTGTGGATGACAATTATCAAATATATTGAAAATGAAATATTGCAATATGGACCTCCCCTAACAGGATTGTACAAAAGTATGGAGGTTCATGAGATCTCCTGGGGATCCAGTAGAGGAACCTCAAGGAGGACCTCACTGCAAAGTAGAGGTACTAAACCTGTAGGAAAACACAATGGAGGTCAGGAATTCTGAAAGGTAGGAGGTAACCCCAGGGGTAAACTGGGGTAGTACCAAAACTGTAAGCCGTCAGCGGAAGGCTTTATGAAAAAAGCCCAAACTCTTTTGGCTACAGAGTGGCTCACTCATAGGAGCAAAAAGAGGAAAAGGCTGACTGATTTGGACAAACAGGCCTAGTCCCTGTGGGAAGAAGGGGTATGGAAAACCCTTATATCCCAAAAGAAAGGACAGATGCCCGAGGCGTTAGCCTCAGAACAACAAGATCTGCAATGTCTTTCCTGATGTCAGGTAGGAAAGATACTGGAACATGGAGAGCTTCAGGGGTACCTAAAACTTTTAGGGGTATGGTAGAAAAGTTGTTAACTACTACTGGAGTAGTTGTGTGTGCAGCACCCCAAACATGCTGGAACAGCATGGTATGGGTAGAGCCCAACTGTCAGAATCATATAGAGACATATATATCTATATGAGCATAGACAGTCAGATAGATAAGTATGTAATACATATCTACCTATAATAAATATCTCGACAAATGTATTTATCTCTATATATAGATATATTTATAGATATATATAGAGATAGATAGAGATAGATAGAGATTCTTATATGTCTGTCTATATCTATCTATCGTGAGATATAGAAAGGCAAAAACATATACACACACAAATGATATGTGTCTGCAATTAAGCAAACAGAGATGTGCTTATAGAAAGTATATTCACATAGGAGATGTGAAGAGGAAAGATTCATCCAACAAGAAGGTGGAACCTACTTGAGAAGATGTATAGAGAATCTATTCCCCCTGGTTATGATGGAAGAAGTCAGGGGAAAAATCTCCCTGACAAAGAACAGACTAGATTGCTGCAAGAATGCTAGTCAGTGAAATAACCAGGATGGTTACGTGAAAAACAGAGGATAATATCAGTCTGCAGGCAGCAAGTCCCGAGTCCTCCAGAACTCTGGCATGGTAAATGGACAGAAGACGCATAGGAATGAGATACCATGTTGACCTACTTGAGGGGCAAAAAGGGTATCATGCGTTCTTTAGCTAAATATGCGCTGTCCATGAAGGATTAGGATACCATGAGGACGAGCTGCAAGGAAAAAGAGAGCATATTCCCGGTGGGAATCCTGAGGACCAAACGAGGGAATTGAACAACTCTTTAAGCTTTCACGTAAGAGAAGGCCCATGTTCTTTGCTTTAGAAAGGAGATAGTAGGGTAGGAAGAACCCTTCCAGTCATGAGGGGCATGACTGAGGGAGCCTTTTCCAACCATCTAGGACAGCTGTTTGAGGAAATCCTAATGCTCTCTAGCAAGGGCCCATAGTGGAAAGCTTCTCTGTAAGACTGCAGAGAGCATAATGCAGGAGAATTAGGAGATAGAACTGGCTGCTGGAAAAGCCAGTACCTAGGTCGACTATGCTGCCAAACCCAAGGGAATTGGAGATGGCAAGAATAGAAAACAATCTGAGAAGCCTGTAGCGATAAGATTTGCCAAGAAAGATGAATCCACTGTCTTGGTCACTACTAAGGCTAGAAAGAATATAGTGGAGGACAACTCTGGATGCTTGTGGGGAAGAACCAGTGGTCCAATCACTAGGATTCCTGCATGGGCAGCTGCTAGTAAGACATCAGAAAGAATCTCTCTGTTAAAAAACAGAAAGGACAGAACAGGAGTAGGAAACTCTGGACCTGCCTGAAAGCAGCCCCAAAGCAAAAAAGAAGGAGTTAACTCAGAGAGGAAAACTCCACACTGGAATAGTGACAAAACTAAAAGGGCTGAAGAGAAGCCCTCCAGTGTAATAGTACCACTCTTACAGGGGAAATGCTTGATAAGAGGGTAGAGAAAATGGAGCTGAATGGAGACTTACAATGTGGTAAGTCTGTAGAAAGGAAAAAAATTCATGCTGGTACAGAAAACTCATTTGATAGTTGTTAAACCTCTTTCACTAGCAGGAAGAAGAGGAGAAGCTGTGACCTATAGGCATGAACATCCTAAGAGCTCGTATAACAAAGAAAAATGGATGTCTTGTGAAAAGAGATCCATGCCGAGAGTTTAGAATGAATCAGTGGAAGGCTTCTACTGAGAAGAAGCCAACTGAAGGTTCTAAACCCCAAGACACACAAAAAATATGTGATTAATCAGAAACCCTGCGGATGCTGGGTTTGGTGAGCCTGGTGAGAGTTTGGATTCTTCAGACCAGGGTGATGTTTCCCCTGTTTGGGAACATTTATTTATTTTATTTATTTATTTAACAGTTCTTCTATACCGCTCTATTTTAGATCAGAGCGGTTTACATTCAACATCAACCATACAACACAGGAACCCTGAGTTGTATTTACAATAAACAGGAGATCAACTTGGAAGTAACTGGGGGGAACTATGTACATTGTATAACATATCTACATCTTATTTACACTGGGGGTCCTGATTCCATTTCAGTGGGTATCTTCTGAGCGATCAGTTGATTATCCTTTTTCATGCTGAGTCTGATTGTTTAATTGTATTGAGTGATTGTCTGAGGGGGCATATGTATGATCACTAGTGCTGGATTCAGGGTAGTATGTGGTGAATAGGTGCTGCTTTAATGCCTTCCTGAAGTCAATTAGGTAAGTGATGTTTCGAATAGAGGTGGGGAGAGCGTTCCATGCTCTGGGTGCGTAAATCGTAAAGGCCCTATTTGTCGTTGCTTTTGTGCATTTTGTTATTACTTTTGGGACCTCTAGTGTGTTTTGCATCATGGGTCTTCTGTTTCTGTTCTGTGGTACTTTATGTATCATCTTGCTGAGGGCTGTGGGGGTCAGAGTGTTTGCGGCTTTGAAAGTTAAGGTTAGAACCTTGTGGCGGATTCTTGCTTGAACTGGTAGCCAATGGAGGTTCATCAGTACTGGCGTTATGTGCTCTCTCCGTGAAGCCCCTGTTAGTACTCTTGCCGCAGTGTTCATTGCAAGCTGGAGAGGAGCCAGCGTTGCTTGAGGGAGACCATGTAGAATTACGTTGGCATAGTCGAAATGTGGTAATATTAATGCCTGATAGATCGAACGGTAGTCGCTGAAGTCAAGCAGCGGTCGGAGATGTTTTAGGGTCCTTATTTTCATGTATACTGTTTTTACTGTGTTTCTTATGTGGGTTTTCAGATCCAGTTGTTGATCCAGTGTAACGCCAAGGTAGCGGATTGTGGGTTTGGTTTTCAGCTCTGTGTTGCCGACCTTTAAAGAGAGTGGAGGGGTGAAGTCCTGGTTCCTTGAGATGAAAAGGACATCTGTTTTACTGTAGTTGATTCGCATGTTTTGTGTGCTGAACCATTCTGCTGTTGCCTCAAAACATCTTGTTAGAGGGGAGAGGTCTGGTTGGTTGGTCCTGAATGGGATGTATAGGAGGATGTCATCTGCGTAGGCTAGACAGTTGACCTTGAATGAACGTGCTAGGGCACATATGGGCTGCATGAAGATGTTAAACATCAATGCAGATAGTGACGAGCCCTGTGGTACACCCTGGTTTTGTAAAAATGGTTCAGAGGTTGTGGAGCCTGACCTTACATGTTGCCATCTATTAGTCAGGTATGACTTGCACCACTTTAGGGCTGTTCCCTGAATTCCTTTCTCGCTGAGGCGTTGTATGAGGATCTCATGGTTCACCGAGTCGAAAGCCGCTGCAATGTCGAGGAATATGAGGGCGAATCCTTGATGCATTTTGTCGGTTCCAGAGACTAGATGGTCAAATATTTTGGTGAGGAGGGTTTCAACCCCATGTGCTTCTCTGAACCCATGCTGGGAAGGATCCAGTGGGGCTTCAGTAACAATATGCTGTTGGATTTGGCGCTGTACTAACTTTTCGATTACTTTGGCAAGCATGGGGATACTTGAAATTGGTCTGTATGATTCCACTTTCGTTGGGTCCAGCTTGTTATTTTTGAGCAGTGGTCTGATTGATGTTTATTTCAGACTTTGTGGAAACGATCCGGTTGTAAGAGATTGGTTTATTAATTCGCTCAGATATTGGCTTAAGTCACATCGTAACTCCTTTATCCATAAAGCAGGGCATGGGTCATTGGGTGCGGTAGTGGGGTTGATTGCAGCGATCGTGTCTTCAATCTCTCTGCGTGATATTTTTTCAAAGTCGGATAGTGGTGATGGTTGGGGCAAGTTGTGCTGAGAGCTGTTTTCCGCGGAGTTCGAGGTTGCACCAGCCTGGGTGACTTCAAGTTGTAGGTAGTTGGTTGCAAATGTAGTAGTCTGGATCATTTTTGACTGTAAGTAGTTGGAGTATGCCTGGGGGTGTGGCATCTGTGACTGGTCTGCAGGAGGTTCTCTTATGAGAGATTTCACTATATTGAAGAGGTCGTGTGGCTTGTTTAGTGACCGCTTCAAGATGTCGGAATGGTATTGTTTCCGCTTTTTTGTTAATTCATCGCGGTGTGATTTTAGGTGAGCGATGTAAGTATCTTGTGCTTCAGTAGAGTGAGATCGACGCCATCTTCTCTCGAGCCTGCGCAGGCACTTGAGTGAGTCTCGGAGTTCTCTGGTATACCATGGTGCATGCTCTCGTTTCTTTGTTGTTTTATTTGTGGCTGGTAAACATGCGATGGTCTTGAGGCTCTCATCCCAGGTGGACACCAATGCATCTAGGTCGTGTGGTATGTTGTTGAGGAGTGGGAGGATCTTCTCTCGAAGCTCTTCTTTATTAAAGGGGCGGAAGCGCTTCAAAGAGGTTTCGTGGACAGTGTTGTTTTGTTGGAGTTTTTATTGTGTGTGTTAATAGGTATCTGGAATTGGATCAGGCTGTGGTCAGACCATGGCACAGGCGTTATGGTTTGTGACATTGGTTGGGTGGTATCTTTATCTGTCTGTGGGGCAAAGATCAGGTCAAGTTTGTTTCCCTTGACGTGGGTGGGATTATTGACTAGCTGATCGTAGCCTAGTTCTTGTAACGCTTCTAGGAAAGCAGAGGCTTGCGATTCCTGTAGCGTAGGCAAGTTGAAATCACCTAGGATCCAGTTCTGGGATCGTGGTTTGTTTGAGTTGCAAGCGAGGCCCATTATCGTTGCAAGATCTTCTGAGGATGGTGTTGGTGCCCGGTAGAGTAGGTTGATCGTGCAGGTGTCATTTGTTATGGTGAGGGAGTCCAGGTGGGCTGTGCTGGTTGAGTTGCACATCTGGAAGCCTAGGCAAGTTTTGACAAGGATGAGTGTTCCTCCTCCTCTCTGATTGGTTCTATGGCATGTGTGGACTGAGAAACCTGTGGGTAACATCTGGTTGATGATTGCGTTGTCACATTCTGATAGCCAAGTTTCTGTGATCATGATATCAAGATCATGGGTCGTGACCAGATCGGTAATTATTGGCCAATTTGTACGTATTGACCTTGCGTTGATGAGTGCACACTTCAGGGCTTGATGGTGTTGCTGACGGTCCAGATGTGACTTCTTGAGATGTTGAAGTGGGATGTGTAATAAATGTGAGTGATGTGCGTCCTTGGGTTCTCTTGGGGGGTGTTGGTGATTCTCCGTCCATCTTTTCCCGTCACTGCGGAGTATTGGGATGTGGTTAGTGCTTGTGTGAAAGGCGTGGGATGTAAGGGGGAGCCAGGAGGCTAGGTGTAGACATGCCAAGGCTAGGAATGGGTGCATTTTGTGATGTCTTTGTGAAATAGTATGTGAACTGTTTGTTGCTGGGTAATTAGTGGGACCGGTATTGACTATTGTGCTGGCTTGACTATTGTGCTAGCTATTGGCAGTGTATAAACTTACTGTCTGGAGATGAGTATGTATTTGGAACAATGTGGCAGCATATAAGACAGGAACAGTACAGCATCGAGCAAACAATGAGGCAATGTGTCAGTCAGAGGAAAATGAGACAATGTAACAGTTGTCAGCAGAATATGAGACAATGTAACATTCAGCAAGGAACTAAACAGAATAATATACTGCCAACAGTAATAATAAGTTAACACTTTTGGGTAAGGGTGAAATTCTGCCAACAGTAATGAGGTATGACAAAGTTGGCAGTAATAAGATTATCACTGATGCATGAAAAATGGGTTTTTGACAACAAGATAGACAACATCTGTGTGATGGGCAGAAGATGAATAAAACATTCTCCCCCTAGGGGAAGAAAGTTTGGTAGGACATTTCCTACCTACTGGGAAAGAAGAGGGCGTAGAACAGCCCTTAGAAACAGGTAAGTCAGTGGACCACTGAGTAACCTGACGTAAAGACTCCTTATTGAAGAGATTTTCTCCAGTGCAAGGAGTATTACCCAGTCTTTGTTGTGCCCATTTGTGTAAGTCTGAAGCTTGGAGCCAGGCTCTACGTCGTGCCCCTATAGCTATAGCAGAAGTCCTGCTAACAGACTCAAATGAGTCTAGGGAAGCACGAGTAAGAAACCAAGAGATATTTTGAATATGACTAAGCAGTGAGGAATAGTCTGCACTCTTGTGTTCTGAAAGAAAGGGAGTCAAAAGATGCAATTTCTTTGTGACCTCCTCAAGAGATAGACTCAGAAAAAATATATGAGAGAATTCTTGCTGAAAGCATGGATGTCTGGAAGGTTTGACGTCCAAAGGCATCTAGTGTCTTAGACTCACGACCTGGCGGATAAGAAGAGTGCTTTTTCTTACTCTTCACCCGCCTCATTGCTGATTCCACTACAATGGAATGATGAGGAAGTTGAGTCTTTTGAAACCCTGGAGAGGGGGGCACCTGATATAGGAGATCAGTTGCTCTGGAAGGTGGGGGTACCCTTGAAGGTGCTTCCCACATTCCTAGAAGATCCTGCAAGGAATGATGCAAAGGAAGCATTATGTTTTCCTTTGCTTCGGTAGAAACAGAGCCTTGTGTAGGATCATGTCCAGGGATAGAGATGGCAAGTGATCTTGCCATATCCCAGAGGAAACTCTGAAAAGAAGGATCTCCAAAGAGAACCTCCCTTGGACAGGTTAGATCTGAGGAACTAGCATGGGCACCGAAGGATGTATCTGCACGGTGCAATATGGGATCCTTAACGGATGGACACTGGTACTGGAGGTCAGGACCAGCGACAGTCAGTAGCACATCGCCCATGCCAGGTATCGACTCCAAACTTGGTATAGAAGGGAGCGATCCTGTTAAAAGAAGCATGGAAGGAGCTGGCCACGATGCTACAGAGGATACCGGTACCGATGTAACTGAAAACCTTCGGCAGTGACCCTCGGCACCGAGCCTCCGGTATCGACAGGTCGTGGTACCAAGGCGTGTCGGAACTGCGTCTTCCAGACTAGAGATTGATTCCAAACTCGGCATTGAGGATAATGTAGACATCGGTACCGTGTCTGATACCGATCGATGAAACCCAGCCGGTGGCAACCCAAACGGCATCGGAGGAACCGAGAGTTGTGGATCCGAACCATCGGAACCGAGCCTTCGGTACCGACGGGAGCCAGTACCAAGGCGAGTTGGTACCCAGTCCTCCAGACTGGAGATCGATTCCAGACTCGGCATCGAAGGAAGCGAGTTTATCGATGCATGTGTGGAGGGTACCGACGTCGGAGGCAGTATCGGTGCCGGTACCGATACTGGAAAGTCAGTCTGGAACGTATGCACCGGTCCCGTAGGTACCGAGGACGCCAGATGACGATCCCTGGTGAGGAGTGTTTCGTCCAACACCAGTGCTGATGCCAGGGTATCGGTACCGCTCGAAGCGGATGCCACCACCGGACACGGCTCAGGTATGTTCTGTGGGGGGTGAACCCCAGGAACAACCTGAAACCCCACATAGGCTTTGGAGGCCGAAGACTCCTGCCGGGGTTTTGAAGCCAATTGGCCCTCGAGGGCAAGGCCGGAGCCGTCTACATGCTGTGCATGAGACCTACCACTCGAGGGTTGGCTAGTCTTAACAGACTGTGGGTTACCTGATCCTGTGTAGAAGAAGAAATGGTCGGTGCCCTGAAGTTAGAAGGGAACCTCATATCGAGGGAAACTCGATGTTGAAAACCTCTTCCCACAATACTGCTGCCCGAGGGCTCCGGAGGAAAAAGGTCAGGACCCAAACAGCTTAGACACCAATTTTGGGAGTCTAAAAATAAAGTTGTACCGCCACAGTTTGAACATTTCTTGGCAAAAGTGGCTGGCGGTTCCATGAAGGACATGGAGAGGCCTGGAAGGCCTGAAAAACCGTAAGACACTCAGAAGAAAAAATATTCCCCAAAAGGAAAATATTTTACAAGAAAAGAGAAAAACACCGGCGGTACCGGTGGTGTCGGGGGGACAGCCGCGACCACAAGAAATCTAAAGAATTAAAAGAAGAATTTTCTGCGGTGACAGGAGGACGTCCTGCAGGCTCTGCGGAAAAACGAAAACTGAGGAGAGGCAGTTGGGAAAGGCGGGAAGGCAGCACGCAGGCGTGGTGGGATGCTTCCAAAAGCTTTCTGATTGGATGCTGGGAAGCGTTCCCGCGCAGGCTCTGTCGGTACCGACGTACCCATATGTGAAGACTCATTCCTGCTTGTTCCTGGAGATAGACCCTTCTGCAAACACCATATGGTAAACCTTTTCCACTTGAAAGCATAAGAGCGTCTTCTGGAAGGCTTCCTGAAAGCATAAAGGATATCCTTTACCTGCTGAGGGAGGTTAAGATCATGGAGATCTAGGCCTTCAGCAACCAAGCCCTGAGATGCAGAGACCGGGGATTGGGATGCCATAACATTCTGTCCTCCTGAGACAGGAGATCTGGAGCAGACCCTAACTCCAGGGAGGGAGCTTGAGAGAGATATAGAAGCAGAGGGTACCACACTAGCCGTGGCCAGTGTGGAGCTACGAGAATCATACGGCCTCTGTCTCTCTGAAGCTTGAACAGGGTTTTGGGAATTAGGGGAATGGGTGGAAAGGCATACAGGAAATCTTGACCCCAGTAAAGGAGGAAAGCATCCCTGGCCTGAGCCCCCTGAGCCAGAATTCTGGAACAGAACCGGGGAAGTTTGGCATTCCATTGACTTGCAAAGAGGTCTATGTCCGGGGTTCCCCAAATTTGAAAAATCTTGGCCACCTGGTCTGCATGCAGAGACCACTCGTGTGGAAGCAGAACTCGACCGAGTCTGTCTGCCCAAGAGTTTTGTATGCCTGGAAGATACACTGCCAGGAGATGAATCTGATGCTCTGGCGAGAGCCCATAGTCGCAAAGCTTCGTTGCAAAGCGACAGAGAGCCTGTTCCCCCTGCTTGTTCACATAGAACATGGCTACTTGATTGTCCGCATGAATGAGGAACGTCTTGTAGCTGAGCAGGGTGTGGAACACTCAAAGAGCAAGGAAGATTGCTCTGAGCTCTAAGAGATTGATATGTAGATGAGTCTCCTGTAGGTGGAGAGGTCTTGCAGATGAGCTCCCCAACCCATCGGAGAAGCATCTGTTGTGAGAGTTGCCTGGGGTAAGGTTTGTTGAAATGGGGACCCCAACAACAGGTTTTGAGTGGAGTGCCACCATTGGAGAGACAAAATAAGGCGATTTGTGTTTGCTTTTTTGTCTGACAGGCATCCTGATGCCTGGGTCCATTGAGTGGATAAAGTCCACTGGGCTGCTCTCATATGGAGACGAACATAGGGAACCACATGCACGGTAGATGCCATGTGGCCTAGTAGTTGTAGCATCTCTCGGGCAGTGAGATGAGGCTTTAGCACTGCTTGAAAAGCTAACTGCACCATGCGAAGGCAACGGGCCTGGGGGAGATAGGAGCTTTGCTGAATACCAGCAAAGCAAGGGCCTATCAACTCTAGAGACTGAGTGGGAGTTAGACTGGATTTTGGGATGTTTATGACCAGACCCAAATACTGAAGGATACGCATTCTACAGGATAGAGAAGTCCTGGCCTCTGACTCTGTTGGGGCTCGAATGAGCCAGTCGTCTAAGTAGGGGAAGACGAATATTCCTAGAGTGCGGAGAAATGCTGCTACCACAGCCATGCATTTCGTGAACACTCTTGGTGCTGAGGCCAGGCCAAAAGGAAGCACCCTGTATCGGTAGTGCTTTCCTTGAAAAAGGAACCAAAGGAACTTTGAGTTGGATGGATGAGAACATGGGTGTACGCATCCTTGATATCTAGAGAACAAAGCCAATCCTGACTCTGAAGGTATGGCAGCAGAGTTCCTAGAGAAATCATCTTGAATTTCTCTTTGGACAGGAATTTGTTCAATTTTCTGAGGTCCAAAATAGGTCTGTATCCCCCTGTTTTCTTTGGGATAAGGAAATAGGGGAGAGTAAAACCCTGTACCCTGTTGATGAATGGGTTACCTCTTCTATTGCCCCTTGGGCAAGAAGCATAGTGACCTCTTGATCTAACAGGTTGATGACAGAGGTCTGAGAATTGAACTATCTTGTCATTGTGGGAGGGGCATGCTCAAAAAATGAAGCTTGTACCCCTCCTTTATGATGGAGAGTGTCCAATGCTCTGCTGTTATCTGCCCCCATCTGGGGGCAAAGTGACACAACCTTCCTGGAATGGTGGAAGGCTCTGGTCCATTGAGAGCCAGGAAGGCTAAGTTCTCTAGCTGAAAGTCAAAGGCCTTGTGGAGGCTGAGACTGCTGGGACAGTTGAGGCTTAGTCTTAGCTTTCCTCTGTTTGGGTGGTTGCTGACCTTTCCAAACAGGTTGACCTGCAGAGCGTCCCTGCTGGGAATAAGCAGGATAAAACCTTTTCTTTTTGGAAAAGAATGTTTTTTTGAAAGATTTTTCTTGCAGGATCAGCTATAGCCTTGGATAGTCTATCCAAGGTGGAGTTGTCAGCATCCAACTCATTGGCTTTTTCTTGCCAATCTTTGCCAAACAGGTTCTCACCAGTACAAGGAATATTGCCCAATTTGTCGTACCCAGAGCTCCAAATCTGATGCCTGGAGCCAGACAATTCTACGTGCAACTATGGCAATGGCAGAGGTTCTGCTTATGCACTCAAAACAGTCAAAAGCTGCACGGTTGACAAATTTAGAAACATCTTGGGCATGTTTGACCAATGTGAGAAAATCCTGTCTTCTATCCTCAGGAAGAAGAGGGCTCAAAACCTCTACATCTCCTGTGATTTCCTTCAGGAACATTCACATATATAAAATATAGGAACTGATCCTGGCAGAAACCATGGAAGCTTGGAAAGTACGACGTCCAAAAGCATCCAAAGTTCTGCACTCACATCCTGGAGGATTAGAGGCATGCTTCTTTGCACTCCTGATCCTTCTCATAGCTGATTCCACTATCTCCCACATACTTAGCATGAGATCATGCAAGATCTCATGGATGGGCAAAGTAGCTGCCTCCTTAGGAGCTTTGGGATATTGTAAAATTTCCTACTCCTTTGCTCTGGGCTCTGTTTCAGGAGCCACAGTAATGGACAGACCTTGAGCCACCTCCCTGATGAAATCCTAAAAGGAAGTGTCCTCTGGAGGAGTCATCCTGCGTTTAGGGGAGGAAGGCTCCTCTGGGAGAAGTATTCCCATATCGACAGAACTGTCAGAATCCTCAGATTCCTCTGAGGACTCTAAGTACCTTCTGTCCGGATGCTCTTGAAGAGCCCGATACCCATACCGACCGAAGTCGGTACCAGGGGGGAATCGGTACCAGTGTATCGGTACCGGAAGGCATCGCATGACTAGGTGCAGCAATGCGGACACCGATGTCAATGCCGTCGATACCGGTACCGATATCGGTGCCAGAGTCGGTGCCGGTTGAACTGTGACGCGGTTCCGAGGGTGTCGAAGCTGCAAGGAGAGCCGCCAGACTGCGTTCAATAGCCAGGAACCTCTGGTCTATCGATGCTGCCGATGCCTGGATGTCGGTACCGTAGAAAAAGCAGTTATTTACCTGTAACAGGTGATCTCTGGGAACAGCAGGAATAAGTCTTCACATATGGGTACGTAGGTACCGACGGAGCCTGCGCGGGAACACTCCCCAGCGTCCAATCAGAAAGCTTTTGGGAGCATCCCACAGCGCCTGCGTGCTGCATTCCCGCCTTTCCAACTGTCTCTCCTCAGTTGAGTTTTATAGCTGAGACAAAGAGGCAGAGAGAAGGGAAAGGAAGAGAGATAGAGAGAGAGAACTCCCAGGGGAGGTGGGTGGGTTGTGAAGACTTATTCCTGCTGTTCCCAGAGATCACCTGTTACAAGTAACTGTGCTATCTCCAGGAACAAGCAGGAATGAGTCTTCACATATGGGAACACCCTAGCTTTTGATGCCAGGGAGAGAGCCCAGAAGTTGTGTGTCCCTGGGACAGGGCTGCACTTCCCCACCTGTATCTCTGGCATCCCATGAGGGATAGTGGGTAGGAGTTAAGCATGGAACAGGTGTTTGAGAACAGCCTGACCAAACAAGGCATCCCGGCGGGAGTCCTTGTCTAAGCAGTAATGGGCTGTGAAGGTATGAACTGAGGCCCAAGTGGCTGCTCGACAGATGTCATCGATAGACACAGAGTTCAGATGAGCCATTGAGGCTGCCATGGCTCTCACATTGTGAGCTGTGACATGGCCCTCCAGAGAAATGTTCTTGCTCTGATAGGCAAAAGAAATACATTGAGCAATCCAGTTGGAAAGAGTTCTCTTGGAGACTGGTTGTCCCAAATGAGAAGGATCAAAAGCAACAAAGAGTTGGGAAGACTTTCTATGTTGCTGTGTCCTCTGTAAGTAAAAAGCCAGAGCTCTATTACAGTCCAGGGTATGAAGATTCCTCTCTGCACTTGATGCATGAGGCCCTGGAAAAAAAGACAGGTAGGTAGACCTCTTGGTTGAGGTGAAAAGGCAAGACCACCTTAGGCATAAAGTGTGTATTAGTCCTAAGGACCACCTTGTCATGATGGAACCTTGTATAAGGTGGATTAACTACTAGTGCTTGCTATTCACTGATGCGGCGTGCTGATGTGATTGCAATTAGAAAGATAACCTTCCAAGAAAGGTATTTCAAGGAGGTAGTAGCTCAAGGTTCAAAAGGCAGCTTCATAAGCTGACCAAGAACCAAATTTAAGTCCCATGCCACCGGTGGTGGTCTAATGGGAGGCTTTGTTAAAAGGAGGCCTCATGAACCTTGCTACAAGGGGATGAGAGGAAACAGGTTGTCCATTTAGAGGCTTGAGTGAAGCTGCAATAGCACTCAGATGGACTCTTACTGAATTTGTCTTAAGGCCTGCATTAGACAGACAGATGCAGGATACACTCCAGTAACGATTCCAGAGGTATTGACCGGGGGTTAAGACCCCTTCCTGAACACCAGATGGTAAACCTTTTCTACTTGAAGGCGTAAGAACGTCTAGTGGAAGGTTTTCTGGAAGCATGAAGAACATCTTTCACTTGTTGAGAAAGAGGAAGATCCTGGAGATCTAGGCCTTCAGCAACCAAGCCCTGAGATGCAGACACTGGGGATTGGGATGCCACAATTTTCCATCCTCTTGCAAAGGTCTATGTCCGGGGTTCCCCAAATTTGAAAAATTTGATAACTGGTCCATATGTAGGGACCACTCGTGTGGAAGCAGAACTCGACTGAGTCTGTCTGCCCAAGAGTTTTGAACCCCTGGAAGATAGACTGCCAGAAGATGGAATGTGATGCTCTCTGGCGAGGGCCCATAGTCACAGAGCTTCGTTGCAAAGGGACAGAGAGCCAGTTCCCCCCTGCTTGTTTAGGTAGGACATGGCTACCTGATTGTCCGTGTGGACAAGGACTGTCTTGTGGCTGAGCAGGGTGTGGAAAACTCGTAGAGCAAGGAAGATTGCTCTGAGTTCCAAAAGATTGATGTGGAGACAAGTCTCCTGTGGGGACCAGATGCCCTGGGTGGAGAGGTCCTGAAGATGAGCTCCCCAGCCCATTGGAGAAGCATCTGTTGTAAGAGTTGCCTGGGGTAGAGGCTGTTGAAAAGGACACCCCAGAAAGAGGTTTTGAGGAGACTTCCACCATTGGAGGGACAAAATGAGACAACTTGTGTTTGCTATTCTGTCTGACAGGCAGCCTGGGTCCATTGGGTGGATAAAGTCCACTGAGCGGCTCTCATGTGAAGGCGAGCATATGGTACCACATGCACGGTGGATGCCATGTGGCCTAGCAACAGCAACATTTCTCGAGCAGTTAAAAAGGGTTTTAGGGCTGCTTGAGAAGCTAACTGCACCAAGCAAAGGCAACGGGCTTGGGGAAGGTAGGCCCTTGTCTTTGAGGTATCCAGCAGGGCTCCTATGAACTCTAGAGATTGAGTAGGAGTTAGACTGGATTTTGGGATGTTTATGACCAGCCCTAAATACTGAAGGATACGCATTGTGCAGGATAGAGAAGTCCTGGCCTCTGACTGTGTTGGAGCTCGAATGAGCCAGTCGTCCAAGTAAGGGAAGAGAAATATTCCCAGAGTGCGTAGAAATGCTGCTACCACAGCCATGCATTTCGTGAACAACCCTGGTGCAGAGGCCAGACCGGAAGGAAGCACCCTGTATTGGTAGTGCTTTCCTTGAAACAGGAACCAAAGGAATCTTCTGTGGGTTGGATGGATGAGAACATGGGTGTACGCATCCTTGAGATCTAGAGAACAAAGCCAATCCTGACTCTGAAGGTATGGAAGCAGAGCTCCGAGAGAAATCATTTTGAATTTCTCCTTGACCAGGAATTTGTTCAATTCTCTGAGATCTAAGATAGGTCTGTATCCCCGTTTTCTTTGGGATAAGAAAATAAGGGGAACAGAATCTTGCCTGACCTAACAGGTCGATGAGAGGGGTCGGAGAATTGAACTGCTTCACTATTGGGGGCAGGGGCATGCTTGCAAAATGAAGTTTGTACCCCTCTCTTATGATGGAGTGTCCAACACTCTGCTGTTATTTGCCCCCATCTGGAAGCAAAATGGCATAACCTTCCTGGAATGGTGGACCGTTCTGGTCCTTCCAGAGCCAGGAAGGCTAAGTTCTCTAGCAGAAAGTCAAAGGCCCTGAGGAGGCTGAGGCTGCTGAGCCAGTTGAGGCCTAGCAGCCTTTGCTTTCTTCTGTTTGGGTGGTTGCTGACATTTGGTTGAAAACTGACCTGCAGAAGATGCCTGCTGACCATAAGCAGGATAAAATCTTTTCTTTTTAGAAAAAGGTGTTTTCTTGAACAACCTTTTCCTAACAGGATCAGCAGTAGATTTGGATAGTCTATCCAAAGTGGAATTTTCAGCATCCATCTCATTGGCTTTTTCTTGCCAATCTTTACCAAACAGGTTCTCACCTGTACAAGGGATATTTCCCAATTTATCGTGTACCCAGAGCTCTAAATCAGATGCTTGGAGCCAAGCAATTCTACGTGCATCGATGGCAATAGCTGAGGCCCTGCTTATATATTCAAAGCATTCGAAGGCTGCACAGTTGGAGAATTTAGAGACATCTTGGGCATGTTTGAGCCAAGTGAGAAACTCCTGCCTTTTATCCTCAGAGATGAAAGGACTTAAAGTCTGTAGATCAGTAACATTCCCATGTAGATACTATAGGAACTGATTCTTGCAGCAAGCATGGAAGCTTGAAAGACTATGTCCAAAAGCATCCAGAGTTCTGCATTCACGTCCTGGAGGATTAGAGGCATGTCTTTTTGCACTTCTAATCCTTCTCATAGCAAATTCCACCACAATGGAGTGGTGGGGAAGCTGAGTTTTATGGAAACCAGGACAAGGAGGGACACGATACATAGTATCTGACCTACGAGAATGAGGATAGGTGGTAAGCGGTGTTTCCCACATCCTCAACATGAGATCATATAGAATCTCATGAATGGGTAGGGTAACTGCCTCCTTAGGAGTTTTAGGATATTGTAAAATATCCAACTCCTTGGCCCTTGGCTCTGTTTCAGGGGTCACAGTGATGGACAGGCTCCGAGCCACCTCTCGGATGAAGTCTTGGAAAGACATGTCCTCTGGAGGAGACGTTCTGCGTTTAGGGGAGGAGGACTCCTGTGGAAGCATCATCGCTGCATCGACAGAACTTTCAGAATCCTCAGATTCTTCTGAGGAATCAAAGTATTGCCTATCTGGATGCTCTTGCAAAGCCCGATACCCGTACCAAGCAAAATCGGGATCAGGAATAACCGATACCGGGGAATCAGTACCGGCAGGCATCGAAGGACAGGGTACCGGTATAGCAGGCATCGACGCCAATATTGATGCTATCGGTACTGGTTGCGATGCCAGTGCCAGTACCGGTGGAGTTGTCTGTCACGGTACCAAAGGCATCGATGCCACAAGGAAAGCCGCCAGACTGCGTTCTATGGACAGAATTCTCTGGTCCATAGACACTGCCAATGCCTGGAAATCGGTACCGGTGGAAACTGCCGGTACCCCAGAGCATGGCACCAGGAGATATGTCGAGGCCGAGCCATTGAGAACATCCTGGAACCCCGATGATGGTGTTTTGGAAGCCAAAGCCTCCCGCCGGGGTAATTTTGCCGGTGCAGAATCCTCGAGGGCAATGCCAGAGGCATCTCGATGCTTAGAAGGAGATCTACCCTTTGAGGACCGGCTAGACTTATGTTTAGTTACCTGAGATCCACGGGAAGAAGCAGCAGCTAAGTTAGAGGAATACATACCCCTGCCCCATCCCAGGAAGCCGCAAAAAAAGAGTTGTCCCCTTGAAGGGAAACATCCCCTCTGACAAGGGGCAAACCACAAGGCGCATAATCTCTAAAAGTCTCATGCCTGCCCACGCACTGAACCAACAATTCTCACCTGCTTCTGCTTATCCTCCAGTAGACTACCCCCTTTAGACTCCCAAGTCAGTCACCAGCTTGTCCAAAACTTCTCCAGACAGCAGCTCACCCTTGAAGGGAAGCCTGCTCAAAGGAGACTTGGAAGAGACATCTGCAATTTTTGCAGCCATAAATAGCAACAGAGACCATTAAGATCCCAAGGGCCGTAAAAGGCATGTGCTAAATAGGCTGCCCCCTGACTCCAGCTATGACACCTGTCTCGAGAAAGCTGCTCAGGCCCTGCTGCCTCGAATATGCCTTGCACAGTACAAAAAGCTTCTGGCTACAAAAGGCACCGCAGACACCTGCAATGACAGAGCATTAATATCAAATGCCCGTTTTAGCGGGGTCTCCAGCTTCCAGTCCTGCACGTCCTTAAGGGCCATACTGTCCTCTACTGGTATAATCATTTTTGTAACTGCAGAAACTACCACGTCCACCTTTGGAAAGCAAAAAAGGTCCTTCTCTTGGTCTGGCAGAGGATAAAGCTGCTCCAGAGTCTGGGTTCCCTTGAGCCCTGCCTCCAGCATGTCCCATTCATCCTGGATCATCTGTTTAATAACCCAATGAAGAGGGAACACCGTCTGAATCTCTTACTGCCTGGAACAAATAATCCTCTAAGGAGAAATTTCACTTACCGTTAACCCACTTGTCTGGACTGGTCTAGCAGGACTCCAGGAAAGGAAATTAAGTCCCCCTACAAGCAGATGTTGGAGACAGAGAAAGTGCCAGAAGCATTAGTGAACGGGCTCTGGCATATAGAGAGGCTCCCCTAGGCGAAACCTCAGTATATTCCTGTAAAAGCAGATGAAGCCCCTTGTCAAAATGGAATAACACCATGAAAGGACAATGGAAATGAAGCACCAAGTATTGCAATTATGTACAAGAAGCCCAACGGGGCTAAACCTATATCAAAAGGAGGACATTACAGCGACAAGTTTAATAAGTCTCTGGTGAAACGACTGTTGAGTCAGCCAAAATGATGAACACAGTGAGGGGTGGGGGTCCTGAACTGGTCTAGCAGGATTCCAGGAAAGAAATTAAACAGTAAGTGAAATTTCTCCTTCCAATCCATCCTGTTAGGCCAGTCCAGACAAGTGGGAAGTAACAAAGCTACACCCCTGTGGGGCGGGAAAAAACAGCCGCTACTACCACACTGACCTCAAAATGCACAGAGGTGGAGCATGCAGATTGAGACAATAGTGGCATGCAAAGGTGGACAAGGAGGAACAAGGTGGCTGCCCAACAAATGTCTATGGGAAGTCCCACAGGAATAGGTCTGTTTTGCAAAATGTATGCAGATTCAATAGCACGCTTGATCCAGCATGCAATTGTGGCCTTAGAGGCAGCAAGGCCTTAATAAGGACATGCAAACAAGACAAAAAGGCAGACAGTTTCGGATGGAACTGGTGACCTTAAGATAGCAACATAGACTGCACCTAGATCGTGCTGTATATCCAAGCCCTGCTGCCTAGGAAAGGAAGGGAGTGAAATGGTTTGAGTCACAAGAAAGGACAAGAGCGCGGCAAGGAGGGACAAGAGCGCGGCAAGGAGGGACAAGAGCACACTGTGGAGAAACGGCTGATAATATCAGTGTGAGAAGCAAGCGACCAGTCCACTACTGGACCCCAAAAGCAGGTAAGGGCCTCTACCTGGACACAGAGGGCATTAAGGGCTAATCCCTTCTCAAACCCCTCCTGAAGGAACGCTAGGATCAGCGGTAACCCAACTTCCCAGGGAGAGATGTTTTGTTGGGCGCCCAAATACCTTGAAAAGGCATCAGACATGGGTGTATGCCATGTCGTGGAGGGTCAGCATGCTTGAAGGGTTTGCATGACCCTAGGCGAATAGTCTTTGCAAGCTAAGCAGCTCCTTTCAAGAGCCAGGCCGTAAGCGAGTAAGGAGCTGGGTCATCCATGAGAACAAGGCCCTGCCTCGGTAGACCCTGACATGAGCCAAGAGTGAGGGGCACTGTCACTCTCAGCCGAACTAAGTCAGTATACCACAGGTGCTGGGGCCACCAAGGTGAGTCTCGATGCGGTGGAGACACTGCCTGATCATGGGCCATGATGGGAGAGGTGGAGAAAAGCCGCCACCGGCCATGGATGAGCCAGTGTGTTGAGCCCTTGAGAACAGTGTTCTTTCCGGTGACTGAAGACGGTGGGGACCTTGTCATTCTTGTTGATGGCCATCAGATCGAGGCTGGGTTGGCGCTAGGTCTGTACGATGCGCTGAAAAGCTGCCAGAATGAGCTCCCACTCACTGGGGTCCAAGGTATGGTAATGAGGAAGTCAGCTTGAACACGGTCCACGCCTACAATATGTTGGGCTGAAAGGGCCTGCAGGTGTGTGTCAGCCCACAGGAAGAGAAGCTACATTTCCTTGGCGACGCCCAGGGCTTTGGTGCCACCCTGCCAGTTTATGTAGGTCACCTTGGTGGCATTGGTGCAAAGGACACAAACTGACTGTTTGTGAAGGAGGAAGAAATGCCTGTAGGGCAAGGCGGATTGCTCAAGGCGGATTGCTCACGCTTCGAGCCAGTTGATACTACATTTGGATTCCAGAATATACCATGAACCCCGAGTTGTCTGGTCCAGACAATGTGCTCTCCAGCCTGAAAGACTGGCATCCATTGTGATGAGAAGCCAATGCGGAGTCTCAAGGGGAACCCCCTTGCCACAGATATCTGGGCAAAGCCACCATAGCAAGCAGGAGTGAATGGCCCTTGGAACATTGTACTGCTGGGAACCAGCTGGACAGAAAGAATTATTGTAGAGATCTCATGTGTGCATGAGCCCAGGGGATGACCTCAATGGTTGCCGCTGTGGCCCCCCATGACCTGCAGATAGTCCCAAATGCAGGGCCGAATCTGAAGCAGGAATGCCTGTAGTTAGCCAGCAAACTTCCGACAGTCTTCAGTAAGGACGACTCGTCCCAGACGGGTGTCGAAATGGGCTCCCAGGAATTCTAGGGACTAGGTGGGGCAGAAACCTCTTTTGGTGCAATTGACCACCCAGCCCAGACGCCCGAGGAATGTGACAACAGGATAGCCTCCATATGTGATTTAACTCTGATTAGCCAGTCATTCAGGTAAAGATGGACGCGTATACTCTGCTTCCACAGGGCTGCCGCAACTACCACCATGACCTTTGAGAAGGTACAGTACATGGTGACACTGCAAGGCCAAATGGTATGGCACGGAACTGAAACTGGCATTCAAGCACCGTGAAACTGAGAAAGCATTGCTAATCCTTGCAGATTGGGATGTGGAAGCAAGTTTCTGCCAGATCAAGAGAGACCAAGAATTCCCCTGTCCCCACTGCCAGGATCACAGAACAGAGGGTCTCCATCTGGAAAGGAGGTATCTGGAGTGAGCGATTGATGCCCTTGAGATCCAGAATGGGCTGAAAGGAGCCATCTTTCTTGGTGACAACAAAGTAAATGGAGTAGTGGTTGGAAGTGAGGTTGGGAGGCAGGCACTGAACAAATGGTGCAAATCTCTTCCAGGCATAGCAGTGTCTTGTATGGCTGAACACTTTGGGAACCGTGATGAGCAAGGACTGGACCAGTGATTACCTGCCTTCAGCCTATCCTCGGTAGATGTTGTGGTTTGACCTCTCCCAGGTCTTTAACCAGTTTTGAGATCCTTGCCTAATAGGAGCTTGCCCTTAAAAGGGAGCTTAGCAAGAGGAACCTTTGAAGCCGAATCCGTGGAGCAGTGATGTAGCCAGAGCCAGCGGCATGCACCAGTAATCACAGCTATCACCCGAACAGTGAGGTGAAGCAAATCATAGAGGGCATCCACCAAGAAGGCAATCACAGATTCCAAACGTGCTGAGGCAGGGTTGTCAGGCAGAAGCTGGATCCAGCTAAGAAGGGCATGTGCGACTAGCCCCCACATACAAAGGTTTGAAAGGCAAGAGAGGAAGAGGAGAAGGCAGTCTTGAAGAGCCTTCCACCTTCCGGTCTTGCTGATCCAACAGAGCTGCTCCACCTTCCACAGAATGGTAACAGCAGTCACCACTGCATCAACCCTCTGATATGTGAGAGTCACTTCGAGGTCCTCCAGGGACCACCAATAAAGCCAGCCCAAACGCCAAGCTGTGCGAAGGGACACATCAGGCGAGTCCCACTCCAGAGAGACCATCTGTTGTAGTTCTTGAAGGAATGGGAAAGTCTTGGAGGGTTTCCTGATGCCCCATAGAATTGGATCCACTTGAGAAGGAGCAGGAACAAAGTCCTGCCCTGGTGGGTCCAAAAGGCACAATGCTTGCAAAACCTGCGTGATTAAGGCAGAAAGTTCCTCCTTGCGGAACAAACGAACATCTGGAGTCTCCTTCAGATTCTTCACCTGATCTGAGGGAGACCATTCCCCATCCTCCCAGTCAGAGGAGTGTGATTTATCTTCGGCAGAGAGTGTCCTGCCCTTCTGCCCAGTCAGACAGCACAAGAGTTCCTTAGGACAACGCACAGGATCTGGAGGGTGAAGTTTGTCCAAAGAGTGCTTCTTACTCAGGCGTCCTGAGTCAGCTGTGGATTTAGAGGAAGGTGGCCCCCCTGCATTGTGACCCACCGATTGGGCATCTTCCTCCTCACAAGGTCCCATGCCTGCTTGAACAGGGACATAAATTTAGCACCCTGATATGAGCTGGGTCCACTGAGCTGCTGAGGGAGGAAAATGGGTGGAGGGAGGCATCCCCCCGAGTGAGAGGCTGGAGACAAGTCTCTGCCTGGCAAATTAGAGGCAGCCAAGACCTCTGGAGTGGAAAAGTCCGAGTGTGTGCTCAGACTATCAGCACTGCCTGCGGCGCTTTCCATGCTGCCCTGGAAGACTCCCCCAGGTGATCTGTGCACATAGAGCACAGCCTATCCGTTAAAACATGGTGTGTTTCCTGCTACAGGCAATGCACAAAAAGAGGAAGGAAGGCATTGTAATTCGCAAGTATCATCGGTGGAATCTGCTGCTGTGCAATGGTATTCTGGGCTCCGGAGTGAAGGGCAAGAACTGACACAAAATGGCCGCCACAACAAACTGAAAACGGCACGGAAGGTTGAAGAGCAGGGAAAAAGGCTGGAAGGTACTGAATGGCAGGACAGTGCTGTACGGAAGACTGGAGCTGCAATCCTAAGGCAGCAGGAAGTGACACTGAAAATGCTAACAGCTGGGCCCGCTGATGGTGATACGGGCAGGGGGGAGGGGTGTGTGCTGGTGAGAGCTGAAATCACTCACAGAGATCGTCGGAACAGAAGGAGAAATGCAGACTGCAGACCTGTAGCGTGGACTTAAGGATGTATTTGTCAGGGCACTCAGAAAAAGACAAAGAGGTACCTCTTCCAGCTGCTACAGGGTCCTTCCTTAAAGCGTAGTTACTCACCTGTAACAGGTGATCTACGGGAACAGCAGGAATTTAGTCCTCACATATGGGTATTGTCGGTACCAACGGAGCCTGCGTGGGAACGCTCCCCAGCGTTCAATAGGAACGCTTTTGGGAGCATCCTTCAGCACATGCACGCTGCCTTCCTGCCTTTCCAACTGTCCCTCTTCAGTTAAGTTTGTAGCCGAGTGAAGGGATAGAGGGAGAGAGGAAAAAGACAGAGAGAGAGAACTCCTAGGGGAGGTGGGTGGGTTGTGAGGACTAAATTCCTGCTGTTCCTGGAGATCACCTGTTACAGGCGAGTAACTACGCTATCTCCAGGAACAAGCAGGAATGTAGTCCTCACATATGGGGACTCCCTAGCTGAAGATGCCAGGGAGATAGCCCCAGGAAGGTGCCACCGTAGAAGGTGGGAATCCTACCTCCCATTGATCTCTGGCATCCCACCAGGGTTGGTGGGTAGGAGTTGGTTTAGGTTTGAAAGAGATTTTGAAGAACAGCTTGGCAAAAGAAGGCATCCCGAAGGGAGACTTTATCTAGGCAGTAGTGGGCTGTGAAGGTGTGTACCGAAGCCCAGGTGGCTGCTCGACAAATGTCAGACACAGAATGGAGATTAGCCATAGAAGCTGCCATGGCTCTCACATTATGAGCTGTGACATGGTCCTGAAGAGGAAGACCCTTACTCTCATAAGTAAAGGATATGCATTGGGCAATCCATTTAGATAAAGTTCTTTTGGAGACTGGAAGTCCCAAATGACTAGGGTCAAAAGCTATAAAACTTTGTGAGGGCTTTCTATGTTGCAGTGTTCTTTGTATATAAAAGGCCAAGGCCCTTATACAATCCAAAGTATGAAAGATTTCTTTCTGCATTAGAGGCGTGAGGCCTCGGAAAAAATACAGGAAGGTAAATTGATTGATTTAAATGAAAAAGCGAAACCATCTTTAGCATAAAATGTGGGTGAGTTCGAAGAACCACCTTATTATGATGAAACTTGAAAGACTAGAAAAGGGGACTCTTACTTCTTGAGAGAAATCTGCAACTGAGTATATACTTCTGGGAATTTTCTGAAAGGAATTCTTTTTATTAAAGCTAATTAATCTGTGAACCCACTATTGTTTGTTAAATCAGTCAGGGCCTAGTAGCAGCAGTTTAAGTTTACATTTAAAACACAGAAGAAAGCTTTCTGGTTAAATTTCATACCCAGCAAAGAGCTTGTAGTTTAAATTTCATAATAAGTTAGAGCCTAGCAGCAGCAAAGAGCTATAATTTAAATCAAATAAGAATATAGCTTACCTCAGCAGCACAGGACAGGGTACTGTGTAGCAGCCCTATTTTAATAAGTGTTATTTCCCTCCCTCCCTTCCCACATCCACCCACCCCTGGGATAATCGTAGCTTTATAGGTCCTTACACATTTTGACAGAAAGTACTCAGGTGAAACTCGTTACCCAAATCAGTCATACACTAAGGACCTGAGATTAATTAAGCTTCAGGTGAACAAGGTATATTAAACGTATTAGGTACAGTTTTATTGGCAACCATTAGTAAGTAAAGAACTTAAAGATCTAAACAAAAACTTAAAACTAAGATACAGACAGCAGTCTAGCAGAGAGATGGGGGCTTTCCTGTCTTTTGCATTGAGTGTCACATGTATGATTTTCTCCCAGTTGGTGAGAGGTCTTACGTGTGCACTAGGTGCAAGGAGCTCTTTGCTCTCAGGGAACGAGTCCGTTCTCTAGAGGCTAGAGTAGCAGACTTGGAAAACAAGACAGACAGAGGTACATAGACGAGACCTACAAGGATATAGTCCTGAAGTCCCACCTCCAGTCTGGCAGCATCCCTGTTGCCATGGAGGAGAGAAGTCACGTGACAGGAGAGCAGCACCTTGGTGTGGCAGGAAGTGATCCTGTAACTAGGACCCGTCCTCCAGGTGATGTAAAACCCTCTTGCACCGAGGAAGTTTCTCCAAGGCCATGTGTCCATGAGGGAAGGGTTAGGACAGCCGTTATAGTTGGTGATTCGATCATTAGGCATGTAGATAGCTGGGTGGCTGGTGGACGTCAGGATCGCCTGGTAACATGCCTGCCTGGTGCGAAGGTAGCGGACCTCACGCGCCACCTAGATAAGGTCTTAGAAAGTGCTGGGGAGGAGTCTGCTGTCTTGCTACATGTCGGTACCAATGACATAGGAAAATGTGGTAGGGAGGTTCTGGAGGCTAAATTTAGGCTTTTAGGTAGGAAGTTGAAATCCAGAACTTCCAGGGTAGCGTTCTCCGAAATGCTTCCCGTTCCACGTGCAGGACCCAAAAGGCAGGCAGAGCTCCGGAGTCTCAATGCGTGGATAAGACAATGGTGCAGAGATGAGGGTTTTGGATTTGTTAGGAACTGGGGAACATTCTGGGGAAAGGAGGGGCTCTTCCGAAGGGATGGGTTTCACCTTAACCAGGATGGAACCAGGCTGCTGGCATTAACCTTTAAAAAGGAGATAGAGCAGCTTGTAAATTAGATAATAGGGGAAAGCCGACAGTCGCCCAAGAGCGGATGGTTCGGAAGAATGTATCCTTGAAGGATACTACCAAAAGCAAAGAGGTTCCAAAAAAGAGTAAAGTAGCCCAAATGCCCTCAAGTATGGAGCAGACAGAGCTTAAAGATCCCAAATTACCCATGTCTACCAATAGCCAAATTGATATGAATAAAATAGTCTCAAATGCTTGTATGCAAATGCTAGAAGTCTAAAAAATAAGATGGGGGAGTTAGAATATATAGCACTAAATGAGAGGTTAGATATGATTGGAATATCAGAGACATGGTGGAAGGACGACAACCAGTGGGACACTGATACCTGGGTACCAACTATATCGTAATGATAGGGCTGACCAAATTGGTGGAGGGGTTGCGCTCTATGTTAGAGAGGGCATTGAGTCAGAAAGGATTAAAGTTTTGCAGGAAACAAAATTTGCTGTACAATCTCTATGGATTGAAATTCCATGTAAAAAGGGGAAGGCGATGGCAGTGGGGGTGTACTATCGACCACCGGGCCAGAATGAACAAATGGATGATGAAATGCTCAAAGAAATCAAGGAAGCTAACAAAAGTTACAGCGCAGTAATAATGGGTGATTTAAAATTACCCCGGTATCGACTGGGTCAGTGTCACGGCAGGACATGCTAGGGAGATAAAGTTCCTAGATGACAAATGACTGCTTCCTGAAGCAGCTGGTTCATGAACCGACCAGAGGGGAAGCCATATTAGACCTGGTCCTTAGTGGAACACCAGATCTAGTGCAAGAGATAAGGGTATTCGGGCCACTTGGCAATAGTGATCATAGCATGATCGCCTTTATTATTTATTTTATTTGGTATACATTTGTAAGCCGCCACTTCCAGCGATCAGCAGCGGACCAATGGTGTAAAATACAAGGGAGTAAATTAATATAATCAGAATAAAAGATACAGTATGATTTGAGGGAGGTGTACACCACAGTGACATAGAAATTACAAATATACATTACATTTTGATCAACTAGGTTTGAGCAACAAATAAGCAAAATATACATTTGATTGAATTCAGATTATAAATATACATTTGATTAAACAAGATATGTTAAAAATTTTATCACCCAGTTTGTTCAACCAGGTAAAGTTACAGGTTTATCACGTACATATATTACAGTTGTATAATACATTGGCAGATATGCAATCTTACTAACATTTACATCGGATCTATGTTTTCCTCCTAAGCTTCAGGGGTTAGGCCACTTGGGTGTGGAGAGTGTGATGAAACTGTCTAAGTGATACCGTAATGTGTTTGGAACAGGTGGGTTTTAAGCTTTTTTCTGAAGTCCTGTAAATTGTTGATCAGTCGCATCTCATAAGGTAGTTTGTTCCAAAGTATGGGAGCAGTGTACGTGTATACCCGGTTGCTCGTTCCCTCTTTAACATCTCTTATACTACTAGGAACGCAGAGTGTATTCAGGTTAGTAGTCCTTTGGTATCTGTTGGGGGGCTGTGTGGTTATGAGGTTGTCGAGGAATGATGGGGCTATCCTGTGAATGATTTTGAGAGTTGTTACCAGTATTTTGTATACTGTTCGTGCAGAGATTGGGAGCCAGTGAAGCTCAATCAGTACTGGTGTAATGTGATCCCTCAGTTTCTTATTCAAGATGATCCTGGCTGATACATTTTGTGCCAATTGTAAGATGTTTATGGTTTTTTTTGGTAGCCCTTGCAAGATGGCATTACAGTAGTCAAAGTGAGGGATGATGAGCGCTTGAGCTACTGTTCTGAAGTCTGTTTGTTCGATTATGTTGCGTAGGGGTTGAAGGACTCTCAGCTTGTGAAATATTGCTCTGTTGATTTAATTAGTGGAGGAGGGATAGTACGGAAATCTAGAGTACTACCTTTTAACTTTCGAAAGGGAGACTGATAAAATGAGGAAAATAGTTAAGAAAAAACTAAAAGCAGCAGTTGGAAAGGTTAAAGACTTACATCAAGCTTTGGTGTTGTTGAAAAATACTATCTTGGCAGCCCAGACCAGCTGTATTCAACGCTTTAAGAAAAGTGGAAGGAAGTCCAAAAAACTGCCAGCATGGTTTAAAGGTGAGGTCAGAGAGGCTGTTGCTAGAAAAGCATCTTTCAGGGAATGGAAAAAAAGAGCCAAACGACGAAACCTGGAAACAGCACAAGCACTGGCAAATCAAATGCAAGGCAATGATAAAGAAGGCAAAGGGAGAATTTGAGAAGCTTGCTGTGAAAGCAAAAACGTGAAATAAAGATTTTTTCAAGTACATTCGCAGCAAAAAACCTGTGAGAGTGTCAGTTGGTCCATTAGATGATAGAGTTAAAGGGGCACTAAGAGGCGACAAGGCGATAGCAGAGAGACTGAATGAATTCTTTGCTTTGGTCTTTACTGAGGAAGATGTAGGGATATTACCCATGACTGAAGTGGTATTTAAAGGTGCGGAAGAATTGAAGGAAATATCGATACATTGGGAAGATGTATTACAACTATTAGATAAACTGAAGAGTAGCAAATCACCTGGGCCGGATGGTATACATCCAAGGGTGTTGAAAGAACTGAAATATGAGATTGCAGACCTGCTATTAGTAATCTCTGAACTATCATTAAAATCATCTCTAATACCTGAAGATTGGAGGATCACCAATGTAACACCAATTTTTAAAAAGGGTTCCAGGGGTGATCCGGGAAACTACAGACCGGTGAGCCTCACGTCAGTACCGGGAAAAATGGTAGAAACCATCATAAAGAATAAAATTACTCAGCATGTAGATAGTCATGGCCTATTGGGAGACAGCAAACATGGCTTTAGACAAGGAAGATCTTGTCTTACTAATCTGTTATGTTTTTTTGAAAGTGTGAATAAACAGGTGGACAAAGGTAAGTCGGTTGATATAGTGTATCTGGACTTTCAGAAAGCCTTTGACAAGGTCCCTCATCAGAGACTTTTGGCAAAACTAAAGAGTCATGGGATAGGAGGCAGGGTACTACTGTGGACCAAGAACTGGTTAAAAGATAGAAAGCAGAGGGTAGGGCTAAATGGCCAATTTTCCCAATGGAGAAAGGTGAATAGTGGTGTACCCCATGGATCTGTGCTGGGTCCGCTGCTTTTTGACATATTCATAAATAACCTGGAAAGTGGAATAATGAGTGAGGTTATCAAATTTGCAGATGACACAAAACTATTTAAAGTTGTTAAAACCCAAGAGGATTGTGGAAAATTGCAAGAGGATCTTGATAAATTGGAAGAATGGGCATCAAAATGGCAGATGAAATTTAATGTGGATAAGTGCAAAGTTATGCACCTAGGGAAGAACAACCCAAACTATGGTTACACAATGCAAGGTTCCACATTAGGAACCACCACCCAGGAAAAGATTTAGGCGTCATTGTGGATAACATGTTAAAACCCTTGGCCCAGTGTGCAGCGGCAGCCAAGAGAGCAAATAGAATGCTAGGTATGATAAGGAAAGGAATGGAAAATAAAACAAAAGATATTATGCCTCTATATCGTTCCAAGGTGAGACCGCACCTTGAATAGGGTGTGCAATTCTGGTTGCCTTATCTTAAAAAGGATATAGAGTTATTAGAAAAGGTTCAGAGAAGAGCCACCAAAATGGTAAAGGGGATGGAAGGATACTCCTATGAAGAAAGGCTAAAAAGGTTAGGGCTCTTTAACCTGGAAAAGACAGCTGAGAGGAGATATGATAGAAGTCTATAAATTAATGAACGGAGTGGAACGGGTAAACGTAGATCGACTGTTTACGTTATCAGAATATAGAAAGACTAGGGGACATGCAATGAAGCTACAGGGTAAACTATTTAAAACTAATAAAAGAAAATATTTTTTCACTCAACGTGTAAACAAACTCTGGAATTTGTTACCAGAGGATGTAGTAAAGGCTGTTAGTGTAGCTGGGTTTAAAAAAGGTTTGGACAAGTTCCTGGAGGAAAGGTCCATAAACCATTATTAAGAAGGGACCCAGGATATCAATGCTTGACCCAGTACAAGTGTTGCGGAACCTGTGTCTTTTGGGGAAACTGCTAGGTATGGATGACCTAGATTGGCCACTGTTGGAAACAGGATACTGGGCTTGATGGACCTTGGTCTGACCCAGTATGGCATATCTTATGTTCTTACCTAGTATAAGGAGGATCAGCCACTAAAGCTTGCAATTCACTAATGCGACGGGCATAGGTGATTTGCAATTAGGAAGATGACCTTCCAGGTCAAAAGCTTAAGGGCTGTAGTGGCTAAAGGCTCAAAAGGCGGTTTCATGAGCTGCCCAAGGACTAGATTTAGATCCCATGCCAACAGTGGTGGCTTGATGGAAGGTTTCGTTAATAAAAGACCTCTCAAATCTTGATAGGAGTGGATGAGAGGAAATTGGTTGTCCATTTAGATGCTTATAAGAAGCTGCAATTGCACTAAGATGGACTCTTACCGAATTGGTCCTTAAACCAGAATTCGATAAGTGAAGGAGATACTCTAGTATCGATTCTAAGGGTATGACCACAGGGTTTAATCCCCTCTTGGAGCACCATATAGTAAAACGTTTCCACTTGAAGGCATAAGATCATCTTGTGGAAAGTTTCCCAGAAGCCTGAAGGATATCTTTTACCTGCTGGGACAGGTTGAAATCCTGGAGGTTTAAGCCTTCAGCAACCAGGCCGTGAGGTGCAGGGACTGGGGATTCAGGTGCCATAGCGTCCCGTTCTCCTGGGAAAGGAGATCTGGAGCATGCCCTAACTCCAGAGGTGCTGCTTGAGAGAGATGCAGAAGCAGGGAATACCATGTTTGGCGTGGCCATCGTGGTGCTACGAGAATCATACGACCCCTGTCTCTCAAACTTGAAGAGTGTTTTGGGGATGAGGGGAATGGGTGGGAAGGCTTAAAGGAAGTCCTGACCCCAGCAAAGGTGGAAGGCATCCCTTGCCTGACAGTTGTGAGCCGGGATCCTGGAACAGAACCAGGGAAGTTTGGCATTCAGTGGACTTGCAAAGAGGTCTATGTCTGGAGTGCCCCAGAGATGAAATATCTTTGCCACCTGGTCTAGGTGGAGTGACCACTCGTGAGGCAGCAGTACTCGACTGAGCTTGTCTGCCAAAAGGTTTTGAATGCCTGGAAGATATACCTCTAGAAGGTGAATTTGAGGCTCTCTGGCGAGGGCCCATAGTCACAAAGCTTTGTTGCATAACGACAGAGAGCCCGTTCCACCCTGCTTGTTCACATAGAACATGGCTACCTGATTGTCCATCTGGACTAGGACTGTCTTGTAGCTGAGCTGGGCGTGGAACACTTGAAGAGCTAAATAAATTGCTCTTAATTCCAGGAGGTTTATGTGTAAACCAACCTCCTGTGGATTCCAGGTGCCCTGGGTAGAGAGATGATTCAGGTGTGCTCCCCAACCCACCTGTGATGCATCTGTTAGGGTGGCCTGAAAGAGGGGTTGATGGAAAGGAGACCCCACTGTCAGATTTTTTAGTGATTGCCACCATTGGAGGAACAAAATTAGTCGTTGAAAGATTGTTATTTTGTCCGATAAATGACCCGTGGCCTGTGTCCACTGTGTGGAGAGGGTCCACTGAGCTGCTCGCATGTGGAGGCGAGCATATGGGACTACATGAACTGTGGATACCATGTGTCCCAGTAACTGCAGTAGCTCCCGAGCAGTGAGGGAGGATTTGCCTGCTGCTTGGGAAGCTAGTTGCATTATGCAAAGACACCGGGCTTGTGGAAGGAAAGCCCTTGCCTATCTGGTATCCAGACAGGCTCCTATGAATTCTAGGCATTGGGAAGGAACTAGTTGAGATTTCGGGAAGTTTATTACCAATCACAAGTATTGGAGGATTCGCATTGTATGGGACAGTGCAGTGCTGGCCTCTGCAACTGTAGGGGCTCGAATGAACCAGTCGTCTAAGTAAGGGAAGACAAAAATCCCCAGGGTTCGTAGAAATGCAGCTACTACTGCCATGCATTTCGTGAATACCCTTGGTGCTGAAGCCAGACCAGAAGGAAGAACCCTGTGTACTGGAAATGTCTTCCCTGAAAAGGAAACATAAAAATTTCCTGTGATCTGGATGGATGAGAATGTGAGTGTATACATCCTTTAAGTCTAGAGAGCAAAGCCAGTCCTGGCTTTGAAGGTATGGCAGAAGAGTTCCTAGAGAAATCATTTTGAATTTCTCTCAAAACAGATATTTGTTCAATTCTCTGAGGTCTAGAATGGGTCTGTGTCCTCCTGTTTTCTTTGGAATAAGAAAATGGGGGAGTAGAACCCTGCACCCTGTTGAAGAATGGGTACTTCCTCTATTTATTTATTTATTTAACATTTCTTATATACCACGCTATTTGTCATCAGTGCGGTTTACATTGTAACAAAACACATAGGCCAGTTAATTTGGCTTTCGTTTACAGATAACAGGGAGTTAACATGGAGGTAAACAAGGTGAACTATATACAATCTTTGAAACTACCTGTAGGGACATAAGTCAGCTTTATGCATTCATATAGGATAGGTGTGGGGTTGTGAGGGGAGGTGGGAGGGGAGGGTACAACCGGCAGCTTGAAGTGAGTTGTAAAAAGGTAGTGTTTGAGGGCCTTTCTGAATTGTCTAAGGTCCCTGGTCGCTCTAATGCCAGGAGGGAGTTTGTTCCAACATCTGGGGGCGAAATTAACAAAGGCTCTGTTGATAGTTGATTGGTTAGACTTTATGGAGTTACTTGGTATGATTAGCATGTCCACAGCAGACGATCTTCTAGGCCTGTTCTCTGTGTGAGTGATGAGATCCGAGATGGCTGTATGAGATAGTTTATTGAAGGCCTTAAAGGTAATAAGGAGGGCTTTATATAGGATCCTAGAGTGTATTGGAAGCCAATGAAGTTCCATCAGAATGGGGGAGATGTGGTCACTCCTTGGGGCTCCGTGGAGGATACGCGCTGCTGCGTTCATGGCTAACTGTAAGGGATTGATGGTGATCTTAGGGAGGCCATGGAGTATAATATTTGCATAATCAAAGTGCGGTGTAACTAGAGCTTGGAAGATAGTTCAGAAGCTGTCAGGTTCCAACATCGGTTTCAGGTGCCTTAGGGTTTTTATCTTGAAGTATATTGATTTTACGGTGCGTCTTATATGTTCCTTGAGGTCCAATTGTTGATCCAATATCACTCCCAGATAGCGTATATTGGATTTGACCGGGAGATCAGCGTCTGACTTTTATAGTAGGTGGAGGAGAGAAACTTATTTCTTGTAATTATTAGGACTTCCGTCTTTTTGAAGTTGATACGGAGGTTCTGAGTATGGAGCCACTCAGTTATTGCATTAAAGCAGTTGATTAATATTGTGTAGTCTGGACATGTAACAGATATGGGTGAGAATAGCAGTACATCGTCTGCGTACATGAGGCAGGATATACCGAAGGAGCGTGTGATGTCGCAAATTGGCTGCATGTAGATATTGAACAGAAGCGCAGACAGGGAGGAACCTTGGGGCACACCTATTGACCCTTGGAAAAGAAGTGTGGAGACCTCGTGATCTAGCAGATTGTCTGCAGAGGTTTGTGAAGTGAATTGCTTTAGAATTGTAGGAGGGGGCATGCTGTGAAAATGAAGCTTGTACCCCTCTCCTACAATGGACAAAGTCCAATCTTCTGCTGTTATCTGATGCCATCTGTTGACAAAGTGGCATAACATGCCCGGAATATTGGGGGGTTGGGGACCCCTCAGAGGCAGGAAGGCAAAGCTCTCTAGGAAGGAGTCAAAGCCCTTGAGGGGGCTGAACCTGGAGAGCTGTTGGGCTCTCGGGCCTTTTGGCTTCTTTTGCTGTCTAGTCTATCTCTTTTGGGCAACCTGACCTGGAGTTTGACTCTGCTGGGTATAGGAAGAATAAAACTTCCTTTGTGCTAAAAGAGGGTTTTTTTATAAGGCTTCCTTTTGGCTGGAGTGGCTGTAGACTGACAATCTATCTAAGGTAGAATTGTCAGCATCTAACTCGTTGGCCTTCTCCTGCCAGTTCTTGGCCGAAGAGATTCTCCCCGTGCAAGGAATGTTTCCTAGCTTGTCTTGTACCCAAGTCTCCAAGTCTGATGCCTGTAGCCAGGCAATCCATCATGTGCCAATGGCAATAGCAGAAATTCTGCTGATGCATTTGAAGCAGTCAAAGGCTGCACGATTGACAAACTTGGAGACATCCTGAGCATGCTTAACTAGAGCAAGAAAATCTGGTCTCTTATCTGGGAGAAATGGGCTCATAAGTTCCAAGTCTCCAGTAACTTCCTTGAGGAACATTCCCATATATAGGATATATGAACTGATCCTAGCTGAAAGCATAGAAGCTTGAAAAGTCCTGCGTCCAAAAGCATCCAGAGTCCTGCATTCACGACCTGGAGGATTGGATGCATGCCTCTTTGCACTTTTCATCCTACGCATGGCTGATTCCACTACCACTGAATGGTGTGGCAGTGGAGTTTTCTGAAATCCAGGACATGGAGGAACCCGATACATAGTAGCAAGTCTCCTAGAGTGAGAAGTAGTAGTCAGAGGTGTTTCCCACATTCTGAGCATCAAGCTATGCAGAATTTCATGGATAGGCAGAGTGGCTGCCTCCTTAGGAGCTTTAGGATATTGGAGAATTTCCAATTCCTTTGCTCTGGGTTCGTCTTCAGGAACTACTGTGATTGAAAGACCCTTGGCCATATCACGGATGAAATCCTGAAGTGACATGTCCTCTGGAGGTGACATTCTGCGTTGGGGAGGAGAGGGATCTTCTAAGAGAAACCCTCTACTGCCAGCAGAATTGTCAGAGTCTTCGGAATTGGAGGAATTGAAGTATTCCTGACCCCGATGCTCTTGCAAAGCACGATCCCGATACAGATCGAAGTCGGTACCGAGGTGACCAGCTACCGCTTTGTCAATTCCAGAAAGAGATGGCATGGGAAGAGTTCCCACCGGGGCTGGTACCGTTGGTACCGGTATTGGTACCAGTGTCTGTACCGGCATTGGTGTCGATGTCGGTACCGGTGCCCGTGGGACCACCGGTACCGCAGCTGAAAGAAGAGCTGTGATGCTGCGCTCGATAGCGAGGAACCTCTGGTCTATCGATGCTGCCAATGCCTGGGTGTCGGTACCAGTAAAGACGGCTGGAACCTCTGAGCATGGCACTGGTAGTTCTTGCGAGGTTGAGGCCTTGAGAACATCCTGAAGCCCCATCGATGCTTTGGAAGCCGAAGCCTCCCACCGGGGCTGTTTTGCCAATGTGGTTCCCTCAAGGGCAATGCCAATGGCCTCTCGATGCTTAGGAGAGCTACCCTATGAGGACCGGCTTTTATGTTTAATTACCCGAGATCCATGGGAGGAAGAAGAGGCCCTTGACGATGTTGATGCAATGGATCTGGCATCTGAAGAAAAGAGGGTACCGAGCTTTGCAGCCCGGATCTGTCTTCCTCTTTTAGTCATCCCCATGCAGGAGAGACATTGAGCTGGAGAATGTTCAGGTCCTAAACATTTCAGACAGCAATCATGGGCGTCAGTGACGGAAATGGTAACGCCACACTTAGTACATTTTTTAAAACCACTAGCTGGCTCTTCCATGATTTAGGAATATGGGGTCTAATGCCCAAAATGGCACCTAGCACCAAAGAGAAAAGTTTCTGTAAAGAAACGGTCTAAAGTCTAAGTTTTGTTTTTTGTTTGTATGAAAAGAAGAGAACCGGCGGTACCATTAGGCGTCGTGTGGTAGGCAACGCGACCACAAGAAAAGAAATTTAAAGACGGAATTTTCTGCGGTGACAGGGAATAGATCCTGTCGACTCCGTGGAAAACGAAGAACTGAAGAGGGACAGTTGGAAAGGCGGGAAGGCAGCGCGCATGTGCTGAGGAATGCTCCCAAAAGCGTTCCTATTGGACGCTAGGGAGCGTTCCCGCGCAGGCTCCGTCAGTACCTATGATACCCCAATATGTGAAGACTACATTCCTGCTTGTTCCTGGAGATAACAGGCTCTATCAGTCCTCCTGACCGGGAGCCGTATTCCCCCCCATCAAAGAAAGCATAGTTACTCACCTGTAACAGGTGATCTCCGGGAACAGTAGGAATTTAATCTTCACATATGGGTATCGTCGGTACCGACAGAGCCTGCGCAGGAATGCTCCCCAGCGTCCAATAGGAAAGCTTTTGGGAACATCCCACAGCGCCTGCGTGCTGCCTTCCTGCCTTTCCCAATTGTCCCTCTCCAGTTGAGTTTATAGCCGAGACAAAAGAGAGGGAAAGAGAGAGATAGAGAGATACAACTCCTAGGGGAAGTGGGCGGGTTGTGAAGACTAAATTCCTGCTGTTCCCGGAGATCACCTGCTACAGATGAGTAACTATGCTATCTCCAGGAACAAGCAGGAATGTAGTTTTCACATATAGGGACTCCCTAGCTGCAGATGCCAGGGAGATGGCCCCAGAAAGTTGTATGCCCTTGTGAAAGGGCTCCACTTATTTATTTATTTTTATTTATATTCTCTTATATACCGCACTATTCAGCATCAGTGCGGTTCACAAAGAACAAAAATCTCAGTACAGTCTACATGCATGAGTTTACAGATAAGAAGGGAAGGAACTTAGATAACAAGGGAAACTATTTACAATCTATATACAGGGGTAATACTACTGTATAGGTACATGTTACTAGGAACAGTTGGTAAGAATATATTAATAATTATAGAGAGTCAGCCTTGGCGTGTTAAGACACCGAGGAATTGAATAACTGGGTGGAAACACTGAGGTCAGTGAGTGTCGTTGACTCTATAAGGTGCTTGTTGAAGAGATGGAATTTGAGGGCTTTTCTAAATTGCGTTAAGCTGTTGATAGCCCGGATGCCAGGGGGTAGTGCATTCCAACACCTAGGGGCACAGAGGATAAAGGCCCTGTTGGCTGTAGACGAAGAGCAGCTTGTGAGGGCCTTTGGGAGCTTTAGGGAGTTGATGGTCGTGGATCTTCTTGCTCTGTTTGGTATAGTAGAGTGAATAAGGGCAGATAAGGATGCAGCGGAGAGCTTATTGAGAGCTTTGAACGTGAGAAGTATCGTTTTGAAGATAATTCTGGCCTGGATGGGTAGCCAATGTAATTGAATTAGCAGAGGTGTAACGTGGTCAGTCCTGGCGGCTCCCTGAAGGACCCTTGCTGCGGCATTCATTGCCAGCTGTAATGGGTTTAAGGTGGATTGAGGAAGACCTAGAAGAATGACATTAGCATAATCAAAGTGGGGCATGATCAGTGCTTGGTAGATTGTCCTGAAATCTTTTGGTTCCAACATAGAGCGTAGGTGTCTCAGAGAGCGGATCTTGTAATATATTGGATGTTGTTGTTCTGACTGTTTCCTATCCCCCCATGGATCTCTGGCATCCTACCAGGGATGGTGGGTAGGAGTTAAGTGTAGAACAGGTGTTGAACAGGTGTTGAAGAACAGCCTGACCAAACAAGGCATCCCGGCAGGAGTATTTAACATTTCTTATATACCGCCTTTCATGATATCAAGGCGGTTTACACAGAACAAACAAATTACATTGAACAGGGCATTATAACTTGGAGATAACTATTTTACAGGGAACATGGGCAATGGAGGGTTAAGTGGCTTGCCCAAGACCACAAGGAGCACCTGTGGGGCTACAAACCCTAGTCCTTCCGGCCCAAGGTTGCTGTCCTCTAGTGGGATTTGAACCCCCAACCTTCCGGCCTGAGGTAACTTTCCCCAACCGCTAGGCCACTCCTCCCTCCAGGGAGTCCTTGTCTAAGCAGTAATGGGCTGTGAAGGTATGTACCGAAGCCCAAGTAGCTGCTCGACAGATGTCATTGATAGACACAGAGTGAAGATGAGCCATTGAGGCTGCCATGGCTCTCACATTGTGAGCTGTGACATGGCCTTCAAGAGGAAGGTTCTTACTCTCCTAGGCAAAAGATATAGACTCTGCAATCCAGTTGGACAGTGTCCTTTTGGAGACTGGAAGTCCCAAATGACTTGGATCAAAAGCAACAACGAGTTGAGAAGATTTTCTATGTTGCTGTGTCCTTTGCAAGTAAAAAGCCAAAGCCATTTTACAGTCCGAAGTATGAAGGTTCCTTTCTGCATTTGAGGCGTGAGGCCTTGGAAAGAATACAGGAAGGTAAACTGCTTGGTTTAAATGAAAGGGCGAAAACCACCTTTGGCATAAATTGTGGATGAGTCCTAAGGACCTTATGATGGAACCTTATATAAGGAGGATCAGCCACCAACCCTTGCAATTCACTGATGCGACGTGCTGATGTGATTGCAATGAGAAAGATAACCTTCCAGGAAAGGAATTTCAAAGAGGTAGTGGCTAATTAGTTCAAAGGGCAGTTTCATGAGCTGCCCAAGTACCAGATTCAAGTCCCATGCCACCGGTGGTGGCTTAATGGGAGACTTCATTAGAAGGCTTCTCATAAATCTCGCTATGAGAGGATGAGAGGAAATAGGTTGTCCATTTAAAGGCTTGAAAGAAGCTACAATAGCACTAAAATGGATGCTCACTGAATGGGTCTTAAGCCCTGCATTTGATAAATGAAGGAGGTACTCCAGTAATGATTCCAGAGGTATCGCAAGAGGGTTAAAACCCTTCTGCGAGCACCATATGGTAAACCTTTTCCACTTAAATGCATAACAGCGTCTTGTGGAAGGCTTCCTGGAAGTATGAAGGATATCCTTTACCTGCTGGGAAAGGTTAAGACCATGAAGTTCTAGGCTTTCTGCAATCAGGCCCTGAGATGCAGAGACTGGGGATTGGGATGCCACAGCATCCCGTCCTCTTGAGAAAGAAGATCTGAAGCAGATCTTAACTCCAGAGACAGAGCTTGAGAGAGATGTAGGAGCAGAGGGTACAACGGTTGCCGCGGCCAACGTGGAGCTATGAGGATCATATGACCTCTGTCTCTCTGAAGCTTGAACAGGGATTTGGGAATTAGGGGACTGGGTGGAAAGGCATACAAGACGTCCTGACATCAATGAAGGAGGAAAGCATCCCTGGCCTGACAACCTTGAGCCCGAATTCTGGAACAGAACCAGGGAAGTTTGGCATTCAGCAGACTTGCAAAGAGGTCTCTGTCCGGGGTTCCCCAAATATGAAAAATTTGGGCCACCTGGTCTGCATGGAGAGACCATTCGTGTGAAAGCAGAACTCGACAGTCTGTCTGCCCTAGAGTTTTGAATGCCTGGAAGATACACCGCAAGGAGATGTATCTGATGCTCTCTGGCGAGGGCCCATAGTCGCAAAGTTTGCTGCACAGCAAAGCACAGTTACTTACCTGTAACAGGTGATCTCCGGGAACAGCAGGAATTAGTCCTCACATATGGGTACGTCGGAACCGACGGAGCCTGCGCGGGAAAGCTCCCCAGCTTCCCAGAAAGGAAGCTTTTGGGGCCTCCCACAGCACATGCGCGCTGCCTTCCCGCCTTCCTGACCAACTCTCCTCAGTTCGAGAGAGGAAAGGAAAGAGAGAGAGAGAGAGAGAGAGATACAACACCTAGGGGAGGTGGGTGGGTTGTGAGGACTAATTCCTGCTGTTCCCAGAGATCACCTGTTACAGGTAAGTAACTGTGCTATCTCCAGGAACAAGCAGGAATAAGTCCTCACATATGAGGACTCCCTAGCTAAGATGCCGGGGAGATCCCCCCCTAAGGTTCCTCATCTTCCTATGGATCTCAGGCATCCATTCAGGGAAGGTGGGCAGGAGTTGTTTAAGAATAGAACAGGTGTCTGAGGACAGCCTGACCAAACAAGGCATCCCGGCGGGAGTCTTTGTCCAAGCAGTAATGGGCTGTGAAGGTATGAACCGAGGCCCAGGTGGCTGCTCGACAGATCTGATCGATGGATACAGAATGAAGATGAGCCATAGATGTGGCCATGGCTCTCACATTGTGAGCTGTGACATGGCCTTCCAGAGAAAGGTTCTTACTCTGGTAAGCAAAAGAAATACACTGAGCAATCCAATTGGACAGTGTTCTTTTGGAGACTGGAAGTCCTAAATGAGAAGGATCAAAAGCAACAAAAAGCTGAGAAGACTTTCGATGTTGCTGTGTCCTGTGGAGGTAAAAGGCAAGAGCCCTTTTACAATCTAACATATGTAGGTTCCTCTCTGCACTGGATGCATGAGGAACTGGAAAAAAGACAGGTAGATATACCCCTTGATTAAGATGAAAAGGTGAGACCACTTTAGGCATAAAGTGAGGATTTGTCCTAAGGACTACCTTATCATGATGGAACCTTGTATAAGGTGGATTAGCCACTAAAGCCTGCAGTTCATGATGCGGCGAGCAGAAGTGATTGCAATAAGGAAAATAACTTTCCAGGAAAGAAATTTCAAGGAGGTAGTGGCTAAGGGTTCAAAGGGTGGCTTCATAAGCTGACCAAGAACCACGTTTAAGTCGCATGCCACCGGAGGAGGCCGAATGGGAGGTTTAGTTAAAGTTAGACCTCTCGTGAATCTTGCAATAAGAGGATGAGAGGAAACAGGTTGTCCATTGATAGGCTGAAGAGATGCTGCAATAGCACTCAAATGGACCCTTACAGAATTTGTTTTAAGTCCTGCATTGGAAAGATGCAGGAGATATTCGAGTAAATAATTCAAAGGTAGTGCTAGAGGGTTAAGACCCTTTTCAGCACACCAAATGGAAACTCTTTTCCATTTAAAAGCATAAGAACGCCTGGTGGAAGGTTTCCTAGATGCATGGAGGATATCCTTCACCTGTTGAGAAAGACTGAAGTCTTGAAGGTCTAGCCCTTCAGTAACCAAGCTCTGAGGTGAAGGGACTTGGGGCTTGGGTGCCACAAAGTCCCCTCCTCTTGAGACAGATGGTCTGGAGCAGCTCCCAGATCCAGGGAGGGTGCCTGGGAGAGATGCAGAAGTAGAGGGTACCACACTTGCCATGGCCAGCGTGGAGCTATGAGGATCATAGATCCTTGATCCCTCTGAAGTTTGAACAGAGTCTTGGGAATCAAAGGAATGGGTGGAAAGGCATACAGGAAGGCCTGACCCCAATGAAGGAGGAAGGCATCCTTGGCCTGAGCTCCCTGACACGGAATTCTGGAACAGAACCGGGGACGTTTGGCATTGCACGGACTTGCAAAGAGGTCTATGTCCGGGGTTCCCCATTTCTGAAAGATTCTGAGTACCTGATCCATGTGCAGGGACCATTCGTGTGGAAGCAGAACTCGGAGTCTGTCTGCCCAAGAGTTTTGGATTACTGGGAGGTATACTGCCAGGAGATGGATTTGATGCTCTCTGGCGAAGGCCCACAATTTTAGAGCTTTGTTGCAAAGCGACAGAGCCAGTCCCTCCTTGTTTGTTTATGTAGAACATGGCTACTTGATTGTCGGTATGAACAAGGACTGTCATGTTGATGAGGAGGGTATGAAAGACCTTGAGAGCAAGGAAAATTGCTCGCAGCTCCAAAAGGTTGATATGAAGGGTGGTCTCCTGTGGAGACCAAGTGCCCTGAGTGGAGAGGTCTTGGAGATGAGCTCCCCAACCTGTTTGGGAGGCATCTGTAGTGAGTTGCTTGGGGTAACAAAGGTTGGAAGGGGGCCCCCAACAACAGATTTTGAGTGGATATCCACCATTGGAGAGACCAAAAAAGACGTTTTGAGGTTGCTATTTGGTCTGAGAGAGCTCCTGATGCTTGGGTCCACTGGGTGGACAAAGTCCATTGAGCTGCTCTCATATGTAGGCGAGCATAGGGCACCACATGAACTGTGGATGCCATGTGGCCTAGCAGTTGTAGCATCTCTCTGGCAGTCAAGTGGCTTCTGGACTGAATTTGAGAGGCCAAGTGCATAAGACGGTGGCAACGGGCCTGAGGAAGATAGGCCCTTGCAGTGGTGGTATCTAGCCAGGCCCCTATGAATTCCAGGGACTGAGTAGGGGTGATTTGAGACTTTGGCAGATTGATGACGAGTCCCAGTTACTGCAGTATGCGTCTGGTGTGGTCCAGGGAAGTCTGAGCCTCAGACTGAGATGGAGCTCGGATGAGCCAGTCGTCCAGGTATGGGAAGACAAAGATTCCCAGAGTGCATAGAAATGCAGCTACTATTGCCATGCATTTGGTAAATACCCTTGGAGCAGAGGCTAGACCAAAGGGAAGTACTCTGTATTGGAAATGTTTTCCCTGGAACAGAAACCGTAGGAATTTTCTGTGGGATGGATGGATGGGTATATGTGTGTATGCATCCTTGAGATCTAGAGAACAAAGCCAGTCCTGACTCTGTAGGTATGGAAGGAGTGTGCCTAGAGAAAGCATCTTGAATTTCTCCTTGTATAGAAATTTGTTCAATTCTCTGAGATCCAGAATGGGTCTGTACCCTCCTGTTTTCTTGGGAATGAGAAAATAAGGGGAGTAAAAACCTTGGGAATGAGAAAATAAGGGGAGTAAAAACCTGACCCTTGTTGAGGAAGAGGAACCTCTTCTATTGCCTTTTGGGCGAGAAGAGTGGTCACCTCCTGACCCAACAGGTACAGGAGAGATGGGGGAGAATTGAATTGTCTCACCATGGTATGGGGAGGAAGGCTGGAGAAATGTAGTTTGTAGCCCTCTCTGATGATAGAGAGGGTCCACTGTTCTGATGTGATTTGTTCCCATCTGGGAGCAAAATGAGTTAACCTTCTTGGAATGGTGAGAGGCTCTGGTTGTTGCAGAGCCAGAAAGGTCAAGTTCCCTAGAATCAAGTAAAAAACTCTGAGGGGGTTGGGGCTGCTGGACTGTAGCAGCCCCTGTAGACTTTGTTCTGGCCTGTTTAGATTGCTGACGCTTAGGAGCAAAGCGAACTTGGGAAGATTGCTGGCTAGTATTTGTGGAAAATCTGGTCTTTTTATAGAAAGGCTTCTTAAAAGGTTTTTTCTTGGCAGGGGTAGAGGTAGACTTAGAAAGTCTATCTAAAGCAGCATTCTCTGCATCCATTTGAGTGGCTTTGATTTGTCACTCCTTGCCAAACAGATTTTCACCTCTACAGGGCAGATTGCCCAAGCCTTCTTGTACCCAGTGCAATCTCTTTCAAAAACATGCCCATATAGAGGCTGTATGAATTGATTCTGGCAATAAGCATGCTAGCTTGGAAGATTTTTCTACCAAAAGCATCCAGAGTCCTGCATTCTCTTCCTGGAGGGGTAGAAGAGTGCCTTTTGGTACTCTATCTTTTTCATAGCAGACTTCACCACAATAGAGTGGTGAGGGAGCTGAGTTTTTTGAAAACCAGGAGAAAGAGGAACCCGATACATGGTGTCCAAACGTCAAGAATGTGGAGATAGGGTGAGAGGAGCCTCCCACAAATTCATCATGTGTTCTTGAAGAATTTCATGTATGGCTAAGGTGGCTGCCTCTTTGGGAACCTTAGAGTATCCTAAAATATCCAATTTTTTTGCTCTAGGTTCCTTTTCAGAGGTTACAGATATGGAGAGACCTTTGGCTACTTCAATAATGAAGTCTTGAAAGGACAAATCCTCTGGAGGAGACATTCTCCTTTTTGGAGAAGAGGGCTCCTCAGGAAGAGTAAAAGACATCAGCAGAATCATCTGAGGTATCAGAATCTTCAGAAGATTCAAAGTACCGCCTATTAGCTTCCAGAGATCGATACGCGTACCAACCGGTATCGACATCGGGCGTACCGGGAACTGGATGGTTATCGAGAAAATCTCCGGAACCGGCATACTACTGGAAGTAGATGCTCTGGGTACCGGTATCGGTTGTGGTACCGGAACCGGAGTCGGAACCGATTGTCGCGGTACCGAGGGCGTTGCAGCGTTAATGAAAGCCAGTATGGCCTGCTGCATGGATTGTACCGTAGTACCCATAGACGCCACAACTGCCTGGATGTCGGTACCGGTGTTAGCCGGTACCCCAGAGCAGTCTAACAGGTGATCGGTCGAGGCCGTGCCATCGATGTCTACCTGTAACCCCATAGGAGGAGCTTTGGAAGCCGGAGCTTCCCGCCGGGGTTGTTTGGCTGGGGCAGGGTCCTCAGGGTCAAAGCCAAGGGCCTCTCGCTGCTTAGAGGGAGATTTGCCCTTTGAGGACCTGCCTGAAGAATGTTTGGTTACCTGAGATCCATCAGGAGAGGAAGAACTGGAGGATGTTGATGCTGAAGTATCCGTAGAAAACAGCATATGAAACTTGGCTGCTCTATTCTGTAAGCCCCGTTTGGACATCAGAGAGCAGGATGGACAATCCGGAATGGAATGGTCAGGCCCCAAACATTTAAGACACCATTCATTGGTATCTGTGACTGCAATAGTACTGGTACACTTGGTGCATTTTTTAAAACCAGAGGCTGGTTTCTCCATGAGGGAGAATCTGAGAAGGCCTAGAGGCCTCACAGAATAAACACACCAAGTGAGGAAAAAGTAATTTATTTTTTTTAAAGAAATAAATGAAAAAAGACCGGCGGTACTGGTCCGGAATCGGGGAAGGCAGACACGCGGTCAAAGAAACAAATTAAAATAATAATTTCTTCAGCGGTGACAGGAACACGACCTGCTGGCTCCGCGGAAAAAGAAGAACTGAGGAGAGTTGGTCAGGAAGGCGGGAAGGCAGCGCGCATGCGCTGTGGGAGGCCCCAAAAGCTTCCTTTCTGGGAAGCTGGGGAGCTTTCCCGCGCAGGCTCCGTCGGTTCCGACGTACCCATATGTGAGGACTTATTCCTGCTTGTTCCTGGAGATCAGAGCCTGTTCCGCCCTGCTTGTTCTCATAGAACATGGCTACCTGATTGTCCGTTTGAACTAGGACTGTCTTGTAGCTGAGCTGGGTGTGAAATACTCGAAGAGCAAGAAAGATTGCTCTGAGCTCCAGGAGGTTGATATGGAGATAGGCCTCCTGTGGAGTCCAGGTACCCTGGGTAGAGAGGCCGTGCAGGTGGGCTCCCCAACCCACCCGTGAAGCATCTGTTAGAGTGGCTTGGGGTGGGGGATGCTGAAAAGGAAGCCCCACCAGAAGATTTTTGGGTGACTGCCACCATTGGAGGGACAAAATAAGGCGATCTGAGTTTACTATTTTGTCTGACAGGCAACCTGAGGCCTGAGTCCACTGAGTGGATAAGGTCCACTGGGCTGCCCTCATATGGAGGCGAGCATAAGAAACCACATGCACGGTGGATGCCATGTGGTCTATCAACTAACATTCCCCGAGCAGTGAGGTGAGGTTTTAGCACTGCTTGGGAAGTTAACTGCACAATGCAAAGGCAGCGGGGCTGTGGAAGGAAGACCCTCGTCTGTCTGGTATCCAGAAAAGCTCCTATAAAAACTCTAGGGATTGAGTGGGAGCAAGGTTGGACTTCGGGAAGTTTATGACAAGTCCAAAATACTGAAGGATGCGCATTGTGCGAGAAAGCCATCCTGGCCCCGGCTCTGAAGGGGCTCGAATGAGCCAGTTGTCGAAGTAAGGGAAGACGAATATTCCCAGGGTGTGGAGAAATGCTGCTACCACAGCCATGCATTTTGTGAACACCCTTGGTGCAGAAGCCAGGCCAAAAGGAAGAACACTGTATTGGTAGTGCTTCCCTTGAAAAAGGAATTGAAGGAACTTTCGGTGAGTTGGATGGATGAGAACACGAGTGTACACATCCTTGAGATCTAGAGAACAAAGCCAATCCTGACTCAAGTTATGGCAGCAAAGTTCCTAGAGAAATCATTTTGAACTTCTCTCTGAACAGGAATTTGTTCAATTCTCTGAGGTCTAGAATGGGTCTGTGTCCTCCTGTTTTCTTTGGAATAAGGAAATAGGGGGAGTAAAACCCTGTACCCCCCGTTGGGGAATGGGCACCTCTTCTATTGCTGCTTGAGCAAGGAGCATAGTGACTTCTTGACCTAACCGGTCGTTGAGAGAGGTCTGAGAATTGAACTGTCTTACTATTGTAGGAGGGGGCATGCTGAGGAAATGAAGCTTGTACCCCTCTCTTACAATAGAGTCCAATTTTCTGCTGTTATCTGACCCCATCTTGGGGCAAAATGGCATAACCTTCTTGGGATGGCGGAGGGTTCCAGGCCGTTTAGGGCCAGGAAGGCAAAGTTCTCCAGACAGGAGTCAAAGCCCCTGTGGAGGCAGAGTCTGCTGAGCCGGTTGAGGCTTAGCTGCTTTTGTTGCCTAGGTTGTTGTTGCTGTCCCTTTTGGGCAGACTGACCTGAACGATGTCCCAGCTGGGTATAGGCGGGATAAAACTTTCTTCCTGCTGAAGAATGGTTTCTTAGAGGATCTTTTCCTCGCAGGATCAGCTATAGATTTGGACAATCTATCCAAAGTGATATTGTCAGCATCAATCTCATTAGCTTTTTCCTGCCAATTCTTGCCAAAGATTCTCTCCTGTGCGAGGTATATTCCCCAGTTTGTCCTGTACCCAGATTTCCAAGTCAGATGCCTGGAGCCAGGCAATTCTACTTGCCCCTATGGCAATAGCAGAGGTTCTGCTTATGCATTCAAAGCAGTCAAAGGCTGCACGATTCACAAACTTGGAAACATCCTTGGCATATTTAACAAGAGCAAGATAATCTTGTCTTTTATCATCAGGAAGGAGAGGGCTCATAAGCTCCAAGTCTCCTGTGACTTCCTTAAGGAACATTCCCATATATAAGATATAGGAACTGATCCTAGCAGAGAGCATGGAAGCCTGGAAGGATCGACATCCAAAGGCATCAAGAGTCCTACACTCACATCCTGGTGGATTAGATGCATGCCTTTTTGCACTCTTTATCCATCTCATGGCTGATTCCACCACCATGGAATGGTGTGGTAATTGAGTCTTCTGAAACCCAGGACAAGGAGGAACTCGATACATGGTGTTGAGTCTTCGAGAATGAGGAGACATGGTCAGAGGTGTTTCCACATCCTTAACATAAGATCATGCAAGATCTCATGAATAGGTAAGGTAGCTGCCTCTTTGGGAGCTTTAGGGTATTGTAGGATTTCTAATTCCTTTGCCCTAGGCTCTTTTTCAGGAGCCAGTGATGGAAAGACCCCGGGCCACATCTCGGATAAAATCCTGAAAGGACATCCTCTGGTGGAAACATCCTATGGCTGAGGAGAAGAGGAATCCTCGGGAAGAAATACTCTGGTATCGGCAGAGTCTTCGGAGTCTTCAGACTCATCCGAGGATTCGAAGTATCTCCGATCTGGGTGATCGTGCAAGGCACGGTACCGGTACTGATCGAAGTCGGCATCGGAGTGGTCCGGTACCGACTTGTCGATGCCAGATAGAGACGTATGACTCGGTCCCGATAGAATACCTGCCAATGTCGATGCAGTCGGTGCCGGTACTGGGGTCAGTGCCAGTACCGGTTGAAGCGTCTGAAGCAGTTTCAGGGGCATTGAGGCCGTGAGAAGAGCCGCCAGACTGTGTTCAATAGCCAAGAATCTCTGGTCTATCGCCGCTGCCGATGCTTGGGTATCGGTGCCGGATAAAGCGTCCGTAACCCCAGAGCATGGCACCAGTAGATCTGCCTCGAGAACATCCTGGAGCCCTGTTTGTGCTTTGGAAGCAGAGGCCTCCCGCAGGGGCAATTTTGCCAGTGAAAGTCCCTGAAGGGCAACGCCAGAGGCATCTCGATGCTTAGAAGATCTACCCTTTGAGGACTGGCTAGATTTATGTTTAGTTACCTGACATCCATGGGAGGAAGATGAAGTCCTGGAGGACGTCGATGCCACAGAGGCTGCATCGGAGGGAAAAAGGGTGCTAAGCTTAGCAGCTCGGTTCTGCTGGCCCCTTTTTGACATCATCCCACAGGCAACACACTCTAAAATAGAGTGGTCAGGACCTAAACATTTGAGGCACCACTCATGGGTGTCAGTGACGGAGATGGTATCGCCACACTTAGAACACTTACAAACCCGAAGTGGCTTTTTCCATTCTGAGGGAAAAAATTGGGCCTAGGGCCCCAAATGGCACGTGGCACCCGAGAAGAAAATTACTGGAGAAAGACTCCAGAAACAAAGTTTTTTAGAAAAAAGAAAAGAACCACCGGCAGTACCAGTATAGCGTCGAGGGAAGGCAGACGAGACTACAAAAAAAAAAAAAAAAGTATAAGGAGGGAATTTTTCTGCTGTGACAGGATGAGTGACCTGTCAGCTCTGCGGAAAACGAATTACTGGACAGGGACAGGTGGGAAGGCAGCACGCAGGCGCTGTGGGATGGTCCCAAAAGCTTTCCTATTAGACGCTGGGGAGCGTACCCGCACAGGCTCAGTCGGTACCGACGATACCCATATGTGAAGACTACATTCCTGCTTGTTCCTGGAGATCTACAGGTCCTCCTGACCAGGAGCTGCTTTGTTGAAAAACTGGGCTATTAATGGGTAACTTTCAAGGGGGAACACCTCATGTAAACCCTGAAAACCTCCACAGAATTAATCTCTACTGGCAGAGAGCTTTACCCATTAAAATGTCAGGCTGCCAGCAGCGGAGGAAAAGACATCCATCATCTGCTGGAGACAGAGAAATACTGAGGGTGATACCTAAAGGAGCCTCTCTATATGCCAGAGCTCATTCGCGTATGCTTCTGGCACTTTCTCGCCAACATCTGCTAGTAGGGGGAACAACCCACTTGTCTAGACTGGTCTAGCAAGATGAATTAGAATGGCTCTTCAAGCGGAACCTCAAATGACATGTTGAGGGCTTCTAAGGACTGAGATCAATATCAGTTCCTCTCTGCGAAAACCCGGGTTCTCGCCCTCCTCCAGCTCCATAGACTACTCTTCCCCTGCATCCTCTGGAGGATCCTTGTCATCCTCTGACCCGAGGGACCCCATATGCCTTCCCACCAGTCCTCCTCTGGTCTCTTGCAGCTAGGGCAGTCTTCCTCCATTGGATACTTGACCCCTGTTGTTGGGAGGCTCTGCTTTCTCATTCCCTCCGGATGTCCTCTGGAAGGTTTCTCTCCGTTTCATGCAAAATGTCTTATGCTAGAGGAGAACCCAGGGGAGAAATCCCCCAGCAGATCCCTAACCACAGTGTCCTTGGAGGAAGAAGGGTGCAGGGGAATCTACTGTCCCTGAACTGTGCTTCCAAATAGGCAGGGCGGATACTCCCTCTATTAAGGTACCCATTTGTCCCTGTCAAGGGCATGGGAAAGTTCAGACCTTCTGAAGCCTGAGAAGGTTTTTTTTCCATTCTTGGAACTCCTCCACCAGCCATTCTCCTTCTGCCGACTGAGCCTCTATAACACAGCTTTTGCAGAAACCTGATGTGAAACTGAGCTCTTGCGGAGTCCACATGCCAGACAATTGGCCTTTGTGGGCATGATGGTCCTTCTGCCCCCTGCCCCCCCCCTTTTCAGATGCCATGGGACAGAGGTTGACCTACACAGTCTTCCCCTCTTCCTCCCCCCATCCCCGAGATCCCCATAACTGCTCAGTTAGGCCGTGCACTCCCAGAGCCTTGCTGTCTGCTTAGCCCAATTTTTTTTTTTGCTCCTTTACCCTGAAACACTGTCAAAGTGAAAAAAAACCTTACAAAATAATGAAACACAGTGATCAAAGACGCCCCAGCATCCGATCCCTGCACAAAAAAACCCCCTTCTTACAGGATCTCAAAACACTGTTTCCCATGCTCAGTGGCCCTCACCAAGAGGTGTTCAGCCCAGCCTTCTCTCCCATGAGGCATTGCAGCACACCCAAAGCTTAATCTTCCCTGTAAGACTTACTGGCGGCTGTTCTCCCACACACACACGCTCGGCCCTTGTACCAGTGTGTGCAGGAGTCTCTTGAGGTGGTCTGGTCTAATGCACAGTTCCTCACCCACAGAGGGATTAGCAGCTGCTGCACAAGGAATCCCCCCTTCCCTGCAAGTGACAAATTGCATGAACGCCAGCACTGGGAGGTAGATCCTTTGCTGAACTGGGTTACCTGCTTTCTTCCCCCCCCCCCCCCTGCTTTATCGTCAGCCGCAGAATTAAACTAACAGGCTTTAAAGGGTCAGGACATCCCACTATCTGGCTATAAAGATCAATGCTATTAGCAATGAACGAAGAAATCCACAAAAAATAAAGGAACTAAAGAAATCCAAGAAATCTTTTCTTGCTCCTTCTGCGAATTCCCTGGGAATCACTCCTCTCCAGGTGCTTGGAGACCAACAATACTGAAGCTGGTGGATGTTATCAGTGCCCTATGTAGGGTGATAGTATCAAATCAGATAACATCAGTCTCCAAGCTGCTGATTGGGGGTGAAAACCTACAAGTTGGGACTGGTCTGGAGGTATAAGGAAGTCTGGAGTTAGCAGTGGAAGAAAAGGGCAAAGAGGAGCAAGCCAGTAGAAGAGCAGAGTTCATGAGGAGGGGTGTAGGGGGGAAGACAGTAAAGATAGTGAGAATCAGAAGAATGAATGCATTTAAAAGTCAGGAGGAGGAGTCTGAACTGGATACAGAAACAGAAGGGAATCCAATGAAGTGACTTGAGAAGAAGGGTTATGAGTATATTGAGGCTGGGAGACAGATGACTCAGGACTAGCAAGGTGGTGATTGCAAAAGTCAAGATGGGAAGTAGTTAGAGAGTGGACAAGTGTTTTAGTAGTATGTTTATAGAGGGGGGGGCAAATTTTGTTAATGTTATAGCTAAAACCTGTCATTTCTCTGCTGGATATGTGAGGAGAAGGAAAGGGGAGAGGGAGTCAAAAATGACATCAAGGTTACAGGCTGAGGAAACAGGAAATAGAGTTATCAGCAGAGACAGAGGAAAAACAAAAAGGGAAGAGGAAAGTTTAGGTGGAAAAAAAGCAGCTCGGTTTTTTTCCATGTTAAAACGGCGGGGAGACACCCAGGTGGTGATGTCAGACGGGCAGAGACACAGGCCTGGAGTGTCAGAGAAAGCATAATTACTCACCTGTAACAGGTGTTCTCCAGGGACAGCAGGAATCAGTCCTCACATATGGCTGAGGATGGCACCCACAGAACCTACGCAGAGCATTTCCCCAGCTTTCAAAGAAAGCCTCTGGAAATGCTACCAGGCATACGTGGTCCCCTTCCCACACAAGGATGCCATCTTGCTCAGTCAGATGACAGCTAGGATGGCAGTAAAAAATAAAACAAGGTAGGGAGGCAATTCCCAGGGGAGAAGGGAAGGTTGTGAGGACTGATTCCTGATGTCCCTGGAGAACACCTGTTACAGGTGAGTAACTATGCCTTTTCCAGGAACACGCAGAAGTCAGTCCTCATATGGGACTCCCTTGCTCCCAGGCTGCCAAGGACCAAACCATGAAAATTACTCCAATCAAACTGACTTTAACAGAAAACTTCAGAGGGTATTATATTTTAATGATTAACATTGTTGCACGGATGTTGTCTCAGACTATTCGGCTGTGAATTACTGGATTAGAAGAACTCGTCATTAACACCAGCTCAGCCTTAGTACATCAATGACCACTTCCGGCAATTATGAAAACTTTCCTTTTACCCTCTCTCTTCCTTGTATCAAATTTCTAATTTCAACAATTGCTTGTACTTGCACTTAACTTTATGTTTCTTCTAAATATATTCCAATATGCATTACAACTTGTGACTAGCACTTAGCTTCATGAGTCTTCAAACGAATCTGGTACAGATGAATCTTCCTTGTCCGACGCCTCACTTACAACGTTGTGAACAGCGTTTCACTCAATGAATGAGGTTCTAAAGGGAATTTTTAGTTGTGCATATAGTCCAAACATTAACTGAAAATAGAAACTCACATTTAAAAACTTATTAGCTGTCCTAAGTCTAATACAAATTCTTATTAAAAACGTTTATAAGCTACTACATACCCGGTAGGGACTTTCATTCCACTCAACTTTCTCTAGCAGACTTTTTTGTAGTTTTTATCAGCAGCCATCAGCTTATAAACGTTTTTAATAAGAATTTGTATTAGACTTAGGACAGCTAATAAGTTTTTAAATGTGAGTTTCTATTTTCAGTTAATGTTTGGACTATATGCACAACTAAAAATTCCCTTTAGAACCTCATTCATTGAGTGAAACGCTGTTCACAACGTTGTAAGTGAGGCGTCGGACAAGGAAGATTCATCTGTACCAGATTCGTTTGAAGACTCATGAAGCTAAGTGCTAGTCACAAGTTGTAATGCATATTGGAATATATTTAGAAGAAACATAAAGTTAAGTGCAAGTACAAGCAATTGTTGAAATTAGAAATTTGATACAAGGAAGAGAGAGGGTAAAAGGAAAGTTTTCATAATTGCCGGAAGTGGTCATTGATGTACTAAGGCTGAGCTGGTGTTAATGACGAGTTCTTCTAATCCAGTAATTCACAGCCGAATAGTCTGAGACAACATCCGTGCAACAACGTTAATCATTAAAATATAAAGCACAGTTACTTACCTGTAACAGGTGATCTCTGGGAACAGCAGGAATTAGTCATCACATATGGGTACGTCGGTACCGACGGAGCCTGCGCGGGAAAGCTCCCCAGCTTTTCAGATGAAAAGCTTTTGGGGCCTCCCACTGCACATGCGCGCTGCCTTCCCGCCTTCCTGACCAGCTCTCCTCAGTTCGAGTTTAAAGCTGAGACAATAGAGAGAGAGGACAGGAAGATAGAGGAATAGAGAGACAACTCCTAGGGGAGGTGGGTGGGTTGTGATGACTAATTCCTGCTGTTCCCAGAGATCACCTGTTACAGGTAACTGTGCTATCTCTAGGAACAAGCAGGAATAAGTCATCACATATGGGGACTCCCTAGCTGAGATGCCTGGGAGATCCCCCTCCAAGGGTAACCATCTTCGGATGGATCTCAGGCATCCATTCTGGGAAGGTGGGCAGGAGTTGTTTAAGTATGGAACAGGTGTTTGAGGACAGCCTGACCAAACAAGGCATCCCGGCGGGAGTCCTTGTCCAAGCAGTAATGGGCTGTGAAGGTATGCACCGAGGCCCAAGTGGCTGCTTGACAGATCTGATCTATGGATACAGAGTGAAGATGAGCCATAGAAGTGGCCATGGCTCTCACATTGTGAGCTGTGACATGGCCTTCCAGAGAAATATTCTTACTCTGGTAAGCAAAGGAAATACACTGAGCAATCCAGTTGGAAAGTGTGCATTTGGCGACTGGAAGTCCCAAATGAGAAGGATCAAAAGCCACAAAAAGCTGAGAAGACTTTCGATGTGGCTGAGTTCTATTGAGGTAAAAGGCGAGAGCTCTTTTACAGTCAAGAGTATGAAGGTTCCTCTCTGCACTGGATGCATGAGGAGCCGGAAAAAGACAGGTAGATATACCTCTTGATTAAGATGAAAAGGCGAGACCACTTTAGGCATAAAGTGGGGATTCGTCCTAAGGACCACCTTGTCATGATGAAATCTGGTATAAGGTGGATTTGCCACCAAAGCCTGCAGTTCACTGATGCGGCGAGCCGAAGTGACTGCAATAAGGAAAAGGACCTTCCAAGAAAGAAATTTCAGGGAGGTAGATACCAACGGTTCAAAAGGTGGCTTCATAAGTTGACCCAGAACTAAATTCAAGTCCCATGCTACCGGAGGAGGCCGGATGGGAGGCTTAGTGAGGGTTAGGCCTCTCATGAATCTTGCAATAAGAGGATGAGAGGAAACAGATTGTCCATTTATAGGTTTTAAGGATGCTGTAATAGCACTTAAATGGACTCGTACTGAATTTGTCTTGAGGCCTGCATTGGAAAGATGCAGGAGATAGTCTAGTAGAGAATTCAAAGGAAGTGCCAGAGGGTCAAGACCCTGTTGAGCACACCAAATGGAAAAGCGTTTCCATTTGAAAGCATAGGAACGCCTGGTAGAGGGTTTCCTAGAGGCATAAAGGATATCTTTCACTGGTTGAGAAACTCTTGAAGGCTTAAGCCTTCAGTAACCAAGCTCGGAGATGTAGGGACTTGGGGTTTGGATGCCACAAAGTCCCCTGCTCCTGAGACAGAAGGTCTGGTGCAGCTCCCAGGTCCAGGGAGGAGCCCTGGGAGAGCTGTAGAAGGAGAGGGAACCACACTTGGCGTGGCCAGCGTGGAGCAATGAGGATCATGGATCCGTGATCCCTCTGAAGTTTGAACAGAGTCTTGGGAATCAAAGGAATGGGTGGAAAAGCGTACAGGAATTCCTGACCCCAATGCAGGAGAAAGGCATCGTTGGCCTGAGCTCCCTGACACGGAGTCCTGGAACAGAACCGGGGAAGTTTGGCATTCCACGGACTTGCAAAGAGGTCTATGTCCGGGGTCCCCCATTCCTGAAAGATTCTGCGTATCTGGTCCATATGTAGGGACCATTCGTGTGGGAGCAGAACTCGACTGAGTCTGTCTGCCCGAGAGTTTTGAACTCCTGGAAGATATACTGCCAGAAGATGAATTTGGTGCTCTCTGGCGAAGGCCCATAATCTGAGAGCTTCGTTGCAAAGCGACAGAGAGCCCGTCCCTCCTTGTTTGTTGATATAAAACATGGCCACCTGATTGTCTGTCTGAACTAGGACAGTCAGGTTGGCAAGGAGGGTATGGAAGACTGAGGGCAAGGAAGATTGCTCGCAGTTCCAGAAGGTTGATATGAAGGGTGGTCTCTTGGGGAGACCAGATTCCCTGAGTGGAGAGATGTTGAAGATGAGCTTCCCCACCCTGTTTGGGAGGCATCTGTTGTGAGGGTTGCTTGGGGCAACGAAGGTTGGAAGGGGGTCCCCAACAACAGATTTTTGGTGGATGTCCACCACTGGAGAGACCAAAACAGACGTTTTGAGGTGAGTACCTGGTCTGACAGCAGTCCCGATGCTTGAGACCACTGGGTGGCCAATGTCCATTGAGCTGCTCTCATATGGAGACGAGCATAGGGCACCACATGAACTGTGGAGGCCATGTGGCCCAGAAGTTGCAGCATTTCTCTGGCTGACAAGTGACTTCTGGACTGAGCCTGGGAGGCCAAGCTTATTAGCCTTTGGCCTCGGACCAGAGGGAGGTAGGCCCTTGCAGTGGTGGAGTCCAATTGGGCCCCTATGAATTCCAGGGACTGAGTAGGGATGAGTTGGGACTTGGGAACGTTTACCACAAGTCCCAGATATTGAAGAATACGCCTTGTGCGGTACAGAGAAATCTGGACTTCTGATTGAGATGGAGCTCGGATGAGCCAGTCGTCCAGATATGGGAAGACAAAGATTCCCATGCCTCTGAGAAATGTGGCAACGACTGCCATGCATTTTGTGAATACTCTTGGAGCAGAGGCCAGACCGAAGGGTAGTACTCTGTACTGGAAATGTTTTCCCTGGAACAGAAATCTTAGATATTTTCTGTGGGATGGATGGATGAGTATATGAGTGTACGCATCCTTGAGATCTAGAGAACAAAGCCAATCCTGACTCTGAAGGTATGGAAGGAGAAGGCCCAGAGAGAGCATTTTGAATTTCTCCTTGAATAGAAACCTGTTCAATTCTCTCAGATCTAGGATAGGTCTGAAGCCCCCTGTCTTCTTTGTTATGAGAAAGTAAGGGGAGTAGAAACCTAACCCCTGTTGTGGAGGAGGAACCTCCTCTATTGCCCCTTGGGCAAGAAGAGAAGAGACTTCCTGACCCAACAGGGTCAGAAGAGATGGGGGAGAACTGAATTGCCTCACCATGGTATGGGGAGGAAGGCTGGAGAAATGAAGTTTGTAGCCCTCTCGGATAATAGAGAGGGTCCATTGCTCTGATGTTATTTGCTCCCATCTGGGAGCAAAGTGAGCTAGCCTTCCAGGAATGGTGAGGGGCTCTGGTTGTGCTACAGCCAGAAACGGCAAGTTCTCTAGAGGGAAGTCAAAACCCCTGAGGGGGTTGAGCCTGCTGGGATGTAGCAGACACTGCAGGCTTTGACTTTACCTGCTTAGATTGTTGACGCTTAGCCGCAAGGCGAGGCTGAGCAGAGTGCTGGCCAGTATTTGTGGAAATCTGGTCTTTTTATAGTAAGGCCTTTTAAAAGGCTTCTTTTTGGTAGGGGTAGAAGTAGACTTGGAAAGTCTATCTAGAGTGGCATTTTCTGCATCCATTTGAGCAGCTTTAATCTGCCAGTCTTCCCCAAATAAGTTCTCACCGGTACAGGGCAGATTCCTGAGGCCTTCTACAACCCAGGGTTCTAGGTTAGAAGCCTGGAGCCAAGCGAGACGTCGGGCTGCAATAGCAATTCCCGAAGCTCTGCCTGCAACTTCAAAGGAATCAAAGGCTGCCCTGTTGGAGAACTTGGAGACCTCGGAAAGTTGTGTCACCATAGAAAAGAAGTCCGCCCTTTGATCATCAGGGATAAAGGGGGCAAAATTCTGTATTTTTAGGGCAAGTTGCCCAAGATACATGCCCATATAAAGGCTATAAGAGTTGATCCTGGCTATAAGCATACTAGCCTGGAACATCTTTCTTCCAAAAGAGTCTAGGTTCTTACATTCTCGCCCTGGAGGGGTAGAAGAATGCCTCTTAGGACTCTTTATTTTCTTCATGGCAGACTTCACCAAAATGGAGTGGTGAGGCAGCTGAGTTTTCTGGAACCCAGGCGAAGGAGGGACCCGATACATGGTGTCCAACCTGCGGGAATGGGGAGACAGTGTTAAAGGAGTCTCCCACAAATCCATCAAGTGTTCTTGAAGGATTTCATGGACAGGCAGAGTGACAGGCAGGGTTCTCTTTCAGAAGATGTAGTAATAGAAAGTGCTTTAGCTACATCAACAATGAAATCCTGAAAGGATAAATCCTCTGGAGGAGACATCCTCCTCTTGGGAGAAGAGGGCTCCTCAGGAAGAGTAAGCTCAGCAGAGTCATCAGAGGAATTGAATTCATCAGAAGAATCTGAGTACTCCTTCTGTGCTTCCAATGTACGATACGCATACCGATCGGTATCGACATCGGGCGTATCGGGCATGGGATCGGTACCGGGCGAAAGCCGGAATCTGGCATGCGGAACCGATCGACGTTTGGAAGTCGATGGTCTCGGTTCCGGTGTAGATAGCGGAACCGGGGTCGGTACCGATGAAAGCGGTACCGAGGGCGTCGCAGCCTTAATGAAGGCCAGTACGGCTTGCTGCATGGTCTGGACAGTACTGTCCATAGACGCCACTACTGCCTGGATGTCGGTACCGGTATGGGCCGGTACCCCAGAGCAGTCCAACAGGTGATCTGTCGAGGCCGTGCCATCGATGTCAACCTGTGACCCCATGATTGCTTTGGAGGCCGGAACCTCCCGCCGGGGTTTTTTGGCCTGGGCAGAATCCTCGAACTCAGAACTGAGAGCCTCTCGATCTTTAGAAAGAGATTTGCTTTTAGAGGATTTGCCCACAGAAGTTTTGGTTACCTGAGATCCATCCGGAGAGGAAGACCTGGATGACTGTGATGCTTCTGAAGGAAACAGCACATGGAGCTTGTTAGCCCGGTTCTGCAAACCGCGTTTAGACATCTGGGTGCAGGATGGGCAGTCCGGTATGGAGTGCTCAGGTCCCAAACATTTGAGACACCATTCATGGGTGTCTGTGACAGAAATGACAGCACTGCATTTGGTACATTTTTTGAAACCAGGGACTGGCTTCTCCATGAGGAGAAATTGTGTAGGCCTTAAGGCCTAACACCGGGTACCAAGCTGTGCTGAAGTCTTTTTTTTTTTTTTTTTTTTTTTTGATATAGAAAGAAAGACCGGCGATACCGGTTTCGGTATGGGGAAGGCAGGTACGCAGTTTAAAGAAACAAACAAAAGTAACAAATTCTTCAGCGGTGACAGGAACACGACCTGCTGGCTCCGCGGAAAAAAAAAAGAACTGAGGAGAGCTGGTCAGGAAGGCGGGAAGGCAGCGCGCATGTGCAGTGGGAGGCCCCAAAAGCTTTTCATCTGAAAAGCTGGGGAGCTTTCCCGCGCAGGCTCCGTCAGTACCGACGTACCCATATGTGATGACTTATTCCTGCTTGTTCCTAGAGATTACCCTCTGAAGTTTTCTGTTAAAGTCAGTTTGATTGGAGTAATTTTCATAATTTTCTCAGTAATTTATTACTCTAAAACATGACCCAAGCTGCTTGTGAAAGGACCAAACCATGACAGCACCAAAGGTGACCAAGTCAGTTAGCTGTGAGTTGCAGTAGGTTTCCCCTCTGCAAGACCCTAGCGTGCAGGGACACTATCACTCTGGTAGCCAGAACACAGAATGGTCGGAGGGCAGGAGTTGCCTACACCCCGAGAATATTACGGAGTACTGGCTGGCCAAAGGCACTGTCCCTGCAGAACTTTCTCCAGGCTGCAGTGACCTGCGAACATATGAATTGAAGACCATGTGGTGGCTTTACAGATCTCAGTCACCAGCACTGAGCGGAGTTGGCCACCATCATGGCCACTGCCCTCACATGATGCGCTGTGATCCGGTGCTCAAGGGAGAGGCCAGCTCTCTCATAGGTGAGGACAATACAGTCCACCACCCAAGTGGACAGAGTTTGCTTAGTCATGGGGAGCCCCAGTCTGCTGGGGTCATAAGACATGAAAAGCTGAGCAGCTCTGCAGTGGGCCCAAGTCCGCTGCAAGTAGAAAGACAAGGCCCATTTGCAATCTAGTGTATGAAGTACTATTTCCTCCCTGCTGGTGTGAGGCCACCACCTCCTCATTGAGGTGGAAAGGAAAAACCACCTTCGGGAGGAATTTGGGATGTGTGTAGAGCACCACCCTGTTCTTATAGAAACTTGTGTACGGTGGATCTGCCACCAGGTCTGGAGCTCGCTCACTTTTCGAGTGGACATAAGGGCCATCAGAAAGGCCACTTTCCATGACAGGTACCGCATGTGGCAAGTAGCTAGGGGGTTTAAAGGCGTTTTGGTGAGCTGGAAGAACACTATATTGAGATACCACTCTGCTGCCAGAGGATGGAGAGGGAGCTTAGACAATAACAGGCCCTGGAAGAACCTGGAGACCAGAGGCTGGCTATGGTGCTCAGATGTACCTTCAATGAATTATTTAGACAGTTTTGTATACCACCTTATCCTTCAATTAAAGTGGTCACCACACAATTGGGGGATACATTTTAACATGAGGGGATATGAGACACATACACTAATACTTACAGGGAACATGGGCAATGGAGGGTTAAGTGGCTTGCCCAAGACCACAAGAAGCACCTGCGGGACTAGAAACCCCAGTCCTTCTGACCCAAAGGTTGCTGTCCTCTAGTGGGATTTGAACCCCACCCCTGACCTTCCGGCCTGAAGTAACTTGCCCCAACCACTAGGCCACTCCTCCCTATAGACTATTAGGCTTTAGAGCAGTGTGGGACAGGTGCAGTAAGTATTGATGCACTACTTGCACCTGACTGGTGAAGGGGTTCTTTCCTCTTTCCGCACCCCTGGCAGAAAACCTCCTCCACTTAAAGGCATAGGCTTGCCTGGTGGAGGGTTTCTGGGAGGCCAACAGGATCTCCTCGACATCTTTCGGAAGGTTGAAAGGGGCCAGTGCTATTCTTTCAGCAGCCACACCATCAGTATTAGGAACCCCAGGTTGGGGTGCAGGAGCTAACCCCCCTCCTGGGACAGGAGGGCCAGAGCTCAGCCCATAAGAACTGGGTTTGCCACCAACAGGGAGAGCAGCTGTGGAAACCACAGCTGCCTCGACCACCTGAGAACAATGAATATGACCGACGCCCTCTCGCTCTGGATCTTGAAGAGGGTCCTGGTGATGGGGGGGGGGGGGGGAGGAAGAGGGGTCAGTGGAAGAGTAGGCCCTTGGCCCATGAGATCAGGAAGGCATCTGAGACCAGCTGCCCTGTGTGCAGCAGTCCCCACAATGTGCTCCCCAGCCCAGGAAGGAAACGTCTGTGCTCAGGATCCTCTAAGGCGCGGGTGCCTGGAAGGGCATTTCTGCCTGGAGGTGGTGCAAGTTTTGCCACAAGTTAAGGGACTCCGCCAGTAGGTGGGTAACCCTGACCCTGTCCCATAGCCTGCCTGTGACTTGAGTCCACTGTGAGCGGAGACACCACTGGGCTGCTTGCATGTACAAGCGAGCTGAGGGTGTGACATGGACCAGAGGCAATATGGCCCAGTAGGCGAAGACAAGCCGGTACCGATTGGCAGCATTGCACCTGCCAAATGTCTGAGGCGTACTGCCCTTTCCCCTGGGAAGATTGCCTTGACCTGTAACGTGTCCAACCTGGCACCTATGAACTCTAGGCTTTGGGCTGGAGAGAGATTGGATTTGAAGCAATTGACGAAACCCAGGTGCTGTAGAATGAGGGTAGTATGCTTCGCGGCCTGACTGGCCTCTGAAGTCATACCCTCCCCCCACCCCCCCAATTAGCCAGCCGTCCACCTAGGGGAAGACAAAGGTTCCCTGCAGACGCAGATGGGCAGCTAGCACCACCAAGCATTTAGTAAAGACGCTTGGGCGAGGAAGCCAGGCCGAAGAGTAGCACCCTGTACTGATAGTGGCCTCCACCTACCATGAACCGTAGGCACTGTCTGTGGGAGGGGTAGATTAGGATTGTGTACACGCATCCTTTAAATCCAAGCAGCACAGCCAATCTTCCTGGCGGAGGTAGGGCAGCAGTGTTCCAAGAGCATCCTGAACCTCTCCCCCTCACCAGAAACTTGTTTAAGTTTTTCAAGTCTAGAATGGGCCTGAGGCCCCCAGTCCTCTTTAGGACAAAGTAGTATCTGGAGTGAAAGCCTTTTCCCCATAGATGTTTGGGTACAGGCTCTACTACGCTGCCCCTGAGCAAACCTGTGAGATCTGAGAGCAGAAGGGTCTGGTGAAGGAGAGGTCACACCAGCTCTCCTGCAAAGAACCTGGGTGGTACCTGCTGTAGGTGGAGGAGGTGCCTCTCCCTTACCACCTGGAGTACCTACTGGTCCAAGGTGACCTTGGCCCACCTGTGGGCAAAGAATGCCAGGCAGCCTCCTGTGGGCTGGTGGAGGGAGGCCCTGCCCTGGGAGCCAAACCCCCCCCCCCCCCCCCCCCAGGTTGGGCAGGAGCTGGGGGCTTCTGAGCTTTGGCTTCTGGGCTCCAAAGCCTTGTCTTTTGGGGTGAGAACCCTGTTGCTGGCCCGAGAAGGGCTGGTAGTGGTGACACTGCTAGAATTGTCCCTTTTATATTGGAAAAAGGGGTCTTTACCCCTGATGGTTTCTTGCAGGGGAAGGAAGAGGTCTTTGAGAGCCTCTGTCAGGTCACCACATCAGCCTCGATCTCGACTGCTTTGTCGGCCATAGGTTTGCTGAACAGGTTCTCCCCAGTACAGGGGATGTCAAACAGCTTGTCCTTGACCCATTGCATGAGGTCTAAAGACTGTAGCCATGCTTGGCACCAGGCACAGTTATTGCCAGAATCGCTAACCTATCACTATCTGAAGGCATCCTTCCACCACCACTTAAAACAGCCTCCATCAGGTCACTGATAAACAAGCTTGACCCTTCAGAGATCAATTCCTAAAGACAAATCTCTAGCCTCCCCTTCCTAACCAAAATACTAGAAAAGATCATCCATCAACAAATCCAGGAACACATCGACTCCTATGCACCTCTAGACCCGCAACAGCACGGGTTCCGAAAAGCAACATGGTGTGGAAACCCTTCTGACAACTCTCCTAAACAGACTGTACACAGGCTTAGACAAGAACAAACAAGGATTCATCCTAATATTCATGGACATCGCCTCTGCCTTTGATACAGTCAACCACAATCTACTACTCACCCGCCTTCATCAAAAAGGTATAAGAAACCTAGTCCTCAACTGGTTCAAATCATACCTCTCCAACCAGCAGCAACAAGTCCACATAGAGAATTAATTATCCAGACCATTCCACACACAAGGAGTCCCACAGGGATCTTCCCTTAAAGCCATGCTTAATATAAATATATATTTTTAAAAAATATATAGACTTCGACCTCATGGCCAAGCAAGAAGTTTGCTACCTCGGAATCACAATCAACCAACATCTGAACTGGGAAACCCAAATTCAAAATATCAAAGCAGTCTACCATAAGCTGAGAACCCTCCAGTATCTACGCCCTCTCCTCGAGCTCTCAGATTACCGCTCTGTATCCCAAGCTCTCATCTTTCCTCACTTGGACTACTCCAATATCATTTTCCATGGCCTGTCAAAGCACGCTCTTCAACCATTACAACTAGCCATGAACACAGCCGCCCGAACACTCTTGTCTGCATCCAGATATGAATACATCACGCCCCTATTGATTCAGCTTCACTGGCTCCGCATAACAAGTCGTCTGATATACAAAGTTCTTCTACTTACCTTCAAGGCTCTTAACATGTCTGCAACCTCTCTCAAAGCTCATACAACGCTCCGGAGACCAAAACTAGGAGATCATGCATGGTGAACTCACTCACCATCCCCTCAGCAATAAGATCATGTACCCAAACCACTAAGAATCGCACACTCTTTATAAGCGCCAACTCGATGGAACGCCCTACCACCGATGCAAGCCATCACAGATCTAACATCTTTCAGGAAGGTATTAAAAGACATACCTGTTCCAACTAGCCTACAACCAGCCACCCTAAACACTAAATATATAGCTACCTGCTTCCAACTCTTGTATACTACCGTTCTCCATTGCTCCCTACCCAAGTTAGTTTTGGATAGGACAGGTTTGATGTTTTACTGTTTTACTGTTAATGTTTTATTGTTAACCGTTCATGTTAATGCCAATTCAATGTACACTGAATGTAAATTCTTCTATGCAATCTGTTCTATGTAAACCAGTTTATTGTTAACGATATATGCAAACCGCACTGATCTGAAAAAGCGTAGTTACTCACCTGTAACAGGTGATCTCTGGGAACAGCAGGAATTTAGTCTTCACATATGGGGTATCGTCGGTACCAATGGAGCCTGCGCGGGAACGCTCCCCAGCGTCCAATAGGAATGCTTTTGGGAGCATCCCTCAGCACATGCGCGCTGTCTTCCCGCCTTTCCAACTGTCCCTCTTCAGTTAAGTTTGTAGCCGAGTGAAAGGATAGAGGGAGAGAGGAAAGAGACAGAGAGAGAGAACGCCTAGGGGAGGTGGGTGGGTTGTGAAGACTAAATTCCTGCTTTTCCCGGATATCACCTGTTACAGGTAACTACGCTATCTCCAGGAACAAGCAGGAATGTAGTCTTCACAAATGGGGACTCCCTAGCTGAAGATGCCGGGGAGATGGCCCCAGGAAGCTGCCACCTATGGGTGAGGTGGGCCATGCTTCCTCCCAAGGATCTCTGGCATCCTACCAGGGTTGGTGGGTAGGAGTTGTCTTAAGTTTGAAAGAGATTTTGAAGAACAGCCTGGCCAAAGAAGTCATTCCGACAGGAGGCTTTATCTAGGCAGTAGTGGGCTGTAAAGGTATGTACCGAAGCCCAAGTGGCTGCTCAACAAATGTCATCGATAGACACAGAGTGAAGGTTAACCATAGAGGCTGACATGGCTCTCACATTATGAGCTGTGACATGGCCTTGAAGAGGAAGACTCTTACTCATAAGCAAAGGATATGCACCGTGCAACCCATCTGGATAAAGTCCTCTTGGAGATTGGCAGTCCCAAATGACTAGAATCAAAAGCAATAAAAAAAGTTAAGACTTTCTACGTTGCTGTGTTCTTTGTAGGTAAAAGGCTAAGGCTCTTTTACAGTCCAAAGTGTGAAGATTCTTCTCTGCATTAGAGGCATGAGGCCTTGGAAAGAATACAGGAAGATAAATCGCTTGATTTAAATGAAAAGGCAGAACCACCTTTAGCATAAAGTGTGGATGAGTTCTGAGGACAACTTATCATGGTGAAACCTAGTGTAAGGAGGATCAGCCACTAAGGTTTGCAATTCACTAATGCGACGTGCAGAGGTGATTGCAATTAGGACGATGACCTTCCAGGACAAAAACCTCAGGGTAGTAGTGGCTAGAGGTTCAAAAGGCAATTTCATGAGCTGGCCGAGAACCATATTTAAATCCCATGCCACCGGTGGTGGTTTGATGGGAGGTTTTGTTAATAGAAGACCTCTCATAAATCTGGATATGAGGATGAGAGGAAATTGGTTGTCCATTTAGAGGCTTATAGGAAGCTGTAATTGTGCCAAGATGGACTCTTACTGAATTGGTCTTTAGACCAGAATTTGATAAATGAAGTAGTATCAATTCCAAAGGTATCACCAGTGAGTTTAACCCCTTCTGGGAACACCATAAAGTGAAACGTTTCCACTTGAAGGCGTAAGATAGTCTTGTGGAAGGTTTTCTAGAAGTCTGAAGGATATCCTTTACCTGTTGGGAAAGATTAAGAGCCTGAAGATTTAAGTTCTCAGCAACCAGGCCGTGAGATGCAGGGACTGGGGATTCGGGTGCCATAGCGTCCCACTCTCTTGGGAAAAGAAATCTGGAGCACACCCTAACTCCAGATGTGCAGCTTGAGAGAGATGTAGAAGCAGGGGATACCACGTTTGGCGTGGCCACCGTGGTGCTATGAGGATCATACGAACTGTCTCTCTGAAGCTTGAAGAGTGTTTTGGGGATGAGGGGAATGGGTGGGAAGGCATAGAAGTAGTCCTGACCCCAGTGAACAAGGCAGGCATCCCTTGCCTGGCAATTGTGAGCCAGAATCCTGGAACAGAACCGGGGAAGTCTGGCATTCAGTGGACTTGCAAAGAGGTCTGTCTGGAGTCCCCCAGATGTGAAATATCTGTCACCTGGTCTAGGTGGAGAGACCATTCATGAGGCAGCAGTACTCGGCTGAGTTTGTCTGCCCAAAGGTTTTGAATGCCTGGAAGCTATACCACAAGAAGGTGGATTTGATGCACTCTGACGAGGGCCCAAAGTTGTAAAGCTTTGTTGCATAACGACAGAGAGCCTGTTCCGCCCTGCTTGTTCACATAGAACATGGCTACTTGATTGTCCGTTTGGTCTAGGACTGTCTTGTAGCTGAGCTGGGCATGGAATACTCAAAGAGCTAAATAGATTGCTCTTAATTCCAGGTGGTTTATGTGAAGACAAGTCTCCTGTGGAGTCCAGGTGCCCTGGGTAGAGAGATGATGCAGTTGTGCTCCCCAACCCACCTGTGATGCATCTGTTAGGGTGGCCTGGAATAGAGGTTGTTGGGAAGGAGACCCCACTAAAAGATTCTCCAGTGATTGCCACCATTGGCGGGACAAGATCAGCTGATGAGAGTTTATCATCTTGTCTGACAAACGTCCTGTGGCCTGTGTCCACTGTGTGGATAAGGTCCACTGGGCTGCTCGCATGTGGAGGCGAGCATAGGGAACTACATGAACTGTGGATGCCATGTGTCCCAGTAACTGTAGCAGTTCTCAAGCAGTTAGGGAGGATTTTTCTGCTGCTTGAGAAGCTAGTTGCACTATGCGAAGACATCGGGCCTGTGGAAGGAAAGCCCTTGACTGTCTGGTATCTAGACAGGCTCCTATGAACTCCAGAGACTGGGAAGGAACAAGTTGGGATTTTGGGAAGTTTACCAATCCCAAGTATTGGAGGATTCGCATTGTGCGAGACAGTGCAGAGCTGGCCTCTGCAACCGTGGGGGCTCGAATGAGCCAGTCGTCCAAGTAAGGGAAGACAAAAAGCCCTAGGGTTCGCAGGAATGCAGCTACTACTGCCATGCATTTCGTGAATACTCTTGGTGCGGAAGCCAGACCAAAAGGGAAGAACCCTGTATTGGAAGTGTTTTCCCTTGAAAAGGAATCGTAAGAATTTCCTGTGATCTGGATGGATCAGATTGTGAGTATATGCATCCTTTAAGTCTAGAGAGCAAAGCCAATCCTGACTTTGAAGGTATGGCAGAAGAGTTCCTAGAGAAAACATTTTGAACTTCTCTCGGAACAGGTATTTGTTCAATTCTCTGAGGTCTAGAATGGGTCTGTCCCCCCCCCCCCCCGTTTTCTTTGGAATAAGAAAATAGGGGGAGTAGAACCCTGTACCCTGCTGGAGAAAGGGTACTTCCTCTATTACCCCTTGGGCAATAAGTGTTGAGACCTCGTGATCCAACAGATTGTTTGCAGATGTCTTGGAATTGAACTGCCTTAAGATTGTAGGAGGGGGCATGCTGTGAAAATGAAGCTTGTACCCCTCTCCTACAATGGACATAGTCCAATTTTCTGCTGTTATTTGGTGCCATCTTTTGGCAAAATGATACAGCCTGCCTGGAATATTTAGGCGTTCTGGACCCCTCAGAGGCAGGAAGGCTAAAGCTCTCTAGCAGGGAGTCAAAGCCCTTGAGGGAGCTGAACCTGCGGAGCTGGTTGAGCTCTCAGGCCTTTTGGCTTCTTCTGCTGTTTGAATTGCTGTTGTCCCTTTTGGGCAACTTGACTGTGAGCTTGGCTTTGCTGGGTATAGGATGGATAAAACTTCCTCTTTTTGCTGAAAGAGGGTTTCTTATAGGGGTTTTTTTGGCTGGAGTGACTGTAGATTTTGACAATCTCATTAGCCTTTTCCTGCCAATTCTTGCCAAAGAGGTTTTCTCCTGCGCAAGGGATGTTGCCTAATTTATCCTGTACCCAAATTTCCAAGTGATGCCTGAAGCCAGGCAATCTGTCGTGCACCAATGGCAATAGCAGAGGTTCTGCTGATGCATTCAAAGCAGTCAAAGGCTGCACGATTCAAACTTGGAGACATCTTGAGCATGCCTGACAAGAGTAGGGAAGTCTTGTCTGTCATCTGGGAGAATTGGGCTCATAAGCTCCAAATCTCCTGTGACCTCCTTGAGGAACATACCCATATATAAAATATATGAGCTGATCCTAGCTGAAAGCATGGAAGCTTGAAAAGTTCGACACCCAAAAGCATCAAGAGTCCTGCATTCACAACCTGGAGGATTGGATGCATGTCTGTCTCTGCACTTTTCATCCTACGCATGGCTGAATCCACTACCAATGAATGGTGTGGCAGCTGAGTCTTTTGAAATCCAGGACATGGTGGAACTCAATACATGGTATCAAGTCTCCTAGAATGAGGAGATGTGGTCAAAAGGTGTCTCCTACATTCTGAGTATGACCTAGATTGGCCACTGTTGGAAACAGAATACTGGGCTTGATGGACCTTGGTCTGACCCAGTATGGCATATCTTATGTTCTAATCATGAATAATTTCATGAATGGGCAGAGTAACTGCCTCCTTTGGAGCCTTAGGATACTGGAAAATTTCCAATTCTTTTGCTCTAGGTTCCTTTTCAGGAGCTACCGTGATTGAAAGGCCTTTGGCAACATCACGAATAAAATCCTGAAAAGACATGTCCTCCAGAGGCAACATTCTGCATTGGGAAGAAGAGTCTTCTGGGAGAAACACTGGTACCGGCAGAATTATAAGAGTCATCGGAATCGGAGGATTCGAAGTAACTCTGATCACGATGTTCATGTAAGGCACGGTCCCGGTATCGATCGAAGTCTGTACCCAGTTGATCCAGTACCGGTATCTGTACCGGTGCCTGTTGAACCATCGGTGTCAACGGTACCGCAGCTGTAAGGAGAGCTGCAATACTACGCTCGATAGCGAGAAATCTCTGGTCTATCGATGCTGCCGATGCCTTGGTATCAGTACCAGAGAAGGCAGCCGGGACCTCTGAGCATGGCACCAGTAGTTCTGTCGAGGCTGGGCTTCGAGAACATCCTGGAACCCCATTAATACTTGACGCCGAAGCCTCCCGCTGGGGATGTTTTGCCGGTGTGGTTCCCTCAAGGGCAATGCCAATGGCCTCGCGATGCTTTGCAGGAGAGCTACCCTTTGAGGACCAGCCTTTATATCTTTAGTTACCTGAGATCCATGGGAGGTAGAAGAGGCTCTTGAAGACATCGATACAATGGACCTGGCATCCGAAGGGAAAAAAAAAAAAAGAAGAGGGTATCGAGCTTTGCAGCCCGATTCTGTCTTCCTCTTTTAGTCATTCCCATACAAGAGAGACACTCAGATGGAGAATGGTCAGGGCCTAAACATTTAAGACATCAGTCATGGGTGTCGGTGACGGAAATGGTACTGCCACACTTTGTGCATTTTTTAAAACCACTAGCTGTTTTTTTCCATCTTTAAGGAAAAATGGGGCCTAATGCCCAAAATGGCACTTAGCACCGAAAAAGAAAAGTTTCTGAAGAGAAACAATTCCGTTTTTTTGTTTGCTTGTTTTTTTTAAATAAAAGAAAAACAGAACAGGCGGTACCAGTAGGCGTCGTGCAGAGGCAAACGCGACCACAAGAAAACAAGATTAAAGAAGAAATTTTCTGCGGTGACAGGGTATGTGTCCTGTCGGCTCCGCGGAAAACGAAGAACTGAAGAGGGACAGTTGGAAAGGCGGGAAGGCAGCGCGCATTTGCTGAGGGATGCTCCCAAAAGTGTTCCTATTGGACGCTGGGGAGCATTCCTGCACAGGCTCCGTCGGTACCAACGATACCCCATATGTGAAGACTACATTCCTGCTTGTTCCTGGAGATAGCGCAGTATATAAAAATAAATTAAAATACTCGGGCTGCTGACTCCAAGCAGTCGTAGGCCGCCTGGGAGAGGAACTTAGAGCAGTCCTTAATCCCGGAGATCAAAGCTTGGAACCATTGGAGAGTTTCCCCATCGAGCCTTGCTGAAAACCCAGACAACTCCTGGGTCAGAGCCTTCAGATACATGCCTATGTATAGTTCATAGGCCTGGATCTGACATCCCAGCATCGAGCTCTGGTAACACTTGCGTCAAGGGCTCCAGCATCCCTCCCAGAGGGGACAAAATAGTGGGTCTTCTGGCTCCTGAGTTTTTGCATAGTTGACTCGACAATCATGGAGTTATGTGGGAGCTGGGATTTGTTAAACCCTGGGCCCTTCCGGACGCGATACATGGCATCAAAGTACCGACTGACCACCAACAAAAACCAGGGTCTCCCACTTTGAGCAGCAGCCACTCGAGGATCAGCTGGACTGGCACTGAGTTTCCTTGGGTGGAGACTCATACTGGAGGATCTCCAGCTCTTCAGTGTGGGGGTCTTCCTCCGCTTCAGTTTGCACTGAGTGCACTCTGGCCATATCCTTGACGAAGTCATGGAAGGCCACATCCTCCAGAGAGGAATGGTGCTGGGGCATCGGTGGAGACGGGTCCGAGGGAACGTCAGTGCCTTCTGGCCTCCGGGGATGCCGCATCATCAATCTCCCACTCTGAGTCGAGGGTTGACTGAGTCCGAAGCCCTGTGACTTCGAGGCCAGCACCAAGGTGCGGGGTGCCTCCAGAGGACCAGAGGTCAGAGTCACAAGAACTCACTGGGGAGGATTGGATGCAGGAATGGGACAGACTGACCAGGGCAGAGGACTTACCAGAGGTCAGTGGCGCTCAGCTCGATGACCGGGGACTCCACCAGTCGGGGGCCCAATCATCGGGGCAGATGATGCAGACGAGCCAGCCATCATTGCCTGCTGCAGGGCCAGTGATGTTCTGCTCCAGGGCCACCATTCTGCTTTCCAATCCAGAAGACTCCGCAGCTTTTGGCATGGGCACAGAGGATCTGTGGTCTGGCGCCGGCACTCGAGTGTGTCCTCGACGAGGACTAGAGTTCACGGAACCTTGCACGGTCTCTGCTGGCTGAGGAATCCTCCTTGAGAACCATGGTAGGGTGCTTCTTGGAGCCGCCTGAGTCCCTCAAAGTGGTAGAACCTCGATGGACTTAGAGGATTTCTTCTTCTTTTTCTTGGGGTCCGGGGTATTCTTGGAGGAGCTGTCCCTGCAGGACGAGGACACCCCGGCCTCATGGGACGTGCTGGGCTTGGAGCTCGGCGTCAGGGAAGCCGGTGCAGAGTCAGACCTTGTGAACAATTTATCGTGCAACTCCAACCTCTTTTATTGGTTTCAGGCATCATGGCCTGCCACAGGAGGTGCTGTCATGGTCCAATCCCAGGCAGCGTAAGCAGCAATCATGGGTGTCGGTGACAGACATGGACTGACTGCAGCGGTCACATTTTTGAACCCTCTAGGAGACATGGTAAGAAACTTCCAACTGGGGTCGATGATCCCCTGGGCAAAAAAAGGTGCAAACACCAGTCAAGGCGAGCCTCAATCAAGAGAGGAAAGGAGCCAAGAATAGCACTGGGGTCAGCGCCAGCTCGAGGCAGGAAAAGGAACTGGTATGCAAACCAGGAAAAGCTAAGGATTTTAACAAGGAATTTTTTCCAGGGAAACAGAATGTGTCCCCATTGGGCTCCATGGATAAGAGATGACTAAGCAAGATGGCATCCTTGTGCAAGAAGGGGACCACGCACGCATGATAGCATTCCCAAAGGCTTTCTTTGAAAGTTAGAGAAATGCTCCACGTGGGATCTGTCAGCACCGACGTCACCCATATGTGAGGACTGGCTTCCTGCTTATTCCTGGAGAAATATCAGGTGTAGAAAGACAGATCAGAGAATCGTCAGCCTAAAGATACTGAAATACATGGGAGGAAAGAAGGGCACCTACAGACTGGGTGTAGCAAGAGAAAAAGGAGGGCCCAGAACAGACCCTTGGGGTACACCAACTGACAGTGGGATAGACGTAGGAGGAGGAACTACCAGAACACACACTAAAAGAGCGATGGAAGAGATACAAGAACCAGGAAAGACAAAGCTGCTGAAACCAAGCGAGGATAATGTGTCAAGGAGAAGGTAGTGGTCAACAGTATGAAAAACAGCAGAAAGATCAAGTTTAAGGATAGAGTAGAGACCCTTAGATTTAGCCAGGAATAAGTCACTGGAGACTTTGGCAACTGCTGTTTCAGTAGAATGTAAGGGGCGAAAGCCAAACTGAAAAGGATCCAGAAGGGCTTGGGAGGAAAGAAATTCAAGACCACGGTGGAAGACTGCACACAAGTTTGGAAACAAAGGGAAGCGGGCGATGGGACGATAATTAGAAGGAGAGCTAGAATCAAGAGAAGGTTTCTTGAATAGGGGGTGTGACCACAGCATGCTTGAAGGCTGCAGGAACAGTAGCAGAGAGCAGCAAAATGTTGAAAATACGTGAGATGGAAGGAATGACAGAGGAGGAAATGGAGTTAAGGAGATGGATGGGGATAGGATTAAAAAAAAGCAGTAGTAAGTGGAGGAGGAAAGAAGATGAGGTTTCATCTTCAGAGTTCATGGAAAAGGATGAAAGGGTAAGAGATTGATGGGAAAAGTTGGTATTGAGGTGAAGGACTGGAGAGTAATCTTGTGGATTTTGTTATGGAACATGTCAGCTAGGGTTCTGAGCAGAAATAGAAGGGGAGGCGCCTTGAGGACAGAGTGTTAAGAGAAAACAGGGCAGGGGTCAGTGGCAAGAGAATTAGTCAGGTGGATATAGTATTTTTGCTTGGCAAGTGCTAAGGCTGACTGGAAGGAGGTAAGCATGAATTTGAAGTGAAGAAAGTCAGAAAGGGAGCAAGATTTGAGCCAAATGTGCTTAGCTGAGTGGGCACAGGAGCCGAGACAGCGGGTAGTTGAGGACAACCAGGGTTGGCGGGTAGTGCATCTCACAGAACTTGGGGTGGGTGGAGCTGGTGTATCCTAAGGAGAGGACAGCTCATCAGATTTAAAATAGCATCATAAAGGGGTGTTGACATGCAAATTACACTTGTTTGCTTATTTATATTCCATATTCTGAAACCAAATGTGAAAAATGTCTAAGTGTTTAAGGATGCATATAACTCTATAAATGGAGCAGCAAAGGAGAGAGGAGAACGTTAACAGAAGACTGCAAGCCATGAATAAAAAGATATGAAAGGAACACAACACCAAAAGCAAAACAGCATTGCCTCACCAGTTTGACTGATTTATTGTACATCTTGATGTAACTATCAGAGAGATGGACTTCTTCAATTTTGAAGGTCACACCTGTAAAGCTCAACTGTCTTGCTATGTACATTCCTCGCAGTTTCATATCCATAGCAACGATTTCCATGGCACCAACACCTCTAAACAATAAAGAAAATATGCAGAAACATTTAACCACCTATGCGTTAAGAGATTACTAGCCATTAAAAAAAAAAAAGACGAAAGAAAAGAAAAAACACAGCACCTTCTTTCCACAGCCTGAATGAAGTCATTAAATTCCCTAAATGGGGTACCTTGACCCCATATTCCCAGGCGGTTCATGTAAGCCATATTTCGTGGCTCTGAAGCACCTAAAAAAAAATTAAAAATAAAAAAATCACTCATACTGCTGACAAAAATTAGAAAAAAAAATATAAAGCTATAAATGTCATGAATAAATACCTGTGGCACTGGCATAAACAACTCTGGCCTTCGGCAGTTTATTCTGAAGTTCTAATACAGCCAAACCAGTCTTTGTTGGTTTTGAAGAACCGACAGGACATAGATTCTTAGCTTTGTGACATTCATCAAAAATTATCTTTAGGATGAATAATTAAGGAATACAGATTTTATAACATACATGTTCAAGATGACACGAATAGATTTATATTGCATAATTTTTGGAGAAATAATCTCATCTTACATATATCCATAACTCATATTCCAAATATGTGAGGGTAAAATAGATCTTAATCTTTGTACATACAAATGCAAAACAAGTGCTGAACTAACTGCTACAAGAGAAACATTAAGAAGCATTGAAAGGTCTACCTGCAAGCTAGCATATTTGGTTTCAGCATAAAATCAAAGTCTGTGTTAATGCTGATCAACTAAAGCACAGTTACTTACCTGTAACAGGTGATCTCTGGGAACAGCAGGAATTAGTCCTCACATATGGGTACGTCGGTACCGACGGAGCCCGAGCGGGAAAGCTCCCCAGCTTCCCAGAAGGAAAGCTTTTGGGGCCTCCCACTGCGCATGCACGCTGCGTTCCCGCCTTCCTGACCAACTCTCCTCAGTTCGAGTTTATAGCTGAGACAATAGAGAGAGGAAAGGAAGAGAGAGAGATACAACTCCTAGGGGAGGTGGGTGGGTTGTGAGGACTAATTCCTGCTGTTCCCAGAGATCACCTGTTGCTATATAGACTCCTGGTATCATTGGTTTGTCTGCGCTTTGCTGCTACACTGTTACAGGTAAGTAACTGTGCTATCTCCAGGAACAAGCAGGAATAAGTCCTCACATATGGGGACTCCCTAGCTAAGAAGCCCGGGAGATCCCCTAAAGGGTATGAGACCCTGAAAGGTTCTTCATCTTCCTATGGATCTCAGGCATCCATTCAGGGAAGGTGGGCTGGAGTTGTTCAAGAATGGAACAGGTGTCTGAGGACAGCCTGACCAAACAAGGCATCCCGGCGGGAGTCCTTGTCCAAACAGTAATGGGCTGTAAAGGTATGAACCGAGGCCCAGCTGGCTGCTCGACAGATCTGGTCAATGGACACAGAGTTTAGATGAGCCATAGAGGTGGCCATGGCCCTCACGTTGTGAGCGGTGACATGGCCCTCCAGAGAAAGGTTCTTACTCTGGTAAGCAAAAGAGATACACTGAGCAATCCAATTGGAGAGTGTTCTTTTGGAGACTGGAAGTCCTAAATGAGAAGGATCAAAAGCAACAAAAAGCTGAGAAGACTTTCGATGTTGCTGTGTCCTGTGGAGATAAAAGGCAAGAGCTCTTTTACAGTCTAGAGTATGAAGGTTCCTCTCTGCATTGGATGCATGAGGAGCTGGAAAAAAGACAGGTAAATAAACCTCTTGATTAAGATGAAAAGGTGAGACCACTTTAGGCATAAAGTGAGGATTTGTCCTAAGGACTACCTTATCATGATGGAACCTTGTGTAAGGTGGATTAGCCACTAAGGCCTGCAGTTCACTGATGCGGCGAGCTGAAGTGACTGTAATGAGGAAAATAACCTTCCAGGAAAGAAATTTCAAGGAGGTAGTGGCTAAGGGTTCAAAAGGTGGCTTCATAAGCTGACCAAGAACCAAGTTTAAGTCCCATGCCACCGGAAGAGGTCGAATGGGAGGTTTAGTTAAAGTTAAGCCTCTCATGAATCTTGCAATAAGAGGATGAGAGGAAACAGGTTGTCCATTGATGGGCTTAAGTGATGCCACAATAGCACTCAAATGGACTCTTACTGAATTCGTTTTGAGTCCTGCATTGGAAAGATGCAGGAGATATTCCAAAAGAGAATTCAATGGGAGTGCCAGAGGGTTAAGACCCTTTTGAGCACACCAAATGGAAAATCTTTTCCATTTAAAAGCGTAAGAACGCCTAGTGGAAGGTTTCCTAGAGGCATGTAGGATATCCTTCACTTGCTGTGAAAGATTGAAGTGTTGAAGGTCTAGGCCTTCAGTAACCAAGCTCTGAGGTGAAGGGACTTGGGATTTGGGTGCCACAAAGTCCCCTCTTCTTGAGACAGAAGGTCTGGAGCCGCTCCCAAGTCCAGGGAGGGGGCTTGGGAGAGATGCAGAAGTAGAGGGTACCACACTTGGCGTGGCCAGCGTGGAGCTATGAGGATCATGGACCCTTGATCCCTTTGAAGTTTGAACAGAGTCTTGGGAATCAAAGGAATGGGTGGAAAGGCATACAGGAAACCCTGACCCCAATGCAGAAAGGAAGGCATCCTTGGTCTGAACTCCCTGACACGGAATTCTGGAACAGAACCGGGGAAGTTTGGCATTCCACGGACTTGCAAAGAGGTCTATGTCCGGGGTTCCCCATTTCTGGAAGATTCTGAGTACCTGATCCATGTGCAGGGACCATTCGTGTGGAAGCAGAACTCGACTGAGTCTGTCTGCCCAAGAGTTTTGGATTCCTGGAAGATATACTGCCAGGAGATGGATTTGATGCTCTCTGGCGAAGGCCCATAATCTTAGAGCTTTGTTGCAAAGCGACAAGAGAGCCAGTCCCTCCTTGTTTGTTTATGTATGTTTATGTTTATGTTTATTTGAATTTGATATACCGCTCAGGCCGAAGCATTAGAGCGGTTTACAATAATATATCATTTGTGGAAATATGAAAGGAACGCCATTTGTAAGATAGGAAAGAGTAGAGGACAGAAACAGTCAAAAGGATAGGCAAAGAAAAGAAAGGGAACAGCAGGTTACCATAATATAAGCATATGACAATCCAGACCACATATTCAATGCTCATTTCAGGACAAACGCCATGGACCAACGCCTAAAATGAAATGATTCTGGTTCTGAGGCATTTCTCGAGACCTCTGAAGAGACAGAACCATGATTGCCACGACGCCATGTAAAACATGGCTACTTGATTGTTCGTGTGAATAAGGACTGTCATGTTGCTGAGGAGTTCCAAGTGGTTGATATGAAGGGTGGTCTCCTGTGGAGACCAAGTGCCCTGAGTGGAGAGATCTTGGAGATGAGCCCCCCAACCTGTTTGGGAGGCATCTGTTGTGAGGGTTGCTTGGGGCAACAATGGTTGAAAGGGGACCCCCAACAACAGATTTTGAGTGGATATCCACCATTGGAGAGACCAAAAGAGACGATTGGAGTTTGCTATTTGGTCTGAGAGAGCTCCTGATGCTTGAGTCCACTGGGTGGATAAAGTCCATTGAGCTGCTCTCTTATGTAGGCGAGCATAAGGCACCACATGCACTGTGGAGGCCATGTGGCCTAATAGTTATAGCATCTCTCTGGCAGTCAAGTGGCTTCTGGACTGAGTCTGAGAGGCTAAGTGCACTAGACGTTGGCAACGGGCCTGAGGTAGATAGGCCCTTGCGGTGGTGGTATCCAACCAGGCCCCTATGAATTCTAGGGATTGAGTAGGGGTGAGTTGGGACTTTGGCAGATTGATCACAAGTCCCAGATACTGTAGAATTCGCCTGGTGCGATCCAGGGAAGTCTGAGCCTCGGACTGAGACGGAGCTCGGATGAGCCAGTCGTCCAGGTATGGGAAGACAAAAATTCCCAGGGTGCGTAGGAATGCAGCTACTATTGCCATGCATTTGGTAAATACCCTTGGAGCAGAGGCTAGACTGAAGGGAAGTACTCTGTATTGGAAGTGTTTTCCCTGGAACAGAAACCGTAGGAATTTTCTGTGGGATGGATGGATGAGTATGTGTGTGTACGCATCCTTGAGATCTAGAGAACAAAGCCAGTCCTGACTCTGTAGGTATGGAAGGAGAGTGCCTAGAGAAAGCATCTTGAATTTCTCCCTGTATAGAAATTTGTTCAATTCTCTGAGATCCAAAATGGGTCTGTACCCCCCTGTTTTCTTGGGAATGAGAAAATAAGGGGAGTAAAAACCTGACCCTTGTTGAGGAAGAGGAACCTCTTCTATTGCTTTTTGGGCGAGAAGAGTGGTCACCTCCTGACCCAACAGGTCTAGGAGAAATGGGGGAGAATTGAAACTTCTCACCATGGTATGGGGAGAAAGGTTGGAGAAATGTAGTTTGTAGCCCTCTCTGATGAGAGGGTCCATTGCTCTGATGTGATTTGCTCCCATCTGGGAGCAAAATGAGTTAACCTTCCTGGAATGGTGAGAGGTTCTGGATGTTTTAGAACCAGAAAGGTTAAGTTCTCTAGTTTTAAGTCAAAAACCCTGAGGGGATTGGGACTGTTGGGCTGTAGCAGCCCCTGCAGGTTTTGCCCTGGCCTGTTTAGGCTGCTGACGCTTAGGAGCTGCAGAGGATTGTTGGCCAGTATTTGTGGCAAATCTGGCCTTCTTGTAGAAAGGCTTTTTGAAAGATTTCTTCTTGACAGGGGTAGAGGTAGACTTAGAAAGTATCTAAAGCAGCATTTTCTGCATCCATTTGAGTGGCTTTGATTTGCCACTCCTAAACAGATTCTCACCCGTACAGGGCAAATTTCCCAACCCATCCTGGACCCAGGGTTCAAGGTTAGAGGCCTGGAGCCAAGCAATTCTGCGAGCCTCTATGGCAATACCTGAGGCTCTGCTAGCACCTTCAAAGGAGTCAAAGGCTGCTCTGTTGGAGAACTTTGAAATATCTTGGGTATGCTTCAGCAGAAGAAGGAACTCCTCCTTTCTATCCTCTGGGATAAAGGGGAGAAAATGGCGTATTTTTAATGCAATTTCCTTCAGAAACATGCCCATATAGAGGCTGTATGAGTTGATTCTGGCAATAAGCATACTTGCTTGGAAGATTTTTCTTCCAAAAGCATCCAGAGTCCTACATTCTCTTCCTGGGGGAGTAGAAGAGTGTCTTTTAGTACTCTTGATCCTTTTCATAGCTGACTGCACCACAATGGAGTGGTGCGGGAGCTGAGTTTTTTGAAACCCAGGAGAAGGGGGGACACGATACATGGTGTCCAGACGACGAGAATGTGGAGATAGGGTGAGAGGAGTCTCCCATAAGTTTATCATGTGATCTTGAAGAATTTCATGGATGGGCAGGGTGACTGCCTCTTTGGGAACCTTAGAGTATCCTAAAATGTCTAACGTTTTTGCTCTAGGTTCTTTTTCAGAGGATACAGAAATAGAAAGACCTTTAGCTACTTCAATGATGAAGTCTTGAAAGGATAAATCCTCTGGAGGAGACATTCTCCTCTTTGGAGAAAAGGGCTCCTCAGGTAGAGTAAGGGATACTTCAGCAGAGTCATCTGATGAATCAGGATCATCAGAAGACTCAAAGTATCGTCTGTTTGCTTCCAGGGATCGATAAGCATAGACCGGTATCGACATCGGGGGTACCCGGAACCGGATCGGTAAAAACCCCGGAACCGGGAACCGGAATCGGTATCCTGGTTGATGTGGAAGGCATGGGTACCGGTAGTGGTACTGGAACCGGAGTCGGTACCGCAGGGTGCGGTACTGAGGGCGTCGCAGCCTTAATAAAAGCCAAAATGGCCTGCTGCATGGATTGAACTGTATGATCCATGGACGCCACGACTGTCTGGATGTCGGTACCGGATGATTGAGCCGGTACCCCAGAACAATCTAACAGGTGATCGGTCGAGGCCATGCCATCGATGTCAACCTGTAACCCCCATAGGAGGAGCTTTGGAAGCCGGAGCTTCCTGCCGGGGTTGTTTGGCTGGGGCAGGGTCCTCAGGGTCAAGCCCAGGGGTATCTCGATACTTAGAGGGAGATTTGCCCTTTGAGGACCTGCCAGAGGAATGTTTGGTTACCTGAGATCCATCAGGAGAGGAAGACCTGGAAGATGTCGATGCTGGAGTATGAAACTTGGCTGCCCGGTTCTGTAAGCCACGTTTAGACATCAAAGAACAGGATGGGCAATCCGGAATGGAATGGTCAGGCCCCAAACATTTAAGACACCATTCATGGGTGTCTGACTGAAATAGTACCGCTGCACTTGGGGCATTTTTTAAACCCAGAGGCTTGTTTCTCCATGAGGGAGAATTAGTGAAGGCCTAAAGGCCTCACAGAACTAACACACCAAGTGAGGGAAAAAAAAAAAGTTTTGTTTTTTTTTAAATAAAGGAAAAAAGACCGGCGGTACTGGTCTGGAATCGGGGAAGGCAGACACGCAGCCAAAGAAATAAATTAAAACAACAACTTCTTCAGCGGTGACAGGAACACGACCTGCTGGCTCCGTGGAAAAAGAAGAACTGAGGAGAGTTGGTCAGGAAGGCGGGAAGGCAGCGCGCATGCGCAGTGGGAGGCCCCAAAAGCTTTCCTTCTGGGAAGCTGGGGAGCTTTCCCGCTCGGGCTCCGTCGGTACCGACGTACCCATATGTGAGGACTTATTCCTGCTTGTTCCTGGAGATAAAACAAGATGGAAAAAAAAGGATACTGCTCCATCAAAGTCATCTCCACACCAGTGCAAAAGCTGCTTTAGCCTAGTTTTGTATTTACCACCACTTTGACTTTCACCAATCAAAGAAGAGTAGGTAGCAAATATTACACCTTTCTTCACACTTCCATTGTGCTTGGAAGAAATTTTTCCATATTTAAACTGCAAGGGAAAAAAAAAAATCTAGTTACTTGCACATAACACTGGTCTTGGTGTCTGAGGTTGTTTGCGTGAGCTATATTTATAAAACTTGTTGGTTTGGAGAGCTGGACTTTCTTATTTTGTTTAGCATAACGTTAATCATTATCTGTGGAGTTGAATAGGTTATTCATGGAGTATTTTGCAAAACAGACGGACAATGATCAAAAGAAATTCACTACTGAATCTCAAATATTTATTGCCCAAATTTAACAATCACAGTAGCCAACATGAAACAAACATTTTTACACAAAGAGCAGTAAAATTGGTTAGAAACCTCTGAAAGCACACAAGAGAATATTCTGGAAAAGCCAAAAGTATAAAAAGCTATGAATGAATGCATATCAAATCATACTGAAGATTTCAATTGTATAACAAAATAGAAATGTCCAAACCTTGTTTAGAGAATGAACCTGAATATTTTTGGCACCAATGTCTCTCAAATCCCTTTCAGCATCATACTTCAAATCATTTGACACACTAAACCTGCCAAAAAAAAAAAAAATCAAAACAGGTTTTAAAATCTTGTTTGTGTTAAGTAAGGATAGATAACTTGGCCAATGTTTTCAACAAAAACTGAAAATGGACATCAAAGCTATATTTTTTTATCTGAGGCCATTCCAGCCCACCCAGCCCTTCATGTGTCTCACGGCAGCAATCCAGGGTTGTCTTAAAGTATGATAAAAGAATAGCAACAAATTTAAGACCATACAGCCTTGCCTGCCTATTCAAACCAATTGCTCATATCTACACTCCCTTCTTCGCTCTCTAGAGATACAGTGTGCTTGTTCCATTCTCTTGAATTTAGATACTGGTCATTTCCATCACCTTCTCTAGAAGGCTGTTCAACACATCCACCACCCTTCTCTCTACTCCCGAGTCTATTCCGTTTCATCATCCTATGAACCTCTGTTACAAGTGTTCTCTTTAAATTCAAAGGAGCCTACCTCCTGTGCATCTATATCTTGGAGGAATTCTTCCAAAGTATATATATATATATAGACCTTCATGACTCTCTACCAGGTTTTCCTACAAGTTGAGTTTCATCCCATTCTGTTAAACTTTCAGAGTGTTATTCTGCCCCCAGATATTCAACCCCTATTATAGAATTCTTTCCGACCCAATTGAAGTTGGAAAGAATAAAAAGTCAGTCGAGTAAAAAATGGATTTGTTATTTACCAAGTTATATATACTGCCTTTTCTGTAATCAAAGCAATTTACAAACAATGCTTGTTAAATGCTTAAGATAGGAATAGCAGTTTCAATGTGGTGTACTATGTTTATGTTTATTAAATTTGATATACCACTCAGGCCGAAGCATCAGAGCGGTTTACAATAATAAATACTAGTTTGTATAGCGCTACAAGGCATATGCAGTGCCGTTCATATAGATCAGGGCTCTCCAATTCCAGTCCTGGAGGGCCACAAATCAGTCAGGTTTTCAGGAAACCCCTAATGAATATGCATGAGATATATATTTGTATGCATTGCCCCTATTGTATTCAAATTTATCTTATGCATATTCACTAGCGGCTTCCTGAAAACCTGACTGGTTTGCAGCCCTCCAGGACTGGAATTTGAGACCCCTGATATAGATATAAGACTGCCCCTTCTCTATTCAGCTTACAATTTAATCAAGACAAACACCACAAAACTTAGGACTAGAGTATGATAAGATATGCATAAATGGCTAACAGGAGTGCGAGAATAATAATATTTTAGGCTCTTTGCTGAATAGCTTACCAGACTGATCTTTTTCTACCCAGTAGATAGTTTTCAAAGATAATTCCAGCTATGGTTCTCCCTTTGCCGACACCTGCACCATCACCTATTAAGAAGCCAGCTCTGTCTCCATTAGGAAGGAATGTTTCATGTTGCTTTAAATAAAAACAAAAAGATAACCAAGAGTAAATTTTAGAAACAATTGAGAACTAAAAAGCGTAGTTACTCACTTGTTACAGGTGTTCTCTGGAGACAGCAGGAATCAGTCCTCAAATATGGGCGACGTCTGCATTTGGAAGATGCACCACACGTGTGGTCCCCTTTCTACCCAAGGGTACCATCTTTCCTCAGTCTAATGACATAGCTAAGACGGCAAAAATTAAAATAAAGTAAGGAAGCAACTCCAAGGGAAGGAGGGAGGGTTGTGAGGACAGATTCCTGCTGTTCCTGGAGAACAACTATTACAGGCAAGTAAGGTGAAATTGTACTTATTAATTTCCTTTCCTGGAATCCTGTTAGACCAGTCCAGACTAGTGGGTAGTGTCCCCCTGCCAGCAGATTGGCGAGACAGAAAAATCGCAGCAGCTTTGTGACATCACCCTTGGGCTATAACTACGTACCCCTAGAGGTCAGCTTTAGTATAACTGTGGCAAGCAGCAGAAGTTCAAAACAGTTGAAGACAGACTACCAGTCTAAAATTTTCACAGTAGATTATGAACTGGAAGACAAACAGAACAAGGCACCTGGTGGAGGTGCATGACTGATCAGCTCTCGAACCACCACAACCAGAGTATGTACAAGCAGAAGTCGCATGTTGCCGCCTCATCACATCACATTCTTTGGAGACAGTGACAAGACCACAGCAGGGTGGGTCCTGGACTGGTCCAGCAGGATTCTAGGAAACGAAATTAAACAGTAAGTAAAGTTTCACCTTCCAAATCATCCTGCTAGACCACTTCAGACTAGTGGGAAGTACCAAAGCTACACAACCCTAGGACAGGAAGAGACAGCTGCAGTCAGAACAGTGGCTCTGAAACAAGTTACTTCCCTGGCTTGGAGATCCAAGCGGTAATGACAAGCAATTGTACACAGGGCGACCAGGTTGCTGCCCTGCAGATATCAAGCAGAGGCCCACAATGATGAGATCCCACTGGAGGCTTAGCCAGGTCTGAAAGCGCTGGTGTCTCCGAGAGGTGAAGAGCTTCAGTAATCTGGACTATTAGAGCCAGGAGTTCCTCCTTTCGGAACAGCCGGATTGCCCGTCTTTCATCCCGAGGTTCCTGATCCTCAGGTCACTCCTCTGGGGGCAAAGGTTCCCCCTCTTCTCTGTCAGACCCTGACTGACAAGAAAAGTCCTCTGACTGGCAATCACCATCTTCAGGGTGCAAGTCCCCTGAGGGAGACGAGATTCCCCTGAGTCGGGGAGCAAATAGAGCAGCTGGAGCGTCAGTCATACTGGGCCTGGCACATTTTTTTCTGAGGAAATGGGGGTTGAATGGACCCTGGCAAGGAACCTAAATGCCGAGCATCCCAGGCCTGGCAGAAAAGAAAATTGATGATCCGCGGTGCTCGCATCCAGTTGTGGTGAATGAGGAAGCTGTGTAGGGGAATGCTGAGACAGCAAGAAGTTGGACAGCAGCAGTGAGCTGGGCTCAGGGAGGAGAACCGGAGACAAAGATTCCGCAGAGACTAGGGATGTCGCGGGAACAGTAGCCAGTGATGCCACAGCTGGTGAGGGTAAGGAGGTAGAGAGGCCCCTGGGATCGGCCCTACAGGCGATACAGAGATTATTAAGAAGGGTCCTGCGCTTTCTCCCACATGCTAGACATTGTTGTAGTGAAGGGGACATAGCTGTAGGCCCCAAAGAACACCGAGAAATCCAAAATGCAGCCATAGAAAATTGTGTGGGAAGAAAGCATCGTTACTCACCTGTAACAGGTGATCTCCGGGAACAGCAGGAACTTAGTCTTCACATATGGGTTTTGTCGGTACCGACGGAGCCTGTGCGGGAATGCTCCCCAGCGTCCAACAGGAAAGCTTTTGGGAAATCCCACAGCGCCTGCGTGCTGCCTTCCTGCCTTTCCCAACCGTCCCTCTCCAGTTGAGTTTATAGCTGAGACAAGAGAGAGGGAAAGAGAAAAAGAGAGAGATACAACTCCTAGGGGAGGTGGGTGGGTGGTGAAGACTAAATTCCTGCTGTTCCCGGAGATCACCTGCTGTTACAGGTAATTATGCTATCTCCAGGAACTAGCAGGAATGTAGTCTTCACATATGGGGACTCCCTAGATGCAGATGCCAGGGAAATGGCCCCAGAAAGTTGTGCGCCCTTGTGAAAGGGCTCCACTTACCCACCATCCCTGGTAGGATGCCAGAGATCCATGGGGGGTAGGAGTTGATTAAGTCTGGAACAGGTGTAGAAGAACAGCCCGACCAAAGAAGGCATCCCTGCAGGAGTCCTTGTCTAAACAGTAATGGGCTGTAAAGGTATGTACCGAAGCCCAAGTAGCTGCTCGACAGATGTCGTCGATAGACACAGTGATGAGCCATAGCTCTCACATTGTGAGCTGTAACATGGCCTTCAAGAGGAAGGTTCTTACTCTCGCAGGCAAGAGATAGACTGCAATCCAGTTGGACAGTGTCCTTTTGGAGACTGGAAGTCCCAAATGACTAGGATCAAAAGCAACAAAGAGTTGAGAGGATTTTCTATGTTGCTTTGTCCTTTGCAAGTAAAAAGCGAAAGCTCTTTCACAGTCCGAAGTATGAAGGTTCCTTTCTGCACTGGAGGCGTGAGGCCTCGGAAAGAATACAGGAAGATAAACCGCTTGGTTCAAATGAAAAGGCGAAACCAGCTTTGGCATAAAGTGTGGATGGGTCCTAAGAACTACCTTTTCATGGTGGAACCTTGTATAAGGAGGATCAGCCACTAACGCTTGCAATTCACTGATGCAACGTGCTGATGTGATTGCAACAAGGAAAATAACCTTCCAGGAAAGGAATTTCAAAGAGGTATTTATTTTATTTATTTTATTTTTATTTATTTACATTCTCTTATATACCGCGCTATTCTGCATCAGTGCGGTTTACATTGAACAAACTGAAATTACATTGAACAGGGCATTATAACTTGGAGATAACTATTTTACAGGGAACATGGGCTATGGAGGGTTAAGTGGCTTGCCCAAGACCACAAGGAACACCTGTGGGACTAGAAACCCCAGTCCTTCCGGCCCAAGGTTGCTGTCCTCTAGTGGGATTTGAACCACCGACCTTCCGGCCTGAAGTACCTTGCCCCAACCACTAGGCTACTCATCCACTCCTAGTGGCTAATGGTTCAAAGGGCGGTTTCATGAGCTGCCCACGTACCAGATTCAAGTCCCATGCCACCGGTGGTGGCTTAATGGGAAGCTTAGTTTAAAAAAAGGCTTCTCATAAATCTCGCTATGAGAGGATGAGAGGAAATAGGCTGTCCATTTAGAGGCTTGAAAGCAGCTGCAATAGCACTCTCAAATGGACTCTCACTAAATTGGTCTTAAGCCCTGCATTTGACAAATGAAGGAGATACTCCAGTAATGATTCCAGAGGTATCGCAAGAGGGTTAAGACCCTTCTGCAAGCACCATATGGTAAACCTCTTCCACTTAAATGCATAAGAGCGTCTTGTGGAGGGTTTCCTGGAAGCATGAAGGATATCCTTTACCTGCTGGGAAAGGTTAAGACCCTGAAAGTTCTAGGCTTTCTGCAACCAGGCCCTGAGATGCAGAGACTGGGGATTGGGATGCCACAGCATCCCGTCCTCTTGAGAGATCTGGAGCAGATCCTAACTCCAGAGGCAGAGCTTGAGAGAAATGTAGGAGCAAAGGGTACCACGGTTGCCATGGCAAACGTGGAGCTATGAGAATCATATGACCTCTGTCTCTCTGAAGCTTGAACAGGGTTTTGGGAATTAGGGGAATGGGTGGGAAGGCATACAGGAAGTCCTGATCCCAGTGAAGGAGGATAGCATCCCTGGTCTGACAACCTCGAGCCCGAATTCTGGAACAGAACTGGGGAGGTTTGGCATTCAGTGGACTTGCAAAGAGGTCTATGTCCAGGGTTCCCCAAATTTGAAAAATTTGGGCCACCTGGTCTGCATGGACAGACCATTCGTGTGGAAGCAGAACTTGACTGAGTTTGTCTGCCCAAGAGTTTTGAAAGCCTGGAAGATACACCGCAAGGAGATGAATCTGATACTCTCTGGCGAAGGCCCATAGCCACAAAGCTTCATTGCATAGCGACAGAGAGCCTGTTCCGCCCTGCTTGTTCACATAGAACATGGCTACCTGCTTGTCCGTTTGAACTAGGACTGTGTTGTAGCTGAGCTGGGCGTGAAACACTCGAAGAGCAAGGAAAATTGCTCTGAGTACCAGGAGGTTGATATGAAGACAGGCCTCCTGTGAAGTCCAGGTACCCTGGGTAGAGGTCGTGCAGGTGGGCTCCCCAACCCACCTGTGAAGCATCTGTTAAGAGTTGCTTTGGGTAGGGGTTTCTGGAAAGGAGACCCCACCAGAAGGTTTCAGGGTGACTGCCACCATTGGAGGGACAAAATAAGACTATCTGCGTTTGCTATTTTGTCTGACAGGCAATCTGACGCCCGAGTCCACTGAGTGGATAAGGTCCACTGGGCTGCCCTCATATGGAGGCGAGCATAAGGAACCACATGCACGGTGGATGCCATCTGGCCTAGCAACTGTAACATTTCCCGAGCAGTGAGATGAGGTTTGAGCACTGCTTGGGAAGCTAACTGTACAATGCAAAGACAGCAAGGCTTTGGAAGGAAGGCCCTTGTCTGTCTGGTATCCAGATGAGCTCCTATAAATCTTAGGGATTGAGTGGGAGCAAGGTTGGATTTTGGGAAGTTTATGACAAGTCCCAAATACTGAAGGATGTGCAATGTGCGAGACAGAGCAAAACTGGCTTCTGGCTCTGAAGGGGCTCAAATGAGCCAGTCATTTAAGTAAGGGAGGACGAATATTCTCAGGATGCGGAGACATGCTGCTACCACAGCCATGCATTTTGTAAACACTCTTAGTGCAGAAGATAGGCCAAAAGGAAGAACCCTGTATTGATAGTGCTTTCCTTGAAACAGGAATCGAAGGAACTTCCTGTGACTTGGATGGATGAGGACATGAGTGTACGCATCCTTGAGATCTAGAGAACAAAGCCAATCCTGACTCCGAAGGTATGGCAGCAGAGTTCCTAAAGAAATCATTTTGAACTTCTTTCTGAACAGGAATTTGTTCCATTCTCTGAGGTCTAGAATAGGTCTGTGTCCTCCTGTTTTCTTTGGAATAAGGAAATAGGGGGGAGTAGAACCCTGTACACCATTGGGGAATGGGTACCTCTTCTATTGCTCCTTGAGCAAGGAACTTTGTGACTTCTTGACCTAACCGGTTGTTGAGAGAGGTCTGAGAAATGAACTGTCTTACTATTGTAGGAGGGGGCATGCTGAGGAAATGAAGCTTGTACCCTTCTCGTACAATCTAGAGTTCAATTTTCTGCTGTTATCTGACCCCATCTGGGGGCAAAATGACATAACCTTCCCGGGATGGTGGAGGGTTCTGGTCTGTTCAGGGCCAGGAAGGCAAAGTTCTCTAGACAGGAGTCAAAGCCCCTGTGGAGGCCGAGTCTGCTGAGCCGGCTGAAGCTTACCTGATTTTGGCTTCCTTTGTTGCCTAGGTTGTTGCTGCTGTCCCTTTTGGGCAGACAGACCTGGACAATGTCCCTGCTGGGTATAGGAGGGACAAAACTTCTTTTTGCTGAAGAACGGTTTCTTAGAGGATCTTTTCCTCGTAAGATCAGCTGTGGATTTGGACAATCTATCCAAAGTGATATTGCCAGCATCTCTCTCATTAGCTTTTTCCTGCCAATTCTTGCCAAAGAGATTCTCTCCTGTGCAAGGTATATATTTCTTAATTTGTCCTGTACCCAGATTTCCAAGTTAGATGCCTGGAGCCAGGCAATCCTACGTGCACCTATGGCAATAGCAGAGGTTCTGCTTATGCATTCAAAGCAGTCAAAGGCTACATGATTCACAAACTTGGAAACATCCTGAGCATGTTTAACAAGAGCAAGATAATCCTGCCTTTTATCATCAGGAAGAGGGCTCATAAGCTCTAAGTCTCCTGTGACCTCCTTAAGGAACATTCCCATATACAAGATATAGGAACTGATCCTAGAAGAAAGCATGGAAGCCTGGAAGGATCGACGTCCAAAGGTATCAAGACTTCTATACTCACGTCCTGGAGGATTAGATACTTGCCTTTTTGCACTCTTCATCCGTCTCATGGCTGATTCCACCTCCATGGAATGGTGTGGTAATTGAGTCTTTTGAAACCCAGGCAAGGAGGAATTCGATACATGGTGTTGAGTCTTCGGGAATGAGAAGATGTGGTTAGAGGTGTTTCCCACATCCTTAACATAAGATCATGCAAGATCTCATGAATAGGTAAGGTAGCTGCCTCCTTGGGAGCTTTAGGGTACTGAAGGATTTCTAATTCCTTTGCCCTAGGCTCTTTTTCAGGAGCCACTGTGATGGAAAGACCTCGGGCCACATCTCGGATAAAATCCTGAAAGGACATATCCTCTGGTGGAGACATACTACACTGAGAAGAGGAATCCTCAGGAAGAAATACTCTGGTATCAGTAGAGTCTTCGGAGTCTTCAGACTCATCCGAGGATTCGAAGTATCTCCGATCCCGGTGATCATGCAAGGCACAGTACCGGTACCGATCAAAGTCGGTATCGAAGTGGTCCAGTACCCACTTGTCGATACCAGATAGAGACGCATGACTCAGTCCCGGTGGTATACCCGCTGATGTTGATGCAATCGGTGCCGGTTGAAGTGTCTGAAGCGGTTTCAGGGGCATTGAGGCCGTGAGAAGAGCTGCCAGACTGCGTTCAATAGCCAAGAATCTCTAGTCTATCAATGCTGCCGATGCTTGGGTATCAGTGCCGGTTGAAACAGCCGGAACCCCAGAGCATGGCACCAGTAGTTCTGTCGAGGTTGAGGCCTCGAGAACATCCTGGAGCCCCGTTAGGGCTTTGGAAGCTGAAGCCTCCCGCTGGGACAATCTTGCCGGTGAAGATCCCTCAAGGGCAACGCCAGAGGCATCTCGATGCTTAGGAGATTCACCCTTTGAGGACCGGCTAGATTTATGTTTAGTTACCTGAGATCCATGGGAGGAAGATGAAGCCCTGGAGGACATCGATGCCACAGACGCCGCATCGGAGGGAAAAAGGGTGCTAAGTTTAGCAGCCCGGTTTTGCCGGCCCCTTTTAAGCATCATTCCACAGGTGAGGCACTCTGAAATAGAGTGGTCAGGACCTAAACATTTGAGACACCACTCATGGGTGTCTGTGACGGAGATGGTATCACCACACTTAGAACATTTTTTTAAAACCGAAGCAGGTTTTTCCATGTTTAAGGAAAAAATTGGGCCTAGTGCCCAAAATGGTGCCTAGCACCACAGAAGAAAGTTGCTGAAGGAAAGACTCCAGAAACTAAGTTTTTGTTGTTTTTTTTAAAGAAAGAAAAGAACCACCGGCGGTACCAGTATAGCGTCGAGGGAAGGCAGACGCGACCACAAAAAAGAAGTATAAGAATGGAATTTTCTGCAGTAACAGGATATGTGACTTGTCGGCTCCGTGGAAAATGAAAAACTGGAGAGGGACAGTTGGGAAAGGAGGGAAGGCAGCACGCAGGCGCTGTGGGATGCTCCCAAAAGCTTTCCTATTGGATGCTGGGGAGCGTTCCCATGCAAGCTCTGTCGGTACTGATGATACCCATATGTGAAGACTACATTCCTGCTTGTTCCTGGAGATAATGCACTGCACAAAATGACTGCCGCACTGAAGCTTTTGGTGGGAGCCACAGGAGGAGAACAAGAGAATGCCTGTGGCTGAGGCTTAGCTGAGATCGTGAACTCTGAACATGCCGCCAAACCTCGAGCTCCGAAGATACCACCCAAGCCTGAGAACAGCTTTGTTCAAGGAAAAACCAAACCCCCCCCCCCCCCCCCAGAGAATCATTTGTTATTGGGGGGGGGGGGGAGAGACCAGGAGCGAGATGGCAGTACCATAAAGTATGATGCCGGTAAGCAGAGCCGAGAGGAGACCTACCGCTAATACACATTCACTCTACAGACAAGCAGGAGATGAATGAAGAATGGAGTTAGTTGCTGAGGAACTGTCGGGCAGATCGATGGCAGAGCCTTGCATGGTTGTCCTGTTTTTGTTTTGTTTTTGTTTTGTTTTTTATAAAGGAAACAAGTAAAGACTGGTTAAGGAGCCTTAAACTGCAGAAGTACTCAGAGCCATGGAAAACAGACTCTGACGGCAGGTGAAGCGGAAGGCTGCACTGTACCTTGTGTACAGGAGCCCTGCTGTTGAATTGGAAGGCTGCACTGTACCTCTTGTACGGGAGCACTTCCCCTCAGAGGTGCTCCACTGAGCCTCCTGACCAGAAGCACCTCTCGGAAACCCAGATAATGTGGGGTTACCAGGCACAGCTTCCAATCTAATAAATCCTAAGAAAGGTTGTAAAGAATTGACTTGACTCCCTGAGGAGGTAAGTCCACCATCTGCTGAGACAGAGTGAATACTGAAGCTGACCTCTAGGGGTACGTAGTTATATCCCAAAAGTGATGTCACCAAGTGTCTGATTTTCTCTGTCTCACCAATCTATTGGCAAGGGGACACTACCCACTAGTCTGGACTGGTCTAACAGAATGATTTGGAACTACGCTTTCTCTGGGAACAAGCAGAAAGTCAGTCCTCACATATGGGACTCCCCAGATACAGGCTACCAAGAACTTATACAAAAAAAAATGCTATGACGGCCAGAAAAAGTGAGCCATGAACTGCAGCAGTTAAGTCCCAACTGAGATACTCTTGCAAGACCCAACTGTCTGGCGGAGAACCAGCACTCTGATAGCCTGGACACAGAAGAGTCAGAGGGCAGGAATTGCTTACACGCCGAAGAGATTACGGGGTATGGCCTGGCCGAAGGTACTGTCCCGTCAGGACTCCCTCTCCAGGCAGTAGTGAGCTGCGAAGGTGGTATGGACCGAAAGCCAGGTGGCAGCCTGGCAGATTTCCATAACAGGTATGGAATGCAGATTTGCTAGAGAGATAGCCATGACACTGACAGTGCACCATGACCCGCTGTTTTAATGAGATCCCAGCTTGTTCATAAGCGAGGGCAATGCAGTCTGCCACCCAAGTGGACAGAGTTTGCTTAATTACCTTAAGCCCCAGTCAACTGGGGTCATAGGAGATAAAGAGCTGAGGCACTTTGTGGAGGCCCCGAGTCTGCTGCAGAAAGGACAGGGTCCTCTTACAATCTAGAGTATGGAGAACAGCCTCCCCCTTGCTGGCATGAGGCCTTGGAAAGGTGGTGGGAAGCACCACCTGTGGGAGAATCTTGGGGTGTGCGCTGAGCGCCACCCTGTTCTTGTAAAATCTTGTTTAGGGCAGCTCTGCTAGAGCCTGTAGTTCGCTGACCCTGCGAGCTGATGCGAGTGCCATGGGAAAGACACCTTCCAGGAGAGATACCATAAATGGCAGGTGGCCAAGGGCTCAAAAACAGCTTAGTGAGCTGTGAGAGCACCACAATAAGATCCCATTCAGTTACTATTGGGCAGATGGGGGGGTTTAGACAACATGAGGTCACAGAGAAAACAAGAAACAAGGGGCTGAGCTGAGAGGGCTTGCCCTCAACTGAATGGTTGAGCGCCGCAATAGTGCTCAGATGCACCCTGAGTTGGACTTCAGTCCCACCTGGAACAGGTATACTGGAGTATTATCTGCACCGAGCAGGAGAACAGGTTTGCCTGTCTCAGCACACCACACCGAAAAGTGGCACCACTTAAAGCATATGCCCTTCTCATGGAGGCCTCGCGGGAGGCAAGGACCTCCTCCATGTCTCGAACTACCCTTTCAGCAGCCAAGCCGTGAGCAACAGGGACCCCAGGTTCGTGTGCAGGAGAGAGACGCCCTCCTGATAGAAGTTCTGGGCATGGCCCAGGGGAATAAGAAATACCACCAACAGGCAGAGAAGTAGCAGGAACTAAGGTTGCCTTGGCCACTGTGGCTAATAAGTATCAGTGATTCTGTCACTCTGGACCTTGACGAGTATTTTGGTGACCAGATGTGTTGGCAGGAAGGCATAGAGACGGCCTTCCGTCCATGGAATGAGGAACGCATCTGCCAGAACATGGGACAGGTGCGGCTGGTGGAAGCATTAGCAGGGCAACTCTGTTTTCCGGCTCTGGGGCGTAGCCCTAGTGGACCTATTCACCAGCCCAGACAAGCCAAGCAGCCACTCTAGGGTCCAGGTTCCACTCATGCAGCTGGAGGACTCTGCTCAGCTTGTCCATCAGGGTATTTTGCTAGCCCGATAGCCCACAGGAGCATCCTGTGACATATGAGCAAAGGGCCACTGCCTTTTGGCACAGGATGACCTTGTGTCCCCCCCCCTGCTTGTTCACATAGAACACTGCGACTTGGTTGTTCATCTGGACCAGAACAGACTGGCATTGCAGCTGGTGGCGGAAAGCTCAGAGGGCCGGGAATATTGCCCAGAGCTCCATAATGTTGATTTGCAACTAGCATTCTGCCTTGGACCAAATGCCTTGTGCGCGGAGGTCCTCGCAATGAGCTCCCCAACCCGGAAGGAAGGCCTCTGTAGTTAGAACACTCGGGGGGGGGGTGAGCACCTGGAAGGGAATCCCAACCTGAAGGTGGTAGGGAAGATGCCAGTAGTCAAGAGAGCCCACCAGGTGGCAGGCCACTTATCTTGTCTTAGGAGCCTGCCTGTGGCTTGTCTCCACTGGGAGCAGAGGTACCACTGAGCTGCCCTCATGTGCAGGTGGGTGTACGGGGTCAAGTGGCCCAGCAGGTGGAGATGACAGGAAGCGACCGGCAGTGCTGCACCTCTGCGACTAGTGCCCTGAGGCTTGGAGTGTATTTAGCTGAGCCCCTATGAAATCCAGGCACCGAGCCAGGGAGAGGTGGGACCTAGGGTAGATGACAAACACCAGGTGCTGCAGGGTGTGGATGGTGCACCTCTGCAGATATGCCTCCCCTTATGAGCCAATCATCTAGTTGGGAAAGACAAAGACCCCTTTGAGACGAAGGTGGGTTGCAATCACCACTAGGCACTTGAAAGACCCTTGACGATGAGGCCAGCCCAAAGGGCAGCACCCTGTATTGGTAAAAATCTCTTCCCACCACAAATCTGAGATAATTTGTTGGCTGGGATGGATCAGGATGTGTATATAAGCATCCTTCAGATCTAAGGAACATTGCTGCCATACCTCCTGCAGGGGAGACTGGCTGAGTTCCAAGGAAGAGCATCTTGAACTCCTCCCTCACCAGAAAACTGTTTAGGTCCTGCAGGTCTAGGACAGGCCTGAGGCCCCCCATTAGTTTGGGAACAAAAATATCTGAAGTTGAAGCCTTTGCCCCAGAGGTGTTTGGGCACTGGCTCTACTGCCTTGTCCTTGAGACGACGAGCCTAGTGAAGGAGAGGCCTGACAGGTTCTCCTGGAAAGTAAGAGCGGCATCTGTTGCAGGTGGAGGTAACCCTCCATAACTCGCTGTATCCAGGAATCGATGGTGATGGAGGACCACCTATGGCCAAACAGAGCCAGATGCCCTCCTGTGGGCTGTAAGGGACCTCCTGTGGGGGAGGGAGATTGTGCCCAATGAGTTGAACTTCCTCCAGGCAGAGCCAGGGCCGGCGCCTGTGTTGTCTTGGGGGTGTTCTGATGAGGCTGTGCCCTTGCCCCTTGCGCTACTGGCCTTGCTGCAGAGAAGGCTTGGAACTGTGGGACACTGCCAAAATCTCCTTTTCTTCAGGAAGGGGGCTTCTTCTCCAGGCCCTTCTTACAGGGATGCACCGAGATCTTTTTAAGAGAGTCTGGTCCTTGTCAGGAACTCTATTTCAGCCACTTTGTTTGCATGGGTTTCCTGAAGAGATTCTCTCAGACACAAATGACATTTATGATTTTGTCCTGAATCCATTGCTCGAGGTCAGACGACTGCAGCCAGGCCTGGTGTCGGGCCCCGATGCCTGCAGTGGCTACTCTGGTTGAGGACTCTAAGCAGTTGTATGCTGCTTGAGGTAAGAACTTCGAGCAATTCCTGATCATAGAGGCCAGCAACTTGAAGGCCTGCCAAGAAACAGTTGAGCTCCCTTGCCAGCTTCTTGAGGTACATGCCAATATATAATTGGTAGGACTGGACTCGGTATGCAAACATTGAGCCCTGAAAGGCCTTTCGGCCAAGGGTATCGAGGGTCCGAGTCTCCCTACTGGGGGGCACCAAGGAATGGGTCTTTTGGCTTTTGAGTCTGCACATGGTGAACTCTGACCATTGAGTTGTGTGGGAGTTGGGTTTTCTGAAACCTGAGGCTTTGGCAGACACTGCACATGGAGTCGAACTATCTGCTTATTATGGGCACAGATGCTAGTGTTTCCCACATATGGAGGAGATGATACTCTAGGATCGGAGAGATAGGCACCATGAGGATCTCCTTCAGAGGGGCCTTCTACTGGAGAATCTCCAGTTCCTCTGTGCAAGGGTCCTCCTCTGCTTCAGTCTTGACGGCAAGCACCTTAACCATGTCTCGCACAAAGTCTGGGCAGGGAATGGCGCCAGGACAGAGACCGGTCATCCTTGGTCTCCCAATCAGACTCTAAGTCCAAGGAAGAGTCCAAGGCCCCATGGTTCTTGTGGGCAAAGCCTGGGCCCTGAGGCCTGCAGCCTCTGAAGGACCTGCGGTCTGAGCAGTGGGCACTGGCCAGGGAGGACCAATGCCCTGAGGAAAAGAATCTTGTCCTTTAACAATGTGTCTCTCAAAGCCGGTGGTGCTCGAGGATAGGCTTGACTTCCAGGGAAGCCCTCTATGTTGAGGATCCGGTTGTCAGCGTGGATGAACCAGAGGAACCAGACATGAACGTCTGCTGCTGGGCAGAAATACTGCAGTCCAAGGCCGCCATCCTGGTTGCCATGCCAGTTAGCTCCACAGCCTTCGATGCAGGAACTGAGGGCTTTGGGCCAGGTGTCTGTTCTATCGAGGGGGGGAGTCATTGACTAGGATGGCCTCAGGTGTCCGAGACCGGTCACCAGCTGCTGACAACTCCTTCCGGGGCAGCTTGTGAGGCCACTCCTGCTCTGGACCCTCAGACTCACGCCTGGGACTGCAGGGCCTGGAGATGGGATTTCGCCGATTTCCCAGACCCGTCCTCCAGGGCAGTCTTCAAGGGTTTTGACTTCTTGCGTTCCACCTCCAGGTATGTTTTCCCCCTCAGAGAACCTGCAGCCATGGGACTCTGAAGCTTACCTGGGATCGGGGGACACCAAGGTACTGAAGGGAGCCCTGGAGCATGGGTCACCGGCAACTCTTGCACAGAGTCAGACTTGTGAAAAATCTTTTCCTGCTGCAGCTGACTGCTCTTGATGGCCTTTGTGATCATCGCCTTGCAAAGTTCACAGTCTGAGTTGTTGTAGTCCAGCCCAAGACAGCAGAGGCAGCAGTCATGTGGATTGGTGAGGACATCTTACTGCACCAATCACATTTTTGAAACTGCTGGAGGCCACTGGGAAAAAGGAGGGCCTGCGGCCAAAAAAGGGCACAAAATGCTGGTCGAGGAACACCGAGAAAGTGTAGTTAATCACCTGTAACAGGTGATCTCCGGGAACAGCAGGAATTTAGTCTTCACATATGGGTATTGTCGGTACTGACGGAGCCTGTGCGGGAACGCTCCCCAGCGTCCAATAGGAAAGCTTTTGGGAGCATCCCACAGTGCCTGCGTGCTGCCTTCCCGCCTTTCTCAACTGTTCCTCTCCAGTTGAGTTTAAAGATGAGACAAAGAGAGAGGGAAAGAGAAGGAGATACAACTCCCAGGGGAGATGGGTGGGTTGTGAAGACTAAATTCCTGCTGTTCCTGGAAATCACCTGTTACAGGTGAGTAACTATGCTATCTCCAGGAACAAGCAGGAATGTAGTCTTCACATATGGGGACTCCCTAGCTGCAGATGCCAGGGAGAAAACCCCAGAAGTTGTGCCCCCTTGTGAAAGGGCTCCACTTACCCCCATGGATCTCTGGCATCCTACCAGGGATGGTGGGTAGGAGTTGATTAAGTCTGGAACAGGTGGTGTTGAACAGCCTGACCAAACAAGGCATCACGGCAGGAGTCCTTGTCTAAGCAGTAATGGGCTGTGAAAGTATGAACCGAAGCCCAAGTAGCTGCCTACATGGGCCTCTCGAATGCACCAAGGAAAATGTAAACAAAGATGACAACAGAATCTACAGTTTATCTAACAGGAAACACGACTCGCAAAAGGCAAGTGAAAACACAGGATATAAAAGCCAGCATACAGAGAAGGTGAGTGAGACTGGAGACAGGATGCTACAGACACACATATGGGAAAGCAAATTTTATTTTAAATAAGAAAGAATAAGAATGAGAGGAAATCTATTTATCAGCAATTTTTAGATATAAATATGAAGGAATCTTGATAGACAGATGGTAGCTGATCTCACTAGAGTAAGGCTCTCTGTCCCAGGACCTTTATCAGGTGCTTTACTTGCTTGTAAATGTATTGATGTTGTGGATTGATATTGAAATTTGTACAAAAGTAAAGCTTATGATGTTACAGACCTGATAAGATAAAATAAAAACAATTTTTACATGCTTTTATGGTGGCACGAACAATTTGTTTAAGGTCCTATATATGTATGTTGGGATCGAACACAAACAGCCAAAAACAAAAATAGAAAATCCCTAATTAGGGGAAGCCCAGAAAAGCCCCAACAGAACCGAAGCCCAAGTAGCTGCTCGGCAGATGTCAATTGACACAGAGTGAAGATGAGCCATAGAGGCTGCCATGGCTCTCACATTGTGAGCTGTGACATGGCCTTCCAGAGGACGTTTTAACTCATAGGCAAAAGATATACACTGTGCAATCCAGTTGGACAGTGTTCTTTTGGAGACTGAAGTCCCAAATGGCTAGGATCAAAAGCAAAAAAGAGTTGAGAGGACTTCCTATGTTGCTGTGTCCTTTGTAAGTAAAAGGACAGAGCCCTTTTACAGTCCAAAGTATGAAGATTCCTTTCTGCATTTGAGGCCTTGGGAAGAATACAGGAAGGTAAACCGCTTGCTTTAAATGAAAAAGGTGACGCCACCTTTGGCATAAAATGTGGATGAGTCCTAAGGACTACCTTATGATGGAACCTTGTATAAGGAGGATTAGCCACCAATGCTTGCAATTCACTGATGCGATGTGCTGATGTGATTGCAAGAAAGATGACCTTCCAGGAAAAGAATTTCAAGGAGATAGTGGCTACTGGTTCAAAGGCGGTTTCATAAGCTGCCCAAGAAACAAATTTAAGTCCCATGCCAACGGCGGTGGCTTAATGGGAGGCTTAGTTAAAAGAAGGCCTCTCATAAATCTTGCTATAAGAGGATGAGAAGAAATAGGTTGTCCATTTAGAGGCTTGAAAGAAGCTGCAATAGCACTCAAATGAACTCACTGAATTGGTCTTAAGCCCTGCATTACAAATGAAGGAGATACTCCAGTAATGATTCCAGAGGTATTGCAAGAGGGTTAAGACTTCTGCGAGCACATGGTAAACCTTTTCCACTTAAAAGCATAAGAGCGTCTTGTGGAAGGCTTCCTGGAAGCATAATGGATATCCTTTATCTGCTGAGAAAGGTTAAGACCGTGACGTTCTAGGCTTTCAGCAACCAGGCCCTGAGATGCAGAGACTGGGGATTGGGATACCACAGCATCCCATCCTCCTGAGAAAGGAGATCTGCAGCAGATCCTAACTCCAGAGGAGGAGACTGAGAGCGATGTAGGAGAAGAGGGTACCACATTTGCAGTGGCCAATGTGGAGCTATGAGAATCACATGACCTCTGTCTCTCTGAAGCTTGAACAGGGTTTTGGGAATTAGGGGAATGGGTGGAAAAGCATACAGGACGTCCTGGCCCCAATGGAGGAGGAAAGCATCCCTGGCCTGACAACCCTGAGCTGGAATTCTGGAACAGAACCGGGGAAGTTTGGCATTCAGCGGACTTGCGAAGAGGTCTATGTCCGGTGTTCCCCAAATTTGGAATATTTTGGCCACCTGGTCTGGATGGAGAGACCATTTGTGTGGAAGAAGAACTCAGCTGAGTCTGTCTGCCCAAGAGTTTTGAATGCCTGGAAGATACACCGCAAGGAGATGAATCTGATGCTCTCTGGCGAGGACCCATAGTCGCAAAGATTCATTACATAGCAACAGAGAGCCTGTTCCACCCTGCTTGTTCACATAGAATATGGCTACTTGATTGTCCGTTTGAACTAGGACTGTCTTGTAGCTGAGCTTGGTGTGGAATACTAGAAGAGCAAGGAAAATTGCTCCGAGTTCCAGGAGATTGATGTGTAGATAGGCCTCCTGTGGAGTCTAGGTACCCTGGGTAGAGAGGCCTTGCAGGTGGGCTCCCCAACCCATATGTGAAGCATCTGTTAGAGTGGCCTGGGGTTAGGGATTGCTGAAAAGGAGACCCCACCAAAAGGTGCTGGGGTGACTGCCACCATTGGAGGGACAAAATAAGGCGATCTGAGTTTGCTATTTTATTTATTTATTTAAATTCTCTTATATACCGCACTATTCTGCATCAGTGCGGTTTACATTGAACAAACTGAAATTACATTGAACAGGGCATTATAACTTGAAGATAACTTTTAGAGGGAACATGGGCTATGCTATTTTGTCTGACAGGCAACCCGACGCCTGAGCCCACTGAGTGGATAAGGTCCACTGTGCTGCCCTCATATGGAGGTGAGCATAAGGAACCACATGCACGGTGGATGCCATGTGGCCTAGCAACTAACATTTTTCGAGCAGTGAGATGAGGTTTTAACACTGCTTGGGAAGCTAACTGCACAATGCGAAGGCAGCAGGCCTGTGGAAGATAGGCCCTTGTCTGTGTGGTGTCCTTTAGAACTCTGACATGGTAGATGGGTAGAAACGCATAGAGAAGATACCAGGAGGATCCACTGGAGGGACATAGGGTATCATGCGTTACTAATAGCCCTGGATATTCACGCAGAAAAAGCTTATATTCTGAATTATAACAGGAGACAGGAGGGTGTGGAGAACCCTCACAGTCATGGGAATGATTTATAAGCTTTTTTCTACTATATAGGATAGCCCTCAGAGACAAAACTCAATGCTCTGTAGCAAGGGCCCATAGTAGAAAGCTTCTCTGAAGATTGCAGAGCGCATTGTCAAATAAAACTGACTGAAGTCAGGCATGTTGCCACATCCAATGTTCCCTCTAATTTTCTGTAGGCCGTATGCGCATAAAATATCAGCTGTGCAGCTTTTGAAGAAAGGTTAAATTTTTGTGCGGCACATAACGACACTCGGAGTTCTATACTTTAAAATTTGACTACACATCAGAATACAGTATGTACACCACATTGATTGCACTAGATAATATTGTAGAACTTGTGAAAACCATAAATACACAACAACTTTTAAATTTTAAGATGTCTGTGTTTTCTATCAGAATCAGAACTGTAATTTTTGTGCGCTCTGTTATAAAGTATGTGCGCTCGCTCGGCGAGGTGTGTGCACGCACACAGCTTAGAGGGAACAGTGGCCACATCCTAGGAGAAGGAGATGGCTGGAAAGAAGATAATGTGAGAAGCCTAAAGTGAGTAGGAATGTCCAAGATAGATGAGGATTAGCTTGGAATCACTACTGAGGCTGGTTCAAATACTGGAACTCCTGCATGCACAGAAGCTGAATACAGCAGAGGATCTTTCTGTGCAAAACAGAGAGGAACAGACAAAGGGAGAGGAGATATTCCTGTCCGTGTCTGATGAGTTATCTTGAGAATATATTCAAGAAAACTAAAAAGATCTACACTGGAATGAAAGGCTAGAGAAGCTTTTCAGTATGGTACCACTCTGTCAGGGAAAAACCTGGATGAGAGGGTAGAGAAAACAGGTAATTGGAGGGTGACTTACCCATATGGCGAGTCAGCTGAGGGAAAAAATGTTCATGTTGGGCCAGACACTATCATGAGATAGTTGTAACCTCCCTTAATAGTAAGAAGAGGAGAATTCTGTAACCCATGAACAAGAATATCCTGACCGCTTAAAGAAAAAACAGGGAACAAATTTCTGTTAAGAAGTTAACTGTAGAATGTAACCCTCAGAACCTATGGTTGCTGGGTATGTCGAGACTGGCTCGAGTTTGGAAACTTCAGACTAGGACGAGGTGTCCCTTGCTTGGGCACCTCTGGATGATGGGCAGGAGAAGAGTGAAACCTTCTTTTCTTAGGGAAAGAAGGCTTGGTAGGACATTTCCTACCTCCTGGGGAAGAAGGCGGCTTAGAATGGTCTCCAGAACCAGGGAAGTCAGTGGAGCAATGAGCAACCTGACGTAAAGCCTCCTTATTGAAGAGATTTTCTCCAGTACAAGGAGAATTACCCAGTGTATGTTGTGCCCATCTGCTCAAGTCTGAAGCTTGGAGCCAGGCTCTACGACGTGCTCCAATGGCAATAGCAGAAGTTCTGCTAACAGACTCAAAAGAGTCTAGGGAAGCACGAGAAAGAAACCAAGAGATATTCTGGCTATGACTAAGAAGCAAGGAATAGTCAGCAGCCTTAGGCTCTGACAAAAAAGGAGTCAAAAGAGAATTTCTTTGTGACCTCCTGGAGTGTTAGACTCATAAAACATAAGAAATAATTCTTGATGCCAGCATAGATGTTTGGAAGGTTTGACGTCCAAAGGCATCAAGTGCTCTAGAAGCACGACCTGGCGGATAAGAAGAATGCTTCTTGCTTTTTACCTTCCTCATTGCTGATTCCACTACAATGGAATGATGGGGAAGTTGATTCTTTTGAAACCCTGGAGAGGGGGGCACCTGATACAGAACATTAGTTGCTGTAGAAGGTGAGGGAACCCTTAAAGGTGATTCCCATATTCTCAAAAGAAGATCCTGCAAAGAATGATGTAAAGGAAGCATTATATTTCCCTTTTCTGCAGGAGAGCCGTGGTTAAGATTACAGCCAGGGATAGGAATAGCAAGAAAGCACAGTTACTTACCTGTAACAGGTGATCTCTGGGAACAGCAGGAATTAGTCCTCACATATGGGTACGTCGGTACCGACGGAGCCCGTGCGGGAAAGCTCCCCAGCTTCTTAGAATAGAAGCTTTTGGGACCTCCCACTGCACATGCGCACTGCCTTCCCGCCTTCCTGAACAGCTCTCCTCAGTTTCGAGTTTATAGCTGAGTCAACAGAGAGAGGACAGGAAGATAGATAGATACAACTCCTAGGGGAGGTGGGTGGGTTGTGAGGACTAATTCCTGCTGTTCCCAGAGATCACCTGTTACAGGTAAGTAACTGTGCTATCTCCAGGAACAAGCAGGAATAAGTCCTCACATATGGGGACTCCCTAGCTTAGATGCATGGGATCCCCTGTAAAGGTTCGCCATCTTCGTATGGATCTCAGGCATCCATTCTGGGAAGGTGGGCAGGAGTTGTTTAGGAATGGAACAGGTGCTTGAGGACAGCCTGGCCAAACAAGGCATCCCGGCGGGAGTCCTTGTCCAAACAGTAATGGGCTGTGAAGGTATGAACCGAGGCCCAGGTAGCGGCTCGACAGATCTGATCTATGGAAACAGAGTGCAGATGAGCCATAGAAGTTGCCATGGCCCTCACATTGTGAGCAGTGACATGGCCTTCCAGAGAAATGTTTTTGCTCTGGTAAGCAAAAGAAATACACTGAGCAATCCAATTGGAAAGTGTACGCTTGGAGACTGGAAGTCCCAAATGGGAAGGATCAAAGGCCACAAAAAGTTGAGAAGACTTTCGATGTGGCTGAGTCCTATTAAGGTAAAAAGCGAGAGCTCTTTTACAATCCAGAGTATGAAGGTTCCTCTCTGCATTGGATGCATGAGGAGCTGGAAAAAAGACAGGTAGATATACCTCTTGATTAAGATGAAAAGGCGAGACCACTTTAGGCATAAAGTGGGGATTCGTCCTAAGGACCACCTTATCATGATGAAATCTTGTGTAAGGTGGATTAGCCACTAAAGCCTGCAGCTCACTGATGCGGCGAGCCGAAGTGACTGCAATGAGGAAGATGACCTTCCAGGAAAGAAATTTCAAGGAGGTGGAAAACATTGGCTCAAAAGGTGGCTTCATAAGTTGACCGAGCACTAGATTCAAATCCCATGCGACCGGGGGTGGTCTGATGGGAGGTTTAGTGAGAGTCAGGCCTCTCATGAATCTTGCAACAAGAGGATGAGAGGAGATAGGTTGTCCATTTATATGTTTCAAGGATGCTGCAATAGCACTTAAATGGACTCTTACCGAATTCGTCTTGAGGCCTGCATTGGATAGATGCAGGAGATAATCAAGAAGAGAATTCAAAGGAAGTGCCAGAGGGTCAAGACCCTGCTGAGCACACCAAATGGAAAAACGTTTCCATTTGAAAGCATAGGAACGCCTGGTAGAGGGTTTCCTAGAGGCAGAAAGGATATCTTTCACTGGTTGGGAAAGATGAAAGTCTTGAAGGCTTAAGCCTTCAGTAACCAAGCACTGAGGTGAAGGGATTTGGGGTTTGGGTGCCACAAAGTCCCCTCCTCCTGAGACAGGAGGTCTGGCGCAGCTCCCAGATCCAAGTAGGATCCCTGGGAGAGCTGTAGAAGTAGAGGGAACCACACTTGGCGTGGCCAGCGTGGAGCTATGAGGATCATAGTTCCATGATCCCTCTGGAGTTTGAACAGAGTCTTGGGAATCAAAGGAATGGGTGGAAAGGCATATAGGAATGCCTGATTCCAATTCAGGAGAAAGGCGTCCGTAGCCTGAGCTCCCTGACACGGAGTTCTGGAACAGAACCGGGGAAGTTTGGCATTCCACGGACTTGCAAAGAGGTCTATGTCCGGGGTCCCCCATTCCTGAAAGATTCGGTTTATTTGGTCCAAATGTAGGGACCATTCGTGTGGCAGCAGAACTCGACTGAGCCTGTCTGCCCGAGAGTTTTGAACTCCTGGGAGATACACTGCTAGCAGGTGAATCTGATGCTCTCTGGCGAAGGCCCATAGTCTTAGAGCTTCGTTGCAAAGCGACAGAGAGCCCGTCCCTCCTTGTTTGTTTATGTAAAACATGGCCACCTGATTGTCCGTCTGAACTAGGACAGTGAGGTTGGCTAGGAGGGAGTGGAAGACCTTGAGGGCAAGGTAAATTGCTCGCAGTTCCAGAAGATTGATATGAAGGGTGGTCTCCTGTAGAGACCAAGTGCCCTGAGTGGAGAGAGTTTGCAGATGGGCTCCCCACCCTGTTTGGGAGGCATCAATGGTTGAAATGGAGCCCCCAACAACAGATTCTTGGTGGAAGTCCACCAGTGGAGGGACCAAAACAGACGATCGGAGGTTTGTATTTGGTCTGAGAGCGCTCCTGACGCCTGAGTCCACTGAGTGGCCAGGGTCCATTGAGCTGCTCTCATATGAAGACGAGCATAGGGCACCACATGCACTGTGGAGGCCATATGACCCAGTAGGCGTAGCATTTCCCTGGCTGTCAAGTGAGTGCTGGACTGAGCTTGGGAGGCCAAACTCAGGAGGCGCTGGCCTCGAACATGTGGAAGGTAGGCCCTTGCAGTGATGGTGTCCAACTGGGCCCCTATGAATTCTAGAGATTGAGTAGGGATGAGTTGGGACTTGGGAAGGTTTACTACCAGTCCCAGATACTGCAAAAGGCTCCTTGTGTGGTCCAGGGAAATCTGGGCCTGTGACTGAGTTGGAGCTCGGATGAGCCAGTCGTCCAGATATGGGAAGACAAAGATTCCCATGCCTCTTAGAAATGCGGCTACGACTGCCATGCATTTTGTGAATACTCTTGGAGCAGAGGCTAGACCGAAGGGGAGTACTCTGTATTGGAAATGTTTTCCCTGAAACAGAAAGCGAAGATACTTTCTGTGGGATGGATGGATGAGTATATGTGTATACGCATCCTGTAGGTCTAGAGAACAAAGCCAGTCCTGACCCTGGAGGTAAGGAAGGAGAATGCCGAGAGACAGCATTTTGAATTTCTCCTTGAAGAGAAATTTGTTCAATTCTCTCAGATCTAGGATTGGTCTGAATCCCCCTGTCTTCTTTGGAATGAGAAAATAAGGGGAGTAGAAACCGGACCCTTGTTGAGGAAGAGGAACCTCTTCTATGGCCCCTTGGGCAAGAAGAGAGGAAACCTCTTGACCCAACAGGGTTAGGAGAGATGGGGGAGAATTGAATGGTCTCACCATATGATGGGGAGGAAGGCTGGAGAAATGAAGTTTGTAACCCTCTCGAATGATAGAGAGGGTCCATTGTTCTGTTGTGATTTGTTCCCATCTGGGAGCAAAGTGAACCAACCTTCCGGGTATGGTGAGAGGTTCTGGTTGTGTTAGAACCAGAAGTGGCAAGTTCCCTAGGAGCAAGTCAAAACCCCTGAGGGGTTGGAGCCTGCTGAGCTACAGTAGCTGCTGCAGGCTTAGCTCGTGCTTGTTTGGATTGCTGACGCTTAGCAGTATAGCGAGGTTGAGAAGACTGCTGGCCAGTATTTGAAGCAACTCTGGCCTTCTTATAGTAAGGCCTTTTAAAAGACTTTTTCTTAGTAGGAATTGAAGTGGACTTTGAAAGTCTTTCCAAGGTGGCATTTTCAGCATCCATCTGGGTGGCTTTGATTTGCCACTCTTCCCCAAATAAGTTCTCACCTGTACAGGGCAGATTCCGTAAGCCATCTAGAACCCAAGGTTCCAGATCAGAGGCCTGGAGCCAAGCAAGACGTCGGGCTGCAATAGCAATGCCCGAAGCCCTACTGGCTCCCTCAAAGGAATCATATGCTGCCCTATTAGAGAACTTAGAAACCTCTAAGAGTTGTTTCACTAGGGAAAGGAATCCCTGCTTTTTATCCTCAGGGATAAAGGGGGCAAAATGCCGCACCTTTTTGGCAAGTTCCTCCAGGAACATGCCCATATAGAGACTGTAGGAATTAATCCTGGCTATAAGCATACTAGCCTGGAAAAGTTTCCTACCAAAAGAGTCCAAAGTCTTACATTCCCGTCCTGGAGGGGTGGAAGAGTGCCTTTTGGTACTCCTAATCTTCTTCATTGCAGACTTCACCACAATAGAGTGGTGGGGCAATTGAGTCTTTTGGAAACCAGGAGAAGGAGGGACCCTATACATGGTGTCCAACCTACGGGAATAAGGAGACAAAGTCAAAGGATTTTCCCAGAAATCCATCAGTTGTTCTTGAAGGATTTCATGGATAGGCAGGGTAACTGCCTCCTTAGGGGCCTTTGAGTATCCCAAAATATCCAGTTTTTTGGATCTGGGTTCCTTTTCAGAGGATGTGGTAATAGAAAGGGCTGTAGCCATATCTAAAACAAAGTCCTGGAAGGACAAATCCTCTGGAGGGGACATTCTCCTTTTAGGAGAAGAGGGCTCCTCAGGTAAGTTGAGTGAAAACTCAGCAGAATCATCAGAGGAGTGAAAATCCTCAGAGGAATCGGTGCTTTCCTCTAACGCACGATACGCGTACCGATCGGTATCGATATCGGGCGTATCGGGTATGGAACCGGTATGGAGCGAAAGCCCATACGGTACCGACTTGCGTTTAGAGGTGGATGGCCTCGATACCGGCATGGCGGACGATACCGGTATCGGGCCCGGAACCGCTGAAAGCGGAACCGATGGCGTTGCAGCTTTAATGAAAGCCATGACGGCCTGCTGCATGGACTGTACAGTATCGCCCATGGACGCCATAGCTGCCTGGATGTCGGTACCGGAGTGACCCGGTACCCCAGAGCAGGCTAACAGGTGATCTGTCGAGGCCGTAGCATCGATATCAACCTGAGACCCCTGAATTGGCGTTTTTGGAAGTTGGACTTCCCGCCGGGGTTGTTTGGCTGGGGCAGGGTCCTCAAGTTCTAAGCTAAGAGCCTCTCGATGCTTTGAAGGAGATTTGCTCTTTGAGGACTTGCCCACAGAAGGTTTGGTTACCTGAGATCCATCCGGAGAAGAAGACCTGGATGACTGTGATGCTGTATTCTCTGAAGCAAACAGCACATGGAATTTGTTGGCCCGGTTCTGCAGCCCACGTTTAGACATGTGGGAGCAAGATGGGCAGTCCGGTATGGAATGGTCAGGCCCCAAACATTTCAGACACCAGTCATGGGTGTCTGTGACTGAAATAACAGCATTACATTTGGTACACTTCTTAAATCCAGGGGCTGGCTTCTCCATGAGGAGAAATTGAGTAGGCCGAGAGGCCTCTCTGAAGTGACCAAAAAGCTAAAAAATAAGAAAAAAGAATTATAATTTTTTAAAGAAAGAAAGAAAAGACCGGCGATACCGGTATCGGTATGGGGAAGGCAGGTACGCGGTCTAAAGAAACAAATAAAATAACAATTTCTTCAGCGGTGACAGGAACACGACCTGCTGGCTCCGCGGAAAAAGAGAAACTGAGGAGAGCTGTTCAGGAAGGCGGGAAGGCAGTGCGCATGTGCAGTGGGAGGTCCCAAAAGCTTCTATTCTAAGAAGCTGGGGAGCTTTCCCGCACGGGCTCCGTCGGTACCGACGTACCCATATGTGAGGACTTATTCCTGCTTGTTCCTGGAGATATGCTGCCACCACAGCCATGCATTTTGTGAACACCCTTGGTGCCGAGGCCAGGCCAAAAGGAAGAACCCTGAATTGGTAGTGCTTCCCTTGAAATAGGAAGCGAAGGAACTTTCGATGAGTTGGATGGATGAGAAGAAAGCCAATCCTGACTCTGAAGGTATGGCAGCAGAGTTCCTAGAGAAATCATTTTAAACTTCTCTTTGAACAGGAATTTGTTCAATTCTTTGAGGTCTAAAATGGGTTTGTCCTCTCCTGTTTTCTTTGGAATAAGGAAATAGGGGGAGTAGAACCCTGTACCCTGTTGTAGAATGGGTACCTCTTCTATTGCCCCTTGGGCAAGAAGCACAGTGACCTCTTGACCTAACTGGTTGATGAGAGAGCTCTGAGAATTGAACTGTCTTACCATTGTAGGAGGGGGCATGCTGAGGAAATGAAGTTTGTACCCCTCTCTTTCAAGTTTCTGTTATCTGACCCCATCTGGGGGCAAAGAGTAGTTACTCACCTGTAACAGGTATTCTCCAAGAGCAGCAGGAAAGCACAGTTACTTACCTGTAACAGGTGATCTCTGGGAACAGCAGGAATAAGTCTTCACATATGGGTATCGTCAGTACCGACGGAGCCTGCGCGGGAACGTTCCCCAGCGTCCAAAAGGAAAGCTTTTGGGAGCATCCCACAGCGCCTGCGTGCTGCCTTCCCGCCTTTCCTAACTGCCTCTCTCCAGTTCGAGTTTTAAAGCTGAGACAAAGAGAGAGAGAGAAAAGGAAAGATAGAGAGATACAACTCCTAGGGGAGGTGGGCGGGTTGTGAAGACTTATTCCTACTGTTCCCAGAGATCACCTGTTACAGGTAAGTAACTGTGCTATCTCCAGGAACAAGCAGGAATGAGTCTTCACATATGGGGACTCCCCAGCTAGAGATGCCTGGGAGATCACCCAGGTTGTGAGTCCCTGGAAAGGGCTCTACCTCCACCCATGAATCTCAGGCATCCAGTCAGGGATGGAGGGTAGGAGTTGATTAGGTATGGAACAGGTGTTTGAGAACAGCCTGACCAAACAAGGCATCCCGGCGGGAGTCCTTGTCCAAGCAGTAATGGCTGTAAAGGTATGAACCGAGGCCCAGGTGGCCGCTCGACAGATTTGGTCGATGGACACAGTTTAGATGAGCCATAGAAGCTGCCATGGCCCTCACATTGTGAGCTGTGATATGGCCCTCCAGAGAAAGGTTCTTACTCTGGTAGGCGAAGGAAAGACACTGAGCAATCCATTTAACAGAGTTCTTTTAGAGACTGGAAGTCCTAAATGAGAGGGATCAAAAGCAACAAAAAGTTGAGGACTTTCTATGCTGCTGTGTCCTTTGTAAGTAGAAAGCAAGTGCTCTTTTACAATCCAGGGTATGAAGATTCCTCTCTGCATTTGATGCATGAGGTCCTGGAAAAAAGACAGGTAAATACACCTCCTGGTTCAGATGAAAAGGTGAGACCACTTTAGGCATAAAGCGTGGATTAGTTCTGAGGACTACCTTGTCATCATGGAACCTTGTATAAGGAGGATTAGCCACTAAGGCTTGCAACTCACTGATACGGCGAGCTGAGGTGACTGCAATGAGAAAAATAACCTTCCAGGAAAGGAATTTCAAGGAGGTAGTGGCTAAGGGTTCGAAGGGTGGCTTCATGAGCTGGCCAAGAACCAGATTCAAGTCCCATGCCACTGGAGGTGATCTAATGGGAGGTTTAGTCAAAAGAAGGCCTCTCATGAATCTTGCTATAAGAGGATGAGAGGAAATAGGCTGTCCACTGAGGGGTTTAAGGGATTCTGCAATAGCACTCAAATGGACTCTGACTGAATTCGTCTTAAGGCCTGCATGGGATAAATGCAGTAAATACTCCAGTAAAGAATACAGAGGTATTGCAAGAGGGTAAAGACCCTTCTCTGCATACCAAATGGTAAACCTCTTCCATTTAAAAGCATAGGAACGTCTGGTGGAAGGCTTTCTGGAAGCATGAAGGATATCCTTCACTTGCTGAGAAAGAGGTAAATCTTGAAGGTCTAGGCCTTCAGCAACCAGGCCCCGAGATGAAGGGACTGGGGATTTGGGTGCCACAACGTTCCTTCCTCCTGGGAAAGGAGATCTGGAGCAGACCCCAAGTCCAGGGAGGGAGCTTGAGAGAGATGCAGAAGTAGAGGGTACCACACTTGGCGTGGCCAACGTGGTGCTATGAGGATCATAGACCCCTTGTCTCTCTCAAGCTTGAACAGTGTCTTGGGAATGAGGGGAATAGGAGGAAAGGCATAGAGGAAATCTTGCCCCGAATGAAGGAGGAAGGCATCCCTGGCCTGAACTCCCTGACACGGAATCCTGGAACAGAACCGGGGAAGTTTGGCATTCCACGGACTTGCAAACAGGTCTATGTCTGGGGTTCCCCAAATTCGAAAGATCCTGGGCCAAATATTTGGAGGGCAGTTACATGGTTTGTAGCCCTGTAAACCGTGTAACTGCCGCTGAGAGGGATATTTAACGGCACTGACTCGGTTAGGGCTGTTGAATATCCCCGATTATGGCCGTTACACACCTTGATGCTAACCGCTTAGCATCGGGGCCTGTCGGGGGCATTTCAGGGAGGAGCGGAGGTGGAGACGATCGATAATCGGTCAGCAGCGATATTGCATGCTGCCCAGTTAGCGACCTGCACCTAAAGGTTATGTGAGAAAAACGCTCACCTCTTAGGTGCAGGAGCTAACCAGGCAGCATCCAAAATCACTGCTGCCCAGTCAGCTACTGCGGCTTCCAGCATGTGCGGCGATCCCAGGATATTCAACGCCAGGGCCGCATTTGACCCCAGCACTGAATATCTGGGGTTAAGGGTCGACAAGCACGGCTATGCGCCATATTGGCGCATAGCCTGCCAAAGTGAATATCGGGCCCACTGTCAATAACAATTGTCTCTCAATTTGCTTAATATACAGAGACCCATCACCTAACACCAACGATCTTGACAAAATCCTGGAGACTGCATGTGAGAATACCACACGAAGTGGACCTCTCATACTGCTAGGTGACTTCAATCTGAACATGCTCCCCAGAAACCAACCAAACACATTACTAGAGGCTATGAATACTCTGCGCTACCAACAAATAATAAACAACCCTACTCATATAAAAGGAAATATACTAGATCTCATCTTCACACCTAAGAACATGCTAATGGACAACAATGTCTCAATGACAGAAATCCTCCCAGTCCCATGGTCAGACCACACCATGATTAACCTGCACGCCACATTACCATTGCACCCACAGTAAAAATGCTATACACACCATCAAGCGCAGGTTCCATAAATTCAACAAAGAAGCAATCTTGGAGAAAATCATATTCCACCTTCAATTCAACACACCTAACAGATGTACTGATCATGAACTGGAATCAGACCATAACAGCCCCACAAGCTGCCTCTCTGAATCGGGCCCATAGTGCACCTGAATTTTCAGAAAGCCTTTGACAACGTCCCTCATGAGAGACTCTTGGTGAAGTTAAAAAGTCATGGGATAGGAGGCAGTGTACTACTGTGGATCAGGAATTAGTTAAAAGATAGAAAAAGCAGAGGGTAGGGCTAAATGGCCAATTTTCCCAATGAAGAAAAGTGAATAGTGGAGTACCCCAGGGATCTGTGCTGGGTCCACTGCTTTCTGACATATTGATAACCTCACTTATTATTCCCTGTTTCAGGTAATTTATCAAATTTGCAGATGACACAAAACTATTTAAAGTTGTTAAAACCCATGAGAATTGTGGAAAATTGCAAGAGGATCTTGATAAATTGAAAAACTGGGCATCCAAATGGCAGATGAAATTTAAAGTGGACAAGTGCAAAGTTATGCACCTAGGAAAGAAAAACCCAAACTACGGTTACACGATGCAAGGTTTCACATTAGGAACCATCACCCAGGAAAAAGATTTAAGCATCATCGTGGCTAATATATTGAAACCCTCTGTCCAGTGTGCAGCGGCGGCCAAGAAGGCAAATAGAATGCTGGGAATCATAAGGAAAGGAATGGAGAATAAAACAAAGGATATTATAATGCCTCTGTATCGTTCCATGAATATTGTGTGCAATTCTGGTCACCATATCTTAAAAAGGATATAGCAGAATTAGAAAGTGTACAGAGAAGAGTCACAAAAATAGTAAAGGGGATGGAAGGATACCCCTATGAGGAAAGGCTTAAAAGGTTAGGGCTGTTCAACTTGGAAAAGAGATGGCTGAGGGGAGATATGATAGAGGTCTGTAAATTAATGGAATGGAACGGGTAAACGTAAATTGGTTGTTATGCCATCAAAAAGTAGAAAGACTAGGGGACACGCTACGAAGCTACAATGTAACCCATTTAAGACTAATAAGAGAAAATATGTTTTTCACTCAATGCATAATCAAATTCTGAAATTTGTTACCAGAGGATGTAGTAAAAGCTGTTAGTGTAGCTGGGTTTAAAAAAGGTTTGGTCAAGTTCCTGGAGGAAAGGTCCATAAACCATTATTAAAGGGGACCCAGAATATCCAGTGCTTGACCCAATACAAGCATTGTGGAACCTGTGTCTTTTGGGGAAACTGCTAGGTACGTATGACCTAGATTGGCCACTGTTGGAAACAGGATACTGGGCTTGATGGACCTTGGTCTGACCCAGTATGGCATCTCTTATGTTCTTATGGCTATCTGGTCCCCATGGAGGGACCATTCGTGTGGAAGCAGAACTCTACTGAGTGTCTGCCCAAGAGTTTTGAACCCCTGGAAGATACACTGCCATGAGATGGATTTGATGCTCTCTGGCGAAGGCCCACAATCTCAGAGCTTCGCTGCAAAGCGACAGAGAGCCAGTCCCCCCCTGCTTGTTCATGTAGAACATGGCTACTTGGTTGTCCGTGTGGATGAGGACTGTCTTGTAGCTGAGCAGGGTGTGGAAGACAGAGCCAGAAAGATTGCTCTGAGCTCTAAGAGGTTGATATGTAGAGATGTCTCCTGTGGAGGCCAGATGCCTTGGGTGGAGAGATCTTGTAGATGAGCTCCCCAACCCTTCGGAGAGGCATCTGTGGTAAGGGTTGCTTGGGGTAACACCTGTTGAAAGGGGGACCCCAACAACAGATTTTGAGTGGACTTCCACCAATGGAAAGAGCAAGAGAGGCAATTGGAGGTCGCTATCTTGTCTGACAGGCACCCTGATGCCTGGGTCCATTGTGTGGACAAAGTCCATTGAGCTGCTCTCATGTGAAGGCGAGCATAAGGAACCACATGCATGGTGGATACCATGTGGCCTAACAGTTGTAACATCTCTCGAGCAGTTAAATGGGATTTTAACTGAATCTGTGAGGCTAACTGCACCAAGCGTAGGCAACGGGCCTGGGGAAGATAGGCCCTTGCAGTTGTGGTATCCAGTAAGGCCCCTATGAACTCTAGAGATTGAGTAGGGGTGAGATGGGATTTTGTAATGTTTATAACAAGTCCCAAATACTGAAGAACACGCCTTGTACAGGCCAGGGAAGTCTGGGCCTCTGACTGGGATAGAGCTCGAATGAGCCAGTCGTCCAGATATGGGAATACGAATATCCCTAGAGTGCGTAGAAATGCAGCTACTACTGCCATGCATTTTGTGAACACTCTTGGTGCAGAGGCCAGACCGAAAGGAAGCACTTTGTATTGGTAGTGCTTTCCTTGGTAAAGGAACCGAAGGAACCTTCTGTGTGTTGGATGGATGAGGACATGGGTGTACGCATCCTTGAGATCTAGAGAACAAAGCCAGTCCTGACTCTGGAAGTATGGAAGGAGAGTTGCGAGAGAAGTCATCTTGAATTTCTCCTTGCATAGAAACTTGTTCAATTCTCTGAGATCTAAGATGGGTCTGTAGCCCCCTGTTTTCTTTGGGATGAGAAAATAGGGGGAGTAGAACCCTGAGCCCTGTTGAAGAAGCGGTACTTCTTCTATTGCCCCTTGGGCAAGAAGGGTAGCAATCTCCTGACCCAGAAGGTCGAGGAGAGATGTTGGAGAATTGAACTGTTTCACCATGGTGTGAGGGGGAAGGTTTAAGAAATGAAGCTTGTACCCTTCTCTTATGATGGAGGGGGTCCATTGCTCTGCTGTGATTTGTTCCCATCTGGGAGCAAAGTAAGCTAACCTTCCTGGAATGGTGAGAGGCTCTGGATGTTCTAGAGCCAGAAAGACTAAGTTCTCTAGGTGTAAGTCAAAGGCCCTGAGGAGGCTGAGGCTGTTGGGCCATAGCAGTCCTGGCAGCCTTAGGCTTGGCCTGTTTTGGTTGTTGCTGTCTCTTTGTAGCAAAACGACCTGCAGAAGAGGCCTGACCATAAGCAGAAGAATATTTCCCTTTTTTTGGGAAAAATCCTTTTTTGAACAACCTCTTTCTAGTACGACCCTCCATTCGCTGCCCCAGTCGGTGTGCTCTCTCCACCTTAATCTGGCCTTGAAGTTCCACGAGGCCCAGCTCTTTCGGCAACCAAGCTTCGAATAAAGAGAAGAGTTGAGGGCCCGTCCAAGATTCTGGCACCCCAATCAAGCGCAGGTTGTTCCGGCGGGAGCGGTTCTCTAGATCATCAACTTTAAGCAGAAGAGCATTTATTTGCTTTTGTTGCTGATTATTGCAACGCTCTAGCGCTAATTCGCCGTCTTCGAGAACCGTCACCCTTTGCTCGACTTCAACCCTCTTTGTGAGCTCGCCAAAGGTATCATTCATCTCCGCCAGCTTTTGCAAAACGGCGTCGAATTTGGGCTCCAAAAGCTTGGCTACCTCCAACGCTAGCTCCTCCGGGCCAGAGTCCACACTGTCTTTCCCCGGGGAATCGTGCACTGACGAGGCCTTCACTACTGACGCCATCTTGGGGTCCCGTGCAGCCGCGGCTTTCTCCCGCCTCGCCGTCGCTTTCATTTCCCTCCACGAGCCGCACCTCGCTGCACTTCAAAAGAGTACTCTTCCTGCTATTAGCGGAGGCAATTTCCAGCCTGCGCCGCACAAGTCGCCAAATTAACCGCAAGATTCTTAGGGCGGCCTGGGAGCACAATGAGGAACGTCCTCACCCGCTCATGCGCTCCTCCTGAACAACCTCTTTCTAAAAGAAGCAGAAGTAGACTTGGAAAGTCTATCTAAAGCAGAGTTTTCAGCATCCATCTGATTGGCCTTTGCTTGCCAATCTTTGCCAAAAAGGTTTTCACCTGTACAAGGAAGGTTACCTAGTCCATCCTGAACCCAGGGTTCCAAATCAGAAGCTTGTAACAAAGCAACTCTGCGTGCACCGATAGCAATAGCCGAGGCTCTGCTGGCACCTTCAAAAGAGTCAAAGGCTGCACGGTTGGAGAACTTGGAAATATCCTGGGCATCTTTAAGCCAGGTGAGAAACTCTTCCCTTTTATCTTCTGAAATAAAAGGAGATAGGGTTTGCATATGATCTGTAACTTCCTTTAGAAACATCCTCATATAGAGGCTATAGGAGTTGATTCTGGCCACAAGCATACTGGCCTGGAAGATTCTCCTGCCAAAGGCATCTAAGGTTCTGCATTCTCTTCCTGGTGGAGTAGAAGAGTGCCTTTTTGCACTCTTGATCTTTTTCATAGCAGACTCCACCACAATAGAGTGAAGAAGAAGCTGAGTCTTATGAAAACCAGGACAAGGAGGAACACGATACATGGTGTCCAACCTACGAGAATGAGGGGAGGTGGTAAGAGGATTCTCCCATATGCCCAACATGTGATCATAAAGAATCTCATGTATTGGTAAAGTGGCTGCTTCTTTAGGAGCCTTAGGATATTGTAAAATATCTAATTTTTTGGCTCTAGGCTCAGTCTCAGAGGCCACTGAGATGGAAAGGCCCCTGGCCACCTCCCTGATGAAGTCTTGAAAGGACAAGTCTTCTGGAGGAGACATTCTCCTTTTTGGAGAAGAGGGTTCCTGAGGAAGTATCCCTGATGCTTCGATAGATTCCTCTGAAGACTCTGATGAATCAGAGGCCTCTAAGTATTGTCTGTCTGGATGCTGCTGCAGAGCCCGATACGTGTACCGGGGGGGTATTGACATCGGGAGTAATCGGTACCGATGGGCATCACAGCACAGTGTACCGCTGCCGTCGACGTGGATGTCGATGCAATCAGTACCGGCACCGATATCGGGTCCGGTACCAGAATCGGTACCGACAACGAAGTTTGTTGCAGTACCGAAGGCGTTGCAGCTTGAATGAATGCCGTGATAGCACGCTGCATGGTCAGAACCTTCTGATCCATCGACGCCATCAATGTCTGGATGTCGGTACCAGTGGAACCCACCGGTACCCCAGAACATTGTAACAGGTGATCGGTCGAGGCCGAGCCATCGATGTCAACCTGTGACCCCATAGAGCTTTGGAAGCCGGAGCCTCCCGCCGGGGTAATTTTGCCGGTGCGGATTCCTCGAGAGCAAGCCCGGAGGCATCTCGATACTTAGAGGGAGATCTACTCTTCGAGGACCAGCTGGACTTAAGTTTGGTTACCTGAGATCCATGGGAGGAAGAGGAAGCCCTGGAAGATGTCGATGCCACTGAAGCGGCATCAGAGGGAAACAGGGTACTGAGCTTGGCTGATCGATTCTGTAGACCTCTTTTAGACATCATGGAACAGGACTCATAGTCCGTCATGGAATGGTCAGGACCTAAACATTTGAGACACCAGTCATGGGTGTCTGTGACAGAAATAGTGCCGCTGCACTTCGTGCACTTTTTAAACCCGGAGGCGGGCTTTTCCATGAGGAAAAATTTATGTAGGCCTAAGGCCACAGAAGAAAATGCACCGAAGTGAGAAAAAAGTAGTTTTGTTTTGTTTTTTTAAAAGAATAAAAAACCGGCCGTACCGGTCCGAAGACGAGAAGGCAGACATGCGACTAAAGAAATAAAGAAAAAATAAGAAATTCTTCAGCAGTGACAGGAAACACGACCTGCTGGCTCCGCGGAAAAGAAGAACTGGAGAGAGGCAGTTAGGAAAGGTGGGAAGGCAGCACCCAGGCACTGTGGGATGCTCCCAAAAGCTTTCCTTTTGGACGCTGGGAAGCGTTCCCGCGCAGGCTCCATCGGTACCGACGATACCCATATATGAAGACTCATTCCTGCTTGTTCCTGGAGATTCAGTCCTCACATATGGGGTGACGTCGGCGCCGACGGAGCCCCCGTGCGGAGCATTTCCCTAGCTTTCAAAGAAAGCCTTTGGGAATTGCAGCATGCATGCGCGGTCTCCTTCCCGCCCAAGGGTGCCATCTTGCTCAGTCTGACGACATAGCTAAGAGACAGCAAAATAGCAAAAATAAATCATATGACTGCAACTCCAAGGGGAGGAGGGAGGGTTGTGAGGACTGATTCCTGCTGCTCCTGGAGAACACCTGTTACAGGTGAGTAACTACTCTTTCTCCAGGACCAAGCAGGAAGTCAGTCCTCACATATGGGACTCCCCAGCTTAAGGCTACCGAGACCCCAAGCGGAAAAAATGAGCTCCCTCTAGCTCGGCAGTACGTATGGAAGGAATCTTCTCTGAGAACACCCCCGACCAGTAGCTCAACAGCACTGCCGGAGGGTAGGAGTTGCCTAAACCCCAAAGAGATTATGGAGTACTGCCTGTCCAAAAGCACTGTCCCTGCGGGACTCCTTCTCAAGGCAGTAATGGGCCGCAAAAGTCTGGCTTGAAGACCAAGTAGCGGCCCGGCAGATGTCTGCCAACGGAACAGAGCAGAGATGAGCCACTGACGCAGCCTTCGCCCTGACACGATGAGCCGTGACTCGACCCTCCAACGAGAGGCCGGCTTCCCCATAAGCCCAGGCGATACAGTCAGCGACCCATATGGACAAAGTACGCTTGGAAACAAGTAACCCCAATTTATTAGGGTCAAAAGAAACGAAGAGCTGAACAGCCCTTCGATGATCCCGCGTACGGTCAAGGTAGAAGGACAACGCCCTCCTACAGTCCAGGGTATGCAGGACCATCTCAGCCCGGTTGGCATGCGGCCTGGGAAAGAAGGTCGGAAGAACCACCTCCTGTTTGAGGTGAAAAGGGGAGACAACCTTAGGGAGAAACTTTGGGTGAGTCCGTAAGACTACCCTATTCCTGTAGAACCTAGTGTAAGGGGGATCAGACACTAATGCCTGAAGTTCACTCACTCGCCTAGCAGAGGTAAGAGCTACCAGAAACAAGGTTTTCCAGGAGAGAAAACGGAGAGGGCAGGTAGCCATAGGTTCAAAGGGCAGACAAGTAATCTGCTGTAAGACCACATTCAGATCCCACTCAGGGGCTGGTGGACGCAAAGGAGGCTTAAGCAGGAGGAGGCCTCTGAGAAAACGAGCCACCAAAGGGTGGTTGGAAAGAGGCCTCCCGTCCACCGGCGAGTGGTGCGCTGAGAGAGCACTGAGGTGAACCCTGACAGAGTTGGACTTAAGGCCTAGATTGGAGAGGTAAAGCAAATACTGCAATACTACCGCTACCAAGCATGAGAAGGGATTCTCGCTGTGCTGAGCACACCATGCGGAGAATCTACGCCACTTAAGAGAGTAGGATTTCCTGGTGGATTGCCGCCTAGAGGCTAAGACTACGTTTTCCACCTCTCGAGGCAGTAGTAGGGGAGCCAGGACTACCCTTTCAGCAGCCAGGCCATCAGATGAAAGGACTGGAGGTTGGGGTGCAAGAGAGACCCCTGATAATGAGACAGGAGATCGTGTTGAATCCCCAGAGGAAGAGGAGTGTCCACCGCCAGTTGCAGCAGGAATGGGAACCACGGCTGCCTCGGCCACCTGGGGGCTATCAGAATCATTGAGGCCCCGTCCTGGAGGACCTTGAACAGAGTTCGGGACACTAGTGGCGTGGGAGGAAACGCATACAGTAGGCCTTGGGACCACGGAATCAGAAAGGTATCCACTGCTACTCAGAGGATGCAGTTGTCTGGAACAGAATCTCGGGAGTTGCCGGTTCAGAGGACTGGCGAAAAGATCCATGGTGGGGAGGCCCCACCTGAGAAAGATCTGCTGAACCACCAACGGATTCAATCTCCATTCGTGTGGTTGCAGGATCCTGCTCAGTCTGTCCGCCAGGTAATTTTCTTGACCTGGAAGGTAGACAGCCTTGAGGAGGATTCCGTGATTTGACTGCCCAAGAGCACAGTCGTTGTGCCTCCTGACAGAGAAGGAAGGAGCCCGTGCCTCCTTGTTTGTTCACGTAGAACATGGCAACTTGATTGTCCGTCTGGACCAGTACAGACTGGTGAGATGTGAGGTGGGAGAAAGCTCTCAGAGCTAGGCGTATTGCCCGTAGCTCCAGGAAGTTTATCTGCTGAGCAGCCTCCCAAGGGGTCCAGAGACCCTGAGTACATGCCCCTTGGCAATGTGCTCCCCAACCTTGGAGAAGCATCTTTCGTCAGCACTTGAGAATGCGGAGGGGATTGAAAACCCACTCCGAGTACCAGATTCGGAAGATGAAGCCACCATTGCAGAGAGGAGACAAGCAAGGTGGATATTCTTACTGAGTCTGCAAGGCTCCCTGTGGCTTGATGCCACTGAGTTCGAAGGCTCCACTGAGCAGGCCGCATGTGCAGGCGGGCATTGGGGGTTACATGAACCGTGGAAGCCATACGGCCGAGAGATCTCAGGAATTGCCTGGCGGAGACCAGGGAATTGCTGTGAAACTGCCTGGCTAGATCTATCAACCTGTGGGCTCTGTCCACTGGCAGAAAAGCCTTCGCCTGAAGAGTGTCCAGCCTTGCTCCTATGAATTTGAAGTTCTGGGACGGGAGCAAAGTGGACTTTGCGAAGTTTATGACAAACCCCAAGTGCTGAAGCAGAGCCACAGTGCGAAGGGTGACTTGACTGGCCTCCTGGGAAGACTGGCCCCTTATGAGCCAGTCATCCAGGTATGGAAACACAAAAAGACCTTGAAGCATCAGGTAGGCCGCCACCACCACCAGGCACTTGGTGAACACCCTGGGGGAGGAGGTCAGGCCAAAGGGCAGTACTCTGTACTGGTAGTGGTTCCCTCCCACAACAAATCTGAGATATTGTCTGTGGTCTGGATGAATAAGGATGTGAGTATAAGCATCCTTTACATCTAAGGAGCATAGCCAATCTCCCTGCTGGAGGTAAGGCAGCAGGATTCCAAGGGTAAGCATCTTTAACTTTTCCCTCTCCAGGAACTTGAGGTTGCGCAAGTCTAGGATGGGTCTGAGGCCTCCTGTTCTTTTTGGTACCAGAAAGTACCTGGAATAAAAGCTGTGACCTCTCAGGCGGTGGGGCACCGGTTCCATGGCCTGTTCCTTTAGTAGACTTGCTAACTCCTGAAGGAGTAGGTCCCTGTGCAGAGGGAGTCTTGGAGGCTCCCCTGGAAAATAGGAGGGAGGTACCTGGTGAAAATGGAGAAGATAGCCCTTGTGGACGAAATGGAGCACCCAGGTATCTGATGTGACAGCTGACCACCTGTGGGCAAAGTGGGCCAGCCGGTCTCCTGTGCTGATGTGAGCCAGCTGAGGAGAAGAGGCTATGCCTTCTGAGTCAAAAACCCCCACCCTGCTGAGCAGGGGCCGCTGTTGGTGGCTTGGGGTCCTTCTGCCTACGGGGCCCATGACCCCGCCCCTTGGCATGCTGACCCTGTTGGGGAGCTGCAAAGGCCTGATGAGGGTATTGTTTATAGGCAGATGACTTCCTCGGGTAAAAGGTCTTTTTTCCCCGAGCCCTTCGTTTCCTGAGAAGGGGCAGAGGTTTTTCTGGACAGCCTAGTCCGGGTCAGAGTCTCGGTCTCGAGTTCTGCAGCCTTCTCAGCCATGGCCTTGCCAAAGAGGTTTTCACCTCAGTAGGGGACATCGACCAACTTGTCCTGCACCCATGGCTCGAGGTCGGATGACTGTAGCCAAGTCTGTCGGCGGGCACCAATGCCGGCCCCGGCTACTCAGGCCGAAGCCTCAAAGCCATCTTAGGCTGCTCGAGAGATAAACTTCTAGCACTCTCGAATACCAGTGGACAAAGCTTGGAACCGCTGCAAAGGTTCCTCGGAGAGACCAGCAGAGAACCCGGCAATCTCCTTTGCCAGGTCTCGGAGATACATTCCCATGTAGAGCTGGTATGTCTGGACACAGCAAGCAAGCATAGAGCCCTGGACGCACGTCTTACCGAGCGCATCCAGGTTCCGGGCCTCCCGGCCGGGAGGCACCAAGGAGTGCATCTTCTGACTTTTCAGTCGATGCATGGCCGATTCCACAACCATGGAGTGGTGCGGTAATTGTGCCTTTTGGAAACCGGGGCTCTTGCAGACTCGATAGATGGAATCGACCCGCTTGCTTAACACCGGGTGTCGAGGCCGGGGTCTCCCACATGCGGAAGAGCAGCCACTCCAGCATCGAAAGAACCGGTACAGTAAAGGCCTCCTTCAGGGGAGAGTCATACTGGAGGGCCTCAAACTCCTCGGCTCGAGGATCCTCCTTGGGATCCGCGGGGAAGGCCAAGGCCTTGGCCATATCCCGCACGAAGTCAGAGAACCGGGTATCCTCCGGTGGGGATCGTCTCCGAGGTTCGGACTCTGTCGAGTCCGATGGGACACACCGAGTCCGATAAGTGTCAGGTGACTCTTCGTCCTCCGTCTCCCAGCCCAACTCCTCGGAGGAGGAATCGAGCGGCTCCGGTCGGGCAGGCACCGATGCCATCCGCCCCAATGCAGAGGGTACCGGCGACGACGACCTCAGTCCTGACCGGGAGGCCGAGGGAGACCGTGGCCGAGGATCGACTCGAGCCCGCATGGACTCGAGGATCGGATCGGCTCGGCCTCCGGGGTCGACTTGGATGTCGATGTCCCGGTGGTTGGGGCAGATGCACCGGTGAGTCTGGCGATCAATGCCCGCTGCTGTTCCATGAAGGCAGCGAGGCTGCTCTCCAAGGCCGTCAACCTGAGTCCAAGCTCAGGAGACCCAGCAGCCCCCGACTCGGGCCCCGACGGCGTCCGGCCCGACGTCGGCTCCCCTGGAGGAGAGTCCACAAGGACTACAGCACTCACGTGTCCAGGAGACTCCATCTCGATACGAGGATGCTTGGCAGGCCTCTCCAACTCCGAAGACCCGGGACGGCTATCGGGGCTATGCGACCTGGCCCTCGAGGAACCAGGAGCGTCCACCGACGCTGCCATCGTGGGTTTCTTCTTCCTGCGTTGTTCCCACGAAGGAGACTCCCGCTCAGAGGAACCCCGAGCTGCTCGGGGCCGAAGTCCCGAGATGTCGAGGTCTCTGACGAGGTCCAGGCCCGTCCGGACGCGGAGTCAGAGAAGATCCTGTCCTTCTGGTGCTGCCGACTCAACGCCTTCGAGGACATTTTGCCACACGGACCACAGATCGGGTCATGATCGGGTCCGAGGCAGCAGTCATGTGTGTCGGTAAGAGACATAAGTTTTACACCGATCACACTTTTTAAACCCGCTGGCAGCCATCGGTGGAAAAAGGGCCCCTGCGAGGTCAAAAGACAGGGCTGCCAGTGAAAAAAGAAAAATGGCGCGAACGCTAGTCACAAAGGACAAAAACCGAAAAGAGAGAGTGGGCTCGATACCGGCATATCGGGCCCAGGCGGGAAAAGGATCCGGCGTCGAACTGAAGGAGAAAAACAAACAGGGTAATCAACTTTTTCCTCGGCGAAAAAACTAACTACATCCGTCGGGCTCCACGGAAAAAAGAAGACTAAGCGAGATGGCACCCTTGGGCGGGAAAGGGACCACGCATGCGCGCTGCAATTCCCAAAGGTTTTCTTTGAAAGCTGGGGAAATGCTCCGCATGGGGGCTCCGTCGGCGCCGACGTCACCCCATATGTGAGGGCTGACTTCCTGCTTGGTCCTGGAGAAAATGACATAACCTTCCCGGGATGGTGGAGAGTTCTGGTCTGTTCAGGGCCAGGAAGGCAAAGTTCTGTAGACAGGAGTCGAAGCCCCTGTGGAGGCTGAGTCTGCTAAGCCGGTTGAGGCTTAGCTGCTTTTGGCTTCCTTTGTTACCTAGGTTGTTGCTGCTGTCCCTTTTGGGCAGATTGACCCAAACGATGCCCCTGTTGGGTATAGGAGAGATAAAACATTTTCTTACTGAAGAATGGTTTCTTGTAGGATTTTTTCCTTGCAAGATCAGCTGTAGATTTAGACAATCTATCCGAAGTGATACTGTCAGCATCTATGTCATTAGCTTTTTCCTGCCAATTCTTACCAAAGAGATTCTCTCCTGTGCAAGGAATATTCCCTAGTTTATCCTGTACCCAAAGTTCCAAGTCAGATGCCTGGAGCCAGGCAATCCTACTTGCACCTATGGCAATAGCAGAGGTTCTGCTTATGCACTCAAAGCAGTCAAAGGCTGCACGACTGACAAACTTGGAAACATCCTGAGCATGTTTGACAAGGGCGAGGTAATCCTGCCTCTCATCAGGAAGGAGAGGGCTCATAAGCTCTAAATCTCCTGTGACTTCCTTAAGGAACATTCCCATATATAATATATAGGAACTGATTCTAGCAGAAAGCATGGAAGCCTGAAAGGTTCGACATCCAAAGGTGTCAAGAGTCCTACACATGTCTTGGAAGATTAGATGCATGCCTTTTTGCACTCTTGATCCTTCTCATAGCTGATTCCACCACCATGGATTGGTGTGGTAGCTGAGTCTTTTGAAACCCATGACAAGGAGGAACTCGATACATGGTGTCGAGTCTTCGAGAGTGAGGAGATGTGGTTAGAGGTGTTTCCCACATCCTTAACATGAGATCATGCAAGATCTCATGAATAGGCAAGGTAGCTGCCTCCTTGGGAGCTTTAGGGTATTGTAGGATTTTTAATTCCTTTGCCCTAGGCTCCTTTTTAGGAGCCACTGTGATGCAAAGACCTCGAGCCACATCTCAGATGAAATCCTGAAAGGATATATCCTCTGGTGGAGACATCCTACGCTGAGGAGAGGAACAACCCACAGGAAGAAGTACTCTGGTATCGGCAGAGCTTTCAGAGTCTTCCGACTCATCCGAGGATTTAAAGTACCTCCGATCCGGGTGATCATGCAAGGCGCAGTACCGGTACCGATCGAAGTCGGCATCAGAAGGGTCTGGTATCGACTTGTCGATACCGGATGGATAAACATGACTCAGTCCCGGCAGAATACCTGCCGATGTCGATGCAGTCAGTGCCGGTACCTGTTGAATTGTCTGAAGCGGTTTCAAGAGCATTGAGGCCGTGAGAAGAGACACCAGACTGCGTTCAATAGTCAAGAATCTCTGGTCTATCGACGCTGCTGATGCTTGGGTATCAGTACCGGATGAAGCAGCCGGTACCCCAGAGCATGGCACCAGTAGTTCTGCCAAGGTTGAGGCCTTGAGAACATCCTGGAGCCCCGTTAGTGTTTTGGAAGCCGAAGCCTCCTGCCAGGGCCATTTTGCCGGTGAAAGTCCCTCAAGGGCAACGCCAGAGGCATCTGGATGCTTAGAGGGAGATCTACCCTTTGAGGATCGGCTAGATTTATGTTTAGTTACCTGAGATCCATGGGAGGAAGACGAAGCCCTGGAAGACATCGATGCCACAGAGGCTGCATTGGAGGGAAAAAGGGTACTAAGTTTAGCAGCTCGGTTCTGCCAGCCCCTCTTCAACATCATCCCACAGGCAACACACTCCGAAATAGAGTGGTCAGGACCTAAACATTTGAGGCACCACTCATTGGTGTCGGTGACGGAGATGGTACCGCCACACTTGGAACACATTTTAAAACCCGAAGCATGTTTTTCCATTTTAAAGGAAAAAGTTGGGCCTAGTGCCCAAAATGGCAAGTGGCACCTGCAGATAAAATACCTGAAAAAGACTCCAGAAGGTGTTTTTTTATTTTTTGGAAAGAAAGAAAGAACCACCGGCAGTACCGGTGTAGCATTGAAGACAGACGCGACCACAAAAAAGAATAAAAGGGAATTATTTTCTGCAGTGAGAGGATATGAGACCTGTCGGCTCTGCGGAAAACGAAGAACTGGAGAGGGACAGTTGGGAAAGACGGGAAGGCAGCACGCAGGCGCTGTGGGATGCTCCCAAAAGCTTTCCTATTGGATGCTGGGGAGCATTCCCGCACAAGCTCCGTCGGTACCGACGACACCCATATGTGAAGATTAAATTCCTGCTGTTCCTGGAGATCACCTGTTACAGGCGAGTATGTGAAGACTACATTCCTGCTTGTTCCTGGAGATAACAAAAAGACGAATCAGAGGAGCAATGCCGAGGCAAGCTGGCTCAGGGACGGGAAAGGAACCAGTAAGCATACCAGATAAAACAAGACAGAGGCATTTTTTCTGGGGGAAAACTTGACAGACCTCTGAAGGGCTCTGTGGAAAAAGGAGACTGAGGGAGATGGCACCCTTGGCAGGAAGGGGACCACGCATGCGTGGTGCATTTCCCAAAAGCTTTCTTCAAAAGCTGGGGAGATGCTTCCGCAAGGGCTCTGTCGGCACCAATGCCATCCATATGCAAGGACTGACTTCCTGCTTCTTCCCAGAGAATTACTGACTATAAATTAGGACCAAAAGCAAGAACCACAAAGCGTAGTTACTCACCTGTAACAGGTGTTCTCCAGGAGCAGCAGGAATCAGTCCTCACTTATGGGTGACGTCGGCGCCGACGGAGCCCTCGCGGAGCAATTTTCCCCAGCTTTCAAAGAAAGCCTTTGGGAATTGCAGCGCGCATGCGCGGTAGTCTTCCCGCCCGAAGGTGCCATCTTAGCCAGTCAGATGACATAGCTAAAAAAGACAGCATAAAAATTTGCAAAAAGAACATAAGCAGACGATTGCAACTCCAAGGGGAGGAGGGAGGGTAGTGAGGACTGATTCCTGCTGCTCCTGGAGAACACCTGTTACAGGTGAGTAACTACGCTTTCTCCAGGACCAAGCAGGAAGTCAGTCCTCACTTATGGGACTCCCAAGCTCAAGGCTACCGGAGACCCTAAGCACAAAAATGAGCTCCCTCTAGCTCAGCAGCACAGAAGGAAAGAATCTTCGCTGAATTATCACCCACCGGTAGCCCACATCCGGGATGGAGGGTAGGAGTTGCTCAGACCTCAAAGAGATTACGGAGGACTGCCTGTCCGAAAGCACTGTCCCTACGGGACTCCCTCTCGAGACAGTAATGGACCGCAAAAGTCTGGCTCGAAGACCAAGTAGCGGCCCGGCAGATGTCTGCCAGCGGAACAGAGCGGAGGTAAGCCACTGACGTGGCCTTTGCCCGAACGCAATGAGCCGTGACTCGACTTTCTAAGGCGAGTCCGGCTGCCCCATAAGCCCAAGAGATACAGTCCGCAACCCAGATGGACAGAGTACGCTTGGAGACCGGGAGCCCCAATTTATTGGGGTCAAAGGACACAAAAAGCTGCGCAGCTTTACGGTGCTCCCGCGTACGGTCAAGGTAGAAGTTCAACGCCCTTCTACAGTCCAGGGTATGGAGGACCGTCTCAGCTCGGCTGGAGTGTGGTCTGGGAAAGAAGGTTGGAAGTACCACCTCCTGATTCAAGTGAAAAGGGGAGACCACTTTAGGCAGAAACTTTGGGTGAGTCCGTAGGACTACCCTATTCTTGTAGAACCGAGTGTAGGGGGGATCAGACACGAGGGCCTGTAATTCACTTACGCGCCTAGCGGAAGTGAGGGCTATCAAGAACAGCGTTTTCCAAGACAGAAAACGGAGAGAGCAGGTAGCCATAGGTTCAAAAGGCGGACAGGTGATCCGCTGTAAAACCACATTCAGGTCCCAGTCAGGCGCTGGCGGGCGCAGAGGTGGTTTAAGTAGTAGGAGACCTCGGAGAAACCTCGCTACGAGAGGGTCGTTGGAGAGAGGTCTGCCGTCCACCGGCACATGATGTGCGGAAAGAGCACTGAGGTGAACTTTGACGGAGTTGGACTTAAGTCCCAGATTAGAGAGGTGTAGCAAGTACTGTAAGATCACCGACACCGGGCAGGAGAAGGGATCCTGAGACTGTTGGGTACACCAGACTGCAAAGCGACGCCATTTAAGGGCGTAGCATTTGCGGGTAGAAGGCCGTCGCGAAGCCAAGACGACCTCCTCCACCTCTGCCGGCAAGAGGAGAGGAGCAAGGACTACCCTCTCAGCAGCCAGGCCATGAGGTTGAGAGACCTGAGGTTGGGGTGCAGTAGGGACCCCTGATCCTGGGTGAGGAGATCCGGTTGCACCCCCAGAGGGATTGGATCCTCCACCGCCAGTTGCAGCAAGAGCGGAAACCACGGCTGCCTGGGCCAGCGAGGGGCCACCAGGATCATGAAAGCTTTGTCTCGGAGAACCTTGAAAAGGGTCCGAGAGACTAACGGGATGGGAGGGAAAGCGTACAGAAGGCTCCCCGACCATGAGATCAGAAAGGCGTCCGCCGCCACCCGAAGGGGGTGAGGCTGACGAGAGCAGAAGCGAGGAAGCTGCCGGTTGTGAGGACTGGCAAAGAGATCCACTGTGGGGAGGCCCCACCTGAGGAAGAGCTTCTGAACAATCAAGGGGTCCAGACGCCACTCGTGCGGCTGGAGGACCCTGCTGAGTTTGTCCGCCAGGCAATTTTCTTGGCCCGGGAGATAAACTGCCTTGAGGAGAATGCCGTGACTGACGGCCCAAGAGCAGAGCTTCTGTGCCTCCCGGCAGAGGAGGAAGGAGCCCGTGCCCCCCTGCTTGTTCACGTAGAACATGGCAACTTGATTGTCCGTCTGGACAAGGACGGACTGTTGGGAGGTCAGGTGGGAGAAGGCCTTGAGAGCTAGGCGGATCGCCCTGAGCTCCAGGAAGTTGATCTGCTGAGCAGACTCCCACTTGGTCCAGAGGCCTTGAGTACGTGCCTCTTGGCAATGGGCTCCCCAGCCCAGGAGGGATGCATCGGTGGTCAGCACCCGGGTCGGCTGAGGTGACTGGAAAGGCATTCCCAATACCAGGTTCGGCTGCCGGAGCCACCACCGGATAGACGAGACCAGCGGCTCGGAGACGCGCACCAGGTCTGCTAGGCCGCCCGTGGCCTGTCGCCACTGCTGGCGGAGACACCACTGAGCAGGCCGCATATTCAGGCGGGCATTGGGGGTCACATGGACGGTGGAAGCCATATGGCCGAGCAGTCTCAGGAAGCGCCTGGCGGAGACCAGGGGCTGGCTGCGAAAGCGGTCGGCTAGGTCCATGAGCCGCTGAGCCCTGTCGAGCGGTAGGTACGCTCGCGCCTGAGGGGTGTGCAGCCTTGCGCCGATGAACTCGAGATCCTGTGAGGGGAGCAAAGTGGACTTTGCGAAGTTGATGACAAAGCCCAAGTGCTGCAGCAGAGTCACCGTGCGGCACGTGGCGGTGGTGACCTCCTGAGCGGACGCTGCTCTGATGAGCCAGTCGTCGAGGTACGGAAAAACATAGAGGCCGGGAAGCCGGAGATGGGCCGCCACGACCGCGAGACATTTTGTGAAGACTCGCGGTGCGGAGGACAGGCCGAAGGGCAGTACTCTGTACTGGTAATGATTTCCTGCCACCACAAACCTTAGGTATTGGCGGTGGCTTGGGTGGATGAGGATGTGCGTGTAAGCATCCTTTAGATCCAAGGAGCATAGCCAATCTCCCTGCTGGAGGTAGGGCAGAAGGATTCCAAGGGTAAGCATTTTGAACTTCTCCCGCACAAGGAACTTGTTGAGGTTGCGCAAGTCCAGGATGGGTCGGAGGCCTCCTGTTCTCTTTGGTATCAGAAAATACCTTGAATAGAAGCCCTGACCTCTCAGGTGGTGTGGCACCGGTTCCACCGCCCGATCCTGCAGAAGACCTGCTAACTCCTGAAGGAGCAACTCCCTGTGCAGAGGGGGGCGCGGAGGCTCTCCCGGAAAATAGGAGGGAGGGACCTGATGGAAGTGGAGAAGGTAGCCCTCTCGCACGACCTGAAGCACCCAGGCATCTGCGGTGATGCTGGACCACCTGTCGGCGAAGTGAACCAGCCGGCCTCCGGTGCTGGGGGGAACCAGCGGGGGGGGAGAGGCTATGCTGAGCGAGTCAAAAACCCCCACCCTGCTGAGCAGGGGCTGGTGGCGCAGGCTTGGGGGCTTGCTGCCTACGGGACCCGTTACCCCGTCCCTTGGCCTGCTGGCCCTGTTGGGGAGCTGCAGGGGCCTGATAATGGGGGTATTGTTTGTAGGCAGCCGCCTTCCTCGGGTAAAAGGCCTTTTTTCCCGAGCCCTTCTTTTTCTGGGAAGGGGCGGAGGTCTTCCTAGAAAGCCTGGTCCTGGTGAGAGTCTCAGTCTCAATTTGTGCAGCCTTTTCCGCCATGGGCTTGCCAAAGAGGTTTTCGCCTCGGCAGGGGACATCGACCAACTTGTCCTGTACCCAGGGCTCAAGGTCGGATGACTGAAGCCAAGCCTGTCGGCGGGCACCGATGCCGGCTGCGGCTACTCGAGCCGAGGCTTCAAAGCCATCATAGGCTGCCCGGGACATGAACTTTGAGCATTCCCGAATACCTGTGGACAAGGCTAGGAACCTCCGCAAGGGTTCCTCGGACAAACCAGCGGAGAAGCCGGCTAGCTCTTTAGCCAGATCCCTGAGATACATGCCCATGTAGAGCTGGTAAGTCTGGACACGACAGGCGAGCATAGAGCCCTGGAAGCACTTCTTGCCAAGGCCATCCAGGTTACGGGCCTCCCTTCCAGGAGGCACCGAGGAGTGCATCTTCTGGCTCTTAAGACGATGCATGGCCGATTCCACTACCATGGAATGGTGCGGCAACTGCGCCTTTTGAAAGCCAGGGCTCTTGCGGACTCGATAGATAGAATCGACCCGCTTGCTCAGGACCGGCGAGGAGGCCGGACTCTCCCACATGCGGAAGAGCAGTCGTTCCAGCATAGGAGGAACCGGCACAGTAAAGTGCTCCCTCGCGGGAGAGTCATACTGGAGGGCGTCGAGCTCTTCGGCTCGAGGCTCCTCCTCGGGGTCCGCAGGGAAGGCCAAAGCCTTGGCCATATCCCTAACGAAATCCGAGAACCGGGCATCCTCCGGGGGGGACTGCTTCCGAGGCTCGGACTCCGGAGAGTCCGATGGGACACACCGAGTCCGGAAAGAATCAGGTGACTCTTCTTCCTCCGACTCCCAGACCGACTCCGACGAGGACTTGGTGGGGTCGGCTCGGGCAGGGTGCGGCGCCAGCCGCCCCGACGCCGAGGGAGTCGGCGTCGGCGACCTCGGTCCCGAACGGGAGGCCGAGGGCGACCTCGACCGAGGATCGACTCGAGTTCTCATCGACTCGAGGATCGGCTCGGTCTCCGGGGTCGACTTGGACGTCGACGTCCCGGCGGTCGGGGCAGCGACGCCAGCGAAGCCAGCGAGCAGTGCCCGCTGCTGGTCCATGAAGGCAGACAATCTGCTCTCCAAGGCCGTCAACCTGAGTCCGAGCTCAGGCGACCCAGCAGCCCCCGACTCGGGCCCCGACGGCGTCGGGCCCGACGTCGGCTGACGCGGAGGCGAGTCCAGAAGGACAACAGGACTTACCCGGGCAGGCATCTCCGACTCCAGGCGAGGTCGCTTCGGGAGGTGATCCTTCTCCAAGGACCCGGGGCGGCTGTCGGGGCTATGCGACCTGGCCCTCGCGGAGCCCGGAGCGTCCACCGACGCCGCCCTCGCGGGTTTTTCCTTCCGTCGATGGTCCCCGGAGGGAGAACCCCGGTCGGAGGAGCTCCGTCGACGGTCCGAACTGGAGCCTTTCGACAGTGAGGCCTCCGACGAGGTCCGGGTACGGCTGGGGTCAGCGAAGATTCTTTCGCGCTGATGCCGCCGACTTCTCAACGCCTTCGAGGACAGTTTGCTGCAGGGCCCACAGATCAGTTCCTCGTGATCTGGGCCCAGGCAGCGGAGGCAAAGGTCGTGTGAGTCGGTGAGTGACATATTTCGGTCACACCGACCACACCGCTTAAAGCCACTGGCAGCCATCGGGGGAAAAGGGCCCCTGCGAGGTCAAAGGACCGGGCTGCCAGGGAAAAAAAACGAAAACGAAAACTGACTAAGTCAGAAAAACCGAAAAAAAACCGTTAGAGGACTCGAGACCGGCGTCGCGAGTCCGGGCGGGAAAACGACCGGCGTCGAACCGAAAGAAAAAAGGATAAATACAGAGGAAAATCAACTTTTTCGCGGGGACAAGACGGGGACGTCTGTAGGGCTCCGCGGAAAAAAGAAGACTGGCTAAGATGGCACCTTCGGGCGGGAAGACTACCGCGCATGCGCGCTGCAATTCCCAAAGGCTTTCTTTGAAAGCTGGGGAAAATTGCTCCGCGAGGGCTCCGTCGGCGCCGACGTCACCCATAAGTGAGGACTGACTTCCTGCTTGGTCCTGGAGAATAAGTCATAACACCAGTGGAACATAAAAGGAACAAAAAAGCATATTTAAAAGCATAATATTAAAGTAGAAAAGGGAGAGCAGGAGTGAGCCAGCGACATAGGAAACACTAGTATTAGGGGGAAAAGAACACTATCTTTCTATGACATCGACTAAATGAATGCTAAATATTCAAAACTAAAAAGTAAACTATAAATAAAACCAGGGGTATGTAAAAGCTGCAATGTTTAACAAAACAAATACCTTTGAGACATCTAAAATTATCAGTCTAAAGGGAACACAATCCTTTAACTTAAACAAAAAACAAAACAATTTTTATATGAAAACCCAAAATATCTAAAAGAATTGGACTACCTTTAAAACAAAGTGGAAATATCACCTATGGAGAGTATAAAAGTGTGCATACAACCATCTAATTATTAGCACCATAAAGTGAAATTTTAAAAATAAATAAATAAAAGGGGATGCAACTTTAAAATCATTAACTCAATGTTGTAGGGCATGGCCGACGTAACTTCCAGATCTTTTTTATAAGCACTAGATGTGCATAACACCATCAGCGTAAGAAATGTTTTTAAAGGGGCAAACACAAATGTGACCTGACTTACAAAAGTATGGTAACAGAATTAAATTACTACATTTAAAAATTGAACTTAAAAAAAAACTGTGTTCTTAAAGGAGAAATATCTAAAAACATAAAACTCAGAGTGCAAAAGCAGCAAACGACAGGTAGCAACTCCTTATCACAATCTGAAGAAACCAGCAGAAGCCATCCTATAATGCAGCGATGAAAATAAAGGAAAACTGCTCTTCAGGTGGCAGACGCTTGCAAATGTCAGGACAAAGGACAAAAAAATGCCCGCTCATGTGCTTGGATAAAGGGAACTAAAGGGGAGGAGTCAACTAGGAAAAGAGCGGTAAAAAAAAAGGGAGGACGGATCACCGAATATCTAATGAAATAAGAGAGACTGCATAAATTAAAAATGTGATTCATTAAAGGATAAACATAGTAGGACTGTTAAAAATATAAAATTAAGGAGATTCCAAATAAAAATATACAAGAGAGGGATTAAAATAATCATGTATCTATCCCAGGACCAAGTAACCTGAAATAAATGTAAACGAAATACTGATGGTGGCTGCCCACAGAAATAAAACCATTTGTAAAATTTTATTTATTTAACAATTCTTATATACCGCACTATTTGTTATCAGTGCGGTTTACATTTAACAGAGAATACTCAGATCAGAGAAGACTGATTGGGTTTACATTATAACAGGGAATAGAACTTGGAGAACATGGGTAACTATTTACATATTGAAATATATCCAGATAGATGTGGAATACATAAACTATATACAATGGTAAATAACAAAAAAGTGTAGATAATGTGGTGTAGTATATAGAAAAATCACACCTAGAGCTAAAATTATAACTGTCAAAAATAAAACAGCGATGTTTCTAAAAGGGGCAAACACGAATGTGACCTGTCTTATAATTTAATTTTGTTAAAATACTTTTGTATTTAAAAAGATAAACTTAAAAAAACTGGTGTTCTTAAAGGAGAAATAACAGGTCTGCGACTAAAAAGCTGTTTGATTATTTTCATCTAATTTCCATGTATTTTGGTGTGCTGAAAACAAACAAAATATTGAAAAAACTCCTAGACGTCATGATTTGCCACAACATGCAAAATGTTCTTCAAATTTATCAAATTTTTTCAAATTACTATTAATTAATTCAAATTACTATTAATTAATTCACATAAGTGTATTTAAGATATAAAATGCCAAAAAAACCTTAAAGGGGTTGTCCGAGTTATGAAAAAAAAATATAGCACTGTAAATCTGATGGTCAGCAATATATACATAAGCTAAGCAAGTTTTAAGTCCATGCTTCTAATGGTAGAAGGGGTTAATCTTTCCTGAAGAATCCAGTGGGAGGGAGACACAAGGCAGATAGCAGCAGCTCCGGTCAGTGCAGGGGGGCGTGGCCAGCACTGTGACCTCTCGTGTACAGACAGAGCTGCTCTCTCCTGCATGCCACACTTGTGCACGAATCATCATCAGGTTCTTGGTTCTAGGCGGTTCACACTTTTTCATCTCAATTCGCGTTAGCTCTTCATTCTTCAACTGTTATGTTATGGCTCCGCGAAAGTGTATTAATTCGACAGTTTCTGTTTCATCTGTGGTGAATATACAGTGTTGAAGCAACAGCAGAATATTACAGACTTTGTAAAAAAAGTATACTTTGCATACTTTGGACTAAAAATTGGAGATCAAGATAAAGTCTGGGTGCCTCAAAGTGTGCAAACGGTGTGTTGAGGACCTCCGAAACTGGTTCAAGGGTAAGAAAAAGTCTGTTATGGGATTCCTATGGTATGGCGAGAGCAAAAGAACCATAGTGACGACTGTTACTTTTGTTCATGCGATGTGAAAGGGTTTAATTCCAAACGGAAGCATTCCATTTCATACCCCAATCTTCACTCGGCAATTCGTCCCATCCCCCATGGCACAGATATACCAGTACCCAAGCCCCCTGCTACCTTGGAAGAGATATCTAGCTCCGATGAAGGTGAAGTCATACCTGAACCAGATGACGAATCAAGTTCTGACTTTGAAGATGATACAAGACCAAAATTGTTTTCTCAGGAGGAGATGAATGATTTGGTAAGAGACTTGAATCTTCCCAAAGATGCTGCTGAGTTACTCGGATCAAGGCTGAAAAGCAGGAATTTATTGTTGCCAGGAGTGTCATCTTCATGGTTCAGACATTGTGAAAAGGATTTTGTTCCTTACTTCGCCCAGGAAGACAAGTTGGTTTATTGCATCGATGTCGAAGGTCTGATGGGTCAATTTAAAATCCAATATGATTCAGAGCAATGGCGTCTTTTTATAGGATTCTTCAAAAAGAAGTCTCAAAGCAGTTTTACTCCACAACGCTTCCATACCTGTAGGTCATTCCGTACACTTGAAGGAAGCCTACGAGAACTTGGAATTGGTTCTTCATAAACAAATATGAAGACCATGGTTGGCAAGTGTGTGGGGACTTGAAGGTCTTGTGCATGCTGCTCGGGCAACAAGCTGGGTATACCAAATATCCTTGTTTTCTGTGTCTATAGGACAGTCAAGACCGACAAAATCACTGGACCAAGAAGAGTTGGCAGCCGAGGGTGCTAACAGTCAGTGAAAAAAATGTCCTCCGAGAAACTTTGGTACCTTCCCAGAAAGTTCTTCTACCACCTCTCCACATAAAATTGGGATTGATGAAGCAATTCGTAAAATCACTTCCAAGAGATGGAGAATGCTTCAAATACTTGGTCACCAGGTTTCCTGGCCTGTCGGAGGCAAAATTGAAGGAAGGTGTGTTCATCGGACCAGACATTAGAAGGCTTATAATTGATCAAGAGTTTGTCAAAAAGAAGGGTGGATTGCATTTAAAGAAGTTGTACAGAAATTTTTAGGCAATAACAAAGATCCTCACTACAAAAAGATCGGACGAATGCTAAAGCATTTCAAGCTTTAGGTTGCCTGATGAGTTTGAAAGTGCATTTCCTCCAGTCCCACCTTGACTACTTTCCTGAAAATTTGGGAGCTGTGAGTGAGGAACACAGTGAACGATTCTACCAAGACATTAAAGAGATGGAAAGGAGATACCAGGGAAAATGGAGCATTACAATGATGGCAGACTACTGTTGGATGCTTCAGAGAGACATTCCAGATGCTACTCACAAGTGTAAATGCACCAAGAGGAGCCTCACAAGGAAGAAGAATAGAGTTTAGTGTGTGTAGGTGAGCACATTTCAGTTCAAAAAAGGATTTTCATGAAAATATTGTAATAAAACTTTAATTTTATAAGTCTATTTCCATTTATTTTGAGGTACTGCCTTATTTAACATAATTACCTAAATTGTCAGGAAACGTGATGTCCTATGACAAAATGGAGGTCATTTTCGGATTTAGCGCACCAAAAAACAAAGATTACGTGGAATAACCAAAACAGCTCTCGAAAAAAATTAAAAGGAGACATATTTAAAAAACAGAACTCATCGAATGCAAAAGCAGCAACTGACAGGTAGCAACACCTTGTCACGATCTAAAAAACAGCAGAAGCCATCATATAATACAGCGATGAAAATAAGGATACCTTCTCTTCAGCGGCAGATGCTTGCAAATGTCAGACAAAGGGTAAAAAACGCCCGCTCATGCGCTTTGATAAAGGGAACAAAAGGGGAGGAGTCAACTAGGAAAAGAGCGGTAAAAAAGTGGAAAAAGGGATCACCGAAGATCTAATGAAAAAAATGAGACTGCATTAAATAAAAAATGTGATTCATTAAAAAAAAATGGTTTTTAAACAAACCAGTAAGCTTTAAATGACAAACAAAAAAATTCATCATAAAAAAGGGGCCAGGGCACTGCACGAACAGGAAGCAATAAAAGGTATAAAAAGGACATATGTATAACAAAACAGATGAAAGAAAAGGAGTCGAAGGAAAACTGAAAAATCTTTATCCAAATTGAGCCCATTGGGGACCAAAGTGTCTAATAAAAAGATATATCACTGTTCTAACCTCAATTGTTTTATTGATGTCCCCACCTCTCCAATTAGTTTTAACTTTCTTTATGACAAAAAAATTTTAAATCAATAATTTTGTGCTTAAACCTCTTGTTCAGCATTGGCAAGAAGTTAAGCACAAAATTATGGATTTAAAATGATTTTAAAGTTGCATCCCCTTTTTTTTCTTTTTTTTTAAATTTCGCTTTATGGTGCTAAGAATTAGATGGTTGTATGCACACTTGTATACTCTCCATAGGTGATATTTCCACTTTGTTTTAAAGGTAGTCCAATTCTTTTAGATATTTTGGGTTTTCATATAAAAATTGTTTTGTTTTTTGTTTAAGTTAGAGGATTTAGCGTTCCCTTTAGACTGATAATTTTAGATGTCTCAAAGGTATTTGTTTTCTGTTAAACATTGCAGCTTTTACATACCCCTGGTTTTATTTATAGTTTACTTTTTAGTTTTGAATATTTAGCATTTAGTCAATGTCATAGAAAGATAGTGTTCTTTTCCCCCTAATGCTAGTGTTTCCTATGTCGCTGGCTCACTCCTGCTCTCCCTTTTCTACTTTAATATTATGCTTTTAAATATGCTTTTTTGTTCCTTTTATGTTCCACTGGTTATTTTGTATGATTATTGTATGAATTTTTTATGATTGTTAACTTGTTTATATCTTTTTTTTAGAACCTACAGATTTATAGTAGTTTGAAACAGTACATGCACAAGACCTTTTTGTTTCAATGGTCCTTTATAGAGGTATTTATGATTTTATATGTTACATATAATTTTTAAGCTTTTAATTCCCCCTTTTTTTGGGTGCACTTGTTCTCTATTTTTACATAATGTTTAATTTTGAATTTTTATGAATTATTTCATTGTTTATTAGCTTTTATATATATTTTTTTAATTTATTTGTGGAACATGTTTGCAATCTGTTCCTTTATGTTTTTATGTTTAAGTATTTATGTTTATTATTTTTTAGTACATGCCAAATAGACCCCTGACGAAGTGTGATGAAACATGGCCTGTGTCGGGTCAGCATTTGTTTAATAAAACTCCATTTTTCCACTATACCAGGCCTGAATAAGGGCATCCAGACCCTCCGACATTCTCTCCCTTCTTCTGCTGAAGAAGCGATCGACCTGAGCCGACTAAAAGGATGCCATCAGATCCATCACCGGCGTTCCCCAACGGTGCACCAGCATTGCTAACACTTCCGGGTAAGAACCCACTCTCCTGGGTCCACTCTTACTCGACTTAAGAAGTCGGCTCCCACATTATCCACTCCCACTACACGTGCTGCCGACAGTGCCAGAAGATTCTGCTTGGCCCACACGAACAACTCCTCAGCCTCTGCTTCGAGCGCCACACTGCGGGTGCCCCCTTGACGATTGATATATGCTACCACAGTCACATTGTCGGAAAACACCCGAATGGCTTTCCCCTCGAGAGAAGGCTGTAGAACTTGCAGCGCTTTTGCCACCGCTCACAACTCCAGTCTGTTGATGGGCCAGCCCTTTTCTAGCTCCGTCCATTGCCCTTGAGCGAAACTGCCTTGACAGTGAGCCCCCCAGCCGGCGAGACTGGCATCCGTCATCAGCGCCACGCATGCTGGGGCCTCCAAGGACATGCCTCTCTCCAGACTTCCTGGTCGCAACCACCAGCGCAGAGCCATGTGTATCTCTGGAAGGGAGGGCAGCCGCCGCGTCAACGGATCCTTCTGGTGGGACCACCTCCGCAACAACACTCTGCAACGGTCTCATGTGCGCCCGCACCCACGGAACCAACTCGAGCGTCGCTGCCATGGTCCCTAGCAACTGCGGATAGCGCCATGCCGTGGGAGACTGTTTCCTGAGAAACTCCTGGACCATCCTCCGAAGCCGCTGCGCTCGCGTTGGCAGAAAATGTTTTCCTAAGCTCGTATCGAAGCGTGCTCCCAGATAGTCCAGGTGCTGTGATGGCGACAACTTGCTCTTGGACATGTTGACCACCCAACCCAGACTCTAGAAACGCTACCACCTTGGCCGTAGCTGCCTCGTTTTCCGCTCTCGACTTTGCTCGAATCAACCAATCGTCTAGATAAGGGTGCACTAGCACCCCCTCCTTCCACAGAGCTGCCGCCACTACCACCATCAGCTTGCTGAATGTTCGTGGCGCCGGCGCCAGGCCGAAAGGTTGCGCTTGAAACTGAAAATGCCCCAAAGGCACCGCAAATCTGAGAAACGTTTGGTGCTCTCGCCATATCAGAATGTGCAGATATGCTTCCGACAAGTCCAGGGACGTAAGGAATTTCCCTTTTTGCACCGCCACAATTACCAACCACAAGGTTTCCATCCGAAAATGGGACACCTTGAGACAGTGGTTTACCCTTTTTAGGTCTAGAATTGGCCAAAATGTACCCTCTTTCTTCAGCACTATGAAATATATGGAGTATCGACCGCTGCCGCATTGATCGGAAGGAACCGTCGCTATTGCCTTGAGGGCTAATAACCTTCGCACCGTGTCGTGTACTGCTATGTGTTTGAAACTTGCCTCGCACAGCGACTGTATGAAAGACTCTCATATTGGCTTTTGAAACTCCAACGCATAGCCTTCTCGAATCACCTCCAGCACCCACTGACCTGACGTGATCTGGACCAAGGCAGGGTAAAATTACCGCAACTGACCCCCCACGGGAACCAATCCCACCTGGGCCCCCTTGGCTTCATTGTGACTTCCTAGGACCTGAGGTAGAGGAGGAGGAGGAGGCGGCCGCAAATCCCCTACCTGCTCCTCGAAACCCTTGAAACCCCTGGTTTCTATAGGGAAATTGCCCTCGCTGAGCTTGGCCAAATCTGGGGGAACGAAAGCGCTGAAATTCCCTTTGCTGACCCTTAGGCGTGGGAACTGACCGCCCCTGCTTCTGCCTGTCCTCTGACAACCTGCCACCTTTAGACTCCCCCAAATCCTTAACCAACTTATCCAAGTCCTCTCCAAACAATAGTTTCCCCCTAAAGGGGAGCTTATTCAACCTTGCTTTGGACGAGCCATCCGCCGCCCAGTTACGTAACCAAAGGTACCGCCTAGCCACAATAGCTGCCACCATACTCTTAGAAAGACCCTGGATAAGGTCATAATGAATATCCGCTAAATAGGCCGCCCCGGATTCCAATCTGGCGGCCTCCGACATCATCTCCTCAGACTGATCTGTCTGAATATGCTGTACCCATCTCAGACAGGCTCTCGCTACCCAAGCCCCACAAATAGACACTTGCATCGAGAGTGCATTGACATCAAAGACCTGTTTCAACAGTGCTTCCAATCTACGGTCCTGAGGGTCTTTAAGGGCCACACTACCCTCCACTGGAATGGTAGTCTTTTTAGTCACCGCCGAAACTGCGGCATCAACTCTGGGAGACAAACTCCTCGCGATCCTGGTCTATTAACAGATAGAGCAGCGCCATCACTCGAGAGCCCTTTAGAGCAGACTCAGGCAAATCCCATTCTTCCTGAATCATTTCCTTAATTACTCTGTGCACAGGGAAAGCTGTCCGAGACTTGCGAAAAGCCTGCAACAACCGATCACCCAGGGAAGAATCCTCCGCCGGACCCCCCGAGGGCATATTTAGCGCCTTTAGCGTTTCCGAAATAAGTGCCGGCAACTCTTCTCTCCGAAAAACTCACATGACCCTGGTTTGATCTTCCTGCTCTACAATCTCGCCTTCAAGGTCCTCTTCCAGATCCAGATCTATATCCTGCTCCTCCGAACGGAGAGCCTCCGACACCGAGTGCTCCATCCGATCCCTTTCAGTCCTGGTCTTTTTTGCCGGCATTCCTTGTCACTTCCGTATCCAATGGCGTCCCCAGGCGTTTCAGACCAGAGATCCCCTCTGAGGCCCTCGGGGGACAGCTTATCACAAGAACTGCTAAAGGCCTTTAGCGTTACGAAATCCAGCAAAAAAAAAAAATCAGCGCCAAACCCCCTGGCAGCATGGGCTGCAGGCAGGGAGGGTTGGGAGCCGATGACATACCTGGCATGGGCTCCAGAGAAGGAATGCCTGGAGAGTCTGGCTGGAGAAGGGTTATGGGGACCTTCCCTTGAGCGTCCTCTGCTCCCTCTACAGTCTGCTCCAGGGCTGCAGCCTCCTGAGTGCAGGCCTTACAGACCCCAGCTTCTGAAACTCTGCCTCTCGTAGCCCCACAAAGCAAACAGTGCGGTCTAGGCATCATGCCCCTTGCAAGATGTCCTAACACCCCCTGAACAGTCCTGAAACAGATTGTGAGACACTCCAGCGTCTCAGAGCACTGCTCCTCGAACAGACAATGTACGGCGTTGCTTTGGGGGGTTTTTGTTTTTGTTTTTTTAAATTAAACTAAGCACTCCCTGTGCTTCCAAGCGCCTTCCCGAGTCGGCTGCCAGGCCCCCGCCTTGAAAACGAGGCTGCCCCACGCCTCTCAGGTGATGCAAAAGTGAAAAAATTCAAGCCAGCATTTCCCGCGCTTTTGCCACGCGACTCGGCCTGCCTTGCCAAAGCCGCGTATCAGCGCTCCGCATCCCTGTGTCCTGTTGGCTCCTCCGAACACCAGGGCCCCCCTTACCTAGGTGAAGCAGAAGTCTTCCTGCCCGGGCTCTACCGCTGCGCGGGAGCCGCCAAGCCAAAGCTCTGTGCCGTGCCGGACCGCGTGAGGTAAATAAACCCTGTGCTGCCTCACTACTTGTCTTGCCGACAGCCCCGATAGCGCTAGCAGGCACCACTTCTGCATGCTACGGGCCCCGGTTGCACTCCCTAGTCTCCTCTTCTTGTGAGACCTGAACGGAGTCTTCTCCCCTACAACAGACCTCTGCTGCACAAGCCGATTCAATGGGAGGGGGGAGGGGGGAGGAAAGGCTGCAGCACCCACGGCACAGCGAAATTGAGGCTACCAAAGAATAAAAACTGTTGTTTTTTTTAATTAAGCTTCCTCAAATCTGACAAATCAAATCAAAATAAAAATCCTAACTCTCCTTAATTGCTTCTCAGGCGAGCCCCACACTGCTAGTCTCACCAAACCTCCAGCTGCTTGGAGACTGAGGTAACTGGTGGAAGAAGGCGGTTCCGGAGCTTATGTACCAGTGACATCACAAGAGTGACGTTTCTCAGTCTCCAAGCTGCTGGAGGAGGAGCAAAACCCTAGAGCAGGAATGGGCAAACTACGGCCCGCTGTATCAGTTATCCCGGTGAACAAATGGACTGCTGCAGAGGGAGCCGGGGAAGCCCGCGCGAAGCCCCTGCTCCCTCTGCACAGCCCGCCAGCGTGAAGAGCCTTTACCTTCACGCTGGCGGCTGTTTCAATGAAGCCACGAATGCCGCGAGAGGTTAAAGGGCCTTGCCTTTAACCTTTCCCGGCATTCGCGGGGTCCTTGAAACAGCCGCCCGCGGGCCGGGAAAGGTTCTTCATGCTGGCGGGCTGCTGCAGAGGGAGCCGGGGCCTCGCGCGGGCTTCCCCGGCTCCCTCTGCAGCCCCTTAGACAGCGCGGGGCTCTTCGGGGGGGCGGCTAGGCTAGGGCTGTGATGGGGGGGGGGGGGAAAGGACTGGAAATGGGCTGTGATGGGGGGGAGAAACGGACTGGAAATGGGCTGTGATGGGGGGGGAGAAACGGACTGGAAATGGGCTGTGATGGGGGGGAGAAACGGACTGGAAATGGGCTGTGATGGGGGGGAGAAACGGACTGGAAATGGGCTGTGATGGGGGGGGGAAATGGGCTGTGATGGGGGGGGGAAACGGGCTGTGATGGGGGGGGGAAACGGGCTGTGATGGGGGGGGGAAACGGGCTGTGATTGGGGGGGGAAACGGGCTGTGATTGGGGGGGGAAACGGGCTGTGATTGGGGGGGGAAAAGGGCTGTGATTGGGGGGGGAAAAGGGCTGTTAATGGGGGGGGAAACGGGCATTGATGGGGGGGAAATTGGCTGTGGTGGGGGGGGAAACGGACTGGAAATGGGCTGTGATGGGGGGAGGACTGCAAATGGTCTGTGATGGTGGGGGGGAACAGACTGGAAATGGGCTGTGATGGGGGGGGGGAAATGGGCTGTGATGGGGGGGAAATGGGCTGTGATTGGGGGGGAAATGGGCTGTGATTGGGGGGGGAAACGGACTGGAAATGGGCTGTGATTGGGGGGGGAAACGGACTGGAAATGGGCTGTGATGGGGGGGGGAAACAGACTGGAAATGGGCTGTGATGGTGGGGGGGGGAGAACGGACTGGAAATGGGCTGTGATGGGGGGAGGACTGCAAATGGTCTGTGATGGTGGGGGGGATAGGACTGGAAATGGGCTGTGATGGTGGGGACGGACGGACTGAAAATGGGCTGGGATGGGGGAAGAATACTGGACATGGGCGGTGATGTGGGGGGGGGGGAACAGACTGGAAATGGGCTGTGATGGGGGGGGGGACAAATTGGGCTGGAATGGGGGAAACAGACTGGAAATGGGCTGTGGTGGGGGGAGAACAGACTGGAAATGGGCTGTGGTGGGGGGGAGAACAGACTGGAAATGGGCTGTGATGGGGGAACGGACTACAATTGGGCTGTGATGGTGGGGGGGGATAGGACTGCAAATGGGCTGTGATGGTGGGGGGAATGGACGAAATGGGCTGTGATGGTGGGGGGGAATGGACGAAATGGGCTGTGATGGGGGGGAACTTGGACTGGAAATGGGCTGATGAAGGGCTGGATTAGGACTGTGTAAATGTGTTTGAAATTGAGAATTGCAACAACAAAGCTATCTCCTGACTTTGATGCCTTAACAAAAAAGGGAGACCAACAACACTGTTCACACTAAAATTGAAGGTACTATTTTATGAAAGAAATACATTGCATAAAAGTTTTGTAAAATAACTCTTTTTATGCTTTTCTACCTTAAATTAATCTAAACATTTAATGTTACAAATTTAAATTTAATTTATATTAATTCACACATACACACCGTCCATCTACTCTTGGTCCGGCCCCCGGGTCCAATATATGAACCCATTGCGGCCCTCGAGTCAAAAAGTTTGCCCACCCCTGCCCTAGAGGTTTCAGGACCAGACTGGAGGGATGCTAAGGAATGCCCAATCTACTGATAATGCACCAAATATGAAGGAAAACACAGAACACTACTACTTGGAGATTCCATCAGAGGCACTAACTTGGGAACACAGTTCAAAGGAGAAAAGATGGTCAAATACCTCCCAGGCTCTTCAGCCAGCAGGAATACGAACCAAATTGTTGGTATAGTTAGTGCAGAAAAGTGAACACTCTTAAAATGACATTGTCATCCACTTGGGTACAAATGACCTGGCTAGAAACAGTGTCTCTGCAATTCAAGGGACTTCCAGACCCAGAGAGAAACTCAAGCCCATTATTAACACTACAGCAATCTCAGAAGTTCTACCTATTCTTGGAAAGGGGGCAGAAAGATTACATTGCATAAACAACTTTAATACATGGCTCCAAACCTGGTGCAAATAAGGATTTAGATAAAGGCAACTGGGGAAACAAGAGATTATACTGTGCTGTTACAGAGAAAAAGATCCCAAGTGAAAAATTCAGGCATTGTGTGGACAGGCATTTAAACTAGGGAAAGGGTGTGACAGATGGAAGACAAATTCAGGACGTCACTCTCAGCAAAAACATATCATTGGAAAACAGCCACGCTTTTAAACCATGCATCAATGGCAAGTGGAAAGAGGCATGTAGAACAAAATCCATACAAAATACAGGCAAGCCAAACAAAATGTTGGAAAGCAATGAGCACAAATGCTCAAAGCCTAGCCAAAAAAGCTCCTGATCTGGAAGCCCTAATGGTGGGAATGGACTTGGACATTGTGGCCATTCCAGAAACATGATTTAAGCATCTCGCATGAATGGGATAGGGCCATAGCTGGCTATAATCTATTTAGAAGAGACAGAAGGTAGAAGAGGAGCCGCCGCCGCCCTATGCGTCAAAAGCAATTTTAAAGCTGTTGAAATGCAGAGGACGTGGGGAAAAGCAGCACTATGGATTGTGTTGGAAAGAGGAGATGGCACTGTCATCCATACTGGTGTAGTCTACAGGCCTCCAACTCAAACCAAAGAAATGGATAGCAAATTGATTGCTGTATTTGCAAAGATATCCACGAAGGGGGATGTGATCATATTGGGTGAATTTAATCTACCCAATGTGGATTGGAGTATTCCTTCTGCAAATCTGGAAAGTAGTAAAAAAAAAAAAAAAAAAAGAAAAAAAGTTGTAGATGTCTTCCAAGATACATTACTTAGACAAATGGTGATGGAACAGATCAGGGAAAGCTTAATGCTGGATTTAGTACTTACCAACGGAGATAGTGTGTTGAATATCCGGGAGGGTGCCCATGTGAGCAGCAGCGATCATCACACTCACAGCAAACTAAAAATTCTAGACGTCAAACACTGACTTCAGTAAAATGGCCAAGTACCTGAAGGAGGAGTTGTCAGGGTGTGAGGTGATAAGGGAAGTGGAATTGCAAAGGGCTAAACTGAAAGAAGTAATAAAGGGGACAACAGATACATATGTAAGGAAAGTAAATAAAAACAAGAGGAAAAGGAAACCTATTTGGTTCTCCAAAGAACTAGCTGCACAAATAAAGACAAAAAACACAGCGTTCACAAAATTCAGACGTTCACAAGCAGAGGAACACAAAAAAATACAGGATCAAACTAGAAACAAAAAAAGAGAAATAAGGATTGCAAAATCAAAGGCAGAAGAAAAGATGGCTAAAGATGTGAAGTGTGGCGACATAACCTTTTTCAGGTATATTCAGGAAGATCAGAGGTGGAATTGCAGGACTCCAAAGTGCCGGGAAAAGATTTGTGGAAGGTGACATTGTTTAGCCTTTTCGCTTTTTCAAATACTTCTGTTCTATTTTTACTAAAGAAAATCCTGGAGAAGGACCCGTGATTGACAAAATATACAAATGGGAATGGAGTAGATACCACACCATTCACAGAAAATAATGTGTTAGAACAGCTTGCAAAACTGAAAGTGGACAAGGCCATGGGACCGGATGGGATATATCCCAGGATGCTGAAAGAGCTCAGAGGTTCTTGCAGGGCCATTAAAGGAGTTAATAGAGCCTTGGAGACAGGAGAAGTTCCACAGGATTGGAGAAGGGCTGATGATGTACCTCTCCACAAAAGTGGTAATAGGGAAGAAGTGACAAACTACAGGCCAGTAAGCCTTCTCTGTAGCAGGAAATGTAATGGAGGTGCTCCTGAAAGAGCGAATAGTGGACTCTCGAAACCAACAGGTTGTATGATTCGAGGCAACATGGTCTTACCAGAGGATGATTTTGCCAAACAAATCTGATCGAGTTCTTTGAGTGGGTGACCAGAGAACTAGATCAAGGGTATGCAATGGATATGATCTACCTAGATTTCAGCGAAGCCTTTGATACTATTCCTCATAGAAGGCTTATCAATAAACAGCTTGGGGATGAGTCCCAATGTGGTGAACTGGATCAGAAATTGGTTGACTGACAGGCGACTGAAGATGGAAAAAATGGAACTCACTCAGGTGATGGCAAAATTAAACTTACTCAGGGTTCTATCCTGGGACCGGTACTGTTCAATGTATTTATAAGTGATATTGCTGAAGGACTGAATTGGAAAAAAGTCTTTGCAGATGACACGAAAATTTGCAAGAGTGGACTCCCCTATGGGAGTGCATAACATGAGGAAAGATCTACAAAAGCTGAAAGAATAAATCTCAACTGCCAAACATTAAACCAATATGAAGTGCAGCGTCATGTACTTGGGAAGCAGAAATCCAAGGGAACTGTATGCAATAGGGGGCGAGAGGTTGGTGTGCATGGACCAGAAGGACCTCAGAGCGATTGTTTGAGGATCTCAAGGTGGCAAACAGTGTGACAAGGCGGTGGCAAAAGCCAGAAGGATGATGGGTTGCATAAAGAGAAGAATTACCAGCAGAAAAGAGGCAGTACTAATGCCACTGTACTGGTCGCTAGTGAGGTCTCACTTGGAATACTGCATTCCATTTTGGAGACCGTATATTGCAAAGGATATAAGAAGACTGGAAACTGTTTAGAGGCAGGTGACCAAAATGATTTGGAGTCTGCGCCAGAAGACGTATGAGAAGAGACTTGAAGACCTAAATATGTACACTCACGAGAAGAGGAGGGACAGGGGACATAGCATAGTTACTCACCTGTAACAGTTGTTCTCCGGGGACAGAAGGAATCAGTCCTCACATGTGTGTGACGTCGGCACCGACTGAGCCCTCACGGAAGCATTCCCCCAGCTTTCAAAGAAAGTCTTTGGGAAATGCCACTATGCATGCACAGTCCCTTTCCTGCCCAAGAGTGCCATCTTACTCAGTCAGGTGACATAACTAAAAGATGGCAATAATTAAAGATGGTAAAGAAGCAACTCCAAGGGGAGGAGGAGGGAGGGAGGGTTGTGAGGACTTATTCCTGCTATCCCTGGAGAACACCTGTTACAGGTGAGTAACTACGCTTTTTCTGGGAACAAGCAGAAAGTCAGTCCTCACATATGGGACTCCCCCAGCTACAGGCTACTGAAAGCCCATAGCAAAAATAGAGACTCCCTTATGGGGAGCCGCAAGCAGCAGCAATTAGCCCGTGTACAGAGACCACAGTAAGACCCGTGTCCGATGAACCAGCACTCCGGTAACCTGAACACAGAAGGATCAGAGGGTAGGAACTGCCTAAACCCTGAAAAGGTTACGGAGCACAGCCTGGCCCAAGGCACTGTCCTGTCAGGACTCTCTTTCCAGGAAGTAATGGGCTGCAAAGGTATGGACTGAAGACCAGGTGCCAGCCTGGCAGATGTCTGCCATCAGGACAGAGCACAAGTTTGCCACAGAAGGCGTCATGACCCTGACATGGTGCGCTGACACGTGGCCTTCCAGCAGGAGCCTTGCCTGCTCATAAGCAAGGGCGATACAGTCCGCCATCTATGTGGACAGCGTACACTTAATCACCGCCTCCCCCAGCCACTGGGGTCATAGGAGACAAAGATAAAAGCTTTGCGGTGGCCCCGAGTGCGTTGGAGATAGGACAAAGCCCTCTTGACAGTCCAAGGTGTGAAGGACCATCTCTGCCCAACTGGAGTGAGGTCTTGAAAGAAGGTAGGGAGCACCACTTCCTGGTTAAGATGGAAGGGTGACACCACCTTCGGCAGGAATTTGGAGTGCGTGCAAAGCACCAATCTGTTCTTATAGAACCTGGTATAGGGTGCCTCTGCCACAAGAGCCTGCAGCTCACTAACTCTGTGAGCAGAGGTAAGCACGACCAGGAAAACCACCTCGCAAGAGAGGTAGCGGAGGTGGCAGGTATCCAGAGTTTCAAAAGGCAGGTTAGTGAGCTGCCCGAACACCACGTTGAGGTCCTATTCAGTTGTCCGAGGCTTTGATAAGATCAGGCCCTGAAAGAAATGGGTCATAAATGACTGGACCGAGAGGGGCTCACCATGGTGGTATTCCGCCAAGGCACTGAAGTGCACCAGGATGGAGTTGAGCCCAGACAGAGGTGGAGAAGGTACTGTAACACCAGAGCAACTGGACAGGAGAACAGGTCAGCCCCATGATCGGTGCACCAAACAGAGAACCTGTACCACTTGAGGACATAAGCCTTCCTAGTAGAGGTCTTGCAAGAGGCCAGCAGGATGTCCTTCACCTCAACCGGAAGGTTGAAGGGGGCCAGAGTCATCCTCTCAGCAGCCATGCTGTCAGCAACAGGGACCCCAGATTGAGGTGCAGGAGAGAGTCCCCTCCTGAGAAAGGAGTCCTGGGGTGGTCCCCAAGGGGATGGTGGTGTCCACCGTCAACTGTAGAAGCAGTGGGAACCACGGCTGCCTGAGCCACCGAGGAGCTATCAGGATGAGATAAGCCCTGTTGCAGAGGGTCCTGAACAAGGTCTTGGTGATCAGCAGGGTAGGAGGGAAGGCATACATGAGGTCTCCCAACCATGAGACCAGGAACGTATCCACTGCCACCCTGGAGGAGTGGGCCAGTTGGGAGCAGAAGCGGAGCAACAAAGTTGTCCAAGCTGACAAACAGATATATCACGGGTTCTCCCCAGAGCTGGAAAAGCCGACTGGCTACCCTGGGGTCCAGCTGCCACTCGTGCAGCTGGAGAACTCTGCTGAACCTGTCGGCCAGCTGGCTGTCCTGACCAGGCAGGTACGCTGCCCGTAGGAGGATAACCTGTCAGATTGCGTACAAGCAACAAGCCCCCTTTGCTTGTTCACATAGATCACCACCACCTGGTTCTCCGTATGGAGCAGGACCAGCTGGTGACAGGTGATGGAAGACTCTCAGGGGTAGGTGTATGGCTTGGAGCTCCAGGAGATTGATCTGCTGGGTGCTCTCTTCCGGTAACCAGTTGCCCTTAGTGCGGAGATCCCCGCAGTGGGCTCCCTAATCAAGAAGGAAGGCATCCATGGTGAGGACCCTGGAGGGGCTTGGGGTCTGAAAAGGCATGCCCACCTCAAGATATGGCGAGACTGCCACCAGACCAGAGAATCTTCCAATTGGTGGGTCATGGAAACCCTGTCCCATAAGCAGCCAGTGGCCTGAGACCACTGGTCCCGGAGAGACCACTGCGCCGCCCTCATGTGGAGGCAGCGTCTGGGGTGATGTGGACCGTGGAGGCCATGTGCCTGAGGCGGCACAGGAGAAGCCGAGCGGGCACTGAGGGACAGCACTGTACTTCCTCAGATAGAGCCCCGAGACAATCGGCTTGGTCGCTGGTCAAGCAGCCTTTGACTGGAGAGTGTTGATCTTCGCCCCAAATGAACTCCAGACACTGCATCGAGAGGAGGCGAGACTTAGGGTAGTTTATGACAAACCCTAAGTACTGCAGGAGCTGGATGGTACGTGAGGTGGCCTGTTGCACCTCTAAGGCCGTGTCTCCCTTTATGAGCCAGTTTTTATTTTAGCCCGTGTAAACCATCCAAGTGTAAACCTGAAATCAAAGCGGTTTACACTTCAAATCAAAAATCAGTGTCAGTAGGGATAGGCATGCTGTGTTAACACTTAGTGTAAGTGATGATTTCTTGGTGTGCTATTTACAGGATGAGCTATATACACATGGTTATGTACAGGGAGGGTAGGGGGGATACATTGGGTTTTTTCAAACAATGACTTGATATTAACTTGTAGTTTTAACTTATACATTGGGTGTCTTTCAGACAATAACTTATTAACCTGTACAATGACAATAGCAGTAACTTGATATTAACCTGTAAGTTGTCCAGACAGGGAAAGACAAAGACCCCCTGGAGCCAGAGGAAAGTGGCCACGACCGCCAAGCATTTTGTGAAAAGTATTGGGGCAGAAGCTAGGCCGAAGGAGAGCACCCTGTACTGAAAATACCTGGCCCCCACCACAAACCGCAGTCACTGCCTGTGGTTGGGGTGGATAAGGATGTGGGTATAAGCATCCTTGAGGTATAAAGGAGCATAGCCAGTCTCCCTGCTGGAGGTATGGCAGCAATGTTCCAAGGGAGAGCATCTTGAACTTCTCCCTCATCAGGAATTTGTTGAGGTTGCGCAGGTCCAGGATGGGCCTTAGGACCCCTGTCCTCTTTGGCACAAGGAAGTATCTGAAGTAGAACCCCTTGCCTTTGAGGTGGTGGGGCACCGGTTCCACTGCTTTGGAACCCCTTGCCTTTGAGGTGGTGGGGCACCGGTTCCACTGCTTTGTTTGAGAAGACCTGCCAACTCCTTCAGAAGAAGATCCCGGTGGAGGGGAGACCTGAGGGGCTCTCCCAGGAAATAAGAGGGAGGTGTCCGAGTCAGGTGGAAGTAGTAACCCTCCCTGACTACCCTTAGTGCCCAGGAATCGGTGGTGATGGACACCCACCTCTGGGTATAGAAGGCCAGATCCCCCTGTAGGCTGCTGATCTCCTTGGGATAGAGAGGCTATGCTCAAGGAGTCAAAAGCTCACCCCCCTGGCTGAGCTGGTGCCTGGGGTTTTGGAGCCTTCTGTTTACACGGGCCATGCCCATGTCCCTTGGCCTGCTGACCCTGTTGGGGAGCCAGGGAGGCCTGATAGGATGGGTAGTTTCGGTAAGCAGCTCCCTTCCTCGGGTAAAAGGACTTTACCCAAGCTCTTCCGTTGGGGAAGGGCAGCAGTCTTCTTAGAGAGCCTGGTCCTTGTCATGAACTTGGTCTCCAGCTCGGAAGCCTTGTCAGTCATGGCTTTGCCAGAGAGGTTCTCTCTTTGGCATTGGATATCGACCAATTTGTCCTGAACCCACAGCTCGAGGTTGGATGACTGAAGCCAAGCTTGACAGCGTGCACAGATGCCTGCTGCAGCTACCCGGGCCACCAACTCAAACCAGTCATAGGTTGCTCGAAACATGAATTTGGAGCATTCACGGACTGCCTTGGCCAAGTTCTTGAACCATTGCAAAGGTTCCTCAGAGAGACCAGCTGAGAACCCGTTGAGTTCCTTTGCCAGATCTCAGATACATGCCCATGTACAGCTGGTAGGCTTGGATGCAGCAGATGAGCATTGAGCACTCACAGCACTTTCTGCTGAAGGCATCCAAGGTGCAGGCCTCCCTGCCAGGGGGTACCAAGGAGTGCGTCTTTTGGCTTTTCAGCCAACGCACGGCTAAGTCCACCACCATGGAGTTATGCGGCAGCTGTGACTTCTAGAAGCCCAGGCTCTGGTGGACTCTATTTCGAGTTGAGCCATTTGCTTATCACCAGTGGCTCCCACATTCAGAGCAAGAGCCATTCCAGGATGGGAGGAATGGGCACTGAGCGATACCCGCGGAAGGGCCTCATACTGGAGGATTTCCAACTCATCCACCTGAGGGTCCTCCTCAGACTGTCGGGAATACCAGGGCCTCAGACATATCTTTGACAAAATCCAGGAAGCCCATGTCCTTGGGCAGGGAACGCCACCAAGGCTCTGAAATGGGAGAGTCTGAAGAGACTTTGCGGTGGCGACAGGTATCGGGGGATTCCTCGACCTCCATCTCCCACTGAGTAGTCTGATGACTCGTAGGAGGGGGGCCAGTGCCCAGCAAACTTGCCAGGGATGACCGTGGTCCCGTCAAGCAGGACTCAGAGCGCGACCTTGGCCAAGGATTGGCTCAGCCATTGGGGACGTCTTGGATGTCGAGGGCCCAGAGGTCAGGGCAGATGAACTGGTTGTGCCAGACAAAAGCACCCGCTGCTGGTCCATGAAGGCAAACTGCGCTCCAGGGCTGCCATTCTGGACTCCAGACCAGAAGGCTCTGCAGCCTTCGGCACTGGCACCAAGGGAATCTGGCCCAACGCCAGCTCTCCTGAAGGAATCCTTGACGAGGATGGGTCAGATCCTTCCGGGAAACCTTCGTAGGCCGCTCCTCCTCAGACAGCTTGGAAGAGCGTCTCAGATTGTGGGACTGGGCCCGGGGAGCCCCCAGCTGGTCGGAACCATCCAAGGATGCCGCCTTTGAGGGTTTTCTTCTTCCTGGGTTCCTTCAAGGGAGACCCCCTTTTTGAGGACCCACAACAAGGCTCGGGTTCAGAGGGTTCCACCCGAGACGATGGGGCCTCAGACGAGGCCCTGGCCTTCAGTGGCATCTGGAGGGAGGAGGGGAACTTATGCTGCTGCTGGTGGCTTGAGAGCCTTGCTGGACATCCTCTTGCAGAGACCGCAGGCTGCCAGGTTGTGGTCTGGCCCAAGGCAGCGAAGACGGCAGTCGTTTGTGTCGGTCAAAGACATGATTTTAGAGCACCGATTTCTTAAAGCCACTGGTAGCCATGGGGGGGGGGGGGGGGAAAAGGTACCCCTGCGAGGTTGAAGACTCTCTGGGCTGCCAGCGGAAGAAAAAAAGGCAGACACCAGAAAAAGAAAACCATGAAATACTACAAAAAATAAACTGAACCGGACGCTGAGGCACCAAGATTGGTAGGTGGGAAGAGTACCGGTGCGAGTGTGAAACTCAGAAAAAAAAAAATTTCCAGGGACAAGCCAAACGTTTGACAGGCTCCACAGGGAAAAGGAAAAAAAAAAAAAAAAGGAGGGAGACTGAGCAAGATGGCACCCTTGGGTGGGAAGGGGACCATGCATGTGTGGTGGCATCTCCCAAAGGCTTTCTTTGAAAGTTGGGGGGATGCTTCCGCGAGGACTCCATCAGTGCCGACATCACCCATATGTGAGGGCCGACTTCCTGCTTGGTCCCGGAGAAATGATTCAGACCCTTAAATATTTAGAGTAATAATGAGCAAACAAACCTCTTCCAAAGACAGGGAATCAGTAAAACTAGAGTATGTAACATGAAGCTGCAAGGGGGTAAACTGAAAGGCAATGTCAGGAAAGCATAGTTACTCAACTAACAAGTGTTCTCCAGGGACAGCATGAATCGGTCCTCACTTATGGGTGACGTCAGCACCGACAGAGCTCAGCAAGAGCAATTCCCCAGCTTTCAAAGAAAGCCTTTGGGATTGCGGCCATGCATGCATGGTCCTCTCCCCACCCAAAAGGTGCCATCTTGCTCAGTCAGGTCTCTTAGCTCGAGCCCTACCAAGCAGATGGCAAGGGAAGGATAAAAATTCAGCAACTCATCAGGGGAGATGGGAGGGTAATGAGGAGCAATTCCTGCTGTCCCTGGAGAATACCCGTTACAGGTTAGTAACTACGCTTTCTCCAGGAACAAGCAGGAAGTCAGTCCTCACATATGGGACTCCCCAGCTACAGGCTACCAAACCTGTAACTAAGAACGCTGTCGTAAGCAGAAGCCGATGCCCGAAGGAGCCAGAGTCCTCGGGTCCCTGGGGCAAAACCCTCGGTAGCAGTTGAGAAGGGTCGGAGGGCATGATTTGCTTATACCCTGAACAGATTATGGAGTACAGTTTGGCCGAAGGTGCTGTCCCAGCGGGACTCCCTCTCCAGGCAGTAGTGCAAGGTGAGTGTTCACCGAAGCCCAGGTCGCAGCCCGGCAGATGTCTGATAGCGGCACCGACCGCAGCAAAGCTACCGAAGCCGCCTTGGCTCAGATGCTATGTGCGGTGACCCACTGATCCATCAGGGCGCCCGCCTTCGCATGAGCGAAGGCAATGAGGTCTGCCACCCAGATGGAGACGGTGTGTTGTGACTGCCTGCCCCAGGCGGTTGGGGTCGTAGGTCATGAAGAGCCAGCCAGACTTGTGATGAGGCTGGGTGTGCTGCAGATAGAAGGCAAGAGCCCTCTTGCAGTCGAAGGTATGCAATAATGCAGACACCAGGTCCCAGGAAGGTCAGTAAGACCATCTCCTGATTGAAATGAAAATCCGGGACATCCTTCGGCAGGAACTTAGGGTGGGTATGGAGGACCACCCCATTCCTATACAACCTGGTGTAAGGGGCTTCAGTCATGAGAGCCTGGAGCTCACTGACTCGGCAGGCCAAGGTCAAAGCCACCGGGAAGGCCACCTTTCAGGAAAGATGCCGAAGCAAGCACAGCGCCAACAGCTCATAGGGTGAATGCATAAGCTGCATGAGCACTACATTCAGGTCCCATTCCGCCAGAGGAGGCCGGATGGGTGTCTTGGACAGCAAGAAGCCCCGCATGAAGTGGGAGACCAAGGGTTGCTGCAAGGGGATTGCCCTCTATGGGGAAGTGATTCGCTGAGATGGCGCTCAGGTGTATCCTGACAGAGTTAGACTTCAGCCCCTCCTTCGAGAGATGAAGGTACTGGAGGTCACACTGAGTGGGACACGAGAAAGGGTCAATCTGGAGCTCGGAGCACCAGACTGAGAAGCGCCGCCACTTGAAGGCGTAAGCTCATCTCGAGTCCTTCTTTGACGCAAGGAGGACCTCCTCAACCTCCTTCAGAAGGTCTAGCGTGGCTAGGGTGACCCACTCAGCTGCCAGACTACGAGGGACAATGAGGCCACATTTGGGTGTAACACCCATCCCTTCTCCTGCGTTAGCAGGCCTGGGGCAGAGCCCAGAGGAATCAGAGGCTCGGATGCGAGCCGGAGCAGGAGTGGGAACCACGGTTGCTGAGGCCACGAGGGAGCAACAAGTATCACCAACGCTCGTTCCTGCTGAGCTTTGTGGAGGGTCCTTGCGATGAGAGGAGTGACAGAATGCATACAGCAGGCCGGCGGTCCAGCTCAAAAGGAACACATCTGGGCCCTCCCTGCTCTGGTGTAGGACTGGGCCACAGAAGCAGGGAAGCTGTGCGTTTGACGGGCTGGCAAACAGGTCCATGGTTGGAGTTCCCCACCGATGGAACAGCCAGCCAGCCACTCCTGGGTTCAACCGCCATTTGTGAGGGAGGAGGATTCTGCCGAGTTTGTCCGCGAGGACATTCTCCTGGCCCGGGCGGCAGACTGATCTGAGGGTCATCCCCTGACGGAAGGCGAAGGAGCAGAGGAGGACCGCTTCCCGGCAGAGGGGGCGTGAGCCTGTGCCCCCCTCCTTGTTGATGTAGAACATCGCCACTCGGTTGTCTGTCTGCATAAGCACCGACTTCCCCTTGAGGGGATCTTCGAAGGCCCTCAGGGCCCACCAAACCGCCTGAAGCTCAAGCAAGTTTATTTGCTGTTGAGACTCCTCAGGTAACCATTGCCCCTGTGTGCACAATGCACCAGTGGGCTCCCCAGCCCAGCAGAGAGGCATCCATTGGTCAACACTAGCTGGTGCTGTGGGCTCTGGAAGGGCAGTCCCCGGAGGAGGTTGTGGGGGTTCTGCCACCAGTCCAGGGACAGGCGAAGGTTGTGGGAGATCCGAAAGGGGTCCCTGAAGTGGCCGACGGCTGTGCTCCACTGAGCTCTGAGGCACCATTGGGCCATCCGCATGTGCAGGAAGGCATGGGGGACCACATGGACTGTGGAGGCCATGTGACCCAGGAGGCACAGCATAGTCCAGGCTGTGACCCGAGGAGTGCTCTGGACCTGGGCTGCCAGGGCTCGGAAGCAGTCGGCACAGTTTGCTTGCAGAAAAATGGTCGCCCACTGAGTGTCGAGGCGTGCGCCAATGAATTCTGCACCGGTTTGGGACTTGGGGTAGTGGACCAGGAAGCCCAGGCGCTCGAGCAGGAGGATCATGCGTGATGCCACCAGGTGGGTTTCCTCGACAGAGGATCCCATGACAAGCCAGTCATCGAGGTAAGGGAAGACCGGTACACCCTGCTGCCTGAGGGAGATGGCGACCGCAGAGTGGCACTTTGTGAAGACCTGCGGGGCGGACGCTGTATTGGAAGTGCTCCCCTTGTACCCTGAAGCACATGTACTGCCTTGTGCTGGGGGTGGATTAAAATGTGGGCGTAAGCATCTTAGATTCAAGGAGCATAGCCAGTTGCCCTGCTGGAGAAGAAGCAGCAGAACGTCAAGGGATAAAATCTTGAACTTCTCCCGCACGAAGAACTTGTTCAGTTTTTGGAGGTCGAGGATGGGCCACAGATCCCCCTGTCTTTTTCGGGATGAGGAAGTACCGGGAATAGAAGCCCCGACCTCAGAGGCACACCAGCACTCTCTCGACCGCCCACTGGGCGAGGAGGTTGACTAGTTGCCGCTGAAGGAAGACCTGGTGAGTGGGGAGTCTAGGAGGCTCTGCCGGGGAGAAGGGAGGGGGAGCAATCACGGATTACCCGAAGGACCCAGGTGTCCGAGGTGATGGAAGCCCACTGAGGGGCAAAAGAGGAGAGGGGCAAAAGAGGAGAGGCGCCCCACCCACCGGCTGCTGTGTTGCCGGGGGGGGGGGGGGGTGAAAGACTATGCAGCTGGCGTCAAAATCCTTGCATGGGTTGGGGCGGCGCTGGGGTTTGGGCCTTGAGCCCTTTCAGCTTGCAGTGACCTTGGGACCTGAACTTCCCTTGTGCTGCAGTGGTTGGCGTGGGAGTGGGCGGGTACAGTGGGAGGCCCTTCTGTGGAAAGAAAGGCTTTTTGGTTTGCTGTTTCTTTCGAGGACGGGTGGAGGTCTTGCGTGAGAGACAGGCTCGGGTGATTAACTCAGTCTATCTCAGCGGCTTTGTCTTCCATCAGTTTGCCAAAGAGCTGCTCACCGAGGCAGGAGCTTTTCCTGTACCTACTGCTCCAAACCATCATAGGCGGCATGGGAGAGTTATTTTGAGCACTCTGTGATGGACTTTAACAGGATCCGGAACCTATTGGTGTTCGCCCTCGAGGCCTGCGGAGAAACCTCAGAGTTTCTTGGCCAAGTCACATAAGAACATACCCATATATAACTGGTATTCCTGAATACGGCAGGAGAGCATGGACCCCTGGTAGGCTTTGCGGCCTGAGGCGTCGAGGGCTCTCGACACCCTGCCTGGAGGAACCAAAGAATGTGACTTCGGGCTCTTGTTTCCTCATGGCTGATTCCACCACCACAGATGTGTGGGGAAGCTGGGTTTTCCTAAATCCGGGGCCACACTGGACCTTGTACATGGCATCGAGGCACTTACTCATGATGGGAACCGAGGCAGGTGCCTCACACATGCAGAGCAGCAGCATGGATAGGATGGGAGGTTCATACTGTAGAATGTCGAGCTCTTCAGCTCAAGGGTCCTCCTCAGCCTGGGTAGCCAGGTTGAGAGCCTGTGCCATATCCTTCACAAACACCAGAAAGGTGTCCTCGGGTGGCAAGCGCCGCTGAAATGCGGGTGGAGACTGGTCTGATGGAAGCTCCCGATGGGCACGGGTTTCTGGGGAAGTATCCCCATCAGACTCCCAGTCCGAGAAGTCTGAGGAGGAATCTGATCCGGGCTGGTTGCCCTGTCCTGCAGCTGAGGCCCACCTGGAGCTAAAGGATCTCACCCCCAGGGAACGGGAAGGTGAGCAAGATAGACGCCGAGGACCCTCACCAGGCCCACGGCTCTTGGGGGTTTCCTGGGCGGACTTCAGTGTCCCATGTGAAGGAACCTCAGTCTCTAGGCTCGAGCCATCAAAGCTGGATATGAGTGCCTGCTGGGAAGCGATGAACACAAACGCTGCATACTAGCGCCAGCATATGACTCCCACGCAAGCGTGGGGCCCTGTGACGCCTACAACGGGTTCACCGGGTCAGGCGTCAAGGAGGAGAGGTGGTCCTCGCCGGGACAACCCTCAGGAGACCAGGCGCCATCTCCAGAGGCCTCCGTATCTGTACGAGGTACCTTGTGGGGCTACTCCTTGTCTGACTCTCGGAACACCAAGGGGGGCTAAGTGACTGAGCGTGGGAGCATTCGCGCTTGTCAAGAGCCCCCGACAGACAGACCTCCTTACACTGCTACACTTCAGGGGATCCCTGGTCAGAGTGCCACCGTGAACGCGGGGCCGAGGTGAGGGATTCCACCGGAGAGACAACCAAGGGTGCCACCGGGGATTCCAAGGCAGCCTTCCGGAAAATGTCTTCGGACTTCTGCTTATGACTGAACAGGGCTCTGGAGGACATTTTTTTACAAAGCAAACAGAGCCCTGGATTATGGTTGGCCCCGAGACACCGCAGACAAACACTGCCCAAAATCGTATGGCCTTGGATTATTTATTAGCCAAGGAAGGTGAAATTAGACTTACCTGCTAATTGTTGTTCCTGGAGTGGAACCAGTCTAGTCCCAAAACTTCTGGGTTCCCAATCTCATCTAGCAGCTTGGAGACTGAGAAACTCCACCTTTTTGTGACATCAGTATAACTCTCTGGTGCCCGCCTCATGCCACCAGTAACCTATTGACAAAGCAGACTCACCGGAGAAACAAGACAGACAATATCCAAAACACATTAAACCAACCCAACTATATACAAACTGTAAACGAGAGGGTACCCTCGTCGCCACTGTGCCTGAAAGAAAGTCGGAGCAGTCCAACCCCTCGCCCACGGAAGGAGAGCCAGCCCCAAAAGAAATTACAGACAAAAGACACAGCTTACCTGTGAACTGGTATAAAGTCCTGAAATCAGTTTGCCAAGAATCACGGGGAGGAATATGGGACTAGACTGGTTCCACTCCAGGAACAATTAGCAGGTAAGTCTAATTTCACCTTCCTGATCGTGTCCCCAGTCTAGTCCCGAAACCTCTGGGTCCGTACCAGAACAGTTAAACACTTTCAACGACGGGAGGGACCTGGCAAACCAGCCTGAAGAACCGCTGATCCGAAGGAGGTCTCCTCCGCCATTTGCACATCTAGGCGGTAGTGCCTAACAAAGGTATTGAGAGACGACCAAGTCGCCACCCTACAAATCTCCACCGGCGAAACCGAACGCACTTCCGCCCAGGACGTAGCCTGCGCTCTTGTGGAGTGTGCCCGTAAACCATCCGGCACCACTCTGCCCTTCAACACATAAGCCGACTCAATGGCTTCTCTAATCCACCGTGCAATAGATGCCTTCGACGCTGCTTCGCCCTTCTTCTGCCCTGCGAAAAGCACAAAGAGTGTCAGACTTCCGGAAGGACGCCGTCCTTCGCAGATACTTCAAGGCCCGCCGGACATCCAAAAGATGCAGCTTCTCCGCCGAAGAATCACTCTTATCCCCCACCAACACCAGCAAGGAAAGTTCCTGGTTGACATGGAAAGCCAAAACCACCTTCGGTAGAAAAGCTGGCACCGGTCTCAAGACAACCTTGGCCACAAAGAAAGGTACGGCTCCCGGCAGGACAGCACTTGCAATTCGGAAACCCGCCTAGCCGAACAGACTGCCACCAGAAACACAACCTTCAGAGTAAGATCCTTGAGCGACGCATGAGCCAAGGGCTCAAAGGGCTCCCCCTCTAATGCCCCTAAAACGAAGGGAAGGCTCCATTTGGGAAACACCTGCCTGGCCGGAGGCCTAACCAGAGACACCGCTCTCAAAAATCGCATTACATCACGTTGAGCCCCTAGCGACTGATCCGCCAAGTTTGCCTCTAAAACAAGCTAAGGCAGCTACTTGGACTCGCAACGAAGCTGCCGCCAAGCCCTTCTCAAAACCGTCCTGCAAAAATTCTAAAATCCGCGGCAAAGAAGCCTCAAGTGCTTGACACTGCCGAGCACTACACCAGGCCTCAAAGATTCTCCAAACGCGAATATACGCCAAAGTTGTCGACCGCCTTCTGGACTTCAATAAAGTAGAAATGACCACCGAATACCCCAGGAGGTCAGCCGCGCCCTCTCAAGAGCCAGGCCATAAGCGAGAACCGACCCACGTGAGGCATGACCAGAGGACCCTGAGACAACAGATCCGCTCTGCCGGGAAGACGCCAGAGCTTGGCCACCAACAACCTCACCAGGTCCCCGTACCAGGGGCGACGTGGCCAATCGGGCACAATCAGGATTACGTGACCCCGGAACTGTTCTATTCTTTGCAGGACCCGCCCGATCAGAACCCACGGCGGGAAGACAAAGAAGCTGCTCCTCCGGCCAGACTTGCAAAAGGGCGTCCAAGCCCTCTGACATTCTTTCCCTGCGCCTGCTGAAGAACCGACTGCACTTTGCCGAATCGAAAGTTGCCATAAGGTCCATCACAGGCAAGCGCCACCTGCAGACCACCATCTCGAACACCTTGGGATGCAGAACCCATTCCCCCGGGTCCACCTTCACCCGGCTGAGGAAATCGGCCTCCACATTGTCTATCCCCGCTACATGGGCTGCCGACAGGTCCAAAAGGTTGGTCTCCGCCCAGGCGCAGAGAGCTTCGGCCTCAGCCTCCAGCGACACGCTGCTGGTTCCGCCTTGCTTGTTGACGTAGGCCACTGCCGTTGCGTTGTCTGACAACTCGGACCGCTTTCCCTCCGAGCAACTGTTGAAACTCCTGCAAAGCCAGATAGACCGCTCTTAGCTCCAGCCGGTTGATCGCCCAGAATTGTTTGTGAGCCTCCCAGCGCCCCTGCGCGAAGGTTCCCTGACAATGGGCTCCCCAACCCAGTAGGCTGGCATCCGTCATCACGGCCACCCAGGCCGGTGCGTCCAGGAGCTTCCCCCTCTCCAGTGACTCGGGAAGCAACCACCAGAGCAAAGCTAGATGGGTCTCCTCCGGGCAGACCAGTCTCTGGGAGAGGGAGTCTCGTTGAGGCGACCACCGGCGAAGCAACGCCCTCTGTAAGGGTCTCATATGAGCTCTTGCCCACAGCATCGTCTCTATCGTTGCCGCCATGGTGCCTAACAACTGCAGATAATGCTACACAGAGGGAGCCTTGAACTTGAGAAACCTTTGCACCCGATTCCGCAAGTCCAGCACCCTCTGTTCCGTCAGAAACACCTTCCCGAGCCACGTATCGAAGTGTGCCCCTAGGTATTCCAGATTCTGGGAAGGCTGCAAGCGGCTCTTGGACATACTGACTATCCAACCTAGACTCTCCAAAAAACTGACTACTCGGATCGTGGCCCGCTCGCTCTCGGCCTGCGACTTCGCCCGGATTAACCAATCGTCCAGATAAGGATGCACGAGAATCCCTTCCTTTCGCAGAGCCGCCGCTACCACTACCATGACCTTGGTAAAGACCCTTGGGGCAGTCGCCAGACCGAAGGGCAACGCTTGAAACTGAAAATGCCCGAACGGCACTGCAAACCGGAGAAAGCGATGTTCCGGCCGAATGGGAATATGAAGGTAAGCCTCCGACAGATCCAGAGAAATGAGATACTCTCCTTGCCGAACCGCCACTATGACGGAGCGGAGCATTTCGATGTGAAAATGCGATACCTGGAGGCAGCGGTTGACCCGTTTGAGATCCAGGATCGGCCGAACTCCCCTGTCCTTCTTTGGGACCAGAAAATAAATGGAGTATCGACCGCACCCGGACTGATCTGCAGGAACGGGCGCGATCACTGAGGTCCAGCAACCTTTGCACCGTCTCCCGCATTGCCGCACACTTTGCCACCGTCCTGCAGGGAGACTGCACAAAGGCTTCCCGAACTGGGCGCAAGAACTCCAGAGCATAGCCTTCCCGAACAACTTCTAAGACCCACTGATCTGTTGTAATTTGGGCCCAGGCTGGATAAAACCCCTGCAAACGCCCTCCCACAGGAATGATGGGCGACTGGGCCCCCCTCATCTCATTGTGACTTTTTAAGGTTAGAGGCGGCGAAGGAGGGTCCGAAACCTCTGCCCGCTCCTCGAAATCCCCGAAAACCCTGGTTTCTGTAGGGAAAATGTCCCCTCTGACCTGAAGGCGCCCTCTGGGACCGAAAATGGCGAAAATCCCAAAATTGACTGTGGGCCCCGGGCGCCCCCCGAGAAACCCTGGGCTTATCCTCCGGCAACCTTCCGCCTTTGGACTCCGAGGTCCTTGACTAGCTTGTCCAAATCCTCTCTGAACAGCAAACACCCCTTAAAAGGCAACTTACTCAACCAAGACTTAGAAGAGCTATCAGCCGCCCAATTACGTAACCATAGATATCGCCTCGCAGCCACCGCCGACGCCATACTCTTGGATAGCCCTCGCATAAGGTCATAATGGATATCAGACAGGTAGGCCGCTCCTGACTCTAGCCAAGCGACTCTAGTCAACGGAGACGGCTGACCCTCCTGGACCTGCTGCGCCCATCGGAGGCAAGCTCTAGACAACCAAGCCCCACAAATGGCCGCCTGCAGGGAGATGGCATTGACATCAAAAACTTGCCTTAACAAGACATCCAAGCTTTATCCTGAAGGTCCTTGAGGGCCGCACTACCTTCCTACAGGGATGGTTGTTTTCTTGGTCACCGCCGAGACCGCCGCGTCCACCCTGGGAGACTTAAAAACCTCTTTGTCCCGGTCTAATAAAGGGTATAACCAGCTCATAACCCTCACGCCTCTCAAAGGCGCTTCCGGGATGTTCCATTCCTCTTGAATCATTTCCTGAAATACCCTGTGCACCGGGAACGCTCTGAGTTTTCCTGAAAACCTGCAACAGAGGATTTTCCAACTCGTCCTCCACTGTACCGGGCTGCGGCATATTGAACGCTTTAAGGGTCTCCTCAATGAGAGCCGGCAGCTCTTCTCTCCTAAACACTCACAACCCTAGCCTGATCCTCTTTCTCTGAAATCTCTCCCTCTTCTAACTCTTCCTCCAACGCTACACTACGGAGTTCCTCATCCGACAGAGGATCCTCCGACAACCCTGAGGACACTCTCAGCTCCCCTTCTCCACGGGGCTTTTTGCTCCTGCTCGGGGAAGTGGACAGCCACGGGGACGCCGGGCGCTTTTTAGCTCCGCTGGTATCGCCTGACAGTCCCTGCTGCAAGCTAGCACCAAAAGCAGACTGTTGAAGCAGCGCAACAAACTGTTGCGAGAAAATAGCAGAAAGCTCCTTGGGAAAGACCGCCGGAGGAGAGACGGCGCCCGAGCCTGAAGAGGGCCCTGGCACCAGCTCCTCCTGCGCCAGTTCCGGCATTAGGGGCGCCAAAGTTCCCAGGGATGAACCCGGAGCCTTGCCTGCCTGCGTAGAGAGCTGGTCCAAGTCACCGGCCTCTCCAACACACGCCTTGCAGACCCCTGCGTTCGTGCCCTTCCGTGCCACACACACGATGCAAAGGGGTTTGGAAGGCACTGTATGGAGCACTGTGCTTGCTGAAAGAAGCGAAGCTAGCCTCCCCAGGCGCTGCGCTGTACGGCCCCAGGACAAAAGAAAAGCCAAAGATCACCTCAGCGAAAAACTGCAGCCACAGAGAACACGCAGCGAACACTGAACTCCAGCCAGTATCCCTGCCCCGAATCCTTCTGAGTTTGCCTGCCCTGCACTTTACAGTAGCAGTTCGCCTCACATTTCTTATTGCTTGTTTTTTTTGGGGGGGTTTTAACGCTGCAGCAATGTCCCAGCCAAGATTGAAGCACCACTAAAGAAAATGTATGGGCCCGCGGCGCGATCGCGCAGCCGCCACGCAGCAGGGCAGAGGAGCAAAAAAAGGCGCAAAAGCACGCTGACACAAAAAACAGGGCCACGAGCAGAAAAAAACACTCCTCTGCAGCCCGCACGGGTGAAGAACCCATCCGCCCCGATAAACAGGACCCGATCTGGCCCCCGAGCCCCCCGTGGGAAGAAGTAAATACCCCAAAGCCAACTCACCGCACAGGCAGCATGGGGCAGGAAGGAGCTGCCGGACGCGCTAGCAGGCAGAGTCCTCTGCACAGCATCGGCAAGCTCTTAAGGCTCCGTACCCCCCCCCCCCGATCTGGACCGGGACTCAGCTGCGCCTCAGGCAACACTTCTGATGCAGCCGGCCCCGGTTAAGCACAGGCCAGAAAAAGGAAGGGGGGGGGGGAGAAGAGGGAGAGGACCCAGAGCTAAAGAGCTGGAGTGCTCCAAAATTTAAAGAAAAACTCCAAAATCTCCTATCCAACTCAACTCCTACTAAACTAAACTACACTCCCTTAAAGAAGCCCCAATTGCTTCAACAGTGAGCCCGGAACCTCCGGGCTCCCAACTATCCAGCTGCTTGGAGACTGAGGTAACTGGTGGCATGAAGCGGGCACCGGAGATGTCACAAAAAGGTGGAGTTTCTCAGTCTCCAAGCTGGTAGATGAGATTGGGAACCCAGAGGTTTCGGGAATGGACTGGGGACACGATCAGGAAGGTGGAGTTTGTGGGGTCATACATGAACACTGCTGTACGCTCGTTGACTCCCAGAGTAAGGTGGTAATTGGTATCTTAGATCAGGTAAAGCACAGTTACTTACCTGTAACAGGTGATCTCTGGGAACAGCAGGAATAAGTCTTCACATATGGGTACGTCGGTACCGACTGAGCCTGCGCGGGAACGCTCCCCAGCGTCCAGTAAGAAAGCTTTTGGGAGCATCCCACAGCGCCTGCGCTACCTTCCCGCCTTTCCTAACCACCTCTCTCCAGTTCGAGTTTTAAAGCTGAGACAAAGAGAGAGAGAGGAAAGGAAAGATAGAGAGATACAACTCCTAGGGGAGGTGGGTGGGTTGTGAAGACTTATTCCTGCTGTTCCCAGAGATCACCTGTTACAGGTAAGTAACTGTGCTATCTCCAGGAACAAGCAGGAATGAGTCTTCACATATGGGGACTCCCCAGCTAGAGATGCCAGGGAGATCTCCAAAGTTGTGAGTCCCTGAGAAGGGCTCTACCTCACCCCATGGATCTCGGGCATCCAACGAGGGATGGGGGGTAGGAGTTGATTAGGTATGGAACAGGTGTTTGAGAACAGCCTGACCAAACAAGGCATCCCGGCGGGAGTCCTTATCCAAGCAGTAATGGGCTGTAAAGGTATGAACCGAGGCCCAGGTGGCCGCTCAACAGATTTGTTCGATGGACACAGAGTTTAGATGAGCCATAGAGGCTGCCATGGCCCTCACATTGTGAGCTGTGACATGGCCCTCCAGAGAAAGGTTCTTACTCTGGTAGGCGAAGGAAATACACTGAGCAATCCAATTGGACAGAGTCCTCTTAGAGACTGGAAGTCCTAAGTGAGAGGGATCAAAAGCAACAAAGAGTTGAGAGGACTTTCTATGTTGCTGTGTCCTTTGTAAGCAGAAAGCAAGTGCCCTCTTACAATCCAGGGTATGAAGATTCCTCTCTGCACTTGATGCATGAGGTCCTGGAAAAAGACAGGTAAATACACCTCCTGGTTCAGATGAAAAGGTGAGACCACTTTAGGCATAAAGTGTGGATTAGTACTGAGGACTACCTTGTCATGATGGAACCTTGTATAAGGAGGATTAGCCACCAAGGCTTGCAGCTCACTGATACGGCAAGCTGAGGTGACTGCAATGAGAAAAATAACCTTCCAGGAAAGGAATTTCAAGAAGGTAGTGGCTAAGGGTTCAAAGGGTGGCTTCATTTATTTATTTATTTTATTTATTGTAAATTTGTATACCGTTACTTCATAAGTTGGCCATGAACCAAATTCAAATCCCATGACACTGGAGGTGGTCTAATGGGAGGTTTAGTTAAAAGAAGGCCTCTCATGAATCTTGCAATAAGAGGAGAGGAAATAGGATGTCCATTGAGAGGCTTAAGGTATGCTGCAATAGCACTCAAATGGACTCTTACTGAATTCGTTTTAAGGCCTGCATGGGATAAATGCAGCAAATACTCTAGTAAAGAATTCAGAGGTATTGCAAGAGGGTTAAGACCCTTCTCTGCACACCAAATGGTAAACCTTTTCCATTTAAAAGCATAGGAACGTCTAGTGGAAGGCTTTCTGGAAGCATGAAGGATATCCTTCACTTGCTGAGACAGATGCCAATCTTGAAGGTCTAGGCCTTCAGCAACCAGGCTCTGAGATGAAGAGACTGGGGATTTGGGTGCCATAACGTCCCCTCCTGGGACAGGTGGTCTGGAGCAGATCCCAAGTCCAGGGAGGGAGCTTGAGAGAGATGAAGAAGTAGAGGGTACCACACTTGGCGTGGCCAACGTGGAGCTATGAGGATCATAGACCCCTTGTCTCTCTAAAGCTTGAACAGTGTCTTGGAAATTAGGGGAATGGGTGGAAAGGCATAGAGGAAGTCTTGCCCCCAGTGGAGGAGGAAGGCATCCCTGGCCTGAACTCCCTGACACAGAATCCTGGAACAGAACCGGGGAAGTTTGGCATTCCACGGACTTGCAAACAGGTCTATGTCCAGGGTTCCCCAAATTCGAAAGATCCTGGCTATCTGGTCCCCATGGAGGGACCATTCGTGTGGAAGCAGAACTTGACTGAGTCTGTCTGCCCAAGAGTTTTGAACCCCTGGAAGATACACTGCCATGAGATGAATCTGATGCTCTCTGGCGAAGGCCCACAATTTCAAAGCTTCATTGCAAAGCGACAGAGCCAGTCCCGCCCTGCTTGTTCATATAGAACATGGCTACTTGGTTGTCCGTATGGATGAGGACTGTCTTGTAGCTGAGCAGGGTGTGGAAGACTCAGAGCTAGAAGAATTGCTCTGAGCTCTAAGAGGTTGATATGTAGAGATGTCTCCTGTAGAGACCAGATGCCCTGGGTGGAGAGATCTTGTAGATGAGCTCCCCAACCCTTTGGGGAGGCATCTGTTGTGAGGGTTGCTTGGGGTAGCAACTGTTGAAAGGGGGACCCCAGCAACAGATTTTGAGTGGACTTCCACCACTGGAGGGACCAAAAGAGGTGACTGGAGGTTGCTATTTTGTCCGACAGGCAACGTGATGCCTGGGTCCAATAGGTGGACAGAGTCCACTGAGCTGCCCTCATGTGAAGGCGAGCGTAAGGAACCACATGCACGGTGGATGCCTTGTGGTCTAACAGTTGTAACATCTCTCGAGCAGTTAAATGGGATTTTAACTGAATTTGAGAGGCTAACTGCACCAAGCGTAGGCAACGGGCCTGGGGAAGATAGGCCCTCGCAGTTGTGGTATCTAGCAAGGCCCCTATGAACTCCAATGACAGAGTAGGGGTGAGTTGTGATTTTGGGATGTTTATTACAAGTCCCAGATACTGAAGAACACGCCTTGTGCAGGCTAGGGAAGTCTGGGCCTCTGACTGGGATGGTGCTCGGATGAGCCAGTCCAGATATGGGAATACAAATATTCCTAGAGTGCGTAGAAATGCAGCTACTACTGCCATGCATTTTGTGAACACTCTTGGAGCAGAGGCCAGACCGAAAGGAAGCACTCTGTATTGATAGTGCTTTCCCTGATAAAGGAACCGAAGGAACCTTCTGTGTGTTGGATGGATGAGGACATGGGTGTACGCATCCTTGAGATCTAGAGAACAAAACCAATCCTGACTCTGAAGGTATGGAAGGAGAGCACCGAGAGAAATCATCTTGAATTTCCCCTTGCATAGAAACTTGTTCAATTCTCTGAGATCTAATATGGGTCTGTAGCCCCGTTTTCTTTGGAATAAGAAAATGGAGAAAGGTGAATAGTGGTGTACCCCAGGGATCTGTGCTGGGTCCGCTGCTTTTTGACATTCATAAATGACCTGGAAAGTGGAATAACGAGTGAGGTTATCAAATTTGCAGATGACACAAAACTATTTAAAGTTGTTAAAACCCAAGAGGATTGTGGAAAATTGCAAGAGGATCTTGATAAATTGGAAGACTGGCCATCAAAATGGCAGATGAAATTTAATGTGGACAAGTGCAAAGTTATGCACCTAGGGAAGAACAACCCAAACTATGGTTACACGATGCAAGGTTCCACATTAGGAACTACCACCCAGGAAAAAGATTTAGGCATCATTGTGGATACCATGTTAAAACCCTCGGCCCAGTGTGCAGCAGTGGCCAAGAGAGCAAACAGAATGCTAGGTATGATAAGGAAAGGAATGGAAAATAAAACAAAAGATATTATAATGCCTCTATATCGTTCCATGGTGAGACCGCACCTTGAATATTGTGTGCAATTCTGGTCGCCGTATCTTAAAAAGGATATAGCGATTTTAGAAAAGGTTCAGAGAAGAGCCACCAAAATGGTAAAGGGGATGGAAGGATACTCCTATGAAGTAAGGCTAAAAAGGTTAGGGCTCTTTAACCTGGAAAAGAGACGGCTGAGGGGAGATATGATAGAAGTCTATAAATTAATGAACGGAGTGGAACGGGTAAACTAAGATCGATTGTTTACCTTATCACAATATAGAAAGACTAGGGGACATGCAATGAAGCTACAGGGTAAACTATTTAAGACTAATAAAAGAAAATATTTTTTCACTCAACGTGTAATCAAACTCTGGAATTTGTTACCGGAGGATGTAGTAAAGGCTGTTAGTGTAGCTGGGTTTAAAAAAGGTTTGGACAAGTTCCTGGAGGAAAGGTCCATAAACCATTATTAAGAAGGGATCCAGGATATCAATGCTTGAACCAATACAAGCATTGTGGAACCTGTGTCCCTTGGGGAAACTGCTAGGTACATATGACCTACATTGGCCACTGTTGGAAACAGAATACTAGGCTTGTTGGACCTTGGTCTGACTCAGTATGGCATATCTTATGTTCTTAACCACCTCCACCCAAGACAATACCTGGGCTCTTGTAGAGTGAGCCCATAAGGCAGAGAGCACCTGCCGATCCTTCAGATAAGCAGATGCAATAGCTTCTCTTATCTAGCAGGAAATCAAAGAAATCGCCATGCCCTTCCAAGCACCAAACAAAAAATGCCTCCGATTGCCTGAAAGACTAAATCCCCTTCAAGTACCATGTGAGAGACCTACGAAAATCCAGCTTATGCAGAAGGCTAGCCTCCGCTGACTCCTGCGTCTGAGGCCAGCAAAGAGATGAAAAACTGACACTACCTTCAGCAAAAAAGGACTGGGCATAGGACCACCTTATCCTTGGGAAAAAAAGCCAAGTAAGGCTCTCTTCAAGATGAAGCCTCAAATCAAATCTGCCGAGCTAAGCAAGTCGCCACCAGAAAAACCACAAAAGTCAAATTCTTCACAAAAGCCCCACGAGAGGCTTGAAGGGAGGTTCTCCCAAAGCCAAGAGGGAACCACAGGCCAACAAGGCGAATGAAGATGCCCGAAGGAAGCAAATCACATCTCCATGGAAAGCCAGGGTATGACTCTGAACACATCCCCTGAAACATGCCCAAGCCGTCACGAACCTGCAAGAAGCCCAAGGCCAAGCATATCACCAGCCACACATGCAAGAACACCAGACTATCTGGAAGCAAGGCCCCAAGGAGGTTTGGGGGACCGTGTATTAAACACCATGTTCACTGCACTAAGCCTTAAGAATGTGCCATACTCTGACACAGGCCAAAGTTATCTGACCACCTGTGAGCCTGCAGTAACATGACAATGACTTCAAATGACTAGCCTCTGCTTCTCAACTGAGCCCTTTGAAGAGTCAAGCCGTAAGCGAGAACTGTCACATGTCCGGCATCTGCTCCAGACCCTAAGTGAGGTGGTCCATATCTGCTGGCAATAGGAATGGCTCCACCAGCAGCTGAACAAATTAATACCAAGGGCACCAAGGCCACTCCGAAGCTATCAGTACCACATGTCCCCAATGAGACTATCGGCTAAAGGACCTGACTGATCAGAGGCCACAGAGAAAACACATACAGAAGACTGGCACTTGGCCAGGGCTGAACCAAGAAGTGTCAATAAGCCCCTCAGACACATGTGTTCTGCATCTACTGAAGAACCAGCAGACTTTGGCATTTGCCAGAGACACCCTCAGTTCCATTATAGGAACTCCAACGCTCCAAAATCCATAAGAACAGACTGACAGAGCCAAATCCCCTGGATCCAATGAGTAGCGACTCAGGTAATCTGCCTAAGCACTCTCTTTCCCGACAACATGGGCCACTGAGAGCTAGCAAGTGGACCTCCATCCACTGCAATAGGATTGCTTCCACCGCCACCAGCAAACTCAGAGTGCTGCCCTACTGTTTGATGTAAGCCATTGTTGTAGCGCTGTCCAACAGAACCTCTTATCACCTTGAGACTCAGAAGGAAAACCTCCAGTGTGCACCTGTCTCCCCAACTGGTTGAAGGATCACCAGCTCTCCTCCAGAGTCCATTTGCCCTGTGCCACAAGAGACAGAATCCTCCCCAGCTGAAGAGACTAGCATCTGTTGTCACCACCACCCAGTTCAGGGATTTGAGAGGTATACCTGCTGCAAGCTGTGCCGGATTCTACCACCACCATAAGCTTGCTCTAGCCTCTTCCTGAAAAGTCAATCACAGTCCATGGACTGTGACTGGTGGGGTGGGGTGGGGTGGGGGGGGGCACCATAACAGCAGATTCATCTGAAGGGACTATAGTGCAGTTGAATCCAGGGCACCAGCTCCAAAACCTAAAGGTAGTTCCATACCACAGGGAGAGGGACCCTCCATAACACCTGTACCTGGGTCCACAACTTCATGATCCTGCTCTCCAGAAGGAAAACCATGTCTCTGAGGGTGTCCAACAGAGCACCCAGATATTCCAAAGATTGAGAGGGCTCCTACTAGCTCTTTGAAAAGTTGACCATCCAACCTAGCTCATGAAGACGAACCATCAAGGCCATGGACTCCCGACTTTCTTAAAATAACTTGGCCCGAATCAGCCAATTGTCCAGATATGGGCGGACCAGGACATCCTGCTTCTGCAAGTCGGCCGCCACTACCACCATAAACTTGGTGAACACCCAAGCAGCTGCAGCAAAAGGCAAGGCCTGGAACTGAAAATGTCCCCCAGAACTGCAAAGTGAGGATGACGCTAGTTACTGGGCCGGATAAGAATGTGTAGGTAAGTCTCAGTCAGGTCTAGAGAGGTCAAAAACTCCCTGTTGGATGGCCATTATCATGGAGTGTAAGGTCTCCATGCAGACACGCAACACCTTTAGGACCCTTCAGAATGGGATGCCACAAACCTTTCTTCTTGGGAACCAGAAAGTAGACAGGGCGCCAATCAAAACCCCATTTGTCCCATGGAACTGGCACAACCACCTCTAGTCAGACATTTGAGAGTCCTCTGCACTGCCCACACCTTTCTGGGTGCACAGCACAGAGAAACCATGAGGGCAACCAAGAGAGGCCTTGTGAGCTCTAGGATGTAACTGTCCCAGATCATCTTCAACACCCAGGCATCTGACAATCTGGGATCAAGCGAGGAAAATCTGCTGCAGATGACTGCCTAAAGGGTTGTAGTAGCTCTGCCAGAACCCCCAAACCTTCACTAGGAAGAATTAGAAGATCTAGAGGCCCCCCATGGCTACCACTCCAAAAGGAAGGGCCCCAATGCAGGATAAAGGATTTCTGCAGATTGACCACCCAAGCAGGACGAAACGTATGAGAATCCAGACTTCGGCCACTTATAGGAACCCCTCTACCAGCCCCTTTTGGCTTATCCTCTGGCAGTTTGGGGAGGACTTGAAGTTGGTTAAGGATTTGGGGGACTCCAAGGTACCTAAACAGTAACTTTCCTGCAAAGGGAAGCTTTCTAAGATGTGTGTTAGACGCCATATCAGCCAACCAATTACACAACCACAAAAGACACCATGCCAACACCATCGTGGCCATACTTGGACACCCAAAGCAAAATCATACAACAGATTCGCTAGAAAGGCTGAGCCAGACTTCAGCCTAGCCACCTCAAATGGGCCTGCAGAATCCATCGTAGTCTTCTCCAGAATCTTTTGAGACCACCTGAGACAAGCCTGAGTCATGTTAAGCCCCACAGATGGCTCCCTGAAGGGCCAAAGCAGACATCTCAAAGGCTTGCTTAAATACCGCCATCTGATGGACCTGCAGGACCTTTAAGGCTGCACCACCCTCCACCAGAATAGTAGTCTTCTGCATGATTGCCATCATGAGCGCATCCATATGGGGCCACCGGCTTAAAAAAAGAAGCATTTTCAAGCACATCTTGGCAAACTACCCATACATGTTACATCATACGAACTCTAGCAGGATGCTCTCTTTGGCACGATGCAAGTATTATGCAGAGTCTTAGCAATAAATTTGAAAGACTGAAATCATGCTCCCCATGCCCTAGCTTAGAAGTGAGGTTCACGTCTGTCAAGGTATGTGCAAAACTAACCCATTTGGAGAAACTGCCCCAAGGCAAACTTCTTCTGCTCCTTGGGAGGAATTTGATACAGCTTCACCATATTGCAATGTGCAAGCATGCATCCGGAGAGTTCCATTGCTCCACAATCACCACCTTCAAAGCCCTGTGGGCCAGAAATGAGCATGGGGGGGCTTTCAGATGTCCTCCAACAACAGATCCTCTGTGGACTGAGACCTCCAGCCTAGGCTCTTCAAGTGAAGGGGTAGCCTCATAGTTAGAGCACTGGCTTGGGAACCAAAAGACCAGAGTTCCATTCCCACTAGCACTCCTTGTGGCCTTGGGCAAGTCATTTACCCCTCCATTGCCTCAGAAAAATCCAAGTTATCAATGTTCCTGTTTAATGTACATTACCAAGTTTACGTTACAATGTAAACTACTTTGACTGAAGTGATAAAGTGGTATAAAAAGAAGCCTATTAAATAAATATGCAATGCTGCCAGGGACTGTGAGATAAGGGAAAGAAGCTCATCCCGATGAAACACACACAACACCATCTGATCTTCTCCCACCAGGAGCTCCCTTTCCTCCAGGGGGAGCTCTTCCAAAGTCCCTTCCAATGGCTTCAGGGAATCCATTGACTGCATTGAGCCTGCCTCCATGTCCTCCTCCAGCCACTCTCTATGCGCATGCTTAGCCACCATGGGAAGACCTTGCCCCCTGGCAAGAGAAGGCTTAGCACCAACCGCCAAGTCCTCACTCAATCCCTGTTTCAAAACAGAAGGCTTGGTGAATCAAAAGAACTAATTCGGGCATAAAGGGAGAGGCTCCCCCTCCCAAACTCTCTCCAGGCAGTTCAGTTGCAGTCCCAGGAGAAAATATTCCACACGGGCTTTAGCACTGGAGGCTCAGCTACCTCCTGCACACAGAGGAGCTTTGTGGCATTCAAGATGGCAGCAATTCCTGCCAAAACCACAGTATCTACACCTCTTCTGGGAGCATGGATCCTGCTCTCGGACAGCTGTCCCACAAGCCTCCTGCGCCCCCAGACAGCCCCCATGCCAAACAGAAGCAACTGCATTCTCTCTAACCTTGGAGAGCTGTACCTTGTGGCTGCTGCAGGCCATGCATCGACTGCAATCCCAGTCGACCTTGTGGCTCCGTGACCCTGCTGACCAAATAGTTTTTCCTCAGCTCTCCTGCCTGCACCGGTGCCAATCCCCAGGACTTACCCAGCACCTGCCCCTTGAAGATGGATCACTGCTCCCTGAACTAGGTCTTCCATTTTTTTTCTTTTTATTTTTATTAAGGGCCTTTAAGACACAGGAAGGAGCTCAAACTCTGCCCCCCTCCCAAAAGCTGGGGAGGAGTAAAGAGGGAGCCTACTGAGGGGCAGCTAGGGGAGAAGGGGGGGGAGGGACCCAGCTCCACTGGGTTCTACACAGTGGGCCTTCTACTTGAAGCCTGCAGCCCAAAATACACACCAGACTACACAGGTTATGCTCATCCACCTGCTAGAGAGACTGAGAAATACCAGCTACAGTCAAGGTGGCATAGGCTACTTATAGCACTCCCAAAGTTTGATGTTTCTCAGTCTCCACCTGCTGGTAGATGAGCATAACCCACTCTTGGACTGGATGGACAATAAGGAAAACCAGTTGTACCTGCTAAAAATTACCAGAAATAAAACGGATTTTAAGACCACACACAAAATAAATAAATTCAATTCATATGAGCACTGAGACTGCTGCCTTGCCAGGTACCTGAGCTGCATATGTAATAGCTTCCAGTTGTAGTGCTGAAAGCCAGCCAGTGTCTATCGTTTCTTCAGGTATAGTAGTCTGGAACCAAACATCAGCCGGTGTTACGCTGGACAATGAGCTCGTTTCTACCACAGGATCAGGATGGCGCAGACCTACTTTTACTAAATAAAAGTAAAATACAATTTTGCATATAAATATTGATTAGACCATACAGCTTGAAAATCCTCCTCTCCTCTTATAAAAACATTCCAAAATTAAGGTTAACAATGTCAATTATAGTCACCTGATAATTGGAGTTGCAGTCCTTCCAGACCAGTCATTACCAAAGGGAATTCCCTAACCTCATCGGCCAAAGACAAAGCAAAGCCAAGTGGTCAATCCTATATCAGCTAATGTAGCCCTTGGGTCCCCAGTATTTGCTATCAATAGCTGAGGGCGGACAGTTTGCCAACAGCAAGCACCTCCTTTTGATCAGAGCAAACCAGATACAGAGCCAACTGGAATCAGCCATCTTCAACTGAATTGCGGACCAAAGTATCCAGAGACTCGACTCCAAATCGATCCCCTAGAGCCTAAATCCCAAAAGACTGGAGTGGCACCAATGCTAGGCCATCAACATCATTCTCTTACTGGGTTGGAAAACAAGAAAGGACTCAAGGAACCCCAATCATCAAGTAAATATAATTGGCCTTTGCTAACTGTCCTTGCCAGACCAGTCCTTCAGGTATGTTATCTACCAAAGCATACCCTTCAAGGGCACAAAGAGGCCAGTGTGCCTTGCAAGAGATACCCTCTACCAATTGTCACCCTCCTCCCTGCCTGTACTGACAACAATATCATGGAAAAACATGCAGAGATGACCAAGTCACAGCCTGGCAAATCGACTGGGATTATCAATCCTTTTTCAGCCCACGAGGAAGCATGTGCACTGCTGGGGTGAGTCTAGCCTCTCTGGAACCATTTGACCATTCAGAAGATAGGCAGACCCAATAGCACTCCTAAACCATCTGGAAATGTGGTCTTAGAAGATGCCAGACCTTTCTTCCAGCCACCAAAACAAGACAAAAGGATGTAAAGCCTTTCATAAAAGGCACCGTGATCTTCACGTTGACTTTAAGAGCCCTTCAGATAGGTGCAACATCCTGCCTTCTGCGGCTTAAGGGCAACATGAGGGAAGTTGGAGTGCAATGACCTGGTTGATATGGAACACCAAGACAATTTTAGGCAAGGAGGGGAACCATCCGTAATGAGACCTTGTCTTTATGAAACACCAAGAAGGGCTCTCTGCGTAACTAGGCCTGGAAGTTTGAAATGCACCTAACTGACGTGATTGCTTCTAAAAATACCGCCTTCGGGGGGGGGGGGGTGATCTTTTAAATGTTGCCTCCCTCAAGAGCTTGAGAGTTTGTTCAGTCAACACCCTCAAAACCACAGTCAAGTTCCAAGAAAACATAGGAGACCAGAATAGGGGACATTCTCTACACCTTTGAGAACATGTTCCACATCTGGATGCCCAACACTAACCTGCCCTTCAGCTTTACCCCTGAAACAGGAGATTGCCACCAACTGAACCCTGAATGAACTCCATGCCAGCCCTGCCTAGACTGTCCTGGAAAAAAACTAGAATAATTGGGACATCCGTGTTGAATGGCCTGCAGGCCCACACATGGCACCAGAGTCCTCCAGATATGGGCACATGTCCAAGAGGTTGAAGATTTCCTGGCCTAAAGAACTGTGATGACCTAAATGGAATAGGCCCTTCTCAACATCTTCCACTCAATAACCAGGCTGTAAGATAATCATGAAAGACCCTTCTCCCTTTTATCATGGGCCCCTGCCAGCAAACCTCTTGCCTCCATAGGAAAGAGGAAGACCTTGATTCCCAACACCTGATCAGGTCTGCATACCAATGCCTCCTGGCCCAGTTCACTACAACCAGGATCAGCCATCTTGGGAGGAATAACCTAGTTAGAGCAGCAGCTTGGACAGAGACCAGGCTTCAAACCCCACTGACGCTCATTGTTTGGGACAAGTCACTTAACCCACCATTACCTCAGATACAAACTTAGAAAACAATGGCAGATAAGGACCATATGGCCTATATAATCTGCCCATCCATGAGAACTATTAAGTCCCACAGTCACTTAGAGATCCACTGTATTTCACCCATGCTTTCTTGAATTCATACACAGTTCATTATCTTCACTGGGACACTTGTTCCACACATCCACCACTTTTCTATAAAAAATTATTTTCTCAGATTACTTCTAGGTCTATTCTGTCACCTTCATCCTATGAACCCAGAGCTTCCTTTCAACTGAAGGGTCATCTCCTAAATATTTAAATACCATCATGGCATAAATGCATATCACCTCTCTCCTACTTTTCCTCCAAAGTATACATATTGAGATAATTTAGTCTATCCTTATATGCCTTATGGACAGACTGTTGACCATTTTAATAACTGCCCCCTGGACAGACTCCATCCTGTTTATATCACGAGCACCTTACCTCCACACCAGACACAAAGCAACTCCACATCCCACAAACCAACATTATACCCGACACACGCACTTAAGTATTTGTCTAAAAAGATGGCTCATGCAGCCCCTGCTACCATAAGACACTCATCTCTTCAAACTCTTCCAACCTACCCAGACACAAATGAGTTTGCAAATGGAGGAACATCAGCGGAGAATGGAGACAATGGAGTAGAGTAGCTGCCTAATGGTTAGAGCACTGGCTTGGAAACCAGGAGACCAGGGTTCGATTCCCACTAACACTCCTTGTGGCCTTGGGCAAGTCACTTAATCCTCCATTGTCTCAGAAGAATCCAAGTTATCAATGTCCCTGTTTAAAGTAGATTCCCAAGTTTACGTTACAATGTAAACTGCTTTGACTAAGAAAGCGGTACAGGAAAAAAAAAACACATATTAAACAATGGGGGGCACAAGGAGGTTATAGCTACGATTTTGGCTTGGCTCCTAAATCCAAACAATTCACCCAGACCTTACTATACTGAATTTTGTCACAGAGAATCTAAAATTTCACCTTTTAATTCCCTAATCTGCCTATCCAAAAAGGAAACTAATCTAGTCTAGCCCTTTAACTGGGAGGATCTAGTCTATATAGCAGGATTCTACACTGGGATGGGAAGGGAGGAATTTAACACGTCAGCAGTGCGGTAGCTTCAAAGAATATCTGCTTCCTTCCCTCCTTTTTGAGTTTGAAGGCTAAAGGGAAAACTCCACAAAAGCAAAAAGAGTCTTGACTAAAACAGAAAATACCCCTCTAAACAGAAAAAATAAGCCAGTAATTTTAAGCAGCTAAAAATGTTAAACATATTTCTTTATAAAATAACTTTTAGGCAGAAAACTTATAGCAGATGTATTAGAATTACCTTGCTTGAAATGAAGTTTCTCCAGGAATATAATCCCTCTGGGGGACAGGGAAGCACCTACCATACCTGACGAACTCACCTTGAGCTACAACTGGGAAGGTATGAGTTAAATATTAAATATGTAAACCTAGAAAACCAGTGTGTGCGCGCCCACATCTATAAGACTTGCATGCCTTGGCATTGTGTCTTGCTGCCATCAGGTCCCAAGACGATACTCCCTACTTCTGTATGATACGCTCGAAAGCAGCTCTGGCCAGCTCCCACTCATCTGGATCAATAAGTGACCAGCAGAGGACATCCACAAACCACCCCACATTCCTCAGCACCACAGAAAGAGCTGTCAAGATGATAGCACGTCCAGTCCATCAATAAGGCTGTCTCCATCATTACCTATGTGCTCCTGGTGCCACCCTACTTGTTCATATATACAACTGCCATCATGTTAGACACTTGCTGCTCTGCCTCCTACCAGGAGAGGGAACTGTCAAAGGACCATACACACAGTCCTGGTTTCCAGGCCTTTATGGAACATTGCCTTTCTCCTGGAGACCACCAGCCTTGAGCAACCTGATCCTAGCACTGCACTCCTTATCCGGACAGTCACAACCGTGGAGAGAATGAATCATTGGGGGGGGGGGGGGGGGGTGGGAGGGGGATCCAGTGATGCCCCCCTGTAACAAAACTTAGTTGTTGCAACCACCAGGTCAGGCTTACCTGGATTCCATGTCTAAAATGATCCTGACCTTGTAATTCTGGGAGTTGAGATTCCAAATAGGACAAGAGCCCACTGCAAGGCATGCACATACATGCGAGCACAAAGGCACCACCATCTATCACTGATGTCATGAAGCCCAGTACGCACAGATGAGACCCAAGGTGAGGGACTGGGACTGGAATTCTTGGACCTACAGTTACAGCATGTCTGTCCTGGTGGGTGTCAAGAACATTAGCCCGTTCCTGATATCAAAGAGTGCCCCTAGAAACTCAGTAAGACAAGGATGTGTAGATTCTCCTCTCCTCTCTGTTCACTACCTAACCCAAGGATTCCAAACAGCTGACCACTGTGTGGTTAACCAATCACCCACTTCCAGGAAGTGCAGCATAAGCAGCCAGTCATCTAAATACAGGAGTACCAGAATGCCTCGTCTCCTCAGCCAGATGCTACTGTAAGCATGACCAGCAATGGCCAAGCTGAAGGGAAACTGAAAATGCTTTCCCACTGCTGCAAAAAAATGCAAATAGGGCTAGAACTTGTGCTTGATTAGGATGTGCAGATATGCCTTCTGCCAGGTCCAGAGGTGATTAAGCAGTCCTCTGCCCCATCTGCAAGTATGCCCTAAACATGGCAGCAAAGTCAACAGTAAAACCCGGGAGATTAGAAGGCCCTGACTTAGTCAGGCCAATATGTCATGAGACCCAGAATGACTAATTTGACTTCAGAATAAGGCGAAGTCCCAAGGTGGAGAGAGGGGGCCCCGTTCTTTCCAAAGAAAGGCACCCTAAGTCCTACAGATTGCCATCACTGCTCCTGTAGGAGCATACCATAGACAGCTGACACTGCTTCCCACTGCCCCTTTCCATATGTACTATACACCAAACCAACCAGAGAAAGATGTATAGAATGAAAAATATCTTCCTCCAGGATACCAATAGCACAGAAGCACCTTCCCTGGAAAGCACATGCTGCATGCCCCAGACAGACCACCAACCCAAATTAAGAAAAACAGCAAAAGCACCATTTTGCCACCCTCAACTGCAGTACTCTCTCAAACCAGCAATCCACTGCAGGAAGAAAAGGCTCAAGGAGGTCAAGACCACGCACGAGTGAAGCACATGTCAAAGAGGACTTGCTTGGGACTCTAAGACTACCTCCAGAAAGCCTGGCCAGTGTCAACAGAAGGAGAAACACCTTCTTTCAGCAGCACACTATCTTCTTTAGTCACTTGCCACATCAGTCCTCCATCCTTGTAGGAGAAAGAGGACCCTGGAGTCCCCCGGTATTTGCTATCAGTTGATAGAGGATTAATCACATAGCTTTGCTCTGTCTTCTGCTGATAACATCAGGGAAGTTCCAATGATGAAGGGCTGGTCTGGCAAGGATGATTAGTATGCAAAGTTTTGTTCCTAAATTAAGATGTAAAAAACAAAACAAAACAAAACACAAACACCACACAAAACACAAAACACATTGTGACCTAGGCTTTCATTCACTATAATATTGTGCACAGAATGATAAATCAACCCAGATTTTTCTGCTTAAAAAACGCCCCCAAATGCACACTTTTGTGGCCCCTCATTCCAAATTCTGAGAAAGAAAAACACCTAAAACTTTAGTAGCCTAGCAATAAACATCCCACCAATTTAAAATCACTGTCCAATTTAAACGAACATTTTCATTTCCAACAAACTTCTGCTGGAATTCCACACACAATTAAAAAGAGCAGTTTTTTCCAATGCAATACAGAAATTGTATAAGTATTTTAAAATCACTCAAAAATATGCTTTGTTCTTTTGAAAAACAAAGCATGCAGAATTATGCATAATTCCGACCTTTTGATGCAGAATTTTGAATTGTGTGCAGCATTCCAGCAGGAATAAACATTCCACAACATATTATAAGCCCAAGTAAATTCTGAAACAGCCTCTTCCCTTAATGCTGTACTCTGAAAGCTCTGTTATGAATCAAAGGTTCTTAACGCAGTTCGACACACCTAGCCAGTCTAGTTTCCAGAATACCCACAAATGAATATGGACTCCTGAAAACCTGACTGGATGAGTGTGTCCATAGGATTTGGTCGAGAATCACTGACACATACACCTCCTTATATGTTCAGCTCACATAAGCCATCCTTACATTTTATTGGCATGTACTCAGCATAAGTCTCCGCATGGCCCATTTCATCATCCTCTTCCTCTTCTGGTTCATCCTCCTCTTTGATTACTGAGGTTTTCTACAACACACAATGTACGGTTAACCAATTTACATAGTGGAGAATAAAACAAAAGATATTATGTCTCTGTATCGTTCCATGGTGCAACTGCACCTTGAATATTGTGTGCAATTCTGGTCGCCGCATCTTAAAAAAGGATATAGCAGAATTAGAAAAGGTACAGAGAAAAGCCATCAAAATACTAAAGGGGATAAAAGAGAGGCTTAAAGGTTAGGGCTCTTCAACCTGGAAGAGAGACTGCTGAGGGGGGATATGACCAAGGGCTATAGATTAATGAATAGAGTGGAACGGGTAAACGTAGGTCGATGCTTTACACCAGGGGTCACCAACCTCCAGAGGGCCGCGGGCCGCACAGCCGACTACCGGCAGACCCGCGGGCCGCACCCCCCCCCCCCCCCCGAAAAAAAACAAACCCAAAAAAACCCCTGCTCATACCTATATTTTATGTCAGCTCTCTCCCTTCTTCTGCAGCCGCGGCTCCCTGCCTCTTAGGGAACCGCGGCTGTGCTTGTAAAATCATCGCGGCTCCGTGCAGCATTGTCCCGCCTCTAAAGGAAGTGGTAAACAACTTCCTTTAGAGGCGGGACAATGCTGCACAGAGCCGCGATGATTTTACAAGCACAGCCGCGGTTCCCTAAGAGGCAGGGAGCCGCGGCTGCAGAAGAAGGGAGAGAGCTGACATGAAGGAATCCGTGAGTTTGCCTTGGCGGGCCGCACCGGGGTAGAGTCTCGCGGGCCGCACGGAAGGCCCTCGCGGGCCGCAGGTTGGTGACCCCTGCTTTACACCATCAAAAAGTAGAGAGACTAGGGGGACATGAATCTACAAAGTGTAGCCCGTTTAAGACTAATGAGAAAATATTTTTTCACTCAATGCATAATCAAACTCTGGAATTCGTTACTGGAAGATGTAGTAAAAGTTGTCAGCGTAGCTGGGTTTAAAAAGAGACTTTGACAAGTTCCTGGAGGAAAACGTCCATAAAATAGAAATTACACTTACCTGGTAATTGTTGTTCCTTTAGGAACTCCAGTTGAGTCCTCCACCTCTGGGTTGTGCACCTCCTCCTGCAGCTTGGAGACTGGGCATGTCAAAACGATAACATCACTGGATGTAGCCTGCTGGTATCTCATCAGCCCCAGTGACCTAATGACAAAGCAGACTCAAAAGGAGCAACAAGTAAGTAGCTATAAAATAACTTCAACGGCTTCCATAGCCGTAAACGAGAACTTAACTAGTAATTCTTTAACAAGAAAGAAGTTGTCTCTTTGGGGGGGTTCCCTCCCCCCCCCCCCAACACACACTTTCCCTGCTCCACCCCCTAAAGCCATTTAGAGAGAAAGTAAAACAGGCCAGACAGTAATACTGCGAATTAGCAACTGACAGGATTAGTCCGCTCTTCAAAAACTGATGGACCTCCCCATCTGAAAATAAACTCTGAAAGAACACCTCATCAGGCGGAAATGAGGACTAAACTGGAGTTCCTAAAGGAACAATTACCAGGTAAGTAATTTATATTTCCTTATCGGTCCTCCAGTTTATTCCTCCACCTCTGAGACGTATCAGAGCAGTAATTAACGGGGGGGGACCTTTCCACCCGGATCGCAACACTGCCGACTTGAAACAAGCATCATTTGTTGCCATAACATCCAGGCGGTAGTGTCTACTGAATGTATGAAGAGATAACCAGGTGACCGTTCTGCCAATTTCCACTGGCGGAACCAAACTATGCTCCACCACGGAATCGCTTGCGCTCTAGTCGAGTGGCCCTGCAAACTCACCGGTACGGGACGATCTTGCAACATATATGCTGACACAATTGCCTCTCTAATCCATCTGGAAATTGACGTTCTCGCCGCTGCTTCCCCAGTACGGGGAACACCGAACAGCAGGAAGCGCCGTTCCGACCTGCGGACAATTTCCGGAGACCTTTAACTCCTGACGCAGTACTCTGACGTCCAAGCATCAAAGCTACGATTTAAGGCGTTCCCCTCTGCCACACCTAGACCTGGAAAAACCAGCGATTGAATTAGGTGAAACGGGAAACTACCTTCGGCAAAAAGAATGGAACAGGTCGTAAGACCACCTTTTCTCTGAAGACAGACAAAAATGATTCTCTACAGGACAACGCTTGCAACTCCGATGTGTGCCTTGCCGAGCAGAGGGCCACCAAAAACACTGCTTTTAAAAATAAAACCTGACGCCTGTAGGAAGGGCTCAAAGGATTCCTTAGCTAACACCCCTAAAACCAAGTTGAGATTCCACGGAGACACCATTATTCTATAGCAAGCCAGGGCTGTTAACTATACTCTTAAAGGACTGACCGCCAGCCCCTTTCCAAACCCGCTAAGAGGGACGCTTAACCCTAAAGGCATGGGTACCATAGCCGCTCGAATATGGCGTCGTGAACACCAGTCCTCAAAGATACGCCAATGCGCACATAAGCCATAGACGTGGACCTCTTCCTGACCAGACATAAGGCTGAGATGACCGCTCCAGAATAATCATTTCTCCTTAACCTCGCCCTTTCCAGGGTGAAACCGCAAGCGAAACCGATTCACCTGAGACACTCGCAGTGGACTCTGAAGCAAAAGATCCTCCGACACCGGCAATCTCCGAGGATCCCTATCGAGCAGACAAAATAGACCGGCATAGCACGGGCGCCTTGGCCAGTCCGGAGCCACTAACGGCACTCTTCCTCGAAGAGCTCCTAAACGCTGCACCACACCCCCTGAGCACCCTGGGGGGGAAAACCCCAGCAAGAGCCGAACGACGGCCCTGATTGCATCAGAACATCAACACCCTCCGATATTTTTTCTCGTCTTCTGCTGTGAAAACATTTTGCCTTGGCTGAAGAAAGGTCGCCGTTAGATCCATGATTGGAGACCCCACCTGATGCCAATCTCTGGGAACACTTCTAGCTGACAGTACCCCATTATCTGCTGCTGCAAAGCGCCTGCCGTCAAGGCTCCACCGAAGCTAACAGAGCCTCTGGTTCCTCTTGCATGTCCACCCTACCTGAACTGTCCTGCAGGTTACAGGTAAAGCACTATTGCGGAATTGTCGCAGAGCATTCGCCCTGCCTAATCCTTCAGTTCAGTATCAAATGCTTGAAAAACCCAAGCAACGCCGTCAGCTCCAAACAATTGATCCACCAATGTACCTACCAATTGCTCCAAACCTCACGGGTGACAAGAACTGCGCAAGAACCTCCCCCGCCTGCGAGACTCGCAACCGTCAACATCGGAAGCTACTGTGGGAGTCCCAGCGGCAAGCCTCCTGCACGCTCTCCTGGGCGAACCCCCCCCCCCCCCAAGGGATCGCTTGACCTACGCGGGACATGGGTGACATTTGTTCCGTGCAGTGATCTTGTGTGACCAACGTCGTAACAGAGACCTTTGTGGGGAGCGCATGTGAGTCCCGGCCCGCAGAACTACCTGCAGAGCCGCCGGCAATGTCCCGAGTATCCAACGATAGCCCCAAGCCGATGGCGCCGGATCCGACAGCAACCTGCACACCAGCTGCTGAAGGGCCTGATATCTCCGCTCCGGCCGAAACCCTGTTCCCAATTGGTAGCCAGGCCGTACACCCAAGTACTCTAAAGCTTGAGAAGGACTAAGTGACTTGACCGCCGTAACTACCCAGCCTATAACCTGAAGAAAATTTTACTACTCTGTTTGTAAGCCGGACACAAACTGCTCTGGACATTGGACGAATCCGCTACTCGTCGAATTCAAGGGGAACTAAGAGTCCCTCTTTTCGCAGAGCTGCCACAACCACCACCATCCCCTTGGTGCAGGTGCGCGGGGCCGATACCCGACCGAAGGGCAATACCAGAAACTGCAAATGTATCCCGGGGAAGGCCAACCTTAGAAACTTTGATGCGTTGCCCGTATTGAAATGTGTAAGGAAGCCCTAAAAGGCGGGGGGAGGATAAGAACTCCTCCAGCGGAGCCGCCAACACTACTGATCGCAACATTGCCGTGCGAAAGAAAGGCCACTCAGGGCCAGTGATTTACTACCTTTGGATCTATACGAGCCAAGCTCACCGAATTGTGGATGATCTCTGCTGTCCTTTGCAAGATGACAAAGTTACTTACCTGTAACAGGTGATCTCTGGGAACAGCAGGAATTAGTCCTCACATATGGGTACGTCGGTACCGACGGAGCCTGAGCGGGAAAGCTCCCCAGCTTCCCAAAAGGAAAGCTTTTGGGGCCTCCCACTGCGCATGCGCGCTGCCTTCCCGCCTTCCTGACCAACTCTCCTCAGTTTGAGTTTATAGCTGAGACAATAGAGAGAGGAAAGGAAGAGAGAGAGAGAGATACAACTCCTAGGGGAGGTGGGCGGGTTGTGAGGACTAATTCCTGCTGTTCCCAGAGATCACCTGTTACAGGTAAGTAACTGCTATCTCCAGGAACAAGCAGGAATAAGTCCTCACATATGGGGACTCCCTAGCTAAGATGCCCGGGAGATCCCCTTAAGGGTATGAGGCCCTGAAAGGTTCTTCATCTTCCTATGGATCTCAGGCATCCATTCAGGGAAGGTGGGCTGGAGCTGTTCAAGAATGGAACAGGTGTCTGAGGACAGCCTGACCAAACAAGGCATCCCGGCGGGAGTCCTTGTCCAAACAGTAATGGGCTGTAAAGGTATGAACCGAGGCCCAGCTGGCTGCTCGACAGATCTGGTCAATGGACACAGAGTTTAGATGAGCCATAGAGGTGGCCATGGCCCTCACGTTGTGAGCGGTGACATGGCCCTCCAGAGAAAGGTTCTTACTCTGGTAAGCAAAAGAGATACACTGAGCAATCCAATTGGAAAGTGTACGTTTGGAGACTGGAAGTCCCAAATGAGAAGGATCAAAAGCCACAAAAAGTTGAGAAGACTTTCGATGTTGCTGTGTCCTGTGGAGGTAAAAGGCAAGAGCTCTTTTACAGTCTAGAGTATGAAGGTTCCTCTCTGCATTGGATGCATGAGGAGCTGGAAAAAAGACAGGTAAATAAACCTCTTGATTAAGATGAAAAGGTGAGACCACTTTAGGCATAAAGTGAGGATTTGTCCTAAGGACCCCCTTATCATGATGGAACCTGGTATAAGGTGGATTAGCCACTAAGGCCTGCAGTTCACTGATGCGGCGAGCTGAAGTGATAGCAATGAGGAAAATAACCTTCCAGGAAAGAAATTTCAAGGAGGTAGAAACCAACGGTTCAAAAGGTGGCTTCATAAGCTGACCTAGAACTAGGTTCAAATCCCATGCTACCGGAGGAGGCCGGATGGGAGGTTTAGTTAGAGTCAGGCCTCTCATGAATCTTGCAATAAGAGGATGAGAGGAGACAGGTTGTCCATTTATAGATTTTAAAGATGCTGCAATAGCACTCAAATGGACTCGTACTGAATTCGTCTTAAGGTCTGCATTGGAAAGATGCAGGAGATAGTCTAATAGAGAATTCAAAGGAAGTGCTAGAGGGTCAAGACCCTGTTGAGCACACCAAATGGAAAAGCGTTTCCATTTGAAAGCATAGGAACGCCTCGTGGAGGGTTTCCTAGAGGCATGAAGGATATCTTTCACTGGTTGAGAAAGATTGAAGTCATGAAGGCTTAGGCCTTCAGTAACCAAGCTCTGAGGTGTAGGGACTTGGGGTTTGGGTGCTACAAAGTCCCCTCCTCCTGAGACAGAAGGTCTGGCGCAGCTCCCAGGTCCAGGGAGGGTCCCTGAGAGAGATGCAGAAGTAGAGGGAACCACACTTGGCGTGGCCAGCGTGGAGCTATGAGGATCATCGATCCGTGATCCCTCTGGAGTTTGAACAGAGTCTTGGGAATCAAAGGAATGGGTGGAAAGGCATATAGGAATTCCTGACCCCAATGTAGGAGAAAGGCGTCGTTGGCCTGAGCTCTCTGACACGGAGTCCTGGAACAGAACCGGGGAAGTTTGGCATTCCACGGACTTGCAAAGAGGTCTATGTCCGGGGTTCCCCATTCCTGAAAGATTCTGCGTATCTGGTCCATATGCAAGGACCATTCGTGTGGAAGCAGAACTCGACTGAGTCTGTCTGCCCGAGAGTTTTGAACCCCTGGAAGATACACTGCCAGAAGATGAATTTGATGCTCTCTGGCGAAGGCCCATAATCTGAGAGCTTCGTTGCAAAGCGACAGAGCCTGTCCCTCCTTGTTTGTTTATGTAGAACATGGCCACCTGATTGTCTGTATGGACTAGGATGGTCAGGTTGACAAGGAGGATATGGAAGACTGAGGGCAAAGAAGATTGCTCGCAGTTCCAGGAGGTTGATGTGAAGGGTGGTCTCTTGTGGAGACCAAGCACCCTGAGTGGAGAGGTGTTGAAGATGGGCTCCCCACCCTGTTTGGGAGGCATCTGTTGTGAGGGTTGCTTGGGGCAACAAAGGTTGGAAGGGGACCCCCAACAGATTCTTGGTGGACATCCAGCATTGGAGGGACCAAAACAGACGCTTTGAGGTGAGTATTTGGTCGGAGAGCGCTCCTGATGCTTGAGTCCACAGGGAGGCCAAGGTCCATTGAGCTGCTCTCATATGAAGACGAGCGTAGGGCACCATGTGTACCGTGGAGGCCATGTGGCCCAGAAGTCGAAGCATTTCTCTGGTTGTCAAGTGACTGCTGGACTGAGCTTGGGAGGCCAAGCACACCAGACGTTGGCCCCGGACTTGAGGTAGGTAGGCCCTTGCAGCGGTGGTGTCCAACTGGACCCCTATGAAATCCAGAGACTGAGTAGGGATAAGTTGAGACTTGGAAAGGTTAACACCAGTCCCATACTGCAGAATGTGCCTTGTGCGGTCCAGGGAAATCTGGGCCTCTGACTGAGATGGAGCTCGGATGAGCCAGTCGTCCAGATATGGGAATACAAAAATTCCCAGACCTCTTAGAAATGCGGCAACAACTGCCATGCATTTGGTGAACACTCTTGGAGCAGAGGCTAGACCGAAGGGAAGTACTCTGTACTGGAAATGTTTTCCCTGAAACAGAAATCTTAGATATTTTCTGTGGGATGGGTGGATGAGTATATGTGTGTACGCATCCTTGAGATCTAGAGAACAAAGCCAATCCTGACTCTGAAGGTATGGAAGGAGAATGCCTAGAGAAAGCATTTTGAATTTCTCCTTGTACAGAAATTTGTTCAATTCTCTCAGATCTAGGATAGGTCTGAATCCCCCTGTCTTCTTTGGTATGAGAAAATAAGGGGAGTAGAATCCTGTCCCTTGTTGAAGAAGAGGAACCTCTTCTATTGCCCCTTGGGCAAGGAGAGAAGAGACTTCCTGACCCAACAGGTCCAAGAGAGATGGGGGAGAATTGAAGTGCCTCACCATGGTATATGGAGGAAGGTTGCAAAAATGAAGTTTGTAGCCCTCTCTGATGATAGAGGGTCCATTGCTCTGATGTAATTTGCCCCCATCTGGGAGCAAAGTGAGCTAACCTTCCGGGAATGGTGAGGGGCTCTGGTTGTTCTAGAGCCAGAAAGGTTAAGTTCTCTAGGGGCAAGTCAAAACCCCTGAGGGGGTTGAGCCTGCTGAGGAGTGGCAGACGCTGCAGGCTTTGACCTTGCCTGTTTAGGCTGCTGACGTTTAGCAGCAAAGCGAGGCTGAGAAGATTGTTGGCCAGTATTTGTGGAAAATCTGGCCTTCTTGTAGTAAGGCCTCTTGAAAGACTTTTTCTTGGCAGGAGTAGAGGTAGACTTAGAAAGTCTATCTAAGGTAGCATTTTCTGCGTCCATTTGAGTGGCTTTAATTTGCCAGTCTTTACCAAATAAGTTCTCACCTGTACAGGGCAGATTCCGTAAGCCATCTAGGACCCAGGGTTCTAGGTCAGAGGCCTGGAGCCAAGCAAGTCGTCGGGCTGCAATAGCAATGCCCGAAGCTCTACCGGCACCCTCAAAGGAATCAAAGGCTGCTCTGTTGGAGAACTTAGAAACATCTAGAAGCTGTTTCACTAAAGAAATGAACTCCTCCTTTCTATCTTCAGGGATAAAGGGGGCAAAATGCTTTACCTTTAGGGCAAGTTCCCTTAGAAACATGCCCATATACAGACTGTATGAATTAATCCTGGCTATAAGCATACTAGCCTGGAAGATTTTCCTATCAAGAGTCTAGGGTCTTACATTCTCACCCTGGAGGGGTAGAAGAGTGCCTTTTGGTACTCTTAATCTTTTTCAGCACAGACTTCACCACAATGGAATGGTGAGGCAGCTGAGTTTTTTGAAAACCAGGAGAAGGAGGGACCCGGTACATGGTGTCCAACCTACGAGAATGAGGAGACAATGTTAGAGGAGCCTCCCATAAGTCCATCAAGTGTTCTTGAAGGATTTCATGGATAGGCAGGGTAACTGCCTCTTTAGGAACCTTAGGGTATCCTAAAATATCCAATTTCTTTGATCTAGGTTCTTTCTCAGAGGATGTAGTAATAGAAAGTCCTTTAGCTACTTCTATAATGAAGTCTTGAAAGGACAAATCCTCTGGTGGAGACATTCTCCTCTTTGGGGAAGAGGGCTCTTCAGGAAGAACAAGAGAGAGCTCATCAGAGTCAGAGGAGTCAAAATCCTCAGAGGAATCAGAGTATCCTCTATTCGCTTCCAACGCACGATACGCATACCGGTCGGTACCGACATCGGGCGTACCGGGCATGGGATCGATATCGGGTGAAAACCCGGATCCGGCATGCACCGATCTGCGTTTGGAAGACGATGGCCTCGGTTCCGGTATGGAAGCCAATACCGGAACCTGACCCGGAACCGCTGGATGCGGTACCGAGGGCGTCGCAGCCTTAATGAAAGCCAGGATGGCCTGCTGCATGGTCTGAACAGTATTGTCCATAGACGCCACTGCTGCCTGGATGTCGGTACCCCTGAGCAGTCTAACAGGTGATCGGTCGAGGCCGTGCCATCGATGTCAACCTGTAACCCCATAGATGGTGCTTTGGAAGCCAGAGCTTCCCGCTGGGGTTGTTTGGCTGGGGCATGGTCCTCAGATTCAAAATTGAGAGCCTCTCGATGCTTTGAAGGAGATTTGCTCTTTGAGGACCTGCCCGAAGGTGGTTTGGTTACCTGAGATCCATTCGGAGAGGAAGACCTGAGGAGAGCTGGTCAGGAAGGCGGGAAGGCAGTGCGCATGTGCAGTGGGAGGCCCCAAAAGCTTCCTTTCTGGGAAGCTGGGGAGCTTTCCCGCGCAGGCTCCGTCGGTTCCGACGTACCCATAAGTGAGGACTTATTCCTGCTTGTTCCTGGAGATCCCCATATCTACACCAAGTACACGTAGAGCCGTGTAACATTAGGAAAGCTTAAGGATCAAGGTGGATTTATTTCCCTTGACCCCATCCCATACCAGGCCCTAAAGTCTGGCCAGCCTGGTGGTCAAGGGCTGGGAACACTTCCGAGGAACTCCCTCAATCTGTATCCTTGTATGAAACACTATCCCTAACAGTGTACCCCCACAGGTCACGCCTTTGAGGCAAGTGAATTAAAAATATAATTTAAAAACTGCACACATCCCTCTAGGAAGATGTTGCTATGTCCTGCTTTATTCTCCGGAGGTTGTAGCTCCCTGGCACCCCAAACAAAGTATGAGGATGATCAATGACATTACTTGCATTTCTCCAAGAGAGATACTTTGAGAACGGCCTACTGGAATCTGAAGCTTTCATCCCTGGGACCCTTGCCGCTGCATTGTTAAGTTGGGATGCCTGCATACGGAGACCTAGAAAGTAACTGCCCCTCCTGAGATGCAGAACTTGTAATATGGGTCCCCTCACAGCTCCACCAGGTCTGACACCTCACATGTGCCGAGAGCCACAGTTTTCCCTTCTGAGCCATTTGTGTGGTCCTAAATAGTACCTCTTCAAATTGACAGCACTCCATTGTTGCACCAGGCTTATTAAACCAAAACCAGCAATACTTTAAACCCATGCGCTGCTTGCAAAATTTATAGAATTTTGAGGTTAGCATTACACATTTATACAGGTATCTAAATGTATAGTAGCTTGTTAAGCTGACAGGTTTTTTTTTGTTGTTGTTTTTTTTTATTGAAAGACTTCCAAAAAATACAAAGATACAAGAACCACAAAGATCTTCAAAAAGAATGCATCAGTAACATAACATCAGGTCACAATAGTAACCTACAATATGTCTTCATTTTTACACTTTTATAATAAGGAAAACAGGACCCCCACCCCCCCAACCTCCCTTCCCCCCCCCAAAGGTCACCCCAATCCCGGGGCCCCCCCCCCCACCTCCCAACCCCCCCCCCCCCCCCCCCAACTATGGCTTGCTAATGCTAGGGCTCGGGACAGCGACGAGCTAAGAAACACACATAGGGAGCAAACCTCCTGAGAGGTCGGCATATTACCCCCTTTTATCCAGAGCAATCACACGCCATAACGAGAAACAAAGGGCGCCCACACCAATTCAAAGCGAGCCAAACGCATCCTGCTAACCGCTACCCCCCGTTCCATGGAGTATATATCCCACATGCGTTCCAGCCAGACCTGGAAAGAGGGGGCCCAAAGCACGCTTCCATGCCGCCACCAGGGATAGTCGGGCCGCATTCAGGCCGTGCCGGAGTAAGGTAAGTTGCAAAGCCCGGGCCCCTGGCACAGAGGCCCCAAAAAGAAAAATCCCCGGATCCCAAGGGATGCTCAGTCCCAAAAGCAACTGTATCCGGAATTGTACACCTCTCCAAAAGGCACGAATGCGAGGACACATCCACCAAATGTGTCCCAGGGTACCCCGTTGCCCACAGTTACGCCAACATAGGTCCCCAGCCCCGGGATACATACGAGCAATCCGCACCGGAGTCATATACCAATGGTACAGCAGTTTATAGTTCGTTTCGCGGGCATTAGTCGCTACCGAGCTCTTCCACAGGCGCGTCTCCACTGTCTCCCACTACTGATCAGTATAAGAGAGACTCAAGTCAGAGTTCCAAAGCACCCTATGACGTGTGGGGCACGCCTGGGCCCCCTGCAAATGGGCATGTAATGTCGCCACAAGACCCTTTGTAGTAGTGCACCCCTCACAGTAGCGCTCCAGGTCCGTCAGGTCCCGAGCAACCTGGGGCCGAACGGACCTAGAATTGACCCAATGCGTCACCTGCATATATTGATAGAGATGCCCAGCCGGAAGGTCAAATTCGTCCTGCAGTGCACGAAAGGGTTGTAGCCGACCATCAGCAAAAAATTGGCCGACCCGGCTGAGGCCAAGGTGCCCCCATTGCCGAAAAACTACGTCACTCAAGCCCGGTGGGAAAGAAGCGTTATCAACTATAGGGGCTAAAGGGGATAGAGTTCTGAAGATGGGTCTCCTGCAGATAAACAATGTCCCCTTGCAAAGTGCGCAATTCTGAGAACAGCAGGGACCGCTTCCTCAGGGAGTTAAGACCCTTAACATTTAAAGAGATAAAGCGCACCATTAAGAATTACAACCTAACCCCACACATCCGCCAGCCCCCCAGAAAGTCCCAATGAGAACTCCCCCCAGCAAACCCAGGAAATGAGTTGATCGGGCCCACCTATTCCACCCGCTAAAAACAAAAGCCATAGACCCTCCTCCCCAGCCCAAACATACCCCCCAGCTCCATACTGGAAGACCCCCCCCACCCATCTCCCCCCCCCCCACCCACCCATCTCCCCCCCCCCTTCCCATCAATACCACGTGCCTGTCTAGGTTAATACAGGACACGGTCAATTGACCACAAACCCCGTACCCCCCCAGAACCCCACAAAGTGAGAACTCAGGCTAAACATAGAAAAACATTCTCCCCATTGCTCCCCCACCCACCCCGGATCATCAATCCCATCATGCCCCCCCATCAGAACAATAACATCAGCAAAACATTTGTAGATCAACCGCCGCCCCCCATGGATAATGGAGTGGGGACCCCAAGCTAATCCTTGCCACCTTTTATCCAAAAATCAGGGGACCCACTGGTTGAGGCTCCCTAAAAAACAAAAAGAGGAGCTCTTCAATTCCACAAAAGTGTCAAGCGGACTTGCCCACCCGGGTCCACTTGGAATGCTGGGGCTTAGGGGGCGGCGGATGAGGCTGAGCATTATCATCAACTAGGCCCGCCTGGCAAAGAGCTCACCAAGCTTCAGAGCAGTCCTTTGCAGAAATCTTTTTGTTGCCCAAAAGGAAGTTCATCCTAAATGGGAAGGACCAAGAATAGCGAATCCCCTTGCTGTTCAAGACCGCCGAGACTGGTTTCATCTCTCTCCGGCGCGCCAAAGTGAACATCGAGAGGTCCTGGTAAATGGACACTGTCGCATCCTGGAAGCGGACCGTCTTCCTCTCCCGGCCTCGACGTATAAGAAGCTCAGCATCAGAATAGCGCAGAAATCTCGCAAAGACATCTCGTGGTTGGTTGTTAGGGGGTTTTCCCAGAGCGTGGTGAACCCGCTCAATTTCCATTCCAGAAGCGTGCGTAGCCAGCTCATCCGCCGGAAGCAACTCCGCTATCAGCAGCTTAAGCACAGTCGGCAAGTCTTCCCCGCCCCCTACCGCCTCTGGAATTCCACGAAAATGTACGTTGTTGCGGCAGGAGCGGTTTTCATTGTCATCAATTTTATAAGTCAGCTCCATTGCCTGCTCACGCTGCCTGTCGAGAGCACATTGTAAATCCATCAGAGTCCCATCATGATCAACCACTTTGGTCTCCACATCCTCTACTCGGGCTCCCAGTTCCTTAACGTCGGTCCGGAGTTCTGCGACATCTTTCAACAAGTCTTCCCGTAGTGCACGGAACTCATTGGCTACTTCTGCAAAGTCCCTACGGAGCTCTTGTTTGATTTGAGCCGAGGAGAGTTGCTTATGAGGATCCAGTTCCTCTTCAGTTACAGTCTCATCATCTGAGCCCGATGGAGGAGATTGGCCGCGCGGGCTGCTTAAGGCTCCGGACTTACTCTGCAGTCGCTGGGAGGAGCGCATCCCCTCCTGAGTTTCAGAATTTTTGGTTTTAGCAGCCATCGCACAGAGTCACCAAACTCACACAGTGTTAGGAGAGAGATGGAGCCAATGTCAGCAACAGTGAAGGCTCCAGAAGGATGGCGGTGCTCAAGATCACACCAGCCCGCAGCGTAGCCACCACTACACAGTGTCAGGAGAGGCGTACAAGCAATGTCAGTAAAGCAAAAGGCACTGGTGAGACAGCAGGGCAGAGAGTAGTGGGCTGCCCCCGGCCCCCCTGGAGAAACAGCCTGGCCCAGATGAGAATCAGAGAGCAGTGTAGAGCGGTGTGGGGCTGTACCAGCAAGAGCACGTACTTGTAGATTGTAAAGCTTCAATGAGAGGCCTGGGGTCAGAGAGATCGCACGTGCAGACTTGCAGGGCACCCAGGATCCATTCAGGAGGGCGGAGGCCTCGGCAGGTCACTGGGCTGCCAAAGAGAATTAGCCCCGGTCACCAGCTCCAACTGCAGTTCAGAGGGTATGCAAGAGAAGAGGCAGCACTCAAACTTACCCCCCTCAAGGTGGCTCGCATTAGTGAGGAAGGATGATAGGTGCCTGCAGTTGCCGCATGGATTCCACGTGGTCTCAGCAGGTCTCCCCGACAGTTCTTCAGCGCTACAGCCGAGCACCACAGGCTTGAGAGTGCACGCCCCCTCCCGATGTACGGACCGCCACTCAATCCGCCGGCAACAAAAAGGGCCCAGCCCATAGGCCCCGTGGGAGTCTGCCGGGCGGTCTTCAACTGCACCGGATACAGTAGCTGGCGGCAGAGTCAGTCGAGCGAGAGTCCGGCGGCAGGAAACAGCATTCAGCAGGCCGCGCTGCAATGGCAAACTCCTCGGTTCTCCAGCCACCAGAGACCCCGCCGAATCGCTGAACCAGGCTCCGAGGGGGACCGCTGGTTTGCGCTGATCCAGGGAAGGTACCGGGGGGGGGAGGGTAAAATGCAGCTGTTAGCACATGGTTGCAAGATTTAGGGGTTGAGGGGACGGAGCTCTAGTAAAGTGCGGCCATCTTGCTGCGGGCTCACGAGCGCCATTCCTGACAGTTTTTTTTTAAACTAAATGAATGAGATGCAATACAGGAAATTAAAATACCCTCTGGACAATAATGTAAACCGCTAGGCTAGGCGGTTCGCAAAAAAAAAAAAAAAGCCAATATTGCATCTGTAGTAAACGAAAGAAAAATAAAACCTAAGTCAGATTTGTGCCTGTGACAGCGCGGCAATCCCCACAAATCACACAAGAGGAAGGAGATAACATTAAAGAAATTAAGTGGGGAATTAATGCCTTATATGTGCGGCACGGCGGTTTCTGCCAACACGTGAGCAGCTGCAACTCCTGCCTCGAGGTATCAGACATTGTAGAGAAAATGGTGCTGTCCGATAGGCTCGCTTGGCGCCAATATCCTCTGCTGCCGAAGCAGCTACAAATAGCCATTGCTAACCCAAGGGCTTACCCGAGATGCCAAAATTTAGAAAGCACCCGTTAACTCGGAGAGACCAGCCTCTCAAGCACCGATGCTGCCCAGCGCTACTGCGAGCAGTGGTCGCGGCGAGCACTGTCCTGTTGGCTGAAGAAATTTCAATATAAAAATGCTCTCGCCAGAAAGGGTAGTTGCCATCGCACACTCAGTGTGCAGGTACGGGTCGCAGAGCTCTCCCCTGTACAGTCCTGGGAGAGAGATCTAAAACGGGCAATGAGTGCACGAAGCGAACCTAAGGACTGAGAAGTGAAGTAGCAAGGTGGGATATATATATTTTTTTTTTAAAGAGGTCATTCCTCAAAAGAAATCATCTCAACTAAATTATATTAATTCAAGTTAAATTATATTAAAATATTTTAAATTATACTCAATTATATTAAACCATATTAAAATAAATTATATGAAATTGAATTTGACCAAAAATTAAAGTAATTAATCTAAAGAAAGTAAAGGTATTAAGGCAATTAAAACCAGAAAGTAATCTTTGCCAATGTAAATGGAAAAGCACAGTTACTTAACTGTAACAGGTGATCTCTGGGAACAGCAGGAATAAGTCTTCACATATGGGTATCGTCGGTACCGACAGAGCCTGCGCGGGAACGCTCCCCAGCGTCCAAAAGGAAAGCTTTTGGGAGCATCCCACAGCGCCTGCGCGCTGCCTTCCCGCCTTTCCTAACTGCCTCTCTCCAGTTCGAGTTTTAAAGCTGAGACAAAGAGAGAGAGAGGAAAGGAAAGAGAGAGATACAACTCCTAGGGGAGGTAGGTGGGCTGTGAAGACTTATTCCTGCTGTTCCCAGAGATCACCTGTTACAGGTAAGTAACTGTGCTATCTCCAGGAACAAGCAGGAATGATTCTTCACATATGGGGACTCCCCAGCTAGAGATGCCTGGGAGATCACCCAGATTGTGAGTCCCTGGGAAGGGCTCCACCTCCACCAATGAATCTCAGGCATCCAGTCAGGGATGGAGGGTAGGAGTTGATTAGGTATGGAACAGGTGTTTGAGAACAGCCTGACCAAACAAGGCATCCCGGCGGGAGTCCTTGTCCAAGCAGTAATGGGCTGTGAAGGTATGAACCGATGCCCAGGTGGCCGCTCGACAGATTTGGTCGATGGACACAGAGTTGAGATGAGCCATAGAGGTTGCCATGGCCCTCACATTGTGAGCTGTGACATGGCCCTCCAGAGAAAGGTTCTTACTCTGGTAAGCGAAGGAAAGACACTGAGCAATCCAATTGGACCGAGTTCTCTTAGAGACTGGAAGTCCTAAATGAGAAGGATCAAAAGCAACAAAAAGTTGAGAGGACTTTCTATGTTGCTGTGTCCTTTGTAAGTAGAAAGCAAGTGCTCTTTTACAATCCAGGGTATGAAGATTCCTCTCTGCACTTGAAGACCTTTTCAAGTACATTCGTAGCAAAAAACCTGTGAGAGAGTCAGTTGGTCCATTAGATGATAAAGGGGTTAAAGGAGCACTAAGAGGCGACAAGGCGATAGCGGAGAGACTGAATGAATTCTTTGCTTCGGTCTTTACTGAGGAAGATGTAGGGATGTTACCCATGACTCAAGTGGTATTTAAAGGTGCGGAAGAATTGAAGGAAATATCGATACATCGGGAAGATGTCTTACAACTATTAGATAAACTGAAGAGAAGCAAATCACCTGGGCCGGATGGTATACATCCAAGGGTGTTGAAAGAACTGAAATATGAGATTGCAGAACTGCTATCAGTAATCTGTGAACTATCATTAAAATCATCTCTAATACCTGAACATTGGAGGATCGCCAATGTAACACCAATTTTTAAAAAGGGTTCCAGGGGTGATCCGGGAAACTACAGACCGCTGAGCCTGACGTCAGTACCAGGAAAAATGGTAGAAACCATCATAAAGAATAAAATTACTCAGCATGTAGATAGTCACAACCTAATGGGAGACAGCCAACATGGCTTTAGACAAGGAAGATCTTGTCTTACTAATCTGTTATGTTTTTTTGAAGGAGTGAATAAACAGGTGGACAAAGCTGAGTCGGTTGATATTGTGTATCTGGACTTTCAGAAAGCCTTTGACAAGGTCCCTCAGAGACTTTTCGCAAAACTAAAGAGTCATGGGATAGGAGGCAGTGTACTATTGTGGATCAGAAACTGGTTAAAAGAAAGCAGAGGGTAGGGCTAAATGGCCAATTTTCCCAATGGAGAAAGGTGAATAGTGGTGTACCCCAGGGATCTGTGCTGGGTCCGCTGCTTTTTGACATTCATAAATGACCTGGAAAGTGGAATAACGAGTGAGGTTATCAAATTTGCAGATGACACAAAACTATTTAAAGTTGTTAAAACCCAAGAGGATTGTGAAAAATTGCAAGAGGATCTTGATAAATTGGAAGACTGGGCATTAAAATGGCAGATGAAATTTAATGTGGACAAGTGCAAGGTTATGCACCTAGGGAAGAACAACCCAAACTATGGTTACACGATGCAAGTTTCCACATTAGGAACCACCACCCAGGAAAAAGATGTAGGCGTCATTGTGGATACCATGTTAAAACCCTCGGCCCAGTGTGCAGCGGCGGCCAAGAGAGCAAATAGAATGCTAGGTATGATAAGGAAAGGAATGGAAAATAAAACAGAAGATATTATAATGCCTCTGTCGTTCCATGGTGAGACCGCACCTTGAATATTGTGTGCAATTCTGGTCGCCGTATCTTAAAAAGAATATAGCGATTTTAGAAAAGGTTCAGAGAAGAGCAACCAAAATGGTAAAGTGGATGGAAGGATACTCCTATGGAGAAAGGCTGAAAAGGTTAGGGCTCTTTAACCTGGAAAAGAGACTGCTGAGGGGAGATATGATAGAAGTCTATAAATTAATGAACGGAGTGGAACGGGTAAAAGTTGATTGATTGTTTACCTTATCAAAATATAGAAAGACTAGGGGACATGCAATGAAGCTACAGGGTAAGCTATTTAAGACTAATAAAAGAAAATATTTTTTCACTCAACGTGTAATCAAACTCTGGAATGTGTTACCGGAGGATGTAGTAAAGGCTGTTAGTGTAGCTGGGTTTAAAAAAGGTTTGGAGAAGTTCCTGGAGGAAAGGTCCATAAACCATTATTAAGAAGTGACCGAAGATATCAATGCTTGACCCAGTACAAGCATTGTGGAACTTGTGTCTCTTAGGGAAACTGCTAGGTACATATTACCTAGATTGGCCACTGTTGGAAACAGAATACTGGGCTTGATGGACCTTGGTCTGACCCAGTATGGCCTCTCTTATGTTCTTATGATGCATGAGGTCCTGGAAAAAAGACAGGTAAATACACCTCCTGGTTCAGATGAAAAGGTGATACCACTTTAGGCATAAAGTGTGGATTAGTTCTGAGGACTACCTTCTCATGATGGAACCTTGTATAAGGAGGATTAGCCACTAAAGCTTGCAACTCACTGATACAGCGAGCTGAGGTGACTGCAATGAGAAAAATAACCTTCCAGGAAAGGAATTTCAAGGAGGTAGTGGCTAAGGGTTCAAAGGGTGGCTTCATAAGCTGGCCAAGAACCAGATTCAAGTCCCGTGCCACTGGAGGTGGTCTAATGGGAGGTTTAGTCAAAAGAAGGCCTCTCATGAATCTTGCTATATAAGAGGATGAGAGGAAATAGGTTGTCCATTGAGAGGCTTAAGGGATGCTGCAATAGCACTCAAATGGACTCTGAATTTGTTTTAAGGCCTGCATGGGATTAATGCAGCAAATAGTCTAGTAAATAATTCAAAGGTATTGCAAGAGGGTTCAGACCCTTCTCTGCACACCAAATGGAAAACCTTTTCCATTTAAAAGCATAGGAACGTCTGGTGGAAGGCTTTCTGGAAGCATGAAGGATATCCTTCACTTGCTGAGAAAGGTGTAAATCCTGAAGGTCTAGGCCTTCAGCATCCAGACCCTGAGATGAAGAGACTAAGGATTTGGGTGCCACAAGGTTCCCTCCTCCTGGGAGAGGAGATCTGGAGCAGACCCCAGGTCCAGGGAGGGAGCTTGAGAGAGATGAAGAGGTAGAGGGTACCACACTTGGCGTGGCCAATGTGGTGCTATGAGGATCATAGACCCCTTGTCTCTCTGAAGCTTGAACAAAGTCTTGGGGATGAGGGGAATAGGTGGAAAGGCATAGAGGAAGTCTTGCCCCCAATGAAGGAGGAAGGCATCCCTGGCCTGAACTCCCTGACATGGAATCCTGGAACAAAACCGGGGAAGTTTGGCATTCCACGGACTTGGAAACAGGTCTGTCTGGGGTACCCCAAATCCGAAAAATCCTGGCTATCTGGTCCCCATGGAGGGACCTTTCGTGCGGAAGCAGAACTCGACAGTCTGTCTGCCCAAGAGTTTTGAACCCCTGGAAGATACACTGCCATGAGATGGATTTGATGCTCTCTGGCGAAGGCCCACAATCTCAGAGCTTCGTTGCAAAGCGACAGAGAGCCAGTCCCTCCCTGCTTGTTCATGTAGAACATGGCTACCTGGTTGTCCGTGTGGATGAGGACTGTCTTGTAGCTGAGCAGGGTGTGGAAGACTCAGAGCCAGAAAGATTGCTCTGAGCTCTAAGAGGTTGATATGTAGAGATGTCTCCTGTGGAGACCAGATGCCTTGGGTCGAGAGATCTTGTAGATGAGCTCCCCAACCCTTTGGAGAGGCATCTGTTGTAAGGGTTGCTTGGGTTAACACCTGTTGAAAGGGGGACCCCAGCAACAGATTTTGAGTGGACTTCCACCAGTGGAGGAACCAAAAGAGGCGACTGGAGGTTGCTATTTTGTCTGACAGGCAACCTGATGCCTGGGTCCATTGGGTGGATAGGGTCCACTGAGCTGCCCTCATGTGAAGGCGAGCGTAAGGAACCACATGCACCGTGGATGCCATGTGGTCTAAGAGTTGTAACATCTCTCGAGCAGTTAAATGGGATTTTAACTGAATCTGGGAGGCTAACTGCACCAAGAGTAGGCAACGGGCCTGGGGAAGATAGGCCCTTGCAGTTGTGGTATCCAGTAAGGCCCCTATGAACTCTAGAGACTGAGTAGGGGTGAGATGGGATTTTGGAATGTTGATTACCAGTCCCAGATACTGAAGAACACGCCTTGTGCAGGCCAGGGAAGTCTGGGCCTCTGACTGGGATGGAGCTCGGATGAGTCAGTCGTCCAGATATGGGAATACGAATATTCCTAGAGTGCGCAGAAATGCAGCTACTACTGCCATGCATTTTGTGAACACTCTTGGAGCAGAGGCCAGACCGAAAGGAAGCACTTTGTATTGGTAGTGCTTTCCTTGGTAAAGGAACCGAAGGAACCTTCTGTGTGTTGGATGGATGAGAACATGGGTGTACGCATCCTTGAGATCTAGAGAACAAAGCCAGTCCTGACTCTGGAGGTATGGAAGGAGAGTTCCGAGAGAAGTCATCTTGAATTTCTCCTTGCATAGAAACTTGTTCAATTCTCTGAGATCCAGAATGGGTCTGTACCCCCGTGTTTTCTTGGGAATGAGAAAATAGGGGGAGTAGAACCCTGAGCCCTGTTGAAGAAGGGGTACTTCTTCTATTGCCCCTTGGGCAAGAAGGGTAGCAATCTCTTGATCTAGAAGGTTGAGGAGAGATGTTGGAGAATTGAACTGTTTCACCATGGTGTGAGGAGGAAGGTTTAAGAAATGAAGCTTGTACCCACCTCGTATGATGGAGAGGGTCCATTGCTCTGCTGTGATTTGCTCCCATCTGGGAGCAAAGTGAGCTAACCTTCCTGGGATGGTGAGAGGCTCTGGATGTTCTAGAGCCAGAAAGGCTAAGTTCTCTAGTGGAAAGTCAAAGGCCTGAGGAGGCTGAAGCTGTTGGGCTGTAGCAGTCCTCGCAGCCTGAGGCTTGGCCTGTTTTGGTTGTTGCTGTCTCTTTGTAGCAAAACGACCTTGAGAAGAAGCCTGACCATAACCCGAAGAAAATTTCCCTTTTTTTGGCAAAGATCCTTTTTTGAACAACCTCTTTTTAAAAGGAGCAGTAGTAGACTTTGAAAGTCTATCTAAAGCAGAATTTTAAGCATCCATCTGGTTGGCCTTTGCTTGCCAATCTTTGCCAAAGAGGTTTTCCCCTGTACAGGGAAGGTTACCTAGACCATCCTGTACCCAGAATTCCAAATCAGAGGCTTGCAACCAAGCAACTCTGCTTGCACCTATGGCAATAGCCGAGGCTCTACTGGCACCCTCAAAAGAGTCAAAGGCTGCACGGTTGGAAAACTTGGATACATCCTGTGCCTGTTTAAGCCAGGTGATATATTATTCTCTTATCTTCTGACATAAAAGGAGATAAGGTTTGCAGATGATCTGTAACTTCTTTTAGAAACATCCCCATATAGAGACTATAGGAGTTGATTCTGGCTACAAGCATACTGGCCTGGAAGATTTTCCTGCCAAAGGCATCTACGGTTCTGCATTCTCTTCCTGGAGGAGCAGAGGAGTGCCTTTTTGTACTTTTGATCTTTTTCATAGCAGACTCTACCACAATGGAGTGGTGAGGAAGCCGAGTCTTATGAAACCCAGGACAAGGAGGAACACGATACATGGTGTCCAACCTTCGGGAATGGGGGGAGGTGGAAAGAGGAGTCTCCCATATGCCCAATATGTGATCATAAAGAATCTCATGTATTGGTAAGGTGGCTGCCTCTTTAGGAGCCTTAGGATATTGTAAGATATCTAATTTTTTGGCTCTAGGTTCAGTTTCAGAGGCCACTGAGATGGACAGGCCTTTGGCCACCTCCCTAATGAAGTCCTGAAAAGACAAGTCTTCAGGAGGAGACATTCTCAATTTTGGAGAAGAGGGTTCCTGAGGAAGGATCCCCGATGCTTCAATTGAGGCCTCTGATGTATCAGAGTCTTCAGAGGAATCGAAGTATCGACTGTCTGGATGCTCTCGCAGAGCCCGATACGCGTACCGGGAGGTATCGACATCGGGAGTAATCGGTACCGAGTTGGTACTGATGGGCATCACTGGATAGCATGATGCTGATGTCGATGCAAGCGGTACCGGTATCGGAACCGATTTCGGATCCGGTACCAGAATTGGTACCGGTACCGACAACGGGGTTTGTTGCGGTACCATAGGCATCGCAGCTTGTATGAATGCCGTGATGGCACACTGCATGGTCAGAATATTCTGATCCATCGACGCCACCAATGTCTGGATGTCGGTACCGGTGGTAACCGCCGGTACCCCAGAACATTGTAACAGGTGATCGGTCGAGGCTGAGCCATCGATGTCAACCTGTGACCCCATAGGTAGAGCTTTGGAAGCCGGAGCCTCCCGCCGGTGTAATTTTGCCGGTGTGGATTCCTCAAGAGTAAGCCCAGGGGCATCTCAATACTTAGAGGAAGATGAACTGAGGACCAGCCAGATTTAAGTTTGGTTACCTGAGATCCATGGGATGAAGAAGCAGCCCTGGAAGACGTCGATGCCACAGAAGCTGCATCGGAGGGAACAGGGTACTGAGCTTGGCTGCCCGATTTTGTAACCCTCTCAGATATCATGGAACAGGACTCACAATCTGCATTTTAGACACCAGTCATGGGTGTCCGTGACAGAAATAGTGCTGCTGCACCTCGTGCACTTTTTAAACCCGGAGGTGGGTTTTTCCATGAGGAAAATATATCTGTAGGCCTAAGGCCCCAGAAGAAAAAAATGCACTGAAGAAAGTAGTTTTTTTATTTTTTAAAGAAAGAAAAGACCGGTGGTACCGGTCCGGAGTCGAGAAGGCAGACACACGACTAAAGAAAAATAAAAGAAAATAAGAAATTCTTCAGCGGTGACCGGAAACATGACCTGCTGGCTCCGCGGAAAAGAAGAACTGGAGAGAGGCAGTTAGGAAAGGCGGGAAGGCAGCGCGCAGGCGCTGTGGGATGCTCCCAAAAGCTTTCCTTTTGGACGCTGGGGAGCGTTCCCGCGCAGGCTCTGTCGGTACCGACGATACCCATATGTGAAGACTCATTCCTGCTTGTTCCTGGAGATTAAGTCTTCACATATGGTTATCGTCGGTACCGACAGAGCCTGCGCGGGAACGCTCCCCAGCGTCCAGTAAGAAAGCTTTTGGGAGCATCCCACAGCGCCGGCAAGCTGCCTTCCCGCCTTTCCCAACCGCCTCTCTCCAGATGGAGTTTTAAAGCTGAGACAAAGAGAGAGAGGAAAGGAAAGAAAGATAGAGAGATACAACTCCAAGGGTAGGTGGGTGGGTTGTGAAGACTTATTCCTGCTGTTCCCAGAGATCACCTGTTACAGGTAAGTAACTGTGCTATCTCCAGGAACAAGCAGGAATGAATCTTCACATATGGGGACTCCCTAGCTGCAGATGCCAGGGGAGAACCCCAGGTTGTGTGTCCTTGAAAAGGACTCTACCTCCTGCTATGGATCTCTGGCATCCAACCAGGGTAGGTGGGTAGGAGTTGATTAGGAATGGAACAGGTGTTTGAGAACAGCCTGACCAAACAAGGCATCCCGGCAGGAGTCCTTGTCCAAGCAGTAATGGGCTGTGAAGGTATGAACTGAGGCCCAGGTGGCCGCTCGACAGATTTGGTCGATGGACACAGAATTTAGATGAGCCATTGAGGCTGCCATGGCTCTCACATTGTGAGCTGTGACATGGCCCTCCAGAGAAAGGTTTCTACTCTGGTAGGCAAAAGAAATACACTGAGCAATCCAGTTGGACAGTGTTTTTAGAGACTGGAAGTCCTAAATGAGAAGGATCAAAAGCAACAAAGAGTTGAGAAGACTTTCTATGTTGCTGTGTTCTTTGTAAGTAAAAAGCAAGAGCTCTCTTACAATCCAAGGTATGAAGATTCCTCTCTGCACTTGATGCATGAGGCCCTGGAAAAAAGACAGGTAAATATACCTCTTGGTTCAGATGAAAAGGCGAGACCACTTTAGGCATAAAGTGTGGATTGGTCCTGAGGACTACCTTATCATGATGGAACCTTGTGTAAGGTGGATTAGCCACCAAAGCTTGCAACTCACTGATGCGGCGTGCTGAGGTGACTGCAATGAGAAAAATAACCTTCCAAGAAAGAAATTTCAAGGAGGTGGTGGCTAAAGTTTCAAAGGGTGGCTTCATGAGCTGGCCAAGAACCAGGTTTAAGTCCCATGCCACTGGAGGTGGTCTAATGGGAGGTTTAGTTAAAAGAAGGCCTCTCGAGGTCACGTGATGCGAGCACGATAGTGGTCGCATTCTGAGCGAGCTCCGCTCCCCCTTAGCCCAAACCGGCGAAAATCGGCCATTTAACACCCAGCGACGAGGGGCCGCTCGAGCCTTGTGAATATACCAGCCGACAGCATTCTGAAATCAGCGGGTGACTGAGTCTGCTATGGCCTCCACGGTCAAAACGACTCGGAGAGACAAGGAGCGCCTGGCGGGTGCCAGTAAGATGGCCGATATAACAGGGGCACCGAACTCGCCAAAATCGGCTGCATTCCTCGATGAAGTGTCGGCCGCGGTGGCGGCGGCCCTATCTTCCCAATTCGCTGCACTTCATGAAAAGATGGATGGACTGCAGACCTCAGTGGATTCCTTGGGAAGTCGGCTTCGGGAGGTTGAAGAGCATCTAGGACAGGCCGAAGATGGCGCCGCAGCCCTGGCCCATGAGGTAGAGGGCCTCAAGACACAGCTCGGGCAGCAAGCGGCAAAACTGGACGATTTAGAAAATCGCTCGCGCCGGACTAACCTGCGGTTCATGGGTATTCCTGAAACTGTGGCAGATAGAGACCTCTGTGGTTACCTAGAAGCCTTTGTTACTGACCTGCTGGGTCCTGCCGACCCCGAAGAGCGCATATGCATTGAGCGGGTTCACAGGGTGGGGAATGCACAAACCCGAGACCGCCGCCCGCGGATTGTGCTGGCTAAATTTCTCCGGTTTCCTCTCAAGAAGATTCTACGGGCAGCAAGGCAGAAGGGTGACGTCACCTATAATGTGAAGATACGTGTCGCCCAGGACTACTCGGTGGCCCTCAGTAAACAGTGGAGGGAATATGCGCCCTGGTGTGAAAACTCATTGCTGCGGGGATTCGTTTCTCGGTGCAATATCCAGCCCGCTTGCATGTCTTCCACAATACATCACACCACGTGTTCGAGTCTGCTGCAGAGGCTGGGACTTATGTGGAGCAAGTTGCGGCACGGGCATGAGAGACCTCGACGTCTCCTTAATTGACTTGGGACTTTGGTCTTGTCTATTTCTATTTTTACGCCTCCAGCTGGACTTTCTTTTGCTGTAGGGCATGTTGGGCTGATTTTCGGCGTTGGCGGGGGGGGGGGCGGTGGGACGGGGGTATTGAACAGTGCAGTGCACCCTTAGACCCTCTCGATAATTTTGTAAGACTTTGGCTCCGCGCCTATTTGAGAGGTTGAGTGAGGGGTTCAATACCCACAGTGGAAGCTGGCGAGTTTCATGGCTTTGCGGGGACTGCCGCCGAACAAAACGGCGTAGCCACCGCAGCTCATCCTTCGGTGGCTCCCCCGTTCCTGTTTTGAATTTAGTATTTGAGTAGTTTAATTGCATTAATGAGGGGCACTTTCACTGAGAGGTTATTAGGCTTCATGGCCTAGTGCCTTTCACAGGGGGCTTTTGACAGCTTAGTTTAATGTTACAAATTAGTAGATATGCCTCCTTGATTGTTAACACGGTTGTGCTTCTTTGTTTTAGGTTCCTTTACTTATGATAATAGGGCGGGGTTAGCTTCATGCAGGTAGTATATAATTGGGATTGGGTGGGCGGCGGGTTGCTTACTAGCGAGAAGGGGGGGTGGAGGGTAGAGGTTGGTGTTACAATTCTGGGTGGGGGGGGGAGTGGGTCGAGCTCAGTGGGACCTCAGTAATCTCTCCCAAGGCGGGGAGGGGAGGGTGGTTTTAGGTTAGCGGAACTAGGGGGGTTGGGGATTCGGTGGGGGGGGTAGTCTGGCAGGGGGTTTGAGGACGAGAGGAGAAGGCGGAGGCGAATGGAGGATTGTTTTGTAGAAGGGGGGGTGGGAAGGGGGAGGGGGGAAGGGGGAGGAGGTGGGGTGGCGGAGGGGGAGGGAGGGCTGGGGGGGGAAGTTGGGGGAAGGTGGGGGGAGGGGAGGGGGTGTGGGGTCGGGGAACCAGAACTCAGAGGGATTCTTGCTTGTATTTAGGTGTGGAAGCTGGGAGTGTCTCACTGATTGGGGGGGGGGGGGGGGACTTCAGGCTGGGGAGGTCCCGCCCTACTCACACTATAGGTCGGATACTCATTACTTGTTTCCATATAAACCAGCTTGAGGGTTCTTTCTTGGAATGTGTGTGGCATAGGTAACCCCATCAAGCGATATAAAGTGTTGCAGGCCCTGACCCGGCTGAATTGTGATGTTGCTTTGTTACAGGAGACCCACCAGACGGCTGAAGAGCATGCTAAGTTGCGGAAAACATGGGTGGGGCAGAGTTGGGGCACCCCGGCCCAGGGGAAAAAGGGTGGAGTGGTCATTTTGATTCATACCCGGGTTCGCTTTGAGTTGGAAAAGCAATATTTGGACCCGGAGGGTAGGTATATTTTGTTGTATGGCCGTCTTGAGGGCCGGCCTATTGTATTAGGTAACCTGTATGGACCTAATGTGTTGGATCGGGCATTGTATGCCCGCTTAGCCTCTCGGGTGGAGCAGCTGCCGGATGTCCCCTTGCTGTTGGCCAGCGACCTGAATGGGGTGCTAGATGTGGAGCTTGATACCAGTGGAGGTGGGGGTGAATGAGTGCGGGCCCCGACTACTAAGGCGTTGCGGGGGCTGTGTCATCGCCTGGGGCTGGTAGATCCCTGGCGCTTATTGCATCCGCTTGAGAAAGACTTTACGCATCAATCGAGAGCCCATGGCTCTAGTGCTCGCATCGATTATGTTTTAGTCTCTGAGAGACTTTTTGCGCGGGTCGGCGATGCGCAAATCGGGCCTACGGCGGTGTCTGACCATGCCCCGGTTTGGGTGGATCTTACATGGGGGACCCCAGTCTTTTCTCCAAGTGTTTGGCGTTTTCCTATGGGGCTGTATTACGACGTTACCTTTCGTGATCATCTAGTGCACTGTTGGAAGTACTTTATGGCCCATCATGAGCAGCATAGGGACGAACCGGAATTGCTCTGGGAAAAGGCGAAAGTAGTATTGCGGGGAAATATCATAGAATATGCTGCAAGAAAGCGCAAATTGCTGGCGGCACAAATTGTTCAGTTGGAGAAACAGGTCGTACGAGCCCGGCAGCGCTGTGCGGGGGACCCTAGTAGGGCTCATAAGCGAAACTTGTGGGAGTTGCAGACCTCTCTCAATGAGCTGCTACACCAGCGAGCGAAGAAGTCTCACATGTATTACCGTTATCAATTATACCTCTTTGGGGATAGACCTGGGAAACTCTTGGCTCGCTGCCTTCAAGGCAGCCGGGGAGCCCGGTTGATTGCCACACTTCGGGATGAGAGGGGCTGCTTGCAGACTGCGAATTCGGCTATTGCTCGTTCCTTTCGCTCCTTTTTTCAGAAGCTGTATGCACAGCGGGAGGGGTCCCTCATTGAAATGCAGAATTATTTACGGAAGGTACAATTGCCTGTCGTGACGGCTGACCAGCGGGCGTATTTGGACGCCCCGATCATGGTGGAGGAAGTTGGGGGAGTCATTCGGAGTGCTCCGTGTTGCAAAGCGCCCGGCCCTGATGGGTTTGGGGCAGAGTTCTACAAACTACTGGGGGACCTTGTGCCCCCGACGCTCGTGGCGATGTATCATCGGAGAGTGGCACAGGGGACTTTCGAATGGGGCACCAATCATGCGTATATTACAAAGATTTTGGCGAATAGATTGGCCTCTGTCCTAGGGGACCTGGTGCATGAATCTCAGGTTGGCTTTGTTAAGGGGAGATATGCCGTGCGGAATTTGCGGAGAATCCTGGCTTCCCTTGAGTGGGTGCGGGAAAAGGAGTTGTCATCTTTGTTAGTTAGTTTTGATGTGGAGAAAGCCTTCGACCAGGTGCACTGGGATTATTTGAAACATCTTTTGCCATATTATGGCTTGGGGGACTCCTTTTGTAAGATGGTGGAATTGCTTTATGCGGACCCTACCGCTGGAATTCTTTGTAACGGGGTGATATCGGATAGCTTTCGATTGGAACGGGGCACGCGCCAGGGATGCCCACTTTCCCCCTTACTCTTTGTGTTGACCTTAGATCCGCTTATACGGCGAATTGAGAAGTCCCCGGGTATCTGTGGAGTACGTATTGGGCAACATGGGTTCAAAGTGGCTGCCTTTGCTGATGACATGCTGGTCCATCTTACGAGGCCCCAACAATCGTTGCCCCGGCTGCTGGAGGAGTTTTCCCACTATGGCGACGTTGCAGGCCTCTGCCTCAACTTGGACAAGTCTGAGGCCTTGGATGTTGATGGGAGCCTGAGGGGGAGCTGGCAGGGGAGCTTTCCGCTCCGTTGGGCTGCAGAGTCTTTTGTCTATTTAGGTATTTTGCTGACCAGGACTCCTTCTCGGCTTTATACAATTAATTTTGACCGAGTCCTTCTTAAGCTCCGAGCGCAGCTACGGGCCTGGGCACCCCTTCCGCTGTCCCTACTGGGTAGAGTGGCCGCCTTGGGGATGGTGGTACTCCCCCACGTGCTTTACTGGATGCAAACATTACCGGTGTGGTTATTGAGACGCGACGTATGGCGTCTGGAGCAGGAAATTTGTGGGTTTCTCTGGAGGGGCGCTCGAGCACATATACCGTTGGCTAGGATGAGAGGGGGGTGGCATTCGGGTGGCGTGGGGGTCCCGGATCTTTGGAAGTATGCGTTGGCCTGTCAGGCCCGCCCCCTTGCCGACTGGCTGGGAGATACTGAGGTTTATACACCCCAGGCCTTTGAAGAGGCTTTCGTGGCCCCACACACCCTGGATGCGGTGTTGCATTTAAAACGTATCGCCTTGCCGGCCCGCCTGACGGGCAGTGTCTTGCTGCAGGCGACACGGCGTACGTGGCAACAGATCAATAAATATTGGGGGCGAAACCCTGAGGTTTCCAGTTGGCTGCCTTTGAGGGGCAACGCTTCTTTTACCCCGGGCTCCGATTCTGCTTCCTTTTGGCGTTGGGAGCAGTCGGGGATACAGCGCCTTGGCCAGGTGGTGGATCAGGACGGCCAATGTAAGGCTTTGGGGGTGCTTTGTGGGGAGTATGGTTTGGACCCTGGGAAGTCTGTTTTTGCATACAGGCTGAAGAGGTAGTTGGAGGTCCTCGATTCGCCCCCTGACTATTCAGCGGTGGAGCAGTCTTGGGCGAGGGAATTGGGGCAAGAGCTAGCCCCAGGCTCGGTTCAGGACGCGTTGGGACGGATTGCGCATTTGGTCGAAGGGGCCCGGTGGCGTGAGATCCAATTTAAATGCATTCTTCAAGCCCACTTTTCTCCGCGGCGAGCGCTGCGAAGTTGTATCGCAACTTCTGGGGGGTGTCCCAAATGCCCCTGTTCTTTAGCGGACCTGGGTCATATGTGGTGGGGCTGCCCCCTCGTTCGCTGATATTGGTTACGTATTGGGGAGTATCTTAGCGGCCTGTTGCAGCAGCGGGTCTGCTGGACAGGACCGTTGGTAATCCTGGATCAGGTTGGACCACTCCACCCGAAGGGGCGCTGGGTGAGTATCTTGGTGCGGAAGGCTTGTCTGGTGGGAAAGGGCCCTATTCTTCGCCGGTGGAGGGAACCTACAGCCCCCACTTTTTGTGAATGGCGCAATAGCCTGCATCAACTTATGCTTATGGAACGGTGGAGTGCGCAGCGGCCACCCCCGGCGATGGGCCACCTTTTTGCTGATTTGGATGCCTTATATTCAGCGGCTGGGGCCTCGAACCCGTAGTGAAGTGCTCAAAGTGGGGTAGTGGTAGGTGGGGCAGAGTGTGGCTCCTTGGTATGGCACTCTTGTAGAGTTCTGGTTCCTGGGGGGGGGGGGGATTTGGGGGTATTGGTGTGGATGTGTGTCGTAAAATAAAACAAGCTTTTTGCTGTAGTTATAACCCCCGGGTGGTGGACAAGACACAGCCCTGCCCGGGTGGTGCTATTGTATGACAATGGATGTTATGTACTACTGGATGCTGTTTGGATGTTTGTTATCGTTGTCCTATCTGCTATCAATAAACAGATTTGCAAAAAAAAAAAAAAAGAAGGCCTCTCATGAATCTTACTATAAGAGGATGAGAAGAAATAAGTTGTCCATTGAGAGGCTTGAGGGACGCTGCAATAGCACTCAAAAGGACTCTTACTGAATTCGTTTTCAGACCTGCATGGAATAGATGCAGGAGATACTCTACTAGAGAATTCAGAGGTATTGCAAGAGGGTTTAGACCCTTCTCTGAAAACCAAATGGTAAATCTTTTCCATTTGAAAGCATAGGAACGTCTAGTAGAAGGCTTTCTAGAGGCATGAACAACATCTGACTTGCTGAGAGAGATGAAACTCTTGACGGTCTAAGCCCTCAGCAACCAAGCCCTGAGATGGAGCGACTGGGGGTTTGTGTGCCATAATGATCCCTCTTCCTGGGATAGAAGGTCTGCTGCGGAGCCCAAGTCCAGGGAGGGAGCTTGAGAGAGATGCAGAAGTAGAGGGTACCACACTTGGCGTGGCCAATGTGGTGCTATGAGGATCATGGTCCCTCGCTCTCTGAAGCTTGAATAGTGTTTTGGGAATTAGGGGAATTGGTGGAAAGGCATAAAGGAAGTCTTGACCCCAGTGAAGGAGGAAGGCATCCTTGGCCTGAACTCCCCGACACGGAATTCTGGAACAGAACCGGGGAAGTTTGGCATTCCACGGACTTACAAAGAGGTCTATGTCCTGGGTTCCCCAAATTCGAAAAATCCTGGCTACCTGGTCCATGTGGAGGGACCATTCGTGTGGAAGCAGAACTCGATTGAGTCTGTCCGCCCAAGAGTTTTGAACGCCTGGAAGATATACTGCCAGAAGATGGATGTGATGCTCTCTGGCGAAGGCCCACAGTCGCAAAGCTTCGTTGCAAAGCGACAGAGCCAGTCCCGCCCTGCTTGTTCACAAAGAACATGGCTACTTGGTTGTCCGTACGGATGAGGACTGTCCTGTAACTGAGCAGGGTATGGAACACTCTGAGAGCTAAGAATATTGCTCTGAGTTCCAATAGATTGATATGCAGAGACGTCTCCTGTGGAGACCAGATGCCCTGGGTGGAGAGATCTTGTAGATGAGCTCCCCAACCCTTTGGAGAAGCATCTGTTGTGAGAGTTGCTTGGGGTAGTGGTTGTTTAAAAGGGGACCCCAGCAACAGGTTTTGAGAGGACTTCCATCACTGGAGAGACCAAAAAAGGCAACTGGAGTTTGCTATTTTGTCTGACAGGCAACCTGAAGTCCATTGAGCTGCCCTCATGTGAAGGCAAGCATATGGAACCACATGCACAGTGGATGCCATGTGGCCTAATAGTTGTAACATCTCTCGAGCAGTTAAGTGGGACTTTAACTGAATCTGGGAGGCTAACTGCACTAGTTGTAGGCAACGGGCCTGAGGAAGATAGGCCCTTGCAGTTGTGGTATCCAGCAAGGCCCCTATGAACTCCAGAGACTGAGAAGGGGTGAGATTGGATTTTGGGATGTTTATTACTAGTCCCAAATACTGAAGGATACGCATTGTGCAGGTTAGGCAAGTCTGGGCCTCTGACTGGGATGGAGCTCGAATGAGCCAGTCGTCCAGATATGGGAATACAAATATTCCCAGAGTGCGGAGAAATGCAGCTACTACTGCCATGCATTTCATGAACACCCTTGGTGCAGAGGCCAGACCGAAAGGAAGCACCCTGTATTGGTAGTGCTTTCCTTGAAAAAGGAGCCGAAGGAACCTTCTGTGTGTTGGATGGATGAGGACATGGGTGTACGCATCCTTGAGATCTAGAAAACAAATCCAGTCCTGACTCTGAAGGTATGGAAGCAGAGCCCCTAGAGAAATCATTTTGAATTTCTCCTTGAATAGAAACTTGTTTAATTCTCTGAGATCTAATATGGCTCTGTAGCCCCCTGTTTTCTTTGGGATAAGAAAATAAGGGGAGTAGAACCCTGAGCCCTGTTGAAGAAGAGGTACTTCTTCTATTGCCCCTTGGGCAAGAAGGGTAGCAATCTCCTGACCTAGAAGGTTGAGGAGAGATATTGGAGAATTGAACTGTTTCACCATGGTGTGAGGAGGAAGGCTTAAGAAATTAAGCTTGTACCCTTCCTTTATGATGGAGAGGGTCCATTGCTCTGCTGTGATTTGCTCCCATCTGGGAGCAAAGTAAGTCAACCTTCCTGGAATGGTGAGGGGCTCTGGTTTTTCCAGAGCTAGAAAGGCTAAGTTCTCTAGTTGCAAGTCAAAGGCCCTGAGGAGGTTGAGGCTGCTGGGTTGTGGTAGGCCTGGCAGTCTTTGACTTGGCCTGTTTAGGTGGTTGCTGACGCTTTGCAGCGAAACGACCTGCAGAAGATGTCTGCCCATGAGCAGGATAATATCTTCCCTTTTTAGAAAAAGATGTCTTTTTGAACAATCTTTTCTTAACAGGGGCAGAGGTAGACTTTGAAAGTCGATCCAAAGCAGAGTTCTCAGCATCCATCTGAGTGGCCTTTGCTTGCCAATCCCTGCCAAACAGGTTTTCACCTGTACAAGGAAGGTTTCCCAACTCATCTTGGACCCAGAGTTCTAAATCAGAGGCTTGTAACCAAGCAATCCTGCGTGCACCTATGGCAATAGCCGTGGCTCTGCTTACACACTCAGAAGAGTCAAAGGCTGCACGGTTGGAGAATTTGGAAACATCTTGGGCATGTTTGAGCCAAGTGAGAAATTCCTGCCTTTTATCTTCTGAAATAAAAGGGGTTAAAGTCTGCGGATGATCTGTGACTTCTTTTAGAAACATCCCCATATAGAGACTATAGGAGTTGATTCTGGCAGCAAGCATATTGGCCTGGAAAATCCTTCGTCCAAAAGCATCTAGAGTCCTACATTCACGTCCTGGAGGGTTAGATGAGTGTCTCTTTGCACTCTTTATTTTCTTCATAGCAGATTCAACCACAATAGAGTGGTGAGGAAGCTGAGTCTTATGAAAATCAGGACAGGGAGGAACACGATACATGGTGTCCAACCTACGAGAATGAGGAGAGGTGGTGAGAGGAGTCTCATGAATAGGTAAGGTAGCTGCTTCCTTAGGAGCCTTAGGATATTGCAAAATATCTAATTGCTTGGCTCTAGGCTCTGACTCAAAGAGGCCACTGTAATGGAGAGGCCTTTAGCCACTTCGCTAATGAAGTCTTGAAAAGACAAGTCCTCTGGAGGAGACATTCTTCGTTTTGGAGAAGCAGACTCCTGAGGAAGAAGTACCGGTGCATCGACAGAAGCCTCCGACTCAGAGTCTTCGGAGGAATCAAAATATCGCCTGTCTGGATGCTCCTGTAAAGCTCGATACGCGTACCGAGTGGGATCGACATCGGGAGTAAGCGGTACCGGTTCGGTACCGATGGGTATCATAGGACAGGGTACCGTTGCAGTCGACACTGAAGCAGATGTCGAGGCAATCGGTACCGGCAACAGGAACAGTGCCGATGCCAGGGTCGGTACTGGCAACGGAGATTGTTGCGGTACCGGAGGCATCGAAGCCTGCATAAACGCCGTAAGGGTGCGCTGCATGGACAGAATTTTCTGATCCATCGACGCCACCAAAGTCTGGATGTCGGTACCAGTGGAGGCCACCGGTACCCCAGAACACAGCAACAGGTGATCGGTTGAGGCCGAGTCATCTATGTCAACCTGTGACCCTATAGACAATGCTTTGGAAGCCGGAACTTCCCGCCGGGGTAATTTTGCCAGAGCGGAATCCTCGAGGACAAGCCCGGAGGCATCTCGATGCTTAGAGGGAGATTTGCCCTTCGAGGACCGGCTAGATTTATGTTTGGTTATCTGAGATCCATGGGAGGAAGAAGCAGCCCTGGAAGACGTCGATGCCACCGAGGCTGCATCAGAGGGAAACAGGGTACTGAGCTTGGCTGCTCGGTTCTGCCGACCCCTCTTAGACATCATGGTGCAGGACACACAATCCGTGATGGAATGGTCAGGACCCAAACATTTCAGACACCAATCATGGGTGTCGGTAACAGAAATAGTACCGCCACATTTTGTGCACTTTTTGAACCCGGAAGCGGGCTTCTCCATGAGGAGAAAATATTTAGGCCTAAGGCCCAAAATAAAAATGCACAACTGAAATAAGAAAAGGGTTTTTTTTTGTTTGTTTTTTTTTTAAAGAAGAAAAGAAAAGACCGGCGGTACCGGTCTGACGTCGAAGGCAGACGCGACACAGAAAAATAAAGAGAAAAATAAAGAACTTCTTCTGCGGTGACAGGAACACGACCTGCTGGCTCCGCGGAAAAGAAGAACTGGAGAGAGGTGGTTGGGAAAGGCGGGAAGGCAGCGCGCAGGTGCTGTGGGATGCTCCCAAAAGCTTTCTTACTGGACGCTGGGGAGCGTTCTGGCGCAGGCTCCGTCGGTACCGACGATACCCATATGTGAAGACTCATTCCTGCTTGTTCCTGGAGATACTAAACTCCTAACTCCTTATCTGTTTCTCAAGTGAGCCCAGCACCTAGGCTCACTACGTCGTCCTGCTGCATGGAGACTGGACACACTGGGGCTGATAGGAGATACCAGCAGGCTACATCCAGTGATGTCATCGTTTTGACATGCCCAGTTTCCAAGCTGCAAGAGGAGGTGCACAACCCAGAGGTGGAGGACTAAACTGGAAGACCGATAAGGAACCATTATTAAAGGAAGACCCAGGTAATCCACTGCTTGCCCCAATACAAGCATTATGGAACCTGTGTCTCTCTTTTTGGGAAACTGCTAGGTATTTATGACCTGGATTGGCCACTGTTGGAAACCGGATACTGGGCTTGATGGACCAGTATGGCATTTATGTACACTCAAATTGAGTGTATAACAAGGTCATCAAAGCAGCAGTGCCTTCAACTTGCAACAAGATGCAATACTGTTAAGAGATGGCAAGTGACAATAGGGTTGGGTGGGGGAGGGGAATGGGAATAAATCACGGTACATGAACAGCCAGCCTCAGAATTAGTCTTCAATATGGCAACAGCATCCCATGGCATTGCATCTACCTCTCAGCTTACTGATCATTTACCAGGTAGTCACCAAGTGAGCAAAGAGATGAAATGCCATGTCAGTCTACCCTTAAGCCTCATTCACAGCAATAAAATTAAAACAATAAGGTTAAAAAAAGAAGGGAGGGGGGGGGGGATCAGTGGAAACATGATCCATGAATTCTATATCTAACACATCATACCTATAGGCTTGATTGTTATGAATACCTTTACCTATCTGAAGTCCCTCCAATAACCAAAACATGACAATGTAATCACTCCAAAACAAAAATGTAGAGGACCCTGGAATGAGCTGTACCACTTACCATGGTGGGTGAAAAACTTCTCATTTTAACATCGTCACTGATCCATATTCTTGTTACATCTTTGTTGGACAAGTCTTTTTTAGCACCATTACTTAAATCAGCTACAAAATAGAATATTCAAATCATATTCTTCTACAAGTTTACAACTTATGAAATTACTAAAATCTTATATAAAAGCCCTTTAAAATAACTAATCTCTACACAGTCTACTACACATTACTTTTTAGTAAAACACCAGTGACTATTTAAAAGCCTCCACCATAATGAAATATGTATATACGAAACTGCTAAAAATTCAATTTTCAGCTGTAATGCCTCCTTTGCCCAAGCTGAATGATTGTACAGGTCAGCCAAACTGGCAGAACTGGTATTACAGTTATGAACAGCAGCTCATTCTACTGAACACAGAAGTCTGAATCCACAACCATTAGGTGTTATATAAGTGCCCCACACATTGCTCTATTTTCCAGTGTTATTTTTGCCAGCTGTAGCAATTGTTTCAAATGCTTCCACTTATCTTTAGCATATTGTTCTGGGAAATAAACTTCCTTTTTCAGAAAATCAAATACATACACAAATCCAGTAAGCTTTGTGTAAGACCATTCAGCACATATTTACTTTTCCCATTGTTACAAAAAGGGGTGAGAAAGTAAACCATTATATAAAAAAAAAAAAGATGAAAAGGTTAACTTAGCGAACTGCATAAACAAAGCCAGTATCACCTGTGAAAATTAACTGTGCTAATTAATAATCTTGAGCTTACCTGGTTTGGTGGTATTTACCATTTTAGAAGACAATACAATAATTTCTGTAAGAAAAGGAGAAATTAGGTCTTACCTGCTAATTGTCTTTCCTTGAGTTTTCTCCGGGCCAGTCCAGGGAACGATAGGGTTGTCAATCCCTTCCAGCAGCTGAGGACTGTAAACCAAACTTTTGCCAGCATCTTAAGCCCTTCCCCTTGCTGTTGCACTCCAGTCTCCTATTGCCAAAGCAGCCTAGAAGATAACTGTGAAACTAGAAAATAAGAAACAGCACTGAGAACTTTGTACATTTCCCGGACAACAAGCCTACAAATGCCTTAGCAAGTGGATTTACCACCGCACGGAAATTTATTTATTTTTTTTAAACAATAAACTTTGGAACAAAACCCCTATTGCGGCTAACGCAAGGGAGCCCCAATAACCACGCCTACAGAAGCCCCATTCTTAGAAATTATGCAGCATGCAGGGACAAGTGGCGCATCGCATCCCCCAACGGAATGACCAAGTATAGGGAAAAGAAAAAGCTGGGTGGGCCCTGGACTGGCCCGGAGAAAACTCAAGGAAAGACAATTAGCAGGTAAGACCTAATTTCTCCTTCCCTCTCGTTTCTCCGGGCCAGTCCAGGGAACGATAGGGCAGTACCAGAACAGTACCTAAAGTTGGGAGGGACCGGCAAGCCCTGCGATAATCGCAGCCGCCCCCACTCTTGCATCCTCCCTGGCCTGAACATCTAACCGGTAGTGTCTGGTAAAAGTATGCAAGGACGACCAGGTTGCGGCTTTACAAATATCTACTGGAGGAACTGCGGCATACTCAGCCCAGGACGCTGCTTGACTCCGCGTAGAACGTGCTTTGAGACCCTCTGGAGGAGACCTCCCCTTCGCCTCATAAGCCGCTACTATGGCCTGTTTGACCCATCTGGAAATAGTCGCCTTAGTCGCCGCATGCCCTTTACACGGACCCCCGAACAGCACAAACAACCGATCAGATTTACGTAAACCCCTAGAAGCTTTGATGTACTTCCGTAACACTCTGCCGAGATCCAAGCTTTTGAGCGCGGCATCCATCGGAGAGCCCGTGAGGTCAGAGAACACAGGCAAGGACACCGACTGGTTCACATGAAAACTAGAAACCACCTTAGGGAGAAACGAGGGAACTGTACGCAGAATCACCTTTTCCGCCAGAAACTGCAGGTAATGCTCCCTACAAGACAGAGCCTGCAAATCAGAGATTCTACGAGCAGAACAGAGAGCGACCAGAAACGCCGTCTTCCAGGATAATTCCTTCAACCTCCCGCACACCTGCGACGTAAACGGAGGCTGCGTCAAAGCCTCTAGAACAACATTCAAATCCCATGCCGGAATGACCGAGCGTAAGGGAGGCTTGAGAATGTTAGCCGCTCGGAAAAAAAGTTGAATATATAGCGTGGTTACTCACCTGTAACAGGTGTTCTCCAGGAGCAGCAGGAATCAGTCCTCACATATGGGAGACGTCGGCGCCGACGGAGCCCTCGCGAAGCAATTTTCCCCAGCTTTCAAAGAAAGCCTTTGGGAATTGCAGCGCGCATGCGCGGTCCTCTTCCTGCCCAAGGGTGCCATCTTGCTCAGTCAGATGACATAGCTAAAAGACAGCAAAAATTAGCAAAAACGAAAGCATATAACTGCAACTCCAAGGGGAGGAGGGAGGGTTGTGAGGACTGATTCCTGCTGCTCCTGGAGAACACCTGTTACAGGTGAGTAACCACGCTTTCTCCAGGACCAAGCAGGAAGTCAGTCCTCACATATGGGACTCCCAAGCTTAAGGCTACCGGAGACCCTAAGCACAAAAATGAGCTCCCGAGGTCAGTAGCACAGAAGGAAGGAATCTTCTCTGAATATTTCTCCAACCGGTAGCCCAACATCTGGGACAGAGGGTAGGAGTTGCCTATACCTCGAAGAGGTTACGGAGGATTGCCTGTCTGAAAGCACTGTCCCTGCGGGACTCCCTCTCCAGGCAGTAATGGGCTGCAAAAGTCTGGCTTGAAGACCAAGTAGCGGCCCGGCAGATGTCTGCCAATGGAACAGAGCGGAGGTAAGCTACCGACGTAGCCTTTGCCCGAACACGATGAGCTGTGACTCTACCTACCAGCACGAGGCCGGCTGCCTCGTAAGCCCAAGCGATACAGTCTGCAATCCAGATGCATAGAGCACGCTTGGAGACAGGGAGCCCCAACTTGTTGGGGTCATAAGACACGAAGAGCTGAACAGCCTTTCGGTGCTCCCGCGTACGGTCAAGGTAGAAGGTCAACGCCCTTCTACAGTCCAGGGTATGCAGGACCATTTCAGCTCGGCTGGAGTGTGGCCTGGGAAAGTAGGTCGGAAGTACCACCTCCTGGTTGATGTAAAAAGGGGAAACCACTTTGGGAAGAAATTTAGGGTGAGTCCGTAGGACTACCTGGTTCTTGTAGAACCTAGTGTAAGGAGGATCAGAAACCAGGGCCTGCAGCTCACTAACGCGTCTAGCCGAAGTGAGGGCTACCAAGAACAAGGTTTTCCATGAAAGAAAACGGAGCGGACAGGTAGCCATAGGCTCAAAAGGCAGACAGGTGATCCGCTGCAACACCACATTAAGATCCCAGTCCGGGGCTGGCGGGCACAAAGGTGGCTTAAGGAGAAGGAGGCCTCTGAGAAACCGAGCCACCAGAGGGTGGCTGGAAAGAGGTCTACCATCCACTGGCAGGTGATGCGCAGAAAGAGCACTGAGGTGGACTTTTACCGAGTTGGACTTAAGTCCAAGGTTGGAGAGAGAGAGCAAGTACTGCAAGACCACTGATGCTGAACAGGAGAAAGGATCTTGAGACTGCTGAGTACACCAGACGGAGAACCGACGCCACTTGAGAGCATAGGACTTCCGGGTGGAGGGCCGCCTGGAGGCCAAGACGACCTCCTCCACATCTGGAGGTAGCTGCAGAGGAGCAAGGACTACCCTTTCAGCAGCCAGGCCATCAGATGAAGGGACCGGAGATTGGGGTGTAGGAGAGTCCCCTGATCCTGCGACAGGAGGTCGGGCTGAAATCCCAGTGGAAGGAGTGTCTACCGCTAGCTGCATCAGAAGCGGGAACCAAGGTTGTCTCGGCCACCGGGGAGCCACTAGGATCATCGATGCTTTGTCTCGGAGAACCTTGAAGAGCGTCCGAGACACCAGTGGCATGGGAGGAAAGGCATACAAGAGGCCGGTGGACCATGGAATTAGAAAAGCATCCGCCGCTACCCGGAGAGGATGTGGCTGACGAGAGCAGAATCTGGGCAGCTGCCGGTTCAGAGGACTGGCAAACAGATCCATGGTGGGGAGGCCCCACTTGAGAAAGATCCGCTGAACCACCAGCGGGTCCAACCTCCACTCGTGTGGCTGGAGGATCCTGCTGAGCTTGTCGGCCAGGTAATTTTCTTGACCTGGGAGGTAGACAGCCTTGAGGATGATGTAGTGGTGGACAGCCCAAGAGCATAGCTTTTGTGCCTCCTGACAGAGAAGGAGCCTGTTCCGCCTTGTTTGTTCACATAGAACATTGCAACCTGATTGTCCGTCTGTATCATCACCGACTGGTGAGTAACCAGGTGAGAGAATGCTTTGAGCGCTAGGCGAATGGCTCTGAGCTCCAGGAAGTTTATCTGTTGAGCAGACTCCCAAGGAGTCCAGAGGCCTTGAGTACAGGTCTCCTGGCAATGTGCACCCCAACCTAGGAGAGAAGCATCGGTCGTCAGGACGTGAGAATGCGTAGAGGGCTGAAAAGTCACTCCTAGAACTAGGTTGGGCAGATGAAGCCACCATTGTAGAGAAGAGACCAGCTGGTCGGAGATCTGCACAGAGTCCGCTAGGCTCCCCGTGGCCTGATGCCATTGATTGCGAAGGCACCACTGAGCAGGACGCATGTTCAGTCGGGCATTGGGTGTCACATGGACCGTGGAAGCCATATGGCAGAGCAGTCGCAGAAAATGCCTGGCTGGGACCAGCGCATTGCTGTGAAAGTGGCTGGCGAGATCCATGAGCCGCTTGGCCCTGTCCAGAGGGAGGAAGGCCCGCGCCTGAAGTGTGTCCAACCGGGCGCCGATGAACTCGAGATTTTGAGAGGGGAGCAAAGTGGACTTTGCGAAGTTTATGACAAAACCCAAGTGTTGGAGCAGAGCCACAGTGCGCTGAGTGGCGTGAGTGGCCTCTTGGGAAGACTGGGCTCTGATGAGCCAGTCGTCCAGGTATGGGAACACAAACAGACCTTGGAGTCTCAGATAAGCCGCCACCACAGCGAGGCATTTGGTGAACACCCTGGGTGCGGAGGATAGGCCAAAGGGCAGTACCCTGTACTGGTAATGATTTCCTCCCACAACAAACCTGAGATATTGCCTGTGGTCCGGATGAATGAGGATATGAGTATATGCATCTTTCAGATCCAAGGAGCATAGCCAGTCTCCCTGCTGGAGGTAGGGCAGCAGAATTCCAAGGGTAAGCATCTTGAACTTTTCCTTTGCAAGGAACTTGTTGAGGTTGTGCAAGTCCAGGATGGGCCTGAGGCCTCCTGTTCTTTTTGGAATCAGGAAGTACCTGGAGTAAAACCAATGGCCCTCCAGGTGGTGGGGCACCGGTTCCACGGCTTGTTCCTGAACAAGACTTGCTAACTCCTGAAGTAGTAAGTCCCTGTGCAAAGGTAGTCTGGGAGGCTCCCCTGGAAAGTAGGAGGGAGGTACCTGGTGAAAGTGAAGAAGATAACCCTTTTGAACTATGTGAAGTACCCAGGTATCTGTGGTGATGGTGGACCACCTTTGGGCAAAGTGGACCAGCCGGCCTCCTGTGCTAAGAGAAACCAGCTAAGGGGGGAGAGGCTATGCTGAGGAAGTCAAAAAACCCCACCCTGCTGAGCAGGGGCCGGTGGTGCAGGCTTGGGGGCTTGCTGCCTACAGGACCCATTACCCCGTCCCTTGGCCTGCTTTCCCTGTGGGGGAGCCACTGAGGCCGGATATTGAGGGTAGTATTTATAGGCAGCACCTTTCCTCAGGTAAAAGGGCTTTTTCCCCAAGGCCTTCTTCTTTTGAGAAGGGGCAGAGGTCTTCCTCGAGAGACGAGTCCTGGTGAGAGAGTCTCCGTCTCGATTTGTGCAGCCTTCTCATCCATGGGCTTGCCAAAGAGGTTATCACCTCGGCAGGGGACATCGACCAACTTGTCCTGTACCCAGGGCTCGAGGTCGGACGTCTGAAGCCAAGCCTGGCGGCGTCCACCGATGCCGGCCGCAGCTACTCGAGCCGACGCGTCAAAACCATCGTAGGCTGCTCGAGAGAAACTTGGAGCACTCTCAAATACCAGTAGACAAGGATTGGAACCTCTGCAAAGGTTCGTCGGAGAGACCAGCAGAGAACCCGGCTATTTCCTTAGCCAGGTCTCGGAGATACATGCCCATGTAGAGCTGGTATGTCTGGACTCGACAAGGAAGCATAGAGCCCTGGAAGCACTTCCTACCGAGGGCATCCAGGCTTCGAGCTTCCCTACCAGGGGGCACCGAGGAGTGCATTTTTTGACTCTTTAGTCTATGCATGGCCGATTCCACCTCCATGGAATGGTGCGGTAGTTGTGCCTTCTGGAAGCCGGGGCTCTTGCGGACTCGATAAATGGAATTGACCCGCTTGCTTAACACCGGCGACAATGCCGGGCTCTCCCACATGCGGAAGAGAAGTCGTTCCAGCATCGGAGGAACCGGTACAATAAAGGCCTCCTTCGGGGGAGAGTCATATTGGAGGGCATCGAGTTCTTCGACTCGAGGCTCCTCCTCGGGATCCGCAGGGAAGGCCAAGGCCTTGGCCATATCCTTCACGAAATCCGAGAACCGGGTATCCTCCGGGGAGGACCGTCTCCGAGGTTCGGACTCGGGGGAGTCCGAAGGGACACACCGAGTCCGAAAGGAACCAGGTGACTCTTCGTCCTCAGATTCCCAGGCCGACTCCTCGGAGGAGTCGATCGGCTCCGGTCGGGCAGGCACCGATGCTATCCGCTCCGACGCCGAGGGAGTCGGCGTCGACGACCTCGGTCCTGAACGGGAGGCCGAAGGAGACCTCGACCGAGGATAGACTCGAGCCCTCATGGACTCGAGGATCGGCTCGGTCTCCGGGGTCGATTTGGAGGTCGACGTCCTGGCGGTCAGGGCAGAAGCACCGGCGAGGCCAGCGATCAATACCCGCTGCTGGTCCAAGAAGGCAGTCAGACTGCTCTCCAAGGCCGTCAACCTGAGTCTGCGCTCAGGAGACCCAGCAGCCCCCGACTCGGGCCCCGACGGTGTCGGGCCCGACGTCGGGTCCTTCGGAGGCGAGTCAACGAGGACAACAGTACTCACGTGAGCGGGCAAGTCCACCTCGAGTCGAGGATGTTTTGACGGCCTCTCCGTCTCCGAGGACCCGGGACGGGAATCGGGGCTATGCGACCTGGCCCTCGAGGAACCAGGAGCGTCCACCGATCCCGCCCTCGCGGGTTTCTTCTTCCGATGATGTTCCCGGGTTGGAGACCCCCTTTCAGAGGAACTTCGACGATGCTCAGGACCAGAGTCCCGAGACGTCAAAGCCTCTGACGAGGTCCGAGCCCGGCCGGAGTCAGAGAAGATACGCTCCCGCTGGTGCTGCCGACTCAACGCTTTTGAGGACATTTTGCCGCATGGCACACAGATCAGGGAGTCATGATCTGGGCCGAGGCAGCGGAGGCAGAAGTCATGAGTGTCTGTAAGAGACATGAGTTTCTTACAGAGATCACACTTTTTAAAGCCGCTGGCAGCCATCGGGGGAAAAAGGGCCCCTGCGAGGTCGAATGACCGGGCTGCCAGGGAAAAAGGAAAAAGGCGCGAAATCTGTCACGAAGGACAAAAAACCGAAAAATAAGGAACGGACTCGCAACCGACGTCGCGAGTCCGGGCGGGAAAAGAACCGGCGTCGAACCGAAGAAAAAAAAGAGGAAAATAGAGAAAAAAAATCAACTTTTCTGCAGGGATTCACAGGCAACGTCTGTAGGGCTCCGCGGAAAAAAGAAAACTGAGCAAGATGGCACCCTTGGGCGGGAAGAGGACCGCGCATGCGCGCTGCAATTCCCAAAGGCTTTCTTTGAAAGTTGGGGAAAATTGCTCCGCGAGGGCTCCGTCGGCGCCGACGTCACCCATATGTGAGGACCGACTTCCTGCTTGGTCCTGGAGAACTCCGTGCCCCGTCAACCGATGACCGCTCACTAAACCCCTAAAGCAGGCTAGGGCCGTCAAATGCACTTTGAGCGTGTTCAGTGCCAAGCCCTTATCGAGACCGCTCTGCAAAAACGACAAAATATGGGAAACAGCCGCCGAAAAAGGACGAATGCTATGCCGAGAACACCACAACTCGAAGACGCACCAGACGCGAACATAGGCCAACGAAGTCGACCTCCTTCGCGAACGCAGCATGGTGTTTATCACTGAAGCCGAGTAGCCTTTACGGCTCAGCATTTCCCTTTCAAGAGCCAAGCCGTAAGCAAGAAGCGATCCACTTGAGGCATTAAGATCGGACCCCGATTCAACAGGTTGCAATGAATCGGCAGGCGCCATGGCGCCTCCACCAAGAGCCAAACCAGATCCACATACCACGGCCGCCTGGGCCAATCCGGCGCGATGAGAATTACTCTCCCTTTGTGGTTTGCAATGTGTTGATCACACGACCTATCATAGGCCACGGAGGAAAAACATACAGAAGATCTTCCGGCCAGACCTGCACGAGAGCATCGAGACCCTCTGACATGTGGTCCTTGCGCCTGCTGAAAAAGTGAGACGCCTTGGCATTGGATAGAGAAGCCATTAGATCCTTTGCCGGCTGACCCCAGCATTGAACAATCGCATGAAACATCGCTGCATTTAGCTCCCATTCCCCCGGATCGAGAAGATGGCGACTGAGATAATCCGCTTGTACATTGTCCTTCCCTGCGACATGAGTCGCTGACAAAGCCAGAAGATGAGCTTCCGCCCAACTCATGAGCTGATGACTCTCCTCCAGCAAGACGGCGCTGCCTTCCCGCCCTGCCGATTGATATAGGAGACCGTTGCCACATTGTCGGAGAACACCCTGACTGCTCTTCCCTCGATTAAGGAGCGGAAGTGTTCCAGCACCAAGCACACAGCTCTGAGCTCCAACCGGTTGATCGAACATGAGCTTTCTGACAGGGACCATAGCCCCTGCGCCACCTGAGCTTGACAATGAGCCCCCCAGCCTGATAAGCTGGCGTTCGTGGTGAGAATCACCCACAGTGGCTCCTCCAACGGAACCCCCGCTCGCAGATGAGAGGCGTCTAACCACCACTGCAGGCTGAGCCGCACTGGCTCCGGACAAACCAGCTTTTGAGACAGAGGCTGAAGCTGAGGAGACCACCTGGACAACAATGCTTGCTGCAGAGGACGCATACGTGCCCTGGCCCAAGGAACCAGCTCCAGAGTCGCCGCCATGGAGCCCAAGAGCTGCAGATACCGCCACGCCGATGGGGCAGCCTGAGCCAAGAAGGCTTTCACCTGACGCAAGATCTTCCACACCCTGTTCTCGGGCAAAGCGACCGACCCCACGTCGGTGTCGAACAACGCACCCAGGTAAGTAAGCTGCTGGACTGGGCGTAGCTGACACTTGGACCGGTTGACGACCCAACCGAGCTGCTCGAGGACCTGCACTACTCGCGCTGTAGCCGTCACCGCGTCCGGATAAGACTCGGCCCTGATCAACCAATCGTTTAGATAAGGGTGAACGCGAATACCTTCCTTGCGCAATGCCGCCGCTACAACTACCATCACCTTCGTGAACGTCCGAGGAGCCGTCGCTAAGCCGAACAGCATCGCCCGAAACTGAAAATGACCCTTGTGCACCTCAAATCTCAGAAAACGCTGATGATCCGGGCGGATCGGAATGTGTAGATAAGCTTCGGTGAGATCTAGGGACGAGGGGAATTCCCCCTTCTGCACGGCCCAAATTACTGACCGGAGCGTTTCCATCCGAAAATGCGTAACCTTTAGCGAGCGGTTTACATGCTTCAGATCGAGAACAGGACGAAAAGAACCTTCTTTCTTGGGAACCACAAAATAAATAGAGTATCGACCTAGTCCGCACTGGTCTTGGGGCACCGGAACCACAGCCTGTAGTTCTAACAACCTGTGCAGTGTATCGCTTATAGCCTGCCTTTTCTGCCCTGTTCCCCCGCAAGACACCATGAAGGCTTCTCACAAAGGGAGAGCAAACTAACGCATACCCCTCCCGAATGATCTCGAGCACCCATTGGTCCGACGTAATCGCGGCCCAGGCAGAAAGAAACCCCTGCAAGCGACCCCCTACAGGACTCTCCACCTGGACCAGCTGACCTTCATTGAGGTTTCTTCGCTGCTCCCTGCGGAGCATTGAAATAACCTCTGCCGAAGCCCCGAGCCCCCCGAAAGGACTGATTGCGAGGGCCGAAACGAGATTTCGGATAGGGGGCAAAACGTGCCCCCCTGAATCTGCGAGAATCTCGACCTGGACCTTTAAACCCCAAGCCCGCTCTAGGCGTCTTAAGTCGATCCTCCGGCAAACGACCCCCCTTGGAGTCCCCGAGATCCTTCACGATCTTCTCCAGGGCTTCCCCAAAAAGCAGCTTGCCTTTATAGGGTAGCTTGCTGAGCCTGGCCTTCGACGAAGCATCAGCCGCCCAGTTCCTCAGCCAAAGGATCCGGCGGGCTGCAATCACAGAAGCCATAGACTTTGCAGAGATTCTAACCAAATCATAGAAGGCGTCCGCGAGGTAAGCAGCTGCCGACTCCAACTTAGCTCCCTCAGCGGACGAACCTTCCTGAGACTGTGCCGCCGACTCCCCCTGGAGCCAACGAATCGAAGCTCTGGAGACATACGCTCCACAAATGGACGTCTGCAACGCCAGAGCACTGGAATCAAAGGCCTGCTTCAGGAGAACCTCAAGCTTACGATCCTGGAGGTCCTTAAGCGCCGCTCCACCTTCTACAGGTATGGTTGTTTTCTTAGTCACCGCCGAGACTAAGGCATCCACCTTAGGCATTTTCAATAACTCCTCCTCCTCCAGGGGAATGGGGTAAAGGCGACCCAGAGCGCAAGCCCCCCGAAGTATAGCCTCCGGGAACTCCCATTCCGATTCCACCATCTGCCTGGTAACTCGAACTGGAAAACAGCGCTGCTCTGATTTAAAGCCCTGTAACAATGGATCTTCCAAGGGCTCCTGTGGCAGTGATGGCACTACAATATTTAGAGCGGCTAAGGATTGCGCAATAAGAGCCCCTAGTTCCTCCTTACGGAATACTCTAAAGACATTAGGGTCCTCCCCTGGAGCCAGTTCGCCCTCTTCAAGTTCCATGGGCCAAGCTTCCAGACCTGCTTCAGAAACAATCTCCCCATCCTCCACCCCGGGAAGTATGGAGAGCTGCTGCTCCGCGCCCTCAAGCGCAGGTCCCAGCCATGCCCCCTTCTGGGAAGGACCTTCATCCGGATCCAAAGCAGACACTGCAGGCTGAACAGTGTCCTCCACAGCATTTGCTAGGGAGGGACTGAGAAGCTGAGAAGCCTTCAGCACATAGGCCTTATGTAAGGCCAAAATGAAATCGGGCGAAAACAACGCAGACAGCTCTCCCTGAGCTTCAGGTAAGGCTGGAGCTGCGGCCATCGGCGCCAGAGCCTCTTTATGCGCCTTTGATTTGCGTTTGCTAGGCCTGGTCTGCCCCGCGGGAGAAGCGGCCGGCTCAGCTAAAATGGCCGCCGTTCCCGCCTTTTCAGAGGGAAGGTGAGCTTTATCCCCTGCTTTCTGTTCCGACATGCCCTCCATCGCAGTCAGCAAAAACCTACCCGAACTGAGGGAAAAGCGAGGGGAATACTGGTAGTCAGTCCAGAAACCCCCGTTTCAGACCCGCGAACCGCCGACCAGCCGCCAAGCCCTGCACACGCTGCCGCGAAGCCTAAAATCTACCAGGGCACGCTAAACACCAGGGACCTAATTAGAAAATCGCTGCCTCCTACCTTCCACACCTGACCGCTGTGCTCCGGGCCGTGTCTCCTCTGCCCCGCAGCTAGCGGGAGACGGAGAACACGAGGCTCTGCAAGGACGGGTGGATTCTGGGGCTCCCAGTCCAAACCTCCTGAGCGCGAGAGAGACTGGTTGCTGTGAGGCAGGCTCTGCCTCACACACTGATGGAACTTGCAGTACCGGCTCTCCGTTATACCCAAACAATTGCAGCAGTGCCAGGGAAAAAGCAAAGTCACAGCTCAGCTAGAGCCTATATAGAAATTACACTTACCTGGAAATTGTAGTTCCTGGAGGGTCCAGTTTAGTCCTCCACATCCGGGTAATGCACCTCCTCCTGCAGCCTGGAGACTGGACCAATCAGAATCTTCCTCTGTCAGGATGTATGCCGTCGGAGCTCCCATCAGCACCCAGTGAACTAGTAACAAAGCAGACTTACAGAAGCAACACATGAGATTATTAGAAAAAAAAAAACTTAACTGGAACAGCAATTTAGTCCCCAAGGAAATAAGTGGCCCCCTCCCCAAACGAGGAAGCCAGAACTCTGCACATTGCCTCCGCCCATAATTCGTAGCAGAAGCAGACCTAAGCCCAGCCCCCAAGAAATCAAGAAGTCAGGAGCTGGCATGAAAAAAAAAAAAACACACTATAAGGAGTCCGAGAGACGGAACCCGAAGAAAAAACACTGATAGAGTTTACTGAGATATATGCGACCACTCCGCCGAACGCGCGCCAGAATAAAACAAAGCTGTCATCTGGGAGGGAAGGAGGACTAAACTGGACCCTCCAGAAACTACAATTACCAGGTAAGTAATTTCTATTTCCTGAGCAGTCCTCCAGTTTAGTCCTCCACATCCGGGATGTAACAGCAGTCAACACCGGGCGGGACCTTGCCAACCGGCACACAGCACAGCCGAACCAAAACAGGAATCCCGAGCGGCTAGTACATCCAACCGATAATGTTTACTGAAGGCATGCAGAGACGACCAGGTAGCCGCCCTACAAATCTCGACAGGCGGAACAAGGCTATGCTCCGCCCAGGACGTCGCTTGAGCCCTGGTAGAGTGAGCCCGCAGACCCACCGGAACCGGCCGACGCTGCAAGATATAAGCCGAAGCAATCGCTTCCTTAATCCATCGAGCAATGGACGCCTTTGCTGCCGCCTCACCACGGCGTGCTCCACCAAAAAGCACGAACAACCGGTCGGTCTTACGGAACAATTCAGACACCTTCAAGTAGCGACGAAGGACCTGCCGAACGTCCAGGCAATGCAATCCATCGTCCGAAGCACCCGGCGCACCCGCGGGAAGCACCGGAAGAAAAAAACGGCCCGATTCAGATGAAAAGGCAAAACCACCTTAGGCAAAAAAGATGGAACTGGCTGGAGAACCACACGCTCCCGAGAAATAGATAAGAACGGTTCTCGACACGAGAGTGCTTGCAACTCCGAAATGCGCCGCGCCGAACAGATCGCCACCAGAAAAACCGTCTTCAAAGTGAGATCCTTAAGAGACGCCTGCCGAAGGGGCTCAAAAGGTTGATGTACCAAGGCCTGTAGCACCAGGTTCAAATCCCATGGAGGCACTGACACTCTGCGCGAAGGCCTCAACCTGAACACACCGCTCGAAGAAAACGCCATATGTCGGGGTGCGCCCCAAGGGAAACCCCCAAAACCTTGCCCCTGTAACACGCGAGCGCCGCCAACTGAACCTTCAGAGAACAGGCCGCTAAACCTTTGTCAAAACCGTCCTGTAGAAAGCTGAGAACCACGGACACCGAAACTTTCGCCGCGCGAACCCCACGCGTTGAACACCAGTCCTCAAAAATTCTCCACACCCGCACATACGTGAGCGAAGTGGAGGATTTTCACGCCCGAAGAAGGGTGGCGACTACCGCTGGGGAGTAACCCTTCTTCCTCAACCGAGCCCTTTCAATGGCCAAACCGTAAGCGAGAATCGATCCACCTGGGGCATCCGAAGCGGGCCCGGAATCAGCAGGTCCGGTAACGGAGGAAGTTTCCAAGACAGTCTGTCGCGTAACCGAACCAGATCGGCATACCAAGGCCTCCGGGGCCAATCTGGAGCAACCAGCAGAACCCGCCCCCGGTGCCCCTCTATACGTTGAACGACACGACCGATCAACGCCCAAGGGGGAAAGACATAAAGGCCGGCCGGCCTCCGGCCAGGGTTGGATGAGCGCGTCGATGCCCTCGGACATGCGCTCCCTCCGCCGGCTGAAGAAGCGACCGGTCTTGGCTGTCTGAAAGGTCGCCATAAGGTCCATGATCGGAGGCCCCCATCTGCGAACGATTTGCGCGTAGATCTGCGGGTTCAATTCCCACTCTCCGGGATCCACTCGCACTCTGCTGAGATAATCTGCCAACACATTGTCTTTTCCTGCAATATGCGCTGCCGAAAGCGCCGGAAGACGGGACTGCACCCAAGCGAACAAAGCCCCTGCCTCTTTTTCCATGGGCACACTGCCGGTGCCGCCCTGGCGGTTGATATAGGCCACCGTTGCCGCACTGTCCAAGAGAACTCGCACCGCTCGACCCCTCACCAGCGCCTCGAGGGCTAGCAGCGCCAGCCGCACCGCCCGTAACTAGACGGTTGATCGACCAAGAAGCCTCGAGAGGAGACCACGCCCCCTGCGCGAAGCGGCCCTCACAATGGGCTCCCCAGCCCAAGAGGCTGGCGTCTGTCAGGAACGGAACCCAAAGGGGTTGCTCCAAGGGCATCCCCACACGAAGGTTCTTCGAGCAGAGCCACCACCGGAGGGATAGACGAACAGACAGCGGGCAAGGTAACTTCTTGTTCAACGACTCAAACTGATTCGACCAACGACGTAAAAGGGCGCTCTGTAGCGGCCTCATATGACACCTCGCCCAAGGCACGACCTCCAGTGTCGCCGCCATAGTGCCCAACAGCCATAGATACCACCAGGCGGACGGCGCAGGAATCCCTAGGAAGGTGCGTACGAGCCTCCGCAAGTCCTGGACACGCCGCTCCGGCAAGCACACCACACCCCTCGCCGTGTGAAAATGAACACCGAGGTATTCGAGGGATTGAGTGGGCACCAGACGACTTTTCTTCTCGTTGACCACCCAGCCGAGGGATTGAAGCAACGCAACTACTCTGGCCGTCACCCGCATGCTCTCCTCATGGGATTTTGCTCGAATCAACCAATCGTCGAGGTAAGGATGGACTAAGATCCCCTCCTTTCGCAAGGCCGCCGCAACAACCACCATCACTTTTGTGAATGTGCATGGAGCCGTGGCCAGGCCGAAGGGCATGGCATGAAACTGAAAGTGGCCCCAGGGGAAGGCGAACCACAGGAACTTTTGATGAGCTTCCCGAATGGGAATGTGCAAATAGGCCTCCGAGAGGTCGAGAGACATGAGAAATTCCCCGAGACGCACCGCCACAATGACGGATCGTAAGGTTTCCATCCGGAAGTGCGGTACTCTAAGAAAACGATTTACGCCCTTGAGATCCAGAATCGGGCGGAGGGAACCGTCTTTCTTTGGCACCACAAAATAGAGTAACGACCGCCGCCGTGCTCGAAAGAGGAACGGGTACCACCGCTCCTAGGGCCAAAAGATGGTGCAACGTCAATCGAATGGCTCGCGCCTTCTGTTCGCCTTTGCAGGGAGAAAGGACAAAGGAATCCGGAAGCGGGCAGGCGAACTCCAACACATAACCCTCCCGGATTATTTCCAGCACCCACTGATCTGAGGTAATTTGGGCCCAGGAAGGAAGAAAGTCCTGTAGACGACCCCCGACGACTAGACTTCCCTCCGGAGCCCACCTCACCTCATTGCGGCTTTCGACTAAAGGAAAAGGAGGAAGATGAAGAAGCTGCCGAAAAACCTCTTCCCGCTCCTCGAAACCCGCGAAAGCTCTGTGACCGTGCGCCAAAACGGCCGCGCTGGGAACTCCATAGGCGGGAAGAACGAAACCTGCAAAAATCTCGAAACTGACCCCGAACTGTCGGCAAGTTTCTAGGCAGCTTAGGCTTATCCTCCAGTAGTCGACCGCCCTTAGACTCGCCGAGGTCCTTAACTAACTTATCCAGATCGTCTCCGAACAACAGTTTGCCCTTAAAAGGAAGCTTACTGAGGCGAGACTTAGAAGATCCGTCGGCCACCCAATTCCATAACCAAACAGACCTCCGCACCGCCACCAAGGATGCCATACTATTCGCCAGGGTTCTGATCAAATCATAATGCACATCCGCCAAATAGGCCGACCCAGACTCTAAGCGGGTCACTTCCAGCAACCCCTGCTGATCTAAGCCGGAAAGTTGCCGCAAATGCTGTGCCCAACGCAAGCAGGCTCTAGCCACCCAAGCACCACAAATAGAGGCCTGCAGAGGTAAGGCATTAGTCTCGAAGGCCTGTTTCAACAAACCATCCACTTTCTTATCCTGTGCATCCTTTAAAGCCGCACTGCCTTCTACAGGGATCGTGGTCTTTTTGGTCACCGCCGAAACAGCGGCATCAACCCGTGGCGACTAACCTCTCTTTATCCTTATCCGCGAGGGGATACAGACGGTTCATAGTTCGAATCCCCTTCAGACTGGATTCAGGCTGATCCCACTCAGTTTGAATCATTTGCTCAACCACACAGTGCACCGGAAAGACCACCTGCGAGTCCCGCACCGCCTGAATGAGAGGATCTTCTAATCCGTCATCTTCAATAGGACGAGCGGACGCCAGATTAAGAGTCTGAAGAGATTCCGTAATCAAAGGCACCAGCTCCTCTCTACGAAACACCCGAATAATGCGGGCCTGATCCTCCGGCTCGGGGATCTCACCGTCCTCGAGCTCCACCACTCCAGTATCGGCATCCTGATCCGGCCAGCTCAGGTCGTCGCGCTCCAGATCCAATGATCTGGAGCGTTTGGCGGAAGGCTGGAGTTTTCTCCAGGGCTCCTCTCCCTTCAAGGATGGAAGGGGCGATGGCCAGGCCTCTGGCAACTTGCCCGAGCGCCCCAATCGAAAGGCCTGGTGCATAAGCAGGACAAAGTCCGGGGAAAAATCGGTGAAGGCAGACTCAGGAGCATCAAGCGGTAACGGCCCAACCTGTCCCTTAGAAGGAACCGCAGAGAAAGAAGGTAGGGGGTCAGGCGAAGGCCTCCACTCAGTCTGGACAGCTGGAGACTCTGGGTCTGACAGCTCCTTGTGTTCCATTTGATGCTCCAAGTCCGAGGAAACTGAGGCGCAGCCCTTGCAAATACCAGAGTCCGCCACAGCCCCCCTGCGCGACCTGCAGATCACACACTGCGGTCTGGCAGCCATGCAGGTTGAAGATCCACTCCAGGAAACAGTGCACCACTGAGCCCCCGAACAGAAAAAAGCTGCTGTCAAAACTCTTATTATTCCTATTATTCTTATTTTTTTTTTTTTGTCAAAACACACAGAATGAATTATTAGGAGCCAACCACCAAAAATGCCAGCCTAAAAATGCTCAAAAATGCAGTGGAACGCTGTGCCCATCATCCAAAATAGAGCGGGGAAAAAAGAAACTGAGTCCGAAAATGGCCGCCGGCACCTTTTTCGGCGGCGAAAAAATGGCACGAAAAAAGCAGCAAAGAAATATAAAGAAAATAAAACGGGAATGCAGCAAAAACAGCTCCTGTACAAGAAAACACTCACCGCACAGTCGGACAATCGCCGGCAGACTCCCCACCGCTCGAATCTAGAGCGGGAGTGCGTTGCCGATCCAGGCTGTCAATCAAGGCTAAGGCAGCAGTGATCGCTAAGAAAGGAAGCCAGGGCACAACAAGACTTCCAACCCAAACAAAGTGCTGGTAAGTGCAAATCTCTCCACCGTGCAGTCCAGGAGGAGAGATCCAAGCACCCCAAGTGCAACTAACACCCCAGTAGCAAGGACAGAGGGTCAGTGCAGACTGACTCCTCAGTTACCGCTGAACTCTCTTTAAAAAAAAAACCAAACACACAAACAGATAGCTACCTAATAAAAAGAAACCAAAGAAATAAAGGAGGGAAAAAGAAAAACACCCCAAAACTAACTCTAGTGTTGCCTCTAAATGTCCCTAAGTGAGCCTAAACCAGGCACACACGTCCTCCAGCTGCAAGGAGACTGGACACACTGGGAGCTGATGGGAGCTCCAACGGCATACATCCTGACAGAGGAAGATTCTGATTGGTCCAGTCTCCAGGCTGCAGGAGGAGGTGCACTACCCGGATGTGGAGGACTAAACTGGAGGACCGCTCAGGAACTGCCTATTTAGTCTGCTGAAGCACCAGAACGTCAAGTAGCAGTCAATGAGGAGGGAGAGGCACCGAACCAACATCCATTCCAGCTGCTGAGGACTGTAAGACTGGAGTGCAACAGCAAGGGGAGGGGCTTAAGATGTTGGCAAAAGTTTGGTTTACAGTCCTCAGCTGCTGGAAGGGATTGACAACCCTATCGTTCCCTGGACTGGCCCGGAGAAACGAGAAGGAATAAACATTTACAACACTCTTCTACCAAGCTCAGAGTTGAGCTGCTAAAAATATGCATGAATCACTCTTATTTTAACTGATCTGTGAAGCAATCATCAGAAATCTAGAAGGAAAAACAAATTCACCGCAAGGAGTCAGCATAAAACTGTTTTAGGTCATAAACTGTGGTATAGATGAGGTTTATGTTAATGCCTACAAATAGGAATTTTCTTTTCTTTTTTTTTTATTGAAATCACAGTAATTGTGCCTTGATTAGCTAGTCAGATAAAAGTGCTTTAGAGGGCAAATATTAACACACCAGAGGATGATATTCAAATATTTCTATTTGAAAATGTCTATCTAGAATATTTGCTGATGAAATTAGACGAGCTAAAATTTGGTTTGTCTAGGTCAGTGGAATAGTTTTGACTAATGGACAGGGCACAGGTTCAAACATGTTGCCAACATGCAACCGAGCTCGGAAACCAAAAAGGAGACAGATGAATGCTTTCTAAAAGGGTAAAAACCTTTCTGTTGTGACGTCACCTAAGAAGGGGGAAGGCTTCCAATGCCAGTAATTAAGATTCAAAGCCATTTGATTTCGGAAAGGCGGTATAAGTGCACATAAATAACTAGTATTTTTATCTCGGCTCCTTTTCCACAACATAACCAAATGCTCCAGAGCTCTTTATGAGGCAGAGGAGAAGAGGGTCTACTTACTGGCGGCTGTGGCCACTGGCTGAGCAATGTTGGGGGGAGGTTTAAGCTTCATTAGTTCATTAAGACTACTACTTTTGAGCAAGTCCTTTAGCTGAACTTGGTCCTTTGTAGGCGTCGTTGCCAAAGCACTGCGAACTACTGTCCCTGCAGCAGGTCGTGCCGTTGTGCTGGTCTGAATGACTTTTGCTACAGTGATGGTTTGTCTGGTGGTTGCAATGGGTGTTGATTTTGTCATCACTATCGTGTTCCCCAAAGATGGAAGCTGGTTTATCTGATTGAGTACAAATGTTGTTGTTGATGGTGGCTGTTTTAAGAAAGAAAAAGAAACAAACATTTAATTGTTTAAAAAAAAAGTAAACAGGCAGCTCAAACCTTAAGTACCCATCAAAGATATAGCATCTGTCCAGGTAGTAACCACAATTCAACCCAGAGGAAAACCAGGATTTCCTCAAAGTCCAATTAGGAAATGGAACAGTATCTAAGCCAAGTAAGAATAAGGGGCAATGAATAAGACCACCTTCCCTTTTCTGCTTTAAGAGAGGTCTAAACCAAAGCATAAAGCAAGCTAAACAGAAAGGCACATTCCCTGATGAAACCTGAGCAATTACACCTGGGGGAACTCTCTGCAAAAAAATTTGAACAAATTCAGTGCACAGTATTTTAAAATTCTGTTTGCTTTATTAGTATATTTTTGCACAGAATTCCCCCATCATAAAGTTTAACTCCTCCTCTAGCCCTGAAATTTCCACTGCCTTTTGCCTCCTTAGCTCTCTTGCTCTAATCAGTTCTGTCCACAACCCATCCTTGTCCGTTATCTCTCCCTCTAACTTCCAGCCCCTAGCCACTGCCCTCCCCCCTCACCAGCAGTCCAACTGCAGCAACGCAGCACAGGAGCGCTTCTGTAAAATTCTGCACAGCAAATGCAAACTCCTGCCCTGTGCAGAAATCCCCCAAGAGTAAAAACCCTAATTATTTACATTCCTGTTCTGAAACTTTTCCCTTTAATTTTAGTAGGAACACACACAGCATCTTAATATTAGCCATATTAGAAGAGCCAGCTGGAATACCTCAAGGCATTTATGCAATACATTTAACAAATATAATCCACATGCATACTGATCTGGTATATTATACTAAGACACTTCATTTTATTAAAACAAATCTGTCCCCCACAACCTAGAAGAGGGGTAGACAACTATGTATGGACAATTCTACCATGAGGAAAAACTGAAAGGTTAAGAAATTGGCAAAAAGCTTGAAGGGCAAATCCAGGGTTCTTGCGAAGCTGACTGCCCAGGGCAGCACAGTGCAGGTTTGAGTCAGTCAATCTGAATCTAACCATGCAAGCCTAAAAGGGAAATACGATGCTGAAAGCAACTCTCACCCTGGGTGCACCCAGAATCTGAATACTGACTTGCCACACAGAGAACACCTGCATTTTTACCACATTTAGTCAAACTAGCAGAGACACACACTAATACTAAAAAAGGAGCCAGAAAGACTAGCTAGAATGGTAAAAAGAAAAGAATATTCCTACATATGGGAGTATACTTTTTTTCATTTAAACTAGCCAGGATCCTTCGTAATAATGTTCAAAAGATATTAGCAGTGCTGAATAGCTATGAAAAGGCTATTTACTACCCTACTGCATATCTAGACTGGGAGGTGAAGCCCAGATATCACATGGAAATGATACCTAGACCGGCAGCAAGCATATTCCAAGTGCCTTTCCATCTTTTGCCTATATTCCTCAAACTCCACTGCTAACAAAAATGGTATTCACAACTATTTGTTTATGGAATACTAAACCAAAACAGGCATGCATCACTTGACAGAAGTAACCATGTTACAATGCTCCAGGTGTGTAACACGGCCAAAACAAAAAAATAGATGGAAAAAAACTCATTTCTTAGATGCTGTGTATAATTAAATCCCATCTCTTCCTTTCAATAATTCTACTCCCAATTCCCCCCATGGCCCTCCTCTTGTGCCATACCCCACCATCTTACTTTAAAACCCAGGGGACCAGGAGCAACATTTAAACACTTGTATGACCAGACTTGCCCAAGGCCACAAGGAGTGCTAGTGGGAATCGAACCCTGGTTGCTTGGTTACCAAGCCAGTGTAGGCCTGGCAATCTACTTCCGGTGACACTGCCAAGAAAACCCAGGAGCTTCTGGGTCGCCAGGAGTCAGGACTGACTCAAAGGCACACATTGCATTGCATTTGCATGACCAGACATCTGAGGAAAAGAGGGGGGGGGGAGGAGTTTCCAGCCTTCAACAACACTGTTGCAGTGCTTCTGCTTACTAGAGAAAGCACAGTTACTTACCTGTAACAGGTGATCTCTGGGAACAGCAGGAATAAGTCTTCACATATGGGTATGTCGGTACCGATGGAGTCTGCGCGGGAACGCTCCCCAGCGTCCAATTAGAACGCTTTTGGGAGCATCCCACCACGCCTGCGTGCTGCCTTCCCGCCTTTCCCAACTGCCTCTCCTCAGTTAAGTTTTAAAGCTGAGACAGAGAGAGAGAGCAAGGAAGGAAAAGAGATAGAGAAATGCAACTCCTAGGGGAGGTGGGTGGGTTGTGAAGACTTATCCCTGCTGTTCCCAGAGATCACCTGTTACAGGTAAGTAACTGTGCTATCTCCAGGAACAAGCAGGAATGAGTCTTCACATATGGGGACTCCCAAGCTCAGATGCCCGGAGGGAGTCCTAGCATGTTGCAAGTCTAGAACAAGCCATGCTATTCCTCAGGACCTCAGGCATCTTGGGGATGGAGGGTAGGAGTTGAATACAGAAAAAGAGCTGTGGAACAGCTGGCTAGAATAGGGCTTCAAAAGGGGAAGACCCTGTATCGAGGGTATTTAGTAGTAAAATATTGTAATCTGGGCCTCCCTTGTTGGCATTGCACAAGTGCACGGAGCTACATATGGATCTGCTAGAAGCGCCAGTCAATGTGCTCAAGGGGTACCTCACTGAGACGTAGACGTAATAAAGTAGAACAAAAACAAGTGGAGGTCAGAACCCTTCAGGGTGAGAAAATAGCCCCAGGGGAAAACTGGGGTAGTATAAGAGGGAGAGCTTCAGCGGAGACGCAGAAGGTACTATTAAAGAAAGCTTAAGCTGTTTTGGTCCAAAAACAGTACATATCTAGGACCAAGAGAAAAAAAAAAAAAAAAAAAAAAAGAGTCTGACCCAACTGGACTGGGGTTGGAATCAGTCCATGTAGGGGAGAAAGGGTATGGAGACCCTTGTATCTGATAAGAAAGTAAGGACTGACTCAGGAGCTTAGCTTTAGAGCAAATGAAGCTCCGCAATGTCTTTCCTAAATGGGGTCAATTAGGAAAGAAAGGTACATGAAGAGCTTCAGGAGTACCTAACCTGAAAAGGCTATGGTAAGGAAAGGTTTGTTGATTACCACAGGAAGGGGTTATAGGTGTAGCCCCCTAGTCATGCTGGCACAGCATTGATAGGGTTAGTGCCCATCTGTCAGGATCATATAGGAATGTAAGGATATCTGAACCTAACAGACAGATATATTGTTAGATAAATCTATATCCATCTACTTATCTATAGATATATACACCTATAGTGTATATATGTCTATATCTATATATAGATATGTATGGGCAGAAGACACACCGAGATAGATATAGATAGATATAGATAGATATAGATATAGATAGATATAGATAGATATAGATATACTTATACTTAAATATATCTATATAAATACATATATATACTTAAATATATCTATATATACCTATATGAATAGGCAGGCATATAGACACGTCTCCAGGTATATGGATGGAGAGATGTCCATAGAACCCCATCCCCCCTAGGTATATAGGGAGAGGGGAAGATTCATCTGACAGCAAGGAGGTTGATACCTGCTTGAATAGATAGAGAATCCTCCTTTGCTGGTTATGACTGGCAGAGTCAGAGGAAAGTTCTCCCTGACAAGAAGGCTGAATTCTTTGCAGAATTTGAGCTCTTGAATAACCAGGATGGCCTACGTGAAAAATGCAGAGGATAACTTCAGTCAGCAGACAGGAAGTCCAGATATCTCATCAATGTACTTCGAGAAGTACATTGATGAGATGCTTCTTGCAGCAACCAGGATCTCCAGCACAGGAGAAGATGGGTGCCAACAGAATGTCGATGGTTGGACAAAAGTCACCAGAGCCTGCAAAATCACCAATCCAACTTCTCCAGCCCTTGAATTGAAGAACCATTATGCAGCCCTGGAAGTGGAGGAGGTGAAAGCATCCCTGGAAAGGGAAGAACCAGAGTTCAAGTACCCCATAGTTGCGGAATCAGTGGCCAGAAGGAAACGAAGGGTAGTGGTGGTTGGAGACTCTCTTCTGAGGGGTACTGAGGCGTCCGTCTGCCGACCAGACTTGATGTCCAGAGAGGTATGCTGTCTGCCTGGTGCCAAGATCCAAGATGTTACGGAGAGTTTGACGAGACTCATCAAGCCCACTGACTATTACCCAATGTTGCTAATCCATGTAGGAACAAATGATACTGCCAGGTATACCTCGGAACGTATCAAAAGTGACTTCATGGCTCTGGGACAGAGGGTGAAGCAGTTAGGTGCACAGGTGGTGTTCTCTTCAATCCTCCCTGTTGAGGGTAAAGGCCAAGGCAGAGAGGCTCGCATCCTGGAGATGAATGCATGGCTGCGTGGATGGTGTCTTCGAGAGCGTTTTGGTTTCCTAGACCATGGGATGCTGTTCCAAGGGTTGCAGAGCAGAGATGGCATCCATCTGTCCAAGAAAGGTCAACGCATCTTTGGTAGTAGACTGGCTAATCTACTGAAGAGGGCTTTAAACTAGATTCGTTGGGGATGGGTGAAGAAAGCCCCCAGGTAAGTGAAAGCCCCCAGGTGATACATTAAATACCTTTATGGAAATGGGTAACAGGGGTAACATATGGAAAGCAGTGTGTATTAATGCCCGTAGCATGGGAAATAAGATCCCTGAAGTTGAAGCTTTGGTGGGAGTGGCTGACTTGGATTTAGTGGCAGTTACAGAAACATGGTTCACAGAAAACCATGACTGGGATGTAACTATACCTGGCTATACTTTATTCAGAAAGGACAGGGTAGGAAAAAGGGGAGGAGGAGTGGCACTATATGTAAAAACTACTATTAAAGCTTTGGAATTACAGAGCTTAAAAAGGGAGAGAGGAGGCATTGTGGGTTAAACTAGAAAGAGGGAAAGAGAAATCTATTTGCATTGGTGTGATATACAGACCTCCCTCACAAGAGGAAGAGGTGGACAGAGTTAATTGAAGACATACGTAGCATTGCTAGGAAAAGGGAAGTGCTACTGCTAGGAGATTTCAATATGCCAGATGTTGATTGGCACATTCCTGCTGCAGTATCATCTAGAAGTAAGGAGATCCTGGATTCTCTACAGTGAGAACTATTCAGGCAATTGGTAACAGACCCAACACGTGAAGGGGCCATACTGGACTTGGTGCTTATCAATGGTGAAAGTGTTTCTGATGTTGTAGTGGGAGATCATTTTGCATCCAGTGATCACCAGATGGTGTGGTTCAGTATTAGGACTAGGACTGTTAGAATCCATTCCAAGGTGAAGATCTTAGACTTTAGGAAGACTAACTTTGCGAAGATGGGCCAATACCTCAGAGAGTCGTTAGTGGGATGGGAACAGCTGGGGGATGTAGAAAAACAGTGGGCAAAACTGAAAGGGGGTATTTTAAAGGCAACCAACCTTTTTGTTAAAATGGTAAATAAAAGGCAAAAGGAAAAGGGGACCACTATGGTTTTCGAAGGAAGTAGCTGAAAAAGTGAAGAAAAAGAGGGAGGCCTTCATGAAATACAAGAGATCACAGAGAGAGGAAGACAGGCATCTGTATTTGGAAAAACTTAGAAAAGCTAACAAAGTAGTCAAGAAGGCAAAGATTCAAAAGGAGGAGGAAATAGCCAATGCAATAAAATGGGGGATAAGACATTTTTCAGATATATTGGTGAGAAGAGGAAGGACAAAAGTGGTATTGTCAGACTCAAGGGTGCAGGGGGGGGAATATGTAGAAGCTGATAAGGATAAAGCGGAATTGCTTAACAAATATTTTTGTTCTGTGTTCACAGATGAAGAACCAGGAGCAGGACCTCAGAAAACACCCACAAATAAGAACAGAAGCGAGGGACATCTTGAACAATTTTCAGAAGACTGTTCGTGAGAAACTAGCTCAACTTAAAGTAGACAAAGCGATGGGACCAGATGGGATACACCCTAGAATACTGAGGGAACTTGGGGACGTTCTAGCAACTCCACTGACTGACCTTTTCAATGCCTCGGAGTCGGGAGTGGTGCCAAAGGACTGGAGAGAGGCTCATGTGGTAGCTTTACACAAAAGCGGAAGTAAGGATGTGGTTGAAAACTACAGGCCGGTTAGTTTAACTTCGGTGGTGAGTAAATTATTGGAAACGCTGCTGAAAAAGAAAATAGTGAGGTTTCTGGAGTCCGGCGGATTACAGGATCCGAGGCAGCATGGATTCACCAGAGGCAGGTCCTGTCAGACAAATCTGATTGATTTCTTTGACTGGGTGACCAGGGAGTTGGACAGAGGGAGAGCTCTAGATGTGGTGTATTTAGATTTCAGTAAAGCCTTTTGACACTGTTCCTCACAGGCGACTTATAAACAAACTGAGCACCCTAGGGGTGGACCCTAAAGTTACTGCTTGGGTTAGAAATTGGTTGGGTGGGAGGCGACAAAGAGTACAAATAAATGGAGCTCACTCTGAGGAGAAGGATGTTACCAGTGGTGTGCCCCAGGGATCTGTCCTTGGATTCTTAACATCTTTGTTAGTGATACAGCGGAAGGGCTGTCGGGTAAGGTTTGCCTCTTTGCGGATGATACCAAAATCTGCAATAGAGTAGACACCCAGGAAGGTGTAGATAACATGAGGAGGAATCTAGCTAAGCTTGAAGAATGGTCTAGAATTTGGCAGCTGGGATTTAATGTTAAAAAATTTAAGGTCATGCATTTGTGCTGCAGCAATCCAAGGGAGCAATACAGTACAGGAGGTGAAGTACTTTTGTCCACTAAAGAAGAGCGGGACCTAGGCGTGGTTGTGTCTGATGATCTTAAAGTAAAGTAGCTAAACAGGTAGAAAAGGCGACGGCAAAAGCTAGAAGGATGCTTGGGTGCATACGGAGAGGAATGGCTAGCAGAAAAAAGGAGGTGATAATGCCTCTGTATAAGTCTTTGGTGCGACCTCATTTGGAGTATGGTGTGCAATTCTGGAGACCGCACCTTCAAAAGGATGTGAACAGGATGGAGTCGGTGCAGAGGGTGGCTACTAAAATGATTAATGGGCTTCATTATAAAGCATATGAGGACAGACTTAAGGATCTTAATATGTACACCTTAGAGGAAAGGCGGGATAGAGGTGATATGATTGAGATGTTTAAATACCTCCATGGCATAAATGTTCAGGGAGAGAGCCTCTTTCAATTGAAAGCAAGTTCTGCTACGAGGGGACATGGGATGAGGGCGAAGGGAGATATATTTCCGCATATCACTCCTGAATCTTTCTTTACGGAAAGAGTAGTGGATCCATGGAATATAGTCTCCCAGTGGAGGTGGTAGAGATGAGGACAGTAACTGAATTCAAAAAAGCATGGGACCAACACAGAGGATCTCTAAAGGTAAAAAGTGGACTGCTGTAGTTGTTGTTATGGAAGGACAAACTAGATAGGCCATGTGGTCTGTCATCATGTTTCTATGTTTAATCCTGCAAAGAATGATGCAAAGGAAGCATGTTCTCCTTTGCTTTGCTAGGAACAGAGAGGGACTCTGTATTCCCTTGTGTAGGATCCTGTCCAGGAATAGGAATGGCAAGTGATTTTGCCATATCCAGGAGGAAAGTCCAAAAAGAAGGATCCCCAGAGGGAACTTCCCTTGGATAGGCTAGATCTGATGAAGAACTAGCGATGGCACCGAGGGATCTATCCAAATATAGAGGAATAGTAGATCCTGAATGGTGCAGTATGGGATCCTTAAAGGGTGGTCGCTGGTTCTGCAGGTCAGGACCAGCGACAGTCGGTTACACATCGTCCATGCTAGGGATCGATTCCAAACTCGGCATCGAGGGAAGCGAGCCTGACGTGAGAAGCATGGAAGGTACCAACAGCAATGGTAATGTGGATAGCGGTACCAACTTCAGTACCGTATCTGATACCGGTGGATGAAGGCCAGCCGGTAGCAACTCTAACGGTATCGGAGGAACCGAGAGTTGCGGATGCGAATTATCGGAACCAAGCCTTCGGTACCAGACTGGAGATCAATTCCAGACTCGGCATCGAAGGAAGCGAGTCTATCGATGCACGTCTGGAGGGTACCGATGTCGGTACTAGCATCAGTGCCTGTACCGATACTGGAAGGTCGGTCTGGAGCATATCCACCGGCCCTGCAGGTACCGAGGACGCCAGACGACGATCCTTGGTGAGGAATGTTTCATCCAACACCAGTGCCGATGCCGGGGTATTGGTACCGCTCGAAGAGGATGCCACCACCGGGCATGGCTCAGGTATGTTCTGTGAGGGGTGAACCTCAGGAACAACCTGAAACCCCACACAGGCTTTGGAGGCCGAAGACTCCCACCGGGGTTTTGAAGCCAGTGGAATCTCGAGGACAAGGCCATAGGCATCTCTATGCTGTGCATAAGAACTGCCGCTCGAGGACTGGCTAGTATTAACAGACTGTTTTTGGGTTACCTTATGCTGTGTAGAAGAAGGTATGGTTGGTGCCCTGAAGTTGGAGGGGGACCACGTGTCGAGGGAAACTATGTTGAAAACTTCTCACAATACTATTGTTCGAGGGCTCCGGAGGAAAATGGTCAGGACCCAAGCAGGTTAGACACCAATTGTGAGTGTCTAAAAATAAAGTTGTACCGCCAGTTTGTACATTTCTTGGGGAAAGTGGCTAGCGGTTCCATGAAGGAAGATGGAGGCCTAGAAGGCCTGAGAACCGTGAGACACTAAGGAAGAAAAATATTCCCTAAAAAGGAAAAATATTACAAGAAAAGAAAAAAGAAACACCGGCGGTACCGGTGGTGTCGGGGAAGGCAGCCACGACCACAAGAAAACTAAAAAAATAAAAGAAGAATTTTCTGCGGTGACAGGACGTCCTGCCATCTCCGCGGAGAAACGAAAACTGAGGAGAGGCCATTGGGCGAGGCGGGAAGGCAGCACACAGGCGTGGTGGGATGCTCCCAAAAGCGTTCTAATTGGACGCTGGGGAGCATTCCCACGCAGACTCCGTCGGTACCGACGTACCCATAAGTGAAGACTCATTCCTGCTTGTTCCTGGAGATGACCATAAATCCTTGTGAGAATTTGATTCAAGACAACTGAAGAAAATATCTAAAGCTGTAACTGAGTCAGGTACTCGCAATAAGTAGCACAAGGATTTTTGTGTCAAGTGTTGTAGTTTACAAAAGCCTGTTCCATGAACACTGTAGTTGTCTTCTGTCCACACAGATTTAATCACCATCAGTATATCCCCTTTAACAAAAGCATGCTATTTTAGAAGCTCTACACACATTAAAAATACAACAGACTGAACAAAAAAATATTTACCTGCTGAATAGCTGGAGTTGATGGAGTCACCAGACTAATGTCCACAGGGTCACTGTCAAAGAGGTCATTTGGACTGATTCCACTCTCACTCAAAGCAGCAAGCAACAAATCTTGTCCTGGTTCCATCATCTTAACAAAATAAAAGGATTATTTTTTTAAGCCATCCCCCAGCTTCCCCTCATCTTAAATGTCCTCAGACTGCCCAACATTTTACACTAGAATAGCAGGGGTGGCAGGAGAAAGAGTGCAACTCTTACAGGGTCTTAATTAAATGGGAACTTTTGCTAATCTCCAGCATGCATACACATCCTTCAAATGTGAAAAACCACTTACCTTTCTGACATAAGGAAATATTAACATAGCTGATAATCTCCATTCCATGAATCCTGCTAGACCAGTCCAGACCAGTGGGTTATGACTCCTACCCAGCAGGTAGAAACAGACTTGAGAAACTTTGTTATGTCATCACTTGGTATATCTCAAATTGGCAGAGGACAAAATTCAAAGTTGTTAAAGGAGATTATGAAAAATTGCAAGAGGACCTTAATTGGAAGGCTGGACGTTCAAATGGCAGATGAAATTTAATGTGGACAAGTGCAAAGTTATGCACCTAGGAAAGAACCCCCCCAAACTATAGTTACACAATGAAAAGTTCCACATTAGAAACCATCACCTAGGAAAAAGATTTAGGCGCCATCGTGGATAACACATTGAAACCTCCGCCCAGTATGCAGCAGCGGCCAAGGCAAATAAAATGCTAGGAATCATAAGGAAAGGAATGGAGAATAAAACAAAGGATATTATAATACCTCTATCTTTCCATGGTACGACTGCACCTTGAATGTTGTGTGCAATTCTGGTCGCCGTATCTTAAAAAGGATATAGCAGAATTAGAAAAGGTACAGAGGAGTGCCACCAAAATGGTGAAGGGGATGGAAGGATACCCCCTATGACGAGAGGCTTAAAAAATTAGGACTTTTCAACTTGGGGGGGGGGGGGGGGAACCCACGGTTGAGGGGAGATATGATAGACGTCTATAAATTAAAGAATGGAGTGGAATGGAATGGGTAAAGCACAGTTACTTACCTGTAACAGGTGATCTCTGGGAACAGCAGGAATAAGTCTTCACATATGGGTATCGTCGGTACCGACGGAGCCTGCGCAGGAAAGCTCCCCAGTGTCCAGTAAGAAAGCTTTTGGGAGCATCCCACAGCGCCTGCACGCTGCCTTCCCGCCTTTCCCAACCGCCTCTCTCCAGTTCAAGTTTTAAAGCTGAGACAAAGAGAGAGAGAGGAAAGGAAAGAGAGATACAACTCCTAGGGGAGGTGGGTGGGTTGTGAATACTTATTCCTGCTGTTCCCAGAGATCACCTGTTACAGGTAAGTAACTGTGCTATCTCCAGGAACAAGCAGGAATGAGTCTTCACATATGGGGACTCCCTAGCTGCAGATGCCAAGGGAGAACCCCAGGTTGTATGTCCTTGAAAAGACTACCTCCTGCTATGGATCTCTGGCATCCAACCAGGGTAGGTGGGTAGGAGTTGATTAGGAATGGAACAGGTGTTTGAGAACAGCCTGACCAAACAAGGCATCCCGGCAGGAGTCCTTGTCCAAGCAGTAATGGGCTGTGAAGGTATGAACAGAGGCCCAGGTGGCCGCTCGACAGATTTGGTCGATGGACACAGAATTTAGATGAGCCATTGAGGCTGCCATGGCTCTCACATTGTGAGCTGTGACATGGCCCTCCAGAGAAAGGTTTCTACTCTGGTAGGCGAAAGAAATACACTGAGCAATCCAGTTGGAGTGTTCTTTTAGAGACTGGAAGTCCTAAATGAGAAGGATCAAAAGCAACAAAGAGTTGAGAAGACTTTCTATGTTGCTGTGTTCTTTGTAAGTAAAAAGCAAGAGCTCTCTTACAATCCAAGGTATGAAGATTCCTCTCTGCACTTGATGCATGAGGTCCTGGAAAAAAGACAGGTAAATATACCTCTTGGTTCAGATGAAAAGGCGAGACCACTTTAGGCATAAAGTGTGGATTGGTCCTGAGGACCACCTTATGATGGAACCTTGTGTAAGGTGGATTAGCCACCAAAGCTTGCAACTCACTGATGCGGTGTGCTGAGGTGACTAATGAGAAAAATAACCTTCCAAGAAAGAAATTTCAAGGAGGTGGTGGCTAAAGATTCAAAGGGTGGCTTCACGAGCTGGCCAAGAACCAGGTTTAAGTCCCATGCCACTGGAGGTGGTCTAATGGGAGGTTTAGTTAAAAGAAGGCCTCTCATGAATCTTGCTATAAGAGGATGAGAGGAAATAGGTTGTCCATTGAGAGGCTTGAGGGACGCTGCAATAGCACTCAAATGGACGTCTTACTGAATTCGTTTTCAGACCTGCATGGGAAAGATGCAGGAGATACTCTAGTAGAGAATTCAGAGGTATTGCAAGAGGGTTTAGACCCTTCTCTGAACACCAAATGGTAAATCTTTTCCATTTGAAAGCATAGGAACCTCTAGTAGAAGGCTTTCTAGAGGCATGAACAACATCTGACTTGCTGAGAGAGATGAAACTCTTGACGGTCTAAGCCCTCAGCAAGCAAGCCCTGAGATGGAGCGACTGGGGGTTTGGGTGCCATAATGATCCCTCTTCCTGGGATAGAAGGTCTGGTGCGGAGCCCAAGTCCAGGGAGGGAGCTTGAGAGAGATGCAGAAGTAGAGGGTACCACACGTGGCGTGGCCAATGTGGTGCTATAAGGATCATGGTCCCTCGATCTCTGAAGCTTGAATAGTGTTTTGGGAATTAGGGGAATTGGTGGAAAGGCATAAAGGAAGTCTTGACCCCAGTGAAGGAGGAAGGCATCCTTGGCCTGAACTCCCCGACACGGAATTCTGTAACAGAACCGGGGAAGTTTGGCATTCCACGGACTTACAAAGAGGTCTATGTCCTGGGTTCCCCAAATTCGAAAAATCCTGGCTACCTGGTTCATGTGGAGGGACCATTCGTGTGGAAGCAGAACTTGACTGAGTCTGTCCGCCCAAGAGTTTTGAATGCCTGGAAGATATATTGCCAGAAGATGGATGTAATGCTCTCTGGCGAAGGCCCACAGTCGCAAAGCTTCGTTGCAAAGCGACAGAGCCAGTCCCGCCCTGCTTGTTCACATAGAACATGGCTACTTGGTTGTCCGTATAGATGAGGACTGTCCTGTAGCTGAGCAGGGTATGGAACACTCGGGAGAGCTAAGAATATTGCTTTGAGTTCCAATAGATTGATATGCAGAGAAGTCTCCTGTGGAGACCAGATGCCCTGGGTGGAGAGATCTTGTAGATGAGCTCCCCAACCCTTTGGAGAAGCATCTGTTGCGAGAGTTGCTTGGGGTAGTGGCTGTTGAAAAGGGGACCGCAGCAACAGGTTTTGAGAGGACTTTCACCACTGGAGAGACCAAAAATGGCGACTGGAGTTTGCTATTTTGTCTGACAAAGTCCATTGAGCTGCCCTCATGTGAAGGCAAGCATATGGAACCACATGCACGGTGGATGCCATGTGGCCTAATAGCTGTAACATCTCTCGAGCAATTAAGTGGGACTTTAACTGAATCTGGGAGGCTAACTGCACTAGATGTAGGCAACAGGCCTGAGGAAGATAGGCCCTAGCAGTTGTGGTATCCAGCAAGGCCCCTATGAACTCCAGAGACTGAGAAGGGGTGAGATTGGATTTTGGGATGTTTATTACTAGTCCCAAATACTGAAGGATACGCATTGTGCAGGTTAGGCAAGTCTGGGCCTCTGACTGGGATGGGGCTCGAATGAGCCAGTCGTCCAGATATGGGAATATGCATATTCCCAGAGTGCGGAGAAATGCAGCTACTACTGCCATGCATTTCGTGAACACCCTTGGTGCAGAGGCCAGACCGAAAGGAAGCACCATGTATTGGTAGTGCTTTCCTTGAAAAAGGAACCAAAGGAACCTTCTGTGTGTTGGATGGATAAGGACATGGGTGTACGCATCCTTGAGATCTAGAGAAAGTCAATCCTGACTCTGAAGGTATGGAAGCAGAGCCCCTAGAGAAATCATTTTGAATTTCTCCTTGAATAGAAACTTGTTCAATTCTCTGAGATCTAATATGGGTCTGTAGCCCCCTGTTTTCTTTGGGATAAGAAAATAAGGGGAGTAGAACCCTGAGCCCTGTTGAAGAGGTACTTCTTCTATTGCCCCTTGGGCAAGAAGGGTAGCAATCTCCTGACCTAGAAGGTTGAGGAGAGATATTGGAGAATTGAACTGTTTCACCATGGTGTGAGGAGGAAGGCTTAAGAAATGAAGCTTGTACCCTTCCTTTCTGATGGAGAGGGTCCATTGCTCTGCTGTGATTTGCTCCCATCTGGGAGCAAAGTAAGTCAACTTTCCTGGAATGGTGAGGGGCTCTGGTTTTCCCAGAGCTAGAAAGGCCAAGTTCTCTAGTTGCAAGTCAAAGGCCCTGAGGAGGTTGAGGCTGCTGGGTTGTGGTAGGCCTGGCAGCCTTTGACTTGGCCTGTTTAGGTGGCTGCTGACGCTTTGCAGCGAAATGACCTGCAGAAGATGTCTGCCCATGAGCAGGATAATATCTTCCCTTTTTAGAAAAAGATGTCTTTTTGAACAATCTTTTCTTAACAGGGGCAGAGGTAGACTTTGAAAGTTGATCCAAAGCAGAGTTCTCAGCATCCGAGTGGCCTTTGCTTGCCAATCCCTGCCAAACAGGTTTTCACCTGTACAAGGAAGGTTTCCCAACTCATCTTGGACCCAGAGTTCCAAATCAGAGGCTTGTAACCAAGCAATTCTACGTGCACCTATGGCAATAGCTGTAGCTCTGCTTACACACTCAAAAGAGTCAAAGGCTGCACGGTTGGAGAATTTGGAAACATCTTGGGCATGTTTGAGCCAAGTGAAAAATTCCTGCCTTTTATCTTCTGAAATAAAAGGGGCTAAAGTCTGCAGATGATCTGTGACTTCTTTTAGAAACATCCCCATATAGAGACTATAGGAGTTGATTCTGGCAGCAAGCATATTGGCCTGGAAAATCCTTCGGCCAAAGCATCTAGAGTCCTACATTCACGTCCTGGAGGGTTAGATGAGTGTCTCTTTGCACTCTTTATTTTCTTCATAGCAGACTCAACCACAATAGAGTGGTGAGGAAGCTGAGTCTTATGAAAACCAGGACAGGGAGGGACACAATACATGGTGTCCAACCTACGAGAATGAGGAGAGGTGGTGAGAGGAGTCTCCCACATGCCCAACATGAGATCATAAAGAATCTCATGAATAGGTAAGGTAGCTGCTTCCTTAGGAGCCTTAGGATATTGCAAAATATCTAATTGCTTGGCTCTAGGCTCTGACTCAGAGGCCACTGTAATGGAGTGGCCCCTAGCCACTTCACTAATGAAGTCTTGAAAAGACAAGTCCTCTGGAGGAGACATTCTTCGTTTTGGAGAAGCAGACTCCTGAGGAAGAAGTACCGGTGCATCGACAGAAGCCTCCGACTCAGAGTCTTCGGAGGAATCGAAATATTGCCTGTCTGGATGCTCCTGTAAAGCCCGATACGCGTACCGAGTGGGATCGACATCGGGAGTAAGCGGTACCGGTTCGGTACCGATGGGCATCATAGGACAGGGTACTGTTGCAGTCGACACCGAAGCCGATGTCAAGGCAATCGGTACCGGCACCGGAGATTGTTGCAGTACCGGAAGCATCGAAGCCTGCATAAACGCCGTAAGGGTGCGCTGCATGGACAGAATTTTCTGATCCATCGACGCCACCAAATTCTGGATGTCGGTACCAGTGGAAGCCACCGGTACCCCAGAACACGGCAACAGGTGATCGGTCGAGGCCGAGCCATCAATGTCAACCTGTGACCCCATAGACAATGCTTTGGAAGCCGGAACTTCCCGCTGGGGTAATTTTGCCGGAGCGGAATCCTCGAGGACAAGCCCGGAGGCATCTCGATGCTTAGAGGGAGGAGATTTGCCTTTCGAGGACCGGCTAGATTTATGTTTGGTTACCTGAGATCCATGGGAGGAAGAAGCAGCCATGGAAGACGTCAATGCCACCGAGGCTGCATCAGAGGGAAACAGGGTACTGAGCTTGGCTGCTCGGTTCTGCCGACCCCTCTTAGACATCATGGTGCAGGGCACACAATCCGTGATGGAATGGTCAGGACCCAAACATTTCAGACACCAATCATGGGTGTCGGTGACAGAAATAGTACCGCCACATTTTGTGCACTTTGAACCCGGAAGCGGGCTTCTCCATGAGGAGAAAATATTTAGGCCTAAGGCCCAAAATAAAAATGCACAACTGAAATAAGAAAAGGATGTTTGTTTGTTTTTTAAAGAAGAAAAAAGAAAAGACCGGCGGCACCGGTCTGATGTCGAAGGCAGACGCGACACAGAAAAATAAAGAGAAAAATAAAGAACTTCTGCGGTGACAGGAACACGACCTGATGGCTCCGCGGAAAAGAAGAACTGGAGAGAGGTGGTTGGGAAAGGCGGGAAGGCAGCACGCAGGCGCTGTGGGATGCTCCCAAAAGCTTTCTTACTGGACGCTGGGGAGCGTTCCCGTGCAGGCTCCGCCGGTACCGACGATACCCATATGTGAAGACTCATTCCTGCTTGTTCCTGGAGATACGTAGATAGATTCTTTATGCCATCAAAATATAAAGAGACTAGGGGGACATGCAATGAAGCTACAGTGTAACCCGTTTAAGACTAAGAGAAAATCTTTGATTACCTGTTGAGTGAAAAAACTCTGGAATTCATTACCAAAGGATATAGTAAAAGCGGTTAGTGTAGCTGGGTTTAAAAAAAAGATTTGGACATGTTCCCGGAGAAAGGGTAAATAAGCCATTAAAAAGGACCCAGGTAATCCACTGCTTGCCCCAATACAATTTTTATGGAACCCCGTGTGTCTTTTTGGGAAACTGCTAGTTACTTGTGACCTGGATTCACCCTTGTTGGAAACAGGATACTGGGCTTGATGGACCTTGGTCTGACCCAATATGGCATTTATGTTCTTATCCTGGGTAATGCACTGAGGGAAATCAGTATGGACACTTCTCAAGCAGCAAGTCAGTATGAATGTTAATACAGTGGTCACAAACAGCATAAGCAAGTACTTTGCTTTCTTACTATGAAGAAACTGGAGACATCCCCCATAAGGCTGGCTAGACCATCCATGACCCCCCTAAACCTGCAGAAAGAGCCTCCCAAGCACAGAGGCTTCACTAGTGTGACCAAAAAGCAGCAGGCTTTCCAACCTGCAAAAGGAGTCTGCCAGAGAGGATGCTGGACTAATCTAACAGGATTCAAGGAGGAGATTAAAGCACAATAAAATACAGTAAATCAAAAATCAAATCTATCTTTCCTTATCCTATTAGACCAGTCCAGACAAGTGGGATGTACTCATGCAGTCAAAACCTCTAAGTTCTCCTGCACTAACTTTGCCCTGATCAGCCAATTGTCCAAATAGGAATGAACACGCCCTAGTGCCGAAGAACAGCTGCTACCACCATCTTTCTGAAGGTACAAGGCACCATGGCAAGGCCAAAGAACAGGGCCCCAAACTGAAATTTCCCACTGGAACAGGAAGCCCAAGTAACACTGATGATTCAGCCAAACGGGAATGTGAAGATACACCTCAAAGATCCAGAGAAGTCAGAAATTCACCTTTCCATATGGCTACAATGACAGGCTGCAACATCTTCATGCGGAAATGGGGCACCCGCAAGACCGCTGATATGCTTCAAATCTAGAATGGGCTAAAAGACTCCTCTTTCTTGGGTGCTATGAAAAAAAAACAAAGTAATGACCGAGTCATTGCTCTTCTATGGCAACCGACTACCGCCCTGAGTTGAAGCAGCCTCTCTAGCATGTCTGCCACTGCCACTGCCTTGGATGGAGTCATGCAGGTTAACAGCATAAGTCTGAGAGGGGCCAACTCGAGTGCGTAGCCCTCACAAATGACCTCTAGAACCAAAAGTAGTCTGCACCCAGGCAGAGTAAAAGGTCTGCAGACAACCCCCTTACTGGCACCATTCCTGCCTGGGCCCACAACACTTCATTGGGACTTCTTGGGGTGTCCCAAAGCCCCAGCTGAAGAGTCCCTTCCTCCTCCACAGCTCCCTTGAAAGGGCTGGTCTCTATGAGAAAACCAGGATCTCTGAAAGGGAGAGTCTCTCAATCCTCTACCTCTCCAAAACCTCTCTAGTGTTCCCTAGCAGGAACCGTAGACTTTCCATCACAAGGCTTGTCCTCCAGCAACCTCAGGACCTTAGACTCAGATACTTTACCAAATTTTCCAGCACTTCACCAAAAAGCAGCTTCCCCTTGAAGGTAAGCTTACTGAGCCAGGTCTTGGAAGGCACAATTCACTGACCAGTTCTAGAGCCACAAGAGATGTCTTGTGGTCATGACCAAGGCCATATTTCTAGCAGAGGCCCTAACCAGATCTTTCCATGCATCTGCAAGATAGGTTGACCCCGACTCTAGCTTAGCTGCTTCCAACAAGCCCTCAGGAGGCCCCGTAGCTGACCCTGGCAAACTGAGCCCATTTGTAAGCACACCCTAGCCACACAGGAACAAACATAGGCCTGTAATGCCAAGGCAGAAACTTCAGAGGACTGTTTAACAGTTTTCAACTTCTTATCCTGGGGATCCTTTAAGGCCACACCAGAATAGTTTTCTTCATTACAGCTGAAAACAGGGCAGCCACCTTTGGAAACCTCAAGAGGTTCTCCTCTGGTGGAAGGGGATAGAGACATGCCATGGCATGGCTGAATCTTAACCCAGCCTCCAGAACCTCTCATTCCACTGAAATAAAGTTTGTGATGGCACTATACAACGGAAAAAGAACTGGAAGGCTTGCAGATGCCCTGCAACAAGGGATCCTCCAAATTCTCCTCCTTCACTCAGGAATGTTCTACAATATTTAGCACCACCAATGACTGGGAGATAAGAGCTGCCATTTCGTCACACCTAAAGATCCTAATGACCGACAGATCACACCCCTCCCCCCCCCCCAGAGGCAGCTTGCCATCCCCCAGCTCCTCCCCCAAAGGGTCCCAGCACCCCATCAGTCCTTCCATAGGATCCTCAGCCCCCAAAACATACCAAGCCCAGGTCCTCCCAGGCCTCCTCTTCCAGTCTCTGGAGCTTAGCCACAGGATCCCCTGGATCCAAACGTGACAGGCTTGGGGGAAACATTTTACACCAGGCCCTGCTTCATACAGAAGGCCTGATGCAAAAGCAACAAATTCTGGGGAAAGAGGGAACCCCCTGAACCTCAACCAAACTCTCTGGGGCATCTGTGAACCTCTGTTGCCCTCCCAGGCTTCCCGTTGTTCCCTGAGGGCCCTTCTGCTTCCAACCTGGTTGCCTGCATCATGGCCACATTTTCCACCCAAATCACAGGCTCCCAAAGAAACCGCTTGCTTCTCTAAATCACCTCCCAGGCCCCCTGGAGACTGTTTCTCTTCATGGCTTCCCCCAGAGAAATCCTCCACAGCCCAGTTATCAGCATAATGGCAAACCATCATCAGTCAGCTGCCCCCAGTGGTTCCCACAGGTCACACAGACTATGCTGGCTGATAGTACTGGACAGGCCATGGCCACACAGTTGCTCCAACAATGAGCGCAGCCCTCTCACCTCACATGGCCGATCAGCCTCCCAATCAGGTTAATCGCACCATCCTATGCTCTGCCAGTGCTCTTCAAATGCCACAGAAACAATTAGCCTAGCCATCTGGTTTCTCTTTTTTAAAGATCTTAAAGGGCCAGGCTCAGTTGCAACACTGTACTCTAATCCTTCTCTCTAGCTTTTTGGGAGAAGGCTTAAAGTACCCAAGGGCCACAAGTACCCCAGGTTTGAGTTGGAGGACTGTGGGGGAGGAACCTGGACCACCAGGTTCTGCACCCCTAAGGCAAAAAAAGTGCTTAACTGAGCACTGAACCCTCTGTGGAGGAGCACCACCACTATCCTTTATTTATTTTTCCTCCCCATCCTACAGTGAAGTCCAGTCTGCAAAGGAGCTCATCTCCATCTGCTGGAGATTGAGAAATACTCGCTTAGCAGTTCTGTACAGATCCATTATAGGATGACATTAAAGTCAGTGTCTCTCAGTCTCCATCTGCTGGTGATGGGGCATAACCCATGCATCCGGACAGGACTGGACGTATTATGAGGAATAATGAATTGTGACTAGCTCTAGCAACACCTTCTGCCCATTCACCAGATGCAGCAAGTCATCCCTTTGTAGAGAGGTTCTTCAAATCAAGTCAGGACCAGAATTCACGGTGGATAAGAAAAAGGAGAGGGCAGTCTTGCACTATGAGATCCAGCGTAGGCAGGCTGAGCTCTCACTTCACCCAGACTCTTCTTTGAGTTCCCACACAAAGTCAGACCACAAGCCAAAGCTTGCAATGTGTGTGACAGCTAATATGATCAGATGCCCCTTCACCCAACATCCCTGCTGTATGGCCATAAGAACCATTCCAGACCTGTACAGCCTAAGGCTTTCTGCTGCCCCAGGAAGAAACCCCCGCTGCAACCACCCCTGCTGCTGCTGCCACCCCCTCCCCCCCCACTGGCATCTCCTTCCCACTGCTCCTCTCCAAATCCATCTTCTCGCAGAGCCTGTTTTGAAAGTGGTGGTGGTTCAAAACTAAGTTGGGCTTCCCACCAGGATCTGCTGCCTTAGGCAGCTGCCTAGTGGACAGACCATAGTAACATAGTATGACAGCAGATAAAGACCAGCATGGTCCATCTAGTCTGCCCAGCAAGGTGGCAAGAGTAAGAGACATGTGTGGCTATCAGGACAGTGTCAGCAAACATACAGCTCACTGCTTCCACTAAAAGAGATATAAGCCTCCCGAAGGTCAATCTGATCACTCCAGCCTTCAGGCAGAAAATTCCCTAGGGGTCCCCTAAGGGACAGAATCCCTGGGCCCTTCTGGCAGGGATTCAAGCTGACAAGCATCTCCTCAGGTGTGTTCCACAACCTCATGGTCATAAGGATGAACCACAACTGCACCTGTTCCTTGATTTTCCAAGGGAGAGGAAGAGCTGAGTCCAGACAAGAACACGGAGTCCAGAAGATTAGGTTGAGAATCTGAACAGTGTATATGCACTGTAGAACAGGAACCAGCCCAAAGATCGATGCTCTGCTTCTGAGGATTAGAGGAGACTCAGGCCAGAGATTAACAAAAGTCACCTGTCCTGAGTCAGCTGAGGTTGACTCCACCATAAGAGTAGGACCAGACCCTCTGGAATTCTAAACTGTCAGAGGTAAATCAGGTTGCTCTCAGAACAGCCCATCCCAAACAGCAGCCTTTCCAAACAGAGGCCACCTGGCTTGTGCCATCTTTGGGCACTCCCAAAGACACTAACTAGGCCCATTCAACATCCAGGCATGAATAACCAGACTCTGTAAGCAAAGAGGCACTGCAACCAACTCCATCACTTTAGTAAAATTATACATCTAGGTTTCAAGTCAAGGCTTATATGCCCAGAGACTTCATACAATGCAGATAGGGAGAAAAACAGCTAACGCTGTTCATCCTGGAAAGCAGCAAATGCCATGGCGAAGTCCAGGAAGTGGGCTCTACTTTAGCGTTACAATGTCATACTAAAAGGGCTTGTAATCTAACAGGTTGATAGTCAGCCTGTGCAATCCGTTTTTGTTTTTGTTTTGTTTTTTTAATGCCAACCAATGTGGCTGAATTTAAACCTGTATAATCTGCCCTAGTACCTGGATGGAAGCCAACATTAAATATTCAGATTCAGCACCAATGGCCAGTGTTAGCCAGATATCAGTGGCATTCAACCCAGTCTGGATAGATAATTGGCTAAGAGAAGGACAGTGAAAAGGCTGGCTTACCTGTCTCATATTGTAGTTCTTTTCTACCCGATTGCTGTTAGAGACTTTTGTAAACCGCTTTAATTACTTTGTTTGAAAAGGTGGTATATCAAACAAACCATAAGCATAAGGATCTCATATGAAGATGAGATACAAACTCTTTAGATCTCTGGTTCTAGGCCCAGAACAACAATTCCTTCGCAGATCCGTATGTACCAAGGATAATGGCTCCATCCCCACCGTAGAGGGGACAGGAGAAACAAACCTGTCACTGCTGGAAGTGCAAAAAAGCAGTTGCCAACACCCCCCACCCACCTGAGCAGATAGCCTTTAGGAAGCGACTCACAGAAGACCCTGCAAGCTCTGCTGTAATTCACTTAGCAACATATCTAAAGTCCCAGGCTAGCCTGGACCATCACCTGAAGAATTGAGGACAGGTGGCCTGTCAAAGAAGTCAACATCTCCAAGCCTGCCAAAAGACACCAGAAAAACACTAGCTGAATGTGGTATGGGTGTGCTCAGAAACAGATACTCTGTGGCGCAACCAGTTGGGGTGTGACTGCTAGAATCCATTGAGGGGGGAATTACATGCTCCCGTGGCCCCCCCCCCCCCCCGAGGTGACCTGAGCCAGACTACCAGGACAGTCCCTACTGCAAGAGAGGCCCCCTCAGGGCTCCACTTCTCCAGAGGGCAGCTCCAGGCTTTATATATTACCTTTCTCTGCCTATCTTCCAGAAGTCTATGGACAAGAGAAAGTGACCCTTAAGGTGATCTGCTCCACTACAGAATGGAGCTCGCACTGGAATAAAGCCAGCACTTGTAACTGGCTTACACCACAGCTGCCATGGTGCTGGGAGAAAACATGGAACCAGCATTACCTAGTAGCAGCCATCCAGGTGGGGTGCTGTGAGCCCCCTAGCCTCTGAAGGCAGAGCTAAATTGACCCCCCCCCCTCCCCAAGCTAGATGTTCTCATGAACAAATCTGCACTTTGGAAGCAGGGGATGAGTCCTCCTGAAAACAGAATAGAGGCTTGTCAAGCCAACCAGGGAAATCCTATTAGGGATGCCCAGCTAAGGAAATTCTCACCCCTCCCTCCCCACTATTTGAAGCTGCTTTAATCATAGCAGCAGAGAGTTAATTGCCTCCCATTGAAATCAGTAGAGAAAGGGTATTTAGAAGGTGAAAATAAATCACCAAAAGAGAAAAAAAAAAGTAGGGGGTGGTAAAGAACAGATCAGACAACAAGATGGAATGGCAAATTGGGCTCAAACTGACCCCCCCCCCTCCCTCAGGGCACTCCTGCTCCTCTTCCAGCCCACCAGTACTCATAATCCACTCCAGGAAACATAGGCGTAACCATGCTCCAAGCCATTGGACTCTTCATGACTCAAAGGCCTCTGCACTGTAGTCAGGATAAGAAGAGTCAGACCTATCTTTCACTGCTCTACCAGTCCACAGAGTTTGCCACCTGCTAGGCAGACAATATGGCTTTGCCACCTGCAAGGCAGACAATATGGCTTCTCTCAGTGCTGTACCAGAGGATAAGAAAAGTGATGACATCACTGAAAGTTTCTCAAGTCTGCCTCCAATTGCTGGCTGGAGAGTATAACCCACTCACCTGGACTGGTCTAGCAGGACAAAAAGGAACAGTCATCAGCTTAGTCTTAGTCTGAAATATGATCGATATTGCTCAATATAAAAAGCAGCTTAGCAAGCCTAGTTGTATTGATCTATTGCTTTCCCTTTCTACTTCCCTGACTTTCCTAGATCAGTTTTTGTTTTATTTTTATTACACCCACAGAGTTAACAGTTTCAGCATATACAGCAGTTTTCCTCAATCTCTTTTCTTTTTATTTGTGTCCTTTAAAACTATCACCCATCCAACCAGTACTCATTTAAAAAAATATTCTACAACAGCAATTTAAAGATATGCGCTCACTGAGTTAAAAAAAGAATATATAAATATTAAAGCAAAGGAACAGCAGGACTTACAAAGGTAGGTAGAAGGCACTATAGGTTAATCTGGGAAAAAGGGAATGAACATCCATTTTATTGGTCCAATACACAGACCTTCACAGGTAAAAGTGGACCAAGATTTAATGGAAGACATTCACAGCATTGCGATCAAAGGAGGAGTGCCGATGGGTGATTTCAATATGCCAAATGTAGACGAACATCCCTGCTGCGGTTATCATCTAGACCTACAGAAAGATCCTGGATTCTTTACAAGGAGAACTATCCCAGCAACTGGTAACAGAACCAAGTGGGGCAGGAGCCGGGGCCATATGGGATTTTGTGCTTAAAAATGATAAGCGTGTGTGATGTTAAAATGGGTAATCATCTTGCATTTATGGTGGTTCAGTATTAAGACAAGATGGAGCTGGTTCATTCAAAAGTAAGAGTCTTAGATTTTAGGAAAACTAACTTTGTAAAAATAGGGGATTACTTTAAGGAGTCAGTCATCGGTTAAATAGGACAGCTGAAAGATGTAAAATGGTAATAAGCAAAATAGAAAGGGGATATTCAAGGGCAACAAAATGTGTTAGAAAGTAAAAATAAGGACTTCCGGTGACGTCATGGAGCTAATGGTAGCCTAGTTGCCTAGCTCCTGTCCGAACCCCAAGTTGGAGTGGTTTTAAAGTGTCCTCCCGGATAAAAAGTGGAAGGGAGGCGAGCATCTACCTCTGCGATAGCAGCACGGAAAAAGCTGGCGAGTTTCCAATCTCCCTATGTGCAGCGGGAACTGGTGGCGGCGGTGGGCTCTGAAGAGAGGGCCAAGGCAGGGAAGCTCAGAAGATGAAGAGGTAGTGAACATTGAGGGGCCGGAGGAGCTACCACTGAAAGCCTTTAAAGTGGAAATGCAAGGAGAGATCAAGGCGATGAGAAAGGATCTGAAAGACTTTGGTGGCAATACAGAAGGAGGTGGGCTGTCTGGGGCAGCGGGTTGAAGACCTGGAAAGCCACGTGGAGCAGTATGAAGAGATAAGAGAAATGGCATCGGTGCAGAGTAAAATCAAGGCCCAGCAGGAGGAGATGCAGGAGAAACTTGGAGATAGAGGACAGAGTGCACCAGAATAACCTGCGGATAAGGGGTGTGCCAGAAGTGGAGGCGTCTAAAGACTGTGTGTAGATAGTGCAACACCTATGCAACCATATACTGAGATTGGGGGGAGGAAGGAGGTGCACGAACAGAATCAATTGGTGTGGAAAGGGTGCATAGGAGCTTTGGCCCGAGGCGTGAGAAGCAGGCGAGAGATATTACTGCCTGCATGAGCAGTTTCCCCATTAAAGAACAAGTATTACAGACGGCTCGGAAGTATGGCAGGATCGCATGGGAAGGAAGTGAAGTGGAGGTGTTTGTCCGCTGGAACGGAGGAGAAATATGAAGGAAGTCACCGCCTATATGTGGGGGAAAGATCTACGCTGCAGATGAATGTTTCCATTCGGCATCCTGCTGTCAGTGAATGGGGTGACCAGGAGAGTTAAAACAGTGGAGGAAGTTTGGTCGACGCTGGAAGAGCTGGGGTGTGAGAATTTGCCCCAAACAGCTGAGAGTGTGAAGAGGGTGCAAAATAAAGTGGGGAACGGTAAACAGCACTCGAACTTGCAATGGCAGAGAGTGGGGGAAAAGGGGAAGAGACTGAAGCAGATGCCCCAGGATCAGAAAAGAACAGCAGCAGAAGACCCCTGAAGTGACGGTGGGGTGAGGCAGAGTTTGAACAGAGGTAGTGAGTATGGGGCAATAGAGCTCTATTACTAGGGAACGGATGTTGGAGGTGCAGGGGGGGGGGGGTATTGTACTGATAGGCTGGTTGGATCATGGGGCAATAGAAATGGTATTTAGGCGACCAAAGCAGGGAGGGGTGGTATTCTGGAGGCCGGACAAAAGTTTACTTAAGAAGGGGGAGGTGGTAAATATTCCCTTATGGTCTTCCTAACATTCTCTGAGTTTTAATGACACGGGAGAAGTGATGGTCTGGGAGGGATTGAAAGCAGTTATTAGGGGGAGGTTTATCATATGGGGGGGGCTAGGAAGAAACAGGATAGAGAGGAGGAGGGGGGTTAGTGAAGGAGCTGAAGGAGGTGGAGGAGAGATTCCGACAGACAGGGGCAAAGAGAGATAGGGGGGAGGTGGAGAGAGTGAAGAAGTAATTAGATCTTACCTGCTAATTATTGTTCCTGAAGGAACGACAGTCCAGTCCCTTACTTCTGGGTTGCGCAACTCTTCCAGCAGCTTGGAGGCTGAGCCCATCCTTTTTGGGGATGGTGCGGTATAAATACCACTAGTACCATCCACTGAAACCAGTATGCTAATGCCAAAGTAGACTTAATCTAAAACTAAACATACTACCAATAGACCAATGTAACTACACGAAAACCCCAAATTAAAATTTTTATTTTTTTTTTCCAACGGAAGTGAAGAGATTAAGAAGGGGGAAAACAAACGGGAAGGGAAGGGGGGGGAGGGAGGAGGACTACCTGGGCTTGTCCGGGCTCCCCTTCCCCTTCTTCCCAGGATCTGGGCCAAAGGCCCTTGAGTCAGACTTCGGTCTGCCGTATTTACCACCCTCTGGCACATTACACCCATACGCGTAAACTGGGAGGGAACAGGGACTGGACTGTCGTTCCTTCAGGAACAATAATTAGCAGGTAAGATCTAATTACTTCTTCCTTATCGTCACTCCAGTCCAGTCCCTTACTTCTGGGATGTAACAGAGCAGTTCAGGCTTGGGAGGGTTTCGCTATCCCGGACCGAAGGATCGCCTCTCCAAACCGAGAATCAGCTGACCCCTGAACCTGCAGCCTGTAGTGTTTGGTAAAGGTATGTAGAGAAGCCCAAGTAGCCGCTCTGCAAATCTCTAGCGGCGGGACTAAGCTATACTCCGCCCAGGAAGCCGCCTGTGCCCGCGTTGAGTGTGCGCGCAGACCTCCTGGAACTTGCCTTCCCTTCAGGATATAGGCGGAGGCGATAGCCTCCCTGATCCACCTGGAGATAGAGGCCTTGGCCGCCGCCTCCCCTTTGTGAGCTCCTCCAAATTGAATGAATAGACGTTCCGATTTCCGAAAGGGAGCCGTGCGGGAGAGATAGAGTTTCAGGGCTCTGCGCACGTCCAGAAGACGTAGTTTCCCGCCGTCCCCTTCCAGCTCTTCCGCCGGGAAGGACGGCAGCGAGATCGTTTGGTTCACATGGAAAGGCAATATGACCTTGGGCAAAAAGGAGGGAACTGTCCGCAAGACCACCTTCTCCCTGAAGAACAAAATAAAGGGGTGTTGGGAGGAGAGCGCTTGAAGCTCCGAGACGCGTCTGGCCGAGCAAATGGCGACCAGGAAGACTGTCTTCAGAGTCAGATCCTTTAGGGATGCTCTCTTGGCCGGCTCGAAAGGCTCCCTGGTCAGGGCATTTAACACCAGATTGAGATCCCAAGGGGGAATGACTGATCTCTGCTGTGGTCGCAGGCGCCTCACCGCTCTTAGGTACCTAGCCACATCCGCGTGTTCTCCTATGGGCTTCCCTCGAATTCTACCTCTATAACACAAAATAGCCGCTAGCTGGACTCGTAATGAGCTGGGAGCTAGGCCCTTCTCGAAGCCTGCTTGTAAGAATTCCAGGACTTCCGGGACAGAGGCCGAAAGGGGATTCTTCCGGTGCTCCGCACACCATGCTTCAAAGATGCGCCAGACTCGAACATAGGAAAGGCAGGTGGAGCGCTTCTGGGCGTTCAACAAAGCAGAGATTACTGCCCCCGAATATCCTCGCTTGCAGAGCCGTGCCCTTTCAATAGCCAGGCAGTAAGCGAGAATCGATCCACGTGAGGCATCAGAAGAGGCCCCTGTCTCAGACCCTTCTTGCAGGGAAGCTGCCACGGACGGTCAGTCGGTCGATCGATAACCTTACGAGATCCGCATACCAGGGGCGACGAGGCCAATCCGGTGCTATGAAGATCACCAATCCTCAATGAGCTTCCACCCATTGTAGGACTCTTCCGATGAGAGCCCATGGAGGGAATACATACAGGAGCCCCTCCGTGGGCCATCTCTGGGCTAGAGCATCTAAGCCTTCGGACATCCTTTCCTTCCTTCGACTGAAGAATCTGCTTGCCTTGGCCGAGCCATACCGTGCCATGAGATCCATGACTGGAGGTCCCCAAAGCGTTACAATCTGGTAGTAGACCTCCTGGTCCAGCTCCCACTCTCCGTGGTCGATCCTGAACCTGCTGAGGTAATCGGCTGTCGCGTTGTCCATTCCGGCCACATGCTGAGCTGAGAGAGCCTCCAACCGAGCTTCTGCCCACTGGAACAGGCTGTCCGCTTCCTTTTCCAGGGATGGACTGCTGGTACCTCCCTGGCGATTGATGTACGCCACCGCAGTGACGGTTGTCTGAGAAGACGCGAACCGCCCTTTGGCAAACCATGGGTTCGAGTGCCTTGAGCGCTAGGGAGACCTCTCGCAACTCCAGTCTGTTGATGGACCACTGGGACTCCATTAAGGACCACCGACCCTGGGCGAACTGGTCCTCGCAATGCGCTCCCCAACCTGTCAGACTGGCGTCCGTCGTGAGCAGTAACCACTGTGGGGGTTCGAGAGGCATCCCGCGATCCAGGTTCCTCGAGTGGCGCCACCATTGGAGGGCTTTCCTGGTCCGGGGAGCGCAGGGCAGCTGCATAGACAGAAGATGATGCTGAGGGGACCACCTGCGCAACAGGGCCCTTTGCAAGGGTCTCATGTGGGCCCTGGCCCACGGAACCACCTCTATTGTGGCCGCCATGGTTCCCAGCAATTGAAGGTAATGCCACGCCGTAGGGAGACGCCTGCCCAGGAATTGAGACACCAGGGTCCTTAGGTCCCTTGCCCTGTTCTTGGACAGAAAGACTCTTCCTCTTCTGGTATCGAACCTCGCCCCGAGATACTCTAGCTCTTGAGAAGGAACCAAACTGCTCTTTGTTCGATTGATGACCCAGCCTAGCTCCTCCAGTACTTCCACTACCTTGGCGGTTGCTGAGCGACTCTCCTCTACTGACTTCGCCCGGATCAGCCAATCGTCCAGATAGGGATGAACCAAGATTCCCTCCTTTCTCAGGGCCGCCGCAACCACCACCATGATCTTGGTGAAGGTTCGAGGGGCTGTAGCTAGCCCGAAGGGCAGTGCCTGGAACTGAAAGTGACCCCTTGGTACCGCGAATCTCAGGAACTGTTGATGGGACCTTCGAACCGGAATGTGTAGATAGGCTTCCGTCAAATCCAATGAAGTCAAACTCTCCGCTCCTTACGGCCACTATGACAGACTTCAGGGTTTTCATCCTGAAGTGAGGCACTTTGAGGCATCGATTGACTTGCTTTAAATCCAGAATCGGGCGAAAAGTTCCTTCCTTTTTTGGCACCACAAAATAAATCGAGTATCGACCGCAACCGCATTGGTCTGGAGAGACTGGGGTTACTGCTCCGAGCGCTATGAGCCGCGAGAGAGTGACCTCTATCGCTGCTCTCTTTACCGGAGAACTGCAGGGAGACTGAACAAAGGCTGGGAGTATTTGTTTCGCAAATTCGAGGGCATACCCCTCTCGGATCACCTCTAGGACCCATTGATCGGATGTGACCCGGGACCAGGCGGGAAGGAACTGCTTTAAATGCCCCCCAACCCGCAGGCCTTCCCCCTGGACCCCCGCTTTCTCATTGTGGTTTTCTAGGCCCCGTGGACACGGAAGAGGACGCCCCAAAGCCTCTCCCTGCTCCCCAAAAACCTCTGAAGCCTTGTCCCCTCGAAGGGAGACGGCCCCTAGGAAGGGAGACGGCCCCTAGGAAAGGAGAACGATCTGGCCGGGCGAAACCTCCGGGGTTCTCTAGGCTGGCTCCGTACTGGGGCTAGGGAGCGACCTTGCTTTGGTCTGTCCTCCGGCAGCCTGCCGCCTTTAGACTCACCGAGATCTTTCACCAGCTTATCCAAGTCTTCCCCGAACAACAATTTCCCCTTGAAGGGGAGACGGCTTAGGCGCGATTTCGACGAGGTATCTGCTGCCCAATTCCGTAGCCATAGATATCGTCTAGCCGCTACCAGCGAGGCCATGTTCTTAGCCAGGCTTCTGATGAGGTCATATTGGCTATCCGCTAGGTAGGCCGCCCCGGACTCCAACCTAGACGGGATAGACTGATCATCTCCCGAGAAGTTCTGTCAGCTGGAGTTGCTGGGACCACCTCAAGCAGGCCCGAGCCACCCAAGCTCCTGACACCAAGGCCTGAAGGGCGAGGGCGCTGATATTAAAAGCTTGCTTCAGCAGGGTGTCCAATTTTCTATCCTGAGAATCTCTCAAGGCCGCACTACCCTCGACTGGTATAGTCATCTTCTTTGTCACCACAGATACCGCTGCATCTACCCTGGGAGACTTCAGCAGTTCTTTGTCAGGTTCTGGCAATGGGTAAAGTCTCGTCATAGCGCGCACGCCTCTCAAACTTGATTCAGGTTGGTCCCACTCCTCTTGAATCATCTGACGCACTACTCTGAACGGGAAAGACCTTTTGGGACCTCCTCACTGCTTGGATCAGGGGGTCCTCCAACGCTTCTTCCTCCGCCGGGGCATCCGAGGTCACATTGAGCACCTTGAGGGATTCGCTGATCAGTGCCGGGAGCTCATCCCGCCGGAAAACCCGCACTATGCGAGAGTGGTCCTCTTCCGGGATTTCTCCCTCCTCTAGATCCTCCTCATCTTCCCCTAGATCCTTGTCCGAGACCACCTCTTCCAGGATCTCATGTGAGGATGAGAGGGGTTCCTCACTCACCAGCCTTGCGCGTTTGAGTGGGATCTCTGATACCTGGGAACTAGCCCCAAATGGGCTGGGCCGTAGGCCTTCCTTCGCTGCGTTCGGCTCAGCTGCCCCAGGACCCTTCTTGCGCATGCAATAGGCCTTGTGCAACAAGAGCACGAATTCAGGAGAGAAAAGGTCGCTGACGCTCCCTTCCCCCGCTGCTGTAGGGGGAAGGGGGGGGGAGGGACAGAGGGGTCTGAGTTAGAGGTAGGAGGAGAGAGAGTTTCCCTCTCCCCTAACAGCGAGTCCCCTGAACCTTGACTGGCTTGGGCCATGGATAATTGCATACCCTGCTCCACAGGAGACGCCTCTGTAGCACAAGCTTTACAGATCCCTGAATCAGTGGCAGTACCCTTACGTGTGCCACAAGACGGGCACCTCATTTTGCCAGTCATGCTCACTTCCGCAATCAAGCTTAAATACTGCCAGCTCACAATGGTACCTCCACAGTAGATTAATTGAAAAACACAAAACTGCTGCAGCCAGGCACCATAAGATTAACCGCTCCTTCCCCCGGTATTAACAATGGCAGAAATCCAACAATGTCATATTAAGGAAATTAAATTAAAGTAAAATAAAGTAAAATAAAGCAAAATAAATTCCCCCAAACGACCTAAGGTTAAGGCTCAATAAACTTCCCCCAGTACTTGCGATTGATGCCTCTTAGCGGCGCGATGTCCCGCGGCAGTCAGCAGTGCTCCGGTGGCTCACACGTGGCAGGCCTCAGCCACATGGAGCACCCACCGGTCGGCGATTACAGCCGGAAAGTGTCCTTCGCCTCCGCTCCTAATCGGAATCGGCAAAATGCAGCACCCGTGCGCTCCAAGTTTGCTGAGCCAAGACCGAGCAGCAGAGGAATAAAGCACTACCGCCTCAAGCGCTCGGCCACCTTCAGGCTTCGGCACGAGATCGGGTAGGCCTGTGTGCAAAACCGCAGGAGCCGGCGGACGCAGGCAAGGGGGAGAGTTTGCGATCCCTCTTTCCTTTGCCGGTAGGTTTGCTGTGCTCAGTGAAAGCGATGCTGTCCCCGGAGCATACCTCCTCGCGTTGCTGGCCCGGGAGTAGGCCTCCTCCTTGGGGAGAGAGGGGAGGGGGGGAGGGAGAGAAACTTAAAGGAAACAGAAGCTTAAGGACAGGAATCCAAAGGATACCTCAAACCGATGCAAAGAAATCAAAGAAATTATCTGGTAATTAAAACAAAAGTAAGGTAACTAAAGAAAGACTCCAGTAAGCCCTTGGCTTACGGAACCCTCCAGCTGCTTGGAGGCTGAGCATACTGGTTTCAGTGGGTGGTACTAGTGGTATTTATACCGCACCATCCCCAAAAAGGATGGGCTCAGCCTCCAAGCTGCTGGAAGAGTTGCGCAACCCAGAAGTAAGGGACTGGACTGGAGTGACGATAAGGAAAGAAGAGTTACAGGCCCTGCAGGTGGATCAGGTGGCTTTTGGCCTGCAAAGGGTGAAGCAGGTGTACTATGAGTTCAGGGATAAATCAGGCAGGCTGCTGGCCTGACAACTAAGGCAGCAAAAAGGGGCTTCCATGATATATAGAATTTAAGGGGAAAGGGGAAGATGGGAGGATTTGTAGGGGGGGGGGGAGGGATGAAGAGAAGGGAGCGCGATTTAAGGAATTTTACCATGATTTATATACTGGGATGGAGGGGGTAGGGGATCTCAGAGAATTTAGATGGGATACAGTTAGCAGAGCGGGCCCCATACTGATTTAGAGGCTTGTATCACAGAGGAAGAAATAGGGAGGGTAGTGAAGGGGATGGTGGGAGGGAAGGCCCCGGGATTGGAGGGGTTGAAAGAACTGAAATATGAGATTGCAGACCTGCTATCAGTAATCTGTGAACTATCATTAAAATCATCTCTAATACCTGAAGATTGGAGGATCGCCAATGTAACACCAATTTTTAAAAAGGGTTCCGGGGTGATCCAGGAAACTACAGACTGGTGAGTGACATCAGTACCGGGAAAAATGGTAGAAACCATCATAAAGAATAAAATTACTCAGCATGTAGATAGTCACAACCTAATGGGAGACAGCCAACATGGCTTTAGACAAGGAAGATCTTGTCTTACTAATCTGTTATGTTTTTTTGAAGGAGTGAATAAACAGGTGGACAAAGGCGAGTCGGTTGATATTGTGTATCTGGACTTTCAGAAAGCCTTTGACAAGGTCCCTCATCAGAGACTTTTGGCAAAACTAAAGAGTCATGGGATAGGAGGCAGTGTACTATTGTGGATCAGGAACTGGTTAAAAGATAGAAAGCAGAGGGTAGGGCTAAATGGCCAATTTTCCCAATGGAGAAAGGTGAATAGTGGTGTACCCCAGGGATCTGTGCTGGGTCCGCTGCTTTTTGACATATTCATAAATGACCTGGAAAGTGGAATAACGAGTGAGGTTATCAAATTTGCAGATGACACAAAACTATTTAAAGTTGTTACAACCGAAGAGGATTGTGAAAAATTGCAAGAGGATCTTGATAAATTGGAAGACTGGGCATCAAAATGGCAGATGAAATTTAATGTGGACAAGTGCAAGGTTATGCACCTAGGGAAGAACAACCCAAACTATGGTTACACGATGCAAGGTTCCACATTAGGAACAACCACCCAGGAAAAAGATTTAGGCGTCATTGTGGATACCATGTTAAAACCCTCGGCCCAGTGTGCAGCGGCGGCCAAGAGAGCAAATAGAATGCTAGGTATGATAAGGAAAGGAATGGAAAATAAAACAAAAGATATAATGCCTCTATATCGTTCCATGGTGAGACCGCACCTTGAATATTGTGTGCAATTCTGGTCGCCGTATCTTAAAAAGGATATAGCGATTTTAGAAAAGGTTCAGAGAAGAGCCACCAAAATGGTAAAGGGGATGGAAGGATACTCCTATGAAGAAAGGCTAAAAAGGTTAGGGCTCTTTAAACTGGAAAAGAGACGGCTGAGGGGAGATATGATAGAAGTCTATAAATTAATGAATGGAATGGAACGGGTAAACGTAGATCGATTGTTTAAGTTATCAGAATATAGAAAGACTAGGGGACATGCAATGAAGCTACAGGGTAAACTATTTAAGACCAATAAAAGAAATATTTTTTCACTCAACGTGTAATCAAACTCTGGAATTTGTTACCGGAGGATGTAGTAAAGGCTGTTAGTGTAGCTGGGTTTAAAAAAGGTTTGGACAAGTTCCTGGAGGAAAGGTCCATAAACCATTATTAAGAAGTGACCGAAGATATCAATGCTTGACTCAGTACAAGCATTGTGGAACTTGTGTTTCTTGGGGAAACTGCTAGGTACATATGACCTAGTTTGGCCACTGTTGGAAACAGAACACTGGGCTTGATGGACCTAGGTCTGACCCAGTATGGCATATCTTATGTTCTTATGTACCGGGAAGTTTTTATAAGGTCTTTTTGGGGGAGATAGGGGGTATCTTAGGGAGGGTATTTAATGGGGTACTGAATCAAGGAGGGGAGCTGATGCAGGAAATGCTAACAGCGGGGATTACTGTCTTATTGAAACCAGGGAAAGATCCATTAAGATGTGGGTCGTATAGGCCTCTCTCTCTCCTTAACGTGGATGTAAAAAATTTGGCTAAGATTTTAGCGGGTAGACTGGCGGGGTGGTTACCGGGGATAGTTAAAGGATGATCAAGTGGGGTTCATTATGGGCCGGCAGGCAGCGGACAATATGAAGAGAGCAATAGGGGTGGTATGGGAGGCAAGACAGGCTCGAGGGGATTTCCTTCTTATGTCAATAGACACCGAGAAGGCATTTGATAGGGTTCATTGGGGATTTTTAATGAAGGTGTTGGAAAAAAATGGGGCGTGGGCCAAATTTTATGAAATGGGTGAAGGGCCTCTATAGGGGGCCAAGGGCTCGGGTTAAGATTAATGGGCGATACTCCAGGGTTTTTGAGTTGGGACAGGGGGGACAAGACAGGGGTGTCCAATGTCCACGCTGCTATTTGCAATGGCGGTGGAACCGTTGGTGGAAAGGATAAGAGCGAATGAGAGGATAGTGGGATCAGAAAAAGGAGGGCAATCCCATAAGATTTCATTGTATGCTGATGACATTCTTCACAGTAAGCCTCAGCAAACATTACCGGAGGTGATGCAGGAGGTGGAAAGGTATGGAGCAGTGTTAGGGTTTAAAATGAATATAGATAAGATGGAAGTAATGAAGGTGCAAATGAATAGAAACACAGAAGAGATTGAAGAGGTTATATTACTCCACGATGGGTTAATAAGTCCCTGGGGTTAAACATTACGGACAGTTATGCAGATTTATATAAGGCTAATTAACCGAGACTTATTGGGGACATTGGTAAGGATTTAGAGGGGTGGATGAGGCTGGAGATATCCTGGTTAGGTAGGATAGCTGCCATTAAAATGAATATCCTGCCCCACTTGCTATATTTGTTCCATGCTCTTCCGGAGATACCGGAGGGGGTGATGAGAGCATATGGTGGCAGACTTGAAGATCTCAATACTTCTGAAGAAAAGTAGAAGAGGGGAGACATGAAAGATGTTTAAATACTCCTTGGCATAAATGCACAGGAGGAAAGCCTTTCAACTGAAAGCAAGCTCTGGAACAATGAGATAGATGAAGGCGAAAGGGAGTAGACTGCAGAGTAATCCAACAAAATATTTCTTCATGAAGAGAGTGGTCAATGCATGAAATAGCCTTCCAGTTAAGATGGCAGAGAATAGGAATACATCTGAAGTCAAGAAAGCACAAGACAGAGGATCTCTAAGGGAAAAGAAGAGGCTTGTAGAGCTTAGTAGTTTGTGTAAACAGACTAGATATAGAAAAGTAGATCATATGATCTAAGTATCCGTCTAAAATAGGACCTCAGGAAAAATATATTTCACACCTGTGATTCCTGCCTATCTTCTAGCTTGATCTTAACTATGAACTATAATTACCACTGGTCAACAAATTTCTACAAAAGTCATGTTACTGAAATAAAAATAGTAATTTATCAATTTTTATATGCTGAACACGAATATGACAGTGAAATTGCAAAGTTGGCTCTAGTTTTTTTGTAATCTACAAAAATTAATATTTACATCACGAAATGCATGTCAATAGTAAATATAATAGGCCTTCGGTTAATACCTGTAAAAAAACAAGTCAGAATACTTCTTAGATTTTTTCGCCTGTCTCTTGTACAGCTGTTTGGGAGCTTCTCTGGGGAGTGTCTAGCAGTAGTCAGCCAGCATTGTAGTGGACCATTTTCCCTGGTATCTTTGCTCCATCGTTGCGATATCCTGGTGAAAACGTTTGCCCTGTTCATCACTAACCATACCACAGTTGTCCGGAAAGAAATTGAGATGGGAATCAAGGAAATGTATCTTTAGAGACATATTGCAGCCAGGTTTCTGATACTGCATCAGCATGTCTCCTACTAGTTCCTTGTAGTTTTCTGTCCTAAAATTCCCAAGAAAGTTTGTTGACACTAGGCGAAAAGCATTCCATGCTTGTTTCGCATCACCCTGCAGCAAGCTGTTGAACCGGTCATCTTTGAAGAGCTCTCGAATCTGAGGACCCACAAAAACTCCCTCTTTAATCTTTGCTTCACTGAGTCGAGGGAATTTTTCATGCTGGTATCGGAAAGCTGGGGAAGTGCGGTCCATGGCTTTCAAAAAGTTTTTCATCAAACCTAGTTTGATGTGAAGGGGTGGTAGCAGGATTTTGAGAGCCTCAACCAGAGCTGGGTGCTGGATATTCTTCTCTCCAACTGTTACATTTTGTCTGCGATTCTATTCCTTCCGCAAGTAGTGCCAATCCCTTGCTCGGCTATCCCACTCACATAACAAACACATGTATTTTATATATCCCTGCTGCAGTCCCATTAAAAGAGCAACTACCTTCAAGTCACCACAGAGGTGCCAGCTGTACTTGCTATATATAGTTAATGGAAGTCAGTAGATGCTTTAAGTTATCGTATGTCTTTTTCATGTGGACAGCATGTGCTACTGGAATAGATGGAAGAGGGTTTCCATTGTTCAAAAGCACAGCCTTCAGACTCAGTTTCAAAGAGTCTATAAATAGTCTCCAGTCTTGTGGGTCATGAGTGATTAAGGCATTCATGAGGTTTTCAATATCGGAACAGAATACCAGATTACTTTCCTTTCTGAAGAAAAGCACCACCAGCAGTTGGAGCCTTCGATATGAAGTAATGTTGACATCTTCTAGAAGATTCCATTGTTGGAGTCTTGATCCTAGCAATTTTGCCTTGTTCTTGGATAAGTCCAAATCACGAACCAGGTCATTTAGTTCTTCCTGTGTTATTCTGTGTGGAGTTGATATGCATCCCAGTGAAAATCTGGGTCACTGCATGCTGACGGACCAGGAGAACAGGTCGGCTCACCCTTGTCCTCATCAGATGAATCAAGAGAATATTTTGATGGAGGTTCTGGAATAGGAAGTCCCTCACCATGTGGAACTGGTCTCAATGCAGACGGAATGTTTAGGTAGACTATACTCGACTTCTTTTGCTTCGTTATTCTGCTGGAAAGAGGAACCAAGCAGAAGTAACAGTCATTTATGTGGTTGCTTGGCTCTCTCCACACCATGGGGACTGCAAACGGCATTGATGGTCTTTTGCAATTCAACCACTGTGAAAGCTGTGTTGTACATGTAGCACAGCATATATGCGGGGCCCAAGACTTGTCTTGATCACCAAACTTGCATCTGAAGTAAAGATATGCCTTCTTCAGTTGAGACGTGATACTTTTCTTCTGGTTGGCAAATGTCACTTCCCCACAAATGTAGCAGAAATTGTCAATGGTATTAACACACTTTTGTGGCATTACTGTTCTGTATTGTACCTAAATGGCTAAAATTATATAATTAATAAAAGTTACATGTAACAGTAGCTTAAACTGTCACACATATTACTGTCTCACACAATAATTTAAATGCTCAACCTTTCCGACTGCGTATAAGTACACTGCTGACATCAGATGGCTTCAGCAGCCGTCTGGCAGTAGTATTGCATCAGAAAATGATGCAATCAACTCTGGATGATGTGTGCATGCTGGTATTATGCAATGTGATGCAATATTACATCATTCAAGGCTTATTTGGGATGTTGTTGATGTCCTACTGGATAAATTTACATGGTGAAACATCAAAAATGAACTACATGCAATATCTTCAAAACGAGAGCCAATAAATTTTTTTAATGTTATATTCGTGTTCAGCTCACCAAGATACTACAGATTAGGGCCTTTTAAAGTCAGTAACAATTTCAATGTTGACTAGTGAATCATTTATATAGCACTATAATATGCACATTGCATTCTACATACAAGGGAAAAAAAACACACTAACAAAAAGACAAAGAGGATTCTAGGAGATCTGAAGAGTGATCTTTATTTGGTCCTAAACCATTATGAGACACAAACTTATAAACTAAAATTTCTGCCTGTTGATCACTTTCTTCCCCTTTTTCCTCCTTCAGATAAATTGCTGGAATGCTTTTTGATCGTTATTTTTGCTAATATCTTTTGCTCATTCTGCTCTGAGCAAAGGGAGTGTTTGCTCACTAAAAACGAGACAAGAAATGTATTAATACAAATCTAAAGGTTCAACCTTTTTTTCTTGTATGTTTACATCTTTTTCTTCAGAAAAATACTACAAATCAAGAACACCATGGCTAGAAGAACCAGGGTTTAATTTTTAAAGCAGAAATGAGTTTTTAAACCAGGATTTGAAAGTGGTAAGAGCATAAAGCAACCAACTCAGTAAGGCTATTTCAGACATTCGGGGACATGTTTATTAAGCCCAGTGCAGGCAGCGCATGTGTGGGCCACATTACCAGCATGGAGCTTCTATCTAACTGAAGAGAGGCATATTTTTAACTAGGCTTATATACTGCTTTTCTACCAAAGCGGTGTACATTCAGGTACTGTATATAAAGGGCTCACAATCTATTTCTGTACGTGTCTGTACAGGTCACCTCAGATGACCTAAGCAGTGAAGAGAACTCTGATTGACCCATGACACTGCCCAATCACCCCTCCCTCAAAGTGCCCGACTCCTTTCCCCACAAGAAAAGCTTCAGGTAGCTCATGTGACCTCTACCTCCCCAACTGACAGACCAGAAAATCTCACTGGTGGCTCAGGACCCACGGCCCCCTTCCCACATATAGTTCCAACTCTGGGGAGGCAGGATCAAAGCCCACACAATACCGCACTGCTATCTTAAAAAAAAAAGGGTGGTACCTGACCTTGCATGGTGCATCTCACATGAGATCAGGTGTGGCTATTTTCCAAGATGGCAGCGTGAAGGCCAAGTATTTGGGATTCCCAATGTTGGCGGTATAGGGATGAAGAAGCTATGGGCCACCGATATTTATTTGGGGGGGGGGAGCATGTCAGAGGGGCCAAGGACCACTAAAGCGTTTTTGTTTATAACGGTGGGGGCGGGGGGAGGGAGTACAGAGGCAATTGTTTTTGCAATCAACTTGTCAGCATGCGATTATCCCCAATCTTAAGAAGGGAGATGTTTACTCACGATTCAGCAAATGGTTGCATCTTACCGCTGTGGTGTGCGCTCCTTATGATAGTGAAGGACTAACGCAGCAGTAATTAGCATGCCATCAGCTTACTGAATCAGGAGTAGAACAAATTTAGCGCTTGCATTAGAATGCTGTGGGCTGGTGCTTAGTATAGTGTTCTAATTCAGCACTTGCTGCAGGGGACAAATGGGAGAAATAGTAATTAGATCTTACCTGCTAATTAGTGTTCCTGAAGGAACGACAGTCCAGTCCCTTTACTTCTGGGTTACGCAACCCTTCCAGCAGCTTGGAGGCTGAGCCCAACCTTTTTGGGGATGGAGCGGTATAAATACCACTGGGACCACCCACCAACTCCAGTATTCGAATGAAAAAGCAGACTTAACGAACTTCCATCCAAAACCTCATAATGAAATATAAACTAATCTAACTACTATCTCAATACTCAAAACAATAGGCATTGTCTTTTTTTTTTTTTTTTTTTTAGAAAGTATAGGGGAAGGAGAGGAGGAATGGCAACGGACGGAGGCGGTGGCTGCTTCTGTCCAGCCCGGCCTTCCCCTGCACTCCCTCCCGCCGACCCGGCTCTGCGCTCGGTCCAATGCTCCTCCATGAACGTGAGGTCTTACCAGTTGCCGGAACCGGGTGGGATCAGGGACTGGACTGTCGTTCCTTCAGGAACACTAATTAGCAGGTAAGATCTAATTACTATTTCCTTATCGTCACTCCAGTCCAGTCCCTTTACTTCTGGGATGTACCAGAGCAGTTCAACCCTGGGTGGGATCCGGCATACCGGCCCGAAGAACCGCTATACCGAACCGAGCATCCGCAGTACTCTGCACGTCCAGTCTATAGTGTTTGGTGACGGTATGCAGCGAGGTCCAAGTCGCTGCTCTACAAATATCCAGCAGAGGGACAAGACTGAATTCCGCCCAAGAGGTCGCCTGTGCCCGAGTGGAGTGAGCCCTCAGACCCACTGGGACCTGTTTCCCCTTGAGGATGTAGGCGGAGGCAATTGCCTCTCTGATCCACCTGGAGATCGAGGCCTTTGCCGCCGCCTCACCTTTGTGCAAACCTCCGAACTGAATGAACAGTCGGTTGGACTTTCGGAATGGCGCTGTGCGGGATAGGTACAGTTTCAAGACTCTTTGGACGTCTAGCAGACGCAGCTTGCTATTCCTTCCCTCCTGTCCCTTGGCCGCGAAGGCCAGCAGGGTGACTGTCTGGTTTACATGAAAGGGAGAGATAACCTTGGGCAAGAAGGAAGGCACTGTGCGCATAACCAACTTGTCCTTTAGGAAGGTCAGGAAGGGGGGCTGGGCTGGGCGGACAGCGCGTGCAGTTCCGTAACCCTCCTGGCCGAGCAGATAGCTACCAGGAAACTGTCTTTAAGGTCAAATCCTTTAAGGAGGCTCTCTTCACTGGCTCAAAGGGCTCCCCGACCATGGCATTCAGCACTAGGTTAAGGTCCCAAGGGGGGATGACCGCCCTCCGCTGAGGGCGTAGCCGACTAACTGCTCTCAGGAACCTGGAGACGTCCGGGTGTTCCCCTAAGGGTTTGCCATGGACCTTGCCTCTATAGCAAGCGATTGCCGCTAGCTGGACCCGTAGGGAGCTGTGCACCAAGCCCTTATCAAAACCTGCTTGCAAGAATTCCAGAACCTCTGGGACAGAGGCCGAGAGAGGTTTCCGTCGATGCTCTGCACACCAGGCTTCGAATATGCGCCAAACCCTTACATAGGATAGACAGGTCGAGCGCTTCTTGGCCTTCAACAGCGTCGAGATCACTGCTCCTGAGTAGCCTCACTTTAGGAACCGTGCCCTCTCAATAGCCAGGCCGTAAGCGAGAATCGATCCACGTGAGGCATCCGAACCGGACCTTGCCTCAGCAGGTCCCTTTTGCAAGGGAGCCGCCACGGAGGGTCGGCGACCATCCTCACCAGATCCGCATACCAGGGGCGGCGAGGCCAATCCGGAGCTATGAGGACTACCAAACCCTGGTGAGACTCCTCCCGCTGCAGAACCTTTCCGATCAGAGCCCACGGAGGGAATACATATAGCAGCCCTTTGGGAGGCCACTTTTGTGACAGGGCATCTAAGCCCTCGGACATTCTTTCCTTCCTTCGGCTGAAGAACCTGTCTACCTTGGCTGTAGAGAACCGTGCCATGAGGTCCATGACTGGGAGACCCCAACGGGCCACTATCTGGTCGAAGGTCTCCTGATCTAGTTCCCACTCCCCGTGGTCTATCTTGCATCTGCTGAGGAAGTCGGCTGTGACGTTGTCCTCGCCCGCCACATGCTGAGCTGAAAGTGCCTGCAGTCTGGGCTCCGCCCACTGGAAGAGGGCGTCTGCCTCTTTCTCCAGGGCAGGACTGCTGGTGCCTCCCTGGTGGTTGATGTAGGCCACCGCAGTGACATTGTCGGAAAGGACGCGAATAGCTTTTCCTTGAACTAAGGCCGTGAACGCCTTGAGCGCCAGGGTGACGGCCCTCAATTCCAGCCTGTTGATGGGCCACTGTGATTCCAACGGTGTCCAGCGGCCCTGGACGAACTGGTCCTCGCAGTGTGCTCCCCAGCCTGACAGGCTGGCATCCGTTGTCAATAGTAACCACTGATGAGGTTCGAGGGGCATCCCGCGGTCCAAATTCCTTGGACACCGCCACCAGTGTAGGGACTGTTTGGTCCTCGGAGCGCAAGGTAACTGCATTGCCAGAGGATGATGCTGAGGAGACCATCGACGTAACAGCGCCCGCTGTAGCGGACGCATGTGCGCCCTGGCCCATGGGACTACCTCTATCGCCGCCGCCATAGTTCCCAGAAGCTGAAGATAATGCCAAGCCGAGGGACTTCGTCTGCCGAGAAACTGCATGACTAGAAGTCTCAGCTCTCTTGATCTTGACTGAGACAGGAATACCCTGCCCCTGTGGGTGTCGAACCTTGCCCCGAGGTACTCTAGTTCCTGTGAGGGAGTCATCCTGCTCTTCAGTCGATTGATGACCCACCCCAATTCTTCTAGAACCTGAACCACTCTGGCCGTTGCCGCATGACTTTCCTCTTGTGACTTCGCTCGGATCAGCCAGTCGTCCAAGTAGGGGTGCACTAATATTCCCTCCTTCCGAAGGAAGGCCGCCACTACTACCATTACCTTGGTGAACGTCCTGGGGGTCGTAGCTAGGCCGAAGGGTAGGGCCTGGAACTGAAAGTGGCCTCTTGGCACTGCGAATCTCAGGAATTGTTGATGGGACTTCCTGACCGGGATATGAAGGTAGGCCTCTGTCAAGTCGAGGGACGTTAGGAACTCCCCACCCCTTACGGCCGCTATGACTGAGCGTAGGGTTTCCATCCGGAAGTGTGGTACCCTGAGGCAACGGTTGACCTGTTTTAGATCCAGGATCGGACGGAAGGAGTCTTCCTTTTTTGGTACTACAAAGTAAATCGAGTATCGACCCGAGCCGCACTGGTCTGGTGGTACTGGGACCACCGCCCCTAGAGCTATTAGGCGGGCAAGAGTTGCCTCTATTGCCGCCCTCTTTGCTGAAGAACCGCAGGGAGACTGAACAAACGCTGGAAGTATTTGTTTTGAAAATTTGAGAGCATAGCCTTCTCTGATCACCTCTAGGACCCATTGGTCGGACGTGACTCGGGACCAGGCGGGAAGAAACAGCCTCAGGCGACCGCCTACTGGCTGTCCTTCCTCCTGGACCCCCGTCATTTCATTGTTGTTTTCTGGGTCCCGGGAAGGAGGAGGAGGAGGAGGCCCCAAAACCCCGTCCTGCCCCCCGAAAACCTCTGAAGCCTTGTCCCTTTGCGGGAAAACGGCCCCTGGGAAAGGAGCCTGACCTGGCTGGGCGAAATCTCCGCGAGTCCCTAGGCTGGGAGCGCACTGGGGCTAGAGGGCGCCCTTGCTTTGGTCTATCTTCCGGGAGTCTGCCTCCCTTAGACTCACCCAGGTCCTTAACTAGCTTCTCTAAATCCTCTCCAAATAAGAGTTTCCCCTTAAAGGGGAGTCGGCTCAAGCGTGACTTCGAGGAAGCGTCAGCTGCCCAATTCCGAAGCCACAGATACCGTCTAGCCGCCACAACTGAGGTCATGTTCTTGGCTAGGCTTCTGATGAGGTCATAGTGACTGTCCGCCAAGTAGGCCGCTCCGGATTCCACCTTAGCCGAGTGGGCCTGTATCTCGCCCGTTGAACCCTCTGACTGGAGCTGTTGGGCCCACTGTAAACAGGCCCGAGCCACCCAAGCTCCCGACACGGAGGCCTGTAAGGCGATAGCGCTTACATCAAAGGCTTGTTTCAGGAGCGTATCCAACTTTCTGTCTTGCGCGTCCTTTAGGGCCGAACTGCCCTCCACTGGTATCATCGTCTTCTTAGTAACTGCTGATACTGCTGCATCCACGCTGGGAGATCTTAGCAGCTCTTTATCAGCCTCTGGGAGCGGGTATAGACGAGACATGGTCCTGACACCCCTTAGGCTTGATTCTGGCTGGTCCCATTCTTCCTGGATCATCTGGCGCACGACCCTGTGGACAGGGAAAACCCTTTGGGATCTCCTGAAGGCCTGGATTAAGGGGTCCTCCAACGCTTCTTCCTGCAATGGCGTGTCTGAGGCCACATTGAGAACTTTTAAGGACTCATTAACGCCAGGAGCTCCTCCCGGCTAAAGACTAACTATCCGTGACTGATCTTCTTCCGGGATCTCTCCTTCCTCTAGCTCCTCTTCATCCTCCTCCAAGTCTTTAACCGAGCTATCCTCCTCCGGAGTACCCTGAGATAGGGATGCTAGGAGCTCTTCGCCGCCCAGACGTGGGCGCTTAGCAGGGATACCGGCTTCCGGATTGGTAGCCCCGAGGGCACTAGCTGATTTGTCCTCTGCTGGCGGGGTAGCCTCTTCTGCCCCCCGGCCCTGCTTACGTAGGCAGTAGGCCTTATGGAGTAAGAGGATGAAGTCGAGAGAAAAAATCCCCGGAGCCCCCAGCACTAGAGTGGGGGGAGGGTAGAGGCAGAGGGGGCATAGGCAGGTCCGTAGGAGTGGAGATAGGAAACTGGGACTCCCCTTCCCCTTCATTTCCTGATCCCTGGGAGGGCTGCGACATGGCCAGGCTAATCTCCTGTTCCACTGATGCTGCCTCCGCGGCACAGCTCCTGCAGATTCCTGTCTCTGCAGAGGTGCCCCTGCGCGTCCCACAGGAAGGGCAACGTGGCTTGGATGCCATGGAAAAAGAGCCGGGGCTTCCCTTGTGAGCAGCCGAACTAAGGTAATATATATAACCCCTGAGAAAGAGTAGAGACCTTGTAATGCTTTCCTAACCAAACCAAGGCAAGAGAAGTTTAAAATAAACAGCTTAAAATAAGATAAAATTAAAGTTAAAATTTAAATGAAATTAAACTAAATTGAACAGAGCAGAAACTATGTGCAACCAACACCCCTGCCCAACATGGACTCGGTACTTGCGGTTAGAAGCTCCTCTGTTGTTGTGCACAGGCCCGACTCAGCGATCTCGGGCCGTAGGCTCCACACGTGGTAGGCCTCAACCACGTGGAGCCCGACCCGGAGAAAACGCAACTGTCTTCGCGTCGCTGGATGAGAAGAGCCAGGGCCGAGAACACCCTCCAGCACCGGTACCGGCTTCCTCCCGCTGCCGCTTTAAGATCTCCGTCGGCCGACTGAAATCGCGGCTCTGGGGCTCAACTCCGCGTCCCTTAGGTCCGGAGAGGGACAGGCCGGAGGAGGTTAGTCGCGGCGTGCCTCCAGCGCTCAGCCACCGAGAGGGCTTCGGCGCGAGGCAGAACAGGACTTTGCAGAGGGAATGCAGGGTAAGACCGGAACAGCCGCGAGAGGAGCGCTGACTAGTCCTCCTCGCTGCTGCCGGTAAGACTCTCCTCCGATGTCCGGCCCCGGGAGGGGGGGGGGGGAGAGAGGGCAGGAGAGAATTAAAGATACAGACTCAAAAACAAATATCAATAACTCAATCCACAACTTAAAGGGATTTAAAAGAACTTAAAGAGTTTAAACGAATATAAAAGAATTTAAAAGAATTAAAATTTAAAGAAGGGGGACTCCAGTAAGCCCTAGGCTTACGGAACCCTCCAGCTGCTTGGAGGCTGAGAATACTGGAGTTGGTGGGTGGTCCCAGTGGTATTTATACCACTCCATCCCCAAAAAGGTTGGGCTCAGCCTCCAAGCTGCTGGAAGGGTTGCGTAACCCAGAAGTAAAGGGACTGGACTGGAGTGACGATAAGGAACACTTAATACACGGGTTCTATAGTCCAAAATGTTCAAAAACGCTATATGAAAAGAAACTTAAAAAAAAATTGTTGTGTGAATCTTATTAGGATTTGATATAGTGCTATTAGATTGCTTTACATCATAATAGGTTACATGTCAAAAAGGAGTTGTTTCATACGTACACATAAGACAAGGATATTATGAGGGAAAGAACATGCTAAATCAACATTACTATCCCATTTTGTATGCCCACAGACAATATGTGGCCCACTTCCACAAATGCAAAGGAGACACCCCTCCTGCAGCAACACAAAAAACAAAAGGAGCGGGTTACAAAAGTCCACTGTGGAGGCACAATTTATTCCAAGAGAGATATTCCAACAGAGGTAAGCCCGACATGCGTTTCAGCTGGGGGCCTTCGTTGGGGGACAAAAACCTATGAAATTATAGTGAAGAGATGATTTATAAATAAAATCATACATGTGTTAAACCTTTGTCACAAACCTTAAATAAAAAACTAAATTGAGTAACCAAATTAAACAAAAGTATCTACTGTACTAAAAAACAAAAGTTTACATGACCCTAAAATGATTACATATATTTACATTTATATTTTACTATATGTAGATGCTATTAGTACAGCTGTTAAAGTCATATACCGAACTGCCATTTGCAGAGAACTAAGGTGCGTAAAAACCTAAAATGAACACACAAATTTATAAAATACATCAATAAATAAGTAAAACAATAGAAGTATGCAAAAGAAGACCTAATATCCATTGAGTAACTCACCAGCTGCTATTTCAAGCAGTTAATATAGAACCTAAAAACAGCAAAATAACATGAAACAAATGTTAAAAGCAGGGAGAACAATGAAGGAGACCGTCTGCATCATATGTATTTAGAAGGGCCAGAGCCCATTGGATTACATTTAAAATAAATGCAGTACAAAACATGTGCAGAAGCCACATCGAAAATCCCATCCAATTGAATACAGGAGGAGAGTTGGGGACATTCACAAAAAAACTTTAGTATAGGGAGGAGAAGCCTTGAGATCTCAGACAGAATTGTGTGGTAAACAAGACTGCTATCCAGATAATCAAACTACAACGGGGCGAAAAACGCTCTGTAGTTCATTCGTAAAACCATGCTTTTACCATTATGAAAGTTATCATGTGTAATTAACTGCATCCAATATAGTCTGTCCTTTGCTATTTGTTATTTTTCGTTAAGATACATATATCCCATGATAGCCAGTGGGAAAGGGTTAACGCAGAACATCTAAAATGTTGTCCAAATTGTTGGCATTGCATTGATGTGCTCCATGAGTTGCTAGAGGTATTAGGTGACATCAGATGGAAGAAATGGGAGGAAAAAGACACCACACTTATCTACAGGGCACAAACAGAGAAGGCATCACAAGAAATAAATATGCCAGCTTAGCATGGGGCCTAGTGATGCCTAGGGTAAAACTGTCAGAAGATAATTTTCTATATTTCTTGAAAAAAAGGAATGGAAAAACCAAACAAAAAACAGGTGAAGAATTGAATAAGTGGGAAAAAGGTCAGATAACAAGGAATAAATCTGACAAAAGGCCCAAGCAAATGGTTACAAACATAGGTATACAAAAGGTCAATGGGTCAATAGGAATGGGAGTGCAGACATAGTAACATAGTATATGACAGCAGATAAAGATCAGTATGGTCCATCTAGTCTGCCCAGCAAGGTGGCAAGAGTAGGTGCATTTGCTGCTCCGTGCAGGTCACCTCTCCCCATGCCCTTGTTTAGGGATGTACCCAGCACTCCATGTAGGTCACCCCTATTTGTTCAGATATAATTCAATTTTTAGACATCACGGTTACTTGGTCCGAGGCTGGTTTTTTGACGTCTCTATCGTAAACCGGTTCAGCATAACACTTTGCTCCGCTTTTGATAGCTATCACCCTCCTGCATTAAAAAGGGGTTTACCCTTTGGCCAATTTTTGCGTCTGCGTCAAAATTGTACCACTCTGTCTGATTTCAAGCAGCATGCTAAAGATCTGTGCTTTCATCTGTCTGAGGGGTTACCCTACAAAGGTGATTAAGCTAGCCTATAAACGGGCTCGCAATTTACACAGAGAATGGCTCTTGGGGACGACAATCCCACAATCACCCCCTGAAAAGATTACGGGCATATTTCCCTTTGTGAAGGGGGCATCTGCGGTGATCGGCCTAGTACACAAATTTTGGCCGATACTGGGTCTCCATGCCTGCTTCAGGAAACAACTTCAGATTGCTTATTCCCGTAAGGCTAACCTCTGCGATCTTTTGGTACGTACTACGGCGATTGTTGACCGTCCTTCCACTTTCCATGAGTCCGCGGGTCACTTTGCTTGTGGCTCTTGCAAATATTGCTCGAACACCCTTTCGGGCTTGGACTGGTTGGATAATCATACTAATATTACATACTCGACTCGCTGGCGCACGGATTGCACCTCGTCTTTTGTGGTGTACTTGATAGTGTGTCCCTGTTTTATTATGTTGGTCGCACTACTCGACCCCTTTAAAGTGTGCCTTTGGGAACACGCGTCACGTTTCCGGACAAAGTCAGTAGCAGCCCCGATGGTTGAACATTGTTTGCACACATCACAGTTTTGAGTTGCGGTGGCGTGTACTTGACTTTGTGCCATGGAACCCACGCGGGAGTGATTGCCAGCAACTTTTACAGTATTTGGAGCAAAAATGGATTTTTTCCCTTGGTACGGTGCATCCACAGGGGTTGAACATGCAGATTGATTGGCATACTCTCCTATAATGTGTTCTTGATAATGTTTTCAGTGTTCATGGTTCATCCATGGTTTTTTTTTGGTCTTGGGGGCGTTCCCTGATTGGTGGTTCCTCCCCCTTCTCTGCTCTGATTGGCTCCTCTTTTTGAATTCACCTGACAGGTGTATTCTGATGTAATCTAATGAGCGTTAGTGGTGGCTGGTGGAATGTTAAAGCACCGATCCTCACAGCTGTTATTGGGCTGATTTCACAACGCACAAGTGGACTTGACCGGAAGCAGGGGGATTCATTTCATTTACCCCGAAACGTGACACGTCGTTCTTTGTGCTACTACTTAGGCATTACTGGAGCAGCCTAATTTGCAGCTAAGTGTTGCTGTTTTTTAACACAAAATAGAGCTTTTGATTAATTAAAAAGGACGGGCCACAACGGTAAGCAGCATGTTTCCTCTTTACTTGGTTGGCCTTTCCAACAAATAAAAAATGGTTGAGGATAATATACTGTTGATTTTTTCATATAAACTGGCTGGACGGTAATTTTTAAATCCAGGTCTCTTTTTGATGAAGTTTGATTTTGCTATGACAGGATAAAGGAAAGAATAGAGAGACTCCAGATGCCTGGAGTTAAAAGAAAGGGACTAGTTTGAAAAGAAAACTATATAAACATGATATAACTTTAAGGGGGGGGGGGGACTTCCATACTATCTTCCGAAGATGGGATGGCCCACTTTATGTCTGTTAATGAGTGTGTATGATTCTGATTCTTTGTGCTGTGTGCATTTGTGTGATGTCTGTGTGAAAAGGATTTCATTAGTTTATCTTTGAGTGTAGCTAGAACCATATATCCTTCTCTCTCACTGTGCTAGAACCTGTCAATGGACAGGAAATCTCTTACTTTATAGCCATAACAGAAAAAGCAGAAAGGTGTTTTACTTGTAAGGAGATGGTGAGGGAAATACTCCAAATTACTTTGTAGTTACTTTTGTTATGCTTTCTATGCGCTTGCTTCTGTGATATAAAAAAGAAATAAAGGATCTTTTTTGTAAGGAAAATCTGTGAGAATATTGTGCCAGGTACGAGTATAATTTGCACGAGGAATGGTAAGCCCTCCCTGTGTGTTTGAGTCAATAAATAGGGGGTGTACAGACCAAGGGGAGGCTAACTCCGTTGGCCAGACAATCACCAGACTATCTTCTCCGTGCAAGAGGGGATCAATCATTTTTATTGCCCAGCACCTTGGGTAATCTTTTGTTAGTTTTTGGATATAGGCAGCTGCTTACAAAATGGTGGGTTGCCTAGAGGCATGAAAAAAAATTGGTGATGCTTGGTAGCATACAATTTGAGCCCCTACTTTTTACTAAATGGTACTTTTCATATGGTTTGTGAACCGTAGGTTCCATGATACATTATGGTTCCTTGCCTCTGGGAGTACTTTGAGGTGGGTACCACTGGTTGCTGAAACATATCCGTTTATCTTATAGTCTGAATTGAAAGCATGGAAGTTTGCATATATGACTGCTTTCCCATATAATGCTTCAGCAGGTTTCCTTCGATGGTAAATACTGGTGTGTTTATTATTGATTTTTCATGGGCTGCATGCCAATAGTTGGTGAGAACACAATATTTCACCCCTGATTATGGTTTCCATCCCAGCCGTCAACTACCTCCTTACTATACTTGCAGCAAATAGTGGATAGCACTGGTAGACCTCTCCAACACTCTAGCACTAGACGATATTCCAAGAGGTTTTGGTCCAGTGGTAGACATCAGGGTTTAGTCAACGTGTGAGGTTAGAATGTCATTCAGGGGTATGGCAAACAGCACAGCAACCTGCAGCTATTATAAAACACCTGTGCCACCTTTGCCTCTGTTTAGTTTGGCACCCTTGGACAGCGTCTTTCTGCATACCACAAAATGAATCTACCAGGGAGTCCTTCCTTCACTTTGGTTAGGGATTTTTTTTACAATCTGACCACTTAATGTTCTTTACAACTTGGCCATTCAATGGTTTTTACTGCCGAGTTTACTACGAAACCATTAATATTTTTGTGACAGACTATCGGGTGCAGTTCATTACACATGACAACCTTTATTTGGCCAATAGTAAAAAGCATGATTTTACAAATGAACTACATAGCATTTATTCCACCCCGCTGTAGTTTGATCATCTGGATAGAGTCTCGCTTACCACATAATTCTCTGTCATGGCTTTTTTAACTGTGTTAGCTGTCAGATCTCCAGGGTTCTCCTCTCTATACAAAAGTTTTGCGAAAAGTCCCCAGCTCTCCTCCTATATTCAATTGGATGGGATCTTCAATGTGGCTTCTGCACGTATGTTACTGCACTTATTTGAAATGTAATCCTATGGGCTCTGGTCCTTCTGTATACATGATGCCAACAGTCCCCTTCATTGTTCCCCTGGCTTTTAACACTTGTTTCATGTTACTGTTTTGCTGTTTTTATGTTCTATATTATTTAATGCTTGAAGTAGCAGCTGGTGAGTTACTCCATGGATATTAGGTCCTTTGCATTCTTCTATTTTACTTATTTATTGATTTTATCTATTCATGTTTTAAATTATAGATTGTATGCACCTTTGTTTCTTAGTGTTTTTATTTTGCTTAATAGTTTTAATAGTTATATTTACATTTATATTTTTATTGCATGTAGATGCTATGTAATATGTCATTTTAGATTCATCCAGTGTTAAAAAAAAATTTAGATGAACATCTATATATATTTAAGTACAGTAGATACTTTGTTTTAATTTGATTATTCAATTTATGATTTTTATTTAAGGTTCATGACTAACATGTATGATTTTATTTATAAAGTTTAAATTAGACTTACCTGCTAATTATAGTTCCTGAAGGAACTCCAGTCTAGTCCCGGAAACTCTGGGTTGTCATCCTCTTCCAGCAGCTTGGAGACTGATACACGTCATTCTTTGATGACACTGGCATAAGGACACAGGCACTGCCTCCTCCCACTCCAGTTACCTACTGACAAAGTAGACTCACCGGAGCAACAATTAAGTTAACACACATTTATTTATTTACATTCTCTTATATACCGCGCTATTCTGCATCAGTGCGGTTTACATTGAACAAACTGAAATTACATTGAACAAGGCATTATAATTTGGAGATAACCCTCCATAGCCCATGTTCCCTGTAAAATAGTTAAGTGGCTTGCCCAAGACCACAAGGAGCACCTGTGGGACTAGAAACCCCAGTCCTTCCGGCCCAAGATTGCTGTCCTCTAGTGGGATTTGAACCCCCGACCTTCCGGTCTGAAGTACCTTGCCCCAACCACTAGGCCACTCCTCCACTCCACATATATATCTATTGCTATCTAACGTATAACTAGGCAACATAACTTTACGAACCATGTTATTCCATTTTAACCGCTAAGATTCCTGCCTCCCTCTAAGGGAGACACCTGCTCCTATCAGATTACAGTCCTGAAAATCAACTTCGCCCCCTGAATCGGAAGCTGCACAGTTCCCTTTTGTTTTCTTACCTGTGAACTCTTCTGCTTCAGGCTGCAATCCCCTTAAATAACTGGGATGGGATCCGGGACTAGACTGGAGTTCCTTCAGGAACTACAATTAGCAGGTAAGTCTAATTTAAACTTCCTTATCGTCCCTCCAGTCTAGTCCCGGAAACTCTGGGGATGTAACAGAGCAGTAAAAGAATTCAATGGGCGGGACGTGCTAGACCAGCCTGAAGCACCGCTGTACCAAAACAGGTATCCCTACTCGCCTGAATATCCAGACGATAATGCTTGACAAAGGAATTTAAAGACGACCACGTCGCCACCTTACAAATTTCCACTGCCGGCACCAATCTCACTCCGCCCAGGAAGCCATCTGCGTCCTAGTAGAATGTGCTCTTAAGCCTTCTGGCACCAGCTTACCCCTCAAGATATACACCGACGCTATTGACTCTTATCCATCTAGCAAGCAAAGCTTTGGACGCTGCCTCTCCTTTGCGGGGACCTCTTAACACCACAATCTATCAGACCTTCTGAATACAGCCGTCCAACTGAGGTACCTTTTCAAGGCCCTCCGAACATCCAAAAGATGCAACTGTGGGTAGAAGCAGACTCTGAAGCTGTTCGGAACACCGGTAGAGAGACTACTTGATTCACATGAAAAGGAGACACTACCTTCGGCAAAAAGGACAGGACTGTCCTTAAGACTATCTTTGACTCTCAAAAAGGACAGGAATGGCTCCCTACAAGATGAGGCTTGCAACTCTGAAATTCTCCTTGCCAACGCAATGGCAACTAAAAACAACACTACCTTCAGCGTAAGGTCCTTCAATGTTGCCTTAGCCAAAGGCTCAAAACTGCCGCCAACCCAACGTCGTCAACACCAATTGTAGATCCCAAGAGGGAACCCGTTGCCTGTAAGGTGGCCTCAAAAGACCCACCGCTCGCAAAAATCTTCTAATATCCGGATGGGTGCCTAGCGCTTGCCCCTTAATCTTCCCTCTATAACAGGAAAGCGCTGCCAATTGCACCTTTAAGGAAGCGGCCACTAAACCTCTTTGAAAACCATCCTGCAAAAATGCTAAGACCTGCGGCACGGATGCCCGTAAGGCTTCGCAATTCCTATCACTACACCAAGCTTCAAAAAGGCACCACACACACGAACGTACGCCAAGGAAGTAGATGTTCTGTGAGCTCTCAATAAGGTCGCGATCACGTCCTGCGAGTAGCCTTTAGCCCTTAACCGCGTCCTTTCAAGAGCCATGCCGTAAGCGAGAACCGAGCTACCTGAGGCATAAACAACGGGCCTTGCATCAACAGATCCTCCCTGAGCGGTAGCTTACACGGCTCCCCTATTACTAGCCTCCTGAGATCTGCATACCATGGCCTTCGCAGCCAATCCGGCGCTACCAGAATCACCACCCCCCTGTGGCGTTCGATGCGCCGCACCACCCGGCCTATCAACACCCAAGGTGGAAACATACAGAAGCTGATCTACCGGCCAATCTTGAATAAGAGCATCCAGTCCCTCCGACATTCTCTCTGCGCCTGCTGAAAAAGCAACCTACTTTTGCAGAATTGAACATCGCCATGAGATCCATAATTGGCGTCCCCCAGCGTCCAACTATCTTGTCGTAAACGTCCGAATGAAGCATCCACTCTCCGGGATCTACCTTTACCCGACTCAAGAAATCGGCCGCTACACTGTCCACTCCCGCTACATGTGCTGCCAACAGAGCCGGAAGGTTTTGCTCGTCCCATTGGAACTGATCCGCCTTGGCCTCTAAGGGAGCACTGCCGGTGCCCCCTTGTCTGTTGATGTAGGCTACTGCAGTGGCGTTGTCGAAAAACACACTGCTCGCCGTTCCGCACAGAAACCGCTGAAACTCCAGCAGAGCTAATCTCACCGCTTGAAGTTCTAACCTGTTGATTGACCAAGTCTTTTCCTGAACCGACCACTGCCCCTGCACGAATCTCCCCTGAAAATGCGCTCCCCAACCTAGGAGACTTGCATCCATAGTCAGCGGTACCCAGAGCAGCGTGTCCAAGGGCATACCCTTCGTTAAAAACTCCGGAAGCAACCACCACTGTAACGCCTGTCGTGTTGCTTCCGGACAGAGAAGTCTCCAGGATAACGGATCATTCTGGTGAGACCACCTTCTGAGCAACGCTCTCTGCAAGGGTCTCATATGCACTCTTGCCCAGGGTACCAAGTTGATCATCGTCACCGCCATTGTCCCTAGAACCTGCAAGTAATGCCAGGCTGTCGGCCAGGCCCTTTTGAGAAACCTTTGAATCAACCTCCGTAAGGCTATCGCCCGATGCGCGGGCAGAAAAACCTTGCCTGCCCTGGTATCGAACCATGCCCCAAGATACTCGAGGACCTGAGAAGGCACCAAACTGCTCTTGGCTACATTGACTACCCATCCTAAACTCTGTAGACAACTGACCACTCGAGCTGTAGCCTCCTCGCTCTCTATCCTGGACTTTGCTTGAATCAACCAGTCGTCCAGATACGGGTGAACCAAAACCCCATTTTTCCTCAGCTCCGTGGCTACGACCACCATGACCTTGGTAAAAGTCCTTGGCGCTGTCGCCAGGCCGAAGGGCAGCACCCGAAACTGAAAATATCCCATTGGTACCGCAAATCTTAGAAACTTCTGATGCTCCTGCCGAATCAGAATGTGCAAGTACACCTCTGACAAATCGAGGGAAGTCTAAGAAATTCCCCCTTTCGGACTGCCATGATGACCGATTTCAGCATCTCCATATGAAAATAGGAAATCCTGAGACACTTGTTTACCTTTTTGAGGTCCAGAATTGGCCGATAAGTCCCTTCTTTTTTCAGAACCACAAAATAAATGGAGTATCGACCTAACCCACATTGGTCTCGAGGCACTGGCACTATAGCCTTGAGATCTAGCAACCTTTCCAAGGTCTGTTTGACTGCCTTGCACTTGCGATGTGCCTTGCAAGGGGACTGTACGAAAGCGTCGGTCACCGGTTTCTGAAATTCTAAAGCATAACCTTCTCGAATCACCTCTAGCACCCACTGATCTGACGTAATCTCAACCCAGGCAGTGTAAAATTGCTGAAGACGTCCACCAACTGCTACGTCTACCTGGGCCTGCCTGACTTCATTGCAGCTTTCGGGTACCCAAAGCAGCGGCAAAGAAACCTCTGCTAGCACCTCGGAATCCACGAAAACTTTGATTTCTATAGGGAAAACGTTCTGACTCTGCGAAAGCCTGGAGGAGCGAAAATGACGGAAATCTCTCTGCAGCATTCTAGCTAGCGGTAGAAATCTCCCCTGCTTCTGTTTATCCTCCGGGAGCCTTCCACCCTTGGACTCTCCCAGATCCTTCACTATCTTCTCCAAATAGCAACTGCCCCTTAAAGGGAAGCTTACTTAATCTAGCTTTAGATGAAGCATCCGCTACCCAATTCTGCAGCCAGAGATATCGCCTTGCTGCCACCGCCAAAGCCATACTGTTTGACAGCCCCCTAATGAGATCATAATGAATATCCAACAGATACGCCGTACCGGACTCTAACCGAGCTGCTTCACCAACAGCATCCTCCGTTCGCTCTCCCTGGACTCTGAGCCCACCGAAGACAGGCTCTTGCCACCCAAGCCCCACAAATAGATGCCTGAATGGACAGAGCATTAACCTCAAAAACCTGTCGCAACAAAGCATCCAGCTTCCTATCTTGAGTATCCTTAAGAGCTGCACTCCCTTCTACCGGGATGGTCGTCTTCTTGATCACGGCCAATACTGCAGCATCTACTTTTGGAGACCTAAAAAGCGCCTTATCCTGCTCCACTAGCGGATAAAGACGAGACATTACCCTAGCACCTTTAAGTGTCGCTTCTGGCAAGTCCCACTCGCCTTGGATCATCTTTTATAATTCTATGCATGGGAAAGGCTTTTTGTCTCTTCTGAAAGGCCTGCAAGAGCGGGTCCTCTAATGTGGCCTCCTCCACTGGCGCTGACGTCGGCATATTAAATGCCTTCAAAGTCTCTGAAATCAGTGCGGGCAATTCCTCCCTTCGAAAAATGCACACTACTCTAGCCTGATCTTCTTGCTCCGTTATCTCACTTTCTTCCAACTCCTCGTCCATCTCCTGATCGTGCTCCTCATCCTCTGTGCGCAAATCCTCCGAAAACTCCGACTGACCCAGTTTGCCCATCTCCATTCGAGCTCTCTTGGGCCCTAAGACCGAAGGTGCCACCGACAGCGGGGTCCCTAGTCTTTCGTGTCCCAAATCGCCAGCCATGGGACTAAACACCGAGGACGAAAATTCCCTAGGAGCACCGCCAAACGTTCTTTGAATGAGAGCCACAAAATCTGGCAAAACAATTTATGCCAAATCACCGGATAACGGTGCCTGCGGCCCATCAGGAGCTGTGGATGGACCCGGCACAGCATCTACCGGCTCCACCAACGGAGACAGAGGACCCTGAGCAGTCCCCTCGCGGTCCTCCACCGAATCTAAGCATTGTTGCTCTATTGTCGGAGCCTGGCTACAGGTCTTACAGATGCCTGCTTTCGACACTACTGACCTTTTTACCCCACAGAGTAGACATAAGGTCTTTGCAGGCATTCTAACTCCTTGGCCCAAATTCCAAGTGTTCCAGAATCACCAGGAATCACAGAGAATTGAAAGGGGAACTGCAGCTTTGAACTAGCAGCAAGGGTCAAAGCAGTTTTTTTTTTTGCAAAAACCAACCAAAAAGAAAGCAGGAACTCTCGACCTAAAAACTACTACCAAATTTTAAAAATGAAGGTTCTCCTCCGCACTACACGGGGTTGTTTCCCCGACCGCGTTACCGGCGTTTTCCCGCTCAAACTAGATGCGGCACCAAGAAGCTGCGTCTACGGGCCCAGATTAAACTCCCCCAACTAATGGTCAGGATGCTGAAAACAAGGTCTGCAACACCGAGACAGCTGCTCTCTTACCTGACTGCAGAGACCAGGCTAAGCCTCACCTCAGCACAGAAGACTGTCTCTAAAGCTAAAGACTCTCTCCTGCAGAGCTGTCGAGGTAAAGGAAACAGGAGGGAACTGAAGAAAAACGCAGCTCCCGACTGCCGACTCTCCTCAGCGCCTACAGGCACATCTTCTGTTTCGCGCAGGAGGAGGCAGTCTTAAAGAAGTAGGCATTAACGCTGGATTTCACTCGGGACCTGAAACTTCCTGCTCGTAACTCGCTGCCTGTAAGAGCAAGGAAGGAGGAAGGAGAGGCCCTCAGCAGCCAAAACTTCAGAACGGAATCCTCCCAAATTTAAAACCCAAACAAAAAATACCATATTTCAAGGAAATAAATTAATACCCCATTTAAAAAGGTAAAGTATTCCCAAAAAATTAAACCAATGCTAATGCCCTTAATTGTTTCTCTAGTGAACCAGCTACTCTGGTTCACACCCTCAAGCTGCTTGGAGACTGATGTAACTGGAGTGGGAGGAGGCGGTGCCTGTGTCCTTATGCCAGTGTCAAAGAATGACATGTATCAGTCTCCAAGCTGCTAGAAGAGGATGACAACCCAGAGTTTCCGGGACTAGACTGGAGGGACGATAAGGAACTTCTGTTTACTATAATTTCAGAGGATTTAGTCCCCTGACGAAGGCCACAGGCCAAGACATGCATAGGGCTTACCTCTCAGTTGGAATCTCTTTTGGAAAAATTGTGCCTCCACGGTGGACTGTCCCCTGTTACTATATTTCGCCTTTGTGGAAAAACAAAAGTAATTAGATCTTACCTGCTAATTAGTGTTCCTGAAGGAACGACAGTCCAGTCCCTTTACTTCTGGGTTACGCAACCCTTCCAGCAGCTTGGAGGCTGAGCCCAACCTTTTTGGGGATGGAGCGGTATAAATACCACTGGGACCACCCACCAACTCCAGTATTCAACTGAAAAAGCAGACATAACGAACTTCCAACAACAACCTATGTACATAACCTATTACCTCAAAGGAAAAATTAAACAATTCCTTTTTTTTTTTTTAAATTATGGCATAGGAAAAGGAGAGGAGGGATGGCAAAGGGTGTGGGGGGGGGGGGTAATCAGAGCCTGCCCGAGCCGACTTTCTCCTGCACTCGCTCATGCCGAACCGGCTCTATGCTCGGTCCGAAGCCCTTCTGTAAACAATAGGCCTCATCGTTCGCCGGAACTGGGTGGGATCAGGGACTGGACTGTCGTTCCTTCAGGAACACTAATTAGCAGGTAAGATCTAATTACTATTTCCTTATCGTCACTCCAGTCCAGTCCCTTTACTTCTGGGAAGTACCCGAGCAGTTCATTCCTGGGTGGGATCCGGCATACCAGACTGAAGAACCGCTAGACCAAACCGAGCGTCCGCTGAACTCTGCACGTCCAGCCTGTAGTGCTTGGTGAAGGTATGCAGAGAGGACCAAGTCGCTGCCCTATAAATGTCCAGCGGAGGAACTAGGCTGAATTCCGCCCAAGAGGTAGCCTGAGCCCGAGTGGAGTGCGCTCACAGACCCCCTGGAACCTGTTTCCCCTTCAGGATGTAGGCTGAAGCAATCGCCTCTCTGATCCACCTGGAGATAGAGGCCTTGGCTGCCGCCTCCCCTTTGTGTGGACCTCCGAACTGAAGGAATAGTCGGTTGGACCTCCGGAAGGGCGCTGTGCGAGAGAGGTAATGCTTCAGAGCCCTCTGAACGTCCAAGAGACGAAGTTTGCTATTCTTACCTTCATGCCCCTCGGCCAAGAAGGCCGGGAGGGTAACTGTCTGGTTCACATGAAAGGGAGAGATAACCTTGGGCAAGAAGGAAGGGACCGTGCGCAGAACCACTTTGTCCTTGAGAAAGGACAGAAAGGGGGGCTGAGATGACAGCGCTTGTAATTCTGAAACCCTCCTGGCCGAGCAGATGGCGACCAGAAAAACTGTCTTTAGGGTTAAATCCATTAAGGAGGCCCTCTTTAATGGCTCGAAGGGAGCCCCGATCAAGGCATTCAGCACTAGGTTAAGATCCCAAGGGGGGATGATCGACCTCCGTTGCGGGCGTAGTCGTCTAACCGCCTTTAGGAACCTGGAGACGTCCGCGTGGGCCCCTAGGGGTTTTCCACGGACCTTGCCTCTATAGCAAGCGATGGCAGCCAGCTGCAAGAATTCCAGAACCTCCGGGACGGAGGCCGAAAGGGGTTTCCGCCGGTGCTCCGCACACCAGGCTTCGAAAATGCGCCAGGTCAAGCACTTCTTAGCATGCAACAGCGTCAAGATTACTGCTCCTGAGTAACCTCGTTTCAGCAGCCGCGCCCTTTCAATAGCCAGGCCGTAAGCGAGAATTGATCCACGTGCGGCATCCGCACCGGGCCCTGTCTCAGCAGATCCCTTTGGCAAGGGAGCCGCCAAGGTTGGTTGGCGAGCATCCTCACCAGATCCACATACCAGGGGCGGCGAGGCCAATCCGGGGCTATGAGGACTACCAACCCTTGGTGGGACTCTACCCGCTGGAGGACCTTTCCGATCAGAGCCCAAGGGGGAAATACATAGAGAAGACCTTCCGACGGCCACTTTTGGGACAGGGCATCCAGGCCCTCGGACATTCTTTCCTTCCGCTGACTGAAGAATCTGTTCACCTTGGCTGACGAGAACCTTGCCATGAGGTCCATGACCAGGAGTCCCCATCGGGCTACTATTTGGTTGAAGATCTCCTGTTCCAGTTCCCACTCTCCGTGGTCTATCTTGTATCTGCTGAGGAAATCGGCTGTGACATTGTCCGTGCCCGCCATGTGCTGAGCTGAAAGCGCTTGCAGTCGGAACTCCACCCACTGGAAGAGAGCACCCGCCTCCTTTTCCAAGGCGGGGCTGCTGGTGCCTCCCTGGTGGTTGATGTAAGCCACCGTGGTGACATTGTCGGAGAGAACGCGAACTGCTCTTCTTTGCACTAAGGTCTCCAGAGCCTTGAGCGCTAGGGAGACGGCCCGCAATTCCAGCCTGTTTATGGGCCATTGCGATTCCAACGCTGTCCAGCGACCCTGGACGAACTGGTCCTCGCAGTGCGCTCCCCAGCCTGACAGGCTGGCATCCGTCGTCAATAGTAACCACTGTGGAGGTTCGAGGGGCATCCCGCGATCCAGATTCCTTGGGTCCCTCCACCAGTGGAGTGCCTGTTTGGTCCGCGGAGCGCAAGGTAACTGCTGTGACAGAGGATGAAGCTGAGGAGACCACCGACGTAATAGCAACCGCTGCAACGGCCTCATGTGGGCTCTCGCCCATGGTACTACCTCTATCGCAGCCGCCATTGTTCCCAGAACCTGGAGATAATGCCACGCCGAGGGGTTTCGTCTGCCTAGGAACTGCGTGACTAGAAGCCTTAGCTCCCTTGATCTTGTTCGTGATAGGAATACTCTGCCCCTGTTGGTGTCGAACCTTGCCCCGAGGTACTCGAGTTCCTGGGAGGGAGTCAACCTGCTCTTTGCCTGATTGATGACCAACCCCAACTCTTCTAGAACCTGGATCACTCTGGACGTCGTCGAGTGACTTTCTTCTGACTTTGCCAGGGTCAGCCAATCGTTTAAGTAAGGTGCACTAATATTCCCTCCTTCCAAAGGCAGGCCGCTACCACCACCATTACCTTGGTGAACGTCCTGGGGGCCGTAGCTAGACCGAAGGGTAGGGCCTGGAATTGAAAGTATCCTCTTGGTACTGCGAATCTCAGGAACCGTTGATGGGACTTCCTGACCGGGATATGCAAGTAGGCTTCTGTCAAATCGAGGGACGTTAGGAATTCCCTGGCCCTCACAGCTGCTATGACTGAACGCAGGGTCTCCATCCGGAAATGTGGAACCCTGAGGCAACGATTGACCTGTTTTAGATCCAGGATTGGTCGAAAGGACCCTTCCTTCTTTGGTACGACGAAGTAAATCGAGTACCGACCCAAGCCGCACTGGTCTGGTGGAACTGGGACCACGGCTCCGAGCGCTATTAGGCGGTCGAGAGTTGCCTCTATCGCCGCCCTCTTTGTAGAAGAACCGCAGGGAGACTGAACAAAGGCCGGGGGTATTTGTTTTGCAAAATCGAGAGCATAGCCTTCTCTGATCACCTCTAGGACCCATTGATCGGACGTGACAGGCGGGAAGAAACAGCCTCAAGTGTCTGCCTACCGGCTGCCCTCCCTCCTGGACCCCCGTCATTTCATTGTTGCTTTCTGGGTGCCGAGGAGGAGGAAGAGGAAGCCCCAAAACCTCGACCTGCTCCTCGAAACCCTCTGAAACCTTGTCCCTTTGAGGGCAAACGGCCCCTGGGAAAAGGGTTTGGCCTTGCTGGGCGAAACCTCCGCGAATCCCTAGGCTGGGAACGAGAAGGGGGTAAGGAGCGCCCTTGTTTTGGTCTATCTTCCGGGAGTCTGCCTCCCTTAGATTCGACCAGGTCCTTTACTAACTTCTCTAAATCTTCTCCAAACAACAACTTCCCCTTAAAGGGAAGTCGACTCAGGCATGCCTTCGAGGAAGCATCAGCTGCCCAATTCCGTAGCCAGAGATAACGCCTAGTCGCCACCACTGAGGCCATGTTCTTGGCTAGGCTTCTGATGAGGTCATACTATCAGCCAAGTAGGCTGCTCCGGATTCCACCCTAGCCGAGTTGGTCTGTTTCGTCCGTTGCGCCCTCAGCTGCCTGGATCTGTTGTGCCCAAGCTCCTGACACGGAGGCCTGCAAGGCGAGAGCGCTTACATCGAAGGCTTGTTTCAGGAGCGTATCCAATTTCCTGTCTTGAGCATCTCTCAAGGCCGTGGCGCCCTCCACCGGGATAGTCGTCTTCTTAGTAACAGCTGATACTGCTGCATCCACCCTGGGGGACTTCAGCAGCTCTTTGTCTGACTCTGGGAGAGGGTAGAGGCGAGCCATGGTTCGGACCCCTCTCAAACCTGACTCTGGTTGATCCCATTCCTCCTGTATCTGACGCACCACCCTGTGGACAGGGAAAACTTTCTGGGACCTCCTGATGGCCTGTATTAAGGGGTCCTCCAACGCCTCATCCTCAGCTGGGGAGTCTGATGCTATGTTGAGGGCTTTCAGGGACTCGTTGATTAGGGCAGGGAGCTCCTCCCGACGAAAAACTCTAACTATGCGAGCATGGTCCTCCTCTGGGATCTCCCCCTCTTCCAGCTCCTCCTCTTCCTCCTCTAAATCCTTTTCAGAGCCCTCCTCCTCTGGAGTGCCCTGGGAAATGGAAGGGAGGATTTCTTCACTCATTAGCCTGGAGCGCTTCAGCGGTATCCCTGAATCCTGACCGCTTACCCTCATAGGTCTGGCTAACCTGCCTTCTGCCGGCGGACCCGCTTCCCCTGCCCCAAGCCCCTGCTTGCGCATGCAATAGGCTTGGTGGAGCAAGAGAACAAAATCAGGGGAGAAGAGATCTCCGACCCCCCCCTCTCCGGAGGGAAGAGGGGGGAGGGACAGAGGAGGGGGGGTACCTCCGAGCGAATAGCAGGCGGTAACTGGGACCCTACCTCCCCTTCCAGGGAGTCCCCGGACCCCTGAGAAACCTGGGCCATGGACAAGCTAAGTTCTTGCTCCACGGAGGTAGCCACTGCCGCACAACCCCTGCAGATTCCTGCCTCCGAGGCCGTGCCCCTCCGCGTGCCACAGGAAGGGCACCTAGATTTGCCAGTCATGCTCTCCAGGAGGCTTACTAAGGAGAAGCTTAAGCGCCTGGGCAATAAACTGTACCAGCAAGATAAAAAATAACTGTGCAATAAGGCTTTAACAGTGCTCTCCCCTCCGCAAGCTAAGGTCAGAAATCCGGGGAAACAACAAGATAGTAATAAACGTAAAACTAAACTTAAACATAAATCAAAATTAAATTCAAATTAAAGAAAGGTAGAACAAATCCTGCCAATTAGGCTAATACTTGCTGTTTGGAGAGCTTCTTCTGCCTCGGTGCACAGACCCAACTCAGCTACCTCAGGCCGTTGGCTTCACACGTGGTAGGCCGCGACCACGTGGAGCCTAAACGGAGGGCCGCGAGTCAGCCTTCCGCTCTGGAGAAGAAGCACCGCTGTTGAAAGGCGCCGAAATCGTGGCTCTGGAGCTCGACTCCGCATCCCTCTGCTCTGGGACGTGACCGGCAGGAGGACCTCAGGCGCGGCGTGCCTCAAGCGCTCAGCCACCAGGAGGGCTTCGGCGCGAGGCAGGGCAGAACTCCGCGATGAGGGGG